>OX383972.1:4880870-6144370 GCA_947532105.1 Athrips mouffetella | reverse complement strand
CTATGTCCAGCAGTCTTTCGGCTGATATGATGATGATGGACCTTATTCACTGATACTCGCGAGATAGCGACGTTGCTCCGCGTTAGTTAAGTTTCAATGCAATTTTAGTTTTTTTTTTCAGTAGTATTATTTTAATATTTTTTTTATGTTCCTTTATCGTAACTGAAACACCCCTTAACCTATGGCACGCAATTAAATTAACACCCTGTATATTTGTTCAATTTTGTATACACTATTAGTGATGTAGGTCACCCCTTAGAAGGATCATCGTGCTGCTTTACACCTTGTATATGTGTATAAATCAATAGAGGTAACATTTCTTTAGCTTCATGAGCTCCGCTAGTAACGCCCCACCTGTTGCATGTTTATGTTCGCTCATTCAACAGGCAACAGTTCTTTTGTTTAGTTATTTACTTGCTACAAGCTGTGTCCACGACATCGTTCGCGTGGAGTTAAGACTTTCACAGTAACTACTGGACCGATTTAAACGGGGTTTTCAATTAGCCGCTTTTTTTTTCAAGGTGGTAGGGCTTTTGGGAAAAGTTCGTCTGGGGAAGTACCACCCCCTTGCTTTTTTCTGCCGTGAAGCAGCAGTGTTTGCACTGCTGTGTGTCGGTTTGAAGGGCAAGGGAGCCAGTGAAATTACTGGCACATGAGAGATACCATCTTAGTTTTCAAAATGAGCAACGCGCTTCGTTGTCTTATGGGTGTCAAAATATGCTATTAATAAGACGGTGGGTGCTGTGGGCGGTGGTGACCACTTACCATCAGGTGTCCCACCTATCGTTTGCTCACTTGTAACAAAAAAAAATCTTTTTCATGAAATATCTAACTTTTTTCAATTATAAAGGAACCGTTGTCTGTTGTTCGAGTTTTTATTTAACAATAAATTAGCAGGGCGGTAAAAATACATAATTTATAAGTAGCTTATCGTCTCTTGTAAATATGACCACTATTTAAAAATCTATTGAAATATATATAAAAAAAAAAACAGAATATACCTATGAAAAAAAAAACAATAAGTAAAAAAAAATATAAAAAGCAAAAAACAAAAAAAAAGTTAGTGTTCAAATGATCTCAGAATAAATTTAAATTGAATAAATAATAAATTTACTAAATGTAATTTTGTATAAATGTAATTTTTCCTAGGTCAATTATTAAGTAAAACAAAGTAAATAAATAAGAAGAGAATGAAAGTCTTGAAACGAACTATGGCAAAGATTAAGCAGCGTAATAAGTCAAAAATACATGTATTTAGTTAATTTTTAGATGTACCACGTGTAAATTATGGATTCTAGTGTAAAAAGTACCAAAATATTTCATAAACGAACGTCGAAGGTAATTTTAATTCAACGTAGCTAAGATGCTTTCTAATTGTCATTTAATGTAGGAATTAATTAAATAGATATATAGAAAGAGTCGGGAAAGAATATTTATAATAAACCGAAAAAAACACAAATTCCAAATTTACAAAAATCATAAATGAAATCCTTGATTACTACTATTCTTGGTCACTACACTATAAAATACGAGAAATTTAATAAAATATCGCGGTCTTTTTTCTAAGTGCTACACCTAATTTCTTGGATGTCCCAGTGTGTGTGTCTATTCAGGTATAAGTACCTGGGCGACCGAGATTTACTCTAAATAATCTTCACAAATTCTCAATAACAGATGGCGCTGTCGGGCTTCTAAAACGCAGATTTTTTAATAAATATCCAAAAAAACATAGAAAACGAATGTTCCTAGACATGAGACCTAGCTAGATCGATTTTTCGCCCCCAAGAACCCCCGTACAGTAATTTTCATCCAAATTACAAAAATACATTTAAATTGATAAGTACTACTACTACAAGTGATGGACATTATCACAAAAATAAACTATTGTAGCAAGCACTACTCAAACCACCGATAGATGGTGTGCTCAGTTTCTGCAACGCGCTAAAGACTTGCCATCGTAGCTTCCTCATATAGGTCTAATCATTTTTGTACCATTTGACTTTCGCTAGCATACTCCAGTAAAAATACGGTTTTGCAAAACATTAAATGTTAATAGCTACTTTTTTGTGTATATCGTATTTAAATATGATGTTAAAACGCAATATTTACGAATCCACCTAAAATTTAAAGCGGAATATTTTTTTCGAATAACAGCTAAGGCAAAAATAGTAATAGACAATTATATACTTTATATCATAGATAAACGTATACTTTACATATAGGCATCAAAATCCACCATAAATATATTTCAAAATATCAATTTATTACAAAATATAAAATCTACACTTATTTTTACATATAAGGCCCAATAAAGTCGAGGTAAAATAATAGAAATAAACTGAGCTAAACTCAACCTTTTTAAATGTAAGTGATTCTTATATATATTCACAAAAATGCCATACTGTAACAAGCACTATGCAAATGGTTCGATAGATGGAGTGCTCAGTTTCTACAACGCGCTATCGACTGGTCATCGTGGCCTCCTCATATAGGTCCAACCATTTTTGTACCCTTTGACTTTCGCTAGCAGTCTCAAGAGCAGACGGTACCCGGCTCTCCTGTGACTATCCCTAGCCTAAGTTAATGCGTCTATAGTGCTGTGAACGGTGCCCGGTCCACACTATAGCCGTATTACTTGGGCCGATCTCGTCTAAAGTGTAATAACTTAGATAAATACACGATTGTCAATCTTACACCGCCGTTTGCTTGCTGGCCTCCCGCACCCCTCTTACATCTGGCGCCTAACGTGGGGCCGAAGTCATCCAAGCTGGACAAATCCCGCACCCCTCTTACATCTGGCGCCCCAACGTCCGGCCGAAGTCATCCAAGCTAGACAAGTCTACATCTGGCGCCCCAACGTCCGGCCGAAGTCATCCAAGCTGGACAAATCCAGCAACCCTCTTACATCTGGCGCCCCAACGTCCGGCTGAAGTCACCCAAGCTGGACAAGTCCGGCAAAGGACCTTCAGAAACACCAGGACCTACGTTACGAGTCTTGAGGCCACGCAAGCTTATCGTTTCCTCTGGTAGCAAGAAAAAGTCCAAGGCGAAGAAAATGACCACCGTCTCAATGTCTCCAGAACAACTGCATCAGTTGGTGTCTTCGCTTACGGCAGCAGCTATTCAAGCAGCATCAAGTGGAAGCGCCGCTACAACCTCATTTGCTAACGTGTCGTTCTCCTACGATGGCACTAGAGAATCTACACGCGTGGAAGAATTTCTGTCGGCTGCAGCTGTCTACAAAAAGGTCAACAAAATGACAGATGAAACCTCGATAATGAGCTTGCCTTTAGTGTTGAAAGGTGAAGCTTCAACATGGTGGCAAGGCGTGAAGGATAGCATCACCAAATGGACTGACTTCGAGTCTAGGTTACGCCACGCATTTGCTCCTAAGATATCAGGTGTCATGGTATTTCAAGAAGTTTTCGCACGGAAACAACCACCAGATATGCTGACCGAGACGTTTGTTGCGAAGAACCGTGCCTTGCTATCTCAACTACCATCACCGGGTATGACCGAAACTTTACAACTGGACGCGATCTACGGTCAACTACACGTCAACATACGCGAAAGAATTCAGCGAGAATCGTTCACGACCTTTGATCAATTACTGACGGCGGCAAGAAGCGTGGAACAGTTATTAAGAGAAAAACCATCTTCTGTGTTAGCCAACGTTCCATTGAAGGCAAAGAAACAAAGATGTAACTACTGTCGTGGATCAGGTCATTCGTTTGAGGAGTGCCGCAAAAGGATGAAGCAGATTGGGGAAAGTATGCCGCGACCTCCAGTGAAAGAAATAAATACGGAAACTACCCAAGCGCCCTCTCCATCGGCACCGACTCTTTTCTGTTACGGATGTGGCATGCCCGGAGTTACGCGAAGCAAATGCCCAAAATGCAAAGGATCTCTACCTATTAAAACTGAAAGACCAAGCTTTTGTGCATTGGACATTAACCTCGACGCTCGTCCTAGAATTATGGTTGGTATAGGCATTTATGATATCTCCGGTACTGCATTTCTCGACACTTGCGCTAAATCCAGTGTTGCCTCGTACCAGCTATATCTATGCCTAAAGAAACGAAATTGTGAATTTGCTAAGCAAACAGTTAGTGTTTCCATGGTGGATGGAATAAAGCGAAGAGAGGAAGTTTTATCTATTACTGTTCCGGTGAAAATTTGCGACCGGATTATACCTACAACATTCGTAGTGCTCCCGCATGCAAAAGAAAACAAGACCCTACTCGGAATGGGATTTATAGAAGATGCTGGTATCAACGTTCCACAACGAGCCTGTCTCTAACATATGAGTTAGAGCCTCTGGAAGCTGCAACAGCTGGATATTGAAACCCAGCTAAGCAGCCACGCCAAGCCTTTGATGGCTATGCACCTGCTCCGACGCACCTGGAATACATGTACGCCGATGACGCTGAACACACACAAAAGACAAATAACAATAGCCTCAGGATGCAGACGGTTCCTGGCTCTCCTGTTGCTATCCTTAAATGATATGCCATTAGTGCTGCGAACGGTTCCCGGTCCACACTCTTGCTGTATTAATTTCTAGTCGTTATCCTCTTCGCAATGGACTACTCCCGCTGTGCTAGATCATCTTATACTAAGGATAGATCATCTTCTACGCGGTGCTAGGCCGACTCCTTTCATTTCTACCCTTGACCAACATGTGACAACTTGAGGCAGTATTGGTCCAGGGGGAGGGTGAAGAAGAGCACATAATCGAGTACGCTAGCAGACTGTTTATCGCAGCGGAAACGAATTTCAGTACCAAGTTCTCGCCGTAGGCACTAAATAAATTTCACGTATACATAGAAGGACGTACATGCTGAAGATTACTAAAAATGAACTCAGTCTATCCTGCCCTTCTCGTCGGGTCGCCTTCGAGGACAGAGGGGGAGAATGTAACAAGCACTATGCAAATGGTTCGATAGATGGAGTGCTCAGTTTCTACAACGCGCTATCGACTGGTCATCGTGGCCTCCTCATATAGGTCCAACCATTTTTGTACCCTTTGACTTTCGCTAGCAGTCTCAAGAGCAGACGGTACCCGGCTCTCCTGTGACTATCCCTAGCCTAAGTTAATGCGTCTATAGTGCTGTGAACGGTGCCCGGTCCACACTATAGCCGTATTACTTGGGCCGATCTCGTCTAAAGTGTAATAACTTAGATAAATACACGATTGTCAATCTTACACCGCCGTTTGCTTGCTGGCCTCCCGCACCCCTCTTACAATACTAAATAAAAAAAAAGATTTTTGTAATCGCTGGTTTACAATGATTTTGTAAACATTTATGTTGGATTTGCCAAAAATGTGATTATATAGCACTATTTAAATTATTAGAAAGCAAAACGGATCTATTACTATTTTTGGTTGCGAAGATAAGCTTTATTTAAATTTCGTGCTATAAAAGTTAAACAATACAAAAAAAGTAATATTTTTAGGTGGATTCATGTATAATATGAAATTCTGAATATATAGCAAGCCGTAAATAAAAAAAATAATCTATTAACATTTTTTCCGAAATTCCATATTTTTTTAATTTTTGGACGGCAAAATAAATAAATAAATGAAGTAAATTTAGGTGGATTCCATTAAAAAGCTTTACACAGAAATATAATCTATCGATCTGAAAAAGAATCACGGCTATTATCAATTATTTCCGTTTCGCCATACAATCTCTCGTAATTTTACTAGAGTAGCAGTCTCAGATGCAGACGGTTCCCGGCTCTCCTGTGACTTACCCTATAATACCCTCAGAGCTATCATTTTATTTGGGGGAAAAATTCATATCAGGCCAAATTTTTGTAAACGGCCTTTAAACGCAATTTTAAGAGACCATATTTTTGAATCCACGAAAATCTCAAACTGGAAGGTACAATTTCAATTTATGGAGGTTTCAATTTCGATATTGTTTTTTGAAAAAATATTTCAACTTGTTTTTTTTAATCAGTTATGTGTATATAGTTGTTAAATTAGTTTAAAGTGTTATTTTATGATTAGATAAGTATTCGTTATTTTTCGTTCGTAATTTTCTATTTGGTCTAAAATAACATATTTTGTAACAAACATGTTTCTACATCATTAAAAAATATAAAAAGACAAATATTTTTTATATTTTTTTTCTTTTGGGTGATAATGAAATTTGATTTTCCTTAGTGTTACCTACAATACAATAATTTATTGAAATGGATAGGTCCGCACGGCAGCTAGCACGTAGAGACAAATCCAGTATAATCAGCTGAACCAGTGCTACGCTTTAAACGCCTAAAACCAAAGATCCGCTCAAGGTCAAAGTGTTTCTACCGATGAGTGGCCATGTGTGTGTACTGGCTTAGTGACTGGATATTATGACAAAAACATCTTTATCTGCATCACCAGCTGATCATAGAGGTCATTTAACCCTACAGGTGCTTCACTTCTTCTTGAGCTAAAACAATTATTTTAAGAAAATATATATTTGTTCAATTTTGTATACACTATTAGTGATGTAGGTCACCCCTTAGAAGGATCATCGTGCTTCTTTACACCTTGTATATGTGTATAAATCAATAGAGGTAACATTTCTTTAGCTTCATGAGCTCCGCTAGTAACGCCCCACCTGTTGCATGTTTATGTTCGCTCATTCAACAGGCAACAGTTCTTTTGTTTAGTTATTTACTTGCTACAAGCTGTGTCCACGACATCGTTCGCGTGGAGTTACGACTTTCACAGTAACTACTGGACCGATTTAAACGAGGTTTTCAATTAGCTGTTTTTTTTTTCAAGGTGGTAGGGCTTTTGGGAAAAGTTCGTCTGGGGAAGTACCACCCCCTTGCTTTTTTCTGCCGTGAAGCAGCAGTGTTTGCACTGCTGTGTGTCGGTTTGAAGGGCAAGGGAGCCAGTGAAATTACTGGCACATGAGAGATACCATCTTAGTTTTCAAAATGAGCAACGCGCTTCGTTGTCTTATGGGTGTCAAAATATGCTATTAATAAGACGGTGGGTGCTATGGGCGGTGGTGACCACTTACCATCAGGTGTCCCACCTATCGTTTGCTCACTTGTAACAAATTAAAATCTTTTTCATGAAATATCTAACTTTTTTCAATTATAAAGGAACCGTTGTCTGTTGTTCGAGTTTTTATTTAACAATAAATTAGCAGGGCGGTAAAAATACATAATATATAAGTAGCTTATCGTCTCTTGTAAATATGACCACTATTTAAAAATCTATTGAAATATATATTAAAAAAAACAGAATATACCTATGAAAAAAAAAAAAAAAAATAAAAAGCAAAAAAAAAGTTAGTGTTCAAATGATCTCAGAATAAATTTAAATTGAATAAATAATAAATTTACTAAATGTAATTTTGTATAAATGTAAATTTTCCTAGGTCAATTATTAAGTAAAACAAAGTAGATAAATAAGAAGAGAATGAAAGTCTTGAAACGAAAAAGTTTCCGCAACTATGGCAAAGAATAAGCAGCGTAATAAGTCAAAAATACATGTTAGTTAATTTTTAGACATAGCACGTGTACATTATGGATTCTAGTCTGAAAAAGTACCTGAATATTTTATAAACGCGTATGTAATTTTTTCGAAGTGGCTAAGGTGCTTTCTCATTTTCATTAAATGCAGGAATTAATTAAATGGATATTATAGAAACAGGGCGGGAAAGAATATTTATAATAAACCGAAAAAAAACACACAAATTCCAAAGTTACAAAAATTATAAATGAAAATAAGGTCAAAACTATTCTTGGTTACTACACTATAGAATACGAGAAATTTAATAAAATATCGAGGTCTTTTTTCTAAGCGTGGCACCTAATTTCATGGATGTCGCAGTGTGTGTGTGTCTAGGTATTTAGCTATAAGTAACTAGGCAGCCGAGCTTTGCTCTATATAATCTTCACAAAATCTCACTAACAGATGGCGCATTAGGGTTTCTGAAATGCACTATTTTCAATAAATGCCCAAAAAACGCAATAAACGGATTTTTATAGACATGGGGCCTAGCTAGATCGATTTTTCGCCCCCGAAAACCCCCGTACAGTAATTTTCATACAAATCATTAGAGTAGTTTTCCTGAAACCTTTAATATTAGGTTAGGTAATAGGGACTGGATCAACTTGTTTTTATTTTATCAGTTAGCTGTATACAGTTTCAGATAGATAGATAGATGAACACTTTATTGCATACTAAAAATAAATTCAAATTATAACAATAAATTACAAAAAGTGGGCAAAGGTGGCCTTATCACTGTAAGCGATTTAAATAGTTTAATTTGTTATTTTATGATTTCTTAAGTATTGGTTATTTTTCGTTCGTAATTTTCTGTTTGGTCTAAAGTAACAAATTTTGTAATTAGGACTAAGTTATTAATTTGTATGGTTACAAATTATTGGTTATTATATTACCTTCATCCGAACTACTTATCGATATTGTGTATCGACACAAGCCTAGCCCATCACTATGTAAAAAAAACGCGCCCAAATGCGCTATCGCTTAATCTTTTGGGTAGCGAGAAAATGCCCCGACTATAGTTACCAACATGCTACCAGACTAAAGTTACATGCTTACTGAAACAAATAGAATCATTTTCTCAGTTTACTGTGTGATATCCCACTATAACCGTCTTGATTTATTTCATAGTCTGCAAAGAAACTACGGCCACTACGGGGCCAAGGGCAGCTTAGCCCGAGTCTGTACGGCCTGCCCGAATATCAGATATTTTACTCCCGGTTACGGGCCGTTTTTGACTTGGGCCAAACTGGCTTTGATTCGCCCTCGGAGCGATCATAAACTATTGTTAACTAGCCGGGCTAAGATGCGCACCGCAACTGGGTCGAGTCAACTATCACTTTTTATGTATGGACGCGAGAAGTCATAAGCGGTTTAGTCTGCCACGGTAGCATGAGCCCCTAGTTAAACGCATTTCATTCACTCGCGTGGAATATGTGACGTTTGCTTCATACATTACGAGTCAAAAAGTGAAATTTGGACTTAGATATATTTTATCTAGGAGCTCGTGCTAAGCCAGTGGTTTAGTCTATGAAAACTCGCCAAGTCGAGTTGCGCATGCTTGACCTACTGGTCTAGTCTTGCGACTTACTACTCAGACGGTAGAATGCAACAGGTTGCCACCTGTTGAATTCTTAGTGCTGACTGAGTATACGTATACAAACATACCCTACCCCAATGGTTTCATTCCTTCAGTTTGTAGGTTAATTGACTTGCTTTCTCTACTTATATTTGAAATTTCCTGTTGTCAGTCTTTTTTATTTCAATTATATACTGTTGCATGTTATTTTCTACAATGTTCAATGTTGTAAAGAATCACCTGGGAAGGCGTGTACTTTGCTGGTGATTCGTAGGACTGTTCGCAGGAACTGCGCTGGAGTACGTCCCACTCAGTGAAGCCAAGACGCTCCAGCAGAGTACACGGTTTCACCGGTAGGTCTATTGCCTTTGGCAAGGTTGATCTATTGTGTAGGACTTACGTGGAATAGGTTTGCGGCATTCTAGGTGGACTAGGGACAGAATAGCAGAGCTCCACTTGCGTCTCGTCACATAGAATCTGTAGTATACCGGCAGAAAACCAGTGATACAAAACAACCTGTTGTTTCGTCAACGTTCGCCGTCGTCTTATTCGCCTCTTTGTGTCTTCACTACCTCATTTCACTTCACAGTACCGGAGTGATGTCGTCACATCGTCCCCTATAGTTTTAAATACGTTTTTCTTAACATTAATGTGTTTTTCGATGTATTTTTGTTAGGATAAACAGACACTGTTTACATTCGTCGACTGACAGTTACCATAGACAGTTGCCACAGAATGTGGAGACGAGTGCGTTTTCCACGCCATCATTCCGATACCGGTCTTTCTCTTAAATAATATTTCCAAATTAGAAAAGCAGAAGTAAATAGAAATTATTAGATAAACCCCTTCGTAGAAATTATTCCAACTGGATTGTAAAGTTCTTATTGAATTTGGTGCTTTGTTATTTTTTTTTATCCGGTCCTCGCATTTTGTCGATTGACAAAGAGAACTAACTAACCTGTCATTCATTTTCCGTGTAACTGAGCACACACATCTCGGACCCATTCCAAGAAAATCGACAAATATCCAGGGTAATCCTGTGGATCACCCATTAGTACAATGTCAGATTGACAAACAGAACCAGGAGGCGACAGGATGTCGCCTTCTTCTTTTACCTGGTAGCTTAGGCTTCTTTCACATATCGTGAGTCTCGTCATAAGCCCACGCGTGATGCCGCGGCGCTGACTCGCATTTTTTTTTTTATAACAAAAGAGAGAATCGTCATGTCATCGGTACATCGTCATGGGAGGTAACGCAATGCGCAGACCAAGTGAGTCATCACACGTTTTATTCTGAACCTCGACACAACCATTCTGTGAAGATCTGTACGGGAACGTCTCTCCGTTGTTTGCAATGCCAGGTCACCCGTTGTGAGTGAACGCTACCCCCACAACGGTGTGCCGTATTCGGGTTGGTGTATTACTTGTTTGGCTTCGAACCAACTCGTACCCCAACATGTATTAGAATTAAGGATATATGTTCTCGTCACGTCACTCATTTACATGGAGAGGCCTATCCATGTAAATGTCGTTGTATGTAAAATAGTAAGTAAGCTTATCGTCATAAGTTTCACATCCCTTTAGGGACTATCTTTAGAAAGAAATATTTTTAAGAAAGAATTGTTTTTTAAGAATAACTCCTAGAAGAAGTAGTTTGTTCGAGAATTGCTTTTGAGGATAAGCCTATTGTTCCTCGTCAATTGTAACACTAATGTATTTGAAAGGTACGAAATAAGATGCTCTCTCATTTATTATAATTAAGTTGTTTAATTTAACACCTTTATTTGTAACACATTTCCAGTTTTGTGACTGGTGGCGCCCTGAAAGTAAGTGATGTATAGACACCGCTTCCAACCTTCATTCACCGACGAGTAAGATACCTACCGGACTACGGTCTTAGCACCACAGGAACCCACGCGCTCTCCACTAGCCGGTAAACCAGCACAGTTGTTGGTTTAATGCAACAAAATGGCGCCCAACGTGGGGCCAGGTATCGTTGGAACAAGTTGGAGGTTAGTGTCTTGTCATTGTTTATGATAGAATTGTTTTAAGAATAGAAGTACTCGGTAGTCTTTCACCATGTCTGGTCCAAAGATTTACTTTAGAGATTTGTTGGGTGATGAACTCAAATATGAACTCCGTATTCGTGGACATTCTGATGTCAAGACTGTAGCCGAGATGAGAAGAAGAATTTCGATTTTGATATCGACCTCACAGATGGATGTCACTATTGATCCACTACTGTTAGACTTAGAATTAGAATTAGACATCTGTGGAGACAAACTAAACGAGATAGGCTCTAAAATAGCTGCTGGAGATTATACCCCATCACAGACTAAAAGACTCATATCTAGGCTCTTACATATTCAATTCAGACTTGGTCGTTTACCCTCAGATGAAGAAGATTCGAAGAAGAAGTTGGAGTTACTTAAGAGGAAGTGCGCTCTGTGCCTACAGGCCTTAGATGTGACCGCGGTAAGCGAGGAAGGAGTAGAGTACGAGGATGAGGATCGAGACCGCGGAGAGACTCAAGACGCCTCAGTTGGCACAGGTGAGCTTCGAGTAACTATTGACCCTATGCGTTCGGTTTCTAGATGGGGAATCAAATATTCGGGACGCGACAGCAGACTTAGTCTACATGCTTTTATAGAACGGATAGAAGAATTACGTATTTCTAAAAACGTTAGCAATTCAGAATTGTTGAGAGGTGTAGCTGACCTTTTCGAAGGAGAAGCTCTAGAGTGGTATCGCTTTTACGGTAAACAACAAGTGACTTGGCAAGACTTCGTAGAAGCTTTAAAAAGCGAATTCTTGCCAACGTCCTATAACAGAAAAACTCTTAAAGAAATTTACAATAGGACCCAACACCCATCAGAAAGCGTGACCAGCTACATCTACTTGATGAAAACTTACTTTAGAAGGCTAGATACACCGATTCCTGAGAAGGAACAGGTAGAAATCATTAAGGATAATTTAGCCCCCTTTTACAAATCAAAAGTGTTTGGTGAAGCATATTCGAGTGTAGACGATTTGCGAAACAAGTGTAAACAGATAGAGGAAATGAAAGCTGAATGCTCGTCATATGTTTATCCTTCAACATCCACGCAAAACTCTTTACACTCGGATCTGTGTTACAAAACACGAAATTTTCGCCAGTCAAACCCAGAAAAGAAGGAAAAGAACGTAGGAGCGGTCGGTGGACCGAGAATTTATCGTATTACTTGCAGTAAATGTAAGAAAGAAGGACACATCGCCAACGACTGTAAATTCAATGGCACGTTGCATTGCTACGGCTGCGGGAAGGAGGGAGTTATCCGACCCAAGTGTCCAAAATGTAACCCTCAAAAGAATTTAAACGGAGGGAAGGCCTCGGACGCAGAAAAAGGATAGAGTCCCCTGGCCGCACCCGTAACAATCAGCAAAAACCATCTGTCGGCGATATGTCAAAAATTCAAGAAGTTAAGTTTTGCCCTAAACCTGAAGAAACCAGACCATTTTTAAAAGTTCTGATTTTAGGTAAAGAATGCAAAGGTCTCTTAGACTCGGGGGCCGTGTGCAGTGTGATCAGTGGCTCTGCTTTCCGTTACTTGAACCAGTGTGGTGCAACCCTAGAAAAAACAACATCCACTGTTAAGATCATAACTGCTAATGGATCGGAAAGTACAGCTGCTGGTAATACTCGCCTGCCTGTAGAATATAAAAACATGACCCATATGGTTACATTTTTAGTCGTAGAAGAAATAAGCACACCAATTATTTTTGGAACCGATTTTTGGCAAATGTTTAACATCGGTTCAGAAGTATTACAGTTAATAGAAACGAATAGTTTGACGTTAGAAAATTTCATAGAAGCTGGTGTACTTAAAACTTCGACGGATTTAACTCCAGAACAAATCAAGCAATTAAATTTGAGAATAGAAAAGTTTAAGAATTTAACTTCTAAGAATACTTTAAATAAAACTGACTTAGTTCAACATACGATCGATACTGGTGATCATCCACCCGTGCGACAAAAGTGTCGTCATTGATCTCAAGTCTGCTTACTGGCAAGTAGAACTGAGCGCAGATAGCAGGGAGAAAACGGCTTTTAGCGTCCCCGGTCGAGGATTATTTCAATTTAGAAGGATGTGTTTCGGTCTGAGTACTGCAGCACAAACCCTCCAAAGATTGATGGACCGCGTTATAACGGCGGAATTTCAGAACCCAGACTTAACCCTATCTGTTTTTACGTACCTAGACGATATCATAGTGGTCTCTCGTGGCGATTTCAATAACCATCTAATTCTGTTAGACCGTGTTTATCAGAAGTTAGAAAGCGCAAGGCTTACTATTAATATAGAGAAGTCACACTTTTGCCGAGAGGAACTGGATTATCTAGGATACAAAGTTGATAGGGAAGGCCTGAGAACTAATCCAGAAAAAACGAGGGTAATTGTTAAACTAGCAGAACCTAAAACTCCGAAAGAAGTGAAAAGTTTTCTGGGAATGGTGGGTTGGTACCGCCGCTTCATTCCAAATTTTTCAACGGTGGCAGCACCATTAAATCGGCTGACCAGTAAGAAATTGAAAAGGTTTGAATGGAGCGACGATGCTCAAAGGTCCTTTGATAAACTCAAAGAACACTTAATAACCTCACCAGTCTTGGCTTGTCCAGACTTTTCAAAAGAATTCTTCATACAATGTGACGCTAGTGATAAGGGTATAGGGAGCGTACTCACTCAGAATATAGAAGGAGAAGAGAAGGTCATAGCGTACGCTTCGCGTAGCCTTACCGCAGCGGAGAGGAATTACTCGGTGACAGAGAAAGAATGCCTAGCAGCCCTGTATAGTGTTGAAAAGTTTAGATGCTATGTCGAAGGACATCCATTCACAGTCATTACTGATCACGCATCACTCCAGTGGCTGCTAAACATAAAGTCACCAAGTGGTAGATTGGCGAGATGGGCGATGCGACTCATGCAATTCCAGTTTGATGTCAAACACAGGAAAGGCCATCTGCATGTAGTGCCGGACGCGCTCAGCAGGCTAGAAGTCAATGTCGTAGAAAGGATTACATTCCCGTCGAATGACCCATGGTACGATAAGCTGTATGAGAACTGTGAGAAGCACCCTCACCGCTACCCTAAATTCAATATTATCGACAAGAAGCTATATAAATTAATAAAATGCAAATACGCCTTAGAAAATGACACCGCTTGGAAATTAGTAGTACCCATTCAGGAAAGAAAGCAGATTTTATCTGAGAACCACGACAAGCCAACAGCGGGACACTTTGGCATTAATAAAACGTTAAAGAGAATCGCTTTACGTTATTATTGGCCCAAATTATTAAAAGATGTCAAGAGCTATGTCAAGAAATGTGAAGTCTGTCTTGCTAATAAATCTAGTAACCAAGCTAGACCAGGATTAATGGGACAGCCTAAGAAGGTGCACAGGCCATTTGAAACTATATCAATTGATTTACATGGTCCTCTGCCCAAGTCCAAGAAAGGCAATACCTTTATTTTGGTAGTCGCCGACTACTTCACAAAGTATGTGTTTCTTTTTCCTATACGAAGAGCTGTGACTTCTGTTATTAACCAGAAGTTAGAAGAGAATGTATTCCTAGTGCACGGAGTACCTAGAACTTTAATTTGCGACAATGGTAGTGTCTTCACCTCTAAAGACTTTAGGGAATTTGTAGAAAAATACAAAATCCCTAATCTCTTCTACACCGCGGTGTATACGCCACAGGTAAATCCTGTGGAGCGAGTTAATAGGGTAGTCGGAGATACCATTTCAGCATTTCTTAAGAAAGACCAAAGAGAATGGGACGTCCATATTCCACATATTCAATCAGCCATGAATAATAGTGAGCATGATGCCACTGGGTTCACACCATTTTTTCTAGTTCATGGGAGAGAGATTATCTTGGAAACAGAACATTACAATCCCAATTCTCAAGAACAAGGTGAACTGACCTTCTCTGGGAGAAATGAATACGCTGAATCCTTGAAAGAACTTCGGACGATTTATTCAAAAGTTAGAGAAAAGCTGGCCGCAGCATATGAAAGAGGAAAGCGAATCTATGATAGGAGAAAGAGAGACGTCAATTTGAGAGTAGGTCAAATAGTCTGGAAGAAAGACTATATACAGTCGAAAGCTAGCGAGAACTTCGCAAGTAAACTAGCACCCCGTAATATAAAGTGTGTAGTAGAAGAAAGGATTAGCCCGTTAGTGTATCGCTTACGCGCACTAAACGGAAAGAAAGTGGGACTTACCCATATTAAAGATATTATACATGTAGAAGAGTAGAATTATCCTTAGCGAGTAAATATTTTTGCATGAGTAGGTCAACAAATCGTTAACATTTAAGTGTAGTTTAGGTATCCAAAGGGGATCCCCAACCAAATATTTTAGTATAGTCGCGCGCGCATTAGGATAAGGAATTAACATATAATCGTAACAGAGTAGTAATTTACTTAAGAGTAGGGTAAAATAGTATACAATAGTAACAATAGCCGTAAAGTTAAATATTTGCAAAACCTGAGTTGGTTAAGACTCAAGTATTAGTTAGTATAGGACTATTTACAAAGACTTAATCTTAAGCTAAAGGATTCGTATGTTTTCCTAGGTGTTATAAACTTACGAATAGAACAGGATTTATAAAAAGAATAGAACGCGTTCGGTTACTTAACCAAAAGTAGCTTAGAAGAAATGGTGCGTTGTAAAAGCAAGGGTCGATGGTTCTTCGTTGCTTACACGTAACTTGTTTATAAGAAATATTTACCTTTAGTTTCTCCGTGTATCGCGAAAATTCTACCTCGCGGTACTCGAAACTATTTTCGCTCTTAGGAGGGGAGTGTTGTTGCATGTTATTTTCTACAATGTTCAATGTTGTAAAGAATCACCTGGGAAGGCGTGTACTTTGCTGGTGATTCGTAGGACTGTTCGCAGGAACTGCGCTGGAGTACGTCCCACTCAGTGAAGCCAAGACGCTCCAGCAGAGTACACGGTTTCACCGGTAGGTCTATTGCCTTTGGCAAGGTTGATCTATTGTGTAGGACTTACGTGGAATAGGTTTGCGGCATTCTAGGTGGACTAGGGACAGAATAGCAGAGCTCCACTTGCGTCTCGTCACATAGAATCTGTAGTATACCGGCAGAAAACCAGTGATACAAAACAACCTGTTGTTTCGTCAACGTTCGCCGTCGTCTTATTCGCCTCTTTGTGTCTTCACTACCTCATTTCACTTCACAGTACCGGAGTGATGTCGTCACATCGTCCCCTATAGTTTTAAATACGTTTTTCTTAACATTAATGTGTTTTTCGATGTATTTTTGTTAGGATAAACAGACACTGTTTACATTCGTCGACTGACAGTTACCATAGACAGTTGCCACAGAATGTGGAGACGAGTGCGTTTTCCACGCCATCATTCCGATACCGGTCTTTCTCTTAAATAATATTTCCAAATTAGAAAAGCAGAAGTAAATAGAAATTATTAGATAAACCCCTTCGTAGAAATTATTCCAACTGGATTGTAAAGTTCTTATTGAATTTGGTGCTTTGTTATTTTTTTTTATCCGGTCCTCGCATTTTGTCGATTGACAAAGAGAACTAACTAACCTGTCATTCATTTTCCGTGTAACTGAGCACACACATCTCGGACCCATTCCAAGAAAATCGACAAATATCCAGGGTAATCCTGTGGATCACCCATTAGTACAATGTCAGATTGACAAACAGAACCAGGAGGCGACAGGATGTCGCCTTCTTCTTTTACCTGGTAGCTTAGGCTTCTTTCACATATCGTGAGTCTCGTCATAAGCCCACGCGTGATGCCGCGGCGCTGACTCGCATTTTTTTTTTTATAACAAAAGAGAGAATCGTCATGTCATCGGTACATCGTCATGGGAGGTAACGCAATGCGCAGACCAAGTGAGTCATCACACGTTTTATTCTGAACCTCGACACAACCATTCTGTGAAGATCTGTACGGGAACGTCTCTCCGTTGTTTGCAATGCCAGGTCACCCGTTGTGAGTGAACGCTACCCCCACAACGGTGTGCCGTATTCGGGTTGGTGTATTACTTGTTTGGCTTCGAACCAACTCGTACCCCAACATGTATTAGAATTAAGGATATATGTTCTCGTCACGTCACTCATTTACATGGAGAGGCCTATCCATGTAAATGTCGTTGTATGTAAAATAGTAAGTAAGCTTATCGTCATAAGTTTCACATCCCTTTAGGGACTATCTTTAGAAAGAAATATTTTTAAGAAAGAATTGTTTTTTAAGAATAACTCCTAGAAGAAGTAGTTTGTTCGAGAATTGCTTTTGAGGATAAGCCTATTGTTCCTCGTCAATTGTAACACTAATGTATTTGAAAGGTACGAAATAAGATGCTCTCTCATTTATTATAATTAAGTTGTTTAATTTAACACCTTTATTTGTAACACATTTCCAGTTTTGTGACTGGTGGCGCCCTGAAAGTAAGTGATGTATAGACACCGCTTCCAACCTTCATTCACCGACGAGTAAGATACCTACCGGACTACGGTCTTAGCACCACAGGAACCCACGCGCTCTCCACTAGCCGGTAAACCAGCACAGTTGTTGGTTTAATGCAACAATACCTATAAATACATGTTTAAAAGGGGAGAAGAGTAAAAAGTAGAAGCCAGACCGATTGCTATGCAGATTTTTGAGGAGGCCTATGTTCAATTAAATGAAAGTCAAGAGCTATTGAATCGACATTGTTTTTAGATTCACTGTTTATTTCTCAAAAGCTGTTGAACCGTTTTTTGTACTAAAACCTTTTAAGCTCGCGAAACATTACAATAAATTCATGTTTTTTTATATATAGGTGCAATAAATATTATCGATACCCAAACGATTTTGTTTGTTGATTTTATGTGACTGAAGATTTTTTAAACAACCTTTAAAAGTACTCTTCGCACAAAATAACTCTGGCTATGACCGTTAATACGCAAAACTCAAAAAATAATTCGCAGCAGGCTGGCCAGGCAGGAGCTTGGCAAGTGGGGGGAGGCGAGCAAATCTTTCATTGGCTCTCCACTTGTCACCCATGCGCTGAAGATAACCGTCACATACATTAATTATATTTTTTGTAAATACTTACGAACATAATATCTCCATCGACAATATAAAATATTCTAGGGATTTATTTGATATAAAATTTAAATAATTATTCTTTACTATTAAACGACCAATATTTGTGTATTTGTAATCGGTTTCTCGAAAATGGCTCTAACAAAATTTACCATATGGAGGTTTTCGGGGACGAAAAGTCGATGTAGCTGGGTTTCATGTCTGGGAAAAATTGTTTTTCCTGTGTTTTTAAGAATTATTTTTGTTTTAGACAGAAACCTACAACGCCATCTGTTGGTAATGATATTTTTACGTTGAGGCGGCTATTATAGAGCGAAGCTCCGTCGACCAGATACTTATTATTATGTATTACAGCATTTCAAAATTCCTTATCGGTTTAACTTGTTCGACTATGGTTAAGACTCTGTAAGGCCATAAAAATAATGATAATAAGCCGCAGGGCACCTTGTGTCGAGCTGTTGGAGAGTAGCGACCCCAAAAATCTTAGTAATCCCGGGAAAAGCCCTGTTCCTCATCTCCAACTTAACTTCACCGGACAACTGTCCGGGAGTGAATACTGATAAGAAACAGAACCACACCTCTGGCTTGCCTTGGTTTGCAGGCCAGAGTGGAGTCGCAAGAGCTTTAGGGCTCCCGCACACGACCGAGAATCGGTGGCCGATTATCGCCCAGGACAAGGACGGAAGATCCAGGTGATAACACGTCAGAGCGGGATGCCGACAAAAAATCGGCCACCGATTCTCGGTCGTGTGCGGGAGCCCTTATACTCGAAGAGTGGACGTGCCTGCGAAATAACGAGAGGACACGTGATCCTAGACACTCGGGGATCGCGTGATCGTCATTTAAAGTCCATGGGGATCTCTCCACCATTCGGCTGCTCAGTAAATGTTGCCCTCTTGCAGCTCCTTTCGTACAGCCGTTTTTGGGGGCCCATTATGTTGAGTTGGCTAGTCACCGTCTGCCTATTTTTTCCTTGTTATTTATCCCAGTCCACTAGTACCGAAACTTAATATCTAATCAATAGAAGTAAATTAACTTTAGCTTCATTAGCTCCGCTAGTAACGTCCCACCTGTTGCATGTTTATGTTCGCTCATTCAACAGGCAACATTTCATTTGTTTAGTTATTTACTACTGGCTGCGCCCTAGACATCGTTCGCGTTGAGTTATGACATTCACAGAATACCAAAACAACTGAACCGATTAAAACAGGTTTCTTAATAAGCCGCTTTTAACTTTTTCATGAAATGTCTAACTTTTTTCAAAAATAAAGGAACTGTTGTCTGTTGTTCGAGTCTGCATCTATCAATAAGTAGCTTATCAGACGCCCTTCTAATCTGGTCCCTTATAACTACTACCACTATTTAAATATCTATTGAAATATAAAAAAAAAAACAAAATGTATAAAAAAATTAAATAAGTCGATCACAAAAAAATACTTCAGAAAAAAAAAGTAAGTATTTAAATTATTTAGAATAAGTGTAAATTGGTAAGTTATTGAATAGAACAAAGTAAAGTAGACAAATAAGAAGAGGATAAAAGCACAGAATATATATTTATATAAGTTCCGGCAAAATATAAAGGAACCGTTGTCCGTTGTTCGAGTCTTCACCTTAAAATAAGTAGCTTATCAGACCCTTTCTTATCTCGTCCATTTTAAGTATTACCACTATTTTTAAACATCTAAAGAAATACAAAAAAAAAATACATAAAAAAGTCAAATGTCGATCAGAAAAAAAAAATAAGGAAACAACAAAAAAGTTAGCATTAAAATTTTATTATCATAGAATAAGTGTAAATTTTCCTAGGTAAATTAATAAATAGAACAAAGTAAAGTAGACAAATAAGAAGAGAATAAAAGTCTTGAAATGAAAAGTTCCCGCAACTGTAAAAATACATGTATTTAGTTAATTTTTAGATGTACCACGTGTACATAATGGGTTTTAGTGTAAAAAGGACCAAAATATTGCATAAACGAACGTCGAAAGTAATTTTAATTTAACGTGGCTAAGGTGCTTTCTTATTTTCATTTAATGCAGGGATTAATTAAATAGATATATAGAAACAGTGCGGCATAGAATATTTATAATAAACCAAAAATAAAAAAAACACAAATTCCAAATTCACAAAAAATATAAATGAAATCCTTGATTACTATTCTTGGTTACTACACTATAGAATACGAGAAATTTAATAAAATATCGCGGTCTTTTTTCTAAGCGTTGCACCTAATTTCTTGCATGTCCCAGTGTGTGTCTATTCAGTTATAAGCACCTGGGCGACATAGAAAAAACATAGAAAACGAATGTTCCTAGACATGAGACCTAGCTAGATCGATTTTTCACCCCCAAGAACCCCCGTATAGTAATTTTCATCCAAATCACAAAAATACATTTAAATTGATAAGTACTACTACTACTCTAGTGATGGATATTATGACAAAAATAAACTACTGTGAGAAGCATTACTCAAACCACCGATAGATGGTGTGCTCAGTTTCTGCAACGCGCTAAAGACTTGCCATCGTAGCTTCCTCATATAGGTCTAACCATTTTTGTACCATTTGACTTTCGCTAGCAGTCTCAGATGCAGACGGTTCCCGGCTCTTCTGTGACTTATCCTATAATACCCTCAGAGCTATCATTTTATTTGGGGGAAAAATTCATATAAGGCCAAATTTTTGTAAACGGCCTTTAAACGCAATTTTAAAAGACCATATTTTTGAATCCATGAAAATTTCAAACTGGAAGGTACAATTTCAATTTATGGAGGTTTCAATTTCGATATTGTTTTTTCTAGAAAAAATATTTCAACTTGTTTTGTTTAATCAGTTATGTGTATATAGTTGTTAAATTAGTTTAAAGTGTTATTTTATGATTAGATAAGTATTGGTTATTTTTCGTTCGTAATTTTCTATTTGGTCTAAAATAACAAATTTTGTAACAAATATAAAAATCATCATTAAAAAATATAAAAAGACAAATATTTTTTTATATTTTTTTTCTTTTGGGTGATAATGAAATTTGATTTTCCTTAGTGTTACAATACAATAATTTATTGAAATGGATAGGTACGCACGGCAGCTAGCACGTAGAGACAAATCCAGTATAATAAGCTGAACCAGTGCTACGCTTTAAACGCCTAAAACCAAAGATCCGCTCAAGGTCAAAGTGTTTCTACCGATGAGCGGCCATGTGTACTGGCTTAGTGACTGGATATTATGACAAAAACATCTTTATCTGCATCATCAGCTGATCATAGAGGTCATTTAACCCTACAGGTGCTTCACTTCTTCTTGAGCTAAAACAATTATTTTAAGAAAATATACAGGGTGTTAATTTGATTGCGTGCCATAGCTTAAGGGGTGGTTCAGTAACGATAAAGAAACTCAAAAAAATTATAAAAAAAATCCTACTCAATAAAAATTAAAACTCCATTGAAACTAAACTAACGCGGAGCGCAATGACTGCGCGAATGGGCGCGCTATCAAAAGCGCACGAAAGAGTTTCAGTAATGTAGTCGTCATGGAGATCTTTATAGGAGGGGAGGCCTATGTCCAGCAGTCTTTCGGCTGATATGATGATGATGGACCTTATTCACTGATACTCGCGAGATAGCGACGTTGCTCCGCGTTAGTTAAGTTTCAATGCAGTTTTAGTTTTTTTTTTCAGTAGTATTATTTTAATATTTTTTTTATGTTCCTTTATCGTAACTGAAACACCCCTTAACCTATGGCACGCAATTAAATTAACACCCTGTATATAAGGAGGGAGTTATCCGACCCAAGTGTCCAAAATGTAACCCTCAAAAGAATTTAAACGGAGGGAAGGCCTCGGACGCAGAAAAAGGATAGAGTCCCCTGGCCGCACCCGTAACAATCAGCAAAAACCATCTGTCGGCGATATGTCAAAAATTCAAGAAGTTAAGTTTTGCCCTAAACCTGAAGAAACCAGACCATTTTTAAAAGTTCTGATTTTAGGTAAAGAATGCAAAGGTCTCTTAGACTCGGGGGCCGTGTGCAGTGTGATCAGTGGCTCTGCTTTCCGTTACTTGAACCAGTGTGGTGCAACCCTAGAAAAAACAACATCCACTGTTAAGATCATAACTGCTAATGGATCGGAAAGTACAGCTGCTGGTAATACTCGCCTGCCTGTAGAATATAAAAACATGACCCATATGGTTACATTTTTAGTCGTAGAAGAAATAAGCACACCAATTATTTTTGGAACCGATTTTTGGCAAATGTTTAACATCGGTTCAGAAGTATTACAGTTAATAGAAACGAATAGTTTGACGTTAGAAAATTTCATAGAAGCTGGTGTACTTAAAACTTCGACGGATTTAACTCCAGAACAAATCAAGCAATTAAATTTGAGAATAGAAAAGTTTAAGAATTTAACTTCTAAGAATACTTTAAATAAAACTGACTTAGTTCAACATACGATCGATACTGGTGATCATCCACCCGTGCGACAAAAGTGTCATCAATATTCGCCCGCCCTGCTGGAACTCATTCACAAGGAAGTCGATCATATGTTGCAACTAGGAGTGATAGAACCGTCTAACTCACCGTGGAACAGTCCGTTGGTGGTAGTTAAGAAACAAGATGGGAAACCACGCGTATGCTTGGATTGTAGAAAACTTAATTCCGTAACAAAATTTGATAGTTACCCACTACCAAACATAGACTTTATCCTCAATAGTCTACGAGGAGCGACATACATGACTTCCATTGATCTCAAGTCTGCTTACTGGCAAGTAGAACTGAGCGCAGATAGCAGGGAGAAAACGGCTTTTAGCGTCCCCGGTCGAGGATTATTTCAATTTAGAAGGATGTGTTTCGGTCTGAGTACTGCAGCACAAACCCTCCAAAGATTGATGGACCGCGTTATAACGGCGGAATTTCAGAACCCAGACTTAACCCTATCTGTTTTTACGTACCTAGACGATATCATAGTGGTCTCTCGTGGCGATTTCAATAACCATCTAATTCTGTTAGACCGTGTTTATCAGAAGTTAGAAAGCGCAAGGCTTACTATTAATATAGAGAAGTCACACTTTTGCCGAGAGGAACTGGATTATCTAGGATACAAAGTTGATAGGGAAGGCCTGAGAACTAATCCAGAAAAAACGAGGGTAATTGTTAAACTAGCAGAACCTAAAACTCCGAAAGAAGTGAAAAGTTTTCTGGGAATGGTGGGTTGGTACCGCCGCTTCATTCCAAATTTTTCAACGGTGGCAGCACCATTAAATCGGCTGACCAGTAAGAAATTGAAAAGGTTTGAATGGAGCGACGATGCTCAAAGGTCCTTTGATAAACTCAAAGAACACTTAATAACCTCACCAGTCTTGGCTTGTCCAGACTTTTCAAAAGAATTCTTCATACAATGTGACGCTAGTGATAAGGGTATAGGGAGCGTACTCACTCAGAATATAGAAGGAGAAGAGAAGGTCATAGCGTACGCTTCGCGTAGCCTTACCGCAGCGGAGAGGAATTACTCGGTGACAGAGAAAGAATGCCTAGCAGCCCTGTATAGTGTTGAAAAGTTTAGATGCTATGTCGAAGGACATCCATTCACAGTCATTACTGATCACGCATCACTCCAGTGGCTGCTAAACATAAAGTCACCAAGTGGTAGATTGGCGAGATGGGCGATGCGACTCATGCAATTCCAGTTTGATGTCAAACACAGGAAAGGCCATCTGCATGTAGTGCCGGACGCGCTCAGCAGGCTAGAAGTCAATGTCGTAGAAAGGATTACATTCCCGTCGAATGACCCATGGTACGATAAGCTGTATGAGAACTGTGAGAAGCACCCTCACCGCTACCCTAAATTCAATATTATCGACAAGAAGCTATATAAATTAATAAAATGCAAATACGCCTTAGAAAATGACACCGCTTGGAAATTAGTAGTACCCATTCAGGAAAGAAAGCAGATTTTATCTGAGAACCACGACAAGCCAACAGCGGGACACTTTGGCATTAATAAAACGTTAAAGAGAATCGCTTTACGTTATTATTGGCCCAAATTATTAAAAGATGTCAAGAGCTATGTCAAGAAATGTGAAGTCTGTCTTGCTAATAAATCTAGTAACCAAGCTAGACCAGGATTAATGGGACAGCCTAAGAAGGTGCACAGGCCATTTGAAACTATATCAATTGATTTACATGGTCCTCTGCCCAAGTCCAAGAAAGGCAATACCTTTATTTTGGTAGTCGCCGACTACTTCACAAAGTATGTGTTTCTTTTTCCTATACGAAGAGCTGTGACTTCTGTTATTAACCAGAAGTTAGAAGAGAATGTATTCCTAGTGCACGGAGTACCTAGAACTTTAATTTGCGACAATGGTAGTGTCTTCACCTCTAAAGACTTTAGGGAATTTGTAGAAAAATACAAAATCCCTAATCTCTTCTACACCGCGGTGTATACGCCACAGGTAAATCCTGTGGAGCGAGTTAATAGGGTAGTCGGAGATACCATTTCAGCATTTCTTAAGAAAGACCAAAGAGAATGGGACGTCCATATTCCACATATTCAATCAGCCATGAATAATAGTGAGCATGATGCCACTGGGTTCACACCATTTTTTCTAGTTCATGGGAGAGAGATTATCTTGGAAACAGAACATTACAATCCCAATTCTCAAGAACAAGGTGAACTGACCTTCTCTGGGAGAAATGAATACGCTGAATCCTTGAAAGAACTTCGGACGATTTATTCAAAAGTTAGAGAAAAGCTGGCCGCAGCATATGAAAGAGGAAAGCGAATCTATGATAGGAGAAAGAGAGACGTCAATTTGAGAGTAGGTCAAATAGTCTGGAAGAAAGACTATATACAGTCGAAAGCTAGCGAGAACTTCGCAAGTAAACTAGCACCCCGTAATATAAAGTGTGTAGTAGAAGAAAGGATTAGCCCGTTAGTGTATCGCTTACGCGCACTAAACGGAAAGAAAGTGGGACTTACCCATATTAAAGATATTATACATGTAGAAGAGTAGAATTATCCTTAGCGAGTAAATATTTTTGCATGAGTAGGTCAACAAATCGTTAACATTTAAGTGTAGTTTAGGTATCCAAAGGGGATCCCCAACCAAATATTTTAGTATAGTCGCGCGCGCATTAGGATAAGGAATTAACATATAATCGTAACAGAGTAGTAATTTACTTAAGAGTAGGGTAAAATAGTATACAATAGTAACAATAGCCGTAAAGTTAAATATTTGCAAAACCTGAGTTGGTTAAGACTCAAGTATTAGTTAGTATAGGACTATTTACAAAGACTTAATCTTAAGCTAAAGGATTCGTATGTTTTCCTAGGTGTTATAAACTTACGAATAGAACAGGATTTATAAAAAGAATAGAACGCGTTCGGTTACTTAACCAAAAGTAGCTTAGAAGAAATGGTGCGTTGTAAAAGCAAGGGTCGATGGTTCTTCGTTGCTTACACGTAACTTGTTTATAAGAAATATTTACCTTTAGTTTCTCCGTGTATCGCGAAAATTCTACCTCGCGGTACTCGAAACTATTTTCGCTCTTAGGAGGGGAGTGTTGTTGCATGTTATTTTCTACAATGTTCAATGTTGTAAAGAATCACCTGGGAAGGCGTGTACTTTGCTGGTGATTCGTAGGACTGTTCGCAGGAACTGCGCTGGAGTACGTCCCACTCAGTGAAGCCAAGACGCTCCAGCAGAGTACACGGTTTCACCGGTAGGTCTATTGCCTTTGGCAAGGTTGATCTATTGTGTAGGACTTACGTGGAATAGGTTTGCGGCATTCTAGGTGGACTAGGGACAGAATAGCAGAGCTCCACTTGCGTCTCGTCACATAGAATCTGTAGTATACCGGCAGAAAACCAGTGATACAAAACAACCTGTTGTTTCGTCAACGTTCGCCGTCGTCTTATTCGCCTCTTTGTGTCTTCACTACCTCATTTCACTTCACAGTACCGGAGTGATGTCGTCACATCGTCCCCTATAGTTTTAAATACGTTTTTCTTAACATTAATGTGTTTTTCGATGTATTTTTGTTAGGATAAACAGACACTGTTTACATTCGTCGACTGACAGTTACCATAGACAGTTGCCACAGAATGTGGAGACGAGTGCGTTTTCCACGCCATCATTCCGATACCGGTCTTTCTCTTAAATAATATTTCCAAATTAGAAAAGCAGAAGTAAATAGAAATTATTAGATAAACCCCTTCGTAGAAATTATTCCAACTGGATTGTAAAGTTCTTATTGAATTTGGTGCTTTGTTATTTTTTTTTATCCGGTCCTCGCATTTTGTCGATTGACAAAGAGAACTAACTAACCTGTCATTCATTTTCCGTGTAACTGAGCACACACATCTCGGACCCATTCCAAGAAAATCGACAAATATCCAGGGTAATCCTGTGGATCACCCATTAGTACAATGTCAGATTGACAAACAGAACCAGGAGGCGACAGGATGTCGCCTTCTTCTTTTACCTGGTAGCTTAGGCTTCTTTCACATATCGTGAGTCTCGTCATAAGCCCACGCGTGATGCCGCGGCGCTGACTCGCATTTTTTTTTTTTATAACAAAAGAGAGAATCGTCATGTCATCGGTACATCGTCATGGGAGGTAACGCAATGCGCAGACCAAGTGAGTCATCACACGTTTTATTCTGAACCTCGACACAACCATTCTGTGAAGATCTGTACGGGAACGTCTCTCCGTTGTTTGCAATGCCAGGTCACCCGTTGTGAGTGAACGCTACCCCCACAACGGTGTGCCGTATTCGGGTTGGTGTATTACTTGTTTGGCTTCGAACCAACTCGTACCCCAACATGTATTAGAATTAAGGATATATGTTCTCGTCACGTCACTCATTTACATGGAGAGGCCTATCCATGTAAATGTCGTTGTATGTAAAATAGTAAGTAAGCTTATCGTCATAAGTTTCACATCCCTTTAGGGACTATCTTTAGAAAGAAATATTTTTAAGAAAGAATTGTTTTTTAAGAATAACTCCTAGAAGAAGTAGTTTGTTCGAGAATTGCTTTTGAGGATAAGCCTATTGTTCCTCGTCAATTGTAACACTAATGTATTTGAAAGGTACGAAATAAGATGCTCTCTCATTTATTATAATTAAGTTGTTTAATTTAACACCTTTATTTGTAACACATTTCCAGTTTTGTGACTGGTGGCGCCCTGAAAGTAAGTGATGTATAGACACCGCTTCCAACCTTCATTCACCGACGAGTAAGATACCTACCGGACTACGGTCTTAGCACCACAGGAACCCACGCGCTCTCCACTAGCCGGTAAACCAGCACAGTTGTTGGTTTAATGCAACAATACCTATAAATACATGTTTAAAAGGGGAGAAGAGTAAAAAGTAGAAGCCAGACCGATTGCTATGCAGATTTTTGAGGAGGCCTATGTTCAATTAAATGAAAGTCAAGAGCTATTGAATCGACATTGTTTTTAGATTCACTGTTTATTTCTCAAAAGCTGTTGAACCGTTTTTTGTACTAAAACCTTTTAAGCTCGCGAAACATTACAATAAATTCATGTTTTTTTATATATAGGTGCAATAAATATTATCGATACCCAAACGATTTTGTTTGTTGATTTTATGTGACTGAAGATTTTTTAAACAACCTTTAAAAGTACTCTTCGCACAAAATAACTCTGGCTATGACCGTTAATACGCAAAACTCAAAAAATAATTCGCAGCAGGCTGGCCAGGCAGGAGCTTGGCAAGTGGGGGGAGGCGAGCAAATCTTTCATTGGCTCTCCACTTGTCACCCATGCGCTGAAGATAACCGTCACATACATTAATTATATTTTTTGTAAATACTTACGAACATAATATCTCCATCGACAATATAAAATATTCTAGGGATTTATTTGATATAAAATTTAAATAATTATTCTTTACTATTAAACGACCAATATTTGTGTATTTGTAATCGGTTTCTCGAAAATGGCTCTAACAAAATTTACCATATGGAGGTTTTCGGGGACGAAAAGTCGATGTAGCTGGGTTTCATGTCTGGGAAAAATTGTTTTTCCTGTGTTTTTAAGAATTATTTTTGTTTTAGACAGAAACCTACAACGCCATCTGTTGGTAATGATATTTTTACGTTGAGGCGGCTATTATAGAGCGAAGCTCCGTCGACCAGATACTTATTATTATGTATTACAGCATTTCAAAATTCCTTATCGGTTTAACTTGTTCGACTATGGTTAAGACTCTGTAAGGCCATAAAAATAATGATAATAAGCCGCAGGGCACCTTGTGTCGAGCTGTTGGAGAGTAGCGACCCCAAAAATCTTAGTAATCCCGGGAAAAGCCCTGTTCCTCATCTCCAACTTAACTTCACCGGACAACTGTCCGGGAGTGAATACTGATAAGAAACAGAACCACACCTCTGGCTTGCCTTGGTTTGCAGGCCAGAGTGGAGTCGCAAGAGCTTTAGGGCTCCCGCACACGACCGAGAATCGGTGGCCGATTATCGCCCAGGACAAGGACGGAAGATCCAGGTGATAACACGTCAGAGCGGGATGCCGACAAAAAATCGGCCACCGATTCTCGGTCGTGTGCGGGAGCCCTTATACTCGAAGAGTGGACGTGCCTGCGAAATAACGAGAGGACACGTGATCCTAGACACTCGGGGATCGCGTGATCGTCATTTAAAGTCCATGGGGATCTCTCCACCATTCGGCTGCTCAGTAAATGTTGCCCTCTTGCAGCTCCTTTCGTACAGCCGTTTTTGGGGGCCCATTATGTTGAGTTGGCTAGTCACCGTCTGCCTATTTTTTCCTTGTTATTTATCCCAGTCCACTAGTACCGAAACTTAATATCTAATCAATAGAAGTAAATTAACTTTAGCTTCATTAGCTCCGCTAGTAACGTCCCACCTGTTGCATGTTTATGTTCGCTCATTCAACAGGCAACATTTCATTTGTTTAGTTATTTACTACTGGCTGCGCCCTAGACATCGTTCGCGTTGAGTTATGACATTCACAGAATACCAAAACAACTGAACCGATTAAAACAGGTTTCTTAATAAGCCGCTTTTAACTTTTTCATGAAATGTCTAACTTTTTTCAAAAATAAAGGAACTGTTGTCTGTTGTTCGAGTCTGCATCTATCAATAAGTAGCTTATCAGACGCCCTTCTAATCTGGTCCCTTATAACTACTACCACTATTTAAATATCTATTGAAATATAAAAAAAAAAACAAAATGTATAAAAAAATTAAATAAGTCGATCACAAAAAAATACTTCAGAAAAAAAAAGTAAGTATTTAAATTATTTAGAATAAGTGTAAATTGGTAAGTTATTGAATAGAACAAAGTAAAGTAGACAAATAAGAAGAGGATAAAAGCACAGAATATATATTTATATAAGTTCCGGCAAAATATAAAGGAACCGTTGTCCGTTGTTCGAGTCTTCACCTTAAAATAAGTAGCTTATCAGACCCTTTCTTATCTCGTCCATTTTAAGTATTACCACTATTTTTAAACATCTAAAGAAATACAAAAAAAAAATACATAAAAAAGTCAAATGTCGATCAGAAAAAAAAAATAAGGAAACAACAAAAAAGTTAGCATTAAAATTTTATTATCATAGAATAAGTGTAAATTTTCCTAGGTAAATTAATAAATAGAACAAAGTAAAGTAGACAAATAAGAAGAGAATAAAAGTCTTGAAATGAAAAGTTCCCGCAACTGTAAAAATACATGTATTTAGTTAATTTTTAGATGTACCACGTGTACATAATGGGTTTTAGTGTAAAAAGGACCAAAATATTGCATAAACGAACGTCGAAAGTAATTTTAATTTAACGTGGCTAAGGTGCTTTCTTATTTTCATTTAATGCAGGGATTAATTAAATAGATATATAGAAACAGTGCGGCATAGAATATTTATAATAAACCAAAAATAAAAAAAACACAAATTCCAAATTCACAAAAAATATAAATGAAATCCTTGATTACTATTCTTGGTTACTACACTATAGAATACGAGAAATTTAATAAAATATCGCGGTCTTTTTTCTAAGCGTTGCACCTAATTTCTTGCATGTCCCAGTGTGTGTCTATTCAGTTATAAGCACCTGGGCGACATAGAAAAAACATAGAAAACGAATGTTCCTAGACATGAGACCTAGCTAGATCGATTTTTCACCCCCAAGAACCCCCGTATAGTAATTTTCATCCAAATCACAAAAATACATTTAAATTGATAAGTACTACTACTACTCTAGTGATGGATATTATGACAAAAATAAACTACTGTGAGAAGCATTACTCAAACCACCGATAGATGGTGTGCTCAGTTTCTGCAACGCGCTAAAGACTTGCCATCGTAGCTTCCTCATATAGGTCTAACCATTTTTGTACCATTTGACTTTCGCTAGCAGTCTCAGATGCAGACGGTTCCCGGCTCTTCTGTGACTTATCCTATAATACCCTCAGAGCTATCATTTTATTTGGGGGAAAAATTCATATAAGGCCAAATTTTTGTAAACGGCCTTTAAACGCAATTTTAAAAGACCATATTTTTGAATCCATGAAAATTTCAAACTGGAAGGTACAATTTCAATTTATGGAGGTTTCAATTTCGATATTGTTTTTTCTAGAAAAAATATTTCAACTTGTTTTGTTTAATCAGTTATGTGTATATAGTTGTTAAATTAGTTTAAAGTGTTATTTTATGATTAGATAAGTATTGGTTATTTTTCGTTCGTAATTTTCTATTTGGTCTAAAATAACAAATTTTGTAACAAATATAAAAATCATCATTAAAAAATATAAAAAGACAAATATTTTTTTATATTTTTTTTCTTTTGGGTGATAATGAAATTTGATTTTCCTTAGTGTTACAATACAATAATTTATTGAAATGGATAGGTACGCACGGCAGCTAGCACGTAGAGACAAATCCAGTATAATAAGCTGAACCAGTGCTACGCTTTAAACGCCTAAAACCAAAGATCCGCTCAAGGTCAAAGTGTTTCTACCGATGAGCGGCCATGTGTACTGGCTTAGTGACTGGATATTATGACAAAAACATCTTTATCTGCATCATCAGCTGATCATAGAGGTCATTTAACCCTACAGGTGCTTCACTTCTTCTTGAGCTAAAACAATTATTTTAAGAAAATATACAGGGTGTTAATTTGATTGCGTGCCATAGCTTAAGGGGTGGTTCAGTAACGATAAAGAAACTCAAAAAAATTATAAAAAAAATCCTACTCAATAAAAATTAAAACTCCATTGAAACTAAACTAACGCGGAGCGCAATGACTGCGCGAATGGGCGCGCTATCAAAAGCGCACGAAAGAGTTTCAGTAATGTAGTCGTCATGGAGATCTTTATAGGAGGGGAGGCCTATGTCCAGCAGTCTTTCGGCTGATATGATGATGATGGACCTTATTCACTGATACTCGCGAGATAGCGACGTTGCTCCGCGTTAGTTAAGTTTCAATGCAGTTTTAGTTTTTTTTTTCAGTAGTATTATTTTAATATTTTTTTTATGTTCCTTTATCGTAACTGAAACACCCCTTAACCTATGGCACGCAATTAAATTAACACCCTGTATATTTGTTCAATTTTGTATACACTATTAGTGATGTAGGTCACCCCTTAGAAGGATCATCGTGCCGCTTTACACCTCAAAATAAATCAATAGAGGTAACATTTCTTTAGCTTCATGAGCTCCGCTAGTAACGCCCCACCTGTTGCATGTTTATGTTCGCTCATTCAACAGGCAACAGTTCTTTTGTTTAGTTATTTACTTGCTACAAGCTGTGTCCACGACATCGTTCGCGTGGAGTTACGACTTTCACAGTAACTACTGGACCGATTTAAACGGGGTTTTCAATTAGCTGTTTTTTTTTTCAAGGTGGTAGGGCTTTTGGGAAAAGTTCGTCTGGGGAAGTACCACCCCCTTGCTTTTTTCTGCCGTGAAGCAGCAGTGTTTGCACTGCTGTGTGTCGGTTTGAAGGGCAAGGGAGCCAGTGAAATTACTGGCACATGAGAGATACCATCTTAGTTTTCAAAATGAGCAACGCGTTTCGTTGTCTTATGGGTGTCAAAATATGCTATTAATAAGACGGTGGGTGCTATGGGCGGTGGTGACCACTTACCATCAGGTGTCCCACCTATCGTTTGCTCACTTGTAACAAAAAAAAATCTTTTTCATGAAATATCTAACTTTTTTCAATTATAAAGGAACCGTTGTCTGTTGTTCGAGTTTTTATTTAACAATAAATTAGCAGGGCGGTAAAAATACATAATATATAAGTAGCTTATCGTCTCTTGTAAATATGACCACTATTTAAAAATCTATTGAAATATATATTAAAAAAAACAGAATATACCTATGAAAAAAAAAACAAGTAAAAAAAAATATAAAAAGCAAAAAAAAAGTTAGTGTTCAAATGATCTCAGAATAAATTTAAATTGAATAAATAATAAATTTACTAAATGTAATTTTGTATAAATGTAAATTTTCCTAGGTCAATTATTAAGTAAAACAAAGTAGATAAATAAGAAGAGAATGAAAGTCTTGAAACGAAAAAGTTTCCGCAACTATGGCAAAGAATAAGCAGCGTAATAAGTCAAAAATACATGTTAGCTAATTTTTAGACGTAGCACGTGTACATTATGGATTCTAGTCTGAAAAAGTACCTGAATATTTTATAAACGCGTATGTAATTTTTTCGACGTGGCTAAGGTGCTTTCTAATTTTCATTAAATGCAGGAATTAATTAAATGGATATTATAGAAACAGGGCGGGAAAGAATATTTATAATAAACCGAAAAAAAACACACAAATTCCAAAGTTACAAAAATTATAAATGAAAATAAGGTCAAAACTATTCTTGGTTACTACACTATAGAATACGAGAAATTTAATAAAATATCGAGGTCTTTTTTCTAAGCGTGGCACCTAATTTCATGGATGTCGCAGTGTGTGTGTGTCTAGCTATTTAGCTATAAGTAACTAGGCAGCCGAGCTTTGCTCTATATAATCTTCACAAAATCTCACTAACAGATGGCGCATTAGGGTTTCTGAAATGCACTATTTTCAATGAATGCCCAAAAAACGCAAAAAACGGATTTTTCTGGATATGAGGCCTAGGCTAGATCGATTTTTCGCCCCCGAAAACCCCCGTACAGTAATTTTCATACAAATCATTAGAGCAGTTTTCCTGAAACCTTTAATATTAGGTTAGGTAATAGGGACTGGATCAACTTGTTTTTATTTAATCAGTTACCTGTATACAGTTTCAGATAGATAGATAGATGAACACTTTATTGCATACTAAAAATAAATTCAAATTATAACAATAAATTACAAAAAGTGGGCAAAGGTGGCCTTATCGCTGTAAGCGATTTAAATAGTTTAATTTGTTATTTTATGATTTCTTAAGTATTGGTTATTTTTCGTTCGTAATTTTCTGTTTGGTCTAAAGTAACAAATTTTGTAATTAGGACTAAGTTATTAATTTGTATGGTTACAAATTATTGGTTATTATATTACCTTCATCCGAACTACTTATCGATATTGTGTATCGACACAAGCCTAGCCCATCACTATGTAAAAAAAATCGCGCCCAAATGCGCTATCGCTTAATCTTTTGGGTAGCGAGAAAATGCCCCGACTATAGTTACCAACATGCTACCAGACTAAAGTTACATGCTTACCGAAACAAATAGAATCATTTTTAGATAGATAGATAGATAAATTGTTTATTTAGGAATACAGCACAAATCCACAACAAAATATTTAACAATATAAAATGCACATTAAATCTACGAGTAAATCTAGTTATAGAGTGTGCCGCACCCCCAAGTAGGCCCTAACTCAGCATAATGCTGCAGCGGCAAAGCACGCCACAGCGCTGATATTCTGTCAGCGCCTGTAAAAGTGCGAGTGCGCAATCTAATAGAGGAAATGGTAAAGTAATAAATAAATTTAAAGGAAATAATAAAAAAATATAACAATAATGTACATTAATAAACATAAAATACTTATATACTTACATACATTCATTGATTGAAAGTGCAGTGTTAGTTGTGTCGGGAAAACTATAACATAAACTTAAACTTGAAAATAAATGAATGTGTAAAAATTATTTCAATCTCATCCACCTGCCCACCTACCTACCTGCCTGAATTTTTTAAGAATAAAGTTGATTTGTGCGGGAAAATATAGAACTATTATATCCTACAAAGTTACTGCACAGCCTTCTGCAGTGATAAAAAGTGTTTGCGTGCTTCATTTTTAAAACAGTATTTTACGTTGATGCATCGCAAAGGTGGAGGAAGGTCGTTCCAAATTTTGGAAGCTTGGTATTTAAAGCTTCCGCAGAAGGCTGCCGTTCTGTGATGAGGAATTGTCAGCACTGGTGCGACCAGTCTGTGTCTATATTGAGGATTTGCACTCCTCCAAGAAAGTTTGTGGAATAGATATTGAGGCCTACCAGTTTTCAAGACATCAAATAAAAGGTTCGCAAAATACAATTTGATACGGCCCTCTAGTTTTAGGATATTCGAGGAGTTTATGAACGGTGTCACATGAGATCGAGGAGGTATAGTAAAGCAAAAACGGGCGCATGCATTTTGAACTCTTTGAATGAGTGACAAAGTTTTTTTATAAATACAATTACCATACACAGTGATACAGTGGTTAAATTTGGAGAGTATGAGAGATTCACATAACCTGATCCGTAGCTCTGTGTCTATGAAAGGTCTGATTTTGTATAGAATCTTAAGGCGGTAGAAGCAGTTACGAACCAGCTCCAAACAGTGACTCTCAAATTTCAAATTTCTGTCCATGAGTAGCCCCAGATTTCGAGCTGACTGAACGCGCTCGACCGGCACACCTGAGATCTCAATGCCGAGATTACAGGCCTCCAACTTGCGTACTTGCGTTTTGGAACCCGTTATTAGGAACTTAGATTTTGTCGGGTTCAACAATAGAGAGTTCTTTGTCAACCAATCGGCGATGCATTCCAAGTCTGAGTTTATTTTGCTAACTGAAGCCTGACAATTTCTCAGTTTACTGTGTGATATCCCACTATAACCGTCTTGATTTATTTCATAGTCTGTCAAGAAACTACGGCCACTACGGGGCCAAGGGCAGCTTAGCCCGAGTCTGTACAGCCTGCCCGAATATCAGATATTTTATTCCCGGTTACGGGCCGTTTTTGACTTGGGCCAAACTGGCTTTGATTCGCCCTCGGAGCGATCATAAACTATTGTTAACTAGCCGGGCTAAGATGCGCACCGCAACTGGGTCGAGTCTGGGTCAACTATCACTGGGTCAACTATCACTTTTTATGTATGGACGCGAGAAGACATAAGCGGTTTAGTCTGCCACGGTAGCATGAGCCCCTAGTTAAACGCATTTCATTCACTCGCGCGGAATATGTGACGTTTGCTTCATACATTATGAGTCAAAAAGTGAAATTTGGACTTAGATATATTTTATCTAGGGGCTCGTGCTAAGCCAGTGGTTTAGTCTATGAAAACTCGCCAAGTCGCGTTGCGCATGCTTGACCTACTGGTCTAGTCTTGCGACTTACTACTCAGACGGTAGAATGCAACAGGTTGCCACCTGTTGAATTCTTAGTGGTGACTGAGTATACGTATACAAACATACCCTACCCCAATGGTTTCATTCCTTCAGTTTGTAGGTTAATTGACTTGTTTTCTCTACTTATATTTGAAATTTCCTGTCGTCAGTCTTTTTTATTTCAATTATATACCTATAAATACATGTTTAAAAGGGGAGTAAAAAGTAGAAGCCAGACCGATTGCTATGCAGATTTTTGAGGAGACCTATGTTCAATTAAATGAAAGTCAAGAGCTATTGAATCGACATTGTTTTTAGATTCACTGTTTATTTCTCAAAAGCTGTTGAACCGTTTTTTGTACTAAACCCTTTTAAGCTCGCGAAACATTACAATAAATTCATGTTTTTTTATATATAGGTACTATAAATATTATCGATACCCAAACGATTTTGTTTGTTGATTTAATGTGACTGAAGATTTTTTAAACAACCTTTAAAAGTACTCTTCGCACAAAATAACTCTGGCTATGACCGTTAATACGCAAAACTCAAAAAATAATTCGCAGCAGGCTGGCCAGGCAGGAGCTTGGCAAGTGGGGGGAGGCGAGCAAATCGTTTATTGGCTCTCCACTTGTCATCCATGCGCTGAAGATAACCGTCACATACATTAATTATATTTTTTGTAAATACTTACGAACATAATATCTCCATCCACAATATAAAATATTCTAGGGATTTATTTGATATAAAATTTAAATAATTATTCTTTACTATTAAACAAGCAATATTTGTATATTTGTAATCGGTTTCTCGAAAATGGCTCTAACAATATTTACCATACGGGGGTTTTCGGGGACGAAAAATCGATCTAGCTGGGTTTCATGTCTGGGAAAAATTGTTTTTCCTGTGTTTTTAAGAATTGTTTTTGTTTTAGGCAGAAACCTACAACGCTATCTGTTGGTAATGATATTTTTACGTTGAGGCGGCTATTATAGAGCGAAGCTCAGTCGACCAGATACTTATTATTATGTATTACAGCATTTCAAAATTCCTTATCGGTTTAACTTGTTCGACTATGGTTAAGACTCTGTAAGGCCATAAAAATAATGATAATAAGCCGCAGGGCACCTTGTGTCGAGCTGTTGGAGAGTAGCGACCCCAAAAATCTTAGTAATCCCGGGAAAAAGCCCTGTTCCTCATCTCCAACTTACCTTCACCGGACAACTGATCGGGAGTGAATACTGATAAGAAACAGAACCACACCTCTGGCTTGCCTTGGTTTGCAGGCCAGAGTGGAGTCGCAAGAGCTTTATACTCGAAAAGTGGACGTGCCTGCGAAATAACGAGTGGACACGTGATCCTAGACACTCGGGGATCGCGGGATCGTCATTTAAAGTCCATGGGGATCTCTCCACCGTTCGGCTGCTCAGTAAATGTTGCCTTCTTGCAGCTCCGTTGTTCGTACAGCCATTTTTGGGGGCCCATTATGTTGAGTTGGCTAGTCACCGTCTGTCTATTTTTTCCTTGTTATTTATCCCAGTCCACTAGTACCGAAACTTAATATCTAATCAATAGAAGTAAATTAACTTTAGCTTCATTAGCTCCGCTAGTAACGCCCCACCTGTTGCATGTTTATGTTCGCTCATTCAACAGGCAACATTTCTTTTGTTTAGTTATTTACTACTGGCTGCGCCCTAGACATCGTTCGCGTTGAGTTATGACATTCACAAAATACCAAAACAACTGAACCAATTAAAACGGGGTTTTTAATAAGCCGCTTTTAACTTTTTCATGAAATGTCTAAATTTTTTCAAAAATAAAAGAACTGTTGTCTGTTGTTCGAGTCTGCATCTAACAATAAGTAGCTTATCAGACGCCCTTCTAATCTGGTCCCTTATAAATACTACCACTATTTAAATATCTATTGAAATATAAAAAAAAAACAAAATGTATAAAAAAATTAAATATGTCTATCACAAAAAAATAATTCAGAAAACAAAAAATGTTAGTATTTAAATTATTTAGAATAAGTGTAAATTGGTAAGTTATTGAATAGAACAAAGTAAAGTAGACAAATAAGAAGAGGATAAAAGCACAGAATATATATATATATATAAGTTCCGGCAACTATGGCGAAGAATAAGCTGCGGAATAAGTCAAAAATACATGTTCTTATTTAATTTTGTACATCTAAAAATTTCATGAAATGTTTAACTTTTTTCAAATATAAAGGAACCGTTGTCCGTTGTTCGAGTCTTCACCTAAAAATAAGAAACTTATCAGACCCTTTCTTATCTCGTCCATTTTAAGTAATACCACTATTTTTAAACTTCTATAGAAATAAAAAAAAAACATAAAAAAGTCAAATGTCGATCAGAAAAAAAAAATAAGAAAAAAACAAAAAATTTAGTATTAAAATTTTATTATCATAGAATAAGTGTAAATTTTCCTAGGTAAATTAATAAATAGAACAATGTAAAGTAGACAAATAAGAAGAGAATAAAAGTCTTGAAATGAAAAGTTCCCGCAACTGTGGCGAAGCTGCGAAATAAGTCAAAAATACATGTATTTAGTTAATTTTTAGATGTACCACGTGTATATTATGGATTCTAGTGTAAAAAGTACCAAAATATTTCATAAACGAACGTCGAAGGTAATTTTAATTCAACGTAGCTAAGATGCTTTCTAATTGTCATTTAATGTAGGAATTAATTAAATAGATATATAGAAACAGTCGGGAAATAATATTTATAATAAACCGAAAAAAACACAAATTCCAAATTTACAAAAATCATAAATGAAATCCTTGATTACTACTATTCTTGGTCACTACACTATAAAATACGAGAAATTTAATAAAATATCGCGGTCTTTTTTCTAAGCGCTGCACCTAATTTCTTGGATGTCCCAGTGTGTGTGTCTATTCAGGTATAAGTACCTGGGCGACCGAGCTTTACTCTAAATAATCTTCACAAATTCTCAATAACAGATGGCGCTGTCGGGCTTCTAAAACGCACATTTTTTAATAAATGTCCAAAAAAACATAGAAAACGAATGTTCCTAGACATGAGACCTAGCTAGATCGATTTTTCGCCCCCAAGAACCCCCCGTACAGTAATTTTCATCCAAATTACAAAAATACATTTAAATTGATAAGTACTACTACTACAAGTGATGGACATTATCACAAAACCGGTCAAGTGCGAGTCGGACTCGCGCGCCGAGGGTTCCGATATACCTATAGTATTTTTGGAAGCAATAAAGTCCATTTTCAGGACCGCAAAACTAAATTTGTTTGTAAAGGTTTTTTGCAGATTTCTGAAAAACTGTGCAACTTAGAAAGATCGTTTTATTTTTGCTGTAAAGTTTATATAAAATTCTGTCAACTGTAATTAATTCAGATTTTTCCTTACTCAAACTTCGGAGATAAGGGGGGGGGGAATGGTATTTTTCTTGACATTTTTCATCATAACTTTAAAACTAAGAAATTTAAAAAAATACAAAAATATATTTTAAAATGTACAAGTAAAGCCCTTTCATATGATACCCCACTCGACCTAGTAGCGACAATTTGAAATATTCCCCCCCCTATTTTGGCCCCCTTTATATTAATAATCATACTTTTTTCAAAATTTTTTCTTGTGCAATTAAGTTGGGCAACTATATTCTAAAACTATTCCAAATTTCAGGTTGATAGCATAAGTGGTTGCTGAGATATAGAGGTGTGACAGACAGACGGACAGACAGACAGACAGACAGAGCGGCACCATAAGGGTTCCTTTTTTTTACCATTTTGGTATCGGAACCCTAAAAATAAACTATTGTAGCAAGCACTACTCAAACCACCGATAGATGGTGTGCTCAGTTTCTGCAACGCGCTAAAGAATTGCCATCGTAGCTTCCTCATATAGGTCTAACCATTTTTGTACCCTTTGACTTTCGCTAGCAGTCTCAGATGCAGACGGTTACCGGCTCTCCTGTGACTTACCCTAATACCCTCAGAGCTATCCTTTTATTTGGGGGAAAAATTCATATCAGGCAAAATTTTTGTAAACGGCCTTTAAATGCAATTTGAAGAGACTATATTTTTGAATCCACGAAAATTTCAAACTGGAAGGTACAATTTCAATTTATGGAGGTTTCAATTTCGATCTTGTTTTTTTGTTGGATTTAGTACACTATATGTTAAGGACGTTAATGAAACAAAAGCATAGAAGAACTGATCTGATAGGATTTTTATCGTAGGTCTAATTCAACTTTGAGATTTACGTAAAAAATTTTTTTTAGGTTTAATTGTTTTTCTTTTACAAATATGGATTATATACTTAAAAAAAGATATTATTAAAAGTAATCAAATGTAAAGTAAATAATATTTATAGCATTTTTGCCCTTTTTTTGTGGAATTTATAATACCTTAATTATTATTTTTTAAATCATCCGGTCGTAAATTTGGGTGGATTACTAATGAATTATTTTAAAGACCAGCTAATCTAATTTTTGACGAAAAGAAAATGTTGATATGAATTTTGTTGAATCTTCATACAGTGAAATACTTTGGCTCTCAGGCTTATAACCTAAGTTAATACGTCTTTATATAAGGTCCTAATGAAATAGTGAACATAATTTAAATATGTTATTCAGACCATGAAACTGAACAACTTTCCCCGAGGAACATAGGTCGAAATACGAAAAACCAAATTTGACCTCACATACAATATGCGCTATCAGCAGTTACAGTTTCTATGGGAGATCAAAAATTGATTTTCGTATTTCGACCTATGTTCCTTGGGGAAAGTTGTTCAGTTTCATGGTCTGAGTAACATACTAAAATTATGTTCACTATTTCACCTTAGGACCAGGACCTTATATAGTGCTGTGAACGGTGCCCTGTCCACACTATAGCCGTATTACTTGGGGCGATCTCGTCTAAAGTGTAATAACTTAGATAAATATAACGTGTGTCTCTTTAACACCGCAGTTTCCTTGCTGGCCTCCCGCAACCCTCTTACACTATAAACTTATTTTTTTAAAGAAAAAATATTTTTCAACATAACTAATCTATTAATGATACAGGATTAACTTTTTTTCACTATGTATATTATTATTAAACCTATCCTCATAAGTGGTTAATATTTGGTTAGGCAAAAGGAAAAGGGTAATAATTAATTAATAAATTAATAAAATTAATTAATTTATAATTAATTAGGGTAATTAGGTTAGGTATATTGTTTTAAAAGTATTTTTTTTATGACTTACGTAACTTACGTTACCGAAATACATTAAAATTGATAAGTACTACTCTAGTGATGGATGTTATCACAAAAATAAGCTACGCTTTCATAGCTATCATAGTTTTCAATTAACTCTTTTATTTCAAACTTTCTTTTTTCTACAAAAAGTGTTTTTCAACATAATCTACTGATGATATAGGATTGCAAATGATCAACTTTTTTTCACCAGGTTTATTATAATTAAACATACTCTCATAAGTAGTTAATATTAGGTTAGGTGCCTACTTAGGGACTGGTACAACTTGATTTTATTTAATCAGTTACATGTATATAGTTTTTTAAATAGTTTAATTTGTTATTTTATGATTTGTTAAGTATTGGTTATTTTTCGTTCATAATTTTCTGTTTGGTTTAAAATAACAAATTTTGTAATTAGGACAAAGTTATTATTTTGTATGGTTACATATTATTGGTTAATATATTAATTTCATCCGAACTACTTATCGATATTGAGTATCGACACAAGCCTAGCCCATCACTATGTAAAAGAAACGCACCCAAATGTGCTATCGCTCTATCTTGCTCCCATGATTTACGACCCAAGTGGTAGCGAGAAAATGCCCTGACTATAGTTACCAACATGTTAATTTACATGCTTACCGAAACAAAAAAAAATATTTTCTCAGTTACCGGGTGAAGACTATCCCACTATCTATACCCGTCTTGAAATTCATAGTCTGCAAAGAAAGACCACTACGGGGCCAAGGCCAGCTTAGCCCGAGTCTGTACGGCCTGCCCGAATAATTATATCAGGTATTTCACTCCCGGTTACGGTGATTTGTACGGTCAGGCAAGAATCGATATTTTGAAATAAATTTCTTAAATAGATAGGTACGAAATTTTTCCAAGATTTCAGTGTTGAATTACTAATCTACAATGCTTATTCAATTACTCTTTTAGGTGTTTTGAAGAGGTACTATCTGGTATCAATATTACTCGGGCCGTTTTTGACTTGGGCCAAACTGGCTTTGATTCGCCCTCGGATCGATAATAAACTATTGTTAACTAGCCGGGCTAAGATGCGCACTGCAACTGGGTCGAGTTAACTATCACTTTTTATGTATGGACGCGAGAAGACATAAGCGGTTAAGTCTGCCACGGTAGCATGAGCCCCTAGCTAAACGCATTTCATTTAGTCGCGCGGAACATGTGACGTTTGCTTCATACATTATGAGTCAAAAAGTCACATTTGGACTTAGATATATTTTTTTATCTAGGGGCTCGTGCTGAGCCGGTGTTTTAGTCTATGAAGACTCGTCCAGTCGCGTTGCGCATGCTTGACCTGCTGGTCTAGTCTTGCGACTTACTACTCAGACGGTAGATTGCAACAGGTTGCCACCTGTTGAATTCTTAGTGGTGACTGAGTATACGTATACAAACATACCCTACCCTGATTGTTTCATTCCTTGAGTTTGAAGGTTACTTGACTTGTTTTCTCTACTTATGTTTTAAATTTCCTGTTATCGGTCTTTTTTATTTCAATGATATACCTTTAAATAAATATTTAAAAGGGGAGAAAAATAAAAGCCGGACCGACTGCTATGCAAATTTTTGAGGAGGCCTAGTAGGTTCAATAAAATGAAACACGAGAGCTATTGAATCGACATTGTTTTTAGATTCACTGTTTATTTCTCAAAAGTTGTTAAACCGTTTTTTGTACTAAAACCTTGTAAGTTCGCGAAACATTATAAATTCGTGTTATTTATATTTACAAAAAATAATATCAATAGTCAAACGATTTTGTTAGTTGATTTAATGTGACTGAAGACTTTTTAGACAACCTACATATAAGAGTACATTAATAACCCACATTTTATGTAAATAATTACTATCATAATATCTCCGTCCATAAAATATTCAAGGTATTATTGAGTTGATATAAAATTTAAATATCTTTGGTACGTATTACACCATTTCAAAATTCCGTATCCGTTTTACTTGTTCGACTATGGTTAAGACTCTGTAAGGCCGTAGAAATAATGATAATAAGACGCAGGGCAGCTTGTGGCGAGCTGTTGGGGAGTAGCGACCCCACGGAGCCGAGTACTCTCGGAAAAAAGTCCTGTTCCTCGTCTCCGGCTTGCCTTCACCGGCCAGTTGGAGTGAATACTGATGAGGAACAGAAACCCACCTCTAGCTTGCCTTGGTTGGCAGGCCAGAAAGTAGTCGCAAGAGCTTTATCCTCGAAGAGTGGACACGCGATGCTAGACACTCGGGGACCGCGTGATCGTCGTTTAAAGTCCATGGGCATCTCTCCACCATACAGCCGCTCAGTAAATGTAGCCTCCTTGCAGCTCCGTTCGTACAGCCGTTTTTGGGGGCCTGTTATGTTGAGTTGGCTAGTCACCGTCTGCCTATTTTTCCTTGTTATTTATTCCAGTCCACTAGTACCGCCACCTAATATACCAGTTTCATTTTTATCTATTTCACGCAATTGCCCTCCGTACTTACTAGCCCTACCCTCTAGTGATGTAGATCACCGCTTAGATCGCTCCTTAGAAGGATCATCGTAATTTTTTACACCCTGTTTATGTGTAAAAATCAATAGAGGTAAATTAACTTTAGCTTCATGAGCTCCGCTAGTAATGCCCCACCTGTTGCATGTTTATGTTCGCTCATTCAACACGCAACATTTCTTTTGTTTATTTATTTACTACTAGCTGTGCCCTCTTGGTGTGCCCTAGACATCGTTCGCGTTTATTTACGACATTCACAGAATACCAAAACAACTGAACCGATTAAAACGAGGTTTTTAATAAGCCGCTTTTAACTTTTTCATGAAATGTCTAACTTTTTTCAAAAATAAAGGAACTGTTGTCTTGTTCGATTCTTGATCTAACAATAAGTAGCTTTTCAGACCCTTTCTTATCTCGTCCATTATAAATACATATTACCATTATTTTTAAACATCTATAGAAATAAAAAAAACAAAGTATAAGAAAAAGTCAAATGTAGATCAGAAAAAAAAAGAAAAAAGAAATAAAAAGTTAGTATTAAAATTTTTGTATCTTAGAATAAGTGTAAATTTTCCTAGGTAAATTAATAAATAGAACAAAGTAAAGTAGACAAATAGGAAGAGAATAAAAGTCTTGAAATGAAAAGTTCCCTCAACTGTGGCGAAGCAGCGGAATAAGTCAAAAATACATGTATTTAGTTAATTTTTAGATGTACCACGTGTACATAATGGGTTTTAGTGTAAAAAGGACCAAAATATTTCATAAACGAACGTCGAAAGTAATTTTAATTTAACGTGGCTAAGGTGCTTTCTTATTTTCATTTAATGCAGGTATTAATTAAATAGATATATAGAAACAGTGCGGGATAGAATATTTATAATAAACCAAAAATAAAAAAAAACACAAATTCCAAATTCACAAAAAATATAAATGAAATCCTTGATTACTATTCTTGGTTACTACAGTATAGACTACGAGAAATTTAATAAAATATCGCGGTCTTTTTTCTAAGCGTTGCACCTAATTTCTTGCATGTCCCAGTGTGTGTCTATTCAGTTATAAGCGCCTGGGCGACATAGAAAAAACATAGAAAACGAATTTTCCTAGACAAGCTAGATCGATTTTTCGCCCCCAAGAACCCCCGTATAGTAATTTTCATCCAAATCACAAAAATACATTTAAATTGATAAGTACTACTACTACTCTAGTGATGGATATTATCACAAAAATAAACTATTGTGAGGAGCACTACTCAAACCACCGATAGATGGTGTGCTCAGTTTCTGCAACGCGCTAAAGACTTCCCATCGTAGCTTCCTCATATAGGTCTAACCATTTTTGTACCCTTTGACTTTCGCTAGCAGTCTCAAATGTAGACGGTTCCCGGCTCTCCTGTGACTTGCCCTATAATACCCTCAGAGCTATCATTTTATTTGGGGGAAAAATTCATATCAGGCCAAATTTTTGTAAACGGCCTTTAAACGCAATTTTAAGAGACCATATTTTTGAATCCACGAAAATTTCAAACTGGAAGGTACAATTTCAATTTATGGAGGTTTTAATTACGATATTGTTTTTTCTAGAAAAAATATTTCAACTTGTTTTACTTAATCAGTTATATGTATATAGTTGTTAAATTAGTTTAAAGTGTTATTTTATGATTAGATAAGTATTGGTTATTTTTCGTTCGTAATTTTCTATTTGGTCTAAAATAACAAATTTTCTAATTAGGACTAAGTTATTATTTTGTATGGTTACATATTATTGGTTATTATATTACCTTCATCCGAACTACTTATCGATATTGAGTATCGACACAAGCCTAGCCCATCACTATGTAAAAAAAACGCGCCCAAATGCGCTATCGCTCTATCTTGCTCCCATGATTTACGACCCAAGTGGTAGCGAGAAAATGCCCTGACTGTAGTTACCAACATGTTAATTTACATGTTTACCGAATAAAAAGAAATATTTTCTCAGTTTACTGGGTGAAGACTATCCCACTATACCCGTCTTGAAATTCATAGTTCGCAAAGAAAGACCACTACGGGGCCAAGGCCAGTTTAGCCCAAGTCTGTACGGCCCGTCCGAATAATTATATCAGATATTTCACTCCTTTTCTTACTGAGGGTATGTACACCACTCTTTTAGGTGTTTTGAAGACGTACGAGCTGGTATCAATATTACTCGGGCCGTTTTTGACTTGGGCCAAACTGGCTTTGATTCGCCTTCGGAGCGATCATAAACTATTGTTAACTAGCCGGGCTAAGATGCGCACCGCAACTGGGTCGAGTCAACTATCACTTTTTATGTATGGACGCGAGAAGACATAAGCGGTTTGGTCTGCCACGGTAGCACGAGCCCTAGATAAACGCTTTTTCATTCACTCGCGCGGAATATGTGACGTTTGCTTCATACATAATGAGTCAAAAAGTCACATTTGGACTTAGATATATTTTTATCTAGGGGCTCGTGCTGAGCCGGTGGTTTAGTCTATCAAGACTCGTCAAGTCGCGTTGCGCATGCTTGACCTACTGGTCTAGTCTTGCGACTTACTATTCAGACGGTAGATTGCAACAGGTGGCCAACTGTTGAATTCTTAGTGATGACTGAGTATATACGGTACTCATATACAAGATTGTTTCATTCCTTGAGTTTGAAGGTTACTTGACTTGTTTTCTCTACTTATGTTTTAAATTTCCTGCTGTCGGTCTTTTTTATTTCAATTATCCTACTCCCTACTATATATATTTATATATTATTTATATATTATATTATTATATTATATTATTATTATTATTTATCATTTATTTATTTTTATTATTATATTATAAACGCGAAAGTTTGTAAGTATGGATGGATGGATGGATGTTTGTTACTCTTTCACGCAAAAACTACTGAATGGATTTTAATGAAACTTGGCACACATATCGGTTAGGTCCTGGAATAAAACATAGGCTACTTTTTACCGCGGGAAAACACTTCATTCCTATGGGAAAACGCATATCTACCTATATAAAGAGAAAGTCGTGTTAGTTACACTATTTATAACTCAAGAACGGCAGAACCGATTTGGTTGAAAATTGGTGGGGAGGTAGCTTAGAACCAGGATAAGGATATAGGATGGTAGGGGTAGGAAAACGGCTGAATCGATTTGGTTAAAAATTGGTGGGGAGGTAGCTTATAACCAGGAGATGGATATAGGACGGTAGGGGTAGGGGTAGGAGAACGGTATAACTCAAGAATGGCTAAACCGATTTCGTTGAAAATTGGTGAGAAGGTATCTTAGAACCAGGAGAAGGATATAGGATGGTAGGGGTAGGGAAGGGGCAGGGGCAGGGGTAAGGGGCAGGGGTAGGGGCAGTGGCAGGGAAAAACAATTTTACTTAATAAAAAATAAAATCAGCTTATTTATTGCCTGTAAGGCGGAACAAAGTTCGCCGGGTCAGTTAGTATAGTATAGTTAGTATTTAAAAGGGGAGAAAAGTTAAAAGTAAAAGCCAGACCGAATGCTGTGCAAATTTTTGAGGATAAAATGAAACTCGAGAGCTATTGAAATGAAAAAATATATTTACAAAAAATAATATCCATACTCAAACGATTTTGTTAGTTGATTTAATGTGACGGAAGATTTTTGAACAACCTACGTATAAGAGTACATTAATTAACTACATTTTATATAAATAATTACGATCATAATATCTCCGTCCACAATACAAAATATTCAAGGGATTGAGTTGATATAAAATTTAAATATTTTTGGTATCTATGTATTACACCATTTCAAAATTCCTTATCCGTTTAACTTGTTCGACTATGGTTAAGACTCCGTAAGGCCGTAGAAATAATGATAATAAGCCGCAGGGCAGCTTGTGGCGAGCTGTTGGGGAGTAGCGTGCCCACGGAGCCGAGTACTCCCGGGAAAAAGTCCTGTTCCTCGTCTTCGGCTTGCCTTCACCGGCCTTGTTGGAGAGAATAATGATGAGGAACAGAACCCCACCTCTGGCTTGCCTTAGTTGGCAGGCCAGAGTGGAGTCGCAAGAGCTTTATGATCGAAGAGTGGACGCGCCTGCGAAGTGGTGAGTGGACACGTGATGCTAGACATTCGGAGATCGTCGTTTAAAGTCCATGGGCACCTCTCCACCCTTCAGCCGCTCAGTAAATGTTGCTGCCTTGCAGTTCCGTTCGTACAGTTGTTTTCGGGGGCCTATTATGTCGAGTTGGCTAGTCACCGTTTGCCTATTTTTTCCTTGTTATTTATCGGGCAGGCGTCATAGTCCCCGTAACCCAGTCCGCAACCCAATACCCCCAATAATCCTGATCAATTTACTAGGAAATTGATCAACTTACGATTCTTATAATTTTTCGGTGATTATATATATCGTATATGGCTCGTTTAATATATTACAGTAATAGTAGCTTGGTAGAGTAAAGCTCAGCTGCCCAGACTAGATATAATAATAATAGATTTTTAATTCTTTTGTTATTAAAATTTCTAATACGAGTACGTTCACGTTCAATCAGAATTTCTAAAGTAGTGCTAGTAAATAGTAAATAGGTACTGTAAGTAGGTAGGTACATATTTATGTATAGGTATATTTGTCATACTTTACATTTCGGTCACTTCTTTTCTCAAAATAAAAAATCCTTTTAAATCACTTTTCACTTCCAACACAATGTTTAGAGACGAAGGTAGGCGAAAATCCAAATAGAATGCCAAAACCAAAACATGGCCGCGGCGGCGGTCGAAAAAAGATCAAACCTAAAAGAATCTATAATCGTGGCTCAGACCATAAAAATGAAAGTGAATTAAGAATCAATCTAATCTCTCTGTCTCTTACTCTCGTAACAGAGTCAGAACTAGCTGAAACTTACTTGTGGTTCCGGAATCCAGTTTCCGGGCACTCGCCCGGCATGCATCGAAGTGTGGCCCTAGGAGCTTCCTCTTTTGGTTAGATCCTAGCAGGCGCCCCTTCTCGTTTGACCTGTTGTGGTTTTACTTCAATATATATGCTCTGACACCACCAGTGATGAAAAATCATGAACCGACCGCCAATACAATGACGAAAACATTAGATGGTTATCCAGCAGCAATTATCTTTTGAAACCATTGTAAAAAAAATATTTTGGTCCATCTTTGAACTTTACATCTGTATGCAAGGTCGATGGATGGCGAAAATCCACAATAGTTTCTGCAGGTCTGCGACAACCATGTTCGTTGTACGAACGCCTGATCATAATTACCACGTTTATGCACATAATATGGCTAGAACTAAGTGTGTAAGGAGGAAACGTATATCGTGATAAATCGTGCCTCGTTTGATGCGACGTGTATCTAGAATGCGAAAGTCCAGGCCAATCTTGTTGTTGTCCAGATTCCTCAATCTTTTCTGTAAAATATCTGTACTAGATTCCTCTAATTGAACTTGGTATCTTTGTGTAAATGTAGGTCCATCGGCCGTTTTTGTTCGAACAAAAACGTCTTATGGACCAATCAAGACAAAATCGATCAATCAAAACAAAATCGGTGCATGAATACATTTACACAAAAAAACCCTGTACAATTAGAGGAACCCAGTCTCTACAGATATTTTAAAGAAAAGCTTTAGGAGTCTGGACCAAGACAAGACTGGTCTCGACTTTCGCATTATAGATGTAAGCCGCGCGAAACGAGGCATAATTTGTATCGATATGCGCTACTTCCTTACACGCTGAGTTTTAGCCATATTGAGGGCACGAACGTGGAAGAGTTGGTGAGGCGTTTGTACAACGGATGTGGACGGCGTAGACCTGCTGAGACAATCTGGGATTGTGACCATCTTTCAACCTTGTATACAGATGCAAGGTCGAAGGATGGGCCAAAATCTTGTTGTTTGAAATAGTTTTTAGGGAAGTTACTGCTGAACGATCACCTATTGGTTCTCGACGTTGTATTGGTGGTTGATTCACGATTTTCTCTTCTGGTGATATCAAAGGAGATATGTCGGAATTAAATTTTCGCAACGGGCCAAACTAGAAGGGGCACCTACTATGACCTAACCAGAAGAAGAACCTCATAGGGCCAAACTTTTGTGCATGCCGGGCGAGTGCCCAGAGACCGGAAACCGGAACCTCAGGCAAGTTTCAACTATTTCTGGCTCTGTTAGGTAGGATACAGCGACATTAGATTGTGTTCTTAATTTACTTTTATTTTTACGGTGTGCGCCACGATTATAGGTTCTTTTAGGTTTGCTCCTTTTTCTACCGTCGCCGCGGTATGTTTTGGTATTGGCATTCTGTTTGGATCTTCACCAGGTTGATCATTAAATTCGACTCTAACATTGTGTTGGAAATGAATAGTGATTTTAAGGCTGTTTATGTACGCCAATAGGGCCTCTAGTACAAGGAGTATGCACAATTTTTTTTCTATTAAAATGATTATGTGAGCCTCTGAAGCCTTTTCCCTGTGTTACTCTTACAATATGCGCGGGATAATAAACAGCTAGCAAATTCTATGTTTATTTAGTCTCTCTCTTGTACTTATAGTATCCACAAAAATTTCATAGGCATTGTATGATGAAAGTTTTTAAAAGTGGTATGGGGAAGTACCACCCCTTTGCTTTATTATGCCGTGAATCAGCAGTGTTTGCACTGCTGTGTTTCGGTTTGAAGGGCAAATCCTTATTCAACTTGAGCCACCCACTCTCAATTTCATTCTTCCTTTTCCTCCTTTTGCATATTTTTTTTATCTTGTCATTTTGTGAACGAATGCTGCATATTACTCTGCTCTTACTCTGAATCTCCTCATTTTATCTTTATGCATTTTATCTTTACCATACTCATTCGACACAAACCACCCACTCTCAATTTCATCCTTCCTCTTTCACCTTTTGTATAGATTTTTTTTATCTCTTCATTTCGTGAACGAAAGCTGTATATCACTCTGCTCTTACTCTGAATCTCCTTCTCATTTTATCTACATCTTCATTCATCACAAACCACCGACTCTCAATTTCATTCTTTTTCTTTCTCCTTTTGCATATGTTTTTATTTCTTCATTTCGTGAACGAAAACTCCATATCACTCTGCGCTTACTTTGAATCTCCTCGTCATTTTATCTTTATGCAGTTTATTTTTACCATCCTCATTCAACACAAATTACCGAATCTCAATTTCATCATTCCTCTTTCACCTTTTGTAAAGTTTTTTTTATCTCCTCATTTTGTGAACGAAAACTCCATATTCATACTCTGCGCTTACTTTGAATCTCCTCCCATATCCATTTGTTCATTTATTCTATATTGTTCGTCAGTCAATGCATCAAAAAGGCATCCAAAGCTTTTAATAAAATCATCCACGTTGTGCTGTGAACATAACAAAACAAATTATTAAAATTATCATTAATTTTGCTTCTCATGTGTGTAAATACAAAATTTTGATTTTAATAAACTCATACTCGTATAAGAATTACTTGCTTAGTATATTGTGCGTGTAATACCGGCGAAGAATAGTGCTACCCTATTTCCTCTCGAGGGTATCGTAAAAGGCCCTGAGTCAAGTGGCTTTCTACAATCGCAAACGCTAGTAGAATAGAATGAAAATATATGGGATTGACATTAGCTAACGAAATGTTGCGTACAGCTAATGTCAATCCCATACATTTTTATTCTATTCTATAGCGTTTGCGATAATAGAATGTCACTTGACTCAGGGCGTTAGGCCCTGAGAACCTTCCTCAGAAGACGGGCCGCAGCGTCGATTTATGTAATATTTTTGTCATCATACTTCGGTCGCTAACTAGTGTACAGTACTATAAAGTTTAGAAGTATAAAGTGATAAGTTATAATGATAATGAGTAAAATAAATGCGGATATAAGAGTACGGATTTAAGAAGTAGTACAGTTATGTTTTGCCCATAGGGTTAACAAGTAGTGGAAAGTTTACGCTTTAGTTAGATACATGCCCTTATACATTATGGGCTGTAGTGTAGTGCTGAGCAAAGTGACTATGTTGAAAACGACATGTAGTAAAAGACAATACTTAAAATATGCCACCTGCTCACTCATCAACACGTGCAATTCGTAAGATTTAAAGTACAGGCACAAGAGATATTCCATCTTCGTTTTTAAAGGTTGTGCATTAGGGTAACGCGTTTTCGCTGTCTAATAAGTATCTTATTACCGTCTGGAGGTCCTGCTTGCTTGTTCATATGTAACACAAAAAAAAACAGCTGAAGGTTTGCTCTATCACTGTTCAACATAAGACACCCACTCTCAATTTCATTCTTCCTCTTTCACCCTTTATACCTATTTTTTTTTCTCTTCATTTCGTGAACGAAACCTTCATATTCATACTCTGCGCTTATTCTGCATCTCCTCCTCCTTTTATTTTTATGCATTTTATCTCTACCGTCTTCATTCAACAAACCACCGTCTCTCAATTTAATTCTTCCTCTTTCTCCTTTTGTATAATTTATTTTATTATATCTTCATTTCGTGAACGAAAACTCCATAAATTTTGAACGAATAAAAAATAATTTATTTTATTCGTTCAAAATTATTGTGCTATACGAAGTACAAAATAGCTCTGGCTCTAAAAGAATGAGTCGCGGGGTTGAGCACGGCAGGTGGGGGGAGGCGTTCGAATCGTTTATTGCCTCTCGTCTGTCACCCATGCGCAGAAAATAATCCTCAGAGCCAAACTTAGTCTGCCCACGCTATACTCGTACTATGATTCAGATTCAGATAATTTTATTCAATGTAGATTCTTTACAGAATACTTATTGAATGTCATGCAGAATACAATGCAAATAGAGCGAGTCTACGCCGTTTCGGATCGTGCTATGGCAGAGTAAAAGAAACGGCAAGAAACCACTGCAGCACTGCCTATGCGACAATCTTATATTCAAACTTGAAACAGAACCCTATTTAGTCACTTCTGTATCGATTTTAAAATAGTTTTTTAAATGTACCGATGTTATACCTGGTGTTGCAAATGGATCAATGTGTGCATGCAAGTGGAAACCAGATCACACTTATCTTTTACGAAAATGTATAACACGTAGGTACTTACTTACCTTTATTTTATTTTCGTAAAAGTATTATGATATAAGTATCCGTCCCAAAATATACCAAATCAACATTTACCGACAAGCCATAAAACCCAGCTGCAATTCTAAGTTTTAACTAATCAAATCAACTTGGTATTATGATATAAGTATCCGTCCCAAAATATACCAAATCAACATTTACCGACAAGCCATAAAACCCAGCTGCAATTCTAAGTTTTAACTAATCAAATCAACTTGGTCGAGTTTTCTATTGTTGTATTAGTGATATGAATAAAAGCTGGAATTTTGGAGGGAGTTCCCTGTCCTGTAGTGGACGTTTCATGGGATGTCATGATGATAATCCGTCCCATGTGGTGCCGCCGGCAAAGAATTGTACCATCCCATACATACCCGTGGGTGTCGTAAGAGCCGACTAAGGGTTATAAACTGGAGGATGGGCAGCATCTCCTCCTGTGTATCATACCATTTTACTTACTGCGGTCACCTACAACCGCGGTCCATGGTGCCAGCCGTAACGCTTACAAGCGAGGTGACTATGGTGCTTCCCCTCCACATTTTTCCAGCAAAAACTAGAATTCTGGAGGGAGCTCCCTGTCCTGTAGTGGACATTTCATGGGATGTAATGATGACTTTGCTCCATTTTTTACGTTTATTCTAATCTATTTAGCAGCATAACATTGTTTTACAAACTGGTTATTTCTGACAGTTTTAGCCATTTGTTTTTGACATAACTGCAAAATGTTTTGGTAAGCGTTCAGGAATAAACGAAGAAAATAGATAAACCAATAAGAGAAATAAATGTTTAATAGTCACTGGGGTGTTAATTTAAAATAAAATTCGAAAGTGAGCAGCGGAATCCAAAAATATGTATAATTATTGTATATAGCACGTAGTAGCGTTATTTATTAAGATAAATGTTGTTAATTAGAAATAAAGTGTATAAATAGTACATTAAAATGCAAGTGCGCTATTTTGGATATTACAGCCGAGGCTCAGAAATTGCAGCCCGAGCCGCAGGCGAGGTCGTAATGGAGCCGAGGGTGTAATGTCCAACGCGCACGAGCTTTTTACTACGTTTTTCAACACATTTGCGAATAAAAACAAATCAAATTGGTTACCTTTAAAAATACTTAACTTTGCTAACCTGTCCACCGCACGTCCACCGGAACATATTGTCGGCTGCATATGTTCATGTTTTCCTTTAATTTTACCAGTTTTCAAAATTGTATTTAGTGTATGAGTGTTTTAGACGGTTCAGGAACAGTTTTTTTATTTGTAGAAGTCGACACTATTACAAATAATTACAATAATAAACACTACAAATATTTGTAAAATGGCGCGCATAATTTCTTTTTCACCGAGCACAGATTATACGTCGCATGAAGAGGCCCCAAAACATTACTAACTGTGTTATCTTACGCCATCAATCTTTTATCAATTATTAGTCAATTTAGTAACCAAGCCATAAAAAAAAGTAACTGTCACTCGGTACCCAAACATCCTATTCCATGAACCTTGAAATAAATTATCATAAATTGAATACCTAAGAAAAGCGCACAAGCTTCTTACGACGTTTTTCAACACATTTGCGAATAAAAACGAATCAAAATCGCTTACCTTTTTTCCTAAGGAAATTTCGTAGACGTTTTCCTCAGATTTCTAGGTCACCCTATACACCGGACTTGTGTTTTTGTTCAAGTATTTTCGACGTTCTACACTTATCACTGTTTTTCTTATTTGTAGAAGTCATTTATTTTTTAATTACATTAAACACATTTCACAACAAGAAATATCTGTTAAAATGGCGCACATGTTACTTTTTTCTTAGACTATATAATACTAGATTATACATGCGCGCAGGAGACAATGACTAAGCTATCAAACAGACTACTTTTCAATTTATTTTAAAATTGAATATTTTGTTACTTTAAAGACAAATTTGTAGTTAGTTAGTTGATTAAAATCAATATTTTCGTTTAATTAACGTTTATTTATCATATTATCGAACAGTTTCTTAATTCATTAAATTATTATGAATGATATAGATATAGAAACTCCTTGCACCTTGCCGCTATAGAAAACAAAACAAAAATAAAACACTAACCTGCCAAACAGCTTATTCAGCAAGGAGGTCTTTGTTCTGAGGCTTACTCCCTTGAATTATTTAATATTGAATATTTTGTTACTTTAAAGACAAATTTGTAGTAAGTTGGTTGATTAATATAAGTATTTCCATGTAATTAACATTTTATTTATCATATTATCGAACACAGTTTACATTATATAATGAATGGTATATATATAGAAACTCCTTGCATCTTGCCGATTAAAAAAAAAGACAAAAATTACAACACTAGTGAAATTATCTCAGAGTAAAAAACTATAGAGTCCGCCTTATACATATTCTGTATGAGCTAGTGAAGTGTAAAGCGTCGCACTGTCGCCCATGCTAGTCGGTCAAAAAACTCAGTTAAGTTTTACAAAAATCAAGATATCTTTAAAAATCTAATGTTTTAGTATAAACTTTGTTTGCGAAAGTGAAAATATATAGTTTTTTACTTGTGAATTGATCATTAATACTAAGAACGGAAGCGTAAATAATCCGTAATAGCCATTTTATGCGTGATTTTTAACACCGTTTTTTTCCGGAATGGTAAGTGTTTTCACCAGAAAAACTGTAGTAGTAGCATTTATTAGTCCCATGTCACATATTTCTCAGAGAGAAAGATAAAGATTTTACGTTTTTAGGATTTGAAAAAAATTCCATACAAGTTAGTATGGAGGTCCCTCGCAAGAAAGTGCTACGCTTATGGCTCCCATCCTTAGCAGCAAGAGCTGCTACTAAAACCTCCTTGGAAATTATAGTAATGAAAAAAGCACGCGTTTTTAATAAGCTGGATTATGGACCTTAATACAGTGCAAATAGAGCTGTTTTATGAGCAAATGTGTTGAAATTTGTTTTTACAAGCTCGCAAAACTCAAAAACTGAACAACTTTATCTACAAAATATCAAGTTAGAATTTTTTTGATCTCTCCATTAAAATACGCTCCCAGCCAATACAGTTTTTATGGAAAGTATTTCTTTTTAGGGTTCCGAACCAAAATGGTAAAAACTGAACCCTTATGGTGCGACTTCATCTGTCTGTCTGTCTGTCTGTCACACCTGTATATCTCAGCAACCACTTAGCCTATCAACTTGAAATTTGAAATAGTTTTAGAATATGATTGCCCAACGTTATAGCAAATTATAGAATAGAATAATATTTATTTGTGAAAGCAGGTGTTTACAAGGTGTTTTTTATTATTATCTATTATTATTAATGAAAAGGGGGCCCAAATGGGGAATTCAAAATGTTTAGGTCGTTACAAGGTCGAGTGGGGTATCATATGAAAGGCCTTATTTGTAAATTCCAAAATAGACTATTAATTTGTTTACAGCTCTTAGTTTTTCAAGTTATGGTGAAAAATGTCTACAAAAATACCATTCTGCCCCCCCCCCCCCCCCCCTTTTCTTCGAAGTTAAAGCAAAGAAAAATCTGAATTAATTATAATTAATAGACGTTTATGTAATTATTACAAGAAAAATAAAAAGGTCTCTCTAAGTGGCACCGTTTTTTAGAAATCTGCAAATAACGTTTACAAACAAATTTAGTTCTGCGGTCCTAAAAATAGACTATTGCTTCTAAAAGTACTATAGGTATATCTGAACCCTCGGCGCGCGAGTCTGACTCGCACTTGGCCGGTTTTTTTTTCATATTTAATCATTGTATCTTACATAAAGTTGACCAATTTGATGAGAGGATTAACCCAACAAACTCTTTTCACCTTTACGAGTTTTTTGTAAGATCTTGTATACTTGGGAATGCGTTTAGCATGTTGTCCTTTAAACAGCACTTAATGCAAAGCTAGTATTTAAGTATAAATGTTGTCTTTGTATAATATAAATTTAATTATAATTTGAATATGTATTTATTTACTTATAATAGTTATAGTTTGCGGTAAATTAAATCTGGATCTAAAAATGTATACATATATAGAAATTATACTTTATGAATGCTGTGTTGTGTAAGTGTGGTACATAAAAACTTTAAAGCCTAATATATTGATTTTTGATTTTTAAGTGTCTTTATTAAACATAAACATTAAAAAGTTCTACAATAGATCTTATTCATATTGTATACTATCTTTATTTTCTTAGTTACTAAGGCTGACTCACCTATTTGAACATTCGATATGTAGGGTAGTAATTTAAAATTCATCTGTAAAAAACATATTTCTTGCGAATACAGAACAATAATGTTAGTTTAGATTACTTACATTTTATAAATACACATATTTTAACCTAACAATTAAGCTATTTAAGCCACTTAATTCTTAATAAACAAATGTCAGGAAGGTATGCGCACAAAAAGAACGACTGAGACACTATCGATCATTCGATCGACCATCCGGTAGGTCTACTTTGTCATACACTAAGAAAGTAGTGATGAGGTAATTTGTACCTGTTATACGTACTCGAGTACGGCAATGATTTTAATCGGCTTTTACCAATATTTGAGACTAAAGTGTTACCGTGTTTAGGATTTTTGTGTAAGTAAAACTTACGTGATAATTTAAGAATGAAATCTTTTATAGTTGGAAAATTTATTTCTTTGTGAAGTTTTTGTAAATTAGTTTTAAACTTTGTATTATATGCTATTTTAATTGCTTTGTTTTGCACAGTTTGGATCTTTTTGTAATGTGTATCAGCCAAACAGCTCCACACAGGAGCCGCGTGAGAAAGACCGGGCCGAACTAAAGTTGTGTAAATACGCAGTTTTGTGTGACTACTGATTTTAGACTTTCGGTTAAGTACTGGTCGCAAGGCATTAATCGCTTTACAGCCTTTAAGCACGAGCTTCTCAGAATTTTTAGCCCAATTTAGTTTGTTGTCCAATGTAACACCCAGGTACTTTACTGACTTGCTCCAAGGCACAGGGTGATTTTTAATTTTGACAACTCTCTTGGGACATGACCGTTTTCTTGTGAAAAAGATGCCTTCTGTTTTTGTAGAATTCAGTTTAAGCTTCCATTTAGTGAAATAGTGACTTAAAAGATCAACAGACATCTGAAGTCGCCATATGACTATGTCAATATCATCTGATGATGTGTAGGTAGCCGTATCATCAGCATATATGGCAAGGTGCGTGTGCGGTTGTTTCGGGATATCATTAAGATATAGAATAAATAGATAGGGCCCAAGGATTGACCCTTGAGGTACACCTGCTGGAATCAGTTTAGGAGCCGATGAGAGTTCACCTATGAAAACCGAGAACGAGCGGTCAAGTAAATATGACTCGACAAGTTTTACAAGTGACATAGGTACGTGAGCATTGATAAGTTTGTGTAGAAGACCAGCGTGCCAAACTGAGTCAAATGCTTTTTCAATGTCTAAAAGTATCATGCCAGTAGACTGTCCTAAGTTAAGGCCATGGGCAATTTGTTCCGATACTCTAGCCAGTTGCTGAGTAGTTGAATGCGATTTGCGGAAGCCAAACTGTTCTGGTATGATAGTACTCTCAATAGTTTTCGAAAGTCTTGCAATAATAATGGACTCAAAGAGTTTTCCAAGGCTGGGTAGAAGACTGATAGGACGATAACTAGTGGGGATAGTTTCATCCTTACCCGGTTTCTTTATTGCAATTATTTTTGCTGTTTTCCAGTCCGAGGGAAAATGACATAGGTGTAGACAACCATTGAAAATTTTTGTTAGAAAAACAACGCATTTCTGGGACATATTTTTTAGTAATAAGTTGTCCAAACCATCATAGCCAGGTGCCTTACGGCGCTTCAATTTATTCAGCAATTTACGCACTTCGGCTGGTCGCACTGGATTAAGATGTTCGTGAGAGCAATAATGGAAAAGTTTGTCAAGAGATTCAGAAACAGCACTTTCGATTTGAGGGTCAGTAGCCCAAGATTTTGTTAGATTCATGTTTTCAAGAAACGCTTCAGCTAGTGCATCACACTGTTCTTGAGGGGATTTTGTGAAAGAACCGTTGGGTGTCTTAAGCGGGGGAATGCTGCATGGCTTATAATTAATAGACTTCACAACACGCCACAAGTCACTACCAGGATTGTCAACCTTGGATAGTTTGTTGCTCCAGTTGACATCGTTAAGCTCCGTAATGGCGGCTGAAATACCTCTTTGAAGATTGTTTATTTCCTTGGAACGGCATCGTTTGACGGTGTGGTTTGTTTCATTCAGGTTAAGTCTACGTAGCAGATTTTTGTATTTTATGATAGTTTTGATGCGTCTTGGTAGTTTGACCGCAGGTGAGCATGAATTGGTAGGAGTAAATAATTTTCTTCCTTCTATCATGGTACGTGTCAGCAGTCGTATACTATTTTCAATGTCATCAATAGTATTGAAAGTGGAAGAGGTAAGAACTATGTTTTGATCTAAGTATGCTCTATATTTTACCCAGTCAGCTTTACTGTAGTTAAAAGTGATTTGAAGTTTACGTGAAAATTCGCCGCTTATTGTAAAAGTTACAGGAAGATGATTAGATGAGAGTTTAGTAAGAGTTACAGGTTCAGAAAACTGAAGCACATTCTTAACCAAGACTATATCGGGTGTTGACGCAACACGTGTTATATTATAGTGGACTAGAGTTGGGGTAAATGGTGCGATGATTTCATATTCATTGTTAATCATGTGATCAAAGAGTACTTCACCATGAGAGTTGGAAGTGCAGCAATTCCAATATGGATGCTTTGTATTAAAATCACCCATAACCAGTAACTTTTTATTTGTAGATAGGACAGCATCTAGATCACATGTAAGAAGTGACAAATTAGGGGACTGATACGCTGAGATTAGTGTTATATTACTGCCAGATAGCAATAATTCTACACCTATGCACTCAAGGTTATGTGTTTTCGGTAGAACTACAGGTGAGTGTATTATATCTGACCTAATTAGAATCGCAACACCCTGACCTCGGCCTTCGTTAGATTTATCTAGACGGTAGCAACAGAAACCTGGAGTAGTTAAATTACATTTTGGGGATATTCTAGTCTCCGAAATAGCAATAATATCTACTGATAATTCAGTAGCTAAGTCTAGCAGCTCAGTTATTTTTGTGCGGATACCATCGGCATTCCAATATAATAAACGTAACTTACTGAAATCATACATATTGACCTAGGTGAGTCAAAATTAGAATCACTTTATCCATCATATTAGTACATGCGAGAAATTGATTTTTTATAGTTTTGATAGCCATTAGAATCTGTAACATATCTGTTGTTGCCTGATCGTGGATGTTATTGTTTGGGGGTAGAAACTGACTCTGGGGTACGGCTCCTGTCAGAACACTGTTCCAGGCACGGCCATTGACCATGGCCGCCGTTTTGATCGGGTTGCTACCATCAACGACGCTCTTTTTAAACGGGATCTTTATATCCTGCTTGAATTTAATTTCTGCTTGTCTTTTAGCAAGTAATTCAATATACTTCTTCCGCTCTTCACATTGCCGAAAGTTTGCAGGATGGGCTCCATTACAATTACAGCACTTTGCTGGTTGATTTCGATCATTTTTAGGACATTCTTCAGTCGCATGGTCTCCTGTACATTTCACACAACGGGGAGGCAGGTTACAGTTTTTTGACGAGTGTCCAAAATTCTGACATCTAAAACACTGGGTGCCATATAAGTTGTTTGCATGATATTTCCGAATCTGGACGACACAATTACTAAGGTACTTTATTTGCCTGAATTTTGCCATATCGCTTCCAGGTGGCAGTTGTACAAGAAAAGGTGGACTTGTTACCACTTTCCCACCGGAAACCTTCATCATGCGTACTACAGGATCCTTAAAACCTAAGGATACAAGTTCCTCTTGTAAGTGGAATTCAGCGTAGGCAGGAAGACCAAAGATAACAGCTTTCAGAGGCTTCTCGTCTTTACGCGAGAAGGTGTGATATGCAATGTTTTCTTTACGCAATCCTTCTTTAACAGCCTGGTGGCTCTCGGCAGAATAGCAGATGATTGAAATTTTATTATTTCCTTTGTACTGCACATGAAAACTTCGGGTATACCTGCTAATGAGGGTTTTGATGTACTCGTGAGTCCATTCGCGCCTGAGCTCCATCATGATGGGGGGAATGCGGCTGGATTTCTTCACTGTAGTGGTGGCTTCCTTCAGTCGCACTTCCACAGGATTACTTGCTTGCTTTTCTGTGCTGGCATCATCAGAGAGAACGCCAAACTGGTTTGAAGTCTTCACACCTGTTGTCGACGTTTGTGGGTGTGGTTGAGCTGTATTCTTTGGAATTTTCCAGTCGCTCATGTTTAACGCGCCTTCAGGTGGACGTTTACCAACTGAGTTAGATCTGGTTAGGAACCTATCCATGGTAGGAGCTGTGATCTACCAATACTAGCCCAGCCGAATAGCTAGTATGAAACTTTCCCATCACTAGCACTCTAAGTATACAAGTCGCACAGTGGGGATCCAACGTAGCTAAGACACGAGCGTACCGAACAAGCGCGCGCGAACGAATGATATTATAAAAACCTTTGTAAAATAACTTTATGTATTATAGTTAACCAATTTAAATAAATAAATACAGGGTGTTAGGAAAAGTACTGCGTTCCTTTAAGGCTCATATTCTGTGAAAATAGGAACCCCAAGGAAATACCCATACAAATTCCCATACAATTGTGTTGGACATTTATATTACGTTAGTAGGCATAGAAAGTAAAAAGAAACTATAATTCGAAAGTTCTTGTAGATTAGAACTTGTGGTTTGAAGGATCATAGTACACTCAACAGCACGTCAATCGAATCACTTTTGGACCTTATGGCCTGGTAATAGAGTTGAAAAAGCTTCTACCGACGTGCGGTTGACCGTACACACGACAGCAAGCACGTAGAAACAAAACTAGTATAAGCTGAGCCATCGCTGCGCTATGAAACCTTGTAAAGTTATTAAAATGGACTTCTGTACCCCGAAATAAGTATTTCCACCTGTTTCATGTATTCTATGATTTCCACCATCTCCCTTCTACCATCGGGAGTCCGGACGGACGCACCGCAGGATATCACCCATACTTGGTTGATATTCCGCACATTCGCACAAAGCGCTTTGAAACATCTTTTATAATGCACACGGCTAAAGAGTGGAATTCTCTGCCTGCGTCTGTGTTCCCGAGTTCATATAACCCGAATCTATTCAAGTCGCGAGTGAATAGGCTTCTTCTGGGTAAGCTCGTTCCATCGTCGACCTCATCTCTGTCTTCAAGACTAGATCAAGGTCAAGAGTAAGCCCATTTTCAATTAAAAAAAAAAAAACTTTTAACATTATACATATTTTGCCTAGAGCTTTTGAAAAACCAATCAGCTTATATTGAGGGAATTTGTACAAGTATACCTTTTGATTCACGTTTTGAGCGTTGACTGATCTTTACTTCTATGACTTTAATTCTCAATAAGTCTAATTTTAATGATAATTAAATATATTTAAGTTAATAAGGATTTGGTACCTAATATAATAATGTGTTAAAGTGGTAAATTATAATTTAAATCAAATTGTTATTCATTTTGATGTGTATAAATTTTAATTACTTACCTACTGATTCACACTATTGCAAAGTATTTTTATTTTTTTTTATTATATTTGTATGTATTATGAAGTAAACTGGATTCACCTTTTTTAATATGTACCAGTTACTTTTGTAAAATATGTTTTCAACCTTTAAAAAATTACGTGGTCTATATTTATATCTAAGTATTAGGTACCTAGTATTTCCTTGAATTTTGCCACAAATCACGTTGTACTTCAACGACATCACACAGTATTTTGTATCTTTTACAACTTGAATTACCCCATTCGACAAACATGTTTTAATGCATGAATCATATTTTTAGACAAAATTTTAGACTTTTTCGAGTAGGGAAATGTGGCAAAATTCGGGACCTTGTCCATTTATTGAATGTACTATCTGTCTATTTTCGATGTCTTTTAAATGTTCGATGTTAATAAATGTCAAATAAATGTTGTAACAGGTGTTTCATTTGAACAATAAACCAACTACCTACACAAAGTAGTAAATTTATAGAATCAGGGGCCAATTCTTGAATATCACAGTATCTTATACCCCAAAACATCTAAATCGAAGGTTTACTTTTCAAAAAAACCGGCCAAGTGCGAGTCGGACTCGCGCCCTAAGGGTTCCGTACCCATCAACCATATTATATACTAAAAGCTTTTGCTCTTTGATTTTAAAAACTCCGCGACCATCCAACTTGACACCTCTTTTATAGAAAAGTTCTTGAAACGGGAGCTCACCTTAATTGGTTACTAAAAGTTGTGAGAAAAATTTAAATATTTATTGATTTTAGACTTTTCCCTTTATTTGTACCGTGAAACCTAGCTTCTTGCCAAATTTCATAATTTTAGGTCAACGGGAAGTACCCTGTAGGTTTTGCTTTTTTGCATAAATGTATGGAGATGAGGACATAAAAAGCCATATCTTTTGATTGCGTTGTTGTAAAAAATTTAAATTTTCAGATCTTGTGTGGTTCATAGACCTTAATATTCGTTATCAATTTCAACCTGATATCTCTTCTCGTTCGTGAGAAAAAGGGTCTTGACAGACAGACAGACAGACGGACAACAAAGTGATCCTATAAGGGTTCCGTGTTTTTATTTTGAGGTACGGAACCCTAAAAATGAAGAATGATGTTGGTTAATATTCTCATGTTTTTAGTTTTAAGAAACAAGTGTTCTTGATTTCTTAAATTTTTACCATCTCAAAAATTACTCGAAAATCACTCGGTAATATTCAAGAATGGGACTCTAGACATTATCTTACCAGCTCTTTAATTTAAATTTATCTATTATTACCGGTCATTATTAATAATTACTAAAAGAAAAGCGATGAATTATTTCTTAACCTAACCATTTTTTTCCTTTTTCTTCACGGGGAAATCCGTCATGGATACACCTGTCATCCGGGGAACGACAATGTCAGAGTCTTACTGAATAAAACCCCGTGGTGGCCAACTCTGGCACATTTGGAGAGGTCCCGGGAATCGCCGCAGGCATACGGCCGGGACTCTCCGAGCCTTATCGCTGCCAAAGGAGAGACCCACCTTAGGGAAGTTTTTGGCTTCCCCCACCGTGTCGGTGCCACGATAGCACACGGCCACTGTGCGCTATCGTTCGCATTGGAGTCGCTCCTTGGTTATTCCAAAGCTAACCTAATAAGATGAAATTAAAGTTTCCATCACATTTTCCAAATGTAAGATATTTATAAATTTAATAATGACCGGAGTGTAATATAATTTAATAGTTTTTAGCGCTCCCAGTCCTGCAGTGGACGTTACATGGGATATTATGATGACAGTAGCATAGCCACTTTCATACAATGACATACACTTGGATTTTCAAACTTCGTTGCTGATCGTTAATGCGCAGTACTCATAAGAACGAAATCAGAATGTAGTGAAAGTAGTTGCAGTAACACACTTTTTGTTGGGGCTCGAATTCCGTAACGAAGAAGTATGAGAAATCCGTAAATATAATAATTGATTTTGGCTGCCCTAAATATCGAAACAAAGCGAAAAAGCAAAAGGGCTATCTTGTATCCAATGCTATAAAAGTTTCTCTCTGAAGGCCATATACCGGGCGTAAGGGACAGGTTGGCAAATACTGAAAGGGCATGATCAGTCAACGTAACTGAACAACTTTCAGTAAATAAAACTTTCCGGAAACGAAAAAAAAATCAAACTGCAAGTTTGCAATTTTGTATGGAGTGGCCGATTTTTTTTTCGATTCCGGAAAGTTTTATTACTGAAAGTTGTTCAGATACGTTGACTGATCATGCCCTTTCAGTATTTGTCAACCTGTGTAAGCACCCGGTACAAGTACATGGGAATATTCAGGTTGAATGACGTCTGGTAGGAATGTGGGTGTCAACAACTACAAATTCAAATTCCTTGGTGTCAACCAAAGATTTTGGAAACTACGCCAGGGGGCGCAGCGTTTTTCTTACGTCAATGGTGTCAACCCTAGTTTATTATGGCCTTTACCGGTTTTTCCTTCACTATATAAAGCAAAGAGATTTTAACCTCGCTAAAGTTTGGCCCCCTCCCCCCCCTTATTATAGTACTCTTTGGTTTGGGTCATGTATCTTATGGCATGACATAATTTTGAACCCAAAATCAGTTTCATTTAGGGATTTCTCATACTTCTTTCAGGATACGGAATTCCCGCTGAGAAAAAGTGTGTTACTAAGCATCTACTTTCACCATGTTATGGTTTCGTTCATGTATCCATCAGGTAGATGACCAGGAGTGGAGTGAGGTGTAAATTTGGGTGTCGGCAAAAATATCATCATAGATATCTAATGTGGCTGACTTTGGACCCAGGTCGGCTGCAGAGAAGACAACATATCCAGTTGAAGTATCTTGAAGGATCCTACCTAACTAACCTGGGCTGCATGTGTGGTTTGCCACAAACAATGGCCCTCTAAACATCATGTCTTGCGCCCTTTCACCTACTAATGGATGACTAACAAAACGCAGTTCATTTAGCTGAATTTGGTTTAGCTGAATTTGGAACCAGCAAACGTTTACCATCGATGTAAAAAAATACCGTCCTTTGGTTCCGACAGGTAGTTCGTCTGTCGCAGGAATGTAATGAGCTCAGAAGCAATAATCTTAGAAGCATCGCTCTCCGCCGCTGTTTAGGCACGCCCCGCAACCAAGCAGTTCGCTTAAAGTCAAGTTCACAATGACTAATTGAAGGCAGACCTTCAAAACAAGTGGTTTATCCTTTGTGCGTTGCCTAAAAACTTAGAATATTATTTTTTTTATTTATACTCCGCTGTGAATACACCTTTACCCTGCAGTTGCACAAAATTAAATGACTTAGTAGGCGTTCTTGACGCGGGCGAACTATTGAGTCTTTGTAATAGAATGGAGCTTTTACATAGATACTATAAATATTGAAGTTGAAGGGGGAACTAGATCAAATGTTTGACCCGTCTCCTCTTTTAAGTTACTAATTGCAGTAATTTGTAAAAATCGCTGAAGCAATAACAAAACTGTAAATGAGCAAAATATTTTTCATTAAATTCTCTACGGTATTTGTCTTGGAAGTATGTTAAACAATCTCACAATCATTGGGTAAACGGTCAACCGCTTGTCGGTAGAAACTTTTTCAACTCTATTACCACGCCATAGGGTCCAAAAGTGTTTCTACTGATGTGCGGCCGTGGTACCTCCTCCAGTCGCAGTGGCGCAGCCGTCGAACTCTACAATTCTCAAGAACGAAGTGGTAGGGCACAGCTAGTAATGTTTAAGAAAAAATGTTGTTTGAATTTACTAGGAAATCTTTGCTTGGAAGTATTTTCGCTAAGATGCATCGTTTTCAAGTTGTAAGCGAAAAACCTAAAAAAGGGTTATTGTCGCGACTTGCGGTGCCCGTTATTCAGAGGACTTTATTTGACGTTGTTCAGAAGGTCAACCCCACAAGCAGGTCAACCCCTACATAAAGCTAAGACATTTTATACCCCATAAAATAATTCCGGCGATTTTCCTTTTTATTATGGCCAAGTATTCCTAAGATAGTGTTCAAGATTTTTATGCGAGTTGGGCCACTCGCGAGATCCACCTCAATGTAAGTTAGGTAAGTATTTATTTTGGTATAGCAAGGGTTCTCTTTAGTTCTTCTTCAAGAGAGGAACTAAAGAAAAGAGCTAAAGTAACTGACATAGCCCTGAAAATCGCTAAACTAAAGTAGCAGTGGGCAGGGCTCATCGCAAGAAGAACCAATGGCCGATGGGGTGTAAGGGTTCTAGAGTGGCGACCACGTACCGGAAGACGAAGCGTTGGCAGGTGGACCCCCCCACAAGGTGGACCGACGATCTGGTGGCGGTCGCGGGAAGCCGCTGGATGCGAGCAGCGCAGGACCGGTCGTCATGGAGATCTTTAGCGGAGGCCTATGTCCAGCCGTGGGCGTCTTTCGGCTGATATGATGATGATGAAGGGTTCTCTATTCGGAAAGCGCTCGTGGCCTGGTAGTTGCTCTTTCTTTCCGATCACGAAAGTTAAGCAACGTTGGCCCAGGTCTGAATCCTGATGGGTGACCACTAGTGGCACAAGAGCGTTTCCGTGCTTCGGAAGGCACGTTAAGCCGTTGTTCAAGGCTACTGCCAGTGACAGTAGTCGTTAAGCCAAAGCCAAGTCAGAGGCCATTTGGCGGCTTGAAAACTCTGACAGCCAGGTTGGCCACTAACCTGGCAAAGCCTAATCTAGGAATGGGTCTGGTTTACCCTCTGGGTTGCTGAGGTCAGATGGCAGTCGCTCTGTGTAAAAACCAATGCCCTCGTCGAAATCCCTAGGTTAGGTAGCCGACTCCGTAAAAACCATTTAGAGTAGGAAATAAATAATAATTAAATTTTTTCTGAACTAAAACGGGACCATTTTTGACAACAAAGGTTTTATGGGGTTTTGGACATTACAGAATCCAGAAATCAATGTTATCAAGCCGAAATCCTACTAGTTCAAAAAGTCCCATTTAAGTTCTGACCCTAAGAAGGAGGTCAGGAGCCAAATTTTGAATTTCATCCCAGTCTAATTCGGAAAAAACAGATGTTAGCAGGCTATGATGAATGGTTCTATATTTGTGTTGAATTAAAATAATAGTTCGTTACGCCACCCACACGACAGAACATGGGAACAATGTAACCACGATTGCGTTGTTTTTTAACTCGATTAGTCTGTGCACAATTCGGGATTGATAGCCAGCTTCATGAAGACTAACCTTTTTTTTCCTTATTTTTTTGCTAACAATGAAAGTTCGAGCAATAAATTCAAATGAGCTTTAACTTTAAAGAACCTTTCAGAAACTGGCTGTAAATGAAAAGTGTCCCAATACAGAATATCACATTTCAAAGTTCCAATTTCATTTTAAAACTACCATTTGCCCGCAACTTCGTCCGCATGATACGAAATATACGCTTAATATAAGTAAAACTATTAGCTATCAAACAAAAAAGTTTCATTAAAATCGGTTCAGTAGTTGCTTGATACTTGAACAAATAAAAATAAACAAACAGACAAAATGTCAAAAAATCTGTGATTTGGGTTCAGGGGCATCAAAATAGCATGACTTGATATTTTTTTTATAATTATATCTTCCATGTATAGACAAAACAAATTTAAAAGTGCACTAACACTATAGTTTCCAGTTTAATGCTAATTTGATAAAAGGTTTTCTGAAAGCCACCTTTTTCCCGAATTTTATAAGCTTGTTTATTGTTAATGTTTTAATTTTTTATATTTGTATGCAATAAAGTGTTATTAAGGTTCATAGAAACTGTCCATTCAAGTTTGCAATTTTGTATGGAGAGGCTGAAAGTTGTTCATTTACATTGACTGATCATGCCCCTTCAGTATTTGGAAGGCTGACCCTTATACCCTTCGTAACCCAGAAGGCAAATTAGACCCAATCCTAGATTACATTTTGCTAGGTAAGTGATCCCGTGTGGTGCCGGCAAAGAATAGTACCAACCCATACATACCCGTGGGTGTCGTAAGAGGCGACTAAGGGTTAACTGGAGGATGGGCAGCAGCATCCTCCTTTGTATCTTACATCTTACTTATACTGCGGTCACTTACAACCGCGGTCCATGGTGCCAGCCGTAACGCTGACAAGCGAGGTGACTATGGTACTTCCCCTCCACATTTTTCCAGCAAAAGCTAGAATTCTGGAGGGAGCTCCCTGTCCTGTAGTGGACGTTTCATGGGATGTTATGATAAGGTAAGTGGTCTACCTGGCTATCAGATATTTAAAGCCACCAAATATCCTCTGACATGGCTTAGTGACTATTTTTCAATGTCCCCGGTCCTGCAGCGTGCCTTTCGAAACACGGAAACCGCTCTAGTTGCTATGCCACGGAAAATAATACGGAATAGTAAGTTGATCAATTTGCGAAAGATTATAAATTGCACCAGATTCGCCAGTGGCCAAATAGTCTAGGCAACGAAGCGGATCGTTGTATGAAGACCCCCGCATTAAATCCTCAGTCGATGAAACTTTGCTGGGGTATTTATTTCACTACATGAGACAAACCTTCTATAAAAAAATCCATAAAAAATCGGTACTTTTAATTTTTCCATACAAAAATTATAAAAAATGTATGAAAAAACTTTTTTGTAAATTTTGTTTTGGATATTTTGAATTTACATTTAATTCATGATTCTTTATCATCCTGTCAAATAAAATCTGTCTGAGAAATTTATGTTGGGGTCAACTGCTTCGTTGCCTACACGGGATTTGACGGGATCGGCGGGTTGGGATCGGGTTCGTTGTGTTTGCCTTACCGAAAGAACCTATGGATCTCCAAATTTTCTATATTTTTTGAAAGTTAGGAAATCGATCAATTTACGATTCTATTTTTCCGCTGACATATATATACATTCAGGTAAGTTATACGCCCACTAGAGGTACTTGACCAATCAGTCAATATGATACTAATCATCATCATCATAACATCCCACGAAACGTCCACTGCAGGACAGGGAGCTCCCTCCAGAATTCTAGCTTTTGCTGATCAAACAAATTAATTACTTAACAGATGTGATTGACTATGCATCTTCATGGGCATTTCAATACCAGCTACACAGAGAGCGAGGTAGTTAATACGGGTCACGTCACGACCATACACGGGCGAGTTGCAACAATCGGGTGTCAACGTCAATAGGTACGCGTATAGAGCTATCGGAAATACGTTTAATACTGGGCGAATTTAGGGCTGCATTGACGCTTAGACTTGTAGCCCGAGAGGCGACGATACAAAACTAATGGGTATTTACTTATGTGTTGGATGAAAACAGGTGTAAACAAGGTGTAATAGAAAAGGTACACCAATACAAAGAAAAGATTTATCTTAAATTAAACGAGGTACACGTTTGTCCTGGAGGATGGGCAGCAGCATCCTCCTGTGTATCATACCATCTTACTTACTGCGGTCACCTACAAACGCGGTCCATGGTGCCCGCCGTAACGCTAACAAGCGAGGTGACTATGGTACTTCCCTTCCACATTTTTCCAGCAAAAGCTAGAATTCTGGAGGGAGCTCCCTGTCCTGTAGTGGATATTTCATGGGATGTTATGATAATGATGATGATGACATGTTTGTAACCACAATATACACCCAGAAAAACGCTTAGTGTATATACATTACATAAAGAAATATCTACATTTTTAACACATTTTACATGAATTTGTGGTTATTTTTCTTCTTCTTCTTCTTCTATCGTGTCGATGGCAACACTCATACTTTCCTAGACCAGTCTTCGGCAACGCAGATAGCATTTGGTCTGGCCTTGTACAGGTCCTTTAGCGAGCATAATGTAGGGCATGATGCGCATGCGTGAGGTGGGACATAGTTTGTGGCATCGCACCGCAGTCGCAGAGGTTATGATTTCGTTTCATAAACACTGATTTCATTTCCAAAACACCTGACTCTTTAGTGAACTCCGGTATAAGCAATGTTCCGGGGGCAGTATTCCGGAGGTACTGTGTCACTTGTGTCAGTGTTTCTGAAGCCGTGTTCCAGGATCGACCTTCAGAGTTCTTGAGTACGGAAAACCAGAGCATCAGTTCTCAAAGGGCTACCTACCCTTGGCTCGAAACGCACTTGCATAATGTATGAAAGGGACGCGGTGCCCTCTTCTGTCTGGCTGGCGCCTTAGGCGGCGTCCGTTGTAACACGTGACTCTCTCATTTCGTCTCAATAGACGTGGAGGTGAGGTTTTATAGACAATTCTTTCAATAAGCATTGTATTCAAATAAGAATTAAAGAAAAAGAGTAAGTAGCAGAATTATTTTTTAATTCTATGCTATCGGATGCCTGACTAAAATTTTCCCGGGCAAGCCCGGACGAGCTGAACTGCACGAGCCCGGCCGTAGCTATGGCAACCGACAGATGCATCCCTTTTATCAATCTAGACTACCCACCCACCTACCCCTTGCTTACGCATACACAGGCAAACGCTGTTTGTAATCTTTTGATACAGTAATGATATTCACTCAGGGTGGCGTAATTAATTCTGTTTGGGGATTCTTGTTAGGAGATTTTTTGTAGTTTGTTGTTGTATTCCGGGATGGATGGTTCTTACTTCATTTCCCACTACTGGACAAAGGTCTTGTTTTAACTCCACCAGTGGATATAAAGAGGGAGGCCTTAGAGTGCATCTGTCGGTTCCAACAGGAGGCTCAGGAAAATTTAGATTCACAGATTTCACAGATTTTTCTTTTCAAAGGTGAAGATTGGATATGGATGCCCACGTACAATGGTCCACGCAGGACTAAGTGCGGAAACCACAAACTTAACTTAGAACTTGGATATGGATAGTAGTAGATAAAGTAGTGGATATGAGCCGCCAGCGGTATGCGACCACATGATATGATTTTACAGGGGATTGAAGGCTGCCGAGCGCGTCGCATTCAGTGTGAAGAATCCAAGGTGTTCGAGAGCACAGCAAACGAGTGGATCTACCTATACCTCCCTGAGCATCTGTTGGCCGAACTAGGATCCAAGGCCAGAGTGAGCAGAAATTATCTAGGGCTGCATGCTACATCTTGAACCCCATTGTTACTTAATTACCAGTGTATGAAAGGGTTGATGAAAGTGAAGGAAGCGAAGGAAGTATGTCAAGAACGTAGCAGGTGGAGGGCTGCGGTCTCTGCCTACCCCGACGGGAAAGAGACGTGATTTTATGTATTTGTTATCGGCAAAGTGTATAATTCAGGCATTCTATACAATGCTTAGGCATTCTGTACAATGCCTAGGCAGTCTATATAATGCCGAGCTCGTCTCATCATCATCATCATCATCATATCAGCCGAAAGACGTCCATTGCTGGACATAGGCCTCCCCTAAAGAACTCCATGACGACCGGTCCTGCGCTGCTCGCATCCAGCGGCTTCCCGCGACCTTGACCAGATCGTCGGTCCACCTTGTGGGGGGCCTGCCAACGCTTCGTCTTCCGGTACGTGGTCGCCACTCTAGAACCCTCACGCCCCATCGGCCATCGGTTCGAGCTCGTCTAGGCAATGTATAAAATATTTTTTCTATCGTTTATAATTGTGCACATTGCCTAGTCAATGTATAGAATGCCCAGGCATTGTACAGAATGCCATGTGGAGATCAGGTAAAGTATGAAATAAGACAAATAACATGTGTTTTTAACTAACCTAACCTAACCCCACTTACCGTGTATTCTATATATTGCCGGCTGCACATTGGGCATTGTATAGAATGCCTAGGCAATGTGTAAAATAAATTTTATTTCATACTATGCCTGAACGTTTTAGGCATTGTATAGAATGACTAGGTATAGTATAGAATGCCGGACTTCACACATTGCCTGTGTCATAAAGGGTGTAAGGGACGGTGTACCGAAAACTGAAAGGGCGTGCTCAGTCAACGAAACTGAACTACAAAGAAACATATGTTGGGAAATGAAAAAAAAATTTGACCTCTCCATACAAACTGTTCGACCAGAGTGGACAATTAAGTTTTCGGTACACACGCCCTTTACGTTTTAGGTACACCCTGTATACAATGTCTTAACGGAATAAGCAAAACTGAGAAAATAGTTTGTTCAGAATCTTGAGTAGAATCAGTTTCATGGGTTTTTGATAAGGGTAATTTATTTTTTTATTTTTAATATTAAAATTTTTGCCGCTTCTATTCTAAATATTTCTGTGGATACGCGCGCTGGCGGCAACTTTAAAATAACAATATCTAGAAAAAAAAAAAGTTTAAAGATATTTTTACGGGAATGGATTTATTTTAATAAAAATCAGTTGGGGTGTACGAGGGTTTCGCCAGGTAAGATTTTTTTAATGTGACAAGTGAGCAAACGAGCAGGTGGGCAACCTGATGGAAAGATGCTACCGATATTACATAAAAGAAATTATGAAAACTTAGGTAACAGCCGGATCGATTCCTATGAGGCTTTGTCGTAGGTTGCTCAAGCAGGAGACTTTTAAGAATAGCGTTTTTGTTGAGATTTGCGTAGGATGCAAATCCTACGAAAGAAATGTCGAATTTTATGCCAAATAATAGACAAGAAACCTTGTAACTTATAATGGACCTAATGCTGGTGCGTTAGGGTCTACATTCTAATTAACTGGGCTGTTATTTTTACCTTTCAGCGTTTGTCAATTGAAGCCAATTTTTCATGAGTTGCTACGTGATTCCGCCTCGAATCTTTCAAACTGTATAAAGTTCCTACACAACCACAGGTTCCTTGTACCTTTCATCATCATCATAACATCCCATGAAATTGTGTAACCCTTAGTCGCCTCTTACGACACCCACGGGTATGTATGGGATGGTACTATTCTTTGCCGGCACCACACGGGACCCTACTACTTCACCTACCTACTACCTCTCTTTACTATTTTGTTATTTTAATTTGTGGTAACAGTAAAACATTTTTCCAAGGAGGAAACAATAGGAAATCTTTCTGCTATGGAGGGATTCTTGTTAGTTTAGCTTAAACATTCAATAAAAAAAGTTTTTTTCTTAAACTTTAAAGTAGTTTACATTAGTCGGCCACAAAAAGAAAAACATATCTGGAGACGCATTTTTGAAGCGTTCGAACTTCAATTCGCATTCGAATTGGCAAGATTCGTATACGAATCCGTAAAATCGCAATTTTTGAATATTCATACTTGTGAATTCTGCAACGAGTGGTCCGACCCACTCGTTTTGCATTTCTACCACTCGAAAGTATGTATAATCTGTGATGAGAACGACATTGACACATGACATTGTACTGACATATCAACTTTTTAATTTGCGTTCCATTCCCTCGAAATTCATTACCGGTTTTTAAAATCAATGAGTGATTGCTTTCCGGTTTTTATTTTTTCTGCATGAAAAGAAAATTGTTTAAAGATTGTAATTTAATGGCAACATTGCCTTCGAATGATTCAAAAATGCGTAAAATCGAGAGCATTAGAAATTAAATTCGTACACGATTCATTTTCGTATGCGAACTAAAGATTCACTTCGAACGTTTCAAAAATGCGTCTCCAGTACGCTAGTATAGGTATACGACTGTGTGGTGCCGGCAAAGAATAGTACTGTAGTGATCCTCCTCGAAAGCCCTCTTTTAGCAGAGTTGGCTGGCGAGTGTTTCTAAAATTGAAATTGATTTTGAATAATAACGTCACGTTCCGAATGTTAAGATTATTATGTTTGTGAACGCACCTTCATAGACATTGAAGTATGACAGTTTTTTTATTATCTGTAGTCGGGTAGTCGCTTTGCCTCCAAAATGTAAGAGCATGTGGAATGTGAATTTTATAAAATAAAAGGCATTAAAACAACTTAAATGTGTTGTATTTCATCGGCCTCGGCTAACAAAAATAACAGCAGAGCGTGGTTGATCGAAAGCAGTAAGTAGAAGTGATGGCGACCTGCAATTTTCCGAAACTAAACGATGGCGTCACCTTCGCCAATTGGAAATTCCGTATAAAGATTTTGCTAGAAGAACGAAGTCTAGGAACTGCTCTAAAAGGGTATGATAAGAAAAATGATAAGGAAATAGAAGTCAACGCAAAAGCAAAATCAATAATAGTGCAATGTTTATCGGATAAATACTTGGAAATTGTAAAACAATGTGACAGCGCCGCTGACATGATCACAAAGCTTGAAAATGTGTTTGAACGCAAGAGCGTCTTTAATAAATTGTTTTTGAGGAAAAAACTACTTACCTTGAAGTGTCCAAAAGGCGGAGACTTGCAAGATCATTTCTTGAAATTTGATAATTTGATTGCACAACTGGAGTGCTCAGGTTCAAAGGTAGAAGAAAGTGATAAACTATGCCATCTATTTTTAACCCTCCCTGAGGAATATGAAACAGTTATTACAACTCTTGAAACAAGAAGTGATGAGCTGACACTGGACTTGGTAAAATCAAGATTGCTCGATGAGGAGTTAAAACTTAAACAAAAGCAAGAAGAAGATCACCCCAGTTCATTCCTGACATGTTATAAGTGTGGTAAAGAGGGCCACCTACAATTTCAATGCCGGAGTAACAGTAATTTTAACAATACAACTAGGAAACGAGGAAGAAGTCGCTCCAGGAGTTATAGAGGAAATAGAGGACATTCTCGTGGAGCACACACTAGTGAAATGGAAAGCTCAGAAATGTTTGTTGCTTTATCCACAGAAATTAATAATGCATATGAAGAGGACGGCATGATTACCTTCATTATAGATTCAGGGGCCACTCACCATTTTATTAAGGAGGAAAATGAAAAGTATATGATGAACATTCAAGAATTAGAGACACCTATAGAAATAAAAATAGCAAATGGAGAAAAATTAACGGCTACAAAGAAGGGACAGTTGAAAGCATACTATAATACAACACCAATCATTATTGAAGGACTAATAGTAAAAGGTATTGCACACAATTTACTATCAGTTAATGAGCTCATGACAAGAGGAAAAAGTGTTATGTTCAAGGAGTTTTCCTTCACAATTAAATCCAAGAAAGGTTTTTACACAGGAGAGAAAAAAGGAAAACTATATGTCTTGAAACTAAAATTAAGCGAAAGAAAATACTCCTGTAATTATACTGAAAATAATGAACAAGACATCTGGCATCTGAGATTGGGACACCTAAACCGGAAAGGACTAAATATATTAAATTTACCCCACTCTGACAAAATATGCAACATTTGTATGCGAAATAAAAGCACTAGATTGCCATTCAGAACTATACAAGAGCCGCAATCAAAAGGAATTGGAGAACTAATTCATTCAGATATAGCAGGACCTATGAGAACACCAACAAACGAAGGCTATCGATATTATCAGACAATCCTTGACGACTACTCGCATTTTACTCAAACTTACCTTTTAAAGAATAAGTCTGAAGCAGCAGATAATCTGATAACATACATCAGAGAAATTGAGAGAGAAAAAGGAATACAAATTAAGAGAATTCGCTGCGATAATGGCGGGGAGTATACATCAAATACAATTAAGAGCTACTGCGAAGAAAAAGGAATTAAAATTGAGTACAGTTTGCCATACAGTCCTCAAATGAACGGAAAAAGTGAAAGATTGAATAGAACTATTTATGAAAAAGCTAGGGCAATACTAGATGGTTCTAACTTGCCTAGACACCTATGGGGACACGCCATATTAACCGCTACTTACCTTATAAACCGATGCCCATCTACTGCCATAAAAAATGAGATACCTGCTAAAATATTTGAACGAGAATTCATTCTTAACAAATTAAAACCCTTTGGTTGCAAAGGATGGATGGTCATCTTACCAAGACAAGACAAACTAAATCCAAGAGCAAGAGAGGTAAGAATGCTGGGTTATGCAAAGACAGGATATAAAGTATGGGACCCTGAAACAGACAATGTTACAATTACAAGAGACATCAGATTTGATGAAAAAGACTACAAATATATACCTAAAGAAAAACAACAAAATGAACATTTCCACCAGAAGGAGTCTCAGTAAAAGAAAAGAAAGTACTAAAGTTGAATAGAGGCTTATATGGTCTTAGAGAAAGTCCAAAGTGCTGGAACCAGAGATTTAATGATTATGTAGAGAAAATAGGATTCAAAAGATCACAACATGACTTTTGTCTATATATTGGAAAAGAAATAAATGTATACATGCTTATCTATGTTGATGATATAATATTAACAGGGACAGAAGAGAATATAGAAAAAGTAGTACAGAACCTTAAAGAAGAATTTCAAGTAAAAGACTTTGGTTACCCAAAATCATTTCTTGGCATGGAAATTGAAAAGCAGAAAAATGGACTTAAAATTACACAGAAAAGACAGATTGAAAAGATGAAAAATAAATTTAATATGACAGAATGTAATGCTACTTCTACACCTATCACAAAGGGATACCAAGTTGAAGAAAATGAAACAATTGAAAATGACTTACCTTATCGTCAGCTGATTGGAAGTTTGATGTTTGTAGCAACCGTTTCTCGACCTGATATATCTTATGCTATTTCCTATTTGAGTCAGTACTTAGACAAACCAACAAAGAGTCTATGGAAGCAAGGAAAAAGAGTACTCAGATATCTCAAAGGAACCCAAGATACAGGATTGATTTATAAGAAGTTAGACACTGACTATCTGGATACATTTTCTGATGCTGATTGGGCAGGAAGTAACTCTGACAGGAAAAGTATTTCAGGATCTGTAACTCTCTACAATGGATGTGTTGTAGCTTGGTTTTCAAGAAAACAAGCTTGCGTTGCCTTGTCAACAGTTGAAGCCGAATATGTGGCTGCAGCAACCAGTGCATGTGATCTTCTATATCTGAAAGGACTTTACAGTGACTTAAATGGACTGGACAGTGATGTATTGTGTACACTTTATATGGACAATAAGGGTGCAATTCAAATTGCTAAGTCTTTTGAAAATAGTAAACGTGCTAAGCACATTGATATTAAGCATCATTTCTTAAAAGACATTTTATGTAGAAAATTAATTTGTGCCGAATATGTTTCAACTCATGAGAACTTAGCTGATATGTTAACAAAATCATTGTCAGAAGAAAAGCTTTCTTTAATGAAAGAAAGACTGAACATTCTCTGTTAACTTGTAGATTTATTTTTGCTTACTATGTTATTTGTAGCGATTTCAGTCTAGTATAGACTTTCAATCGAGAGGGGGTGTTAAGATTATTATGTTTGTGAACGCACCTTCATAGACATTGAAGTATGACAGTTTTTTTATTATCTGTAGTCGGGTAGTCGCTTTGCCTCCAAAATGTAAGAGCATGTGGAATGTGAATTTTATAAAATAAAAGGCATTAAAACAACTTAAATGTGTTGTATTTCATCGGCCTCGGCTAACAAAAATAACACCGAAAACAATCGCTAGACAGCGCCCCCAGATTAGGCGCAGGCCAGACAGAAGAGGTGCGCCGCACGGCACGCCCTCAGCGCACCTCTTCTGTCTGGCTTGCACCGCGTCGTTCTCCTACATTTTGTATGCATGTGATTTGAACAGGCGACGAGACGGCATGCCTAAGGCGCACTGTCGGTGCACCACCGGCGCACCGCCGGCGTGACCGCCGGCACGCCGCCGCACAGCACAGTCCGCTGCCATCGATTGCGTCGTCCAGCCGAAAAGTGTACCACGGGGGCGCTCGAAGCGCGCCTCGGGCGCACCCGAAGCGCGCCGCGCCCGTTCTGTCTGGCTTGCACCTTAGTAAGTATAACAGCGCGTGCCCACAGCTGGGTAAGGGCGTCCGTACCAACCCATCTCTAACCGTGAGTGTCGTAATAAGCGACTAAGGGCTTATGATTCGGAGGATGGGCAGCAGCATCTGTGTATCGTACCATCTTACATACACTTACAAGCGTGGTGGGCGACCGACAATGGTAAATCCCCTCTTAAGTACCAAGCGTGTTTGCCGGATTTCTGGAGGGAGCTCCCTGTCCTGCAGTGGAGGTTGCATGGGATGTTATGATGACCCTAGTAAAATAAGTAGTTTATGACAACGTCAAAGTATATGATCTTTCGTCTGAGCAATTTTGTACAATAATCTCCTGCTATAAATATATTACTATTGTCTCTTTGACTTTCAAAAGTTGAGAGCTGGTGAATAGAGGGATTTAATTTCGTCCTGTAAATTACTCCAGGAAAAGTTAATATAGCAGCATCCGGACACAAAACAAAAGCCGTTTGATGTCACCCTGCAAAAGCTTGCATTTCAATGCCGGACTGCGTTTTGAATGAGTATGAAATCGAAATTACAGAAATATATTACTTCGAAGAGTGTTTAGTATAAACAATTTTAACAATTTCGGGTCAAAGAATTCCGTATTACACAAATGAATAAAAAAACATAATAGTGGTAAAAATACAGGGTGTAAAAAAGTACGATTTTCATTCTAAGGGGTGATTCTACATCACTAAAAGTTTTTACAAAAAATATTTTTTCTTGCAAAAAGTAGTTTTAGCTCAAGAAGAAGTGAAGGACCTGGATGGATAAATGACCTCTACGATCAGCTGGTGATGCAGACAAAGACATTTTTGATGTTATTATATCACTACCAAGTACCTTCCTATCCATTTTCATTAATAAATGTTATTCGAAGGAAAATCAAATTTTATGATCACCCAAAATTTTAACAAAAAAGTTTTTGAAAACTGTTCTTTTTTTATATTTTTTTACAATCTTAATAGTATTCACCAAAGATTTCGGACCTCCTTGCTTCTCTCGGAATAGATACCTTGCTAATTTATTTTAGTAGGGGATGACATCTGCCAACATGTCACAACCCCATCATCGATGGTCCATAGGAAATAATAGGTCTTTACCTATGAAATTGCCGTTTTGTATGGCGAATTTTAGGTAAACTCAATTTTCAGTACTAACATTTTTGCATTTTTCTTAGGAATTATAAATCCAATTTTTTTAAGAATTTTTGAGGAGACATTAAGCTAACAGAAGCTTAAATTTCATTTTCGAAAAATATTATCTGTAAAAAAATATAACAAATCTAATGATGAAATCGGACGACTATTAAGACGAACAATTTTCAAAACTTTAATTTTATATATCAAACTAAAAATAAAAACTTTATTTTATGCGTAAATTAATAACCTTGAAGTCAACTTTCAAATATAAGACAAATGGAAAAAATAGCATTAGAATTATAGGAATTATGATCTCATTAATCTGTAAGAAAATTTCGCCAATTTCATAGGCAAGACCTATTATTCAAAATAACCTGTCAAATCCATAGAAAAACGCCTACACCACCTAGTGACGAATTATTTCTTTAATCCTCCATCTAAGCACACATTTATAAAGGAGAGCGTCTCCTTGAGCAGATTTGGCCTTTGTCGTAAAATGTCATGGCAAATTCACTACAAATATAAGTTACTCAAACACATGCAAAACACAGGTCCGAATCAAGGTTTAACGAAACGGGAGCGTCCTCGACGTCATCATGTGGGGAAGATATTTTTTATGCTAGGGGACTAATATAAAGTAATTCCAATGCTGAAGGTTATTAGGTGCGCAAGGATATCGACCAAGGAACCAAAAACCGGCCAAGTGCGAGTCAGACTCGTGCACTGAGGGTTCCGAACCACAAACAAAGGTAAAAAATACCGCCTTAGTCATGGACGTGCAGTCACACAGAAGTGTATTAAATACGCGCGAGTCCGACACGTACCAGTTTTTATTATTTGTTGTTAGTTTAAAGGGTGTAACAAAAAGGGTATACCAACCCTGAAGGATGTGATTCTTCCCATAAAACTGAACAACTTTCCCTAAGGAACATAGATCAAAATATGAAATTTTTTTTTGACTTCCTATGGAAACTGAATCAGCTGATAGCGCATTTTGTATGGGAGGTCATAATCGCATAAATTGTCAGCATCCATCTGTGCCAATGACGTAGTATAATCACGGAAAAATAAAATCAGTATTGATTTCAAATCTATTTATTCAATGTACATTATTTACATAATACTTTGCTACTTCTAGAATAACTACTACGATATGATTATGCTATACAATATAAATTTCAGTCACAAATATTTTATATAAGATACAGCCAAACAAACAAGCCTTGAAACATACTCATTTAAACTATTTTAATGACCCCAAACACAACCCGTTTACTCTGGCCACTTAAATGCATTTGCCATTAATAAACCATTTGACTCATTTCCGTGCAACATAATATGAGCTTTGTTTCATGGCAATCGCATTTATCGGAAAATTAATACCGGCTGCTAAACTGGTCTATTTATATTTTTTATCTATATATCTTTGGAAACCTGAAACCATAGAATTCACAGTAAATATCGAGCTTGAGGAATTACAGGCAAACTTATTCGTGAACTCGGGCCCCGGAAATACTTTGAAGCCTCGGGGATGGCGTACTCGTCAATAAATAAGTCATCATTGTTATCAAACAACAACAAACAGAAAGATAGCATGAACACTGTGCTTGATTCACGATGATTACCTATTTTATTCCGAGTCCGGCCCCTTAAACTATACTAGTATAAGAAATTCCAAACTTAGTCTCTTGTGAAAAACATTTTAAATTTTTTGAATTATTTCAAAAGGAAATCTAGTTTAACTAGATTTACGGACTAAGACCTAAATATGGCTTGTTATATTTTTGTTATTTTCATTTATTTATAAGAACAACAAGCGATATATCTTGGTAAACAACTGCAAAAACTTTGGACAATATAAAGCAAGATATTTACTTACATGGAACGTGATGTCGAAGCTTTTATTGTATGATGCTTTAGAAAAATATTAAACACAGCATTTCACCATTGTATTTTTCACTTTTATTTCCACTTTTACAAATAGACACAACAATTGTCGTAGCTAAACGACTCAAGGCACCGCCATAATTTGTCTATAGGTATCTATTTTCAAATTTTCTGACACGGCTTGACATTTGTCAATGTGTGTGCCAGTGTCACGACATATGAAGAAAAAGGTTGACTATATACGGTCTTATTTTAGAGAAAAAGAGACATCGATACTTTTTATTTATGTTTAAGTGTGCGTCAATTTGTGCTTAGTCTGTCAAGTCTGTGCATCTAAGTACCTTTATTTTTCTGTGGTACCTATTCACTAATGTGACGTAGCTGTAGAGTCATCCCTTAGAAGAATTAATGTACTTTTGTACATCCTGTATGTATATCTAGCTAGTTTTGTTTTATAGAGTTGCAGTATACTCGTAGAGTTCCGTAGTTTTTTTTTTACGATTTTTTATCGCAAAGCAGGTTTTGAGTATTTCATAACGTTTATTACCTATACATATAAGCTTTTTACCTCCAAATGCTCAGCGAGATCCTAACGCCTATTGCTATTTTTATTATGTCCAATTTTTCGACTATGGCTCTTTAACCTGTAAAGCCTACTTAGCTGTGATAATTTTCGATTATTAAAGAAATATATACATACTAATACCGTGAATTTTTTCACATTTCCGATAACAACCGTTAAGCGGTGTAGGTGTGAGGGGGGGTGGGGGACAATTTTACTGACTCCAACAAAAAAAGGCGGCGCTTTCAAGCTTCATATTTCGCAAACGGATCTCTAAATCCAAAAATGATCTTTGCAGACTCACATTGCTTTTGAGACCTATTTAATGACACCCTACATGGTGGGGTAGACAAGAAAAAATAAAGTATCCCCACTTTACTTGTAGTGGAGGTACCCTAAAAAAATATATTTATCAAGATTTTATTTTACCACTTCGTCGGCGTGGATGAATTGTATATCCTTACTAAATTACAGCTTTCTAGTACTAAAGGTCTCTGAGCTAAGCCGTGGACAGACAGATGGACATGATGAAACTATAAGAGTTCCAAGTTGACTACGGAACCCTAAAAACCGGCTATGTGTGCTGTCTCAGAATTTGGCGCAGTAGTTCTGAACATAACTCTGAAATTCTGTCTATCACATGTTTTGTGCGGAGTAACGGAACCCTTAGTGCAAAAGTCGCAAATGTTAAATTTTGTAACAAACTAATTACCAACAATTTTTAACTTTGTAAAGGTACATAACTTTCTATAGAAATTGTTACTCCTTTCTTATAGTCAAGTCCTGCAAGTTCGAAATCAAAGTTATTCTTTGCATAACGGCGAAGAAAATTTGTTTTCCTAAGGAAGCCAAGCAAATAAGCTGTCGATATAAAACTCAGAAACTAGCTCTACAGAAGCTGCAGAAAATGAGCGAGCATTTTATAAAATTTTATTTCGTTTCACGACTTCCCTTTCAGCCCTTGTAACTCGGCCTGTTGCTATGGAAACACTGCAATAGCGAGCTTACAATATCAATAAATGGTACAGTAGCACTGCACTTACTTTTTCGCAATATTTAAGGAAAAACTATCAACCTCAAACTTAAATTTATAATGGCATACACATAGTATAGAAATACAAACTTTTATTTACGTTTTTCTACAAAAATGTTCGAATGAAACATACAGAAATTGTCAAACATTAAAACAAACAAACCTCAAACGATTTCGAGTAAATCACATGTTTAACTTTAGTAGTACTGGAACACCCTTTATATGAATTTTCACAGATCAATGGATACTACCGTAGGATACTTGCATGGAGATTTTTTAATTTCTCAACACATGTTCCTTATAAATGGATAATTGTTCAGTTTAGTCTACTGAGCAAGTCCTTTCAGTCTTTGGTACACCCTGTGTACTAAATTTTATTCAAAAAAATCATTAAGAATATTCAGTCAGGTAGACATCCAATCCAGGATTAATATTATAGAAAATTTTAATAAACTCAATGGAACCAATTTTGGGTAAATCACATATTTACGATTTGGTGGTAGTAACACCCCTTATATGAAATTACCAAGGAGGTTTTAATCCACGCTACGCTCTAGGATGGAGAGATGAATAGCCAAAAAAAGCGTGACGACGAGTATATCCAATAGTCGCGGTGGCATCTCTTTCACACAGTAGGGTGACCTTACTATTTTACGCTTAGGGATGTAATATTATTAAAGCCCTCTGGAACAGCAGCTTCATTTTTAATATTTTATTTGGCAGGATATTATCCTTTAGTTTCTACCTGATAAGTTGTGCTTCCCTTGGCAGCAAAGTGTTTCGTGTCTTAAAATCCTCGCAGCGCTGAGGATTCTTCTTTAGAACCACTCGCTTGGCTCTTGGCTCAATTATAGAGTCATAGAGGTAAATGAAGTCAAGTCCGTTTGGTGCCGGCAAAGTATAGTACCAACTACCAACCCATCTCCACCCGTGGGTATCGTAATGTACGTACAGTGTACGTTTCATGGGGTGTCATGTACAACATGAGAATATTATTCAAGCATGGTATGTGCATGTCATGAATATTATTCAAGCATGTCATGAGTACCTTGGGGTCAATTCTTAACACCGGATGATAAATAATTATCACCCGAAAAATTAAAAATTAAAAATTTTTCTTTACAAAAGTGCAGAATGATATTCGTAAAATATAAAGTAGATAGTGATTGATTGTTACTTTTCATGTATTATGGTTTACATTTTTAACAGATTATCAGGGTACATTTGATATTTTTTAGGGGTCCGATACCAAAATGGTAAAAAAAAGGAACCCTTATGGTGCCGTTCTGTCTGTCTGTCTGTCTGTCTGTCCGTCTGTCTGTCACACCTCTATATCTCAGCAACCACTTACGCTATCGAGCTGAAATTTGGAATAGTTTTAGAATATAGTTGCCCAACTTAATTGCACATGAAAATTTTTTGAAAAAAGTATGATTATTAATGTAAAGGGGGCCAAAATAGGGGGGGCCAAATTTCAAATTGTCGCTACTAGGTCGAGTGGGGTATCATATGAAAGGGCTTTACTTGTAAATTTTAAAATATATTTTTGTATTTTTTTAAGTTTCTTAGTTTTCAAGTTATGATGAAAAATGTCAAAAAAAATACCATTCCCCCCCCCTTATCTCCGAAGTTTGAGTAAGGGAAAATCTGAATTAATTACAGTTGACAGAGGTTTATGTAAACTTTACAGCAAAAATAAAACGATCTTTCTAAGTTGCACAGTTTTTCAGAAATCTGCAAAAAACCTTTACAAACAAATTTAGTTTTGCGGTCCTGAAAATGGACTTTATTGCTTCCAAAAATACTATAGGTATATAGGAACCCTCGGCGCGCGAGTCCGACTCGCACTTGACCGGTTTTTTTATGTTTAAAGTGAGCAAACGAGCAGGTGGGCCACCTGTGATGGTAAGTGGTCACCACCACCGCCTATTCTTATTCAATAAGAACGCAGAAAATAACCGGCAGCATCAGATGTACTATTTTCCTATTATTGTACAACAGTACAGGTTCCGTTGTTTTGTTTGATTTTCTTTTAAAACTAATGCAAGCTGTTTTTCTCTTTCATGTTTAGATTCAGATATCTTCATCATAATGTTATTTCATCATAATGTTCTTTGGGATAAGTTGTTCAGTTTTATGGGCAGATTCTGCAGATTCACATCCCACAATACTGATGTGGTTGTACCTTTTTAGTTTCCTTTGTGTTCAAATATCGTACATTACAGCCACCCTACTTCATACGTAAAACAGTTCGGCTTTTTCATAGAAAAATTAAAGGAATAATGGATACCCATAGAAGAATATTCCGCAAATAGCATAACTATCAATTTTGCAGCCATTTACTCTACAATATTTCACTGTTTTTGCAGAAAAAATACGCGATTTTAAACAAAATTTAGCATGACATAAAAATGTGTCAAAGACGGGGATACCAGTAATGTATTAAAAAATATTACCAAAAAGGTTGATGACCAATGAAGAAGTACATAACCTGCTTGACCTTAAACAACACAATTAGATCAAAAATATTTTATAGAGTTTCCGAGATAAATCACAGAACCAAAAGCACCCGAAAAATATTAAATTTTTAAGATTTAGCTCTAAAAAGGTTTTCTATATGAAAACCAAGCATAATGTCAAAAGATTTTTTCCTACCAACCCCCAATTTCGTTTTGCTATGGCAACTGTGTGAGCGTGACACAACCGCGACTAATTGACCTCTCGCTCGGCACAATTTCTCTTCTTCGCAAATCACAGGAATTTATACCGTATTACAATACACGATTGACTAAATTTGTGTAGCAAGATTTTTGCATTAAACACTCCTTCCTAGAGCGTAGCGTGGATTAAAACCTCCTTGGAAATTACACAGATCAATTGATACTGGCGCAAGATATCTTAATGGAGATGCTTGGTCATGCAAAGTTTCATCAAGATTCTATTATCAAAATATGGTGTCAATCGGACCATTAGTTTAACCGCTAGGCCAAAGTGTGACGCACAGACCGACCGACGGACCGACCGACCGACCGACCGACCGACCGACCGACGGACGGACATTTTTGGGAGACTTGTTTTTGTAATTTAGTTAATTAAAATTGTCGCGTAAATATGATCTGGGGGGGTCACAAAAAAGGTAATGGAAACCATTCGGCTCATTCTTGGATTTTTTTCTGTTTGTCTGTTGGTCTGTTTGTGTGTTTAAGTGTTCGCGATAAACTCGCAAACCACTGAACCGATTGTAATGGGGTTTTCGACTTATTTCCGTGCAACATATGTTTGTTTGTTTTATTCCAATCGGTTTACTCAAACAGAAACTACACAGCATCAAATGGCATGTGCACCACTAACTCACACATTACTGAACCGATTCAAATGAAATTTTCAGTAATGTATTTTGATTACTTTCTTGCAACATATAAGCTATGTTTTATTGCAATCGGTTCATTCAAACAGAACAAAGCCAAGGGTTCAAGTTGCGGCACCAATAACTTACAAACTACTGAACCGATTCAAACGTGGTTTTCAATATCGTATTTGACTTACTTTCATGCAACATATATTCTTTGTTTTATTGCAATCGTTTCACTCAAATAGAAAATATGTGAAGGTTCATCTGGTGGCGTCAATAACTTACAAACTACTAAACCGATTCAAACGGAGTTTTCAATAATTTTCGGCTTAATTTCGTACAACATCTAAGCTATAGATAATTGCGATCGGTTTACTCAAACAGAAGCTACACCAAAACAAATTATCAAGCGGCCTGTGCACCAACAACTCACAAACTACGGAACCGATTCAAATGGGATTTTTAGTTCGTGCATCATATAAACTTTTTTCATTGCAATCAGTTCACTGTAACTAGCTGTGCCCACGACTTCGTTCGCGTGGAGTTTGGACTTTTACAGTATACACAAACAACTAGACCGATTTAAACGGGGTTTTCAATAACTTATTTGGCTCACGTCCGTGCAACATATAAGTTTTGTTTCATTGTTATCGGTTGACTAAAATAAAAGCTTCGTTATCAAAAACCCCGTTTGAATCGGTTCAGTCCAACTCTTGGCCGGTTTTTTTTAGTTCTGCGTATTAACGGTCAGCATCCTTCTTTTGTGCAGGTACAGGCTGTTGGTACAGGTATAGTCGGGAATATTTTAATATACGCACCGCGCTACCTCCATTTAAGACCTCGGATTGATTGTGAGAAGCTACGGTACGAACTTGTTGACAAAAATACCATTATCAAGGACATCTCTTATATCGTCTACTCTGGCACGTGTAAAGAAATATTTATAAAAGAAAGTGGCTAATGAGATGACTGTCTCACTTAGGCTTAATTTTACTGTGTAATTTACAAAACCAAAATATTTGAAGCGCCATCTTTAGTACTACAAAATTAGAGAAATGGAAGAACAACCACTAGTTTTTTACGCAGTTTAAGCAATATTTAAAATAAAAATTTTTGAATATGTGAAATTGCGATAGATTTCAACCAAGGAGCTGTTACACGGTTACTGCGGCATTGATAAGGACAATGCGGTCGTACCACGGGCAATAAATCCCCCACTATCATCATAACATTCCAGGAAATGTCCACTACAGGACAGGGAGCTCCCTCCAGAATTCCAGCTATTGCTGGAAAAATGTGGAGGGGAAGTACCATATCATAGAATATATGAAACCATGTATTCTACATATGTACCATATAGTCACCTCACCTGTCAGCTTTACGGCTGGCACCATGGACCGCGGTTGTAAGTGACCGCAGTAAGATGGTATGATACTCCGGAGGATACTGTTGCCCATCCTCCAGTTTATAACCCTTAGTCACCTCTTACGACATCCACAGCTATGTATGGGATGGTACTATTCTTTGCCGGCACCACACGGGATTTAAATAAATCCTCCACTATAAACATAACAATTTTTAAGTTTGTAATGTGTCTCCGTTTTTACGATACAGCTCTAACAAAGACAGCCAAGTGCGAGTCGGACTCATGCACCGAGGGTTTCATACCACTAAGGTAAATATACTATCTTAGTTATGGACGTGCAGTCACGCAGAAGTTTATTAAAAATGGGCTAGTCGGACACGCACTTGACCATTTTTTATTATTTGTTTTTATTCTATAGGGACTACAAACTGACCAATTTCCACGTTTTCAAGTGTTTCTGTTTTTAAGATAGAGCTAAAATAAAAATTGAGCTAAAATCGCCTAAAAACAGGTTTTTTTTTTTATGGAAGCTCCCCTTAATTTATTACTTTTTTTATTTTTGAGTATTTGTGCTAGAGTGCTCTATGTGCACTTGATTGTACAGTCAAGAGCACATCAAGCTCGCCACATTGGAGTGTACATTTCAATAGACGTACGGGCCAGAGTCGCACTACGAGTGCCAAGCTTGACCTATAATTGACTGTACGACGCGATTGGAAGACCACAGAGGAAGACTCTGCTGATACTCTATGCTTTATACAAATACGTACACACACTAACACACCTAGACAACACGACGTTATAAACGAATAACTTTCCCGGTTGCAAATCGAATCCTGCCTTTTTATCCGGCAGGAAGCCAAACAAGGTAATAGTCTGTAGTTATCAATATTTTCTCTATTCACATCTCTGCACTCGCTGTTCTAGCCTTTGTGTATTTGAATGATAATTTATTTTACTTTACCTGTTTCTCTTCAATATTTCTTAGGGAAAATATTATTTACATCGTCTGTTGAGTTTATTTATTTTCCTAGTCTCAGCTGGTTGCAAATGATATTAAATTATTAATTATTTTTAGTACCCATCTGAAGGAAAGCACCGACGACGTTCGGCAAATCTTTATTTCTAGTGTAGGCAACGAAGCAGAAGGCAAGTCCCTACAGAAGTACTAATTAGTGTGGCTTAGTAACTCTGACACCAGGGTTTGTGAGGTCAGTCCTTAAAACCTCGATGATGATGATCATCGTTCAAACAAAAATCCGCGTGTTTGCTAAGTTAAAAAAAATATATTTAAAAGCCGGCCAAGAGCGAATTGGACTTATCTAGGACTAACAATTTTCTACCAACCACCACAAGATGGGAGATAATTTTTTTGCCCTTTTGCACTCCTCAAGCATTAAGTACAAAGGCCATTCAAACCAATAAATGTATTTGTATCTGAAGTGAGAGCTAACTGTAAAAACAACACCAATCACGTCTCAGCAATCACGTAGATACAACACCAGTGTAAGCTGGACCAGCGCCACGCTACAAACACTCGAAACCAGAGACCCGCTCAAGGCCAAAGTATTCTCACCGACGAGCGGCCGTGTGTACTTGTGGTTTGATAGCTTACTAGTTACTGAGTTTATTTTCGTTGTTTCGCTACTTAGTAATTCTGCTGATGGAAACAAGCAAATCGGAAGGAAAAATAAATTAGTCGAAATAAATTCGACTCTACATGCATGATGTCCACTTTAAAATAAAATTCAAAACCGGCCAAGTGCGAGTCGGACTCATGCACCGAGGGTTCCGAAATTTCAGTAAGTTAATGTGCTAGATTTTTTGAGTCCGACACGCGCTTGGTCAAATTTTATTATTTGTTGTTATTTTATAGCTTATGCACTATAAACATACCAATTTTCAAGTTTGTAAGTGTTCCCGTTTTTAAAATAGAACTAAAACAAAAATCGCCTCCGCGACCATTCAACTTGACCCCTCTCTTATACGAGTATGAATGTTCTTGAAACGGGAGCTCACCTCAATTGGTTACCATTAGTTGTGATTTCAGACTTTTCCCTTTATTTGTACTGTGAGACCTAGCTTCATGCCAAATTTCATAATTTTAAGTCAACGGAAAGTACCCTATAGGTTTTGCTTTAGTGCATAAATGTATGGAGATGAGGACATAAAATGCCATATCTTTTGATTGCGTCGTTGTAGGAAATTGAAATTTTCAGATCTTGTGTGGTTCATGGACCCTAATATATGGTAATAATTTCAACCTGATACCTGTACCCGTTCGTGAGATAAAGGGTCTTGACAGACAGACAGACAGACAGACGGACATCAGAGTGATCCTATAAGGGTTCCGTTTTTTTCTTTTGAGTTATGGAACCCTAAAAAAGGCCAAGTGCAAGATGGACTCGCGCAATGAGGGTTCCGTACCACTAAGGTAAAAAAGCCGTCTCATTTTTATCAAAAATGTTAGACACGCACTTGACCAGCTTTTATTATTTGTTGTTATTATACAAGGTGTAACAGAAAGGGTATATCAACCCTGAAGGATGTGAATCTGCCCATGAAACTGAACAACTTTCCCTAAGGAACACAGGTCAAAATACCAGAAAATTATTTCACCGCGCTTGTTAGTGTAGCGACACACCCGAGAAAATTCCGTGACCGAAAAATCTGTTAAGTATTACACCAGCAGAAATTCCGCTAGACGTGTCATATCCTAAAAAGCATTGCGAGGGTAATAAGCGGAACGTTGCGCGTCGGAATGATACCAATAGTGCGCGATGGACTCCCCAGGGCCCTGAGTCAAGTGGCTTTCTACATTCGCAAACGCCAGTAGAATAGAATGAAAATGTATGGGATTGACATTAGCTAAAGAAATGTCACGTGACAGCTTATGTCAAACCCATAGAGTTTTATTCTATTCTATAGCGTTTGCGATAGTAGAATGCCACTTGACTCAGGGCCCAGATTCGAAAGTTAGATTTTACGACACCCACTAGAGTGGTATATTTTACTCGTCCGTAATAAAAAAATGCAACTGTACCGATTTTTTTTAAATATCGCATCTACCGTGATGCATATATTATTAATGGATGGGAAATTGAATAAACCCCGCTGGAAACTCTATTAAGGTGACGTTCGGTGCAATGATATAGGTATCTGATTTTCCTGTGAGCTTGCATGTGAGTTTACAAGTATATGCGGCCATTTATAAAACTTTGTAGCTCTTATTTCTATGCATGCAATTTGTCAAATTCACGAGATGAGATATTTTTTTGTTTTTTCTCAAAGGAAAAACATTTAGAATAGATTTTACTTTTACCGGGTGGTTTGAAAATGTAAAGTGTATGATTTTGTTGTTGAAAAGTTCTTTAATTTATGTCAAGAAATCATCAAGTCATCGTTGTAATATTATATGTAGCGTGCACTGTTGTACAACAATGAATAAACTTTTTTTTCTGACGGTTATTTTTTGCACACCTTGAAGTGAATCCTAGCTTCGCCATTGCGACGAATTAAGTGTCTTAGGAGTTCTTTAGGGGAGGCCTATGTCCAGCAGTGGACGTCTTTTGGCTGATATGATGATGATGATGAAGTGTCTTAACTACGGCAAACGATGTTAAGATGTGATGGTTCGCGAATTTCATAAAAACTCTTGAGAAAATTTCGGTTTAAACGTTCAAGTGATTGAAAATTATGAAATTATACAGATTTGCAATAGCTACGAAATGCTACGAAGGGCGTAGCACTTACTACGATCGTAGAGTATTGCTACGTCTCACTGATATTTTTCTCAGATTTATATAGTATACTTTAGGGTTCCGTACCCAAAGGGTGAAAAACGGAACAACCACAAATACTAAAAATAAAAACAGTAAAGCAGCTAAAGAGGGAGCGAAAAAAAAAGTTTGACCTACACATCGAATGGGGTATCGTTGTGTATAGCTTGTTGAGTAGATAAATACTGTATTTTTTGTTTTCTACCATTTACCGTAGCAAGGAAGAAGAGTGCTCTGCAGCTCGGAGGGAAGACTCCGTAGAAGAGATCCTAGAGGAAAGAGGGACTCGGAGGGAAGAGTCCATAGAAGAGGTTCTGCAGGGAAGCGTACTCAGAGGGAGCACTCCGTAGAAGTGATCTTGGTGTAGAAGACTCTACGAGGAGGCTTGGAGGGCGTACTCTGTGAGGAGAGTTTCAAAAGAGATCTTACTTGCTATGGTATTATCAAGAGATGAGTGCCATGTGGCTGTACTAAATGTATGGAAGCTGGAAACATTGAATTTTTGGATGGATCCAGTTTATTCTGTAACATTTTATTGATACCGTTTGATAGAACTCGTGAGAAGCACTTTCAGGATCAGTAACTTGGAGTCCGATCGTGGTAATTTATACGATGAAACCAAAGCAAAACCTTTTACTTAATACGTTACGTTGAGCCACCGAACAGCACATTTCGTATCGTGGTAATTATTCAAACGAAAACCATTTGGTTTTTTCTCGGAAGATTCGTTGATGAAAAGGTTTAATAATCTGTGGTAACAAACGAACGTAACTTAAGGAGTTTATTGGTATCGTGGTAATTTTTTGTCAATTTTTGACAGCGTTTCCTACCAATTGCCTTACGTTGGGAACGCCTTTGCGAACGTTTTTGAAAAAGTTAGTTGCGACGAACTTTTCGAAGGCATTTTGGATCATTCATATTGAATTATGGAGGTATTTCGACTTTGTTCGGAGAGAAAAAAGTGTATTATTTTGAATTTTTGCTGAAGTTCTAGTGTCTACAATTCTGTCTCTGTACACACAGATGATGCACCAAGCAAATGCAGTGGTCACCGAGGCAAAAAGAATAAATTCTCGGAACAGGAATATAGCCCTAAGGCAACAAGACATTTCTTCAAGTAACCGAAAGACAATTTCGCAAGAAATATCGTCTATCCACCTGTCTTTTCAAAACTGAGTGTCTGAAGGATCTCCATTTATGGCCGCCCCTGTGGGCTCTGATGGTCTAGACGTGGAGACAAAAGTAAGTCATATGCATGTCATATGTAAGATAATTACCTACCGAATGACAAAGGCACCACATAGGTACCTATAACTATTCAGTGCTTTGTGGTGCCAGGTATTCAGAATCTATAACCTAGGTACCTCTATACTATTTCAATCCACCCAATAAATACCACTCAGTTGCCCAAGCTAGTGTTAGTAAAGCTATAAAAGAAGTGACGGAGGCACTTAATAATCCAGAGATATTAAATAAACATGTAGCATTCCCGTTCACTCTAGGTGACAGGGAAAAAATCAAAAGACAGTAAGCAAATAAGTTTAGTTCATGTTTGACCAATGTAAATACACCTAGTAGGTACTTACTACAAGGTGTAGGATAACATCAACAAAGAAATAGTTCAAAACTATGTTCTTAATTACTATTCATGCAGAACATGAAAAAAGATTTGTAAAAATTACCCACTTATATTTGCTGCCTCTCTTAAATATCTAATTGTAATGTACTTTTTTTTTCAGTTTCTATCAAGCTACAAGGATACCAGGTGTTCTGGGCTCTATAGATGCACCCATATAACCATTTTGAAGCCGGCAATTCATGAGGAGCAAATATTAACAGAAAAGAATACCATTCCTGCCCTCGTGCGCACACTATGGCGCCAGAGGAACATTATTCCTTCCTAAAGTAATGGAAATAGGCTAATAAAAACACATATTAAAATATTTAATTAACACTTTTATTTAGAATTACATAATATCAGATTTTTTTTAACATTAAGATGCTTGTAAACTAGTACTTACTTTAAGCTTAAACTAAGATTAGATTTATTTATTTCATATTATCACATTCAAAATTACATAGATTGTTCAGATGTCAATGAATAATATGATCGTCAATAATATTGGAAATAAAATAAAAATAATTCAAACAAAATAAAAGTATGTCAAAAGACAGGTAAAACAAAGCAAATTCATAGTAATTATAATATTTAATGTGAGTAACATAATTATAATTAAACATTTTTTACCAAACATTTTTATTTATTTAAATCACAGCCTAGAAAATTAGAAATGTTGTTACATTACCCGAGAACTTGGATGATAAATTGTATTGCTAGAAATTTAAAGAGATTTCTGCCACACTTTAATCTGTAATCTACAAGTTCTAGGAAAATGTAATATGGGCTTAACAACACCCAAAAATAAAACATTTTTACACAGGGTGTGAAGAATAGCCTTTCAAATCTGAAAGTGCACGATCAGTCGATGTAATAAATTTTTTTTTGCGAGTAAAACGTTCAAGAAATGAAAAAAGGCCTCTCCATACAAACTGTCCGATCAAGGTTACTATTTAGGCCTGTTTTTTTTTGTACGATCATTCTTCATTGGATGATGAAACCATCTGCATCTGAAAGAATTTATATAGGTATTAAAATTGTAAAAAAAAATTACTAATAACCAAGGTAGCCATTGCTCCATGGTGTGAATATCAAAGTGGTGTCTTTCCATAGGTACGAAGACCTCATCAACTGGACCACCAGTTAAATTGCTTCACAAAGAAGAAAAAGACTGTGGATAGAAGTTATTGGCTTATGTTACTTAGAAAAGTTAAGAAAATCAATGTAATTTTATGCTGTTGTTGTCCCAAACATAAATAAATAAAATAAAAAGAAATGAGAAAAACCAACAGATATTCCAATCTTACCCTTTGTATCCTAGTCCTTCTGACATACGCACTCATCACAGGAACCATAGCCGCAACAGCTTGGCTGAATGTTGCGAAGGCCTGTGCCTGAATCTAACCAGCCTGAGCCCGCGCTTTTGCTGACTCTGCTTGCATCAGCGTAGCCTAAGCCAGCGTATTGTGTCTTCGGGCGCGGAGCTCCTCTATTTTGGCCATTAAAATTTGGCATTTCGAGGGCAGTACGGTTTCCTGTTTACAAAATAAACAAGATTACAATAAATTATTATGAATATAAACTATCATTATCAAGTTAATGGATCACCAAAACCAGTGGTTTCACTGAAAATATGCTTATCATCTTACTTAAGACTATTGAGAATAATTTTGCAAGAAGTGCATTTGTTTTTTCTTTCTAATATTGTTTTATGTAGGTAAGTAATAAAATCTTATACCCATATAAAATACTTACAGGTAAATTAAGTAGGTAACTAGTAATTTTGAATTCAATTTGTCTTCCTTGCTTCCAGGATAGGAGGGTTCCTATCCTGTAGCCTCGGCCGATGCACTCTTTCCCAGTTGCGGACACGTTGGCTTCTTCCCTGACTCTCATGTGGCCTCTGGCTACGCGGTGTGGATGGAGAAGGCGAGCGCGAACCCTTGTTCCTTGATTCTATTTGGTGTCCTCGTTTATAATCAATAAATGCTGGGATCGCACATCCACTAGAACTGGTGACAATGCTTCAGGAGGCGACTGAATCCTTGGCAACGAAAAATGTTTATTGACGAGTCTTCACTTATCCTGAAACATTAGTAGAGTGCGTTGAATTTCAATTCAATTTTTGTTGTGGCTTTTTGACGTTATAATTATGTTTTCTCTTGTTATTTACGGTGTTGCCAGTTACTCATTCCAGCTTGATCCGATTTTTTTTTAATGTAAAAAAAGTTGTAGAGCTTGTCTAGCGAATCGAATCTTGAACAACACTGGTTTTACGCGGGAAAATAGACTCGATGCTTAGATATAAAAATAGAATAGAAGATACTCAAATAAAATTTATCTGTTTGTTATTATGGGTCTGCAATCTGCAAATATCCACTAGTTGAAATAAGTTTTATAGGGTTCTGTGTCTTAGTGGAAAATATTAACCCTTTTCGGATATTTTTTTTGGTCCATCTGTCTGTTGTGTATAAGGACCACTAAGTTCCGCTACGTACCAAAAAATTCCGAAATTGGAATAAAAAATCTATAGCGGCAACGCTGGATAGTGCTGCTCTATTCGCGATACGTTTGTCGATATGAAAGTAACCATAGTATTTTGTAATACTCGTTGCAAGATCTAGTCCATAGACAAAAGATCTAAACGGCTTCAGTTTGGTTTCACTTAACGTAACGTATGCGTAACGTAAACAGTTTTGTTCCTACCACGATACCAAAAATTGCATCCGTGAAGCAAAAGCAAAACTAAAACCTTTCCGAAACCAAATATCTTCCTCTTTAGCGTTAAAACTGTTTGCAATTACCACGATCGACCTCCAGCTTGTGTAGTTTAGAAATAATCGAGTGAGATCACGTATAGTTTCCACCCTGTATATGAAAATTTGTGAAAATCTAAACAAGGATTGAAGCGAAAAATAATTAAGAACTTATTTACAAACGACATTTGCCCATGCTGCCCATGTGGTGCCGGCCTGTGGTGCCGGTTAAGAATGGTACCGACTCGTCTGTACCCGTGGGTGTCGTGGTAGGTGCGATTATGAACTGGAGGATGGGTAGCAGTGCAGTTGTTGCGGTTGTCATCAACCGCACTGCATAGTGCCAGCCACGACGTTAACAAGCGTGATGTCTAAGGTATTTCCCTTCCACATTGCACCACTCGTTTTTCTGGAATTTTGAAGGGAGTCCGAGTGGATATTTAATGGGATGTTATAATTAATTTGACAGGTAATGCTTGGCCATACTTTTGGCAGGCCCTGTATATTTTGTACCAAGAATGTGCATATAACTATATTATTTCGATACCATAATGAAGCTTAGATTTCTGAAAACATTACTTTATTGTTTAAGTACGTAGAGTACAAAACTAGCAGTTAGTAAATTTCTTAGGTCTCCGAAGATACAGACTGCGTCCTAGTGGTACCCCTGTCATAATTCTGTGTGTCTAACTCAAAGTATCAAATACACAAAAAAATATATAATGGGCAAAATTCCACTTCAACAAATATTTTGCATTTTCGGGAATGATTTAATTACTTCATCGTTGTGAAAGCCTGACGGAGCGCATATACGTGAAATTTCTACCGTTTGAAACTGTACATTAGTCTGTATTATATCATCTGTATTCTTAAAAAAAAATCACGTTATGCTATTTTGATGCCCCTGAAACCAAATCACTGATTTTTGGATTTTTTATCAGTTTATATTTGTTAGAGCATCACGGAAAAACTACTGAACCGATTTTAATTGAAACTTTTTTGTATGTTAGTTAATAGTTTGACTTAAATACAGGTATTATTTTTTTGGGATAACTATTTTTTCCCATTTCGTTTAGTTTTTTTAAATCGTTTTACATGCGGACGAAGTCACGGACAAAAGCTAGTATGAACTAAAATTATTTCTGTGAACTGCATGTGAAAAGGATCACAATTAATAATTATACTTGGAACCCTTTCAATACCGGTTCATCGTATTGAAATTATGCGGTTGTAAACGGAAAAACACCAAATGAACGTAAATACTAAGGATGCGTTACAAAAAATGCTTCTACGAAAATGAATTATCGTTAATACACGTGAAATAAGTAAACTGACGTTTACAGATTCGTCACTCTCAGCCGACAAATTTCAAACTAAGGTATAAAACATAAAGTGAATAATTGCTATATACCGCTTAGAACACTTTTCGAACCGCTGAAGAGAGGGAGGGACAGTTTGCACTTTGTGTATACTGCTATTTTTAGTTTAGTTAGTACATCACTGTTATTGAAATTTCACCCCAAATTCAACCCCTAAAAGAGGAAAATGGGGTGAAAAAGTCTAAAAACCAATATGGGTATCATTTGTATGGTTTATCGGGTCGCTGATTACGAAAATTACAACAATTTTGAAATCCAACGTGGTGGCCGTGAAATACCATCATCCCCTTGGGATGGGGTTGGGGTGCGATAGCGTTGAAATATCTAAAAATCAATATGGGTGTCGTTTGTATGGTTTATCGGTTCTCTGATTACGAAAACTACAACTTCATGCTAAAGCACCGAAAGTACTACAGTATAGATCGCACACCCACAACGGTAATATTATACCAAAAATTGCTAACAAAAACTAGTACTTTCGGTGCATTAGCTGTGTATTTGTATTAATCAGCGAAAAATTTTACTAAAAATAGCAGTACACACTCGTTTTTCAATAGCATTTTATGTCCCGCAATAGTATTTTGTGTCCGAAATTGCTAACAAAAACTATTATTTTAAAATACTAGTTTTTGTTAGCAATTTTTGGTTCAATATTACGATTGTGGGCGTGCGGTCAAAACTGTACGGTTGTGTGCATGTGTGAGTGATCGTACTCATGTAAATCACGGACTGACGAGAGTAATTGACTTTACTCGACATATGAAGATATTTTATTTATCGAAATTGTTGTTAGGCGTTGAAGTTGCACCATGAAATTTACGCTGATCAACTTTTTGCACATAATAGTTGTTACTTATTGCATTAAAAAATAAAACCTTATATTTGCAGCAGTGGCTCCACCTAGTTACTTTCGGGTCTAAGCTGGCCGTCACAGATCACCTTAAGAGATAATGAGCGAGACGCAAGTGTGTAGGTATGTAATATTAATCAAACAAGCAAAACATTACCAACCTAAATCCTTAAGGGGCTGATAAGAGCTAAATACGCTTCACTTGAGCAGGTTTTTAACGAAAAGCGATGAATATATGGCCGTAAAAAAAATAAAATGTGATAATTAAGCATCTTTCCAAGAATATGGCCGACTCCGAAACACGATTAAATATATTTTGTAGGCCATAAAAAAAATCCAAAATTACCTCTGCTTTTTGCTTTTAAACCGTTTCTCTTAAGTACCCATTAATCTTTGATGCCAAAACTTTTACACATTACTCAGTACATTACGCATAATAATATAGCTATTTGATAATTAATATTATGGGTACAGATTTTGAGAAAAATGTAAAAATAAGCGAAAAACGTAAAACAGCGCGAATCTGCTCCGTTCTAGCACGCGCATTCTGCCCTTTGTTAGAAAGGGAGGTAATTCAGCTCTTATCAGCCCTTTAACGGCGGCATGCGACCGGGTGTGCCTAAAACTATCTGCTTTTTATACGTGCAAGCGCCCATAATCTCGAAATCTTTTGTTTGTACGTGTTTTGATTTATTTGATTTGAAAATATTTACTTGTCTTTTTCTTTTCATCCATCGATAAAACTTTTCATATAAAATAGTTCGTAGCTTTTTCTTATATCAATGGCGGGCCCAAAGATTTTGGAAACATATTCAGTGGTCGGGCCGCGCCGCGTTCATACCTACAGTGCGGAGTAAAACAGGCCTGCCCGTTGGTGTGGTTGGTAGTGAGCATGCCTTTCACGCCGTAGGCTGCGGGTTCAATCCCTCCCAGGGCAAATATTTGTGTGATGAACACAAGTGTTTGTTCTGTGTCTAGGTGTTATTTATCTATTTATGTCAGTTTATCAGTTCCTGATACCCATAGTAGAGGCTCTGCCTAGTTTGGGATAAGATGACCTTGTGTGAAACATCCCCCAATGTTTAGAAAGCCAACACACTTCTGTAGTTTAAGTAAATCAGTACCGGTATTATGTCTGTTTGTGCACGGGAAATTCAATATTTAGTTCGAAGAACGCAGTTCGCAGTAGTTCAAACAGAATTCATTTTACAAAGCTCTGCTGCCGGGCAGAGGATGTTGGATGGTTGTTCGCAGAAATGGAGCTTTCATTGAAATATCAGGATTATTTAATATGTACTCGCCACTCGCCTCTCGTCACAAAACAAAACAGAAAATACTTCGAAAGTATGATATAATTCCGCACGGTCGGTTAGTTCTTATAAGTGCATCTGTGAGTTCTCACCGTTTTCCTGCTTTTGTTTGTCAGATGGTAGGTAGGTATTTTTAGCTGAAATGAAAGAAAGAAGTTGGTATAAGTTCGACCATCTCCTCTCCTTACTAGTAAGGTTAGGGCAGTTTCATCTCAAGCGCTTTCAGTTTTCGGTACACTGTCCCTTACTCTCTGTATCTATAGCAGATAAATAAATAATCATATCGTAGAATTTCCTTCACCCTCCTTGTTTTTGGTAAGCGAGCAGAAAATAATATAAATAAAAAAAATTATGAGTTATTTCGATTAAACGTTAATTATAACTACTCTTCTTTAAGTGAACGAGTGATTGAATAGTCCAGTTCCAAAAAGAAACAGCCAATTTTAAAGCATCAAACTCTCGCAGATTCTGCCATTTCGCAAAATTGTGGTTGACCCTTAATTGGGCAGACGTTTATGCAAATTTTCGGTCCGGAATGTAGAGAAGGAACTTATTTCCCACATAAACTAAGACGGTGTGGGAGCTCTTTTCCTATTGCACCATATCAATGTTATGTTTTTTCACCGAGGCCCGAAAAATGTAAAAGGCTGGGTGGGAAACATATTCCTTTTGCCCAAAACAATTGAAATCTGAGCAGGTTGTATATTTTTTAATTTAAAATGTTCCTACATGTGTATTGTTTCCATGATTTCATATTGAAACAAATGTAAGAATATTCCGTAACGCTTTGTAACAAGTGGTAACAAACAACAAAGTTGGTGCTCTTTGTTAAAGAAGCCCTATTGAGCTGGTCTACTGAAGCGTCGGTAACACTTCACACACAAGTAGAGCCCAGACGAAAACACGTTTCGCAAATAAGGCTTAATTTTATTTTTGTTGACAATGTACTTAAATGTGACACGTGTACAGTTTTGTACAGTATGACCTGACCGCCATATCAATAGTAGACTTTAAGTGCATGTTATCCTACGTCATCGAGTACAAGAAATTTGCAACTTTGAAGCGATAGTAATGGCCTAATAGGTCCACAAAACGTTGGTCTGTGGTCCACAAATGTGGTTGGATGTGATCGGACCACAAATTTGGTCGGACTGGCGAAACTGCCAAGAGGATGCAAGGCAGACCTGTTGTTTTTTACTTATATAGGGTAATTTTAATAAGTTCTTGATAGCAAAAGATGTGCATGTACTCATGATACTGAACAACTTTTCCCAAGGAACATAGGTCAGAATACGAAAAACCAAATTTGCACCTCCCATACAAAATGCGCTTTCAGCTGATGCAGATTTTAAGGGAGGTCAAAACTTGATTTTCACCTATGTTCCTTGGGGAAAGTTGTTCAGTAACATGAGTACATTCATACCTTTTTCTATCAAGAACTAATTAAAAGTCACCCTATATAGGTACCTTCTGTTTCTACGAATAAGTTTTATTCGTGTACTCTATCACGAACCCACTTTTCGCTTCGACTGCACAAAACCTGCCAGGTTGTGGATTGGCAGACCAACGTTTTGTGGTTGCAAATTTCTTGTACTCGATGACGTAGGATAACATGCAGTGCCCTTAAAGTCTATAGGGCATTTTCAACCAAAAACCATCATAGTGCCACCATGTACGTAACTACAGTAAGAAAATTATAAAGTCAGTTTGATTGCTTCAATCAAATGTCTGTAACATTGTTTCTCGTAAAATGATTTCATATATTTAACTATGTATGTCTAAAAAATCAATTACCAACAGTCATTCTTCTTCTTTAAACTTAAGAGCTGCGTGCTCTTGTCGGTGGAGTAATCGCCAATGTTTCCTTGTTTCCGCCAGTTCCTTCACCTCCTGATACGACTCGACCTGTACTTTCTCTTTTATTTGTTCAGTGATTAGCGGATTAAAAAACCGGCCAAGTGTGAGTCGGACTCGCGCACTGAGGGTTCCGTACCACCACAGAAATTTCAGTAAGTTAATGTGCTAGATTTTTTGAGTCCGACACGCGCTTGACAAAATTTTATTATTTGTTGTTATTTTATAGCTTATGCACTATAAACATACCAATTATCAAGTTTGTAAGTGTTCCCGTTTTTAAAAAGAACTAAAACAAAAATCGCCTCAACGACCATCCAACTTGACCCCTCTCTTATATGAATGTTCTTGAAACGGGAGCTCACCACAATTGGTTACCATTAGTTGTGAGAAAAAATGTAATATTTAATGATTTCAGACTTTTCCCATTATTTGTACTGTGAGGCCTAGCTTCTTGCCAAATTTCATAATTTTAGGTCAACGGGAAGTACCCTGTAGGTTTTGCATTTTTGAATAAATGTATGGAGTTGAGGACATAAAATGCCATATCTTTTGATTGCGTCGTTGTAAAAAATTTAAATTTTCAGATCTTGTGTGGTTCGTAGATCCTAATATATGGTATTAATTTCAACCTGATACCTTTACCCGTTCGTGAGGTAAAGGGTCTTGACAGACAGACGGACAACAACTTTCTCAAAAAAAGATTTTTTTGTTCTCTCCTAAATTGTTCAATCAGAGTGAGCAATTTGTATGGAGTTTCCAAAAAAGTTTTTTTGGAAAGTTGTTATCTTTGATGCTCTTTCAGTTTTCGGTACACCGTCCCTTACACCCTGTATATCCTCTTTGCCAATTTTTAGGGTTCCGTACCTCAAAAGAAAAAAACGGAACCCTTATAGGATCACTTTGTTGTCCGTCTGTCTGTCTGTCTGTCTGTCTGTCAAGACCCTTTATCTCACGAACGGGTAAAGGTATCAGGTTGAAATTAATACCATATATTAGGATCCATGAACCACACAAGATCTGAAAATTATTTTTTTTTACAATGACGCAATCAAAAGATATGGCATTTTATGTCCTCATCTCCATACATTTATTCAAAAATGAAAAACCTACAGGGTACTTCCCGTTGACCTAAAATTATGAAATTTGGCAAGAAGCTAGGTCTCACAGTACAAATAATGGGAAAAGTCTGAAATCATTAAATATTACAACTTTTCTCACAACTAATGGTAACCAATTGTGGTGAGCTCCCGTTTCAAGAACATTCATATAAGAGAGGGGTCAAGTTGGATGGTTGCTGAGGCGATTTTTGTTTTAGTTCTATTTAAAAACGGGAACACTTACAAACTTGAAAATTGGTATGTTTATAGGGCATAGGCTATAAAATAACAACAAATAATTAAATTTGGTCAAGCGCGTGTCGGACTCAAAAAATCTAGCACATTAACTTACTGAAATTTCAACTAATACAATTATGTTTATGTGGTGGTACGGAACCCTCAGTGCGCGAGTCCGACTCGCACTTGGCCGGTTTTTTGTTCCAGTTTTGACTCTTTGTTTATTACCTATCTTTAATTTATGAAGAATGTGATATTTTGTAATAATTAAAATGTAGTAATGTATAATGTGTTTTGATGTAGGTATAAAAATGTTTTATCAAAATACAGGGTGTAACAGAAAGGGTATACCAATCCTGAAGGATTTGAATCTGCCCATGAAACTGAACAACTTTCCCTGAGGAACATAAGTCGAAATACGAAAAAAGAAGTTTGACCTCCTGCTGGTAGCTGGTAGTGCATTTTGTTTGGGAGGACAACATTTTTTCTTCGTATTTCGACGTATGTTCCTCAGTTTCATAGGCAGAATTAAATCCTACTAATATTATAAACGCGAAAGTTTGCAAGTATGGATGAATGGATGGATGTTTGTTATTCTTTCACACAAAAACTACTGAATGGATTTTAAATAAACTTGGCACACATATAGGTTCGGTCCTGGAATACCATATAGGCTACTTTTTACCGAAGGAAAACAGTTCATTGCCACGGGAAAAATCATTTAATGCGGGTGAAATCGCAGGTGGAATGCTAGTCCTTCATAATTGGTATACTGTTTCTGTTACACCTTATAAAACTTAGTGGGTCCCTCACCCTTTGGTTCTGGCACCCTAAATATTATCAGGATGGAATGTATGAATACATTCATTTTGTTATACGTTGTACATTTATAGATGTATGTACTGGTTTATGGCTCGTCGCCGGGCACCCTTCACTTCACATGTCAGCATCAATTAGGGTGCCATGAAGCCGTTATGGAGTTAACTTCGTTTTCCATGAAATGCTCAACGGAGTTTAGCTCTATACAGAGTGTTAATTTGATTGCGTGCCATAGCTCAGGGGCGGGATCAGTATCAGTAACTGAAAAACTTTTCCCAAGGAACATAGGTCGAAATGCGAAAATCAATTTGTGACATCCTATTAGAAACTGCATCAGCTGATAGCGCATTTTGTATGGAAGGTTAAATTTAGTTTTTCGTATTTCGACCTATGTTCCTTGAGAAAAGTTGTTCAGTTACTGATACTGATCCCGCCCCTGAGCTATGGCACGCAATCAAATTAACACCCTGTATAATACTGCAGCTTGTAATATGCTTTTTGCCGAACGCCTAAAAGCTCTGTTCCATCTGCGATTCTAAACGAGGTCTTATTTAACTTTTGTTAATAAATAAATATTGATTTTCGTCCACTTAAACCTGACCACTCTTTAATTTGAATATACTTGAAACAGGAGATCACTTTATTTGGTTACAATTGGTTGTGTTGTGATAAAAGTTGTGATATTTCATTATTTTAGACTTTCCTTCGTTTGGTTCATACTCGTAAATTGTATGGAAATGGGATGGGGACGTTTTGTGTAGCGAGCGGCACACCTGTGGATCTTTCTGACACGGAGAGTTCTGCTTTTACGCTCGTAACGCTTTTTAGGTTCCTATGACACAACTGGCGGAATTTCCGCTGGTGAACTTTCCGCATGGGAATTTTCCCAGGTATGTCGCTACACGACTACACTTATAGGGCCGTATCTTTTGATCGAGTTGTCATAAAAGCTTGAAATAACACCTTCGAGAATCCATGGACTTTAAAATTAGATTTTTCGTTCGTTAGAAAATTAGTTTTGACAGACAGACATATGGACAAAAAATAAGGGTGCTGTTTTTTTTTCTTTTGAGGTACGGAACCCTTACAGGCACAATGAACCGCGGATTTGTTGTAGACAGTATGGTGGTACGATACGCAAAATAACGCTGCTACCCATCCTTCGATTTAAGATCCTTTAGTCGCCTTTTACGACATCCACGGGGCGAGATGGGATTGTTAGTACTACTCGACTCTTAGCCGGCTCTCCACGTACTAGGGTTTGAAAGAAAAGAAAAATGCAGTTTGAAAAACGCCATAAACGCAGTGCAGTTTAAAATTTTCGTTCGTTTTCGGATGCATTGCTACGAGTAATCAATTGTAATGGACCAAAAAATAAAAACGCTTCCATTTGCGATGCGTGACTGAGCATGCCTGAGCTTAGTTTACCAAATTTGGTTGTTTTTTGAAGTGCCACTCTATTAATATGTTACTTTTGCAGTTTCATTCTCTCCTGGTACTTTTTATTTTTAGAGTTCCGTAGAGTGAAAAACGGGATCCTGTTAATATGCCTTCGATGTCTGTCAGTCTGTCTCTCATGAACCGTAATAGGTAGACAGTTGAAATTTTCACAGATTATGTATTTCGCTTGCCGCTATAACAACAGCAAAAAAATTATTAAGGGGCCTTCCCTTTTAGGCGATTTTTGCTCAATTTTTGTTTTAGGTCTAAAAACGGGAACACTTACAATCGTAAAAATTTGTATATTTATAGTGCATAAGCAATAGAATTAGAAAATATAATAAAAATGTCAATAATTCTTTAATAATGTTAACAATTTTGACTGAATAATAACAACGCATGTAGATTATTGTAGATCTAATGTAATGATACGAGTAATTAATAGTTTGTGAATTAGTTTAATTTGTAAGTTGTAAATGTAAAAAAATTAAGGTAAAAATTTAATATTTTAATAATAAATAACGTAATTTTTAGGGTTCCGATACCAACATGGTAAAAAAAGGCTGGTTTAAGTCGCGAGTGATTAGGCTTCTTCTGGGCAAGCTCGTTCCATCGTCGACCTCACCTCTGTCCTCAGGGGTAGATCGAGGTCAAGAGTAGGTAAGCCCATACACAGTAACATTAAAAAAGGAACCCTTATGGTGCGACTTTGTCGGTCTGTCTGTCCGACTGTCTGTCTGTCTGTCCGACTGTCTGTCTGTCTGTCCGACTGTCTGTCTGTCTGCCACAACTGTATATCTCGGCAACCACTCATGCTATCGACTTGAAATTTGGAAGAGTCTTAGAATATGGTTGCCCAACTTAAATGCATATGAAAGAATTTTAAAAAATTATGACTATTAATGTAAATAGGGCCCAAATACGGGGGACCAAATTTCAAATTGTCGCTACTATTAGTATTATACGAAGGGGCTTTACTTGTTCATTATAAAATATATTTTTGTATTTTTTTACGACTCTTAGTTTTCATGTTATGTCGGTAAATGTAAAAAAAAATACCATTTATTATTATTACCCCCCTTATCTCTGAAGTTTGTGAAAGGAAAAATCTGAATTAATTACAGTCGATAGAAGTTTACTTAAATTTTACAGCTATTATTATCTTTCTAAGTTGCACAATTTTTTTGAAATCTAAAAAAAACCTATACAAAAAGTTTTGTTTTTCAGTCCTAAAAATGGACTTTATTGCTTCCAGAAATACTAAAGGTATATCAGAACCCTCGGCGCGCGAGTCCGACTCGTACTTGACCGGTGTTTTGTTTGCTAACGGGGTTCATGTAGGTATAGGTAAATATTGCTAACATCTCTACAGTGCCCATGAATCCAACTAAATAAATAATAATAAATAAAAACTGGTCAAGTGCGTGTCGGGCTCGCGCGCATTTAATGCACTTCTGCCTGACTGCGCGTCCATGACTAAGACAGTATTTTTACCTTAGTGTTACGGAACGGAACTATCGATGCGCGAGTCCGACTCGCACTTGACCAGTTTTTCTTATCGAGTGGGCAATTGGGCAAGCCGTCCATAAAGAGATACCCAGTTTTTTTCCACTTCTCGCAGCTTTATGCTCTCCAGGTAAAATCGAATACAAAGCAACAAAGCAACATTGGGTTTCTTCGCAATTTCGGGCCATATTTTTTCCCTCAAATTAAGTGTTGGGCTTTTTCGTTCAAGGAATTCCTTCCATGCGTGATTTTGTTGTGTGGGTGATATTCCATTTTCCTGCATAAATCATGGTAAACCATAGAAATTTTTGAAAGGAACTTTCCTGTACGGCTATTTTTATATAGTTTCCTAGTGGAAATTGCCAATATCCTGCTCAAGTCGGTTTCTTTGTTACGAAGACATATAAATATTTGTAGTAAAAAGTCAAAATATTAGGTACTACTATATTTTTATTCAGGTCTTTGGCGACTTCATCCTTCCAGCGGTATCTGGAGCTGGAAGTGCCCGTCTGGTCAGATTTGGCACAGAATAGAGACAAATGGCGTACTTTAATGTCGGAGACCAAGATCCACTTCGGGTCGCTGAGCCAGCGAAGTAAGTAAGTATTTTTATTCGATTTGGATTCAGACGATTCAGATATTGGTGTCATTTCTGATTACACAAATTTAACTAATATGCAACTAATTTTGGTAGTTCTAAAAGTGTTGCTATTTTTAGCCGACTAAAAAAAAAACAGAGGAGGTTCTCAAGTCGACGCGTATATATATATATATTTTATGTATGACCACGCATTACTTTTTACAGAGTAGTCCGATTTTGATAATTCTTTTTTTTGTTAGAAAGGGTACACCTCGAAGTTGGTCACATATAAATTTGGAAAAAAAAATCCAACCCTAAGGGTAGGAACAGAGGGGATGATTGATTGTTCACTGACTAATTGTACCGTATGACCACGTATAACTTTTTACAGAGTTGTCCGATTTACCCTAAGGGTGGGAAAATAAAATTTATAGTCACGAAAAATTGTAAAATAAAAACTTTTTAACAAAAAAATTAAACCGCTGAAAAAACTGAAAAGCAAGAAATAATCAAACTTTTTTATTTAACCTTAATAACAAAGTTCTTAAACTTATGTAAGTATACCCGAGTTATTTTGAGTCGGCGCCGCCGCCGTGCATCACGCTTTATGTAATTAATTAATTTGCTTGTTTGGCGCCGACTCAAAATTACTCGGGTGTACTTACATTAGTTTATGAACTTTGTTATTAAGGTTAAATAAAAAAGTTTTATTATTTCTTGCTTTTCAGTTTTTTCGGCGGTTTAATTAAAAAAAAAGTTTTTTGTTAAAAAAGACAGCAACACTAGACTGACTTTTAGCCAGAATCAACAGGCAAGAGAACCTTCGGTATTCGTAAACAGGACCTCCAGGGCTATCATTCTACATTGGTTTCATACATATTTAAAAGAGCGCGTGGGTTTTTATTGTCGCTTCTTTTTTTTCCCACAATGGCGCCACATTGTTTGTGAAGCGATGTAGTTTAGCTGACGTCATTAAGAGATTTTAATATCCAACAATGAATAAACGATTTTGATTTGATTTGACATGTATCCCATATATCCGATGAGATAAAAACCTCTCTCCAATGGACATATTCAACCAGGCTGACCAAAGAATGTGCCAGATGTGGCTACCGTAGTTTTTTATGGTCTCTATAAGTTTTCCATTTATTTCATTCAAATTTGATTCACATATCTCAAGAGATACGGTAAAATGTGACCAAAAATGGCAAATAAATTTACGGATCTCTCATACTTCTTCCAGGTTACAGAACTCAAGCCCCTAACAAAAATTATGTTATTATCCTAAGCATCAACTATCGCTGCATTATGGTTTCGTTTATGCATCTAATAAGGTAGTTGATCAAGCTATGGGACCCCGTACTTAATTGGACCATTCCCATTTCCCCCCCTAAGCTAATCCCCATTGTGGGGAAAAATAGAAATAAAAAAAAAATCCAAAATCACAGTGCCAAAATCCCCCAAAAGATGGGCTCAATGACGCAAGAAAACGCGCACCCTGCGCGTGGAAATTGAAGATCTTTGCATGGGCTATGTTCGACAAATTTGTGCGCCGTTTAGTTGCAGAATGTCCGTTTTCCAAAATGTCCCTTGTTCCAAAACGTCCCTTTACCAAAATGCCCCTTTTCCATATTGTCCCTTCCCAAAATGACCCTGTTCTCCTTCCCAATATTTCTCTTTCCCTAAATGTCTTCTACTTTTTGTTATGGTTCCGTAGTCAACAAGGAACGCTTATAGTTTCTTCATGTTTGTATGTCTGTTTATCCGTCTGTCCGTCCGCGCCTTAAAAAGAATATATAAGTTGCTAGTGACTATTTATAAATAAATCAGAAAATTATGCTTTAAAAATAATATTATATTCTTGCTAATAATATCATTTTACAATACAAAGTAGATTAAAAATCTTAGCGATAGAAGAGCGGTGCCTCCAAACACAGGCGCTAAGCTTACTTGGAGACACCTGCATAATAAATTCTAAATTCGCATTGGTTGAAAAAAATGAAGAAAATTTTTATTTATTTTATCATTTCGATTCATTTTAACATTTTGTGTCTGTTTTTTTAAAGCTGGGTATGGCAGAAAAAGCATGAAAGTAGAATTAATGCAGTAGAAATGAGAGCGGTGAGGAGTATGATTGGTGTGAAATTGAGTGACAGAATTAGAAATAATATGATAAGAGAACGATGTGGCGTAAAAGACGACGTAGTGACTAAAATTGAGAAAGAGATGCTGAGATGGTTTGGTCATGTAGAGAGGATGAATGAAAGAAGATTGACGAAAGAGATCTACAAGGCGAGAGTGAATGGAAACGTTGGAAGGGGAAGCCCTCGGCGAATGTACCAAGACCAAATTCAGGACGTTCTGAATAAAGGCCAGGTTAAAAGTACCCTAAACCGACGAGCATGTATGAAAGGATTGATGGAAGTTCAGGAAGCAAGGGAAGTATGTCAAGATCGTAGCAGGTGCAGAACTGTGGTCTCTGCCTACCCCGACGGGAACAAGGCGTGATATTATGTTATGTTTATGTTTTTTAAATCTGTAAGCAATAACAAACAGGGAAACTAGGAAAGTACCAAAAACTAGGCTACTATAGGAAAAGAGATATTTTGGGAAAGGTGGGAAAGGGATATTACATAAATTTTTGTTAGCAATCATAAATAGGGAAACTTGGAAAGTACCTAAAACTATGCTACTATAGGAAAAGAGAAATTTTTTGAAAGGGACATTTTGGCAAAGGGGCGTTTTGGGGAAGGGACATTATGGGAATGGGATGTTTCGGAACCAAGGGACAGTCTGGGAAAAGAACATTCTGCAACTAAACATTGTGCGGGACCTTCCTATTAGGTGACACATAATCGGGGACAAGGTAGTTAGACGTCAGCGGGTGCGGGCGGTGTAGCGGGAACAATGTATGGGGAAAAACTTACGTCATTTCCCCTTACATTGTTAGTTACCTCAGAATCTGATTAGGTGCCGCCGCCGATAAATGAATAAATAAATGATAAAACATAGGTCATATAACAAAATAAATTTTTGACCTCCCATAAAAACTGCATCAGGTGATAGCGCATCATTTTGTATGGGAGGTAAAATTTTGTTTTTCGTATTTCGACCTATGTTCCTTGGGAATATGTTCAGTTTCATGAGAAGATTCACACAATTCAGATTATCACACCGTTCCGTTACACGTTGTATAAGCAGAAATAAAGAAAATACATTTTAGACGGCACTAGCTAGTCTACTATCTAGTCTAGAAGCCACAAATATAGACTGCCTAGGCAAAAGGCCTCCAATTTCTTTATTTCTGAAATTATCCTTGGAGTCTGTGCTTGAACTGTAATAATTCATTTGCGAAACGCATATTCCTGAGCCGGATGCGATAATTCCCCTTCTTCTTGAGCCGGCCCATGTGCTGCAGGGTCCGGACTAAGGGCAGGAACCGGTAGAGGCCGTTGAGTAGCTCACCCAGGCAGAACACGAATGACGCGTCCCTGTACGCTGCAAGAAAAAAAACACAGGATAATTCTAAATGCAGCCTCATTGTCTGCGGGAGAACGCAAATTTTTAATTAAAAAAAATTCATCAAATATTTTCTAAATACAAACAATACAGTTATAACTATGGTTTTCTGACTATTCACCTAAAAAAATGTTCATGTTAAAGGAACGCTAGAGTTGAATTTTTTGTTTTTTATTTTAAAATTTGACCTCCCATACAAAATGCGCTATCAACTAATGCAGTTTCTATGGGAGGTCAAAAATTAATTTTTGGTTTTACAGGAGGTATAAAATTGTTCAGTTTTATAGGCAGATTCACTCTCTTTAGTATTATCACACCTTTCCATTACATGCTGTATATAAAGGGGACTAAGTTTAACATACATACATACATACATAACATCACGCCTTGTTCCCGTCGGGATAGGCAGAGACCACAATCTCCACCTGCTACGATCTTGACATACTTCCCTTGCTTCCTGAACTTTCGTCAATCCTTTCATACATGCTCGTCGGTTTAGGGTACTTTTAACCTGGCCTTTATTCAGAACGTCCTGAATTTGGTCCTGGTACGTTCGCCGAGGCCTTCCCCTTCCAGCGTTTCCATTCACTCTCGCCTTGTAGATCCCTTTCGTCAATCTTCCTTCATTCATCCTCTCTACATGACCAAACCATCTCAGCATCCCTTTCTCAATTTTAGTCACTACGTACTAAGTTCAAAATAATAGCTTTGCCAATAAATAAGTACAAAAAATTCTACAGAAGTTATTATTACTGCACACACAGCTCTTTGTATGTTCTGGGCAATGATATTACAATTTAGGTTCTGGGTAGCGATCGCGCTATTTGCAGCGAATTAGCAACGTCTACCACTTGGTCGTCAAACGGTTGCGGTTCAAAAGCAGTTCCGATCCAGTTCTAGTTCGATCAAACGGATTTTGGTAGCCTAAGAGCCAAACGATTTCACTGTATGAAGATGCAACAAAAATTCATATCAGGATTTTGTTTTCATCATAAATTAGATTAGCTGGTCTATAAAATAATTCCTTAGTAATCCACCCAAATTTACGACTGCATGATTTAAAAAAAATAATAGTAAAGGTATTATAAATTCCACAAAAGAAGGGCAAAAATTCTATAAATATTATTTACTTTACATTTAATTACCTTTACTTTTATCTTCTCTTTAGTATATAATCCTCCTATATTTGTAAAAGAAACACAATTAAATCTAAAAAACAAATTTACGTATTTTTTATTATTATTATAAAGTTGCATTAGACCTATAATAAAAATGCTATCAGATCAGTTCTTTAATGCTTTTGTTTCATTAACGTCCCTTAACATATAGTGTACTAAACCCAACAAAAAAATGGAAATTGAAACCTCCAGAAATTGAAATTGTACCTTCCAGTTTGAAATTTGGGTAAATTCAAAAATATAGTCTCTTAAAATTGCATTTAAAAGCCGTTTACAAAAATTTTGCCTGATATGATTTTTTTTATCATAGCACGATCTGAACTGATAGAGATGCAAAACTATTATTTTAGTGTTATTCCGTTACCAAAGTATAGTATGAGACATGCGGGAGTACGGGCGAAATGTATGGTGCTCCATACGTTTCGCCCGATGTCGCATGCTTACAATCGAACATCAATTACTGGCAACACTGGTTTTAGATAATACAAAGTACCAGCAGAACACGAATATGAGAAATAGTGTGTAATTCTCCATTCTACATAATGCCTAGGCATTTTGTGAAACGGTTTGAAATGTAGAAGTTCGCCACTTTACAAAATGCCTAGGCATTTTACAGAACGGTAAATTGACATTTGTAAAAGGCATTGGGCCTCTCAAAGGACCCGGAGAACAAAAATCTACAGGAGTAGGACTGCAACTAAAAACTAACTAAAAAGGCGTGTGTAACGCTCACGTTACCGTCTACCGTAAGTTAAAAGTATAAAAGCTAAAATAACATAACTCTTTTTTCTTTAGTCGGTTAAATAAAACAACCAACTAACCAGAGTTGACGTTCGAAACTTATAGGCGCTCCGAACCGGTTTCCGAGGCCTGAGCGATCGTCATTCACTACGCTAGCTGCGGATTAATAAAGACGTTGGCTAATGCCCAACTTGAACCGCAATTTCATATTTAACCGAATTTCAAATATTAATTCTATAATCTAATTATTACAATTTCCTGTGATTAAGTGTTCTTCGACCCCAAAATTGGGTGAGTGTTTTATTTTATACAATGTATAACAGTCAATTACCGGCCCGTGTGTCTTTGAACTGACCTTGCTTTGTTCGAAGATGCATTAGCTAGATTTACATATTTTGTTTAAAATAATAAAAGTATTTCACCCATTTCAATTCTAATGCTTTCCATAAATGCATACGACCGCTAAATGCTACAAAATAAGCTTGATTTCGTCTTAATTTTAACTATGTAAATCTAGTGCTTAGATATCTACTTATCCTAATAATTTAGTCAATTCTTTGTTGATTTTGCCTGTACTGCCTCATCTTGAATCGCTATTTAGTGCTTTATAAATACCTTTCATCATCATCTCATGCTTCGCGAAGAAATTCTAGTATCGATTCCGATGTTGCAGTCAGACAACGAAAGTGGACTTTTTCTAAAACGCCCAATTCTGGAATTCCAGGGTTTTTTCTATCTGGAACTGGTATTTATAATACCTACAATACGCTGATAGTCGGAAGTATCCAGAGTGTGCTCCGGTTTGGAGGAATCTTCTCTCCGTTGTGTTACTACCTACAACCTGTGCGAATACCCCGTGACGCGATCTAAGGACAGTGCGGTATTTATAATTAAGCTGTGTTTAGCTACTCGTGACTTTATAAAACACGCGAACCCATACCCCTCTTTTTTAAGAACCTAAATTTTATTGTTAACCTACCCTCTTAAATTTAATTCTAAATTAAATACCTATTGTTAAATTCATATTCATTTTTAATTCATCTACACTAAACCTATTCCTGCCTACTTGTAGGCCACCTACCCGGCTACAACGATTCATATAAAAGTTTCTGAAAAAGTTACTCTGAAATAACTTTTACTGGGACTCGAGTTTGACAGCAGCTACGTTCCGTTTATGTACTTATCAGTTACGGCTGAAGTTTCTCTCGAAGAATTATCGCGATACCAAAATGTCACAACATTAGTACCACGATCAGGCCCCTGATCCAATAAACGGTATAACTTGTTTAGTTTTATTAGCTATTCACTTGATTCATTGTAAGAGTATGTCATGCACCGGTCTCTATACACATATCCTATTTTACACCACACTTCGTCGCTTATTTTAATTTGCGAACTTGGCTGACACACAGTGTGTCTAGATACAGAATCAGAAACGACAAATATTTTCCAAAAGTTTATTAATATTCCCCTTTTCACTAGAAATGTATTTCATTTAAAATTTAATATTACAGTTCCTAAAAGTGGTATGACGTACTTTACAATGCTATGCAACTCAATTCATCTGGATTTTAATTAAAATTTAAACATGGAAACAACATTTTCAACCTTTTGTAGCAAAATGTAATAAAACGCAACGTCGGGGCAAGGCGCATCGCGCGCAAGATACGCTACGTTTGGTCCGAATGTGTCCATAACAATGAACACACTCACACATAAGGGCTATTACTCCAGTAAAAATACGGTTTTGAAAAACCATAAATGTTAATAGCTACTTTTTTGTGTATATCGTATTTAAATATGATGTTAAGACACAATATTTACGAATCCACCTAAAATTTTAATCGGAATATTTTTTTCGAAATACAGCTTAGGCAAAAATAGTAATAGACAATTATATACTTTATATCATAGATAAACGTATATTTTACATATATTCATCAAAATCCTCCTAAATATATTTAAAAATATATATATTTTTTTTTCATAATATAAGATCGACACTTATTCTCATATATAAGGCCCAATAAAGTCGAGATAAAATAATAGAAATACACTTAGCTAAACTTAACCTTTTTAAATGTAAGTGATTCTTATTTATATTCACAGAAATCCCATACAAAATAAAAAAAAGTTTTTTGTAATCGGTGGTTTACAAAGATTTTGTAAACATTTATGTTAGATTTGCCAAAAATGTGAGTACTTAGAACTATTTAAATTATTAGAAAGCAAAACGGCTGTATTACTATTTTTGGTTGCGAAGATATACTTTATTTAAATTTCTTGGTATAAAAGTTAAATAATACAAAAAAAGTAATATTTTTAGGTGGATTCATGTATAATATGAAAGTATGTATACATAGTAGCTATAAATAAAAACAATAATCTATTATAATTTTTTTTTCCGAAATAAATATTTTTTTAATCTTTGGACGGCAAATAAATAAATAAATGGGGTAAATTTAGGTGGATTCCATTAAAAAGCTTTACAAAGAAATATAATCTATCGATCTGAAAAAGAAACACGGCTATTACAAATTATTTCCGTTTCGCCATACAATGCTCTCGTAATTTTACTGGAGTATCTCTATCTAACAATAGTGTATGGAAACAGATTTATTTACTTGCGAGAGTTATAATACAGGGTGTTGATTTGATTGCGTGCCATAGCTCAGGGGATGGATCAGTATCAGTAACTGAACAACTTTTCCCAAGAAACAGGTCGTAATACAAAAAACCAAATTTGACCTTCCATACAAAATACGCTATCAGCTGATGCAGTTTGTATCAGAGGTCATAAATTGATTATCGTATTTCGACCCATGCTCCTTGGGAAAAGTTGTTCAGTTACTGATACTGATCCCGCCCCTGAGCTATGTATGGCACGCAATTAAATTAACATTTAACGGAGTTAGTTCGCTCATGGTTTCATGAGTGTTATTTTACCCTGCCAATACATAGTCTGTTTACATATTATAATATGAAGGGCGCTGCGCATTTTCGCGATTTTTTTTTTACCTTATTGAACTAGTACAACCTTTCTTCGCCGGAATCAAAATCAAAACACCTTTAAGGAAAAGATAAAAAAAACAAAATGCTTTTACTTTGCTAATTAGCTTTGAAATACGCCTGTCGTCAACTGAACACAGCAGAGATAATGGATGGAAAATTTTATCAATTCACTACACTATCATCCTATGGATACTCGTAATTATGTCTGGATTTTGTTTCTTGGGTATTTGGAAAAATCTGTAGATAGATAAATGAATCAGGCGTTACTTTGCGAAAGTCCATTTCAAAAAGCCGAGTGGTGTTTGGCACTGTTTGGTCTAACATCTCCTGAAGATGCCTCGTGTACAGGCGAAACACGTGTAGAGTGGTGCGGGTGGTTGCTGTGTTGCAGTTGCCTGCGCATGCTCATTTATTTGCGGGTGGGCGGACGGAGCACAATGAGTACATAGCATCCATCATTGTTGCGGAGGTGGCTATATATTTTCCATAGCTTCTTTAGATAGAGATACTTATATTGTGTGAAAGTATGAATACCTACAGACTAAAAGGAGATAAATATATATCCGGCCGTCTCTATGTACACCTGCCAGACAAAAATCTTTTTGTTTATTTTCCTGTAATTTGTCTGTGAAAAATCATTTTCATATCATACAAAATACTTTCATTTGTGCAAAATGGCGCGGCAACGTTGAAGTGAAGAAAGTTCCGAACAGAATAAAAAACCCGCCAAGTGCGAGTCGGACTCGCGCACCGAGGGTTCCGTAAAAACAAAATCATAATTATGACGCAGAACTATATTAAATGCGCGCGAGTCCGACACGCACTTTTTTTATTCTTTCAACTTGTTTTAAGTTATACCGTCATTATTGTTTCTTTCATTATAAACTTTTATTTTTATTTCATTGATTCGTAGTTTATTTTATTTTATTAACAAGCCTTAAATTACGCTTTTAATCATATAACATTGTTTACTAAAATTATCCACTCATTATCTTATGTCAGTCACACAGCGAGTCAGTCAGTAATTAGACATTGATTGGAAATGTTACGGATTATTTTCTTTCGTTTTGTATTTTCATTTATTCTGAGAAAAAAATAAGTCATGCGCAGCCTGCTTAATTAGTAGAATTTTATTTTGATTTAAATTTTCCTTCCGTTGTCGGAGCTGAGGGCGCTAGTGTGCGCGGGGAGCAGTCTTAAGGGTTTTACCTCGATTCCCGTTCAGGTAACATCTGGAGTACCTCAGGGTTCTATTTTAGGCCCTGTATACGTGATCTTTATTATTTAGTGTGTGCTTTCAAAACTGCTACTACCTTTTGTATGCTGACGATTTAAAAATATGTAGTACTATCACTGGTAATTCAGACTGCCGAAGATTCAAGATGACCTAGACAGACACGATGATTATTGTATTGAAAATAAATTGTACCGCGCCCATGACAAATGTCAAAATATAACATTTTCCAAAAACGCAATAATGTGCCTTCCGTCAATAGACTTGGTGGGAAGGTGCTATCATTAAGTAGTCTTGGTTTTATATTGATGACAAATTAAAACTCGATTTGCACGTAGACAAACTCAGTAACAAAATCACGCAAGTGTTAGGATTCGTACTTCGTAGTTTGAAAAATAAAATAAAAGTCGAAATGCTTACCTAATTATACAAATCCTTCTTCCCCCACAGTTGGAATTTTCTATCTGTGTATGGAACCCCCTTTACGCAGTTCGCTCAAAGGAAATAGAGATGGTTCAAAAGAAATATGCACCATTGTTTACCTCTAGCTACATATCATATAGGGACCTCCTCCAGAAGTACAAACTTTTACCCCTTGATAAAAGACGTATATTATTAGACGGCAGAATCCTACGTAACATACCACGGAAATAAAATAACAAGTAAAAGCTCATAACAACTATTATTACTTAGTAACATTCGTATTTGTAAACGTCGCAGGCTTAACGCCTACCACTTCCATAAAAGTCATATAATTTATTAACTCACTAGAACGTACGTATAACTCACTATAACGGGCGTACAACTCACTATAACGTGAGTATAACTCGCTATAACGTGCTTATAACTTACTATAACTTGCGTATAACTTAAAATAATGTAAGTATAACTAACCCGCAATCCCAGCGGAAGAGCTCGTATTGTCCCAGTACATCTTACATTGCGCCGCGTCCATGTAGCAGTGGTTCTTGAACATGAGTGATGGTTCGCGTGCCTCAGTCCCGGGGGTTCCGCACACCGGCTCGTAAGTCTCTGGACACTCCTGCGTAGGACAAAGTACAAAAAAAAGTGTAGACTAAGACTAGAAAAAAAATATGGGCAGTAATAATATAAGTAGTATTTTTAGAAGCAATAAAGATCATTTTAGGACCGCAAAAGTATGTTAGTTTGTGTTAGTTAGAGATATTGCGATATTTTTACTGTAATAAACCTGTATCGACTATTATTAATTCAGATTTTTCGTTTATCAAACTTCGGAAACAAGGGGGTGGGTGGTACTTTCATCATTACCTACTTGAGAACTTAAGAGTCGTAAAGAGATATAAAAAACCAGCCAAGTGCGTTTCGGGCCACGCACAATGTAGGGTTCCGTAGTAAAGACGCTTTAGGAATTTTTATTTTTAAACAGGTTTCGATTTTTTCATAAACTTTTTCCGTCCTAACGACCAGCGAAGCCCACGCAGCGCCTGAGTGTTATTTATAATTCTATCATTTTAAGTTTCTCGACTATTGCTCTTTAACCTGTAAAACCGACTTAGATATTTTCCTTGTAATAGCTGGCAGGAGGGAGACACCCCCCCCCCCCCCCTGCCAGCTAAATCGAGAAGTAATCTAAGCATACTCACAAGACTTATCTAACGACACCCTACACTGTAGGGGTCAACAAGAAAAAAAAATTCACACCCACTTTACGTGTAGCGAAGGTTTTTTTTATACCACTTGACTAATATGTACTTATATCCATATCAAATTACAGCTTTCTAGAACTAAGGGTCACTGAGCTAAGCTGCGGACAGACAGACGGACAAAATAGATTTTTGGGGTTCGTTGTTGACTTTACAGATTCAGATAATTTTATTCAATGTAGATTCTTTACAGAATACTTATTGAATGTCATGCAGAATACAATGCAAATAGAGCGAGTCTACGCCGTTTCGGATCGTGCTATGGCAGCGTAAAAGAAACGGCAAGAAACCACTGCAGCACGGCCTACTTTAAGAGTCGGCTTTTTACAATGTGTTTCTTGTGTTTCGCTGGAATATCAGAGCACCATACCTCTTTGTCATTCATATAGTCATCTTATCTATAGTAAGCTTTTTTACATAACGTTTGCTTTACACATTCTTTAAACTTTCTCTCAGGTAATTGCACTATATTGTCAGGTATTTTGTTGTAGTATCGTATGCACAGACCAACGAAAGATGTATTGACTTTAGTAAACCTAGTATATGGTTGATCAATTTTGTGCTTATTTCTAGTATTAAAATATAAATAAACAGCGGTAGACAAAATTGGTGTCAATGATCGAGTCGGGAATCACTCACTAATGCAATGTAAAGTCACATTTCAATATATGTTTTATTTGACATTATAACATTTTAGTGATACCATTTCAACCTTCATCTATCCGTATAAATATTACAAATGTGAGTTTTCCTATAAAGTATGTTTATAATTTCAGATTTTACCGAAAATAATGAGCTGATCAACGTGATATGATTGGCTGATTGCCTGCTTCTTCAAGTTCCCAATGAAACGCTGCTTTTTCATCATTCAAAAGAAATAAGAAGAAAAAATGTGGAAGTCAAGGAAAGCTGAAAGCCGTGAAGCTTTTTTAAATTACATTCAAATTACAGATTTTTGATACTCTGTATTTTTTACTGCTATTAAATATCTAACTAAAACTTTGTGCATTTTCTGTTGAAGGTATAGTGAGCATGAGAAATGAAGATGAGGAAATTGGCAATCTGATTCTTGTACTGACCAATGGCTGATTTACCTAGACGAAGGGAAAATTTTGGCGCTTCTGAGGGATGTAGATATAGGAAAGAAAGAGAAAGCTATTCAACATTTTCTTTCTTTGCTATAGCTGCATCCCTCAGAGCCGCCAAAATTTTGCCTGCGTGTAAATCTGCCATAAATTCCCTATAAAGCAGCTGCATAAAGCAAATAAGTACAATGTTTAGATGTAACATATCCTTTGTCAATTCGAACAAGATCACTTAATCACATTAAATAAATTAAATTTATTTAAACAAGTTTAAATATTTAAATCATTGAACTTACTTGTTATAAGTTATCATTTGTTTTATAAAACCTAACATGTTACAATGTTACATCAACAGATCACTTGTTTCATATCGTCATCTCTTACTACCGTGTACAAACCTGCATTTATCATAGTAATGATGAGTCTTGATTAAAGTTGACAATTACTTTTTTGAATCTATGGAGACAAGATGTTCTGATTTTTAATCAAGATACATTTATTGCCGCCATCATTTAACTTTTTGCGCTCGTATATAAACAAGTTGCATGATTGCCATGATATTTTTTTTAATGAATGCTAGCAAGTTTTTTTTTCAGTGCATTGTCCTCGTCAAGACAGATCAGATAAGCCCAAACTCGATGGGGTTGCGTTGTTTTAAGACCCCATTATAAGACCCTGGATATCATCTAGGACCATTATCTTTGTCATGACAAATCACACAAGCCTAAACTCAATTGGGTTGCGTCATTTTAACTAATCTATGGCCCATCATGGCATGCTCCATCATGAGATCATTGCATTGTCATCCGATTTACATACGCTTGCAAAATATCAGCTCAATCGAAATCCGGAAAGTGGGCTGTAAATTGCAAGCTTTGATTACTAAGAGACAGACATACACCGCAACAGGTGAAAATAAATAAAAGCTTTTAAAACTCAAAGAAAGGACTAAATCAGAGCGAGGTTCAAAACTCTATGTTTTTAAATGTGTAATCGAAATGTGTGACATTCTTGTTCACTTCGGACCTATGCTTCGGACGAAGAATTGTTCACGATCACTTAAGCCGAAACGAGAACACCTAAATTTTGACATAAGACCCCTATGTCAATTACCCATAGACTTCCCGGAAAATGGAAAATTTATGAAAATTGTTTTGAAATTTATTCAAATTTATACCTTATTATTACGTAAACAACTACATTTTCTTTTTGATTCCTTAAAGTTTTGACATGATGCTTCAGAGGTTAACCTCAGGCTATGGCCTGAGGGTTTTGTATAGGTAATTGGATAGCCTGCGTTTAAAGCTCTGACTAAAAGCTTGTTGAGAGAACAAAGTACGTATCATAGATAAACAATAAAAAAGAAAAATACGGTTGAAACATGGTTATTCTTCGTAAAACTGGAGGTCTATTACAATAGCTGGAACATCTCTGCCATATGCGAACTGTTTCGTATGCAACCAATGATGTTTTACTTCTAGACTTTCTTTCAGCGGCTAAAAAAACGGCTCGCAAAATTAGACCGCACTGACAGCATGACTCAAATTAGTTCGATACGAAATCTAGAATTAAAACATCATTGGTTGCAATGCATAATTATGGCAAACACGTCCCAGCTACCGTAATAGACCCCCTGAAAGAGTCATTGAAAGCCTGACTATCAAAGTCACTTATTGAAAAGATAGTAAGGGCATCGCAACTTAATAAAGAAAATATCGGATCTCTAATGTGATAAACAATAGGTGCTTATTTATTAGCAATACAAAGGGCACTGAAAAGTCGTACATTAAGGGTAAAAAGGAGGTGTCATTATGTCCAATAACGGTAGATGGCAGAAGACAAAACATGCTTACAGTCTAGCCAGTATCATGTAACGTCGCACGAACAATGTGTTGATACTCGCATTACTCGCCGCTTAATGGGTTTTAGACGTTCGAAGGTATTCTGCGATTGATACTCGGCTCTACTTATTACATAAACTATAGCCCCAATCACGACTGATTCGGCATACATTGCTGGCAGACTTGGTTCTGTTAATACCAATACCCTTATTTCAACGAGCAATGTATGCCCAATTAGTTTCTGAATTCAGGAAGGTGTGATCATGGCTTTATAGGTGGTAAGGCTTTTGTGCAGATTCCGTCTGGGGGATTACTACCCCCTTGCCTATTTCTGACGTAAGTGTGGTTTACCACCAGAGCTGTACGAGTACGTACTGTAACAATATCGAACCCGAATCCATTCAAGTCGCGAGTGAAACCTTCTTTTGGGCAAGCTCGTTCCGTCGTCGACCTCATCTCTGCCCTCAGGGCTAGATCGAGGGTAAGAATAAGCCCATCACCATAAAAAAATTAATTGGTCCATTTGATAGCGCATTTGACAAGCTAAAAGAATTGAGCAATACTATTGGTTGAAATTTTCCCAGCTCACACCTCAGCTCTCTCGCACAACACTAGTGAAAAACCACCCTAAAACAGTAGTGTTTGTACTGTATTGTCTTCCAATTATATAACCGACGGTTGTCTTTCGGTTTGAAGGATATGGGAGCCAGTGAAGTCGCCGGCACTTTGCTGTTTTGTAAGTGTCAAAGTATGCCTCTAATAAGACAGTAGGTGCTGTGCGCGGTATGCGCGTTAATGACAATTTACCACCAGGTGGCCCATCTGCTCGTTTGGTCACTTGTAACATAAAAAATATATAAAGAGCCAGGGACTCAATTTGTGAATATCACCGGGTGATAAAATATCACTCAAAAAAATTTAAATCAACAGATTTTTCTTTCAAAAGTAATGATATTCGTTAAATATAATTGTTTATTTAATGTACTTAATATTTTATTTACTTTTTAACAACTGGGTGAATTTGAGTTTTTAAAGTATCGAAAGTGATATTTTAACACCCGGTGATATTCGACAATTGGCTCCCAGATTACCTTAACGGATAAAACAGTTTTAACAAAAACACCCACCTCCTTCAAAGTTTTGCAAGGTTTCTTAGCACAAAAAAGTATAGAATAACCATAGCAGTTAATAATTTGAGAAGAAATAGAAAATAACCAAACCTATTTTTTATTTCAGTTATAAATTTATAGGTTCACTAGCTGTGCCCGCGGCTTCGCCCGCGTGATATTCAGACAATGTGCAGTCTCTCCCTCTCCCCCTCCCTCATTCTCTACCTCCATCCCACTCCCTCTCCTTCTCCCTCTCCCTCTCCCTCTCCTTCTCCCTCTCCTGCCCCTCTATCCCTGCCCCTAACCCTACCCCTACTCCTATCCTTAACGCCGTCTTAACCGCTATCCCTATCCTTATATAAAAATAGAAACGACACCCATATTGATTTTTAGACATTTTAACCCTATCGCACCCCAACTCCATCCCCAGGGGATGATGGTATTTCACGTCCACCACCTTAGATTTCAAAATTGTTGTAGTTTTCGTAAACAGCGATCCGATAAACCATACAAACGACACCCATATTGATTTTTAGACATATCAACCCTATCGCACCCCAACCCCATCCCCGGGGGATGATGGTATTTCACGTCCACCACATTGGATTTCAAAATTGTTTTAGTTTTCGTAATCAGCGATCCGATAAACCATACAAATGATACCCATATTGGTTTTCAGACCTTTTCACCCCATTTCCCTCTTTAAGGGGTTGAATTTGAGGTGGAATTTCAACAACAGAGATGTATGTTCTACAGAATTACAACTCTAATGCCTAAATAATAAATTTAGTGGATATTACTTTGAAATGATGGTGTTTCAACTTCATCCCCCTTTTCACCACTTAGGGTGGAAAATTTTCAAAATCCTTGAGACACGTAAAACTTAATTTTAAGTCGTCAGTCTAAATAAACATTTTGAAGATCCTAACTTTAAAACTGACGGACTTTCATACAAACTTTCATCCCTTATTTCACCCCCTTAAGGGATGAATTTTGGAAAATCCTTAAACGTACTTTTTAATTTTTTATTAAAATCTTAAATACAAATGTATCTAATTCTACCTTTATAGACCAACATATGGAAATAAATCATACCCTTTTTCACCCCCTTGAAGGGTGATTTTTAAGAAATGCTTAAACACGTGTTTCTTTATTTTTATCAGAAGCTTAAATTCAAATTTGTGTGAATCTAGCTCAAGAAACAAAGGACTTTCATACAAACTTTCATCCCTTATTTAACCTCCTTGGGAGATGAATTTTCCAAAATCCTGTCTTAGTGGGTGGTTTTGACACACATAGAACCTGTGTACAAAATTTCAGATCTGTATCTATAGCGGTTACGGCTCGGCGTTGATGAATCAGTCAGTGAGTCAGTCAGGACATGCTCTTTTATATATTTAGATTACAGTAGTACATTTTGGAGTCGGTGCCAGTCAAGTTTTATTTTTATTGCTTGTTTTGAATAAATTCAAACAAACAATTATGTAAAATATATATTTTTAAGACAAGCTTTTATTAGACGTCTACAACTACTACACACCCTAGAATAGACGGGCCCGAACCTAAGATATTTTTCTACGTACATCCAACAACACGTCAGTAGAATAACTTTAGACTTTATGGCATAGTAATAGGGTTGCAAATGTTTCCATACACGTGCGGTTGACCGTACGTAAGGTATGGGTAAATTAAGTTGTCGACATCAAAAACAGAGCCTAGTAGGTCTGGAGTGGAAAAACTACAGTATCATACAAAATAGTGATTGCTGCATCTTGCACGGGAAATTTAGTCATTGCTTTTGTATGTGAAAACTGCAAGCCATGCTGCCTACCAACAGGTGGCGCTGTAGGATTTCAGAAATCCGGGATTATCTCACTTTTCTATGGCTATCTTCCGGCTTTATCATCAGATCAGCTCCAAGTTAAAATAACATTGAATTGTCATCCGATTCACGTACGTACGTTGCGTACGTATGTACGCAAAATTTCAATCGGAAACCGGAAAGTGGGTCAAGTTTTACTTGCAAGATTTGGTTACAGACGGACACCGCGACAGGTGTAACTAAATAAAGTTTTTAATAATGGCACAAAATCTAGACTAAGTAAATAAATACTGAAATGAAAATCCCACGGAATTAGACCTCCTGCTAGTATACTGTCATTTGCTACGACGACGTAGTGACGCCGGAAGCCGCAAAATAAAATTTTCTTGAAAGGACCATGGCAGGGGCTCAATTTTTGAAAATCACCAGGTGATAAAATATCACTTCTGAAACTTTAAAAATTCAAAACCCTTTAAACCGTTACAAGGTTTACCTTCCTTAATTTATCATAATACATGAAAATTAACAATCAAACATTACTTTATATTTAACGATCATCAATCTTCAATTTTGAAAAGAATAATCAGTGATTCTGAATATTTTTGGTGATATTTTATCACCCGGTGATTTTCAAAAATTGATTCCCAGTTTTTATTTTTTTTTGTTACCAGGCCGCCATTACCTTTTAAATCTAATACTTAACTGTCAAAATAGAAATACATACACCATGATAGGCACTAGTATCAATTACTTTTTATATTGACGTGACCAATTGATTGTGTAAAGTAATACAAGGCTCTCGATTGATCTGGACGTGATGATAACGACATCTTATTCATTATGAACGTAATCAGGAGGGGAATGCTCCAAAACCCTAGTTTAGTTGATCTTTCATATAATGTGGTGTTATTATTGTGGCACAAATGCTCTCAGTAATAGATGTTCAGACTTACTAGACGTAAATACAAGGTGTGAAATAAGTACGATGATCCTTATAAAGGGGTAATTCCACATCACAAATTTATTGATTGATTAAATAAAAAAAAAAATACTTTTTCTTAAAAAAGTATTGGAGGGTTAAATTACCCCTATGAGCAGCTGGTGATGCAAACAAAGATGTTTTTCGATATAATATCCATCACTAGTAAGAACCTATCCACTTCAATAAATTACTGTGATGTAATTCGAAGGAAAATCAAATTTATGATCATGATTACCCAAAATTAAAAATAAGTATTTTTAATGCTGGGTGTAAGGGACAGGTTGGCAAATACTCTTTGTCTTCTGGATCGGCCATCGGTTCGCCTTGCGATGTGCTGCCCACTGCTATGTTAGTTTGGCGATTCTCAGGGCAATGTTACTTTATAGTTCCTACCTGGGCAGTCCCTCTTTATTCGCCCAAGCTTTGACTCACCTTGGGACACTCGTGGTAGCAGGAGCCGAGCGTGGGCCTGTGCCAAACGTCTTCCTTCACATCCTTCGGGACCCACACCGCTGGTTTGAACACCATCGCTGGCCCCAATGTGTTCAGCATCATTCTTCTAGTCGTCTTGTTTAGTTTCCGACTTATCTGCCAACCGAAATAGGTCTTTACTATAAGTCTCTCTCACTAAGAAAGACTTATAGTATAGCGCGTTCAGGATAAGTATGACGGTTATTTTCTGTGCATGGGTGACAGGCGAAGAGCCAATGAACGAGTCAACGACATAACCTTAGTTTATTGGTAGAGCACATAGCCCTTCTTTTGCGCTTTTCCGCAGTCGGGTAAAAAAACCAAGGTAAAATCCATAAGCAAAAAGGCTTGGGGTATGGTCGGCTAATTAAGTGTATGAAACATACATAGCATCACGGCTTTTTTCAGTCAGGGTGGCTGCTACGATCTTGACTTACTTCCCTTACTTCCTCTACTTTCATCAACCCTTTCACACACGCGTGTCTGTTTAGGGGACTTTTAACCTAGCCTTTATTTATAAGGATATTAGTTTGAAACTCATATTTTGTTACCTCTTGCAAAGGCATATCGAACACGTGAGTGGCAGAGAAAAAGTTGTTGATGGTATCATTGATGCCTCCACCATTGTCGAACATGTTTGCGTCAACAACGATGATCTTTTTCACTTTCTTCATTTTACTCAATGGTTCTCCGTTGTCACCGAATCTTTCATGTGTAATTTCTTGTTTATCTGTTTTTACATCAGTTTCATCATCAGTTTCTTGTTGTATTTCGTTGGTTTCTTCTTTAACAGATCTTCCAGATTCTGTAGGAAGTACAAGACCGTCGCAAAGAAACTGTTCAGTCATATTAAAAGTCATATTGTTCAAACAGTTGTATTTTAAAATTTCGCATTCGTTAACAAAGAGCCTTAGTTTGAAGCCTCCTTCATGTTTTCTGATACCGCATACAGTAGCGTTGCCTATTTGCTCAGGACAGTCTGTTATGCATGATCCTATTGTTTTAATTTTTGATAGATTGGTTGGTATTCCGATCACGTTTTCTATTGATGTTTCGTTGCACAAATCTATTTTAATAATACCGTATGCTGAAAATTATATTATAAGTCGTAGATAGATAGATAGATATTTAAATTCTGATTCTGAAATGAATTAATGGAATATTTCCTGTCTATTTTGGGAATCGTATACGATGGCTTACATATATTTCCGATAATATACACAAACACAGGTAATCCCTCGGCTATCCCACAAGGAGCGAAAGTACCGTAAATACTAATTTACCAAAACAATTTTATTTTTAATAGGAAATAAAACTGTATTCAAGAATTTTGAAATACGCATGCCACATCCAGGAATCGAATCGATCAGTTATACTTTGTTTTAAAAAAAAATAGAGATCTCTAGTATTAGTAATTTCCCTCCATATGGCATAGCTGTGGGTGGCCGTGTATAAAAGGAAACCCTGACTGACTGATCTATCAACGCGTAGCTCAAACTACTGAACCAGATTGATATTATAACGTAGGCATCTGCTAAGAAATAATGCGAACCCCCTTATTTATCTACGGAAATTCACGCGGATTAATAAATAGCGGGCAATAGCTAGTTGTAACAAAAAGAAAATTAAAAGGTGCTGATAACTAAAACAACTTTAAGTAATAAAATAAATATTACTGAGCTAAAGTACACACAGACATATATTAACAAACTAACATCTATACATATAATAAAAGAGTAGAAACCGCGTGTCTGTACTTTTGATAAATTTATAAAAAAATTAGTGTGGGCGATAAGAAACGACTAATAGAACTCAAAAATAAGTTTTCTGAACTTTTTGTCTGTCTGTCTGTCTGTCTGTCTGTCTGTCTGTATGTATGTTTTCGATAAACTCCGAAACTACTGAACGGATTTTCTCGCGGTTTTCGCAGATAGATTAAGCTTAGCTCTGAGCAACATATAGGCTATGTTTCATTCAAATCGGTTCACTCAATCAGAAGTTACACTAATGTAACGTATCGAATTGCCGGTACGATAATAACTCACAAACCGATTCAAACTGAGTTTTCAATTACGAGTTTGGCTTACTTTTGTGCAACATAAAAGTTTAGTTTCATTGCAAACGGTTCACTCAGTCAGAAGGTACGCCAAGTTTCATGCGGCGGCGCAAATAACTCACAATCTATTGAACGGATTCAAACGGGGTTTTCAATAAACTGTCAAGCTTACTTCTTTGCAACATATTTGCTAACTTTCATTGAAAACGGCTCACTCAGACAGGTGCGTGAAATTTCCAGCGGAGGCGCCAATATCTCACAAACAACTGTACAGACTCCAACTGGCATTTCCATGACGTGCTTGGATTAGGCACTTCCGTGCAACATATAAGCTTAGGTTAGTTGAAAACGGTTCACTCAGATAGAAGTTACGCAAAGTTTCCAGAGAAGGCGCGAATAATTCAAAAACTTTTGAACAGATTCAAACGTGGCTTTCAATAACGCGTTTGGCTTACTCCTGTGCAATAAATAAGCTTGGTTTCATTGCGAAAGGTTCACTCTGATAGTAGATACGCAAAGTTTCAATATGTTGAGCGAAGAACTCACCTACTTAACTGGTTCAAAGTCAAACGAGGTTTTCAATGACGCATCGGGCTCCTTTCTGTGCAACATATAAGCTTTATTTCATTGCAAACAGTTCAAAACAAAATCTTAAGCGGCCGCACCAATACCTCACAAACTACTTGAACGTCTTAAACGGGGTTTTCAATAACGTATTTGGGTTGCTTTCGTGCAATAGTTGAACTTTTTTTATTGCAATTGCCTCATTTAAACAGATAATAGGCGAGTTCAAAGTTTCAAGCTGTGAAACCGAGCTGAAATCAAACAAAGCTTATAATTTTGTACGAAAGAAAGCCAAATACGTTGTTGAAAATTCCGTTTGATCCGGTCCAATTGTTTGTGTAAAAGTCGTGGGTACTTACAGCTAAAGATTGGTAAAATCTTGATTTAGTTTTATTGTTAAAATAATAATAAAATAATTCCTGTTTCGGCATGGCGGTGAAACAAATGTAAAAAAAATTATGAAAGTTCTAAAGTTTTGAAAACTTAGGAAGTAGGTAATTATAAACGAAATACTTCAAAAAATAAAGAGAGAAGTGAATCATTGTTTTTTAGGAATTGTCTTTTAAGGGGAGAGATAAGTTACAAAGATTGTACGGAGTTGAAGTCCAACAGTTTTGTATGTAGGTACATGTAGAGTTAAAAGCATGTGCAGCTAGACACGTTGGACTTTGAACCGCTCTTTTTTCAGTAGCCACAGAAGCTAAAGTGACTGAGCCTCAGATTTAGTTAGGCTTTGTTTTGTGTAAGAAATAACGAAACCCGTGTTACTCCACGTGGACTTTGACTATGATTTTACACTTATACGAGGACAGTGAGCGTCCTAACAGTCCACACGTCAACAAGAGGTGTTTAATTTACAAAAATCCGTATTATCGGTACTCTGTATACCTAATAATATAAAGGCGAGAACTGCACTGTCTGTCCGTCTGTTACGCTTTTATGACTAATCCGATAAACCGATTGTGATAAAAACTTGGTACGAAGATAGTTTGAACCATAGGAAAAGTCATTAGCTACTTTATCTGAACCCCACGCGGACGGAGTCGCGGGCAACAGCTAGTACTAAATAACAAGGCAATTATATAAAAGTTTGTAAATAAATATTACTGAGGTAAAGTCTATTTATTCATGTTGCATTGAAAACAAATTAGCCAACGCTTGGGAAATCACTGTGGGTATTTTCCTTTCATCAGATAATTAGTTACCTAGACAGCAAATACTTATTGATTCTTGTGAATGTTTACGAGAAGAAAATGAGCAGTCCAATAAGTTACAGAGGGAAATCTCTCGCCTCGTCACGTTGTTAAGGGCTCAGGCGTTATGAGCATCTCTGATCGGATCACTACCTACACAGACTACTAATTGGCGAGAATCCAAGGAAAATCGTATTAACAATTTTCATGGAAGATTCCATTGTTTACGAGGGTTAAAAGGATTTTTTAAAGCGCCAATTATTTTCTGGATTCAGATTATTTATTTTCTGTTAAGGTAAATTTAGATGTTTTGATAACAAAAAAGGCTTAAAAGGGTGTCTACTCTCTCTGTTTTATTTTACACCGCTTGGGGCGCTAATTATCTGCTTGTCTCTAAGTCACCAAAATCGGCGGCTTGACTTGTCTGCACTCCATGGAATTTTGCTCAACTCTGAATACGGAAATAAGCATGAGTATCGGATTTTGACAAAGGGGATATAGTCCAGTCAATCTACGATATGAGGTTGCATTAAATGCACATTTAGAGAAATTTATTTTAAATAGTAATATAGGCTATTTGAAGCTATAAATAATTAAATCTGGCAATTTTTTAAAACACATTTTTTGTTAAAGTACCAGTATAAGCTGACCTGGGTTGCAATTCTCCTAAATCTTAAGCAAGTTAAGAGTTCCTGTCGACTATCCGGCGAAATTATTAAAAATTACGACATTTTATCGTGATACATTGACTGATTTATTAGAAAACACGTTGTTGTATATTACAGAAGAATCGATGTATAGAGTTATTAAAAGGGTTCACGCACACAGACACAAAACTCACACACACACCAGTAACACGTCAGTAAGAAGGTAAGAAGGCTATGGTTCTTTTCACTTAGTTTCTTAATTTATCTTCTTATCTTTCTAAAAAAAATACAATTGCTTCGAAACATCGCAATATGAAACAAATAAACACAAGCAGTCAAGAAATACTATATACTACATTAAAACTTTGTGTATTGGAGGTCTGAAGTTGGTAAAATTGGTGTTTTGCAAAATCGGCTACAATCAAAGAAAATACCAGTCGGCGCAACTGGCTCAGAACGAAACGTTGTTCGCCGGGTGTTCACTTTCTGAAAACGATTCGTAGTTGGTAAGTTAAATAACTGCAATCTGATGCAAAAAAGTTCACAGTATAATTATCCATTCTAAGTTTAAAACTTTAAAATTAAAAATATGCTTCATACATTAAAAAAATACTCATACTCTACTGAAATGCATTTAAAAAATTACAATTACAAAAAGCAAGTAGTAGCATAAGCATGTTCATAGGTGGTAACACTACGTACAGAAAATCGTATATAAAAAAAAAACATGGATGTGATGAGACGTCGGTTCGAAACTTTAGTTTTAATTTGGGAACTTTTGAGTCTTTGATGGGGAACTTTAGCAGAAAAATAATAGCTATCACTGTTACGTGAAAAGGTAATCATAAAAGGAAAAAAATTTAAAAGTACCTATTACATAAATTAGATAAGTTTTCTTTATGATTATCCCCATCTAGCAAATTCATGCTTTTGATGTATTGGTCTATTGGTAAGTCAAAAGGTTCCATTTGATAACCGCGCCGCGTCTCGACCACTTTCCGTTCCCCACAACAAAAAACTCCTCATGGCAAAGCTAGCTAAAAGTGCACCTCATTAACATCCGCAGGTTGCACTCCAATCTCGATCCGGTCCATCATCACCTCGAGACCGAGAAGCCGCACCTATTCTTTGTAACAGAGACGCAGATAGCAACACCGTCAGACGTGGCGTACCTCAACTACCCGGGTTACTCGTTGGCACACAAGTTAAGAAAATGGGCAGGGGTCTGTATGTACATCCGCGATGACATTTGCTATCGGAATCTCCGTTGCTTTAAGGATTCAGGGTTGTCAACGTTGTGGATTCTGGTGGACACCGGCATTGAGAAATCTCTCCACGTCGGTGTTTACCGGTCGCACAGCGGTGACCAGCAGACGACCAGGCTCTTTGAGCACCTGATGGAGAAGGCGGATTGGGCCCAACAGCGGTACCCAACAGCACAGCTTCATTTTCAATTGTGCCGATCCAAGCACCGCCGCACTCGATGGTTATGAAAAAGTCGGTGAATTTATGTATCTTTGATCGATGATAACCTGTGATAGGAGCTGCACCGCTGAAATTCGTCGTAGAGCTGGTATGGCCAAAAATGATTTGGAAGAACAGAGGTATTCGACGTACGACTAAAGCTGAGTACTCATTAGCGAGCCGTAACCGTAACCGTTGCATGTATTGTAACTAAAAAACATAGTGTGTAAGTTGTTCGCAAACCTGCTGCGAGCGGTACGCTTGCGGCTCACAGCGAGCCGACGCTTACAACATAGGTACTCATTTCTGAACCCGTAACGTTGCACGTAACTGTAACCGTTACTGTTACCTAAAACATAGTGTGTACGTGGTTCGCGAGCCTGCAATGAACACTACACGAGCGGCTCGCAGCGAGCCGACGATTGTCGGTTTTTGGTGCGAATCAAAGGGCGCTCGCAGTGCGTTCGTGGATGTCATAAGAGAGGTTTACAATTGGTGCGCACCGCCGGGTGGGAGGAGCGTGTTGTGATTCTTAGAACAGGGTTGGCAACTTGAACTTTTTTTTTCATAGGAAGTATTTTATTTTTATGTTAATTTTTTATAATTAATATGTTCTATGTACTTTATTCTAGTTACACAACATGTGGTTAAAAGGAAATCGGTACTTTTGTTTGCACCCTGTATATTCGAGTTTTTCTTCATCATGAGTGAATGGTCAGAGGACAAATGTCTTTTGCTGATAGATGCCTACAGGGTTAATTGTGTACGGTCAACCGCTTGTGGGTAGAAACTTTTTCAACTCTATTACCACGCCATAAGGTCCAAAAGTGTTTGTACCGAAGTGCGGCCGTGTGTACTATTGAACCCTAAGGACAAAGATTATTACAAAAAAATCATTAGATTGTAGCCCGTGTTTTTCACACATCGATTTCATATCGAAATCAATACACGTGCTGCCATCTGTCATCGTCGCTGGGAAACAATGGAGCCACAGTTGCAGTAGGTGAGTGAGTGTTAGTTCATATTTCTATCACAAGATATCGGTAGTGTATGGGCTACAGGCTGTCACGTTGCTGTTGGTACGTGTGGACGCAAATATTGGTATTTTAGGCAGGCTCGGATACTACATTAGGAACGTCGAGATTCGCGTTTTGTAGTCTATGCTGTAACAGTTCTCGATTTTAAGAATGGCAACACTTCTTTGATTGTCATGGCACAAGAGAAGGAGTATTAAAAAGAATAGGTTGGAAAAAAGATAAATCCATGAACATCGGATAGGTGAAGCTGAAATTAAGATGTGATCATCAAGAGACAGACCCAACATGTCTGATTGCATCCAATGTAGATAAGATTTTAAATATTTTTTCATCCCAGATGGGTCGCAGGTAGGGGCTGTAGACAAGGGCCATCCTTTTAAGAGAAGATGATTTAGACTTCATGGGTGGAGCCCACCTTTAACATTAAACTCGTGACCATGAACCTGGCGTACATCGCTGCATCTCATCATCGGCGCAAGACACTCAGATGATCTCGTGACGATGGATCCTCGGCACGATCTACGGAGATTTGTCTTAAGTATAAAACCAATGTAACGACAGGTTAGTTCTTTAATTTTATTCTACAACTTTAAACTTAGGTTTCTATTTAATTTGTGGTACTTCATGTTTTTAACTTACTTAATATAATGTGAAGATACAGTATAATAAACTTGCCCGACTCATGTGGAACATAAGAACAGCTTTTAATTCATTAACAAACAAGTTTACAACGCCCTTTCGTCTCATGTAATGCGGCCAGCAGCTCCGGTGAGTAGCGTGGAACGCAATACAAGGAGAAAATTCTCTTTGTAGCGACTTAACCTTAAAAACAAAGTCCTCCCAGGCAACTTTAACAGTTAATAGCTGTCTGGGAGGCGACTTAACTAGAAAGCAAGCTACAAAGTGGCGCCCAACGTGGGGCCCGAACCCACGACCCTGAGATTAAGAGTCTCATGCTCTACCGACTGAGCTAGCCGGGCAAGCTACAAGATATTCAAAATCAGTTACATTCATTCTCGTGATGTAATGACCACTAATTTGATGATTTTTTAACATAAAAAGTAGATCACTTCTTTCCCGATACATTCTATACAAACCAAAACTGCGGATAGATCCGGCTTGTCAGTGGCCTCTTGTACTCACTAGAACCTCGTTACAGTATTACAGTTACAGCTCTCAAAATGAGTACGCTCGGTGAAAGCGTTCCGGCGACGTCGTGAGCCTAAACTGTAACACGCGTACGCACTAGAACCTCGTTACTGTATCACGTTATTTTGTCATTAATCTCTCAGCAAAACAAAAATAGCGAGGGGCTGTTATTAATTTATGGGAAAATGACTGTAAAGAAGCCTTGTGCAACAGCCCGTAAGAAAAGAAAGATTATCTATCTATCTATATACTATACTAAGTAGAAATTTAGGTTATGACTAAGAAACACAATTCAATTGTAAGCAATTATGAATGGGAGCTACAGACTGTGAGCGTGTTTCTGTATGTGTGTGGGTTGTTGAGTATATGTGTGTATGGATGTGTGTGTATGGGTGTGCGTGTGTGAGGGTATGTGTGTGTGTGGTGTTGGCGGAGATTACTTCGCATTAGTCCGTTTGTTATACGCCAACACCAATATTTTCCGGATTAAAGGTTGAGCCTTGGCACACTTGTTAGTTAGGTAGACTAGTGTTAAAAACGCCCGGGAGTATGGGGCTAAAAGCCAGGTGGGGGGTAGGGGGAGGGGGTAAAGTTTTCCTTATCCACGAGACCGTGGCTCATCATACTCGTAACTGCATATTTATAGCTACTAGGGCAAGTTTGATATCGTTTTTAGCTAAATAAAAGATGGTAGATTGTTTTCTGAAACAAAAAAGAAGCATTTCCATACAAAAAAATATAATTACAGTAAAAAATATAAAAAAATAAGTACAATATGTTTTTGTTAATGGCCATAAAGTTTTAACGTGTATCGGTATCCGTTTAAAAATATATATTTTTGAAACCCCGCATTCATACAGATCTCAAAAATATAAGCTTTGTAGAAAACTTTTGTAAAAGAAAATGTAAAAAAAAATATTTAACTCAAAGCAGCAGTGACGTACAAATTCTTAGAAAAATACAGGACAACAAAAACGAATTTATATGTTGGTAAAGACCAGTATCTAGTAAGAATAGAATTTTGTTTTTAAATAATAGAGGGCAATTCCAATTTTTTTATATAAAAAGAACCTTGAACACCCTTGTATGAACCCTATGCACCTAAAGTTATACTGACATATTTAAACTTATAGCTGAGCTAAACATAGTGACAGTTTCGAGTAACTTAAAGGTCTCTAATTAAAGTATATACTTTCGGGCTTTGTTTACCGTAGAAAATGAACAGGATCTAAAATAAATATTTACGGTTATAATATTAGTTGTTTGATTACCTAGTTTCATGAAGTTTATAATATCTGACTGTCATATAAAATTAACACAAACTTTTCAATTATGAAAAATGCATCGCTGTTTCTCTGCCTTCATAGGCTGCCAAAAAACCTTCTGTGGCATTGGGGAATGTGATCCATGTTTCCGTCGCACTTTTTTTACCTTTCCCATTGAAATTGGAAACGGTATCACATCCCGTGGAGGCATGGAACAGCGGAAGGATTTTTGCTTTTTGTGGTCCTGTAAACAAAAAATCTTTATTGCCTACCAGGACGTGTTGAGAGGTAAAGGTCTTATAATTTTTTACCAAGAGTATTTGCTATCTCATGTTAAGGTAGGTACTGGTTGTGTTTTCCAGTACCAACGTGTACCCATTGCTCCTCTAGCCCAGGCACTTGTTGCACATTAGCGACACCTAGCACTACGACGTGGGTGTCAACAGTGCGAATCATGACTCGTGTATAGCCCTGGCTAACTGCATCAGCCATATGTACGATCATCCTTGTGTCTGCCTCTTTGTGGTTACATGGAGCTAATGTTTGCATATTGCGAGTGCGTTGCTATTGCTATTCACACGATTTTGACCCAAATAAAGACGTGTATATCACAAATAGATCCAATGTTCTATCAAAACGCACTCGCAATATGCGAAGCTCCATGTAACTACGAAGAGGCGGACACAAGAATGATCGTACACATGGATGATGCAGTTAACCAGGGCTATACACGAGTCATGATTCGCACTATTTACACCGACGCCGTGGTGCTAGCAGTCACTGATGTGCAACAAGTGCCTGGGCTACAGGAGCTATGGGCTCACGTTGGTACTGGAAAACACCACCAGTACCTACCTTGTCATGAGATAGCAAATACTCTTGATAAAACATTATTAGGATTGTTACCTTTACTTCATATCACGTCCTGGTAGGCAATAAAGATTTTTTTGTTTACAGGACCACAAAAAGCAAAAGACTTTCCGCTGTTCCATGCCTTCACGGGATGTGATACCGTTTCCAGTTTCAATGGGAAAGGTAAAAAAAGTGCGATGGAAACATGGATCACTTTACCCAATGCCACAGAAGGTTTTTTGGCAGCCTATGAAGGCAGAAACAGCGATGTATTTTCCATAATTTAAAAGTTTGTGGTAATTTTATATGACAGGTAGATATTATAAACATCATGAAACTAGGTAATCAAACAACTAATATTATACTTGTAAATAATTATTGTTTTAGATCCAGTTTATTTTCTGCGGTTGACGAAGCCTGAAAGTCTTTAATTACTATTAAAGACCGCCAATTAGAAAATATACCTCCGACAAAAGCCGCTCTGTACCAACATTTCCTTCGAGCGGTGTTTCAAGCTGTCTTTGTATGGGGTCTGATGTCACCGACTCAAAATCTTCCTGATCCATCTAATTGGGGATGTACCAAAGTCGGCAACAGCTGGCAACTTACATGGACAGACTTGCCAGTGGTTGCCGAAGCATGCATGGAAATGATCAGATGCAGATGCAAAAAGAAGTGCGGTGGCCACAGATGCAGGTGCTTGCAGCGGCAACTTAAGTGCACAGATTTGTGCACTTGCGAAGGCAAATGTACATAAAAGACAGAATCTATCTACATGTAGGTAGTTTACGCACATATCTATGTTGATCGATTAATTACAGACCTTTGAGTTACTCGAAATTGTCTTTAAGTTTAGCTCAGCTATAAGTTTAAATATGACGGTATAACTATAGGTGCATAGGGTTCATACACGGGTGTTCAGGGTTCTTTTTATATAAAAAAAATTGAATTGACCCCTATTCTTTAAAAACAAAATTCTATTCTTACTTGATACTGGTTCTTACTAACATATAAAGTCGTTTTTGTTGTCCTGTATTTTTCTAAGAATTTGTACGTCACTGCCGCTTTGAGTTAAAAAAAATTTTACGTTTTCTTTTACAATAGTTTTTAACAAAGCTTATATTTTTAGAATTGGTATGAATGCTGCATTTTAAAAATATTTTTTTAAAACCGATACCAATAAACGTTAAAACTTTATGGCCATTAACAAAAAAATATTGAACTTATTTTTTTTTATTTTGGACAGTTATTATTAATTTTTGTATGGAAATGCTTCTTTTTTGTTTCAGAAAACAATCTACCATCTTTTATTTAGCTGAAAACGATACCAAACTTTCCCTAGTAGCTATAAATATGCAGTTACGAGTATGATGAGCCACGGTCTCGTGGATAAGGAAAACTTTACCCCCTCCCCCTACCCCCCACCTGGCTTTTAGCCCCATACTCCCGGGCGTTTTTAATACTAGTCTACCTAACTAACAAGTGTGCCAAGGCTCATCCTTTAATCCGGAAAATATTGGTCCTCATACATTGAATGCCCATACTGACTCAGCTACATACGAGCTTGGACTGCCATGCGAACTAATGAGTCCATATTGATAGAACTTAACATCACGACGCGGCTTGTCGAGTACGACCTTCATAGAACATTGTAGTTATTACTTTTTAAAATGTGGCTCGTCGGCAAAATTGTCTTTACGTTTTGTTTCAATCAATTGTTTGTTATTTTTCAAAATATATTTTCATCGGTCTAATTCTTAGTATTTCCTTTATAATTTCGTGTAGAAACCTGCAGATACCCTTCTATAGGTATTTCTGTACCTACCACCGTTAATACGGCTCTTCACTATATGCTGAAAGCGTGCCCTCCGTTTCTTCGCGCACACTATGCGATCTAAGTCTAAGTTGAGTGCGGTTCTAAAGTCATTTTTTTGGAAAAACAGATTATTTTAGGCCAAATAGAAGGCAGAGGTGCTTAAGGTAGGGCACCTACGAGATGGTCAGAAACAATAAAGAAGGCAGTGGGCGGCAACATGCAGCGGTCGGTTCACACATCATATTATCGCAGTCTATGGAAGGAAAATATATGTGGTCACGATCTTCATCAGTGAGGGACCGAGGAAGAAGAGATACTAAAGTGGTCACGTGATCGACTCATTTTGTATGGGAATGTGAAAAATTCTTTTCAACTAAAAATTTTTTTCTTCGGTAAACTTGCTTGTTATCATGAGTAGAATCACTGGGCTTCGGGATTAAAACGAATAAAAATTTACGCTGTATAAGGGTTATTTTATTTTCATTTTTAGTTACGGTACTCTAAAAAGGACCTTGGACGCTCCTTTCCGTGATTGGTGTTGTTTAGAAAACCTACCCAAATACAATAACGCACTTTTTGGAAATACACAGATGCTAACAGATTTGTGCAACAATTTTAATTTTTTCATAATTTTTTTCTATTCCGGAACTTTTCATGTTACATAGCGAAACAAACTGAAATGAGCTTATGGCAACAACATGTTAATGTCAAATCAATCGAACAAAAAAAAATTCCGTTGTTTGTTGTTGAATGTTGCTTTCGTGGTACCTAGGTAATTAAACTCTAAACTGCTCGCCCCTGGACACCAACAACTGCTCTTCTAACGTTTGACCCCTGTTCATCCTACCGGACCTTGTTTTACCTGACGATGGACATTCTTTCTTTGGAACATGGCTGGCTCTGTGAGGAGTTGTAGTCACAAGTTGTTGTGTCCCGAAATGTGGAAAAAGCCGTGAGTAATTTTCATCATCCATCCCCCCTATATAAGGATATCGCTAGATAACATCACTAGGTCACCCAGGCATATTCAACAATGTACATTTTAATTTTTCCAGGTGCAGACTTTGTTATTCTACATGCATTTCTTGATCCAACGACAGAAAAGGAGCGATTCATTACTTGGGTAAATGCTGTTGCAAAAATTATGGCATAATCACCTTGAAAAAAAGTATTCAACTTGGACAACAAGATTATCTTATGGAGCTGTTCCTAGGATCTAGCTAGCATGCCTGGTAATTTTTAAATGACTTAAACTTTTGTTATTCTTTCAGTTTTCAATATTTCTGAACTAAAACTGTTTTAACATTAGTGATTATCTACTTTTAAGGCTTCAAAATTTTGAGAGATGTAACAAATATTGTGATAGAAAGAATGCATGCGGTACATCTGGTGTGGCCTCTACATCATCTGCTCCTCCTCCAAAAAACTTCAAGTCAGAATTTGTCAGTGCAGAAAAATCTTTAAAAGGTAAACAAATTATGCTAAGATATTTCTGTGTTTGTTTGGAATATTTGGGGGTTGTACAAGACACCACTTTTTTGCATTATGGCTGACACAATGAACAGCAGTGGATGTTGACTGCAGTATGGTAGTACAGAATGCCCTGTCTGCCCATTCTCAGCCACCTTTTTTTTTCACCAGTCTGAATCATACGGCAACATTCTTGATGTAGTCATCTTGTCTATAATATACTTTTTACTTTCGAGCGGAGCGAGAAAGGTATTGTATTCGTGAAAAAAAGTTTTTCTAATTTTCTCAAAAATGTGTTCTATGTCACTTATACATCATAAAAAACAAGTCTCCCAAAAATGTCCGTCTGTCGGTCGGTCTGTCCGTCACGCTTTGGCCTAGCGGCTAAACAACAGTTCCGATTGACACCATATTTTGAATTTAGGAGTTGTATGCAAATCCATCGAAGGGTTCGAAGTGGTTTCTTGCTGGCTCTCATTTTGAGGGTAGCTGTCATGCAACGAAAATGAAAAATTGAATTTTTCTCATAAATGGCTCATAGAATCTTGATGAAACTTTGCATGACCAAGCATCTCCATATAAGATATCTTGCGCCAGTATCAATTGATCTGTGTAATTTCATATAAGGGGTGTTCCTGTACGACCAAATACTAAATATGTGATTTACCCAAAATTGGTTCGATTGATTTATTAAAATTGTCTATAATATTAATCCTGGATTGTTTGTCTACCTGACTGGATATTCTTTATGATTTTTTTGAATAAAATTTAGTACACAGGGTGTACCAAAAACTGGAAGGGCTTGCCCAGTAGACTAAACTGAACAATTATCCATAAGGAACAGGTGTTGGGAAATTTAAAAAATCTCCATGCAAGAATCCTACGGTAGTATCCATGGATCTGTGGAAATTCAAATAAAGGGTGTTCCAGTACTACCAAAAGTTAAACATGTGATTTACTTGAAATCGTTTGAGGTTTGTTTGTTTTAATGTTTGACAATTTGAATTCTGAATTGATCTGTATATTTCATTCAAACATTTGTTTTTGAAAAACATAAATAAAAGTTTGTAATTCCATACTATGTGTATGGTATTACAAATTTAAGTTTGCGGTTGATAGTTTTTCCTTGAGTATTGCGAGAAAGTAAGTGCAGTGCTGCTGTACCATTTATTTACATAACATTTGCTTTATAAATTCTTTAATTTTTTCTCAGGTAATTGAGCTACATTTTCCGTTATTTTGTTGTAAATTGTACAAAAAGACTAATAAAGATGTTTTGACTTTTGTTCATTTACTATGTGGTTGATCAAGTTAATAAGTACTTATTTCTCTTATAAGTTATGCCTGTCACAATTTTTAGATAATTTAGAATATTCTTTCTAGACAAACAACTTTTCAAAAGAAACATTTTTGGCAAATGATAAAATATTTTGACCTCGCCATAGAAATTGCTCACACTGATCGAACAGTTTGAATGGAGAAGTCGAAAGTTTTTTCATATCCGAAAAATGTTTCTGTGGAAAATTTATTCAGTTATGTTGACTGAGTACGCCCTTACAGTTTTCGATACACCGTCTCTTACACAGTTTGTATCGGTTAGTTGTTTGTGATTTTTCTAACATTTATTTTTTTTTGTTTCAGAAAAAGATATTTTACCTAAAGTGTCAGGAAACAGCAGACGTCATTTTATTTTTTGACCTATTGTTTGACTCCCTTAATGGGAGTTTCGAAAATTCAAAAAAACGAAGCGGAAAACCTCTTCTAGCCGCATTAACGCCAAGATCTCAGCATAGTACGGTATGGTCGAAAGCAAAAGTAGTACTAAATTCCATGACATTCCTAGTGAATAACAAAGAAACAACAGTACCAACAATAAAAAACTTTTTACATACTGTTAACAATATCGAGTATTTAAGGGATGTACTTTTTGAAAATTACAATATTAAATCAATATTAATGCGACATTTTAACCAAGACCCGTTAGAAAACTTTTTTGGAGCCATAAGAAGCCACGGTTTTAGGAACACAAACCCATCTCCACAAGCTTTTGAGATCGCGTTTTCTTGCCCTGTTATTAAACAATTAGACAGGGGCGCATTCACAATTAGACCCGGGTGTCTAATTGTGAAAAAGATACATGTAAAAATATGTTTAAATCTATGAAAGAACTTTTCAAGCAAAATGAAGCAAATAATACATCTCTTGAGATAGATTTAAGCTATTTAGAAAAAGATATATTTATACCTTATGAAGTTAAGTGCGATAACCCAAAAAGAAAGGCACACATGCAGTATGTAACTGGTTATTTATTGAAAAAAACAAAAACTCACATCTTCAAAGACTGTGTTACATTTATTGTATTGTATTTTTTTTTTGTATTTTAAAAACAACTTTTATGATAAAAATAAAAACAGTGAGTTTTTGAAAAGTAGAGAATACAATAAAAAAAATGAAAAGTTGTTTTACCTTAACAAAGATTCACAGGAAATATTTTCGACCATTCAGGATGTATTAGTTTGGGTAACTAAAACCCACACCAAATCAGAAAATATAAAATTGTACGCAAAAACTATTTTAAGTATTGAGGTAAATACTAACTTTATTAACTGCATTGAGCCTAAAGAAACAAATTTTGATTTATATTCGATTTAGCGTGTAGATGTTTTATTTTTAACTGGTGTAAAGATATAAATAATATTTTAATGACACGCTGCCGATCTGATAATGATGATGAAATGAAAATGCTTGCTCTTAATTATTCAGGGTGTAAGGTACAGCCCTCCGAATACTGAAAGAGCATGAGCAGTCAACGTAACTGAACATATTTTAGCGAATAAAACTTTCAGGAAAAGAAAGAAAAAATCGGCCTCTCCATACAAAATTGCAAACTTGATTGGACAGTTTGTATTGAGAAGCCGATATTTTTTTTCGTTTCCTGAAAGTTTTGTTCACTGAAAGTTGTTCAATTACGTTGACTGATCATGCATGCCCTTTCAGTATTCGGAGGGCTGTCTCTTACACCCATTATAAGAAAAAGAAATAAACGTATGAAAAATAAGGCTCGTGTTTTAATTACTATTTTATCCACATTTTATTCTGCAGTTCCAGTTGATGCTGATAATAGTAGATTAGTAGCCAAGGGCAGTAAGGCATCAATTGCAGCCCGATATATTTAGGCGCACGAGCGCAGCGAGGGCGCCTATAGTTCGAGGGTGCAATTGATGCTTACACCCGAGCTAACTACTCTGCTTTACATCTCGATTATGAGGTAAGTAGGTACTTACTTACCGCCCTAGGGCTTTTAGGTAAGTACTTACTTACCGCCCTAGGGCTTTGAGGTAAGTACTTACTTACCGCCCTAGGGCTTTGAGGTAGGTACTTACTTACCGCCCTAGGGCTTTTCTAGCTACATTATTACCCTAGAGCGCTCATTGGTCACCTACAAGCCCCATTAAGGTGGTAATAAGGACCTACTTACCGAATATGAGAGATGTAGGTAAATGTAATTTTATCTTCATCTGCTGACTGCTCTGATGCAGATAATTTACATTTTATCACCATCAACTGGGTATTTATTCATAAATTTGGATGATTCATTAGCCCTACAGGTTCGTTTCTAACATAGTACTTAATTTAGTCAATTTGCGCTAAATGGCGCTAATTATTATATATTTACTGCATTTGAACAGTCAAGAGCAGGTCAAGCTAGACACATAGTATAATATAATTTAATCAAATTACTGTGACTTGTAAAATCTTAACTTTATCAATAAATTGTTTGTTTTGAGCTTTGTACCGTTCTTAATTTGATTACTAAGGCTAGAATTGCTTTGCGAGTGTTAAGCTTGACCTGCACTTGACTTTACCTATTAATACGCAAAGCTAGCCCATCTGACTGAAGCTGACAGATAAAATATCTGTTAATACCTAATAATAGAGTTCACAAAAGAGTCAGTGTTTTGTAAACAAACTTTTTTCTTATAATAAAAAAATTCTTATAAAAAAAGATTTATTTCCAATTATACGAGGCACACGTTTGTAACCACAATACACAGAGGAACACTTAATCTATCGTTTTACATACAGAAAGTCAGAAATATCTACATTTTTAACACATGAACTTGATGTTTTGATTTTGTTTACAAAACACCTGACTATTTCCTGATCTCTGGTATATGCTGGGAATGACAAAAAGTACAGAATATGCTCTTAAAATATTTATTAGTTTAAGATAATAAGATATTTTCATTTCTCCCCAATAAGTAAGAAATTAGAAGTGGCATATTTGGTAAATCTGACCAGTAGTCATAAAAAATCTTAAGACTCTTTGTTATATTTTTGTATAGATATTTGTCTTTCAAAAAAGCTCTTTACAGCTTACAAAATAACTCGGGCTGTGACCATTAATGTGCAGAAGTTGAAAAATGAGTCGCGGGGGTGAGCGCTGCATGTGGGGGAAGGCTAACGAATCATTCATCGGCTCTCCGCCTCTCACCAATGCTCAGAAAATAACCATCATAGCCCGACTTATCCTGAATGTGCTATACCTTATCTAATAATTTGTTAGCTTATTCAGTTCCCAAATATACCCTACAATTTTTACTTTATTACTTACATTAGCATCCAAGTAGTTTTTTAATGGGTTTTTGGTACTGGGGCGTTTAGCTTTTAAGTAAACCACATACTAAATTTATCAAGGAAAATCCACAATCCCAAATATTACATCTCAGTTTCGTTTTATTGAATTAATTACAGATTTCTCGAGAATTTTTACTCTTTTCATTGCTTTTGTTTCATATTTGTTAAAATAATAATAATTAATATTTATTCGACCAGTGAACCATCAGCGGTTTGACTGTCGAAGACATTGATCTGAAGATCTTAGATCCTGTGATTTTTCCCTGGTGGACGCTAAGCCACAGTTTGGAATCAGATTATTGGGTAGTACATTTTTTGAACTCATCCAGAGACCCGCTCAAGGTTAAAATGATTTCACCGACGAGCAGCTTTGTGCAACTAAGCTTCAGAGATTTTGCTCGTGCAATATAATATGTGTAGTGTGGTAGTTTGATTAGCTTTGTATGCATTCACTATCATTCACTTCACTAGTATTGTGTGATTTGAATGGTCCAGTCAGTTGCACTAATTCTATTCCAATCTTCACTTCTGTTCACTTATCGGTGGTAAGAGAGACTACTCATACATTAGCTATAACAATACCTTTGTGCCCATATTTGGTAGGTTTATTTATAGCCCTGAAAGATTTTCACCCTGTAAAAGAAAACAACAATGTTTTACCAAAATTTTGATTGGGTTAAAGTAAACATTCAGTTTTATTTTATCCGTAGGTTAGTTACTTACTGTTAAAAGGTTTTGTTTAAGTATAATATATCACAGATTTAAAAAGGAGAGCGTCTCCTTTTTTATAATTTCTAAATAATTTTTGTGTAAATAATGGCCGCCATTGTGGATGCGTGAGAGTGCGTGACGTATTTTAGATAAATGTATCCATCTCTTTCAGTTTCATAGCGTCGTGTATCTTGCATATCTTTCTCTTCTTTCTTAAGTATAAAATTTTATCCTTGAGTTGAGTTGACAGATATTTTCTTTTCTAATTTTTACGCTGCTCGTTGTGTATAGAATAAATTTCTAGTTCTTTTAGAAAGCATGCAATGTACACGCGTTTTCGCCGATAGCAAATTCCGGACTCTTAACATTAACTCAATGTTAAGAAATTTAGGAGAATAGCGACCCTGTGTTACATGGTAAAATTATACAAGTTGAGTTTACCTTATACTGGTATTAAAAATATCAACGTTAAAATTTTGAATGTGTTACTGGTGATTTCATAAATTATCACCTAATGTGCATTTATTCCATTTTCTCCATACAAACTTTCGTAGATTGACTGGACTAATATTATAACCTTAGATTATGAATAACGGCAGCTTATTACAACGCTGAGTGTCGTTTCTGAATCAAATACTGACTGATGGTGTGGTTGGTAGTAAGCCTGCCTTGTGTGCCGTGTGTAGCGGGTTCGATCCCCGCCCAGAGAAAATATTTGTGTGATGAACACAAGTGTTTGTGTTTGTGTCTGGGTGTTATTTATCAATTTATGTAAGTATGTATATCAGTCTCTGATACCCCTAGTGGAACCAATGGGATCAGATAACCTTGTGTAAAAATTATCTGCATTAAAAAAACCGGTCAAGTGCGAGTCGGAGTCGCGATATTACGTATTTTGCAAACTAAATTTGTTTATAAAGGTATTTTGCAGATTTCAAAAAAACTGTGCAACTTAGAAAGATCGTTTTATTTTTGCTGTAAAATTTACGTAAACTTCTATCGACTGTAATAAATTCAGATTTTTCCTTTCATAAACTTCGGAGATAATAGGATCTATTTTTTTTATTTGTTTAATTTACTTCTTACATTGTTATACCATGGTAAAATATAGAAATACTGTTGGAAATGTTTAAATAATTTCATAAAGTAATATTTGAAAAATCGATTAAATTTGACATGGATAAACGCCGCCATTTTTCGCGCGTTTTGGATGACGTCACATGCCACGTTCTGTATTGTTCACTATAGGCTTGTAAAGGTAAAACCTGAAGATCTTCAGTTTTAATCGCTATTAGATGATGGAAAATGCTAAAAATACATTTTATAGGGTATTGTCTTATGCCAAAGTGCCCAAATACTATGAGAAGTTTACAGATAATGTGGTTTTTGCGGATCCGAGAGATGTGAAAACACGAAAAAAATGGTATAAGGTGATGAGAAGAACTGAAGTATTTTCAATATCGTATTAAAATTGTTGTGAAGATCACTTTAATGTAAGTTTATCATGTTTGTATAGTTAACATGCGTGTCGAGCCACGCGCATAGGGTTCCATAGTTATCTTAGAAATTATTATAGTTAAGCAGGTTCCTAACGAACAGCGAGATTCAGCGCCTGATTGTAATTTCCATTGTTTTCAGTATTTTGACTATTTCTCGTCAACCTGTAAAGCTGAATTAGCTGTTTTTCTTTTAAGTTCTTCATATTCATGTCGTGGTAAGCACTGTATATTTTTCCACGTTTCCATATTAACCGTTTAGCTGGCAGGGGGACACGACCCTGACAATAAATTGCCCTTTTAGGAAATTTTTTCACAAACGAATCCCTAATTCATAAAACCGGCCAAGTGCGTATCGGGCCACGCGCAGTTCTAGGGTTCTGTAGTTTTTTTTACGATTTTTTATCGCAGAGCAGGTTTTGCTTAAATATTTCATAACGTTTATAACATAAACTTTTTACCTCCTAATATGCTCAGCGAGGTCCTAGCGCCTGACTGATATTACAATTTTTATTATTTCCGCTATAACTACCTTCTTTACCTGTAAAGCCTACTTAGCTGTCTGTGATAATTGTCCTTTCAATTTCATTATATATACTACTACTGTGAATTTTTATACATTTCCAATAACAACACTTTATCTGGCAGGAAAGGCGGGGTGATTCCAACAAACAATTTCGCTTTCAAGCTAAATATTACGCAAACGGATCCCTAAACCGAAAAATTATCTTCGCAAACTCACATTATTTTTAAAAGACCTATCTAACGACACTCCACACAATGGGGTAAACAAAAAAAAAATTCAGCCCCACTTTACTTGTAGGGGAGGTACCCTAAAAAAATATTTTGTTAGATTTTATTTTACAAATTTCTCGGCGTGAATAAAATACGTATTCGTACAAAATTTCAGCTTTCTTGTACGAAGGGTACCTGAGCTAAGCCGAATTTTTCTTCCAAATACAACAGCACAGTATGAATATCGACACTACGACATGGCGCGTGACGTCACGTTTCGATTCGACCAATGGCGAGGCTTTTTGCAAATTCGAACTTCCCTCGCTTATTTATCCCTTTTTAATTAATATTTTGTGCATTTAAATCCACACTAAACAAGAAAATAATGGTTTAGGTGTAATGTCAGGGCAATAAAGTATAATAAATAAAAAAATCAAGTTAATTTATAAGACATGCATACTCCCTATTGTATTTTTTTTTCATCGTGGCTTGAAAACTAAGATTTGCAAATAAATACAAAAATATATTTTAGAATGTAGAAGTAAAGCCCTTTCATGTGATATCCTACTCGACCTAGTAACGACAATTTTAAATGTTGTCTCCCCTATTTGGGCCCCCTTTGCATTAATAGTCATACGAGTATATTTTTTTATCTTTCATGTGCAGTTAAGTTGGGTAGCCATATTCTAAAACTATTCCAAATTTCAAGTAGATCGCATAAGTGGTTGTTGAGATATACGGGTGTGACAGACAGACAAACAAAGTTGCACCATAAGGGTTCCTTTTTTTACCATTTTGGTATCGGAACCCTAAAAATTTGGACTCGCTTCGCTCGGTGACAATAACCTAGCTTTTTCTTCTTCGCATCATTTAAAGACCTAACAGAGATTGGTTAGGAGTCTGTTATATGATTAGAAATGCTTTGATTTTTTGATACAAAAATTACAAAAAATGTATGAGAAAAAAAAATTGTATTTTTTTTTGGATATTTTGAACTTACATTTAATTCTTGATTCTTTATTATCCTGTCAAATAAAATCTGCCTGAGAAATTTATATTGGGGTCAACTGCTTCGATGCACACTAAAGGCCGGGGCTATTCGGAACAAAGAACATATATCTACACTCGTTCGGGATCAGTAAGGTTTTTATCTTGTAATCATATCGCACGAGCCGAACGAAAGAAAGTAATACGCGTTATAGAAAATTCTTTCCTAATGGTAATGGTGAGCGTTTACTAATTTTGATGGTCATAAAATAAGGCCAAATGAAATTGTTAGGTAGGTATAGTCTTTATATTGGTCGAAGTAGATAATTATGTCAAAAGTTAACATACCCTCTTTATCGTCTTCAACTTCGCAGCCGAACCGCATTAGTTCACATTCATCGGGAAATATTTTAAAAACGTACCTTTTCCCATCCCACCTTATACCACAAACTTCTCCGTCGTCAGTTTGACAAAGTTCCACTTCTTTACAGAATTGAATTTTTTCTGGGTCCGTGATTTTGGAGTCTAAATTACGGAGACACAGTAAGAAGTATAGAAGTTTTAATCTAGACATGCTTACACAGGTACAAATAACAAAATTTCAGTAGGTATTAATCATTCGATTGAGTTTTTCCGCGCCATATAGTAATGGGCATGGTAATGGGATCTTTGGGAAAATCAGTCATAATTACAGCGATTCGAAAAAATTATGTTGCGTAAAATTAATTAGGGCTTGCGGTCTTGCAGTTTAATTACCTTATTCACGGCTTGACGTGTTCACGCGGCTTGGTTAAAAAAATTACGAAGAACTGAGTAGTGGCATCTAGTATTGAATAGATAAACTACAGTACGCATATAGCGCCATCTATAAAATTGAATAATAACTTTTTTTTGTGCCATCTGGTGTGGAGTAGTGAAACTAAAATCAAAACCAGAAATGAGAAGTCGAAGTTGCGGTGATATTTTACTTCTAAAACATGACACAAGATGGTAATAGTAATATTTTCTGTTTTTTTTTTTGCCACATTGGTTGAGATTTTACAATTTTCGAGGTTAATTTGGCTATGGACAGCGACCAACGTGAGCCCGCTGATTTTCCGCTGATAACTGTTGTAACCGTTCAGAATCAAATATTCTAATGTCATTATCGCGATAAAACAGATAGGGACGTGTGGATCTCCCTTTGCGCTGATAGTCACGTTAATCGGAACCACAGATCGGAACGCATAACGATCGTCCTGTCATGTTCTGTCAGTGTCAGCTGTTGCTCAGTCTTGAAAATTTTGTTCTAAAATGTAAGGAAATTTCAAAATTGCATCATATTTTTCAATCGTTTAGCTCTGAAAGCGCCAAACTTTCATTGCGGTTCGTCCTTCAAACAAGCTTAGGTAGTGAAATAATTAAATTGAAAACATAACCTTAGTCTAAAATGACCTCCAAGTCTGATAATGTAAAACCTAAGACTGTGAGAGTGTATGAATTGGACCCCTTTGAGAAGCTTATAAAAGGGGTAAAAGTTGCAGCATGCATGCTTACAGAGTCTACGCCGATAGGTAAGTCCCGTACTGGTTAACAACTTAAATGGTAGTCAGTAGGTACCTATGAAGTAACTTTCTTTTAATCTAAGTAAATACCAAATTTTTGTTTTTTAGTATAAAAATACACACAAAAGCACTGTTACAAATTTCAAGAAACAAGTATGTTTTTATAATTTAATATTTCAGTTGACGAAGCAAGTGTGATAAAACGTCTGAGTGCATTAACCCTCAACGGTGCATCTGATGGGAACTGTTGTTCTTGCTGTGGCGTCGGACCATTTGCAACACGCGCTGAACAAACAGCACACTACAAGCATCACTGGCACACTCACAATTTGAAACGAAAGCTGTTTGGAAAGAGTCCGGTCACATTTGCTATTTTTAATTCTAGACAAGGTATGTAAGAAAAGGTAAAAGTTTGGTTTTATTTTCAGAAATTTTCTATATTAAATGAATGAAAACAGGGTACAATTAGTTACTGTGCCTGTATGATAGATAGATTGTAAATAAAAAATCTCACTTTCATTCATGAACATGGTCAACTAGAAAAATATTTTATGAACTCTAACCATCTTAGAATTGCACTGCAATCATCAGTGGAAACATCAGCAACTGGAATCATAAGTTCGTTTTAAGTACTTATTATTATTATTTTAAGTACAGTATTGTTCGAATTAATGTGAACACATCAACATTTTCACAATTTAACTTTTTTTCACAGTTGGCAATACTTTTATGTCAAAGGAGCGGCCATTTTGTTTTACTGTTCTGTCAGTCAGTGAGTAATGGCATATAGCAAGCTACAGATGCGTTGTATTTGTTGTTTTTAACAATTTTTGTGTTTTGAGTGAGTTTTGGCTTTATTTGCTATTTATTTGTGAAGATGGATATTACTCCAAAAAAGCGCACTAAAATTGTGACTTTGAATGAACACACAGCAATGACTCAAAGAGATATTGCCAAGGAGTGTGGTGTAAGTTTAGGAGCTGTCAACAAAATTTTGCAACAGAAAAGGGACACTGGGACGATCGAAGTAAACAGAAAAGGGAAATGTGGAAGGAAAAGAAAGACAACAGCAAGGGACGAAGTTTTTTTAATAGGGGAAAATAAATTAAACCCTAGGAAAACCAGTCAAGAGCTTCAGCAAGACTTAGCACACGCTGGAGTTATTATTCATGACTCCACCGTACGAAAACGACTTATTGAAGGGGGAAGAAAAACAATCAGACCTCAAAAATAACAGTTATTGACTGCTGCCATGATGAAAAAACGATATGATTGGGCAAAGAAATATGTGAGCTGGACTGTTGAAGATTGGAGAAAAGTGTTGTTCTCAGATGAGAGCCATTTTTTGGTACAAGGACAGCGATCTCGTTTCGTTAGAAAAAGTGACAACGAAAAGATTACGACAGCTCATATTGATCAAACAGTTAAACATCCGTTAAAGAAGATGTTTTGGGGCTGCTTTTCTTATAAAGGTACCGGATGCCTTGTGCCGATCGAAGGGATGATGAACTCGCTAAAATACAGAGACTTGCTAGAACAGAGAGTGGAAGTTGAACTAAGAAAAGTTGATGCTAATGGTCAAGAAGTTTTTCAACAAGATTCGGCTCCATGCCACGTGTCCAAGATCATGAAGAAATATTTCAAGGACAACAAGATATCATGTCTTGAATGGCCAGGGAACTCACCGGACCTTAATCCCATTGAAAATCTGTGGGCTATTGTGAAAGCTAGACTTCGTAAAACGGATTGCACAACAAAAACAAAACTGATTGAGGCTGTAATCCATACATGGTTTCGAGACCAGCAAATATCATTAGACTGTAAAAAACTTGTCGATTCTATGCCAAAACGTGTTGAAGAAGTTATAAAAGCCAAGGGAGGACACATTTTCTATTAAAACAACTTAAATTGTATTCATTTCTCTGTTTTTTTGTTCTATAAGCATTTACTTATATATAAGTACTAGCCCATCGGCACGTTACAATGTCCCCAATTCGTTGGTCCGAAATTTGACGTTTAGGACCAACAAACGTCAGTCATTGTCAGTCATATTGTCAACATTGGATGCAAATACACTTACCACCAAAATGGAATGTTCTTAGTTGAAGAAACAATATACACTTATTATTATTATTGTTATTTCTTATTATTGTTTTTGACTATAATCCAATTAATGAAACTGGAAAACCAGGCCTAAATCACATATAAACAGTAAAAAGTTTGTTTTGTTTTTTTCCCGCCATATTATTTCCGTTCCGTGTATTTAGCACCGACCGAAGTACTACACAACGTAGTTCACGCGATTTTTCACAGATGGCGCTATTTTTTCTTGTATGGGGAAATTTTGAACCGTTTGTTTCCAAGACCCTATCTTGACTATATAAATCTATGTCTATAAGTAATAAATGTTGATTTTTTCAAATTATCATTTGTGTTCACATTAATTCGAACAATACTGTAAGTACTTATTTTTTTATTAATTATAAATACGAGTAGTTATAAATTAATAATAAATCAATAATATAGTTTTCTTCTAAGTAAAGTTTTCACATCATTTGTAGTCTGAGGCACATAATACAGACAAATGATGCAATATATGAGGAATTTCCCAAGCCATGGAACATTTTACAGGTTATGTTTCAAGAAAGTAAGTCACCAAGCTGGTAAGCGTTGTGGCTGACAACCCCTGTTGTTGGTGACCGCAGTATGTAAGATGGTACGATACATGGAAAGATGCTGCTGCCTATCCTTGCAAGGCCACAATCCCACGGCTAGAGATGGGTTGGTACTATTCTTTGCCAGTACCACACAAACAATGGATGTGGTACTATTCTTTGCTGGTACCACATGGACGTATTGGACGTGGTACTATTCTTTGCTGGTACCACATGGACGTATTGGATGTGGTACTATTCTTTGCTGGTACCCCATGGACGTATTGGATGTGGTACTATTCTTTGCTGGTACCACATGGACGTATTGGATGTGGTACTATTCTTTGCTGGTACCACATGGACGTATTGGACGTGGTACTATTCTTTGCTGGTACCACATGGACGTATTGGATGTGGTACAATTCTTTGCTGGTACCACATGGACGTATTGGACGTGGTACTATTCTTTGCTGGTACCACATGGACGTATTGGACGTGGTACTATTCTTTGCTGGTACAACATGGACGTATTGGACGTAGTACTATTCTTTGCTGGTACCACATGGACGTATTGGACGTGGTACAATTCTTTGCTGGTACCACATGGACGTATTGGACGTGGTACAATTCTTTGCTGGTACCACATGGACGTATTGGATGTGGTACTATTCTTTGCTGGTACCACATGGACGTATTGGACGTGGTACAATTCTTTGCTGGTACCACATGGACGTATTGGACGTGGTACAATTCTTTGCTGGTACCACATGGACGTATTGGACGTGGTACTATTCTTTGCTGGTACCACATGGACGTATTGGACGTGGTACTATTCTTTGCTGGTACAACATGGACGTATTGGACGTAGTACTATTCTTTGCTGGTACCACATGGACGTATTGGACGTGGTACAATTCTTTGCTGGTACCACATGGACGTATTGGACGTGGTACAATTCTTTGCTGGTACCACATGGACGTATTGGACGTGGTACAATTCTTTGCTGGTACCACATGGACGTATTGGACGTGGTACTATTCTTTGCTGGTACCACATGGACGTATTGGACGTGGTACTATTCTTTGCTGGTACAACATGGACGTATTGGACGTAGTACTATTCTTTGCTGGTACCACATGGCGTATTGGACGTGGTACAATTCTTTGCTGGTACCACATGGACGTATTGGACGTGGTACAATTCTTTGCTGGTACCACATGGACGTATTGGATGTGGTACTATTCTTTGCTGGTACCACATGGACGTATTGGACGTGGTACAATTCTTTGCTGGTACCACATGGACGTATTGGACGTGGTACTATTCTTTGCTGGTACCACATGGACGTATTGGATGTGGTACTATTCTTTGCTGGTACCACATGGCCGTATTGGACGTGGTAATATTCTTTGCTGGTACCACATGGACGTATTGGATGTGGTACTATTCTTTGCTGGTACCACATGGACGTATTGGACGTGGTACTATTCTTTGCTGGTACAACATGGACGTATTGGACGTAGTGCTATTCTTTGCTGGTACCACATGGACGTATTGGACGTGGTACAATTCTTTGCTGGTACCACATGGACGTATTGGACGTGGTACAATTCTTTGCTGGTACCACATGGACGTATTGGATGTGGTACTATTCTTTGCTGGTACCACATGGACGTATTGGACGTGGTACTATTCTTTGCTGGTACCACATGGACGTATTGGACGTGGTAATATTCTTTGCTGGTACCACATGGACGTATTGGATGTGGTACTATTCTTTGCTGGTACCACATGGACGTATTGGACGTGGTACTATTCTTTGCTGGTACCACATGGACGTATTGGACGTGGTAATATTCTTTGCTGGTACCACATGGACGTATTGGACGTGGTACTATTCTTTGCTGGTACAACATGGACGTATTGGACGTAGTACTATTCTTTGCTGGTACCACATGGACGTATTGGACGTGGTACAATTCTTTGCTGGTACCACATGGACGTATTGGACGTGGTACAATTCATTGCTGGTACCACATGGACGTATTGGATGTGGTACTATTCTTTGCTGGTACCACATGGACGTATTGGACGTGGTACAATTCTTTGCTGGTACCACATGGACGTATTGGACGTGGTACAAATCTTTGCTGGTACCACATGGACGTATTGGACGTGGTACTATTCTTTGCTGGTACAACATGGACGTATTGGACGTAGTACTATTCTTTGCTGGTACCACATGGACGTATTGGGCGTGGTACTATTCTATGCCGGTACAACACGGAGTTTTTATAATAAATTAATAATTAAAGTTTGTGTTTATGAAGAGTTTGTTTGTGCATTTTTTAATGATGGTAAAACAGGACATTTTTCTTGGTTGCTGATAATTCAGTAAATAGTGGCCAATGTCATTTCTCATTATTCGCAACAGAAACTTAATTGTTAGGAACCTTGAAACCTTGAAACTTAGCCTATAAATAGAGATAGAGAGCCCCCTTAATTATTTTTATTTTTATTATAGAGGCAACAGAAATACCTAATCTGTGAAAATTTCAACTGTCTACCTATTACGGTTCATGAGATACAGCCTGCTGACAGACAGACAGATTAGATAGACAGAAACTAGAGGCTAGTATGGTCCCATTTTTCACCCTTTGGGTATGGAACCCTAATAAGCTATCATGTCACTAAAAGAGGTGACAGTTTTTATTTTTAATTATTTAATATTCTATGACTATCCATTTTGCCATAAGAGAGACAATATATTACGAAACTAAAAAAATTATAATTGTGTTATTCATGTTCAAGGAAATTAGATATTTTACAATAACTCAATGACCCTATCTCTATTTATGATCCAAGTTTTGTGGTTGCTTACATTTGGATTTCTGTTGCAAATTCAAACTATCATCATACAAAGTTTCATCAAAATATGGATTGGCCGTGAGCATAACAGATGGACAGACAGAGTTACTTTTACATTTATAGTATTAGTTGCGATTTGTGATTGCATTTAAATTAATGTGTGATTGTATTTACATTTCAGATGACGATTCCAGTGTATCTGGCAGTGATTCAGAGGCCGAGGATACATCAAAGAACCCAGCAAGCGATCTGTTTGCAGCGGCGACGAGGCACTGCAAGGCATTCTTCACCAACCAAACAGGACAAGTGTTCTGTATTTATAGATGTATACTGCACCATCGCAAGGTAAGAATATATGTATGTAATCATACTCTTTATTTCATAAACATGTCAAGAAACAAGTATACATCAAAATGTATAAATCATTATATAAAATACAGTACCTGGGCGACCGAACTTCGCTCTATAATAGCCGCCTCAACCTAAAAATATCATCGGGTGAGCAAGCTACGCTACTCGCCAACAGATGGCGCTGTTAGTTTCTTAAACGCGCAAAGAAATTTAAAAAATAGGTGAAAACGAATTTTCCCAGACACGAGACCTAGCTAGATCAATTTTTCGCCCCCTAGAACTCCCGTATGATAAATTTCATCGAATATATACATTTATATATATACAAATATTGCTCGTTTAATAGTATAGGATTACTAATTACTAGGTCGTTTTTATGATCTAAAAATTCGTTAATGCCATAAAAAGTATTTTCGAATAACCAGTTTTTAACATTTGATAAAACATATTCGGATAATTTAATTTTATCGGGAATTACATTACATTATAGATTTTTAGGCCCACTGTATGCGTCGATTTGGCTGACTTTACTAGCTGTTATATGCCTCTCTAACAATGACATTAAATTTTAACTCTTAGGGAAGACTAAACGCCATACGATAATAATAGCTGTTTCCCGCAATTTTGTACGCTTGAAATTCAGAATGAAACTCGTCTAAGTCCTTCCCGTAGGTCCAACGAGCTTCACATCAAATTCCATCAAAATCAGTTCTGCAAATTAGCCGTTAAAGCTCTACTGACAGAGTTTATATCGCATTTATAATATTAGTTTGGATTGAATAAATTTAAAGCCAAAATTTGAAAGTCTTAAAGTGATGTTATCTTGTGTCAGCCTGTAGCAGGTAGCAAAGACAGCAACAATTTTAGACCTAGAAAAATGCTTTTTAAAAACAGTTTTTTAGACTTGTTCATTTACTTATATATAAGTACTAGCCCATCGGCACGTTACAATGTCCCCAATTCGTTGGTCCGAAATCTGACGTTTAGGACCAACAAATGTCAGTCGTTGTCAGTCATATTGTCAACATTGGATGCAAATACACTTACCAACAAAATGGAATGTTCTTAGTTGAAGAAACAATATACTCTTATTATTATTATTTCTTATTATTGTTTTTGACTATAATCCAATTAATGAAACTGAAAAACCAGGCCTAAATCACATATAAACAGTTAAAAGTTTGTTTTGTTTTTTCCCGCCATATTATTTCCGTTCCGTGTATTTAGCACCGACCGAAGAACTACACAACGTAGTTCACGCGATTTTTCACAGATGGCGCTATTTTTTCATGGGGAATGTTTGAACCGCTTGTTCCCAAGACCCTATCTTGACTATATAAATCTATGGACTTGTTTCTATTTTTCATGCAGGAACATTGCTTTGAATTAATGGATACAAAATAAATAACCTTTATATTATTAAATCTTTTCGGAATGAGCTGTCAATGCATGGTTTACTACCTGGCCACACAATACCGACACGAGACCTTAACTGCTTAGACCATTTTATACTGAAAATAGACAATTCCATTTCCTCTGCTTTTATCGCAATAGTAAGAACTTCTATAACCGACCACTTAACGACAGTATTAGCCTTAACTAGCACCTCTCATACAAATAAACCGACTAAAACAAAAACAATTGTTGACTTCGAGAAAGCATACTCTACACTTTTATCAAAACATTTAAACGAACTATTACTATGCACTGACGCGAATATATTATGTGATTTATTACAAAATAAAATAATGGAATCTCTTTTTGAAAATACTAAAATAATATACATACCAAGATTTAAACGTATAAAAAAACCGTGGATTACAGAAGGAGTGTTACGATGCATTAAAAATAGAAATAAAATGCAAAAAAGTCTGCGCTCCGACCCTACAAATGAAATTTTGAAAATAACTTATCGTAGATACAGAAACTACTGCACCAAGCTGATAAAAAAATTAAAACGTCAATATGAACGCGATAAGTTGAGGAATTCACTTAAAAATAATAAAAAGCTATGGAACACTATTAACGACATAACGCCATTGAAATCAAATAAAACAACTAACACTAATCTTTTGAATATTAAGGAATCTCCAAATCTCTCCGTTGAGTACGTTAATGATTACTTTTCTAATGTAGGAAAAAACCTGGCTGAGACAATCTTACAAAAAAAAAAGGACTTAAAAATATGGACATTTCGTTATCTTATTCTCAAGTGAACTCTTTTGTACTCCTGGATACAGACGACGAAGAAGTTGAACGAGTAATCATGGGGCTTGACTCGAATAAAGCTCCTGGATGGGACAATATACCAACAACATTTTTAAAGAACTCGAAAGATATACTTGTCCCTGTGATTACTTCTTTAACAAACTTATGTTTTAAAACTGGCATTTTTCCCAATGCTCTCAAGAAATCTATAATTACACCAGTTTACAAGAGCGGGGACAGAGACGACGTTAACAATTATCGACCTATATCAGTCCTGCCTGCTATTTCTAAGATCTTGGAAAAACTCATTAATAAAAGACTTGTTGACTACATGACAAAATTTAACATCTTTGCCTCATCCCAGTATGGATTTAGAAACGGAATTTCTACAGATAATGCAGTTTCAGCACTTACTTCATTACTAGTTGAAAACCTGGACAAGGGTAAAAAATGTATTGGGGTCTTCCTCGATCTTAGAAAGGCATTTGATACAGTCTCTGTCCCCATTCTTGTAAAAAGGCTTGAAAACATTGGAATTCGTGATACCCCCCTTTCTCTTCTTAATAGCTACCTCACCGGAAGAACACAACGTGTTAAAACAGGACAATATATAAGTGACGATGTAGATGTTACATTTGGAGTTCCGCAGGGGAGTGTACTTGGCCCCACATTGTTCTTGGTATATATTAATGAGTTATGCAAACTGGAAGCTGGTGGGGGCCAAGTATTCTCATATGCCGACGATACTGCAGTGATTTTTTGTGGAGATAGCTGGAGTGAAGTGCGTAAAAATACTGAGGTTGGTCTGGCCAAAGTCATGTGTTGGTTAAATCTTAATTTACTAACGTTAAATGCTGCAAAAACTAAATATATTTGCTACACCATGACTAACAAAACCCAACCAAATAGTAGCTTTGAGATGAGGATTCATGAATGTCCTAACCCCTCTACCAATAATTGTTTATGCCCTCTTCTTGAGAAAGTAGATCACATCAAATATCTTGGTGTTTATATTGACCAAAAACTAACATGGTTCAACCATATAGAGCTAACCATGACTAGATTAAGAAAGCTTATTTGGGTTTTCAAAGCCCTCAGGCATGTGGCTGACAAGGAATTACTCACTAAAATTTATATTGCTCTCACACAATCAATAACCACCTACTGTATTGTGATTTGGGGGGGTGCAGTAAAAACCAAATTGATGGATCTTGAAAGAGCTCAAAGATCACTGCTAAAGGTAATGCACTTTAAAAGACTTCGATTCTCAACTGAACAGCTTTATATAGAAAGTGGCGTTTTGACAGTACGTAAATTGTATATCCTACATGTATTACTGAAACAGCACAAGTCACTAGTATATGATCCTCAAGTCCTTATGAAACGTCGTAAAGATATCGTAGCTGTCTCAAAACCTGTGAAATCGACCTTTGCAAGAAGACAATATGAAAAGCAATCAGCTTACTTATATAACATAGTTAATAAAAAAATTACAATTTATTCAAAAAATAGTTTTGAATTAAAACAAACAACGACAGAATGGCTAAAATCTTTAACTTATGATGAAACAGAATCACTTTTAAATATAGTATCTTAATCTTAAACCTTGAATTTAACCATAAACTGTAAAATTAGCATACCTTATATATATCACTTAAACACTCATACACATACAATTATACAAAAACATATCCTGCACACACCCTCACACACACACACACACACGTTACCTTAAACACACCTTCCTATATACATATATATTCATACACTCTCACGCACATGTACACATACATACTGTAACTTCTTTTGATTTATTACTTTTTCTTTATATTTTTCTTTCCGTTTAATAGTAATTTGATGTTTGTTAGTAACAGACGTTTAGGAAGAGTGGGGTCTCCCAACACAAGTATTAATATACTTAAAGGGAGTTCCCAAAACCAGAACAGTATATTAAGACTTAGTTACAAATAAACATTTTGAATTTGAATTGAATTGGAATATCAGTAAGTCCTAAACAGGGCTAAGCCTGTATTGAAACATCTGGAGTGATGTTCTGCGCATTGTTCCCGAAGTTAACGTGCTTTGTTCAAATAAAATAATGACTTTTCTTTCTTCTTTCAGGAGCAACTATCATCAGACGGCGACGGTCGCGCCTGGGTGGAGCGAGTGCAGCGTCTGGCAATACCGGGGTTCCAGCGGTGGGCAATCTTCATGGTCTCCGGGGGGCACTTCGCGGGAGCGGTCTTTAGTGGAGGCGTGCCGGTATGTTGCTATAATATGTAGCGTCTGGCAATACCCGGGTTCCAACAGTGGGCAGTCATCATGGTCTTCGGGGGGCACTTCGCCTGGAGCGCGTTTTAGCGGGGGCATGACGGTATGTTGTTATAACGTGTAGCGTCTGGCAATACCGGGGTTCCAATGGTGGACAGTCATCATGGTCTTCGGGGAGCACTTCGAGGAAACGATGTTGTTATAATGTGTAGCGTCTGGCAATACCGGGGTTCCAGCGGTGGGCAGTCTTCATGGTCTCCGGGGGGCACTTCGCGGGAGCGGTCTTTAGTGGATGCGTATAATGCTATAATATGTAGCGTCTGGCAATATCGGGGTTGCAACGGTGGGCAGTCTTCGAGGTCTTCGGGGGGGCATTTGCCTGGAGCGGGCTTTAGCGGGGGCATGACGGTATGTTGTTATAATGTGTAGCGTCTGGCAATACCGGGGTTTCAATGGTGGACAGTCATCATGGTCTTCGGGGAGCACTTCGAGGAAACGATGTTGTTATAATGTGTAGCGTCTGGCAATACCGGGGTTCCAGCAGTGGGCAGTCTTCATGGTCTCCGGGGGGCACTTCGCGGGAGCGGTCTTTAGTGGTTGCGTGCCCGTATGTTGCTATAATATGTAGCGTCCGGCAATACCGGGGTTGCAACGGTGGGCAGTCTTCGAGGTCTTCGGGGGGGCACTTCGCCTGGAGCGGGCTTTAGCGGGGGCATGACGGTATGTTGTAATGTGTAGCGTCGTGCAATACCAAGTTGCAGCGGTGGGCAGTCTTCATGGTCTCCGGTGGGCATTTCAAGGGAGCGGTCTTTAGCTGGGGCGTGCCGGTAGGTTGTTATAATGTGTAGCGTCTGGCAATACTAGGGTTCCAGCGGTGGGCAGTCCTCATGGATGGTCTCCGGGGGGCACTTCGAGGGAGTATTCGATTCTATGGTCGCATGATGTTATACATAAATAGATAAATAACACCCAGCCACAGAAGAAACACTTGTGTTCATAACACAAATGTTTGCCCTGGGCGGGAATCAAACAGACATCACTCGTACTAGCGAATCAAAATAGAGCGCCAGCACTTTCACGTGACTTTATTCGGAACGTCTGGTCGTGCTGAACTATTAACCTCAGAAACCCCATGTCAAAAATCGCAGGAATCTAAAAGAAAACGTTGTTATTTACACTATAAAGCATAATTTTCCATAAATTGCAATATATTTTTCATGAATTTTCCATTTTCCGGGATCTCTATGGGAAATTGACATAGGGGTCATATGTCAAAATTTTCCTGACACCGATCAGATGTTAATGAGTTCCAGAGGTTGAAATAAATCTTGTTTTTTTACCTGTATCAGGTAGTGCACAAAACCCTGCACTCGTACGTGACCCGCCGCGGACAGGGGCAGGCGCAGACGAGCCGCGACCAGCACGGCGCCGCGCCCCGCTCCGCCGGCGCCAGTCTGCGCAGGTACAACCAGGCACAGTTCCTAGAGGTAACTATTTACCACCCTCACCGTTTTTACGGTTCCCAGGCTAAATGGTAAAAACGTAACCGTGGTGCGACTTCGTCTGTATCTCTGTCACGCCTGTTTATCTCAGGAACGACTCAAGTTATCGCCTTGAAATTTAATATGTTTGCCCAATTTTATTGCAAACGAAAAGAATTTCAATAAAACGATCTCTATAAGTAACACATGCGGTACATTGCAATGAGCCGGTTTTTAAAAAAGAAAAACTAGCTTTAATTTTCTTGATAGATAGCGTTGTTGTAGGACAATTAACTGTCAACTTATTTTTTCCTAGTGTTGTCTAAGGAGGTTTATTTACTTCACGCTTCATCTATGACAGATTTATTTTATGTTCTTTAGCAACTCTCTTCAGCGCCATCTATCGACACCTTTGGATACTCAGTTGACGCTTAGCTACGAAACCGGCTCATTATTGACTTTATTCTGTTTACTTAAGGTTGAAATTTGAGAATGACCAATCTGTAAACGTGAGTTAACTATTATTTCACCTGTGACCGTGTATTACTTTCAGCACGTCCAAGAGGTAGTCTCGAGTTGGTCGGAGGACCTCCTGGGGTGTTCTTTGATCTTGTACCGCGCGGTCGGGTCGGCGAACCAGGCGGCGCTTTTCGGCAAGAACTCGCCGCTCAATAGAGACGACCAGAGAGTGCGGGCCTTCCCCTTCCCGACAAGGAAACCCACCTACAAAGAGGTGCAGCGGGCACATGAGACTGTTGCTAGTATTGAGGTTTATGGTGAGTTTTGTAGCCCACTAGCTTTTGCCCGCGACTTCATCCGCCTGTTAAATAAAATATACTAGGTTTAATTTTTTTGGACCTGATTTCCTTTTGCCTACTTATTAGTGAGGTCAAAAGCAACAAATTTTGTTCTACGACTTTGCTAACAACCCACGAAAAATTTTCTACTTCGACTGACCACTTTAGTATGGAGAGTCGAAATTTTTTTGTGCGTTGTTAGCAAAGTCGTAAAACAAAAGTTGTTGCCTTTGACCTCACTAATAAGTGGGCAAAAGGAAATCAGGTCCAAAAAAATTACCTTGTATAAGGTCCAAATCAAAGAAATTGTTTATTTCATATGTCTATTAAAACTAAACATCAAAGTCAAATTAATAAAATTAAATACAATAAAAAAAATAACAATGTCCTCCTACTGGGTGGATATCTAGTAGAAAAGCCGTTTAAGAGATACAGCCCTTTACAAAGGGACAGACGATGTAGGTTCATAGCTTCTAGCACTCTATGGATCATCATCATCATAGGGAGTCACGTTCGATTCTAAACTATTATATGATCAACATATAGCCAAAATCACTGGAAAGGCTACTAAGGCATTAGGTTTTCTTTTTAGAGTGGGGAAAAAGTTTAAATCGGCAAAAACTCTAAAAATTCTTTACTGCGCCCTTGTGAGAAGCCAACTAGAATACTGTTCGCAAGTATGGAGTCCGTGTTACGCAAAATATATTGATAAAATTGAATTGATTCAACGTAAGTTTCTGAGGTACCTAAACCGAAGATTTAAAACAAATCTTAAGGATTATACTGATCGTTGCAAGCACTTTCATTTTCTGCCATTGTTCTTGCGAAGAGAAATATCTGACTTCACACTTCTCTCCAATTTATTTACCGGTAGTCTAGACGTGCCAGAGTTACTCTCTCAGATTGGCTTGCAAGTACCAGTCGCGCGTCCATCGCGTCGTAACTGGTTATCGCTTCACGTTCCGGCCACTACGATTAACTATAAGAGCAACTCATATATACCGCGAGTTTGTAGGTTATTCAACAATAAAATGTCACAGCATACCGACTTATTTTTCAAGAAGGCAGCTCAGTTTAAAACCTTTATTAATAATGACTTCTTTTTATAAGTTTTTTACAGCTATATTTCTAATTTGAGGCACGATTTATTTTATTATTCCATACGTAAAAAAAAATATTTTTTTTAGGTGGCACAAACACCCAGTCTACATTAGTTTAGTAGGTACATATAAAATATAAGTATATTTTAATGTTTGTTTAGTTTTAAGTTGTTTTATCCGATTGTTACGTTAATTCATGCATGTCAAGCTCGTCACTTCGGACTTTGTATTGTTCTACTTATTTCATAAAGCATAGAAGCTACAGTTGCGCTGTAAGTGTTGAGCTTGACCTGCTTTTGATATTACCTATAGAATTTAGTTTTTGATGTGTTTTTTTAAGCCTACCTTCAGTTCTTTTTTATCTTAAGTTTCATTTTTATAGGTGAAAACTTGTTAATGGCCCAGATCCTACCTAATGTATAATGAGTAATGTGTAAAAAATAAGGCTGTAAGTTTTCCAAACAAAATAAAATAAAATAAAATCCTATGAAACGTCCACTACAGGACAGGGAGCTCCCTCTATAATTCTAGCTTTTGCTGAAAAAATGTAGAGGGGAAGTACCATAGTCACCTCGCTTGTTAGCGTTACGGCTGGCACCATGGACCGCGGTTGTAGGTGACCGCAGTAAGTAAGATGTTAGATACAAAGGAGGATGCTGCTGCCCATCATCCAGTTTATAACCCTTAGTCGCCTCTTACGACACCCACGGGTATGTAAGGGTTGGTACTATTCTTTGCCGGCACCACACTCTTTGGATACGAAACCCTAAAAATGCCCCAAAACCCATGCAGTTGACTGTATTTAAATACTTTCTTCCAGAAACCATGGAGCTTTTCCAAAAAGCGTTAATATCGTCGACAACGAACAAAACTCTCACTAAAACCGGCTCTGACACGAGCGTCAAAGCGCAGACTAAGAAAAGTAGTCCAAACAAACCTATAGACAGGGCCAAATCCAGGTAAGTCAGAACAATCTCTATTAACTTGGAAGAATAATATTTTAGGAATTCAGATAAATTACTTCATTTCGTTACTAATGCTAAGAAAACCAATATCTGTTTAGTTAAAGGAGGAAAATTGTGGTAAATTACACAATAATAAAAAAAATATACAACATAGTAACGGAAAGGTGTGGATAATACTTAGGGGTGTGAATCTGCCCATGAAACTGAACAACTTTTCCCAAGAAACTTAGGTCGAAATACGAAAAACCATATTTGACCTCCCATACAAAATGCACTATCAGCTGATGCAATTTCTATGGGAGGTCAAAAATTGATTTTGTTCTATGACACTTGCTATTTGTCTCATGTTAATCTGATCTGGTCCTGTATGACTCCCCATTTATCCCCGTATGTGTCTGTAAAAGGCGACTTAAGGACCGGGAATGAGTGTTCTTCTGCGTACTGTTTCACCGATCGCCGCGGTAGCCAAGCGCAATGCTTGTACGCGTAGCGACTAAAGCGCACCAGACCACCTTCCAAAATATACTTAATTTTGTGGTATGTATTCTGGAGAGAGTTTCTCTGTGTTTGAGCTGTTAGAAAGAATCTAGTCTTAAAATGAGACATAAAAAGGTGGTTTGAAGGTGGAAGGGTTTTTGTGCAAGGCCTGTTTGGAAGAGTACTACCCGCTTGCCTATTTCTGCCGTAAAACAGCCACGTTTGCATTGCTGTGTTTCTGTTTCAAGGGTAAGGGCGCCAGTGAAATTACTGGCACATGAGACATACCATCTTTGTTCTCAGGGTGAGCAACGCGCTTTGCTGTCTTATTAGTGTCAAAGTATCTCAATAATAAGACAGTGGATGCTGTAAGCGGTGGAGACCACTTACCATCAGGTGGCCCGTACGTTTGCTCACTTGTAACATGAGAAATCTTCGTATTTTTTTAGAGAACGTGCCCCAAGAGAGTTACCAATACAAGTGACATCAAGCGAGGACGAAGGACCCTGTTTCATTGACTCGGAGACACCAGCAGGATGGATCAAGACGTTATCTGAACAAAGCAGTAAAGGGGTTATTACCAACTCTAGGAAAGACTTGCTCAATGACTGCTCTGTGGCTAGTTCTGAAAGGTGAGTTCAGATAAGTAGCTTACCCGTGAGCCGACAGAATTTCAACCAGAAGGATTTACCCACTGAGCGCAAAAGCTTGGTGCGCCGACGCGGATAACCTAGCCTTAGAGCCGCTACTCACGCAACAATCTCAATCACAACCAGTTGTCGCAATCTGCAGATTGCCATCAAATTGTAACGTAAGTAGTCCATTGGAGCGACAGAGACACACATCGCTCCAATGGAGCGACAGAGACACACATCGCTCCATTGGAGCGACAGAGACACACATCGCTCCATTGGAGCGACAGAGACACACATCGCTCCATTGGAGCGACAGAGACACACATCGCTCCATTGGAGCGACAGAGACACACATCGCTCCATTGGAGCGACAGAGACACACATCGCTCCATTGGAGCGACAGAGACACACATCGCTCCATTGGAGCGACAGAGACACACATCGCTCCATTGGAGCGACAGAGACACACATCGCTCCATTGGAGCGACAGAGACACACATCGCTCCATTGGAGCGACAGAGACACACATCGCTCCATTGGAGCGACAGAGACACACATCGCTCCATTGGAGCGACAGAGACACACATCGCTCCAATGGAGCGACAGAGACACACATCGCTCCATTGGAGCGACAGAGACACACATCGCTCCATTGGAGCGACAGAGACACACATCGCTCCATTGGAGCGACAGAGACACACATCGCTCCATTGGAGCGACAGAGACACACATCGCTCCATTGGAGCGACAGAGACACACATCGCTCCGACCTGCTCTCGCGCATAGCTCTGTCCCACTGGTATTCTAATCAATTTGCATTATCATGACTATAGGATAGGACACTAACGGACAGGCTACCATTTTTCTTTTGTGTATTCCACCTTCTTACATTTGCAAATAATTTTTGAAGGTCCGAAAGTGAAGCTGAGAACGTTCCTCTAAAAGATCAAACGGCCAAGAAGAAGAAGAAGAAAAAACAACTAGAAGACAACAATAAGAATGAAAATATTAGTAAGATTGTTAAGAAAGTCCCGCAGAAAGTACCAGCTAATATCAAAAAGGTTTGTTAAAAACACTTTTTTTTTTATTGTAAATGGGCTTACTCTGTACCTCGATCTAGTCTTGAAGACAGAGATGAGGTCGACGATGGAACGAGCTTGCCCAGAAGAAGCCTATTCACTCGCGATTTGAATAGATTCGGGTTGTATGAACTCGGGAACACAGACGCAGGCAGAGAATTCCATTCTTTAGCCGTGCGCATTATAAAAGATGTTTCAAAGCGCTTTGTGCGAATGTGAACTTTGTGAACTATAAAACATACTTGGGCTTTTCGTCCCGTTTGGTGCCGGCAAAGAATAGTACCAACCCATCTCTGCCCGTGGGTGTCATAAGAGGCGACTAAGGGCATAAGAACCCCGGAGGATGGACAGCAGCATCTTTCTGTGTATCTTACCATCTTTTATACTGCGGTCACCAACAACAGCGGTCGCCTGTTTTATTTCTGGTATACAAGGTGTAACAGAAAGGGTATATCAACCCTGAAGGATGAGAATCTGCCCATTCTTTTTTTTTTTTTTTGAGGGTAAAGGGGCCGGGCTCCTAATTCCCGACGGCCACTGCGACCTGTGCAGATCTATTGTAGCCAACCCTTTATATTACATTTCCTCGGCCACACCGACAGCCTCAAAGAAGCTGACAATCTGCCTAGGATTGAGAGTTCGAGCATCTTCAGGGTATAGTATGTGTCCTCCCGTTTCCCGACTTCTACTGTGAGTTAGTGCATCACAGTGGCAGATCAGGGAATCTGCCCATGAAATTGAACAACTTTCCAGCCTTTTTTTTGACCTTCCATAGAAACTGAATCAGCTGATTGCTTATTTTGTATGGGAGGTAAAATCTTTTGTTTCGTATTTTGACCTATGTTCCTAAAGGAAAGTTGTTCAGTTTCATGGGCAGAATCACATCCTTCAGGGTTGATATACCCTTTCTGTTACACCTTGTATAGAAAGAAAGTAAATTGTTTATTCTCGACTTAAAAAATAATTACCTTACAGAAAAATACAGATAAATAACACTTTTAATACTAGCTTTTTTTTAAATTGATCTCCACTTGTAAAAAAGAATTTTGTTTCAAGATTTGATTGACCAGTTTGTCAGCGTGGATTAAATATATATCCTTAGTAAATTACAGCTTTCTAGTACTAAGGGTCTCTGAGCTAAGCCGCGGGCAGACAGACAGACAGACGGACATGACGAAACTATAAGGGTCCCTGGTTGACTACGTAACCCTAAAAAAAGTATTCAATAGAAATTATGACATTTGTATATTTTTTAAATAATCGATATGTTATGGACCACTTAAAAATCACTTTTAGGATCTGAAGGTCCTAAATTATCAATTAAACGCTCTTTAATGTGCAAATAAAGTCTTCATATGATTCTATAATGTCTTTTTTTATTGTCAATACTTATGTTGATCAACAGATGTGGAAACTTATAACTGGCGTCGAAAACTCATTGGAAACAATTCTGGAAGCGTGGGAGGGGGATTTGCAAGAGGCGTGTAACACCCAAGACCCGAGTGATGGCAACACTGCGCTACACAAGGCGGCTATTGCAGCCAAACCTGATATGGTCACGTGAGTATTCTATCTTTTGTATTTTTTATACACGGTTTTTCAGGCAGAGTGTATACTAGATAGATTGCATTTTTATTGTTATTTTTTTTATGTAGCCTGTATGGTGTCCCACTGCAGGGCAAAGGCCTCTCCTCCATTTCGCCATTTGTCTCTGTTCTGAGCCTCTGATGGCCAGTTTTCTAAAAAGTTGTTTTAATCGTCGCGCCATCGTCTCCGAGGTCGGCCTCGACGGCGGTGACCATCCTCTGGCACCCATTCCGTAGCTACTCTAGCCCACCTATCCATCCGGATGCATGCGGCATACATGTCCTGCCCAGTCCCACTTCAGCTAAGCAGACTTTTTTCCGACGTCTACAATTCCAGTTTTCGAGCGCAGCGTAGTGTTTCTAATCCGCTTCTATCCGCTTTACACCTAGAATATGCGCTCCATGGCGCGCTGGCAAACCTTGAGCCTGGACTTCTGCGACTCTGTGAAAGACCACGTTTGTTCCCCGTAGGTTAGGATAGTCAGGATACACATGTCGACGAGTTTTCGCTTTAGTGACAGTGGAAGTTCTCCCTTATTGTTAGTAAAAGAAAAATATAGTTTTTGCTTGCGATTTCGTCTTCGTTATTTCACCGGTTCCCATTCCCATAATAAAAAATGTACCAGTGCCAAACTATTAGCTATCAAACAAACAAGGTTTCATTAAATTCGCTTTAGTAGTTTTTGTGTGATGCTCGAACATATAAACAAATATACAAAAAGTTCAAAACTCTGTGATTTGGATTTAGCGGCATCAAAATAGCATAACGTGATCTCAATTTTACAATACTAGAAATAATACGTAGAAGGTTGCTGCTGCCCATCCTCTTATTCACGATCTCTTACTGCCATACTCAGAGACGTCACTTAAAGTTAATCATTCGTTAAGTCTCATGCTGTCGTAGGGACTTTTCCAAGTCTGTAACACAAGGATCGACTAGCTTATTAAATATAGTCCTGTAATTTTTACAATCTTTTTGCAATTATGATACAATTTGTCAATCCTCTTTCGGTATTGCAGTCGTATAACATAAGTTTTATTTAAAAAAATTGTTACAGTCAACTGCTTAACGCGGGCGGCGATCCGTGCGTAAAGAACCACGCTCTGCAGACGCCGTACGCCGCTTCCCCACACCACGACACGCGGGTCGCATTCAGGCTGTTCCAGGCTCAGTTCCCGGACAAATACAACTATGCTAAGGTAGACTGGACTATAGACTATAGACCCTGCTTCATATAGACCTGTGTGTACAGAACCACGCTTTGCAGACGCCGTACGCCGCTTCCCCACACCACGACACGCGGGTCGCATTCAGGCTGTTCCAGGCTCAGTTCCCGGACAAATACAACTATGCTAAGGTAGGCTGGACTATAGACTATAGACCCTGCTTCATATAGACCTGTGTGTACAGAACCACGCTTTGCAGACGCCGTACGCCGCTTCCCCACACCACGACACGCGGGTCGCATTCAGGCTGTTCCAGGCTCAGTTCCCGGACAAATACAACTATGCTAAGGTAGGATGGACTATAGACTATAGACCCTGCTTCATATAGACCTGTGTGTACAGAACCACGCTTTGCAGACGCCGTACGCCGCTTCCCCACACCACGACACGCGGGTCGCAATCAGGCTGTTCCAGGCTCAGTTCCCGGACAAATACAACTATGCTAAGGTAGGCTGGACTATAGACTATAGACCCTGCTTCATATAGACCTGTGTGTACAGAACCACGCTTTGCAGACGCCGTACGCCGCTTCCCCACACCACGACACGCGGGTCGCATTCAGGCTGTTCCAGGCTCAGTTCCCGGACAAATACAACTATGCTAAGGTAGGCTGGACTATAGACTATAGACCCTGCTTCATATAGACCTGTGTGTACAGAACCACGCTTTGCAGACGCCGTACGCCGCTTCCCCACACCACGACACGCGGGTCGCATTCAGGCTGTTCCAGGCTCAGTTCCCGGACAAATACAACTATGCTAAGGTAGGCTGGACTATAGACTATAGACCCTGCTTCATATAGACCTGTGTGTACAGAACCACGCTTTGCAGACGCCGTACGCCGCTTCCCCACACCACGACACGCGGGTCGCATTCAGGCTGTTCCAGGCTCAGTTCCCGGACAAATACAACTATGCTAAGGTAGGATGGACTATAGACCCTGCTTCATATAGACCTGTGTGTACAGAACCACGCTTTGCAGACGCCGTACGCCGCTTCCCCACACCACGACACGCGGGTCGCATTCAGGCTGTTCCAGGCTCAGTTCCCGGACAAATACAACTATGCTAAGGTAGGCTGGACTATAGACTATAGACCCTGCTTCATATAGACCTGTGTGTACAGAACCACGCTTTGCAGACGCCGTACGCCGCTTCCCCACACCACGACACGCGGGTCGCATTCAGGCTGTTCCAGGCTCAGTTCCCGGACAAATACAACTATGCTAAGGTAGGCTGGACTATAGACTATAGACCCTGCTTCATATAGACCTGTGTGTACAGAACCACGCTTTGCAGACGCCGTACGCCGCTTCCCCACACCACGACACGCGGGTCGCATTCAGGCTGTTCCAGGCTCAGTTCCCGGACAAATACAACTATGCTAAGGTAGGCTGGACTATAGACTATAGACCCTGCTTCATATAGACCTGTGTGTACAGAACCACGCTTTGCAGACGCCGTACGCCGCTTCCCCACACCACGACACGCGGGTCGCATTCAGGCTGTTCCAGGCTCAGTTCCCGGACAAATACAACTATGCTAAGGTAGGCTGGACTATAGACTATAGACCCTGCTTCATATAGACCTGTGTGTACAGAACCACGCTTTGCAGACGCCGTACGCCGCTTCCCCACACCACGACACGCGGGTCGCATTCAGGCTGTTCCAGGCTCAGTTCCCGGACAAATACAACTATGCTAAGGTAGGCTGGACTATAGACTATAGACCCTGCTTCATATAGACCTGTGTGTACAGAACCACGCTTTGCAGACGCCGTACGCCGCTTCCCCACACCACGACACGCGGGTCGCATTCAGGCTGTTCCAGGCTCAGTTCCCGGACAAATACAACTATGCTAAGGTAGGCTAGACTATAGACTATAGACCCTGCTTCATATAGACCTGTGTGTACAGAACCACGCTTTGCAGACGCCGTACGCCGCTTCCCCACACCACGACACGCGGGTCGCATTCAGGCTGTTCCAGGCTCAGTTCCCGGACAAATACAACTATGCTAAGGTAGGCTGGACTATAGACCCTGCTTCATATAGACCCGTGTGTGTAAAGAACCACGCTCTGCAGACGCCGTACGCCGCTTCCCCACACCACGACACGCGGGTCGCATTCAGGCTGTTCCAGGCTCAGTTCCCGGACAAATACAACTATGCTAAGGTAGACTGGACTATACACTATAGACCCTGCTTCATATAGACCCGTGTGTGTAAAGAACCACGCTCTGCAGACGCCGTACGCTGCTTCCCCACACCACGACACGCGGGTCGCATTCAGGCTGTTCCAGGCTCAGTTCCCGGACAAATACAACTATGCTAAGGTAGACTGGACTATACACTATAGACCCTGCTTCATATAGACCCGTGTGTGTAAAGAACCACGCTCTGCAGACGCCGTACGCCGCTTCCCCACACCACGACACGCGGGTCGCATTCAGGCTGTTCCAGGCTCAGTTCCCGGACAAATACAACTATGCTAAGGTAGGCTGGACTATAGACCCTGCTTCATATAGACCCGTGTGTGTAAAGAACCACGCTCTGCAGACGCCGTACGCTGCTTCCCCACACCACGACACGCGGGTCGCATTCAGGCTGTTCCAGGCTCAGTTCCCGGACAAATACAACTATGCTAAGGTAGGCTGGACTATAGACCCTGCTTCATATAGACCCGTGTGTGTAAAGAACCACGCTCTGCAGACGCCGTACGCCGCTTCCCCACACCACGACACGCGGGTCGCATTCAGGCTGTTCCAGGCTCAGTTCCCGGACAAATACAACTATGCTAAGGTAGACTGGACTATAGACCCTGCTTTATATAGACCCGTGTTTGTAAAGAACCACGCTCTACAGACGCCGTACGCCCCTTCCCCACATCATGACACGAGGGTCGCATTCAGGCTGTTCCAGGCTCAGTGTCCGGACAAATACAACTATGCTAAGGTAAACTGGACTATAGACCCTGCTTCATATAGACCCGTGTGTGTAAAGGACCACGCTCTGCAGACGCCGTACGCTGGTTCTCCACACCACGACACGCGGGTCGCATTCAGGCTGTTCCAGGCTCAGTTCTCGGACAATTTTTTTTAATGTGACAAGTGAGCAAACGAGCAGTTGGGCCACCTGATGGAAAGTGGTCACCACCGCCCTTGGAGCCCGCTGTCTTATTAGTAGCATAACTTGACACGTTACCCACCCCGAGAACTAAGATGGTGTGTCTCGTGTGCCAGTAATTTCGGTGGCTCCCTCACCCTTCAAACCGAAACACAGCAGCGCAAGCACTGCTATTTCACGGCAGAAATAGGTGAGGGGGTGGTACTTCCCCAGACACAGACTTTCTACAAAAGCCCTACCACTGCTAAGGTAGACTGGACTATAGACTATAGACCCTGCTTCATATAGACCCGTATGTGAAAAACCACTCTTTACAGACTACGTATGTACAGTCAACGAAAGGTCAAACTTGACACTCAGCAGCAGTGTAACTCTAGCCCGTGCATCTGTTGAAATAAGGACGGTACAAAGTCCAATTTGTCAAGTTTGATGTGCTTTTGACTGTACGTATATTATCACACACAGTAGCATTTAGGCTGCTCCAGGCTCAATTCGCGGACAATTACAATTACACTAAGGGTAGTTAGTTATGTTGGTTATGTGTAAGCACCGATAAGCAACAGATTTGTTTTATGTCACAAGTGGGCAAACGAGCAGGTGGGCCACCTGGTGGTAAGTGTTCACCACTTCTCATGACACCCACTGTCTCAGTAGTGAAATAATCAACAACCCTTAATTAGTCTGATTACGGGTTTAGAGGTCTAAACAGGAATGTCGATCAAACTGTTTGTGCAGTTTTTTGGGACTTTAGTTTTTAGGTTATATCTGTATTTATATGTATCAACAAATAATAAATATCTGAAAAATTGCAAAATTCACAAACACCTTCATTATATATAGTCAAAGTCAAAATCGTTTATTCATTGTTGGATATTAGAATCTCTTAATGACGTCAGCTAAACTACATCGCTTCACAAACAATGTGGCGCCATAGTGGGAAAAAACCGGCCAAGTGCGAGTCGGACTCGCGCACTGAGGGTTCCGTACCACCACATAAACATAATTGTATTAGTTGAAATTTCAGTTAGTTAATGTGCTAGATTTTTTGAGTCCGACACGCACTTGACCAAATTTTATTATTTGTTGTTATTTTATAGCCTATGCCCTATAAACATACCAATTTTCAAGTTTGTAAGTGTTCCCGTTTTTAAATAGAACTAAAACAAAAATCGCCTCAGTGACCATCCAGCTTGACCCCTCTCTTATATGAATGTTCTTGAAACGGGAGCTCACCACAATTGGTTACCATAAGTTGTGAGAAAAGTTATAATATTTAATGATTTCAGACTTTTCCCATTATTTGTACTGTGAGACCTAGCTTCTTGCCAAATTTCATAATTTTAGGTCAACGGGAAGTACCCTGTAGGTTTTTCATTTTTGAATAAATGTATGGAGATGAGGACATAAAATGCCATATCTTTTGATTGCGTCGTTGTAAAAAATTGAAATTTTTAGATCTTGTGTGGTTCATGGATCCTAATATATGGTATTAATTTCAACTTGATACCTTTACCCGTTCGTGAGATAAAGGGTCTTGACAGACAGACAGACAGACAGACAGACGGACAACAAAGTGATCCTATAAGGGTTCCGTTTTTTTCTTTTGAGGTACGGAACCCTAAAAAGAAGAATTCAAACTCTTTTAACCTGTATAATTTTTTCACAGTCTCAAATCCCCGGTCCACTAACGCCAGAGCTCCTAGAACAAGAAAAAGAGAAGAAAGCACAACAGAAGCGCGCGAAGAGACAGAGAGAGAAAGAGAAGCAGGTGGAGAAGATCAAAACAAACAAGTTCCTGCAACTTACTGACGTTGAAAAGGTAAATAACCTATTTTACCTAAATTTACTTTGCCCATACATACCCGTGGGTGTCGTAAGAGGCGACTAAGGTTTTTTTTTTTATAAAAAGCTACTACTCCGCAGACAATTTGCCCGCGCCTTTTTTTATTTCTTCTTTATTGTTAGATTCTTTTTACAAATATATTAATACTCCTACAATACCACTCTTAAAATTAAGGTTTGCATGCAATTTTTTTTTGTTGGTTTATATGTATATATATATTTTTTTTTTGTTTGTTTGTTTGTCTTTTTTTTTGCATTAACTTGTTTTTAAACTAAAACTAAAATTGTCATAAACTATTAATAAACAGAGTAAGATAACATTAATTATTTTGCATTGTCAGAAAATAACCGTTTGCTTTCTTCAGAATACTGCTTAGATTTTGTCACGTCTCAATCGCGTCTGCTGGCCCTTGAGAAGGCATCCATGACTGCCGAGTTTCGACAGCGCATTGCCATTTCAAGGTTATTAGTCCAGGATTTTCTTCTCGCCTGCTCCTACCGCCTTTTTTATGAAGTAGCATATCGCGTCCTCGCTGCCGCCCGTGTACACACAGCTGCCCGCGTGTCGCGACACTGCGTGAGGGATTTGCAACTTCTTTGCAGATGTTCGCACAAAGTGTTGTGTTGTTGGTGTTGCAGGTGTCTATGGGCGTCGGTGATCACTTACCATCAGGTGACCCGCCTGCTCGTCTGCCTCCCTCTTCTATAAAAAAAAAAAATCACCACCGTTTCGTAGGTTAGGCCCTGTCACTCGTGAATGGTAAGAGTGCGCGACCCTGTGCCCTTTCCGTATCCCTGACTGATAAGGAATTCCTTCTCCAACTGGGTATGAACCAGGTATAGGGTATCCGGAAGGGTTTTGGGTATTTGCGCGGCTGTGTACCTTTCACGCCTCAGGGATTGGACTCGATGTCTTGACGAGTATATGCCACTGTAGACTTCGTTAAGGGCATAGGCTACATCCATGGGGTTCCTGTGCGTGCATAATAGTTCTTGTGTGATGGTCGCTACAAGAACTGGGCGGTTGTATTGCAGGTCAAAAAGATTATCTCTGTCTATGTAGGAATAGTAGATTAGTAGCCAAGGGCTGTAAGGCATCAATTGCAGCCCGAGATATTTAGGCGCATGAGCGCAGCGAGGGCGCCTATAGTTCGAGGGTGCAATTGATGCTTACAGCCGAGCTAACTACTCTGCTTTACATTTCGATGGTGAGGTAAGTAGGTCCTTATTACCACCAAATTGTAGGTGACCAATTATCTCTCTAGGGTAATAATGTAGCTAGAAAAGCCCTAGGGCGGTAAGTAATTAAAAAAAGAACCACTTCACTCTTTCAAAATCTAATTACTTACCACCCTAGGGCTTTTCTAGCTACATTATTACCCTAGAGCGCTAATTGGTCACCTACAAGCACCATTTGGTGGTAATAAGGACTTACTTACCGAATATGAGAGATGTTATAGTAGATTAGTAGCCAAAGGCTATAAGGCATCAATTGCAGCCCGAGATATTTCGTTCCCTATAGTTCGAGGGTGCAATTGATGCTTACACCCGAGCTAACTACTCAGCTTTCCATCTCGATTGTGAGGTAAGTAGGTCCTAATTACCACCAAATTGTAATAATGTAGCTAGAAAAGGCCTAGGGTGGTAAGTAATTAAAAAAAAACACTTCACTCTTTCAAAATTTATTTACTTACCGCCCTAGGGCTTTTCTAGCTACATTATTACCCTAGAGCGCTAATTGGTCACCTACAAGCCGCATTTGGTGGTAATAAGGACTTACTTACCGAATATGAGAGATGTAAAGTTGGTTAATGTCACCAATCAACAAGATCTCTTTCGCTCCGGTGATACGGGCTGCCATCACAACGGCCCCAAAATGGTTCATTAGTGCTTCATCGACCATGAGTCGACTAAGGGTTATAAACTGGAGGATTGGCAGCAGCATTTAACTGTGCATCATATCATCTTAATAAGGAACATGCATAAATATTTTTAGTCGCATTTAATAACAAAATATGAAAATACCGTGGAAGAGATGATAAAAAGTGAAATTTAAATTTAAATCGGCTAAGAAATACGGCCGATATAAGCATTTAAAACTACTAATTAGACAGAGAGATCCGACATGAATAGTGACGTCACAATTCACTACGGCCATATAAACTCCATATTAAATTTCGTTTTGCTAGAAAGAGACAGAAACAAATCTTCGATGGCATATCTTTTTTAATATTATAGTTATTCGAAAAATAGTTTTACAAGACTGTTTATTACATGAATGAGAAAAAATTTCTTAAATAAAAAAATTTCGTGCATGTTCCCTATTACTGCGGTCACCTACAACCGCGGTCCATAGTGCCAGCCGTAACGCTGACAAGCGAGGTGACTATGGTACTTCCCGTCCACATTTTTCCAGCAAAAGCTAGAATTCCGGAGGGAGCTCCCTGTCCTGTAGTGGACGTTTCATGGGATATTATGATGACCTAAATTAACTTTAGCCTTATGTCTTTTCAATCTAGATTCTACACCATGTTCCTGAGGATAAGGCATGTTCAGTTAACGAAACTGTACAACTTTCCCTAAGAAACAGGTTTGAATACGAAAAAAAAAAATTTTTCGTATTTCAACCAATGTTTCTTAGAGAAAGTTGTTTACTTTCGTTAAGTGAACGCATAATACGAACCAATTTTTTTTGTATGGGAGGGCAAAGTTTTTTTCTCGTATTTCGACCTATGTTTCTTAGGTTATGTTTTTTAGCATATTCTTAGGAAAACGGTGTACATCTATGCAATTTAATTGGAAGGTCACGTAGACTCGTGTATTCAGTACAAAATACCCTAAGAAGGAGCACGAGAATCTCCTGGCGGGTGCGCGCGTGGTGCGGGGTGGATTGCGGGCGGGGGGCTTATTGAATTTGGTACATCTTAGTGTTCAGAGCCAAATAAATATACGCAAATATATTAAGGCGACTAAGTGACTTAACCTTCCCTTGTGTCATAAAAGGCGACTAAGGGCCCTAATCTTCCACTAAGTGTCTTCATCCACCCTAGTGTCATAAAAGGCGACTAAGTGTCTTAATCTGACATTGTGTCATAAAAGGCGACTAAGTGACTTAACTTTCCCTTGTGTCATAAGAGGCGACTAAGTGTCTTAATCTACCCTTGTGTCATAGAAGGCGACTAAGTGTCCTAATCTTCAACTAAGTGTCTTCATCTACCCTAGTGTCTTAAAAGGCGACTAAGTGTTTTAATCTGTCATTGTGTCATAAAAGGCGACTAAGTGACTTAACCTTCCCTTGTGTCATAAAAGGCGACTAAACGTCTTAATCTACCCTTGTGTCATAAAAGGCGACTAAGTGTCCTTTTCTTCCACTAAGTGTCTTCATCTGCCCTAACGTCTTAAAAGGCGGCTAAGTGTTTGAATCTGTCATTGTGTCATAAAAGGCGACTAAGTGACTTAACCTTCCCTTGTGTCATAAAAGGCGACCAAGTGTCTTAATCTACCCTTGTTTCATAAAAGGCGACTAAGTGTTCTAATCCTCCACTAAGTGTCTTCATCTGCCCTAGTGTCTTAAAAGGCGACTAGTGTCTTAATCTCCTATTGTGTCATAAAAGGTGACTATGTGACTTAACCTTTCTTTGTGTCATAAAAGGTGTCTTAACCTTTCTTTGTGTCATAAAAGGTGTCTTAATCTACCATTGTGTCATAAAAGGCGACTAAGTGTCCTAATCTTCCACTAAGTGTCTTCATCTGCCCTAATGTCTTAAAAGACGACTAAGTGTTTTTATCTGTCATTGTGTCATAAAAGGCGACTAAGTATCCTAATATTCCACTAAGTGTCTTCATCTGCCCTAGTGTCTTAAAAGGCGACTAAGTGGCTTAATCTGCCAGTGTGTCATAAAAGGTGACTAGGTGACTTAACCTTCCCTTGTGTCATAAAAGGCGACCAAGTGTCTTAATCTACCCTTGTTTCATAAAAGGCGACTAAGTGTTCTAATCCTCCACTAAGTGTCTTCATCTGCCCTAGTGTCTTAAAAGGCGACTAGTGTCTTAATCTCCTATTGTGTCATAAAAGGCGACTATGTGACTTAACCTTTCTTTGTGTCATAAAAGGTGTCTTAACCTTTCTTTGTGTCATAAAAGGTGTCTTAATCTACCCTTGTGTCATAAAAGGCGACTAAGTGTCCTAATCTTCCACTAAGTATCTTCATCTGCCCTAGTGTCTTAAAAGGCGACTAAGTATCTTAATCTGCCATTGTTTCATAAAAGGCGACCTTCCATTAGGTGCTAAAAGGCAACTTAGCGTCATATTCCAAGCATATGTTATAAAAAGCGACTAAGTGATATAACCTTCTGACATAACATTTTATACAAACCTGTCTTAACCTTCCCTTGTGTCTTAAAAGGCGACTAAGTGACTTAACTTCCCCTTGTGTCATAAAAAGCGACTAAGTGTTTTAATCTGCCCTTGTGTGATAAAAGGTGACTAAGTGACTTAACCTTCCATTCGGTGCTAAAAGGCAACTTAGCGTCTTAACCTAAGCATATGTGATAAAAGGCGACTAAGTGATATAACCTTCTGACATAATATTTTATACAAACCTGTCTGCTAAATTTAATTTGGTCTTGATTTTATCAGTTGCTTAGCAATAAATGAAATATGAGGCGCCTTTTATTTTCTCATAGTGGGTGATAAAAAGTAGTGTATCACTCGGGCGCAAATATGTTTAAGGCTCGGGCGACGTACTTTGAATCCCTCGCTACGTTCAGGATTCTACTAAAGAATCCCTCACTTCGCTCTGGATTCAAAAAAGCGCTCTTGTCGTAAAAATATTACTTTACTCCCTTATGATACAATCTACTATTATTTTGTGCTTATGATGACATTATCTTGACCCAGGTAAAAGCAGGCGAGTCTCGGTGTTTCCTGTGCGGCCAGCAACTTCCCAAGAAACCGTTCGAGTACGAGACATACAAGTTTTGCTCCGTGCGTTGTCTACAAAACCACAGAAATCTAAGACCTTTGCATATGAGTGCTTGAATATCTGTGATTTTTGGCTGGGCTTGATACTGGTATAATATAAAAGTACCTGGGCGACCGAGCTCCGCTCTATAATAGCCGCCTCAACAATAAACTATCATCGGGTGAGCAAGCTATGATACCTGCCAATAGATGGCGCTGGCTGTAGTTTTTTTTGTCTAAAACGCGGTATTGTTGTTTGTGTAAATGCTTAAAAACAGGGGGAAAACGGATTTTCCCAGATATGAGACCTAGCTTGATCGATTTTTTGCCCCCGAAAACCCCCGTTTGTTTGTTTAATTTGGTCGTTTAATAGTATAGGACATACATCCTTATTTTTCAATCACCCCGGAAATTTTAAGAGGTAGATCTGCCCATGAAACTGAACAACTTTTCCCAACAAACATAGGTCGAAATACGAAAAAAAAATCAACGTCCCATCTGCTACGGCTGACAGCACATTTTGTACGAGAGGTCGATTTTTTCTTTGTATTTTGACTTAATTGTCCATGAAGAGCATGTCCAGATTTATGTAAACACCTTAAGTGGGCCTCTGGTTTCTAGTGTTTGTAGAGTAGCGCTGGTCCTGCTCATACTGGTTTTATTACGGGAAGTATGTCAAGATCGTAGCAGGTGGAGGGCTGTAGTCTCTGCCTATGCTGACGAGAAAGAGGCCTGATTTTATGTCTGTGTCGCAGAAAAAACAACGGCGGGCAAATTGTAAACGGTCGGCAAATTGTTTTAGGTTCGTTAGTTAACGGGATCGGTTGGGTTGTGTTAGGTTATCTCACTTTACGCGCCGACAATTACGCGCTATTTTGTAAAAAGCAGAGGCTTTATGTAAAATGAATATATATAAAAATTTCACGGCATTTTGTAAAATGCCTAGGCATTATGTAAAACGGCGAATCATACAATTTGCCTGCGACATAATTGTGTATGTTACCACTTATACGCGGCCATGTACTGTGTACATGGTCTGTGCCTAACTCTTCATAGGTGTGATCTTTATACAGGGTGTTAATTTGATTGCGTACCATAGGTCAGATGCGGGATCAGTATCAGTAACTGAACAACTTTTCCCAAGGAACATGGGTCGAAATACGAAAAACCAATTTTGACTTCCCATACAAAATGCGCTATCAGCTGATGCAGTTTGTATGGGAGGTCAAAAATTGATTTTCGTATTACGACCTATGTTCCTTGGGAAAAGTTGTTCAGTTACTGATACTGACTGAACCCGCCCCTGAGCTATGGCACGCAATCAAATTAACACCCTGTATATGTACACGCAACTGGCATGGCATGGTAACTCTACAGGGTGTAAAAAAAGGCTATAGCAACCCTGAAGCATGTGAATCTGCCCATGAAACTGAACAACTTGCCCTAAGGAACATAGGGTGAAATACGAAAAAAAAATTACCTCCCATAGAAACCGAATTATTTGATAGCGCATTTTGTATGGGAGATAAAAAAAATTTTTCGTATTTCGACCTATGTTCTTTAGGGAAAGTTGTTCAGTTTTATGGTGAAATACCCTTTCTGTTAAACCTTGTATATATAGTTACAAATGTTTCTACTGATGTGCGATTGATACGTAATGTTACATTGTCTAATAGTCTTGTGTTGTTTAAAAAAAACCGGCCAAGTGCGAGTCGGACTCGCGCCCTAAGGGTTCCGTACCTATGTACCATATCATATAAAAGCTTTTGCTCTTTGATTTTAAAAACTCCGCGACTATCCAACTTGACCCCTCTTTTATAGAAAGTACTTGAAATGGGAGCTCACCTTAATTGGTTACCATTAGTTGTGAGAAAAATTTAAATATTTTAATGATTTTAGACTTTTCCCTTTATTTGTACTGTGAGACGTAGCTTCTTGCCAAATTTCATAATTTTAGGTCAACGGGAAGTACCCTGTAGGTTTTGCTTTTTTGCATAAATGTATGGAGATGAGGACATAAAATGCCATATCTTTTGATTGCGTCGTTGTAAAAAATTAAAATTTTCAGATATTGTGTGGTTTATAGACCTTAATATACGTTATTAATTTCAACCTGATACCTCTTCTCGTTCGTGAGAAAAAGGGTCTTGACAGACAGACAGACGGACAACAAAGTGATCCTATAAGGGTTTCGTTTTTAGGGTTCCGATACCAAAATGGTAAAAAAAGGAACCCTTATGGTGCGACTTTGTCTGTCTGTCTGTCTGTCCGTCTGTCTGTCACACCTGTATATCTCGGCAACCACTCACGCTATCGACTTGAAATTTGGAACAGTTTTCGAATATAGTTGCCCAACTAAATTGCACATGAAAGAATATTAAAAAATCATGATTATTGACCAAGGGGCCCAAATAGGGGGGGGGGGGAAATTTCAACTTGTTGTTACTAGGTTGAGTGGGGTATCGTATGAAAGGGTTTTACTTGCACATTCTAAAATATATTTTTATACTTTTTTACAACTCTTAGTTTTCAAGTTATGATGAAAAATGTATAAAAAAACACCATTCCCCCCCTTATCTCCGAAGTTTGTGGTAGGAAAAATATGAATTAATTACAGTCGATAGACATTTATGTAAATATTACAGCAAAAATAAAAGGATCTTTCTAAGTTGCACAGTTTTTTAGAAATCTGCAAAAAACCTTTACAAACAAATTTAGTTATGCGGTCCTAAAAATGGACTTTATTGCTTCCAAAAATACTAAAGGTATTATCGGAACCCTCGGCGCGCGAGTCCGACTCGCACTTGACCGGTTTTTCTTTAGTTTGAGGTACGGAACCCTAAAAATCACGTATTTTTTTACAAATCAAAGTAACGAGACAGGGTGACAGGTGATGTTTACATGTACGCAGTTAACTCGACGCATATTTGATGGATCGTATTTCTGAATAATTGAATGTGTTTCTTGGTACGCACGGCAGCAAACACATAAAAACAAAACCAGTATAAGCTGATCCTACGCTACGCTAAAAACGCTCGAAACCAGAGACCCGCTCACTGTCTTAGTGTTTCCACCGACGTGCGGCCGTGCGTACTTTTAAAATTCGTTATATTAAAACTAGGGTTGTGTAATGTGTACAAAGTACACAATTTTTATTTTTTTAAATGTTAACTTCAGATTTTCTTTTTCAATTTGAAATTTTAAAATAAACTTATGTTATCTTGAAGAAATGTGGATTGGAAACTCAAAATAGTTTTTACTTACCCTTACCCTGATCAAAAAGAAAACCAGTTTTTTAGCAGTCAAGTGAAATAAAAAAAAAATGTTTTTCGACTCAGTTTAGTCAAAGTTTTATACAATACCAATCGTAAAAAAACCTGTAGCGAATTTTTCCAGTTTATCTTTTTCTGTACTGATTTTTTTTATTCTGAACTTAACAGTGAGTGAAGTGCTAGATAATGTATTTAATCCAATATTCTGTGTAATATTTTTTTATTTAATACCGATATTTAAGTTAAAATTGTTAAATCTAGAATTTATAATAAAAATAAAGCTAAAACTATGTGTTTGCCAGCCAAACGGTCAACATGTACAGTCAAGGGCACATCAAGCTTGACACATTGGACTTCGCACCGTTCTTATTTCAATAGACGTACAGGCTAGTCGCACTGTGAGTGTCAAGCTTGACCTGTCGTTAACTGTACAACAAAGTTCCAATAAAAGTTGCATGTAAAAAATAAAATAACTTTTTTTATTACTTCCGAACACATGACGTCAAAAAAACTATTCCAGTGACATATTGCAAAAGAACGCGCGCATTCTTTCTCCCTGCGTAATTCGAGACCTTCCTTTATCAGCGTCCTGCCTAATTTTTTGCCTCAACGCATTGTTTTCCAATACCAACAATAGAACGCTTTTCTATGCGCGTACGCTCCACAAAACTACAAATTATCATTACTACTTCTGCATTTCAAAAAGTCTGATTCACAATTTTCGATCTTAAATTAATGGTTGTAAAGGTGAGTTCAAATGCAAAGTGAGTTTTTGTTGCGTCTCGGTGTTGTGCACACGGACGGAGACTCGGAGCATCGAGTGTGGTTCCGGTGGGGTCGATCACCAGTGTAGTGTGTGCGCGCCTTTATTCCCGCTCCGTCTTTCGAACGCGCCGGACGTGCGCCGTTTCGCGCCAAGTCTCCGTTCGAATTTCGAACTTTATTCCGATGCTCTACTGTTTTTAAAAATAAAACTTTATTTTATATTAAAAAGTGCGTTCCGAATTCAAATATTTTTAAATAAACATTTGACTGCAGTGCGTGTGAGTGATAGAAAATGAAACAAAAACTAACTTTTCCACAATATTTTGAAGTGATAAAATGAACTGTTATTAAACAAAAATGTGCTTCGCTTTTGATGAATAATAGTGGTGTTTGATTCAGTGGAACGTTAAATATTTACCAAAATGAAGATGAATTGGAATTCGCTCGTTGATATTTTGCTGATTTTGGCGTCCGCCGGTGCAGTTGGTAAGTTTGTTTTTAATTTGTTCTTGCTGTAGGTTTCTGTTTAATTTGCGCTTCATTTAAATATTCGCTTCCGTTCTACTTTTTGTATAAATATATTTATTTTAAAATATATTTAAGGCGAGTTTTTATATAGTTTACGGTTAGTTGCGTCAATGCATGTAATATTTCCGCACCGTTAGCGCGGCACTTGCATAGACGTAGGTACGTAAGTTTTGAAACAGTTTTCTTAAAACCAATCTACATTCTTGAAAATAATCGAATTATTTATAAGGTTTTCTTTAAAGCCCAGTCTTTTTTTTTCGATAAAATGTGGATGTGTGTGAGAGCAACACGAAAAATAAAATATTAAAATGAATTAAAAATATATATATATATTTTTATATTTTATGACTTTTCTGAATTTAGATGAACAACTTATTTTTTCTCGAAAAGTATCAAGATTTTCAAATATTAAGTATTTAATAATATCATTCTTCACTTTGAAAAAGAAAATTTTTGGGTAATATTTTATTACCTCAATGATATACAGGGTGTAAGGGACGGTGTACCGAAAACTGAAAGGGCGTGCTCAGTCAACGAAACTGAACAACTTTCCCAAAAAAACATAAATATGTTGGGAAATAAAAAAATTTTGACCTCTCCATGTAAACTGTTCGACCAGAGTGGGCAATTTGTATGGAGAGGATTTTTTTTTTTAATTTCTCAACATATTTTTCTTTTGGGAAAGTTTTTCAGTTTCGTTGACTGTGCACGCCGTCCCTTACACCCTTTAGAACGTGTTTAAAATAAATCGCACTCATTTAAAACTTTCTTTATTCGAAGATTTGGTTACGCCATAGCCTAATTTAAATTTTTTACCATTGACACTCGACAAAGGGCCCGCGATTCTTCAAAAACAGTGAATAAAACGCTCTTTGTTTCACTGAGTGAATAAAAAAAATTGAATTTGGAACATGCGCGAATATACGGACTATAGTAAGAAAAAAGGAAAACGTGCAAAGAGGTTGCACACTCTCGCTATAAAAACGTACTAAAAACCATCAAAACGTAATAACTGGCTGTATGAAATATGGCTCAGTATGGGCTCAGTATAAAATTTTAAATAAGGAAAAAAAATGCCGCCAATTTTCTGTGCAATTTTCCTTGTAAAAGTTTCTAATCTTAATCGAGTGCAGTAGCTGACAGTTATATTGAGGATTCGTTGAAAAATAAGGCTTATACAAACGAATTATTGACGGCATTAACCTTAAACCGTCTACATCTGTCCCTTGGACGCCACTTTCTCCGTCTCGCCCTTCAACATCGAAGGAAATACCTTGTGAAACGACATTAGGTACAGCTATCTCAGCATAAGATTGTTTCAGACCCAAATAAGCACATATACGAGTATCTAAGTTTTAAAAAATGTTCTAATTTTACAATTAGTTTCTAGTTCTTTTGTTTTCTATTGTTGTTTTATGTATTACCCATCATACAACTTGATTCATAATCACAGAGTAATTATTTTCTCGCAGTCAATAATAAAAAGTAGAGTACCTAACACGTGAAAAAAAAATTCATCTCAGCTCTTGTATCCCTTAATCCGCTCAGGATTCTATTCTAGAATCCTTCGCTCCTCTCGGGATACAACTTAGTGCCTCGACAAGAATTCACCTTTTTTTCACTTGTTGGGTAATCTACTATTATTTTAAGGTTAAATTGACAAAGAATAATATTTACTTGTCGAGTGTCGTCGGTTAAGTAAAGTGCTTCTAAATTATTCACTCACCAAAGATCGCCGAATTCATACAAAAAAATAAATAAACCCGAAAATTTCCCTGGCACTATTGAAACGAAGCAGTCGCTGATGAAGTACTCGTAATATGGGTTTACAATATAACGTGTGAGTTTTTCACCGTAGGAATTTTGGATAATAACTTCTTAATAGTCGTTCGGGCTTTCGTAGCAAGTACTTTTAAGAAGTTCTCCGAGCGAACGAACTCAAAGAACCCAATTTTAGATCCCAGATTCATTTATTCAATATAGAGTTCAACCATTGCAGATTCATGCTCTCCTGGTAGAGTCATAAGCAGAGGCGCTAGCATGTAAATGGAAATCGTTGAGCCGATTGAAAGATGTCAAACAAACTCTAATAGTATGAAGCTGGATCCTATTTATGGCGTAAATGGGATCCAGCTTCGTACCATTTGTGTTTTACAGCTTTCATTCGGCTCCAACAATCGACCTATAATATGACCTTCAAAACGATTCCCATTGAGTTTCAATACGGTTTTTTGAAAAACCTTTTGAAAGTTCAACTGGATAGCGCTACAAGTCAACATAAGAAAAATCCATCATGGGGCCTAGACTGCCACTAGACTGTAATCGGTATGAAAATTATTAAGTCAGTTTGATTTATCATAACATCCCATGAAACGTCCACTAAAGGACAAGGAGCTCCCTCCAAAACTCCAGCAAAAACCCGTGGTACCTACTTAGGAGGCGATTCTCCATAGTCGCCACGCTTGTAAGCGTTGCGGCTGGCGACGGCTGTTGTTGGTATCTGCAGTATGTAAGATGGTACAATACACAGAAAGATGCTGCTGCCCATCCTCCGGTTCATAAGCCCATAGTCGCCTCTTACGACACCCATGGGTAGAAAAGGGTTGGTACTGTTCTTTGCTGGCACCATAAGGATTTAAGTTTGATTACTGCTGTCAAATACCTGTAACTTTATTTCTTGCAAAAAAAAATCATACATTTTACTAAGCCTCAAAAAAAGAAATTACCAACAGTGATCAGACAATCCACCGACAGTTGAAAAAAAAACCGGCCAAGTGCGAGTCGGACTCGCGCCCTACGGGTTCCTTACCTATCTACCATATGATATACTAAAGCTTTTGCTCTTTGATTTTAAAAACTCCTCGACCTGCCAACTTGACCCCTCTTTTATAGAAAAGTTCTTGAAACGGGAGCTCACCTTAATTGGTCACAATTAGTTGTGAGAAAAATTTAAATATTTAATGATTTTAGACTTTTCCCTTTATTTGTACTGTGACACCTAGCTTCTTGCCAAATTTCATAATTTTAGGTATGAAGATGAGGACATAAAAACCCATATCTTTTGATTGCGTTGTTGTAAAAAATTTAAATTTTCAGATCTTGTGTGGTGCACAGACCTTAACATTCGTTATCAATTCCAACCTGATACCTCTACCCGTTCGTGAGAAAAAGGGTCTTGACAGACAGATAGACGGACAACAAATTGATCCTATAAGGGTTCCGTTTTTTTATTTTGAGGTACGGAACCCTAAAAATGTAGTTGACAAACATCAAGGAAAACTCCCTATTCTAAGCACAGCAGGTCAAGCTTGACACTCGCAGTGCGACTTCCGTCTTCGCTGACCATGATATAAAGTAATCTTTTCAAAATTTATGAGACTTGATAAATAAAGTAGTATTATGTAACTGTTAATTTTCATATTTCTTTATTTAATTTTTAACAGTTGGAGTGAATTTTAATTTTTAAAGTGAAGTTTATGGTGGAAAGGTACCCTGAGTCGCCTTTTACGATGCCCACGAGTAGAGATGGGGTGGTTGGTACTATTTATAGCCAGCACCTCACGCATCAACCAAGTATTTCTTAGTCATGCCTGCTTTAACACGTATATATGTATATATATTTACAATCGTTATTGTTTAACCGCATTGATGTCATGTCACTATTGTTGTGGTTAGAAGCTTCTATTACTTAAGAAACTTAAGTATACAGGGTGTCTCATTCAAATCGGTCAGTATGGGAAAGTCTGAAACTATAAGACATACGAAGATTTGTTCTTAGGAACCATGTCACCGATTTTGATAAAAAGAAAAACTGCATTCATACATTTGAAAAAAAAGTGTACCCATATTGTATTGAAAAAAACGGTGGTCACTTCGAACACCTACTATGATAAATTAAAGTATGTAAAAACAATGCATTTTATTCATTTTAGACATCGTGTTTCATAGAGACATTTACTGCTTAAGACCTACACAACCGTTATTTAAACAGAAAAACTGTAAGCTTTTTTTTCAAAACTACCGGGTTCGATTCCCCAGCTGGGTACACTTTTTTTTTTTCAAATGTATGAATGCAGTTTTTCTTTTTATCAAAATCGGTGACATGGTTCCTAAGAACAAATCTTCGTATGTCTTATAGTTTCAGACTTTCCCATACTGACCGATTTGAATGAGACACCCTGTATATTGCTTTGTTCTTAAGTAGTGTAAAAACAGGTAAAACGGAATATTTTCTATTCACGTTTTTGTTTTAGTATTCAATTTAGCACTTTCTGTTTAAGTATTGCAGTAGATTTGCCTTTATCTTCTTTACTTACTTACTTTCGCTGGCTCAGTGACCCAAAGAGGATCTTGGCCTCCGACACCAAAAGCTGCCAGTCGTCCCTTTTTTGCACCTCCTTAAGCGAGTCGGAGCTATAAATTACCGGCACAAGAGACACACCATCTTAGTTCTCAAAGTTAGCAACGCGCTTTGCTGTCTTATTAGTGTCAAAATATGGCACTAAAAACTTAGTCCTCGAGACACAGGGAATCTTAGTGCGCAATCCTATTCTAGTAGGGAATCCAAGGACTTGAAATATTGCACAAATAATAATTGTTTTAGCCTAATAAATTTCATTTACTTACTTACAATTTACAATACATTTTTACTTAAAAACGATATAGTTTTTTACATAATAAAAAGTTTATTCTATCGCAACATCCAAACAAAGCTTTTGAATAGGTAAGTATAAAACAGGTGTGTTCTATCAAGTATTTCCTAAGTTTCTCGACTTAAGAGTTTCTTTGCCGTTTCTCGTATGGTAAAGAATAGATGCTAGAAGTGTAAATGGGTTTGATCTTCTTATAGGAAACTTGTTGAACTAAAAGTACGCTAGAACTATCGTTTATTCTTTGCTAACATGGGTCATGCCTTGTAGATGGTATTGTGACGTATTTTTTAGAAAAACCGATGGCATACATAAACACATAGCATTACATTCAAAGGAAATTATAAACGTCTTCTTTTAAATATTCAAATTAAATTGAAAACGTGCGGTGTCCCATTTAGGATGAGGTATAAATAAATATGTAAAATTAATTTTCAATAATAATAAATTCAATGTTGCTGATAATATTATTTAAAATAAATTTATATTGTAATAAGTTTCCAATTTGAATTAATTATTGTATACATTTCTCTCTGTTTCTTCCATCCTTTCTTTTGTTTTAAATTTGTATTTATAAGGACTATATCTTATGCTTCTTTCTTAATTATTATTAACTTCCGCCTGCGGTTTCACCCGCATTAAATGCGTTTTCCCGTGGGAATGAAGGGTTTTCCCGCGGTAAAAGGTAGCCTTTGTGCTATTCCAGAACCTAACCTATATGTGTGCCAAGAATCAGTAAATCCATTCAGTAGTTTTTGCGTGAAAGAGAAACAAACATCCATCCATTCATACTTACAAACTTTCGCGTTTATAATATTATACATATAGTAGGATATACGTGTACTTAAGTCCTCTCTAATAGACTCTGGGTGGGCTTTGAACCAGCCACTTGCTATGTGCCCATACCTTTTTTATAATATTTTTATAATGCTATAATGTAATTAATTTATGAATTGAGAAATAAATGATTTTGTATTTGTATGGCCTTAGTTGTAGTTGTTGTAGTAGTTGTCCATGTGGTGCCGGCAAAGAATAATACAGTAAAGAGCACATCAAGCTTGACACATTGGACTTTGAACGGTTCTTATTTCAATAGAGGTACGGACTAGAGTCGCACTGCGAGTGACAAGCTTGATCTGTCGTTGACTGTACCAACCCATCTCTACCCGTGGGTGTCGTAAGTTACTAAGGGCTTATAAACCGGAGAATGGGCAGTACCATCTTTTTGTGTATCGTAACTTCTTACATACTGCGGTTACCAACAACAGCGGTCGCCAGCCGCAACGCTTACAAGCGTGTTGACTATGGTAAATCCCCTCTAAAGTTCGACGTGTTTTTTACTGGAGTCAACAACAACTTTTCCCAGCAACTTAGGTCGAAATACGAAAAAAATGCTTCCTAAAAACTACTTACTAATTCGGAGGATTTTTTTGCCGTATTTGAGCAACACGCTTGAAAATCGGTGGTTATTTTTATTTTCTAAATTCTTGGGACATGTCTTTTTATTGGTTGTGAAATCGGGACTATACATGAAATGCAAACCACTGTGAATTTCCCGTTTTAAATCACGCAGACCAGAGTTCGTTTGTGGTGCGTCAGAACTTGCGAACTCCATGAAAAACGGCAAACGGAACGCAGTCCCAGTAAATTGCAGTTGCATTGCGGATGCGTGCGTTTTGGTATACTACCACTTGTACAGTCAACGACAAGTCAAGCCTGACACTCGCAGCGCATCTCTAGCTCTTACGTCTATTGAAATAAGAACGTTACAACATCCAATGTGTGAGGCTTGATGTGCTCGTGACTATACAGTCCTATATACCACGTAAATAAATGCAAGTCAAACCTTAAGGGTCAAAATCACTGCTAAACATGTTTTTTGTGTTTGTATGGAGAGGTCGAAAACTTTTTCATTTCCCAAAAATGTTTCTTTGGGAAAGTTGTTCAGTTTCGTTGACTGAGCACGCCCTTTCAGTTTTCGGTACACCGTCCGTTACACCCTGTATACTACGCTATAATATAATTGTATTTTGCATTAAGTCCACACGGCCGCACATCGGTAGAAACACTTTTGGACCTTATGGCGTGGTAATAGAGTTGAAAAAGTTTCTACCGACAAGCGGTTGACCGTACCTATAATATGACGACTTCCACAATTATGTAAGTAGGTATAGCCTCTTTATTTAAAAAAACGTAATCTGAATAATGCTCTGTAGACTGTAGTAGGTAAAGTTACCGGAAAAATTATGAAAATGCGGCACCAAGGTGAAAGTACATCAAGTAGGAGCATGTCGAAATGGTGTAAAGTAATTGAAATAAGATCGATACAAAATTTCACTTACTACACAAATGCCACCGCGTACCTACAATTTTTAATAGGTAATAATATTAAATTTTTTGGAAGTTCATGCACCATAACGAAACTTTTTTTAAACGGAACCCATACGACTTTCTCACACTTAATTTCAAACGTCTTCACTTAATTTTCTAGCGCTACTTAAAATAACATTAAACCCATATGTCTCAAGTTTTTGTACCCGTTTTTGTACCGAGAAGCCGGTCTCGCCCTTTTTTGTGTAGCCCGGAAGACTCGTCTCAGGTCACGGATCAACGGTCATTTCCGCATCCTACCGTTCTAAATTTGAATAGCACCACAGAGTATGCAAAGCCAATATGAACGTGCGCGTTCGTTTCATTTGCGTTTTATTATTAGCCAGTTCTCCAGATATAGAAACAAGGGGTACCTTTGTTGAATGTACCAAGCACGAAAATTATATACAGGGTGTAAATTATACGGAAAGGTGATACATGAAATCCCTTTGGTTCTACAAGGTGTAACAGACCTTGTAAGGTGTAACAGAAAGGGTATATCAACCCTGAAGGGTGTGAATCTCCCCGTGAAATTAAACAACTTTTCCCAAGGAACATTGGTCGAAATATATAAAAAAAAACAAATTTAACCTCTCATACTAAATGAGCTGAGTTTATATGGGAGGTCAAAATTTTATTTTGGTTCTATGACCTATTTTCCTTGGGAAGAGTTGTTGAGCTTTAAGCCCGAGTCACACTGAGGCGGTAGCGGAAGCGTTCCGGAGGCGATATTTTTTGTAAAGTATGAGTTCTTATGCACCCTGTCACATTGAGAACCGGTCGCGGCACGTAATTTTCTTCCCGCAGATCCGCCTCCGGACCGCTTTCGCAATCATACCGCCTCTATGTGCCTTGGGCTTTAGTATTATTTACGCCTATATATTATAGCTCTGTGGTATTATCATATCTCTCCGTTACAAGCTGTATACAGGGTTGAAGAGACAGGTTGGCAAAAAGGCATGCATGACCAGTCGATGAAACTGAACAACTTTCTCCAAGAAACATATCATCAGAAATGCAATTATAAAATCGGCTGCTCCATACAAAATTACAAATTTTAATAGGCAGTTTGTATGGAGACGTCTATTTTTTTCACGTTTCCGTTGATATTTTTCTGGGTAAAAATTGTTTGTTCTGTTTCATGGTCTGGCTCCAGAGTTTCAGTTATTTTTTTTTTGTCAACTATAGCATAAATTAATGACAACAGAAGCTCACAACAATAAATCATCTTTTTGGTACATATTTAAATAATAACGTTAGTTATTATGCATTTTATAGTATCATCGCTTTAGTATACCAAAGTTTGTATATTTTGACGGTTGGCGTGAAACTCGTAACTTGAGCGTGGAGTGGAGTTTCACTAATAACTCTACAGCGTGTTACAAAAACGGATCTGAACCTGCTCATGAACCAACAACTATAAACCAAAATACGACAAGAAAAATTCATATTCCCAGAGTAGCTCAGAATAATAGCGCATTTTGTATGGGAAGCGAGGTCACTTTTTTGTATTTCGTCGTATGTTCCATACTAAACGCAGTTTAAATTCACAGGCAGATTCACATCCTTTAAGGTTGTTATGCCCTTTCTGTTACACTTTGTAGAGCAATTTGACTTCACATCGCTTAGTTTTCGTACATTTCAAACCACCTACAAGCATGTTTGCTTACCTAGAATCTTGCATCTGGAAATTCAATTTAGTATCTAAATCAAGATAGCTCGTATTTGGATTGGATATGTGCTTGATGGAGACAATAAAATTACGTCGCCTCTCAAAATGGAGCTGTCGTAAAAAACAAATTAGTATACTATTTAATTTTCTAATTAATGCGATCAGAGAGAACACACACTTGCGGCAAACAAAACCTAGAACCAAATTACTAACAAACTGGACAAGCTGATCGAGTTCTGCCAACATTTAGGGTTTGACGGTCACTTAGGCCCACGCACAATAGGTCACTTAGGTCCACACTGGACATAGTCTGACCGCAACCGCTGTACCGCGCCTTAGGTATGCGCGGGGAGGTGGGGGAGTGGTAAGGAAAGACCAAGAACTAGTTGCCGCCGGTAGCGATGACGAGCGATAACCCCGTCAGCATACTTAAGGCGCGGTACAGCGGTTGCGGTCAGACTATAAGTATTGAAACCACAGACTATTTTGTCGAATACTGTTGATTGTTTAAAGTGCAAAAAATGATACAATTAACATGATAGTCAATGTTTTAATAACTTTTTTTAGTAGCTTTTTCTAGCGTTTGTAAAAATGTATGCATGTCCTCAGGATGCTGAAACTGTACCTATACCTATTCGGATGTATTATAATACATTAAAATTTACATCATGGAATGTTGTGCCTTTAGGGAGATTGTGTCAGAGCTGGTCCGTCTCTAGACGCATAATATATCAGACGTGGGCTGTTCCGATCCTCGATTTTGTACAGCCTTAAGCGGCCTCATAGCTCTCGTCTTATAAATACAGGCTGTTAATTTGATTACGTGCCACAGCTCAGGGGCGGGATCAGTATGACCAACTGAACAACTTTTACTAAGGAACATAGGTCGAAATACGAAAAACGAAATTTGACCTCCCATACAAAATGCACTATCAGCTGATGCAGTTTCTATGGGAGGTCAAAAATTGATTTTCGTATTTCGACCTATGTTCCTTGGGAAAAGTTGCTCAGTTACTGATACTGAACCCACCCGAAACCCTTGAGCTATGGCACGCAATAAAATTAACACCCTGTATATAAGTTATGTTAATCGATGTTTTAGTGCTTTTATAAGTTTTACTTTTTTTTACTTTCGAGCGGAGCGAAAAAGGTATTGTATTCGTGAAAAAAAAAAGTTTTTCTAATTTTGTCAAAAATGTGTTCTATATCACTTATACATCATAAAAAACAAGTCTCCCAAAAATGTCCGTCCGTCGGTCGATCGGTCCGTCGGTCAATCGGTCGGTCGGTCGGTCCGTCGGTCGGTCGGTCTGTCCGTCACGCTTTGGCCTAGCGGCTAAACGAATGGTCCAATTGACACCAGATTTTGAATTTAGGAGTTTTATGCAAATCCATCGAAGGGTTCTAAGTGGTTTCTTGCTCATTTTGATGGTAGCTGTCATACAACGAAAATGAAAAATTGAAATATTCTCAAAATCGGCTCATAGAATCTTGATGAAACTTTGCATGACCAAGCATCTCCATGTAAGATATCTTGCACTAGTATCAATTGATCTGTGTAATTTCATATAAGGGGTGTTCCTGTACCACCAAATCGTAAATATGTGATTTACCCAAAATTGGTTCCATTGAGTTTATTAAAATTTTCTATAATATTAACCCTGGATTGGTTGTCTACCTGACTGGATATTATTTATGATTTTTTTGAATAAAATTTAGTACACAGGGTGTACCAAAAACTGAAAGGGCTTGCTCAGTAGACTAAACTGAACAATTATCCATAAGGAACATGTGTTGGGAAATTTAAAAAATCTCCATGCAAGTATCCTACGGTACTATCCATTGATCTGTGAAAATTCATACAAAGAGTGTTCCAGTTCTACCAAAAGTTACACATGTGATTTACTCGAAATCGTTTGAGGTTTGTTTGTTTTAATGTTTTGTAATTTGAATTCTGAATTGATCTGTATATTTCATTCGAACATTCGAAAAACGTAAATAAAAGTTTGTATTTCCATACTATGTGTATGGCATTACAAATTTAAGTTTGCGGTTGATAGTTTTTCCTTGAGTATTGCGAGAAAGTAAGTGCAGTGCTGCTGTACCATTTATTTTCTGTGGATTTTATCTTTTTCATAACTATTAAGATTTATTTTTATAATATAAGTACACTGTGGTTTTATTAAGGTTGTAGAAACTTTAGTTTTGTTAAACATTAGTCATCATCATCATAACATCCCATGAAAAGTCCACTGCAGGACAGGGAGCTCCCTCCAGAATTCTAGCTTTTGCTGGAAAAGTGTTGAGGGGAAGTACACACGGCCGCACATCAGTAGAAACACTTTTGGACCTTATGGCGTGGTAATAGAGTCGAAAAAGTTTCTACCGACAAGCGGTTGACCGTACCATAGTCACCTTGCTTGTCAGGGTTACGGCTGGCAAAACAATAGTTGCAAAGAGATATTTTCTTCGCCTTTATCTTTACACAATAAATAAAATTTTATTGAAAAATAGATTGTATGAATGTGATTTTTTTTTTACGAGAAAAAGTTATGAAAATCACCACATTTCGTGTAAAAACTATAAGTTGTAAAAGTCAGTGTAACTTCCCGACTTCAGTCTTGGATCGATAAAGTATTTATAATTGCAAAACGTATTTTGGCGCAATGAAGCGCAATAATTTTTCCGTTAAACATTCCAATTCACATGACGCAGCGGTTAGAACTCTTATTTTACGACGTCCTTTCTTGTAAGGTCTACGTAAGGACAGAATATCCGGTTACTTTTTATTTCACTATCAGTCACAGTGCATTAATTTCACAACGGTACATCACGGTCTATGCCCACAAACCAACATACAGACCGACGTACAAATCAGTACGCACATTGTTCGTCGGCCAATTTTGAGATAATTATCTTTCTTGCTTTATACTTGTTCTCAAACTTTGTTTTAAGTTTGACGTTACCCCTATCTGCTTTAGTATTACATAACTAGTGTACCTGTCTGAAATTGCCTGAGATAGAAATATATTTCAATCAATATTTTTATTATTATTTTATAAAACACAAATCGTCTATAAACCTCTTGATATTTTTCTGAGTACTGCACACTTTTCATACACACTACACAACAAAAAACTAAAACTATTAACATTTGATTTACAAACAACACCGTACGGTAGCTAACAGAAATCCGAGTCCGATTTTGCAAGAAGAAGTTTCTTTAGATAATAAACGAATAATCAAGTACCTATGTCTGAGGAAAATTATTATTGTAACAAAAAAAAAGGATATTATCCTGTGCTAGCTAAAAACACTGATACTTTCAACTATATACATACGGATACGGAAAGAAAAAAATTAAATGGCTTTCTCTTTATAACAACACTTTTAAATTCATAACGATAACTTGAAAATTATAGTAGTTAATGTACTAGCATCATTAGGCAAACCAGTGACTATCCTAATTTCATCCCTTGCACTTGTAAAACGGCGTTTATATATTTTTTGTAAGTTTTACAGCAATGTTTTTGTTACCTAATACAAGACATATCTCCATTAGTTTTTTAATATACTTGTCAAGGTGGTTTACATTCTTTTAATTAGCAGGATAAAGTATAAAATTAATTACGCGAGCGTAGATAACAAGAACAAAAAAACCGATAATAAGACAATTGAAGCGAAATGAGCTCCGGAGAAAGCTGTTATTTTTAAGAAAATGAAGGCTAAGAAAGTAGCCCTAGGCGAGAGTAAGAAATATAACTTTTATCCTGTTGTACCGCTAGAATAATGTTTAAAGGTATCAGAATTAATTTATTCGTTTATTTTTGTCTGAATTCAGCTCAGCTGCCTATGAAACATTACAACCAAAACTCTGAGTATGAAATAATAGTTAACCAATATATTTTTTTGTAATTATTTTAAAAAAACTGGGTGGTTAAGGCAAAGAGAAGGGAAGTAGCCGTAACAAAAATAAGTTTTTCTACATGAGTGCTCTAGCCTGACGCGATGGGACGAGATCACCCAGAAGATGCCTCTTTTCCTCGCCACTTGAATACGTACTGAATATATACGTGATTTGGGTCCTTACACTACACATATAAAACCTATTAGCTTTTGTCCGTCAAAACCACTGCCACTAATTTCGTGTGCAGCCACATAATTTTGGTTCCACAACAATATAATAGAATGAATTTGAGCGTAGCACAAACTAGTATACTAAGTAATGAATGTAAATTGGTCAAACTTTGCACTTTTCCTCTCTCACCTACTTAACTATGATCTAGTTCTAAATATGCTAAAGATTTTAGATAGGATGTGACATTTTTCTGTAATACAACATCTGGGAGCTTGCGAAAATATTGGCACACGAGATACACCATCTTAGTTTTCAGGGTGGGCATCGTGCTTTGCTGTCTTATAAATGTCAAGTTATACCAGTAATAAGACATCGGGCTCTATAAGCGGTGGCGACCACTTTCCATCAGGTGGCCTAGCTCACTTGTCACATAAAAAAAAAACAAGTTCTGTAAGTGTGTGAAATAGTGTGTGTATGTGCGTGTGTAAGTATAACCTCATCAAGTCCACAATTTTGTGCATTTAATGAAATAAACGTAGTAACGGTAAATTAATTAATATGTATTAGACTAGTAAGGGCACTGCATGTTATCCTACGTCATCTAGTACACAAAATTTGCAACTTTGTAGCGATAGTAGTGGCCTTCTAGGTCCACAAAACGTTGGTCTGCCAATCCGAAACCTAGCAGGTTTTGTACAGTCGGAGCGCAAAGTGGTTAAGTGACAGATTACACGAATGAAATCTATTCGTAGAAATAGAAGGTACCTATACAAGCAAAAAACAACAGGTCTGCCTTGCATCGTATTGGCAGTTTCGCTAGTTGGACCACAAATGTGGTCAGATGTGATTGGACCACAAATTTGGTCGGACTGGCGAAACTGCCAAAAGGATGCAAGACAGACCTGTTGTATTTTACTTATATAGGTACCTTCTATTTCTACGAATAGATTTCATTCGTGTTATCTGTCACTTAAGCACTTTTCGCTCCGACTGTACCAAGGTTGCCGGATTTCGGATTGGCAGACCAACGTTTTGTGGACCTAGTAGGCCACTACTATCGCTACAAAGTTGCAAATTTCGTGTACTAGATGACGTAGGATAACATGCAGTGCCCTTAAAGTCTATATGGTAGCTGTAAGTTGTCCCATGTATAAATAAATAAATATCGTTGTGTATTATTTCAAAGTTTGAGAATCTGTGGAGCGACTGTAGGTAATGAAAGGGAAAATTCTGCCATAATCTCATCTGCAATTTGCCTGCAACAATACAACAGTTTCAATGGATTTACATATTTAAATAACGTCGGTTGCTAAGCCAATTTTGAGTTTGGAAACACTCACTAATTTAAATTCTGATATTGTCAGTCTAGTTTTGTGCTCGCTAAGGATATTTTTAGCCGCTTTTAGTATCTTCAACCTGAAGTCGTATTTGGTTTTCCGCATAAAATATTAATTTTATTTAAGGAAACTGTCAAAATAGCGGGCTCTTATATTATTTGATTTTAGAAAGAATTTCAGAAAGAATGTGACATACTCGTATTTCTGTAATACTGAAAGATTTTATGCAGAATGTGCGGTTGTTTATAACACAGAATTATAAGTAGTTATTCTAGTGCCTATGTCCAGCAGTAGACGTCTTTCGGCTGATACGATACTTCTAACATTCTGCATACCTAAAGTATTTCGGTAGTTAGACTAACTTACTCAAAGATTTTACTGGGCCGAAAGAGAAAAAAACTTTTAGGTCGTCCCATACGAAACCCTCTATCTGCGCTAGATTTTGATTAATTTTTTTCTCTTTTTTCGACGTGTGTTTCACAGGAAAAGTTGTTCAGTTTTATGGTCTGAGTAACATACTAGAATTGTAATGATAAAAAACAACCCAGTATAGTAAGGCTACCCTACCCGCACACAACTGAGAATCGGTGGCCGATTGTCGGCAAAGGAAAGGACGGAAGATTCACGCGATAAAACGTCAGAGTAGGATGCGGATAAAAAATCGGTCACCGATTCTCGGTCGTGTGCGGGCAGCCTTATGGTTTCAGTAAGTACAATCAAACATATTTAGAAGTGAGCGTGGGTGCTTTCTTGTCCCTTCTTGTTTTTTCTTAAATTGCGCCACATTGTTTGTGAAAGCGATTTAGTTACACGTCATAAAGTGGTAAATGAAAATCCTAATATAAATCCTATACTATTAAATGAGCAATATTTGTATATATCCTATTCTATTAAACGAGCAATATTTGTATATATATTTGTAATCGGTTTCTCGAAAACGGCTCTAATGATTTCGATGAAGTTTCCGGGGGCGAAAAATCGATCTAGCTAGGTCTCATGTCTGGGAAAATTCGTTTTCACCGTCTTTTTAATAATTTCTTTGCGCGATTTAGTGCTTTTAAGAAACTTACAGCGCCATCTGTTGTTGATTAGTATAGCTTGCTCACCCGATGATATTGTCAGGTTGAGGCGGCTATTATAGAGCGAAGCTCGGTCGACCAGGTACTTATCCTAATATGAATAAATGGAACTTTACTTACTTCAACTTTTGTAACTCATAAGTTATAGTTAAAAATAAGTTATCCAATATACGTTTAATATGATTCTGCTGGTATTTTATATTCATGTCATTGACGTAAGAAAAACGCTGCGTTTCCAAAATCTTTGATTCATGTACATTCAAGAGCACATCAAGCTTGACATATTGGATTTTGTACTGTTCTTATTTCAATAGACGTACGGGCAAAAGTCGTACTGTGACTGTCAACCTTTACCTATCGTTGACTGTACTTATTTGATATAATATTTAGAGTATCTTTAGGTGTTTAATAATCTAGTAGAATACTCCCAGATCCTTTATAAAACATTCCCTTGCATCTTTCTTGTACAAACGGAATAATTTGGAGAGCCACTTTCCCAGCAAGGCGTTTGCCTTAGTCCCGGTGGGAAAAGAATCTGTCCAATCGATTTAAAGATTGGTTCCGGAGCTAAAGTTAAATAAACACGAATTCTCCTTACTTTTTGGGCCTTTATAAAACCCTTTTTAAATACGTCGGCTTCGGTACAGAGTTTCAAATTAGTAAGTGATTTTTGGGATTTAAAAGCAGTGAATTTTAAATTTTCTCTGCCATAAATTGCAAGAAATTATGGCGTCATGATATTTTCTTGCAATCATTATGATAATTTTATACTCTTATTTCATCTTTAAATTAATTATGGTAAAAAATGGTTAGTTATTCTTTATTGGGTAGAAACAGGTAGTATTTTAGCTAATTTTTGAACTCGTAAACTTGCGGATTGCAGTTTTTTGAATAGTCGCCATAGGACTACCAACTTACTAGCTACGTTTACCAAGCAACCTGGGCCCTGAGTCAAGATGCTTTCTACAGTCGCAAACGCTATAGAATAGAATAAAAATGTATGGGATTGACATTAGCTGTGATGCAACATTTCGATCGCTAATGTCATTCCCGTACATTTTCATTCTATTCTACTAGCGTTCGCGATTGTAGAAAGCATCTTGACTCAGGGCCCTATACTAGCTACCAAGCTACACTTCGAATTCGATTGATTGTATCTACCAAAATGTATATCGAAAGTTTGTGACTTTATTTCCTTTAAATTCTCATTCCCATATGTCTCATAACGAAATGAAAATTAATAGGATAATAATCAGATACGAAATACCCACGACACACATTTGATACCACTTTATCACGTAATTTATGTCGAGTTTAAAATATTAACTGCTGTAGCTTCACTATAATTACTAATTTTGTTATATTTATGTATCATATATTGGTTATTAAAGTGCCGTGTTAAGTAATTTAAATATTTCCACGTAAGTTAAGATTTTCGATAAGTTATCACTAAAATCTGTGAATTGATCACGTCTGCACGTATCTTAAGTTGAAGATTATGTTATTTGATAAGGTTTAAGATATTTAAGTTACAATTTTACATATTATTTTTTAATTTATTCTACATATTTGGAATAATTTATGCTTATCTTTTAACTTATGATTCTTGTATGTGTGATAATTTTAGAAGCGCTCGTGTCTTATTGCTTTTTCTTTCCGATCAAGGCAACGAAGCGGATCGGTGTATGAAGACCCCCGCATTAAATCCTCAGTCGATGAAACTTTGCTGGGGTATTACACTACATGAGAAAAACCATCTATAAAAAAAAAATCGGTACTTACTTTTAATTTTTCCATTCAAAAATTACAAAAAATGTACCTATGAAAAAAAAAATTGTTGATTTTTTTTGGATATTTTGAATATATTAAATCATGATACAATTTATCTATCATCCTGTCAAATAAAATCTGCCAGAGAGAATTATGTTGCGGTCAACTGCTTTGGTCATGGTCAGTGCCCTGATGGTCATGGTCAGTGCCCTGATGGGTGACCGCTGATAAAGTTGATCCATCATCATCATGAAAATGAAAAACGTCTACTACAGGACAGGGAACTCCCTGTAAAATTCTAGCTTTTGCTAAAACAGTGTGGAGGGGAAGCACCGTAGTCACCACGCTTGTTAGCGTTAAGACTGGCACCGAGGACCGCAGTTGTTGGTGACCACAGAATGTAAGATGATACGATACACAGAATGGTGCTGTTGCCCATCCTCTGGTTCATAAACCTTTAGTCCCCTCTTACGACACCCACGGGTAGAGATGGATTGGTACTATTCTTTGCTGGCACCACACGGGGCAGCATGACATTTTAGCGAGACATTAAATTTTAAGAATAGTTATTCACATAAATTTAAGATGACTATGCGCTAATAACAAAGGAATAGATAAGATAAGTGAAGGGGTAGCATTTGCCCAGCAGTGGGACACTACAGGCTACATCAAAAAAATGTTAAACAGAACTTTATAACCACCATCAAAAAGAAAATTAAAAACAGTCGCTCCTCAATTTTCTCCATCAATAACCATTTGATACCCGTAATAAAAACTTTAACTCAAACGGTCGCGATTTGTCGAGCGCTCCCGCGAACCCCCAAAGTTTATCCGCCAATTTCGAAACTTTTTGAATAAAACTACTTGCACAAGATTTTGACCTAAAAGTTTTACGATTCTTATGTATTTTAATAATAGTGTTCCATATGGAACAAAAGCAAGAAGTTAATACCCTTATGATCCTATCAAAGACGGTATACGTTTATCCGACTACGGCAAACCAAAAGGGACCGTTTAGGTACGTGACTTAATTTCATATGTATGCGGTCAAACGAACGTCAGCATTTGCACTCTATTACCATGCCATAAAGTCTAGAGTGTTTCTACTGACGTGCTGTTGGGTGTATGTACACATCAAGTTTTTTTCCGTATGGGTAGACCTCGTTCCACTTGCTACGATCCTGACATACTTCCCTCATAATTTCTACTTTTATCAATCTTCTTTTATTAAGTGCACTGAGGGTCCCGTACCACTAAAGTAAAAATACCGTATTAGTCAGGGACGCGCAGTCGCGCAGAAGTGTATTATATGCGCGCGATGCAACTCGCACTTGACCAGTTTTTAATGTTTGTTATTTTATTCCATAGAATAGGTTATGCACTATAAACATTATCAATTTTCAAGCTCGTGTTCCCGTTTTCATGCTAGAGCAAACTAAAAAAAAAACACGACGTTTCTACATGGTTACCCCCTACTTTTTATTGTTTTTATTATCTGTTAGGTAATCCGCCTACCTACTACGGTTGAAACAAGTCAGACAGACAGATAGACAACGTATAGGCTTAATAATAGGGTCCTGTGGGCACCTTTTGGGCACGTTTCTTTTTGTACACGGTTGTCGGTTTAAAGTAGTTTTGACCTGGTTTCTATTTAGAAGATGGATTTTGATGTGACAATATGTAGAAAATGATACACTGCCATTTTGGCTAGGGAAAAAAAAATTGTAAAACTTTGAACCCTGTATCTCAGCCCCGATATTACTTAGCTATATGGTGCCTATACTAAGAATTGTTCCTCGTTATCTGTTCTTTCAAAATTGACCAGTTTCATAAGTGGCCGCTAAAGTACGAAAACGACGCCAGCTTTAACCAAACCCCTTTATTTCATGTATAGATTAAACTCAGAACTTTGTTATCACAGTAGGTCGCAAAGCGGCGGTAATTCTTGACGTACATACTTACCAATCATGATTCGTCTGTGGCCTTCTACAGACCTTTCAAAGTTTAGACAGGGCATAATATTATGTTGGCCGAGGCACGTAGAGCAGACAGAATTAAAAATGTGATAGTCATGGATATCTGTTTTCTACAAATCTCTTACCGCCTAAATACAAAACATACCATAACAAAAGATATATAGGTTCCTAATTAAATAGTGTAACAGGGACTGAACAACTGTCCCAAAGTACCATAGGTCCAAACACGAAATACCAAACTCGACATCCCATACAAAATGCGTTATCAACTGATGCAGTTTCTATGGGAGGTCAAAAATTGATTTCCGTATTTCGACCTACGTTCCTTGGGGAAAGTTGTTCAGTTTCGTGGTCTAGTAACATACTAAAATTATGTTCACTATTTCGTTAGAACCTTAATATACAGAGTGTAAGGAATAGTTTCCTTTCAACCACATGTTCTATAAGTAGAATAAAGAGCAATAACCATGTTTAAGAAATAAAACCGGTCAAGTGCGAGTCGGACTCGCGCGCCGAGGGTTCCGATATACCTATAGTATTTTTGGAAGCAATAAAGTCCATTTTCAGGACCGCAAAACTAAATTTGTTTGTAAAGGTTTTTTGCAGATTTCTGAAAAACTGTGCAATTTAGAAAGATCGTTTTATTTTTGCTGTAAAGTTTACATAAACCTCTGTCAACTGTAATTAATTCAGATTTTCCCTTACTCAAACTTCGGAGATAAGGGGGGGGGAATGGTATTTTTTTTGACATTTTTCATCATAACTTGAAAACTAAGAAACTTAAAAAAATACAAAAATATATTTTAAAATGTACAAGTAAAGCCCTTTCATATGATACCCCACTCGACCTAGTAGCGACAATTTGAAATTTGGCCCCCCCTATTTTGGCCCCCTTTACATTAATAATCATACTTTTTTCAAAAAATTTTCATGTGCAATTAAGTTGGGCAACTATATTCTAAAACCATTCCAAATTTCAGCTCGATAGCGTAAGTGGTTGCTGAGATATAGAGGTGTGACAGACAGACGGACAGACAGACAGACAGACAGACAGACAGAGCGGCACCATAAGGGTTCCTTTTTTTTACCATTTTGGTATCGGAACCCTAAAAAGTAATAAAAAATAACAGATTATAAAAAGTTAATATTAAAATTTAATCGTGTCAACCCTCACCAGACTCAAGACTATCGCACCCATAAGCGTGAGTATTTGCCTCAAGTGTCGTCCTTACGTAGTTTTCTATCTCCTATGTTTGTTCTGGCGTTCGTTATGAATGGCGACGGGTGCGCGTTGCGATTCTTAGAATAGGGTTGGCAATTTGAACTTTTTTTTCATAGGAAGTATTTTATTTTACTATAATCTTTTATTATCTATATGTTTTATGTACTTTATTCTACTTACACAACATGTGGTTAAAAGAAAATCAGTACTTTTCCTTACACCTTGTATAACCTAACCGTAACCTTATAATCTTAGACGTTAGGTGAACTATTGTTCGTCAAAGTTAGTAACTTTACATGTGGGTTGACACAAGGCAAGGTTTATATCCACGTTATACGTGGGACACTCAGAAATATTTGCGACACTAAAAAAAATTGTTCTACAGGTACATATATTTTTATTAAATCTTTTCAAAGTACTCTCCACCAGCCTCTATACAAAGATTCATGCGTCTGAACCAGTTTTCAAAACACTTTTTCCAGTCCGCCGTAGACACCTCGTTTACAGCCTGCTCGAACGCAGCCAGCGCATCTTCCGGCGACGAAAATTGTATCCCCTTGAGCTGATTTTTTATTTTTGGAAATAAAAAGAAGTCACACGGTGCTAGATCAGGGCTGTAAGGAGGGTGACCCAGGAGTTTGACTGGTGTGCTGTCCAGGAAGTCCCTCGTTTTAAGCGCGGTGTGTGCAGGCGCATTGTCGTGGTGGAGCAGTAGTCCGCGGAGCCCTGTGTTTGGTCGCTTGTTGCTCACAACAGAAAAAACTTCTGGTAAACATTTGGTAGTATACCATTCGGCGTTGATGCTTCTTTGATCTCGTAAGGGAATTGAGGCCAAGTGGCCAGTCAAATTAAAAAAGCTGGCGATCAAAATCTTCCCCCCGCTTCGAGATCGCTTCACTTTGGTAGGCGTTGGTTCATTTTGAAACACCCAAACTGTCGACTGGCGCTTGGTTTCTGGATCGTATTGATAAATCCAGGACTCATCACCTGTTACGATGTCGTAAACACGCCGAGACGAGCCTGCTTCAAATTTGTTCAGCATATCACGGCACCATTCCACCCGGGCCTGCTTCTGAGCGTCGGTGAGGTAGTGCGGCACCCAGCGCGATACTATCCTCCTCACGCGAAGATGCCCGTGTAGAATCTCGTGAACGCTTCCCGATCCAATCTTTAATATGTGCTGAATCTCCTGATATGTAATTCGCCTATTATCTTGGATTAAATTTTTCACTGCTAGCACGTTTTCTTCCGTAATAGCCGTCAAAGGGCGACCGCTTCTTTCTTCATCCCCCAAGGTTGGTCGACCGCGCCTAAATTCGTTATACCAACGATACACGGTTGCCTTGGAGGGGCCTTCATCCATAAATGCCATTTGAAGTCTATCGAACGATTCATCCGGTTTCAGGCGACACTTGAAATCGTAAAAAATCATAGCTCTAAAATGTTCCCGGCGCAGATCCATTTTTCAGTAAGACACGATACTTTGAATTGGCTCGCAAAAAATGTGGAGGGAAATTTTGAAAATGGAACACACATATTTTTACTTACAAGTAATCATATTTTCGAAAAAGATTCTGACCGGCCAGTCTCCCATATATAAAAACTATTTTTCGCAATACTTTCTGAGTGGCCTGGTATGAGACGTTATACGTAGGTGCGGATTATTGTTCAAGAAAACAACTCTGACTTCATAGCAGGTAGGTGTGTAAAGTCCAGTAATAACATTACATCGTAATATTTATTATTCTTTAACATTGTACTTTTCGCTTCTTATGCTATTCGACAGTGACGAAGACATATAGGGTTTTTGAAAAACGTTCAAAAGGCTTATTTTTTGTTATTGCAAAAATATTTAGTTCAGAAATATTTTATTTAGATGATTTATTCAGGTATTTGAATTAAATTAAATATTCATTTATTTCGGAGAGACTCCATATTTAAAAGCCACACTAGGTTCTTCAACTCTTTATATTGTGGTCGGCAGCGGCGTATTCTCCTCTATTTTCAATAAAATAAACCAAGCAATAAAACATACATACATACAGGGTGTAAGCTACAGGTTGGCAAAAACTGAAAGGGCGTGATCAGTCACCGTAACTGAACAACTTTCTGAAAAAAACAAATTGTTTCTCCATACAAAATTGCAAACGTGATTAAACAGTTAGTATGGAGAGGCCTAAGAGGCCGATATCTTTTCCTTTCCTGAAAGTTTTATTCACTGAAAATATCTTCACTTACTCGTACGTTGGCTGATCACACCCTTTCAGTTTTCGGAAGGCTGTCACACCCTTTGTAACTCTCATGAAATTCTCAATTTTGAATCATCCTACTAATATTATAATACTTACAAACTACTGAATGGATTTTAATTAAACTTTACAATAATAAATCTTATACATCAGAATAACACATATAGTATGGCCAATGAGTGATCACAAGGGGTATGTGGATGGAAAAGTCGAAAGTTTGTCTTAAGAACTTTGTTGGGGCTAGTTAGGAGATAAACATACTAAAAGTCCTTGCCCCTCCGAGGTCCGCTCGAGGGAGGGGGGCACAAAGAAGGACCCGTTTTTTGTTTTTTGCTTACATCTCAAAAACAATGCGTCGAATGAAATTTTGTTGTATTACATAATAAAAGCTGATAAAATTCTCTACAACTTTGGCTTTCACACTTTTTATCTATCTCTTATCTTTGCCTTACTATGAGCTTCGACAAATGGTCGATTTTCAAAAATGTTTTCAATAGTCTTACGTTTTTTTTGCTTCATAACTTTTCTCAAGTGCTACCGTAGATTTCAGGATACACATCTAAATAAAAAAATGTTGACTCTGTATCTCCGGTCTCATAATCTCAGCCTCTTTCCTGGCCGTTTTTCGGAGCTCATAACTAGCCCCCCCCCCCTCGAGCGGACCTCGGAGGGGCAAGGACTTTTAGTATGTTTATCTCCTAACTAGTCCAAACAAAGTTCCTTAGTCAAACTTTCTGCTTTCGACTTTTCCATCCACAAATTATTCGTTGCTTAAGTTAATAGGCTACAATTTATCCTGCGCAGACGAAATCGCGGACACCAGCTAGTGCTTTATACTTATGGAGGAGCTGGCCCTACATTTAATGATAGCTTGATAATATGGTGATAAGAAGAGGTGATACATATTTTGATCCACCATAGACGGAAGGTTGAAACATGGAACGACCTTTTCCGCCGAGAGCGTGCTGATCACTTATTTATTGTAGAGGTCCGCATAAATCAGGGTGTCTACTCTCAATTTTCGATATATCGATACGATACTACTTATTCGAAACATGCAAATTCAAAACTTCATCCCTTGACGATAGAGTAGGAAATTGGTTGGATGCTAATCACTGCCAATTTGACAATTCATCCAACCAATATTCTACTTTATTGTCAGTAAACGAAATTATGAATCCAACTGTATCGAAGTAGTATCGTATCGATATATCGAAAATTGAGTGTAGTTACCCAGAGTTGCCTGATTAAAACATAGTACCTGAACAACCGAGCTTCGCTCTATAATAGCCGCCTCAACATGAAAATATCATCAATGTGAGCGAGCTATGCTACCCGCCTATAGATGGCGCTGTAAGTTTCTGTCTAAAAAAAATGCTTAAAAACACGGGAAAACGATTTTTTTTAAACATGAGACCTAGCTAAATCGATTTTTTGGCCTCGGAAACTCTCGTATGGTAAATTTTATCGAAATCGTTGAATATTGCTCGTATAATTAGTGTAGGATATTTATGTAATGTGTTATTTTAGCTCGTACAACTTAAGCCACGATCACACCTAGCTGAATTCAAAGACTAATTCGACATACATTGCTGGGAGGCTTGGTTATGTTAATTGCAATATTCTTTCTCTCTATTGCTTCAACGAGCAATGTATGCCGAACTACACTTTGAATTTAGCTAGTTGTGATCGTGGCTTTAGATACAAACCTTTTGCGCTCTATGTCATTGAGTTCAAACTGTAAAGTTTGACGAACTTATGACTGTATGTCTAAATAGTTGTCTATTTTATCATTGTAGAACAAACATTACCCGCCGGATGATTGATGTTGCTTCGCTTGTTCGGATGGCATACAAAAACCATGCCATTGTTTTGCCTTGATTGAATGTAATGATTGAATACCTTTGCATTTGAATCATCGAGCTTATGGGTACTTGAAATAACCGGTTATAATCTTTTACTTACTAAGATACAGGAATTTTATTCTTAGTTTAGGAAGCAAGGTCGAAGAAAATTAGTTGCAAAACAAATTATATTTAAAAAATTTGTGACAATCAATGTAACCACTTTTAGATGAATAAATTTATTTTTTTATTTTTAACATGAAAGTTTTTTAATGTTCATAGATTCGTCAAACTTTAAGAAATAAAAAAAAAAAAATTAGCTTTCGTTTAAAGTTGCAAACTTGATTGGACAGTTTGTATGGGAAGGCTGATTTTTTTTCAAATCCTGAATTTTTTTTTTCTGAAAGGTGTTAATTTTCATGCATGCCCTTTCAGTTTTCAGAAACCAGGCCCCTACACCCTTTATATTAATCGTTGCCACCTAAGTAAAGTACCACGTACGCTTCCCGTGGGTTACGTAAAAGGCGACTAAAGGGATCTTTAACAAGAAGATAGGCGCCTTACTTTACTCTTACTACGTATCGTACCACTATAATGCGGTCAACAATTACCGCGATTCATTATTGTGTTAGCCGTAACGCTAAAAAGCGTAGTGAATTACAATCACCCCAAAATATACTACTTACGCGTTTTTGCAATGATATATTGACTTTTTTGGGATGGTGCTACTTTGTTGTTATAAAAGTGGATTTCTTTCTTCGAGATTTAAAGTAAGTTTTGCTCTTTTTTTATCTTTTGGTTTTCCATTGTTCAGTCCCGAAATATCAGGAGGTCACAAAATTCTCTCTCACACATCCCTCGCAGTACGAACCCATAGAAATGTGATTTTCTTTTTTGGTACAAAAATTTTAAATCCCTGTAGGTCTGTAGTGTGGGTATTGGGGCTTTGATGCCTGCCTTTTCAAATGAAAGGGTGACTTTTTTGGTCTGCAACAGTGGAAATAGGATGATGGTTTAAAATGCTTTTTGAAATGTTTTTGCTTCATATAAGAATGTTTCAAAGTCCAACGTGTCAAGCTCGACGTGCCCTTGACTCTACAAAAAGTCTGCACTGATGAAAAAACCGGCCAAGTGCGAGTCGGACTCGCGCACCGAGGGTTCCGTACAACTAAGGTAAAGTTACCGTCTTAGTTATGAATGCGCAGTCACGCAGAAGTATATATTCAATGCACGTGAGTCCGACAAGCACTGGATCAGTTTTTATTATAGCTTATGCACTATAAACATACCAATTTTGTGTGTGTTCCCGTTTTTACTATAGAGCTGAAACCAAAAATCGAGCAAAAATCTCGAGGGAAGCCCCCTTATTTTTTTTGTTTTTAGTATTTGTTGTTATAGTGGCAATTTCAAAATTTCTGTGAAAATTTCAACTGTCTACATGAGACCGACAATCATCGGAGGCATATTAATAGGGTCCCCCTTTTTCACCTTTCGGGTACGGATCCCTGAAAACTGACTCGCCTTATGGACTTGACTGAACAGACATTATTTTTAATTGCCAAAATCGGGTCATCATAACATCCCATAATACGTCCACAAGACAGAGATTCCCTCCAGAATTCCAGAATAGCTAGAAAAATGTGGAGGGGAAGTACCTTAGTCACCACGCTTGTTAGAGTTACGGCTGGCATCGTCATGGCTGACCGCAGTGTGTAAGATGGTACGACACACAGAAGGATGCTGCTGCCTCCTCTGATTCTTTAATCCTCAGTCGCCTCTTACGACACCCAAGGGTAGAGATGGTACTATTCTTTGCCCTCACCACACGGGCAAGGCCTTATTCACTTGACTGAACAGACATTCTTTGTAATTTCCAAAATCGGTTACCTGCCCCATATTTTACGCTCTCATATCCCAATTACACCTATTCACTAATTAGTTGACTCAGAAGCCGCTGCTACGGCAAAACTGTCTAAACATATCTAACTAAAGGAGAAATCAGTAAGACCCTGTTCAAATGTACGCGCGAGTTTGCCGCGTTTTGTCGTGCATTGCTTATTCGTTAAGAATTTGATCACTTTCACGGCAAAACAAAGCGGCATTATACGTGAAATTGCATAGAACATCGCGACAAAACTAAGTGTTGCATACTGAAAGAGGCGCCGCGCCGCCGTTAATAGTTTTGAACGCTGTACATTGGTGTTCCGTATTAACTATAGGCATAGTTTAAATTTTTACTTCTGTGCTATAGTTGCGTATATACTTATTATCTTTAAATCAGTACTAGTCTATACTTTCTTCCTTTCCGTAATATGGTTGCAGGGGATTTGAATGCCTTTTTATCGAAAGTCATGAAATAAGATAATAAAACAATCTTGTTTACATATTCTGTGATAAAACTACACGATATAAAAACAATATAGTCTTAACAACCTACGTCGCTTCAAAAACAAAGTTCTTATTTACCTTATCATGGGAATGGTAATATAAATAATAGTTATTTGTTATACAAGGTAGCAAAATTGTTATTTGGCGCGAGTGCCTTATATTGAAAGAGCGAAGCGAGGAAATAAAATTAAACTTTGCTGCCGAGCGAAACACAATTTTTTCACTATGCTATGGAAAATGCTTACGAATGGCACAAGTACCTTATACCATAATTCATCATCACGTTCTAATTTCAAAAACCTTCGACCGTTTAAAACAAACACGACGGAAAAAATGGCATTAGCACGCAGATTTCGACCGTTAAAGCAGAGTTTTCCGAGCTTGTGAGGTGAAAAATTATTTTTATAGATTTAATCTTGATGCCAGCAATGTAAAGCGATCCTATTGTAGCCATGTCGAGAATACAGTTACAAAGTGAACCGTTCTTAACAAATTTTGTTTAGCGCTTAAAAGAGGACTTTTGGGCCGGCCCGCCTTTACAAGGGTGATACTTGGGTGTGGGAACAGGCACATCTTTGTAAGTATGCATGATTATAAGGGACCAGACGGGACCAGGTATATTTTTGTCATAATGTCGTACAAGCCAGAGCACGTCAAGCTTGATACGAGTACGTTGGACTTTATACCGTTCTTATTTCAATAACAGTATTCGGGTGGTTGGGTCATAGTAGTACCTATATTCCCTGGGTTGGGTGGAGTTTGCGCAGAATCTTGGCCGTGGGAGGAGTAAATTGACATTAAAGGTTAAGGGAAAATATATAGGTAAATGATTGCCCTACTATCTTACGAGTATTTAGTTTGAAATTGGATTCCTTTATTGAGATAAGTATAATCTTCATAAAAACTTTATTACTAGAGACAAAGATGAAAATAATTCCTCATGATACCTACAGAAATTATTAACTAGCTACGTCTTTTGAGAGTTAATTACCAAGTAATTATGAAGTATTATTCGGTTCAGAATATGCCTATTTTAGTTATGTAACGGACTTTTTATTATTAAAAAATAAGTCTTTTGAGAGTAGAATGTGAGAGTAAGCTGAATATGAATAAATTGGTTACAAAGTAGAAAATCAATGAATATGAATTAGTTGATTAAAATTATTATTAGTCCTCTTAGAAAATATGATATTTTAGTAAGCAATCGTGTGTCTACAGTCGTGTAGGGCTTTCAATTCCGATATTGCGGGATCTCGGTATTCCAGGATCCCGCGTCATTTTCGAGGATTACGAGTGCGGGATCCCGCAATCTGCGGGACTGAAAAGAAACATAAGCACGACCATGTTTCTGGGGGTTCTATGGTGAAATATCTTCCATTTAGGTACATGGTATGGTATGTGTGGAGACAGAGAGGGCTTTCTTCTGTGGTCATACTGTTTCTAAATTACGCAATAGTTAGGAAGATGAAAGAGAATCATTAGATGTAATTTTTTCTTCGCAAACATTTTAAATCACATGTTGCTGATACAACTGAGTTTTTATTTTCAGTGGTATTAAATAAATAAATGTCCTTATTAATCCAGAGGGGCTTTGCCAGGTTAGTGGCCACTCTTACAAACTTGTTTTTTCTGACAGCTTTAGCCGATTGCTTTTTAAATAGCTGCAAAATGTGTTGGTAACCGACAAGCTTAACCTGCTTTTGACTGTACGTTTGTTTGTTCCGTTCATAAACCCGCAGTACAAAATAGCCACACACAAAACGCCGAAGGGAAATTTGAGCCCGGCTCTCACAATTAGCAAATTCCCGGCAGCATGCTCTGGCGCACAGTGCAAAGCTAAACATAACATACTGGTGAGCTTATTTCATTATCCTCAATTCAGTTCGAAGTTTAGTTGCTAGAATCTGTTTTATTTGTCTATGTTTCTTTATTAACAGGCTGTTGCAGAAAGCGTCTTCAAATTAGAGTTCTCTCAAATTTTTGCTGTCCCTTTCTGTTTTATAGATTTAAAGGAGCTATTATTTAGGACGTTCTGAATAAAGGCCAGGTTAAAAGTACCCTAAACCGACCAGCATGTATGAAAAGATTGATGAAAGTACAGGAAGCAAGGAAAGTATGTCAAGATCGTAGCAGGTGGAGGACTGTGGTCTCTGCCTACCCCGACGGGAAAAAGGCGTGATGTTATGTATGTATGTATTATTTTGTGAAAATTTCAACTAGCTTTTAGGTTGTCCGTGTATATAGTGCCGGCAAAGAATAGTACCAACCCATCTCTACCCGTGGGTGTCGTTAGAGGCGACTAAGGGCCTATGAACCGTAGGATGGGCAGCAGCATCTTACATACTGCGGTCACCAACAATAGCGGTCGTCAGCCGCAACCATAGAGTAACACGATTTTCGCGCGCAAAGAACGGGCTTGCGCGGTTTGACGCGTTGCTCTAAGGCCGCAACGCTTTCAAGCGGTGACTATGGTAAATCCCCTCGAAAGTGCCACTCGTTTTTGATGGAGTTCTGGAGGGAGCTCCTTGTCCTGCAGTGGACGTTGCATGGGATGTTATGATGATGATGATTACGGCTCAAAAGATACAGCATGGTCAGTCAACACGATATTGAGGTCAGGTTGGCATTCTTTCTAAAAAGAACATGGCATGAATGTATAGGTTGCGCCAATAGCGAGTTAATTGTGTGTTTGTTTGCGCAAATTACTTCATTTATAGACGGAAATCGAATGAAATCATACTTTTTCGCCGCTTGACCTAGATTTTCTTTAAAGAACTTTAAGAAACAATTTTCCCGTTTACCTTACCTAATGAATAAGTCTTTTAATACAGTTAGCGGCAAATAAACTGGGTGCAGCAGGTTTTTCGCACTATGATTGGGTCAAATAAACTGAGGATTGGGTCTTGTTCGCCCTCAGGGTTGCGGAGGTCAGATGGTAGTCGTGTAAAACCAGAGCCTTCCTCAAACCCCCCAGGTTAGGGTAGCCAACTCCATCCGTAAATGTTTCATAGGGAAAGTTGTTCAGTTTTGTGGTGGGAGACCTTAATCTAACCCTGAGGACGGAGATGAGGTCGACGATGGAACAACCGTGCCCAAAAGAAGCCTATTCACTCGCGACTTGAATAGATTCAGGTTTCCATTTCTTAGCCTCAACTATTCGCAGTAATTAAGGAAGTACCCTATACAGCGTGAATTTTCATTGGTTTTGCTCCCGAAGCCCAGTCATTCAATCCTTTCATACACACACCTAACTAAATTCAAGGACTAATTCGGCATACATTGCTGGGAGGCTTGGTTGTGTTAATTGCAATATCCTTACTTCAACGAGCAATGTAAGCCGAATTAGTTACTGAATTATGGAAGGTGTGATCGTGGCTTTAGGGTAATTTGGCTTTTATTTAGAACGTCCTTTCTTTTCATAAGCATTTTTAAAATCAACAGAGAAAAGATTTTGTGTAGGTATTACATTTATAGACTAAGAGTTTTCAATTTGTTTTGATATGGCAATGAAAAAGAATAAAGTCATGATTCCCCTTGGAGTAATTCCCTACCTAAAGTAATTCACATTTTTAACATTATACAAACCATTTATTCAGCCTTGGAAGAGAAAATTGTTTTATTTTGAATGAGCTGGTGCAGCCAAAAATATATTTTAATATTTTCCGTGATAATATTAATTATAAAAAAAATATTGGGGGATATTCAACTGATCCCAAACTAGGCGGACTAGGCCACACATGAAGGGTGCCTTCCGGTGCATCCGGCCAATTTGTATGGAGAACCAAATTTTTTAAATTCTGATTTGCGAAAGTTGTAGAACAAAATTTGTTCAGTTGCGTCGATAAAACTATCCCACGAGAGGTTTTGCGTACTTGGATTATATACAACGTGTTAACGCAATAAGCGAAACTGAGAAAATAGTTTGTTCAGAATCGAGAGTAGAATCAATTTCACGGGTTTTTGATAGGGGTAACTTTTATTTTATTTTTATTATTTAAAGTTTTGCCGCTTCTATTCTAAATATTTCGGCGGTCGGCGCCGCGCGGTTCATGAGCGGTGAGGGGGGGAGGGAAGTGGGCGTGGAGTGCGCGGACTAGAAAAACGATGAAAATAGAAAAAAAACTTAACTTTTTTTATTAAATTTTTACGGGAATGGATTTATTTTAATGAAAATCTGTTGGGGTGTATGAGTGTTTCGCTTATTCCATTAACACGTTGTATACTTTTACAAAATTGTTAATTGATTTTTTCTATAAATTGATGATATTTAAATCTATATCTAACATTTGAATCCAAATCTTAAGTTAGTTTGTCGTTGTTCGAGCATCACGCAAAAGTACTGAACCGATTTTAAAGAATGTTTTAATTTGATAGCTGTGGCATGATATCCTGATATACTCTTATACACTGATATATATACTGATATAATATATTACTATACTGATATAATATACTGATATATATATATACTGATATGTACACTGATATACTATTTTTAAAAATGCAGACAAAGTCACGGGCAAAAGCTAGTGTATACATTTAAACATAAATAGATAAATTACACCCAGACACAGAACAGCACTTGTGTTTATAACACAAATGTCTGCCGCGAGGATCAAACCCGTGCCCCACGGCATAGAAGAGACTCACTGCCAACCACGCCAACAGGACAGTCTAGTTATGTCAAAATTCGTTCATTATTTTAACAAAACACATTTTTCGAGGAAACAATACTATACTCTTAACACAAAGTAACGTAAGAGTATCGGTTCGAATACAACCTTGTTACTGAAAAATCGAATCAACGTCTTCCTTCATCAAAAATAATGCACTCTGAGCGCTATCCATCAACCTAGATTATGTATACTCCTGTTATTGGATCATTTTTGGTGTATCGAATCTCAAGGAAAAATATCGGAATCCTTGTCATCTTTATCATACATGTATAGTCCACTGAGCAAGGAACCACGTATATATACGTTTTAGTATAGTCTGTAAGACAAGGGTTAGGTACACGATCAGTCTGGCATCAGTTCAGTCCATCAGTGTGGTAAGATTTCAGCCGTCTCAGCACACTGCACTTGTCAGTTTATCTAGGCCCGTAGATTAAAGAACTAGTGTTGTCAAGCATGGTCACGTTTTTTTGACAGCCAAGCAGTGCAAGGCATTTTGTAAGACAAGGCCGGCTACATGTATTCATGTGTAAAGCTATATCTGTCTTAATTTTAGACTCTAAAATATCAAACACGTAATTTATGATTTTGATAAAAATTTTCTTCCTCTGGTCTAGTAGTTAGAAGGTTCAGCTCTCGATCCGGAGGTTCTGGGTTCGCTCCTGGTGGGGATGGGGACACTGTCAAACAAAAATTCCTTTGTGCGACCTCCCTAGTTTGTTTAGGACATTGCAGGATGAATCACCTAATTGTGATAGGTTCGGAAGGCACGTTAAGCCGTTGGTCCCGACTACTACTCGTATCTGCTGATGTAGTCGTTAATGAGCCACATCAGAGGCCTTTGGCGGATCAACAACTCTGACTTCAGGGTTAGTGAGGTCGGTGATCGTCCTTGCAACTCACAGGATATGATGATGACTGGTGGAAAAGCAGACTTACAGTCGGTCGCCACATTGTCTCTTTGTCTCTTCCGCCGGAAATCAAACCGATATAAATATTTATTGACATTTGAGTAGACGTCGTATTATCATTGTTTGATTATGATTGCTTATTTCATTTACACATTTGTAATATTTACATTAACCCCTATCTCTATGTTTATTTTATCGATACAGTCTTTACTTGCTAGGTCAGTTTTGTAGATTCCAAATGTTGACCCTTATCGTGAACCTTATGTATTTATGTGGTCATGTTTATTGAATCGACCATCTTTGTGGATTCAAATTTCTAGACCCCAGGGTGTACTTACTTGGGTAGTCGTTGGAACCCAGATCGTAAAATAATCATCTTTTATAAATCAACAGGAATTTTGTGAAATTTCGTGAAGAAGTCCATTGTCCTTCCAAAAGTTCTGATAAGACCGATTAGACTGTTATTGCTAATAGCAATCTCTACGAGGCAACCCTTCTACACCGTGATTTTTCATTGATTTTGCTCCCGAAGCCCAGTGGTTCTACAAATAAAAATTTGCAAGTTTCTTGAAGCGAAAATTCTTTACTAGAATTTTTTTCTTTTTGACTATATGTCATAGATAGATATTTATTTAATGGCGTCACATCTCAGATGTATTTTGCACAATGTCAAGTTAACAAATTATTATAAAATTATGGCGAGTTCGCCAATGTCAAGTGAAAGATTTACACAGGAATCCACATCACGAGGACGAGGGCCTGTGTACTATGATGACTCCAATAAGTTGATGGGGAAAATTATTGAAGTCTCGATGGGCCGCTTCTCTCCATCCAAAAATCTTGATAAATGAATGTATTCCAATCTTCTAATAGATGTTCATTTTCAAAGACGTTTACTGCATAACACCCAATCAAATAATTCATTAAACTCTTCAATGAACAAATAAAACTAATATTGAAATAGAAACACGACCGCCATCTTCAAATGTTGAAAAACGAACCGACTATATGTCATGAGATTGACTCATTTTGTATGGGAAGTCGGAAATTTTTTTTCGAGTAGAAATAGTTTCCTTGTGAAAGTTTCTTCTTTTCATTAGTAGAATCACTTACGTTCGGGAGCGAAACCAATGAAAATTCACGGTGCACTAGTAGAGATGGCTATCTTAGCAATAAGGCCACCTTATGTGTAATTTTCAGATTTTTTTTAATGTTTCCATATAATTTGTCGTGTGGTGTGCAATAATAGTTCATTAAGATGCAAGTGCGCTATGTCGCTCATTACACTGGAGGCTCAGGAATTGCAGCCCGAGCTAACCTTATGTCCACCGCACGTCCACCGAAACATTTTGTAGGCTACTTACCAGGCCACTCAGAAAGTATTGCGAAAAATAGTTTTTATATATGGGAGACTGGCCGGTCAGAATCTTTTTCGAAAATATGATTACTTGTAAGTAAAAATATGTGTGTTCCATTTTCAAAATTTCCCTCCACATTTTTTGCGAGCCAATTCAAAGTATCGTGTCTTACTGAAAAATGGATCTGCGCCGGGAACATTTTAGAGCTATGATTTTTTACGATTTCAAGTGTCGCCTGAAACCGGATGAATCGTTCGATAGACTTCAAATGGCATTTATGGATGAAGGCCCCTCCAAGGCAACCGTGTATCGTTGGTATAACGAATTTAGGCGCGGTCGACCAACCTTGGGGGATGAAGAAAGAAGCGGTCGCCCTTTGACGGCTATTACGGAAGAAAACGTGCTAGCAGTGAAAAATTTAATCCAAGATAATAGGCGAATTACATATCAGGAGATTCAGCACATATTAAAGATTGGATCGGGAAGCGTTCACGAGATTCTACACGGGCATCTTCGCGTGAGGAGGATAGTATCGCGCTGGGTGCCGCACTACCTCACCGACGCTCAGAAGCAGGCCCGGGTGGAATGGTGCCGTGATATGCTGAACAAATTTGAAGCAGGCTCGTCTCGGCGTGTTTACGACATCGTAACAGGTGATGAGTCCTGGATTTATCAATACGATCCAGAAACCAAGCGCCAGTCGACAGTTTGGGTGTTTCAAAATGAACCAACGCCTACCAAAGTGAAGCGATCTCGAAGCGGGGGGAAGATTTTGATCGCCAGCTTTTTTAATTTGACTGGCCACTTGGCCTCAATTCCCTTACGAGATCAAAGAAGCATCAACGCCGAATGGTATACTACCAAATGTTTACCAGAAGTTTTTTCTGTTGTGAGCAACAAGCGACCAAACACAGGGCTCCGCGGACTACTGCTCCACCACGACAATGCGCCTGCACACACCGCGCTCAAAACGAGGGACTTCCTGGACAGCACACCAGTCAAACTCCTGGGTCACCCTCCTTACAGCCCTGATCTAGCACCGTGTGACTTCTTTTTATTTCCAAAAATAAAAAATCAGCTCAAGGGGATACAATTTTCGTCGCCGGAAGATGCGCTGGCTGCGTTCGAGCAGGCTGTAAACGAGGTCTCTACGGCGGACTGGAAAAAGTGTTTTGAAAACTGGTTCAGACGCATGAATCTTTGTATAGAGGCTGGTGGAGAGTACTTTGAAAAGATTTAATAAAAATATATGTACCTGTAGAACAATTTTTTTTAGTGTCGCAAATATTTCTGAGTGTCCCACGTATGTTGGTGTTTTCCTTTGATTTTTAATACCTCCAAACTTGTTCTTCGATTCTAAATATTTGAGATTGTTCAAAAACTAAATTAATTACAGTTTTTTGTTTGTAGAAGTCGACACTTTTAGTTACAATAAATAATAAACACCACAAAAATTAGTAAATGGCGCGCATTATATCGTCTTCAGCGAGCACAGATTATACGCGTATTTGAGAGGCACAGACTAAACTGCCAATCAGCCTATCTCTTGAACCTTGAAATAAAATATCAAAAATTGAATATCTTGATACGTAAATGACAAATTTATTGTTGATTAGTTAATTAATGTAAATCGTTTCATAAAATGAATATTCTCTTATCATATTTTCTTGAATTCAGCATAATTTCATGAAAATGTTACTAACGTGATAAGCACAAGTAAAAACTCTTTGCTCCTTGCGAGATAAAAAAAAAAAGCTTTAGTGCGGTAATGTAATGAAAAAAGCACGCGTGTTTAATAAGCTGGATCATGGACCTTAATATAGTGCAAATAGAGCTGTTTTATGAGCAACTGTGTTGAAAAGTCTATTTGTTTTGATTTGAATTGTTTTATACGAGAAAAGGCACAGCGGTACCATCCTTTTTTCGAAGACATTGCGTTTTCTTCACACATCGGCCAAGCAATTAAAGGTCCCAAAAAAAAAAATCACATTAATTTTCTCGATAGACCCTCCACCTATAAGATAACAAACACATACTCGTAATTCCCCATTATTTTTTATTGAACCACGATACGAAACCCAGGTATCTTCGACATTCACTTATATCCGTGTACATATTTGAGAAGCTGATAAAGGCTGTCGTATTATCGCGACTGTGTAAGCTTCGATAGATAAAGTCCAACAGATTTATGGCCGGTTCTAATACAACAAACAAACTTGATAAAAAAGGCAAAGGTTCATGTTTTTGGAAGTAAAAGTGCTTTTTTTATTTAACTTGGAAACAATATGGTGTATATCTTACGTGACATGATTGTGATCAAAAGTTTACTTTACGAGAAAGAAAAAGAATGTCAGGGTGGTTTTACAGTCACGCTTAAACCAGCGCGAACGAAAACGAAAAACGCAAAGCACGCGTGTCGTTTCCTAATCATACACCACCACCGGTCGGTGACGCTTCGTTCTAACCATTTCTTTTGGCGGCGACGTGTGATCGAGTCGGTTGTCGAGTATAGCTGCTACTGTCTTCATCATGATAGAGCACAGCTGATAGAGCAACGCTGCTGTATTGATTAAGTGAATCATGGGAATGAGTGAGTATGCTATGAAGAAGAAAGCGAAGAAGCAAGGACGTATTTGGAACGTCTATCAATTTACGCGTGGGCACAGACTAAATAATAGTATACTAAGCGTGGGATGAAAAAATTTACATGCTTTCTAGACCACTCGAGTGCTCTAGAAGAGGAAAGTAGAATTCAAGAAGAAGGAAGGTTAAATGCAGACGAAAATATCACTGGCAACACGATGCAAAGCGCTTGTGGCGGTTATGGCATTTCAACTGTGATGCGATTGAGATGAAAGTTTAATTTATTAATTACTTATTGTACTCTAACCGGCCACGCGTTGGCGGCATTGCTAACGGCCGCATACAAAATTTGTTTTAGTTCCTGCTGCGGGCTAACCGTACGCTACCCACCGCTCGCTTACCGCCTGCGCTGCGTGACTGAGAAACCACCTTAAACAACCATTAATTATTCAATTCAAACTTTTTTCTAACGAAAAACACGTTACTGTTTCCAGAAATATCTTGAAATATCATACATTATGTAACAGAAGAACCGAACAATCCGTTTTCAAATCTCGACTTCCTAATAGTTGTTTAAAGACCACAAATTTAATATCCGGCCTGTAGGTAATCACAATTTGATGAAACATCAATATTCAAATTGGTTGGTATTTTATTAGGCATTTATTAGGCATTGAAGAGTTCGGTGATGAAAGAACCTTCGAACATGAATCACATCAATTTGGAGGCATTTTGTGATCTTTGGCAATTAAATTTATTGGAGCGTCTACCATTTTGTTTGAACGATTTTTTTTGTAGTAATAATAATAGTAACAATAAAGAACAAAAATCATATTTTGCGTTAGCATTCCTTAGCAGTTTGTGATACGTTCAACAAATTCAACAGGATATCACCCATACTTGGTTCATATTCCGCACATTCGCACAAAGTGCTTTGAAACATCTTTTATAATGCGCACGACTGAAGAGTGGAATTCTCTGCATGTGTCTGTGTACCCGAGTTCATATAACCCGAATCAATTCAAGTCGCGAATGAATAGGCGTCTTCTGGGTGTCTACTCTCAAAGTCCGATATATCGAAACGATACAACTCGAAACATGCAAATGCAAAACTTCGTGTCTTGACAATAGAGTAGAATATTGATTGGATGCAGTTTGAAAATTCATCCAACCAATATTCTACTCTATTGTCAAGGGACGACGTTTTGCATTTGCATGTTTCGAGTAGTATCGTTTCGATATTTCGGACTTTGAGAGTAGACACCCTGGGCAAGCTCGTTCCATCGTCGACCTCATGTAATTTCGTGCAAAGTGGATATAGGCCATCTGGTGACAATAATTGGTATACTAAATCGAGCTTTGGATAAGTCAGAGTGTGAGCAAAAGGATTTTAAAAACAAATATACTTAATTTTTGCAATAAATTAAGTTGCTGGTCGTCGGTCGAACTTTTAACATGAAGGATTTTTTTCGGAATTCCTAGGTATCGCTGTATCGACCAAATCAACACTTTTTTTATGTCACAAGTGGGCAAACGAGTGGTAAGTGGTCACCACCGCCCATAACACCCACTGTCTTATTATTGAAATAATTTGACACTAATAAGACAGCAAAGCGCGTTACCCACCCTGAGAACTAAGATGGTATGTCTCATGTGCCGGTATAATTTCAGTGGCTCCCTTACCCTTCAAACCGAAACACAGCAGTGCAAACACTGCTGCTTTACGGCAGAAAAAGGTACGGGGGTGGTACTTCCCCAGACGGACTTTGCACAAAAGCCCTATTAGTCAAGTAAGACCTACTTTACTTAATAGAGCTTCGAGCAACAAATTCCAAATTCCTTGGCTTCGAATAGCAAATTGACAACAATCTTGTTAGGGAAAAGAGTAATTTATTTTTGTTATTTCAAAGACTGTCTTCTTAACAATTTTTGTTATACAGATATACAGATACAATTTATATTGTTAAAAATGCGGCCCTCGGGGCCGTCTGACCGAACCGTTTGGGTAAAAACGTACGTAAGTGGTCTAATCGGAGATTTACGAGGAATTACCCACTCTACCTGCGTAGCAACCCTTCCAGAATAATCTATGAAATATAGCTCAGATGAGAAAGGGTACGGCGTGTTTATAAATCTTGAATTTTGGCTTAGGAGGTAATGTTCTTGGACTTAGAGAAAATGTTCGACATTATGCGAGTTGTGGGTTGTAGGTTAGTTTTCCCGAGATTTAGGGTGAATTCAAAGACTAATTCGGCATACATTGCTGGGAGGCTTGGTTATGTTAATTGCAATATCCTTACTTCAACGAGCAATGTATGCCGAATTAGTCTTTGAATTCAGCTAGGTGTGATCGTGGCTTTAGGCAGGAGCATCTTTAGAGAGAGCGAAGTTTTTTTGAACTCGTCACTTTCCTTGGGAAGGACGTGGAGATCAAAGGGATTTTTTGTAAATTATGTCTCTTAACGAATTAAATTATTTAAATTTCCATTTTAGATATCATAATATGTTTTCTACCTTTGAGTTCTTTTTGATTTAACGGTGGGACTTGTTTAGGTATTTTGCACCGGGATTATTTATAAATTCGCTAAAAAGCACGCCTCCACACCACCGGCACATGATGTACTTAAATGCCAAAACAAAACAAAAAAATAAAATTGCTAATTGCTTGGCAAAAAAATTCCTAATTTTCACACATTGCTCGAGAGCTTAAAGGTTTCTTAAGGATAAAAAAAAAACATATTCGTTACCTATACGACCATACGACCTTTTGGAATTTTTAGTTGGTAGATCTACAAGGCGAGAGTTAATGGAAACGTTGGAAGGGGAAGGCCTCGGCGAACGCACCAGGACCACGTTCTGAATAAAGGCCAGGTTAAAAGTACCCTAAACCGACGAGCATGTACTATGAAGGGATTGATGAAAGTTCAGGAAGCAAAGGAAGTATGTCAAGATCGTAGCAGGTGGAGAACTGTGTTCTCTGCCTACCCCGACGGGAACAAGGCGTGATATTATGTATGTATGTAGGTATCTGTTCATATAAATTCCATCCATTATAAATTATTGGACCTGCAGTTTAAAATTTTGTATGGAGGAAATAAATCGCATTTTCAAAGTCGTGATATAAAATCCCCTCAAAGGTTTTATACGAATTTATTGAAACCGGACACAATTTTTGTACACACGGCAGCAATTACGTAGAAACAAAACCAGTATAAGCTGAACTAGCGCTACGCTACAAACACCCGAAACGAGAGACCTACTCAAGGTCAGTGGTTCTACCGACGAGCGGTCGTGTGTACAAGGCCCTGGAGACGCATTTTTGAAGCGTTCGAACTTCAATTCGCATTCGGATTGGCAAGATTCGTATACGAATCCGTAAAATCGCAATTTTTGAATATTCATACCTGTGAATTCTGCAACGAGTGGTCCGACCCACTCGTTTTGCAATTCTACCACTCGAAAGTATGTATAATCTGTGATGAGAATGACATTGACGTTTTCTTCACACATGATATTTACCAAAGAGATTTGAACCTCGCTACGCTCGGCGTAGCGAGGTTCAATTCTCTTTGATATTTACTAACATATCAACTTTTTAATTTGCGTTCCATTCCCTCGCAATTCATTACCGGTTTTTAAAATCAATGAGTAATTGCTTTCCGGTTTTGATTTTATCTGCGTGAAACGGAAATTGTTTAAAGATTGTAATTTAATGGCAACATTGCTTTCGAATGATTCAAAAATGCGTAAAATCGAGAGCATTAGAAATTAAATTCGTACACGATTCGTTTTCGTATGCGAACTAAAGATTCACTTCGAACGCTTCAAAAATGCGTCTCCTGGTAACAAAACCCCATTTAAGTGTGTTATTCCAAGCGAATAAATAGGTGTGAATCTCGATCGGTTGCGAAGGAGTTTCCTATTATTACGAGTAAGCCCTTTTTTAGGCTTAACGGAAATATCTAAAATATGTAAATATAGTTGTACCAAATAGTAGAGTATTAGGAGTAGTTACACAATTGTTATAATAATCCTTGAAATATAGGGCCCTAATAAAATAGTGATCATAATTTCAGCACGTTACTTAGACCATGAACTGAACAACTTTCGCAAAGGAACATAGGTCGAAATACGAAAAACCAAATTTGACCTCATTATCAGCAGATGCAGTTTCTATGGGAAGTCAAAAATTTATTTTCGCATATCGACCTATGTTCCTTGGGAAAAGTTGTTCAGTTTCATGGTCTATGTAACATAAGTACTAAAATTATGTTCACTATTTCATTAAGACGTTATATATTGCTGCTTTAGAGGTCAGAATATAGGCGTTGAAAGCTCGACTTGTGCAAAGTAACACGAAATGGGAAGAGGTCCGGTCTCTTATTCTTTCTTTGAAAAACCGGCAGAGTGCGTGTCGGGCCACGTGCAATGTAGGGTTCCGTAGTGAAGTTGCTTTGGGAATTATTATTGTTAAGCGTGTAGTCAACAAGGAACCCTTATAGTTTCGTCATGTCCGTCTGTCTGTCTGTTTGTCTGTCCGCGGCTTAGCTTAGTTTACTATGACTCTTAGTACTAAAAAGCTGTAATATAGCACGGATATACATTTAATTAGATTGATCTTTCAAAAATTATATGAGGTTCGAAACATCATTTTTCGTTTTAGGGATCCGTTTGCGAAATATTTAGCTTGAAAACGCAATTTTTTGCTTGAGTCGAGTGTCCTTAAAGCCTATTTAGCTGTGATAGTTTTTATTTAATTTCATAATATTATGTGATAATACTATGGATTTTTTTACATTTCTAGTAACAATTGTTTACTTGACTCTAACAAAAATTTGTGCTTCTAAGCTAAATATTTCGCAAACGGATCACTAAATCAAACTCACAAACGACTATTTGAATCCTCTGAATCGGGAGAGCCATAGTTATTTCATTATTTATTCGTAGCTTATTTCTATCTATCTGAACTATTCTGAACTAAAGGATTACTCCATCCATTAGGCAAACGTCGATTTTTGTTTCCGTGTTTTAAACCCATAAAGTGTTGCATCCCATAAACGCTTAATGTTTTCCGTATTGGAGTAAAGCAGATAAGTCTTCGAAAATAGTACCTACCAACCGAAAATTATAGAAGGAAATTGAATACAACGGAGGGTTTTGTAGAACTTCTCAGCGGCTTTGGAAATTATTTCATCACTATTAGTTCATTGAAATTAAACGCAGAAATCATTATGCTATACGTGCTATACGATGCGTATGCTTCATCATAATCCAACGGTTTTAGAGCCCGCACGCAAAAGTAAATTTTTATCTATCGTTAGATACTTCTGCCAGCAACTCTAAAGTCGCGGCCGTGGACTTTGTTGTCTTATGTTATGGCTGTCGCCATCGACACAACATTATTCCTAAGTATACAGTCAACGACAGGTCAAGCTTGACACTCGCAGTGCGACTCTAGCCCGTACGTCTATTGAAATAAGGACGGTACAAAGTCCAGTGTCAAGCTTGATGTGCTCTTGGATGACAAATAGTAATTCGGCAAAAGCCTACACCCACCTCAAATACATATGTACTATTTGAGATAAGTTTACTATTACTTAATCTGTGGATCAGTGTAGGTATTTGATGAAATTCGACTTCCTCTTTTTTATGTATGATTCCCGAGTGAGGCGAGGTTCCAAACTCTTTGAAAAACCCACACCAGCTTCATAAGAAGTGAAGAAAAAGAAAGACGTTTTTATTTTAATCTGTTTTATAAAATGTTTTAGCCTGAGCCCTTGAAGAAATTATAAACTTTACCAAAATAAAGGAAAACTTTACTATTGAAGACAAAATTTGTTTATCAAAGTTTTCCAGTTCCCTAAACAAATCTAATTTGCTACAACTGTTCAATAAGACCAAAATTATAGCTATATTTCGTACAAATGTTACGGTTATGCCAAAGTTTGGCTTCGCGAAGCGGCAAAGTCAGATTATCCTAACCATTTTTGGGTAAAATTGTACCTTCATTTAATATTGAACATAATAAGGGCAAACTAGTTTAGATTTAATATTCATATCGGAATTACTCTGTCTAGTGAAAGTCATTAAAATAATAGAAATAAAAATATTTCTTTGTACTTATGTATGACTTAGGTGATAGACATGGCGAATACTATCATGATATTTTTAGATGTTCAAACCGAGGGGTGTTCAATAAGTAGTGAGAACGAAAAATAATTTTGTTGTAGTCTTTTTATGTTTATGAGTTATTGATATACATATTATTTCAGTACAAGGATGGTACCAAAAACTTAAACCATAATATTAAGAAACGTATAAATAATGAGATAAAGTTCAACAGTCAGTCAGCCAATCCAGCAAGCAACTTGAAAATTGAGAAAAATTGAAATTTCGATAGATGCAATTTACAAAGCCGAGTTTGAGCAAGTCAACCACTCTCCCCACTTTCTATATTTAACTGATAGTCCTTAACTCACAGTAACTTCTATCTATTCCCCAACATCGAAATATACGGAAGCAAAATCGAAGTCATGCATCCCATACAGAGGGCTTAAAGTGCAAAATTAAAATTTATTTTTTCAAAGGGATTGAAGCTTTGGAAAACTGCGGGATTCAGGGTTCAAGATGATGTTGACGCTAGGTAGAAAAATGCATTATTAATTTATAAATAGTCGTTTATTTTCTGGGTCACTCTCACTACTTATTGAACACCGTAGTATTTACGTCAATAGCGAACCCGCTTCTCCTTCTTATGCAATTGCCGTTAATAATAAAAAAGAAACAAATAGTAAATAGACCGCAGTCGAAGCATGAGAATCTCGCCATCTATTCAATGACCAAACAAACAGAAAAAAGTGACCCTCTTATAAAACCAATATTTACTTACCTATTTCAACGAGATCGACCCTACGTGCGCTCGTCTCACTTCGTTGCACTTAACGTCAGACATCACAGGAATACATGTAAGATACACGACGACACCAGACACTAGACACTCAGTGTATACATCGACTGTCTACGTGTGTCCGCTGCCGCGACACTTAGTTGCAGATGCAGTGGCGGTGTCACTCAAGTGTCAGGATGTGCGCAGTGTCCGACATTTGTGTCGCGAATTTCGAACCTGCGCCACAGATTAAATAATAGCGCCACAGATTACATTTATAGCTAGACTAGACGTCACGTGCGTGGACTACAGAGGAAATAAATCTACCACCTATAGTAGAAACCACCTATAGTAGAAACGAATACATCTAGCGTACAAATATCCCTAGATTTATTAATTTGTCTATGTCTAGCTAGGTTATTGGACAAACAGCCGTAGATTTATCTCAGAATTAATGCAACTGGCGATTTCATATCGTTAGATTTATTAATTTGTTTAGGTTATTGGACAAACAGCCCTAGATTTATTGATTTGTCTCAAAATCTATGCAACTGGCGGTTTCGTGTCCTTAGATTTATTAATTTGTCTAGAGATAAATGCAAGTAGTGGACAAATATCCCTAGATTTATTAATTAGTTTAGGTTATTGGACAAATAGCCCTAGATTTATTGATTTGTCTCAGAATCAATGCAACTGGCGGTTTCGTGTCCTTAGATTTATTAATTTGTCTAGAGATAAATGCAATTAGTGGACAAGTATCCCTAGATATATTAATTTGTCTAGGTTATTGGACAAATAGCCCTAGATTTATTGATTTGTCTCAGAATCAATGCAACTGGCGGTTTCGTGGCCTTAGATTTATTAATTTGTCTAGAGATAAATGCAAGTAGTGGACAAATATCCCTGGATATATTAATTTGTCTAGGTTATTGGATAAATAGCCCTAGATTTATTGATTTGTCTCAGAATCAATGCCACTGGCGGTTTCGTGTCCTTAGATTTGTTAATTTGTCTAGAGATAAATGCAAGTAGTGGACAAATATCCCTAGATATATTAATTTGTCTAGGTTATTGGACAAACAGCCCTAGATTTATTGATTTTTCTCAGAATAAATGCAACTGGGGGTTTCGTGTCCTTAAATTTATTAATCTGTCTAGAGATAAATACAAGTAGTGGACAAATATCACTAACTTTATTATTTAGTTTAGTTTAGGTTATTGGACAAATAGCCCTAGATTTATTTATTTGTCCCAGAATCAATGCAACTGGCGGTTTCGTGTCCTTAGATTTATTAATTTGTCTCGAGATAAATGCAAGTAGTGGACAAATATCCCTAAATTTATTAATTTGTTTAGGTTATTGGGCTACATTAACTTTAAACCAACAACGGGTTAAGAAATCGGGATCTATTCTTAACCCGCTCAAAATCGCCTATCGATTCTACTCATGAAAGCAAACGACCTCCCGAAGAAAAATATTATTTTCTTACTTTCCATACTCAAAATTAGTCGATCACGTGATCACTTCAGTATGGAGAGTCGAAACTTTTGAGGATTTTGGGGATTTTTCTTCGTGAAAGTGGCTTGTTTTCATTACAGTCGTAACAATGTAGCTTGATTAGAATGACATTAGTGTGAGAGTAGGACGGAGCGCTGCATAAGACAAGTATCGCTTCGTCCTGCTCTCACGCATAGCTCAGTTCTGTCCTCCTACATTATTTTGACTGCATTAGAATCTCTGGGCTTCAGGAGTGAACAAAATGAAAATTCACAATATATGACGTGGTCTTTACCTTTTGCTTTGTAACCGAATGTTCCCTTGATTGAACAGACCCGTCTCTTTCTGGCAACTTCTATTTAGGGTTGCCAGACCTTAGGATTTGTCTTGACTTGTCAGGAATTTTTTCGGTCTTTGGCTGGATTCCTGCCAGAGTTAGAAAATGTCAGGATTTTTAACTAACTCGTTGAGTGGCGAACGAGAGTGATGTAAACGGTGCGCAGTGTCCTCCTTCTCCCTTCCTCGGTCATTTCAAAACGAAGAAAATTAGGCCGTACCGTGTGGACCACACTTAGGAAAATGTCAGGACTTTTTAGTACCTTTTTATCGGGATTTTACAAGTACATCTGGTAACCCTACTTCCGTTTCACTCTGCTGCACACGACGCGACAGGAAGGATAGGAGTAATACGTTTTGTATCAGACCGAGGTTTTGTCGCAACACGACGCTCTTATAATTGATTACATTAGTTTCTGGTCTGGAGAAGATAGAACGAATTAGCTCCTTTTCGAAACGAATACCACAAAACAAATAGGTAACTAACTTAAAATACAGACAGTGCTTTACGTCATATGAATCAGGCGTTAGATTACTTAGATAGCAAATAACGCAAATAAGAAGCCATTTGTTCATAAAAGATGGATGCTATGTCATCGACACATTCGAAAAAACTTTTGGTCCTACAGCTTAGCAGGAAATTTAAATAGAAAAAAGTACAACGTATAATTGACCGGATCATATTTTGTCGATATCTGTTTGTCGATAAAAAACACAAGCTCTACTGCAGGTTGACGACGAGGAAAACTATGTTCTTCGTGGTACCCCCAGGGGGATGACTGGGACCACGAGGAACAAGGTATGTCATCAAAGTGCTCCGCCCGCTCACCTGAAAATGCATATGACCACACCATGACTCTGCAGCATGAACTTTCATTGATTTGTGAGTTCGCAAAGAAAAAAGTTTAAATCGAATAAAAAATCGATTCCATACTGAAGTGGTCACGTGATCAACCCATTTTGTATGGGTAGTCGAATTTTTTTTTCTCGGGTAAAGTGTTGTTCGACTGGCAATTCAAATTGTATCTGTCATCCATCACCATCTTACAGCTCATCTTTGGCTTCAACTAACTACACACTATTCACTAGACCTATAACTTTCACAAAATTATGAAGATTATTTTTATGAATAAATTAAACCTATCACCAACCCACACTCGGTCTTTCATCATCTACCAAAAGTTCAGCTTTCGTTTGCATAGGATCCATCACTATTAGTTCGACAGAAGCTAGGTAACTATTGTTTTTATGTTTGATAATATTTTCTGTCTGACGTGACAAAGGCAGCTAGAGGTTAAAGCCACGATCACACCTAACTGAATTCAAAGACTAATTCGGCATACATTGCTCGTTGTAGTAAGGATATTGCAATTACCATAGCCAAGCCTCCCAGCAATGTATGCCGAATTAGTCTTTGAAATTAGTTAGGTGTGATCGTGGCTTAAGTGGGGTTAAGTTTAGGTTGGTAAGACAAATATTGTCTTACTCCAACGAGATCACCCTACGTGCTGTGGTCGCGCGTCACTGCTCTTGCGCCGGAAGAAGTACATGTAATCATGGACAAACAATGAGAAGGACTGACCATTCCCTTTTAGAAATCGTAACCCGGAAAAGTATAAAACTAGATGGCGCTACTAAATAGTCCGGGAAGTTATTATGATTTATCGAGTACCTACTCGTATTCTGCTAAAAAATAAACCGAATTTCAATGTTCGCGTTTCTTTACATTTAAACTATGTTTAAATTTTGAATGATTTTTGGCAGAATATGCGGTACACCATACTTAATTTCCAGATTTTTTGAAAGCGCCATCTAGTTTCCATTAGTTTTATGCCTTTCCGGGTTACGTTTTCTGGTATGGGGATTGTCAGTCTTATTATTCGTCATTGATATAATGTTATGTTTCGAATGGTTTCCATGCAGACTTTATGTATAAACATATACAACTTTTTAATTATTTTCTTATTATAAATAATATTTTATAATAAACAAGTACAGTCAAGCTTGGCAGTGCGGCTCTATCTAGCACATCCGTCTATTGTAATAAGAACGGTACAAAGTCTAATATTATAGGGTTACTTAATTAGTTCTTGATAGAAAAAGGTATGAATGTACTCATGATACTGAATAACTTTCCCCAAGGAACATAGGTCGAAATACGAAAAACTAAATTTGACCTCCCATACAAAATGCGCTATCAGCTGATGCAGTTTCTATGGGAGGTCGAACATTGATTTTGTTCTATGACTATGACCTTTGCTCCTTGGGAAAAGTTCCGCTCCGTTTCACGTTGTATAAATTGGGGAACACTTCAATCACTTGATCCCAAACTAGGCAAAGCCTGTACTATGGGTATCAGAGACTGAATAAATAGATAAATAACACCCAGACACAGAACAAACACTCGTGTTCATCAAGCAAATGATGGATTTTTGGCTAAATTGGCTATGTTGGCTACAACTTTAGTTTACAAAAGTTGTTCAGTTTCATGGGCAGATTCACACCCCTTAGTTGACATCCCTTATCGTGTCCTAATGTCCTTTATAAACTTTTACATCTCTCATATTCGGTAAGTAGGTCCTTATTACCCCCAAATGGGGCTTGTAGGTGACCAATTAGCGCTCTAGGGTATTAATGTAGCTAGAAAAGCCCTAGGGCGGTAAGTAATTATAACGTCCGCCTTGATGGCCGCCTCCAGCAGCGGGGCAGCGAGCGTTTTAATTACTTACCGCCCTAGGGCTTTTCTAGCTACATTATTACCCTAGAGCGCTAATTGGTCACCTACAATTTGGTGGTAATAAGGACCTACTTACCTCACAATCGAGATGTAAAGCAGAGTAGTTAGCTCGGGTGTAAGCATCAATTGCACCCTCGAACTATCTCGGGCTGCAATTGATGCCTTACAGCACTTGGCTACTAATCTACTATTAACGATTTGATCTTACATTATATTTTTTTTAAGCGCAGAAAAAATTGCGCTTTATTTTTTTATTACTTCCGAGCACGATTTTATTCCCTTGTTTGTTGATATCACTCGAACAAAAGTAATGAAAATTGACAAGCGCTACGATCATCAATTTACCCAAAAACTTTGTTTGAAACTTGGTAATTGGTAAAAACATATCAGCTCTGTTTGGGCGACCCAAATACACTGGGCGGCAAGATACTGGCACAGAATAAAGTAATGGTACGGTCAACCGCTTGTCAGTAGAAACTTTTTCAACTCTATTACCACGGCATAAGGTCCAAAAGTGTTTCTACTGACGTGCGGCCGTGTGTACTACCATACAGAACGGACACTCTCCGCCCCCCTTGCAATCCCTCCCGCGTGAGTCTCGTCTCGTGTTGCTTCTGAGGGTCTTTTGTACCTACTGAATATGCGGGCCTACGCGACCTTCTAATTTTTGCGCTCGTAGTGTCTGGATTGTGGTTGGGGTTGAAGAAAGTGTCTATACCTATATTATTCCTAATTATAATTAGTGTACTGTACAGATCTGAAGTCCCTTCCAATAGGATCCTCAAATCAGATACGTGAAAGTTTTGGCCAAGGTTGATCGTCTAGAATAATATCCTTTAAGAATATTATATTTTTCCTGAATCCTACGTCATTCCGTTTTATATCCTTATAATAATTTGTAATTTACAGATTCTGCTCGGTGGAGAGTGGCAATAGAAGAATGAAAAAGAAACACACTTGTTATTTTAATACTTATATTTGAATATAAACCTAATCTTTACATGTCTAAATTGAGTTATTTATTTTATTTTATATCACTATTTATTTAAATTTAGTTTCATATTGTTTGGTGTAGTTCATCTGAATTCATGTAGATTCATCAATTTAGAAGAGGTTTCATCTCTTTTACAATGCAATATTATTATAGCCGTTAAGTTTCTGAAAAGAAACCTATGTTAATATAAACGAAGTAATAAAAATAATGTGGGGACAATCCCCAGGTTTGGGGCACCGCCATCGCCCCAAGCAGCTCGTCCTAGGCCTCCTCTACCCTAAGTCCTAGGTCCGAGGCATATCATCACCCAGCTCACGATGACATGACGCTAAGCTACCCTAACAATCCAACTGGATCGTCAGGATTCTGATCATCCTCGCGAAGCTGGATATCCCACCGAAAACTTAAACTACAGTAAAGACTAGGGTTAATGTATGTGGAGAGCGGAACTAACTAACCACAGTACAACCCAGACGGTGATGATGTCTCCCCCCGGTATGTTCATGCCCCGCGTCAAACCCGACTTCCACGTGGCCCACCTTTAAGGGACGATCACTGACTCATCCAGGGTTCACAGGGTATTGACTATTTCTTTTAGTCACCCATACCAGAGCTGGTCACCGAGCCCGCCAGGCACACGAAGCATACAGTCTTCCTTTAGGAAAACAGGGCACTCTCCATCATGAGCTATAAGAGCTCTTCCTGTAATCCCTCCGGGCAGACAATGATCGACATCATCGAATCCCTTAGTTTGTTTTGAAATAAGTTAAACTGAAAATAATTAGCCAGCTCCACACGTCCAAGTGTGAAGTCTGTACTAGATACGGGTATAGTATTATTGCTTGCATGGCCAGCCTAGATCAATAACGGTTTTATAACGAGAGACATAAAGAGTTTGAAGGGCAATCTCCCTCCCCCCAGTCACTGCGTGACTTTATTGCACCAACAAGGTCTCCGTATATCCTTCATAGCTCTCACTTGTGATGCGTAGCTAAATCTCTTTTCCGTTACCAACCCACGCAGGACAAGGATTATGTAGAGTAACCCCAGTCTAAACACTCATTTAAATAAAATGAATTGCATCTAAACTATAATGGGATTACCCAGCATATTTCGAAGTAGAACATATAAGAAGTAAGTATGACAAAAGATTACTGAAGGTAATCCTTAAGTAAAAGTGAAGTATGATGACCAGAACCGAGAAGATACGGGATAGTAGTATCTAAGCTAGGTTGGGCCAAACATTTATGATTTAAGATCTTAAGGGAAAATCAAAAGCATCGAGTATTCAAAACCAAAAACACTGGGAGAATTTAGCGTAAACAACACTAGCTAAAACTCGATGTTCTTTAAAAGAGGACTCAAAAGAAGTATAAAAATGGGGTTATTGTATATACTTAAATATTCGGAACTTATCTACAATGAAAAGAAACTAAACATTATAATTTCTGTTCCATTATTGTTTTCAAGAATCTATTTAGTAAAGTTAAGGTGGTTTCACACTGAGTCAAAGTATAATTTTAAGTATGATAATTTATGACAAGTTTTATTAAGGGAAAATTAAAACTTAGAATCTTATAAAGTTTAGATTCCTGTATGATTCAATGAAGATTAAATAAATTATTTAACTACTTTAGGATGACACACATAAAGTTCAGAGGTCCCCCAAGGTCAGAGTGTCGTACAGCCGTCGCAGCCTTATGGGCGAACGTCGCCAACACACTTTACAAGAAGCAACCCACGAACGAACGTAATGTCTCCATCAAGAATATTCTTCCTATTGATTCAGGACAATTCTAATTTATTCCTTATAAACAATTTAATGTCATTAGACTAAACTAGAATGTCCCTTCACATAAGAAGAAAGTTTTATGTTGTCTAACTACTCTACATTTGGTAATCTAACGCTAAGATCAGGAGGTCCTCCCGCGGTATATGCCACTCAATCGACGCATCCAATAATGGGCGAGCGTTGTCAGCACATAACACAAGAAACACTATTTCCAAAATCCAACGTTAAAACACCTTGCTAATATCCTTCCATTTGTATTAGAGTAACTCCAATTCATCCCACACATACAGAAGAGGGAATTCAGGATGAATCAGCGAAACCTCACACAAATAGAAAGAGAAGAACTTTAGTATCAGACCCTTTTAGGCTTGAGGGCTCCGACCCAAGAATGATTAAAATAAATAAATCCGAAGGTTGATATTATCAGATAGACTTAGACAGATACTCCAGTGACACGCGACATACATTAGCCACAACCAATATAGTGGACATCGGGGACACATGTCACGAGGGCATCCATCCATGCTTGGTTGAACTAAATAAACCTGAGAGCAGGCAATTCTTAATCTCAAAATCTGGGACTCCTACAGTATGAAAGTAAAAGGAAAGATAAGCACCTCCTATGAGCTTGAGTACTGAGATGTAGTAATGCTCTCAGCATGTTCCAATTTTGGGAAATTGAGGCAAAAGATTCAAAATCACTATCAAAGCAATTTATTATTACTTGAAATATTATTATTTATAATATTCACTCTACTTAAACTTACCCTTTATTTCACAATAAAATATCACAATCTATATCCAAGTTTTAGTTTTCAGATATATTATTTTAAGATTTTGAATTGACGTTCTAATTCTTTTGATCTGACGGAATATTTTTCTTAAATTTTATCATATGAAGACATTAGTATATTAAAAACTGGAATTTTGATTTAGGGCCAAAGATTTTATATTATTTTCTAAAAATGGTAATTATTTAATGTATTAATATTTTCTTCCATTTTGATTTTGGGTTTTGATTTATTTTTTGTTAAAGAGATAAAAAAATTATAAAGATTTCAAAATAGCGTCTAGCTTTGAGTAAAACTAAATCAAAAATGATTTATTTGTTGACTATTTGACAATAATGTCAAATAGACAATTCTACCTAAAAAAAGTATAAAAATATACATCGTTTAAAGTCTCCTTGAATTGATGATAATAATATACATCGTCCAAAGTCTCTTTGAAATGTCGACAAAATATACAACATCTAAAGCCACCCCTAATCGATGACAATATATATACATCAGAGTCCAGTTTCCATGATTTCACCAAGGACTATTTTAATCAATTTCTCTGTAAAGGAAAGAATTAAACACAATGAAATTTACATTACCTTTACAATCCAAGCAATACCTTTTTTTAGCCTTCACGTTTTATCATTTGTGGTTTGCTTTTCCATGTCTATAATGTTCCTTGTAATTCCTGTACCTGTTTAGAAATAGAACATTATCCTGCCTAGCTATACGCGAACAAAGACACTTGTAGAACTAGTTTATACTTAATTATGGGAAAAGAAAATCTTTATTACTATCTACAAATAACGACTCAGATTAGAAACACAGTATGTTATAATTTCCGCAGAGTTATTAATGTTTACAAACGAAAATCATTAAGTGGGAATATCAATTTACTTAAAGTATCACACAGTACAAGCCTCTTATGACCTCGCAGGTAGATCTGTAAAGCTGCAAATATTCTCCAATCAACTCTTCCTCTTTTGACATTGAAATCTGATTTTCTCAACGTTATTTAGCTCACATAACCTGGAAGAAACTATAAATTTCATTAAGTCACATTTCACCTTAACTCAAATACACACAACAACTTTGAACCGAAAAATAAATAAAAGATGGAAAACCACAAAATGAATACTTACATAACATTAGTTTCACTCCACTTATTCTTTACACTTTGGAATCAAACCCTGAATGTTAGCATCTTGAATTTATGCGCAAATAAACCTTCCTATACTATATCCTACACGAAGCAATCCCTATCTTTATCTCAATTGAAGGAATCCACAATCCAGGATCATAGCCTCCTTCAAAAGATTCGTCTCATCAGCTGTATGAATTCTATTTTCCGCGAGCTACAAAAATAAAAAAAAAATATAACTCACATAAATCCAGCTTACTAACGACTTTTCTTTCACAGACGTCTCAAAGTAACAACAAGGATATTTGGAACGTTTACCGATTCCTTTCTTCCATTTTTCTCCGTTTTTTCCAAATTTTCCTTGCTTGACGGCCCAAAATCTCTCTCACCTGAAACCTTTAAACATGTTAAAATTCTATTTCAGCTTCATTGCCCTCACTATTCAACAAAACCTGATTCATAGTTTTCTTCTGTTGCTTTCGTTTATCAAAATTTTAGCAACTATTCCTTTTATTCGGTAAAAAAGCTTTTTTCTTTCATTTCCTTTTTTTCGACTCTTTCCCGACCCTGTCACGACTGTCACTCCTTGTCATATTTTTCTACTCCCCGTTTCCCGTTACACTTTTTGACACTTCCTCTAAATAGTATTTTATGCATTCAAAATTTTTTTAGGGTTCCGCAAGTGCACAGTACCTAATATACTATATCCTGCCTGTGCCTATTCTGCCTCCCAGACATACCTATTCCATTCCCTTTAATTTCTCCATCTTCGACAAACATACACGCATATCATAGGTGAACCCATGTCATAGGTCTTGTAATTTATAATAATTTATAAGAAATTTTGTGGTTTAGAAATAAATTATTATTATTACTTATACTCAAGAATATATATTTTAAGTATATATTATACTTTCTTTGTGTGCATTTTAAAATGTCTTTAATTAGGTATTGTTTTGTATTGTGTTTGTTACACTATGAGCTAAAAAGCTTGAAATAAATGTTTTTTTTAATCGGTTTCTCGAAAAAAGAAACGTTTTCTCTGTTTTACGATAATTTTTAGGGTTCCGTACCTCAAAAGAAAAAAACGGAACCCTTATAGGATCACTTTGTTGTCCGTCTGTCTGTCTGTCTGTCTGTCAAGACCCTTTATCTCACGAACGGGTAAAGGTATCAGGTTTAAATTAATACCATATATTAGGATCCATGAACCACACAAGATCTGAAAATTTCAATTTTTTACAACGACGCAATCAAAAGATATGGCATTTTATGTCCTCATCTCCATACATTTATTCAAAAATGAAAAACCTACAGGGTACTTCCCGTTGACCTAAAATTATGAAATTTGGCAAGAAGCTAGGTCTCACAGTACAAATAATGGGAAAAGTCTGAAATCATTAAATATTACAACTTTTCTCACAACTAATGGTAACCCATTGTGGTGAGCTCCCGTTTCAAGAACATTCATATAAGAGAGGGGTCAAGTTGGATGGTTGCTGAGGCGATTTTTGTTTTAGTTCTATTTAAAAACGGGAACACTTACAAACTTAAAAATTGGTATGTTTATAGGGCATAGGCTATAAAATAACAACAAATAATAAAATTAGGTCAAGCGCGTGTCGGACTCAAAAAATCTAGCACATTAACTTACTGAAATTTCAACTAATACAATTATGTTTATGTGGTGGTACGGAACCCTCAGTGCGCGAGTCCGACTCGCACTTGGCCGGTTTTTTTTAAATAAAGCTCGTTTCAGAAAGCCTAAAGTGCCATCTGTTGGTCGGCTTTGGTTAGGATTATACATTCATAGCGAAGATTGGAAATATAAACATATGCGAGACGTGTAAGGAGAATCTACAAAAATATTTTTAGTTTTATTTTTTCTAAATAATAAAGCTAATAGTAAAGCTACAAAAAAGTTACAGCTTAATGAAGAGTGTAAAGTTGACTGTGTTATGTATGAGTTGTTGGTTAGTTTGCAAATCTTACACATAACACCACAGGTTGTCAACATTTGTCTTGGAGTAACTTGACCCCCAACAGTTCAATGGCTTTACCAAGAATCAATAAAAGGTAACTACTAGTATTAGTTACTTACTTTACAACTTAGTGACAAACACTCATCAATGTAAATTCTATTTACCTTCTATCTTTGTGCTTTATTTAACAACTTTTTTTCTCATTCCCTTTATGAATCTTCAATGAAAAGGGTTGTTCTATTTGAGTGTTTTTCTGTAAGTGATTCAAAAACTCCTATATATTTATGTAAATCGTAATATGAATCGGTACCCATGGCTTCCTACTACCGTCGTAAACTTGATGAATTACCAGCCCGATCGGTTATTGTGAATTTCATCTTCTAAGTAACATTCGGCCCGAATTGCCTTTGCCTACTCTACCGAATACGGACCTCAAATTATTTTACCTTCGTAAAATTTCAATAATAAAGGTACCTTTACGAAGGTTTTATTTATTCTCTTCAAAACTCTACGTGTATAATTTGGTTGCTATTGTACCATTCGCTTTGGGTTAAATTAAACCAATTAGTACAAGCACTTACGGAAGACCTTTCGTTCTTGTCGAACAAACGTAGCGGAAATTTACAGGAATTCAAAAGTTTCTAAGCAAACTCTCCACTTACCTGTAGGCTCTTTCATAGGTCAGGCTGGTAGTCTGACGGTAGCACGAGTCATCCATATTTTATTGCTTTCACTACACTAGTTAGAAAAACTTTTATACTCCAAGTCCGCGACGTGAGTGGCTACCAAATTATTCACGGCTAGACGACAATACAAGTTAGGAACCTCAAACTGTTGGGTCTCGATAAATCATCCCTTTCCAAGTTGAACTTCGGGACTGCTAAACTATATCATTATCCCGACCGCGTCCCTGTGATTTCAATAACTCATACTGCCTATCATTGCCCCATATCCATTCTTAGGCCTATACTTTCCCAAGATTCCGACGAGACCCTGTAATTACTGCATTTATATTCGCCTTTCAACCGAAGGGTTTGTTCAGGGCTTTAGGCAAACTAGGCAATTATCACATCGCCGTCGGACCTTCGGCGTTCCCACGACAGGCTAAAATTGTAAACGTATATACGAACGTGTCGAACCTCGCGGCTATTTGTACTCCTTTTTGTTGCATTAGCCTCGCAGTAGGATATTTATCGTGGTCACTCTTGTTACGAAGCCTTAGAGCACATCCTTGCAGGCGCGTGTCTTCCTTCCTTGTCCACTGCTTGCTCAGTTTGCGTGAGAAGTTACACTGATACTTAAGAAGGGCGAGGGAAGGAGAATGTGGGCGGATGGCTCGAGTTACAAATATTGGGTACGGGCCGATGTTTGTTCGGGACGCTCGGGATCGCGTGAGAACCTTCGGAACTGCATGGGCGTGACATCGAATCTTTTTGTATTTTTTCTTATTGTGTAAGGCTAATGTCGAGTTGTGAGTATCGGTAATGGCTGCACCGCCGGCTCCGACGTGACCGTGACAATGCAAGTTTTGGAGATTGTAAATTTGTAACTTATGCTCTTTCATTTCGTTCCACACATGTCTTAGTGTATTGTTTTCGTCCAAACGTCGAAATGTTTCGTTGTCAAATTCAAAGAAATTCAATTTTGTATTCACAGTGAAATATTTCTTGAGTTAAAATTCATTTTACGACTGCATTATTGCGAATTTGTTCTACTAATTTCACGGCAGTTTGCTGGTGCGTTTGTCGAAATATTTCGTCTAAAACGTGACACACACGTGGTCTAAATTTCTGAATTTATTATTCTCTTTTTCTTTGCTTTCTTCAACAATGGAGTCGAGTTTCGCAAATAAGTTTGTAACAAAACAGCTCGTTGGTGAGGTTGTGTGAGTAGTCAAAGGTACCTATAGCGTGATTCTTACAAATTCAGGTCGACTTTTCTGCACCGTCGTGTGTTGACATTTTGAAAGAAGCCTGCAGGGTGCCATTAAAAATACATTAAGTTTCTGGACTACGGTCAATATCAACATAGCGATGCAACGCGTCTATAGTTGGTTTTCAATTACCGAGGAGATTGAATGCTTTCGCCGCATTGTTGCCTCGCACAAGGCGGCTACTGAATACAAATTGTTTATTCAATTTGTACCGGAATTTGATGAAGTCACCTGCTATTAACACATTTTTTGAACTACGAGTAACTGTTTTAACACGTAAAAGTTATGAGTTAGGAGCGTTGCGAATTTTAAACGCGGAAATAGTTTTGTCGCACCTTTTATGTCCGAAGAGAAGTTTAATTAAAATCCATTTCGTTAGAGTGATGGAATTTTTAATTGAGATTCTTTTATAGAGTTATCATAATCGTGACACCGGTTGCTCTCGAATCGGAGAGGTAATTTAGTAGGTTAATAAAAGCGGCGTGCACGCACCGGGAGTCGGGCGGGAGCCACCATTAAACAAGAACCAATTCGAAGACGCTACCGGAATCCCAAATAGTTTTATATCTCTTTGCTTCCGTATAATGAAATTTACATATTTCATTTTTTATAACAATCCAATATACTAAGGGATATTGTTTCCAGGTTCTGAATAAAACATTTTATGGCATGTTTGCGTCGGCGTGGGCCGGTGCATATTTTGACTTGCCGCGTCCTAAGCAGGACCACTATGCATCTACATTTTTATTACTATTCCATTTTTATTGGCTTTGTTATAAAATCCAATAAAAGTAAGAGGAGTTGTTTGTCTTCCATAACTTTTTAAGTGTACTTTGGTTAGGTTTTGAAACTTTTAATTAGCTTTTTCTCCGTTATGAGTGATTTTTATGAACTCTGAAACGACTTAATTGCTTCTGTTATAATTTTTACGTATATTTTATTACATTTATGTTTCTGCTAAAACATTTATCTGTGTATTTATACCTCTAAAATATGTTCTACTAAAATAAACATCGGATAAGTGCTCTGTAACTACATAGAGGTAACCCACAATATCTTTCCGGAATGACTCTCATATATTTTTTTCCATATTCTGGTATAATAGGTAAAGCGTACAATACAGGCGCACACAATAAACCTCAAAATATTGGCAATAACACGAGGGAAATAACCCACTACACAAAATCACATAATACACAAACTAATGAAAACCATTAACGGCCCGAAATAATCATTCAATACACACGGCACACTTCCCACGGAGGCATTATCAAGAGTTTATTAATGCCAACTGAGTTTTGCGGGCGGCGGTAATTGGTTCGGTAGTACATTGAGCGATGCTGGCGAGTGCAAAGTAAAGTTTGTTATGTGCAAAGAGCTCGGTCTGTTCAGCCTCTGGCCAGTTGTCTATTCTTCACCTTTTGTTAGGCCAGATGATTGATGGTCGCTTATTGTTTGTGTCGCGTTTATTTTGAAAAATGAACTGTTATGTTTGTGCTAGCTTGATTGCCTTTACATTTTTGGTATACAGGGTCTTCATGTAAGTGTAGCGACACAGCTGCAGATCTTTTCAACGCGGAGAGTTCCGCTCATTTCGCTTGCAAGTTTTTTCATGATACCTATGACAAATCGCTAAACTAAGAATCGCTAAAGTGGCAGTGGGCAGTACACATCGCAAGAAGAACCGATGGCCGATGGGGCCTGAAGACGAAGCGTTGGCAGGCCCCCCACAAGGTGGACTTACGATCTGGTCAAGGTCGCGGGGAACCGCTAGATGCGAGCAGCGCAGGACTGGTCGTCATGGAGATCTTTAGGGGAGGCCTATGTCTAGCAATGGACGTCTTTCGGCTGATATGATAATGATGATGACAAATCTGGCGGAATTTGCACTGGTGTCACACGTGACAGATTTTTCGGTCGCGGAACTTTACGCGTCGGTATTTCCACACGTGTGTCGCTAGCTAACGGTATCATCTATAAAGCGTATAACGGAAAGGTGTGATAATACTGAAGAGTATGAATCTGCCCATAAAACTGAACAACATTTCCCGAGGAACATAGGTCATAGAACAAAATCAATTTTTCACCTCCCATAGAAACTGCATCAGCTGATAGCGCATTTTGTATGGGAGGTCAAATTTGGTTTTTCGTATTTCGACCTATGTTCCTTCGGAAAAGTTGTTCAATTTCATGGGCAGTTTCACACCCTTCAGTATTGTTACACCTTTCCATTACACGTTGTATAATTGTATGAATTACCGCGTTTCTATTTTTATAACCGAAACTGAGAAAATAGTTTGTTCAGAATCAAGAGTAGAATCAATAACAAGGGTTTTTGATGTGGGGGTTTTTTTTTATTTTAAAATTTTTGCCGCTTCTATTCTAAATATTTCTGTGGATACGCGCGCTGGCGGCCGGCGCCTCGCGGTTAATGAGCGGAGAGGAGGGGAGGGAAGTGGGCGTGGCGTGCGCGAAGTGCGCGGAGCGGACTAGAACAACGACGAAACTAGAACCATGATGAATATTTAAAATAACAATATCTAGAAAAAAAAAACTTTTTAAGTTTTTTTTTACGTGAATGGATTTATTTTAATAAAAATCTGTTGGGGTGTATGAGGGTTTCGCTTATTCCATTAACACGTTATATAGGACCCATCTTCAAAATATTAAAGGGATGTTGTGTTACGGTCTTTCATGTCATGAGACATGAGCAAAATGCTATTAGCCTCCAGGCAATCTGGAAATTAAATTTTCAAACAGTTGTTTTGATAATGAATTTTACCAAACACATTAAGAATTCTTTTTATTTAGAGAAGTGCCTTGTCAAATTAAAATAATAATATCACTACGAAGCAATTAAACAGATGTTTTCGATTTGAATGTCTTCAACTTCCTCCTAATTCTCCAGCCTTAGTGCTTGTCCGAAAAGTAAGATCATTCCTTGCTTCGGAAAGCACGTTAAGTCTTTGGTCCCGGCTACTTCTATGGAAGTAGTCGTTAAATGTGGCATGTCAGAGGACATAGGCGGACTCAGAAACTCTGACACCAGGGTTTGTGAGGTCGGGTATCGATGTAATAACCCACTGATAATGTATGTCTTCGTCGTCTCTCTTTTTACTTTCGAGCGGAGCGAGAAAGGTATTGTACTCGTATTCGTGAAAAAAAATTTTTTTCTTATTTTCTCAAAAATGTGTTCTATATCACTTATACATCATAAAAAACAAGTCTCCCAAAAATGTCCGTCCGTCGGTCGGTCTGTCCGTCACGCTTTGGCCTAGCGGCTAAACGAATGGACCAATTGACACCATATTTTGAATTTAAAAGTTTTATGCAAATCCATCGATGGGTTTTGAGTGGTTTCCTGCTGGCTCTCATTTTGAGGGTAGCTGTCATACAACGAAAATGAAAAATTGTAATTTTCGCAAAAACATCTTATTAAATCTTGATGTAACTTTGCATGACCAAGCACCTCCATTTAAGGTATTTTGCGGCAGTATCAATTGGTCTGTAGAAATTCATATAAGAGGTGTTCTCTTACTACTAAAATTTTAAAATGTGATTTACTCAAAATTGGTTTCGTTGAGCTTATTTCGTTGTTCTACAATTTGGATTCTAAAATGGTTTTCTATCTGACTGCATATTTCATTAAATTATTTTTACATAAATTTAGTAGGTAAAGGTAAGTTTGTATTTTCATATTATTTGTAAGGAATTACAAACTTAAGTTTGTAGTTGGTAATTATTTACTCATTACTATCCGAAGCCTTTATAATATATTAGTTAGACCATTCGGCTCTTGATCCGGAGGTTCTGGGTTCGAATCTCGGCGGGGACACTGTTGAATGATGACTCTCGTATATAAAGAAAGTAAGTGCAGTGCTGCTGTACCATTTATTTTTAATATACATAAATATTATTTTTTCAAATCTTCCCTCCTATATTGGATTATTACTTAAAAGACCCTTCATGGATGTATCTAAGCTGTGTTATTTGGGTACGCTTTTTTCCTGCAGGCTTTTATAATAGAGTCTGATAATTGAATGAGGGTAGGCATTGTATTGTCTCGATAGCGTTATTAAAACCATATTAGCGATACGTTTTTTTCGTTGCAACGTTATTAATGCAAAATTGAGTTGGGTAACTTTACAAAGAGGACAAATTACTTTTATTTTGTGTTTATGTTCATAACCAGCGTCATAGTATACAATCTCTTCTGTAATGTAGAATAATGGCGTTGATATTTTGTACAATGTGTTTGTTTGTTGTATGGCAATCTAATTTGTGCATACATAAACCTAATTTTCCAGTGAAATTACTGGCACATGAGACACACAATCTTATTTCTCAGTTCAGACTTGTTAGTGTCAATTATATGCTACTACTAGCTGTTGCCCGCGGCTTCGCTCGCGTGGATTTCATATTTTGGTTGTTACCGGTTTTCCGAAGCAATGAGATATTTTAGTCCAGGGAAATTATTATTTATCCCATCGTTTCGGGGTAGTTTTAAACTAAGGAAAAACAGGACTAACCCTGCGCAAATCAATGAGTATAATTCAAGATCCAGCTGAATTTTATATAATATACAGACGTTACTCATAAATTACTCAGAACAGAGGAACTTAGCAGCAGTATCCTAACAAATGTAAAGAGAAAGATGAGAGACACCTTTAAGTAATCTTTCAAAACAGAGCCAATTCGCAGAAGTAATTGAGAAAAACTAAACCTCTCCCTCTCTCCCTCTCCCCCTTCCTCTCCCCCTCCCCCTGTCTCTCCCCCTGTCCCTCCCTCTCCCTCACCCCCTCCCCCTCCCTCTCTCCCTCCCTCTCCCCCTTCCCCTCCTTCTCCCTCTCCCTCTACTTTACTTGTACCTGTACCTCTACGTCTCTACCTCTCTACCTCTCTATCTTTCTACCTCTCTACCTCTATACCTCTCTACCTCTCTACCTCTCTACCTCTCTACCTCTCTACCTCTCTACCTCTCTACCTCTCTACCTCTCTACCTCTCTACCTCTCTACCTCTCTACCTCTCTACCTCTCTACCTCTCTACCTCTCTACCTCTCTACCTCTCTACCTCTCTACCTCTCTACCTCTCTACCTCTCTACCTCTCTACCTCTCTACATCTCTACCTCTCTACCTCTCTACCTTTCTTCCTGTCTAACGCCAATTTAACCGCTATCCCTAACATAGAAACGAAACCCACATTTATTTTTAGACATTTCAAACCTATCGCACCCCAACCCCATCCCCAGGGGATGATGGTATTTCACGTCCACCACGTTGGATTTCAAAGTTGTTGTAGCTTTCGTAATCAGCGACCCGATAAACCATACAAACGACACCCATATTGATTTTTAGACATTTCAAACCTATCGCACCCCAACTCCATCCCCAGGGGGATGATGGTATTTCACGTCCACCACGTTGGATTTCAAAATTGTTGTAGTTTTCGTAACCAGCGACCCGATAAACCATACAAACAACACCCATATTCACATTTCAACACTATCGCACCCCAACCCCATTCCAAGGAAATAATGGTATTTAACGTCCACCACGTTGGATTTCAAAATTGTTGTAGTTTTCGTAACCAGCGACCCGATAAACCATACAAACAACACCCATATTCACATTTCAACACTATCGCACCCCAACCCCATTCCAAGGAAATAATGGTATTTAACGTCCACCACGTTGGATTTCAAAATTGTTGTAGTTTTCGTAATCAGCGACCCGATAAACCATACAAACGATACCCATATTGATTTTAGACTTTTTCACCCCATTTCCCCTTTTTTAGGGGTTGAATTTGGGGTGGAATTTCAATAACAGTGATGAACGTTGCATAGAAATACATCATTAATGCCTAAATAATAAATTATGTGGATTTTACTTTAAAAATAAAGAATATTCAACTTCATCCCCCTTTTCACCCTTAAAGGTGTCGAATTTTCAAAAACCCTGAGACACATAATTATTAGTTTTTAGTCGTAAGCCTAAATACAAATTTTGAAGATCCTAACTTCAAAACTGAAGGACTTTCATACAAACTTTCATCCCCTATTTTACCCCCTTAGGGTTAGAATTTTGTAAAACCCTTTCTTAGTGAACCCTTAAGCCTTATAAGGAACCTACATGCCAAATTTGGAATCTCTAGGCCCAGCGGTTTGGGCTGTGCGTTGATATGTCAGTCACCTTCTTTTTACCCGACTGCCCCAAGACAGGAGGGTTATGTTTTTTTATATATAGATTAAGACAGTGGGCTCTATGGGCAGTGGGGGCAGTGGCGACCACTTACCATCAGCAGGCCCACAAGCTCGGTCGCTCACTTGAACATAAAAAAAAAATCTTGCGTCTTATTCTCGACAAGGTAGGCAAAGACTACAGTTCTCCACCTGCTAAGATTTTGACTTACTTCCCTGGCTTCCTGTACGTTCATCAATAATGTTTTTTTTGTCTGCCTTTGTGGCTGCTGTTTAAAATACTTCTGAAGATGTAGAAAATCGAAGAGTCAGACATGCAGGGCTCTGCATTATCACGGGACGAAGTAGGGAATTTTAGCATTTTGAAGCGCTGTAACTTTACGACGCAGGGCTATTATGGTGGCAGACCATTTTTGTGAGGTTTTATACATTGTATTTAATCAGATAGTCAGTCTGCCTGGTGTACGTTTCATTGTCAAATTTCAAAATAGTTTGAACTCAATTCCTCAAAAACGCAGGGGTGTGGATGTCCGCCAATATTTTTTATATCTTTTAGATGATGCTCCTTATCATCAGTCAAAGAGGCAGACATGAGCAAATCATATAGAAATTTGTCCTTCATCACCCTTACTATTATACAATAGATCGGAAATTTTCATCGACTTTTTTTATGATGTCAGACTAAATAAAATTGTGAAAACGGCAGATGTCTCCGAAAATTGTTATTTTGATCAGATTCGTGAAAAGAGTTCCAACAATGTTGTGTTTTTAGTTTATGAATGGAATCATGTCATTTGAATTTATGCCCAGATACCCTATTTTACGCATACATCAAAACTTACAAATCATAGCAACTAATTTATTATAATTTAGTGTGATCGTAAAGATTTAATATAGGTAATAATTATTTATGTCCTTCCGAAACTTCAAAAAAAGGGTTGCATGATAAAAGAGTGTTTGGAAAGCCGGTGCAACATGGCGTTGGGCAGTAGCGCGCGACACCTGCGCGGGCGCCGTAAAGATGGGCTGATAACACTGTTGCCGAGTGTAGTGGCAGTGAGTGATTCATTGAGGGAACTCTACCTGCTGCTTATATTTTAGCAGATTTAAGTGAAATAGGGCTTTAGTTAAATCGCTAAAGCTTTGGTGGATTTTTTTTGTCTTCAATTAGGCAGTTGCATAAAAGTTCGTTGATGTTGTTTGAGGAATTCAAATTGACTTATGTTTATTATCAACTATGTACATTCAAACATATTTAAAAGAGCGCGTGGGTTTTTATTGTCGCTTCTTTTTTTTCCCACTATGGCGCCACTTTGTTTGTGAAGCGATGTAGTTTAGCTGACGTCATTAAGAGATTTACATCTCTCATATTCGGTAAGTAGGTCCTTATTACCCCCAAATGGGGCTTGTAGGTGACCAATTAGCGCTCTAGGGTAAAAATGTAGCTAGAAAAGCCCTAGGGCGGTAAGTAATTGTAACGTCCGCCTTGATGGCCGCCTCCAGCAGCGGGGCGGCGGGCGTTTTAATTACTTACTGTAACATAATGACCCTTATTACAAATAAAGATACTAATACAATCATAAAACAGCTCGCTGGGGGCTGAGAACAACTTAGAAAAACATAAAAAGCAATAAAATAAAAGATTTTGGAAACTTAGAAAAATCATGAAAATTTATGAATAATGGGCTTTAGATGACTTAGTAGATCTTGAAAATACATAAAAACATTATTTAAACACTTAAAAGTAGTTTTCATTACGAGTTGACAAAAGTTTCATTCATTGTAGGAAAATAGAGTTCTATACAAGAACGTTATCTTTACAATACAGGAACGTTATCTTTGCTATACAGGAACGTTATATGTTTAATACAGGAACTATCTTTGAAGGCCTATATCTTCGAAACTACTGGACCGATTGAGCTGAAATTTATGCCATTGTACTTCTATTTAGTAGCTCAACAAAATGCAAAAGGTCCCATCGAAATCGGAGTTAGTTGATTTTTCACATGTATGTATACCGCGATTCGACGGATCGTATTGCTGGTATATATTGAGAGGAGTCGAGACGATGAAAATGGTCTGATGGGTGACCGAACTGAATTGTATAAGTAATGATGATATGTGGGTCTATGATACTAAAGGTGTCCAAATGGATGCGAAAGGCCCTCATATGATGGAAAATATTAGAAAAAGGTATTGGTGCATGACCTTAGGGTCCGGCGCATACTCCTCTTGTCCGATGTAAATGAATATGAGTGCTTCGCGCAGAAATGTATCGGACGCGCCATAATGGTGGTTGGTGATGCATGGCAAGTAAAATAGACTCAAATATCATGAGAGCTCCTCTCATATAAGGGTGGTTTATGTCATCCGCCTTTTCGAACGCAAATATCGGAGCAAGTTGGGAGCTGTTTACGATGTTGTCGAAGGAGTGTGGTACTGTTCCGAGTAAAGCAGAGATTGTGATATCGAGACGTGAAAATCCGTTACACGAGTCGATGCTTGCTTGGCAGTTGCGGCACTTTCGACGATGACGAGTTTACAGTTTCCTTGTGTTTTGTACGATGAGGGCATCATGTGGCGGCGCGCCTGGAGTTCGCTATCGTGAGCTGCTCGTCGGCATTACACAACTATCTTGCTTAACACTGTTCTGCTAATAGTGCGTTGAAGGATGGAAGTCCGTATCCTGAGTGCTATGAACAGTACGGCCACGGTGATGATACGTTGGTTTCGTCATTGGAAATATCCAAAAGTATGTCTCCGATGTATCGATCACTATTTTTATTCATTAAACTGACACTAAGGTTAGTAGTTGGAACATGTCTTCGGCGTTCGTCCGGAGATCTTGGAAGTTCAGTCTAGCACCTGAGATTAAAATCTATGAAGTAGAGACTTGCCTCTGAAGTAGATGCGGTATAGCCGGTAACCTAGTAATACTGAAAGACTGACGTCGATCTGACTCTGTGCTTCGGCGTGGAATCACGATTAGTCGACTTTTCAGTATGAATATGGGAACAACTCGCTCTATCCGTTTCTTGGATGCAGATTGAACATTGAGTGAACTGGATGAGTGTTGGAGATGTGATCTGGCGAAGACTTTTTCAAGCCTTCGGGGACTGTTCTTCGGGATGGAACCTGAAGCCATGTTGGTACTCCCGTATTGACATGCTCGAGTCTAGAAACTCCCTCGCTGGAACGTGCTGTCATCACATCTCTGATGAGCATAACTATGTTAATAAAATCCACGAATGAACGAGATACAAACGCCTCATATGTCCTATGGCAACTGTGTAATAGCCAGGACTTACATGAGTAAATTCCATACTATCATATGAGTGCGCGTGAGTCGCGTAGAAGCTGAAAAATAAAATAAGGCGTAAAGTAATAAATGTTATGCAAAGCTCATACAGTGTGGGTGACAGTATTCAGTACGCTTGGTTCGAGGATCGAGACTCTTAGGGACTGACTGACATTCCCTGTTCTTGTGGTTTTACCACTATCTCGAATAACAAACCTTTAGATAGATCTAAGTCCTTCGGGGCTCTTCAACATAAAGCAATTACATTGCCTAAGGGCTTACCATCAAATGATCCTGTAAGGTCTTATGACCTGTGCTACGGCACTTCACAAGGCTACGGCCAGACAGACGACTCACCTATGTTCCAGAAGGTCTTACGACCTGTGCTTCGGCACTTCATTGGGCTCCGGCCTACTTTTGGCTTCGGCCACTTTTACCATTCATTAAATTGACACATAGGGGGCCGCAGCCTCGATTTCGGTTGGCTGTTGGTTCCGACGTGGAGAAATCCTCGTCCACCGATGGATTCATATTAGGCTTTTGCCTGTTCCTGGGCTTCGGCCACAACAATGGGCTTCGGCTCCAACAATGGGCTTCGGCTCCAACAATGGGCTTCGGTTCCAACAATGGGCTTCGGCTCCAACAATGGGCTTCGGCTCCAACAATGGGCTTCGGCTCCAACGGTGCTTCGGCACGGGCTCCGGCCCAAATCAAAAGACTGGCTAAGCCGGCAAAACCCTTCCCTGTGAGGGGGGAGCACATGACACACACGATATGTGAAAGTGTTGGAAGGTGCTCACCAAGTGCCGCGAGTGGCGGGGCGGCACTTCCCTCCCAATTTTTTTTTTATTCTTCATTCCTTTCAGGAATAGAAGAATATGGGAGGGCTAATCATCCGTGGCCTCGCATAGGCAGGGCTTTGGATGATACGGGGATGGTGTGTCTTTCATGGTTTTGCTTTTACATGAACGACACAGGGCTAGCTAGTAATTAATAAACAAATTTTGCGATAGTAATACAGAGCGGTTTTAGATTCTTTCTGATGGTTACAAAAGTAATTTAATATTTTTCTGATTGCAAATAAAGAAATATTATAAGCACTGAAGAAGGCAGTGCATAGATAAATAATTAATACAAAAATAAAACGGGTTAAATGGAAGTCTTTAAGATAGATTACGAAACATGATTCTCAAAAAGAATTTGGGTTTCTGTTCGCAGTGTGGAGTCTTGCTATTGGATGATCATATGAAGAACATATTACGGCCTCGGAAGTCAAATAATTGATTTTCTTTTTCAGCACGTTGTAACGATGTGGGCCTACTTGGACTCCCAGGTAGATTATGTTTATACAAATCTATCGGCTCTAATCCCGTGCGGAATAGAATATGTCAAGATTTTGAGAAAAGATCTTGTGAATGAAACTCGCTATGATATTTGTGCGTCAGTTCAAGGGACTGCGCCGTCGTAACACTTGTGTTATGGCTAAATTAAACCCTATAACGAGTACTTCGGTACTTGTCATCTTAGAATATGTTTATTCTATTAAGTAAGGTTTAAGGTTCAGTTACATTACCGCCCTAGGGCTTTTCTAGCTACATTATTACCCTATAGCGCTAATTGGTCACCTACAATTTGGTGGTAATAAGGACCTACTTACCTCACAATCGAGATGTAAAGCAGAGTAGTTAGCTCGGGTGCAAGCATCAATTGCACCCTCGAACTATAGGCGCCCTCGCTGCGCTCGTGCGCCTAAATATCTCGGGCTGCAATTGATGCCTTACAGCCCTTGGCTACTAATCTACTAATTATATCCAACAAACAATGAATTAACAATTTTGATTTTGAGTTCGGAATGAGACAGCAAAAGATTTGATAAAAACCTAATTTTAATTAGGTTTTCTGCACTCATCATTTAAAAGTAAAATATCATTTTTTTATTCACACTGCATAATTTATGACGTCGTCAGTTTAATACACGAAATTTGAATTCACGAAAGTTAAGCGACGTTGCGACATACATACCCGTGGGTGTCGTAAGAGGCGACTAAGGGTTAACTGGAGGATGGGCAGCAGTATCCTCCTTTATATCTTACATCTTACTTATTGCGGTTACCTACATCCGCGGCCCATGGTGCCAGCCGTAACGCTAACAAGCGAGGTGACTATGGTACTTCCCCCTCTACATTTTTCCAGCAATAGCTAGAATTCTGGAGGGAGCTCCCTGTCCTGTAGTAGACGTTTCATGGGATGTTATAAAGAAGCGATATTGGCCTTGGTCAGAACCTGGATGAGTGTCCGCTGTGGCACAACAAATAGAGCGTTTCCTTGCTTCGTAAGGCACGTTAAGCCGATGGCATTTATTTCCAAAATATTTTTACGAATTGAATTTCCTAATTGTCTGCCGCTGACGGCTCATTTTGTCACACTCTAATCAATCACATCCAGCTTTTGTAAGCATGATATAATAGAGAATTTTACACACAAAATTCCAACGGTCCTTTAATCCCAAATAGGCGTCGTGTAGGGTTGTCACTTATACCTATAAAAGACAGAGAGCCATCCAGAAAAAGAGAATTTCTACTAAAAGTTTTCGCATTTTGCTAAACTTGTTTACTATTTTATACAGGCTTGTGTTTTGACCCCTGACCAAACTTTTGTATGTTATTCAGAACACAAATCTGAACAACTTTCCCAAAGGAGAAAAAAGTTTGGTTATCCCATACAAATCCCGCTATTGCAGGCACAAGATTTGTATGGGAATACCAAATTTTTTTCTTGTTTCTCGACCCATGTTCCTTTGGGAAAATCGTTCAAATACATGTTCTGAGCAACATACTGAAATTTGGCCAGGGGTCCAAAAATAACCCTATATATTCTGTGATTTTTCTAAAACCGCTCAGACTACGACGGTTTTTTTTGTTTGTCAAATTCTTTATTTATCATAAAACAATACAATAGCGTATACCTTACAACTAAAGCAGGTTACAACATATATGAAAATATAAAGATATTTTTACCAGGCTAAAACGCCTACAAAAAAAACTACGACGGTACGACGTGACCAAAAAATGCTTTTGTCTGGAGGAAGGGGACACTCCACACACCTTTTATACAGCTAAATAATACTAAAGTGTGTAAATCTGCCCATGAAACTGAACAATTTTTCCCAAGAATTAAGTTTATATAAATTTACTAATCTAATTCTCTTAAATAGTTACTTAGTCAGGTATGTAAAGTTTAGATTACTCTTATATCCATTTGTGGAAGCTTGTTATTGGCCTTTAATGACCCATATTGTTTTCCACTTTGTAAATGTAGCTGTAAGCTCCCCTAATATAATAAAATAAAAATAAATAAAACATTTTTTACTTCCCATAGAAACTGCATCAGCTGATAGCGGTATTGTATGGGGGGTCAAATGTGGTTATTCGAATTTCTACCTATGTTCCTTGGGAAAAGTTGTTCAGTTTCATGGGCAGATCCACACCCTTCAGTATTATCACACCTTTCCGTTATAAATGTTTTATCGCTCTTGTTTGCATCACAACGAGTTATTTAGCGAGTAATCCAAATAAAAAAAAAAATCCTTACGTCTGGTGGTAACCCTATACACGTCGATGATATATCGATATTGCGCACGATCCGTGGCGGGTTTTTGGAGCATTGCATTTCAATGGCTAGGTGTAAAGCAATAGAAGAAAAAAGTGCGAAGTTTGAGCCTTTGTTTGAGCACGTTCACACATAAGTATTATGAAGGAGTTTTTGTTGAAAATGTCGGGTTTTGGGAAGGTTCTCGGGATAATTAATTTATTGCAAGGAAATGGAGTCACGTACGTTTACTATGGTGGGATTGGTCGTTATTAGCTATATGTATAGTTTTTTTTTTTTTTTATAAAACTTACGCCAGTATTATATTACTCTGTGGTAAAACTTACGCAGGTACTTACCTATGAAGTGGTGCCAGTGCCAGTTTGTTTGTGAAGCGACGTAAATGTGACTGACGTCATTAAGAGATTTTTAATATCCTACAAAATATAAAGTAAGTTTTGATTTATAGATTTTTTTTTAGTTCGATATTTGTCGTTTCATATCTATGTCGTTTTAAAAGGTATAGACGGAGAGCGCGTGGTCGTCAACCCTACCTCATCGATTACCAAGATGCGACTTATCTAGGGTGGTGCACGTTAAAAAGTTGTATCCGAATCAATAGGGTTGCCTAGGCGCAACCTGGCAGGTTTTGTACAGTGGGCAAAAAACTTGTCATTTTTTGGGCAAAAATTACCTCATCGAATACCAAATAGGTACATAGTACATTCGATAGTACTCATCAAGGAGTGCCTAAATCAACAGGGTTGCCTCACTCAATCCTGGCACAATCGGAAGTCGGCCTGATTTTAAGGTGGTCAAAAATGACAAAAATTACCTCATCGATTACCAAGTAGGTACTTATTACAATTGATAGAGCTCTTCAAGAAGGGGCAAAATCAACAGGGTTGCCTCGCAAAATCCTGGCACATTCGCGAGTCGGCCAAATTTTAGGTTGGCAAAAAAATACAAAAATTACTTACGATAATGAGTAATTAATTGAAACTTATGCCATTTGAAGAATCTAGACAGCTTAATAATATTTGCTATAGTACGCCAACACTTAAACTCATTTTTCATATTATTATCCACGACGAAAAGTTAAGATGGGGTACACAGGGCAGCTACTATAAGCATTATAGCTATAAGAAAACTTAGTACAGAGACTAACCCTAACTTTTAGAGATATTTTGATCTACATTCACAGATTTTAGAAAAAATTTACAGGCAACAAGAAAAATGGCAATTTTCACATAAACTTTTATCATTCCATTTGATCTTCTTATCGATAAAGAACATTATTTTCTATGGGGTTAACCGAGCCTACCATACATCTACAAAGTAGAAAATCGCAAAATTTCACAACCACAGGCAGGATTCGAACCTGCGTCTTCTGCGTAAGTACCGCAGACGCTTTACCAACTAGGCTACTGTAGAGTCTGTTTGTAGATTTATCCGAACACAGGAAGTGTTAAAATAAAATCATTTTTCATTTTTCCTACCATACATGTTATAGGAGAAACAGAAATTTTCATGTACCTTTTTTACGAAATGTTGTACCTTTTTTACGAAATATTCTATTCTCTTGTTACTATGAAAAAGAAGTCTGTAAAGGTCAACCAGGGTCAAGTTATTAGAATTCTCAGTAAATGCAAAATAAATTTTCATTCAGTAATAAAATAAAATCAGGCCAAATGTGCCAGGATTTGTTGAGGCAACCGTGTTGATACTGCCACTTCTTAAAGAGCACTATATCAACATACACACATACATCCTAAACTACACACACACATAACAAGCACACAAAAACACACAAACACACACTCAGGCACACACATACATCCACTACATCTACATTCGTACAGGTAATTGTGGGGCTTGCCGCGTCCTCCTACTGGAGTGTCGCTCTGGTAGGTGGACGGGGAATTCGTAATTCCCCCTCGACCTACTGCACTAGTATTCGAAACAAACTAGTTTTCATGTATGGATATCTTTTCTATTAAGTACAAAAAAAATATTTTCCATGCAGTCTCTTTAAAATGAACGAGCATTTGGGCTACTCATAGATCTCGTTGAGATCTTCATTTCGGTTGACAGCTGTCAAATCTAAAACCACCATAACTCAAAAACTACTCACCCTAGACTTTTGCACGTTCGGACAAACGATAGATCTCATCAAGGTCTTTACTTCGGTTGACAGCTGTCAAATCTAAAACCACCATAACTCAAAAACTACTCACCCTAGACTTCTTTACGTTCGGATGAATGATAGATCTCGTCGATGTCTTTATTTCGGTTGACAGCTGTCAAACTAAAAATCGCTATAACTAAAAAAACTACTAACCCTAGACTACTCGTTTGTTAAGACAAAGGATAGATCTCTTTGAGATCTTCATTTCGCTTGACAGCTGTAAAATCTTAAACCACCACAACTTAAAATTACTGACCCTACACTACTTGTATGTTAGGAAAAGTGTTAGATCTCGTCGAGATCTTTATTTTGGTCTGTCAAACTTAAAATCGCTTTTACTTGGAAGCTACTGACCCTAGACTCCTCGTTTGGATAAATAATAAATAAACTAATTAAGATCTCGACGAGATCTTTAATTAATTGTCCTAGCATACGAGTTGTCTAGGGTATGCAGTTTTTAAGTTATAGTTATTTTAAGTTTGGCAACTGTCAAACAAAATGAAGATCTCGACGAGACCTATCATTCGTCCAAACATAAAAGTAGTCTAGGATCAGTAATTTTTGGCCTGTGGTGGTTTTAAATTTGACAGCTATCAACCGAAATGAAGATCTCAACGAGATCTATCATTTATCCGACCATACAAGTAGTCTAGGGTCAGTAATTTCCAAGTTATAGTGATTTTAAGTTTGACAACTGTCAACCGAAATAAAGATTTTGACTAGATCTATCATTTGTCCCAACATACAAGTAGTCTAGGGTCAGTAGTTTCCAAGTTATAGCGATTTTAAGTTTGACAGCTGTCAACCCAAATAAAGACTTCGACGAGATCTATCATTTGTCCGAACATACAAGTAGTCTAGGGTCAGTAGTTTCCAAATAATAGTGATTTAAAGTTTGACAGCTGTCAAACGAAATAAAGATCTCGACTAGATATATCATTTGTTCTAACATACGAGTAGTTTTATGTTATAGCGATTTTAAATTTGACAGCTGTTAACCGAAATAAATACCTCGACGAGATCTATAATTCGTTCGATCATAAAATAGTTAAGGGTGAGCAGTTTTTGAGTTTTAGTGGTTTTAGATTTGACAACTTTCAACCGAAATAAAGATCTCAACGAAATTAAACCTCAGTTATTTTCATAAGTCCTGAAATGTATTTTATTGTGTTTTATGTAGTCTTGAAAGAAACTTTATCTTTATCTTTGTCCTAACAATCGAGAAGTTAAAGGTTAATCGTTTTTAGAGGATATGTGAAAAGATAGTTATTTGACAGTGGGCGCAGTCTTTTCGCTTGAAAGAAAGGGATAATGTGCGCAATACGCAACGCATAAGATTGCAACAGATATAATGTGCGTGTTACCAAAACTAAATGACGTAAGCGCCTGATATAATATATCCACTTTTTGTAAAAACTAAGTAATAAAATAAAATTTTAGGTTAGTCATATGATAGCAAATATGATTGCCTTTCTGTGTTCTTAATTACGCTAGGGATTGTGCAAAGTTAGACGTAGAAACCGCCGTAGCGGAGAGCGGAAATAAAGTCAACAGTTCTCGTATAGAAGTTGATCGAGTGACGTTAAACCAAGTCAAGGCCGCGCTTATTAGATTAAAACCAAAACGTTCTGCAGGTCCAGACGGTATTCCCGCTTACATAATAAAAGATTGTCGTGCAGTTTTAGCAGAACCATTATTGTTTATGTATAATGTGTGTCTGCAAAATAATTACTTTCCAGAGAAATGGAAAATAACTCGTGTAGTGCCAGTGCCTAAAAGTAATGTAGGGTCAGAGGTGTCTAATCACAGACCGGTGGCAATATTGTCCACAGTGGCAAAAGTCTTTGAATCTGTTCTTCATAAGTGTATATATGACCAGGTTCAGTGTCAGCTAGCGGACGCGCAGCACGGCTTCCGTCCGGGAAGAAGTACAACCAGTAATTTACAAAATTTTATGACGTATGTAGTACCCAAAGTTGACGCAGGAGTGCAGGTGGACGTTGCTTACTTCGACTTCAAAAAAGCATTTGATTTGGTCGATAATGATGTGTTATTAAGGAAGCTGGCAACATTCGGCTGCACTCCCAAGCTACTTCAGTTCTTCGGAAGTTATATGAAGGACAGAAGGCAGTATGTGGATTGTGCAGGTTTTCAATCTGAGGAGTATTATACCAGATCTGGAATAAGTCAAGGTAGTAATTTAGGACCACTGGAGTTTATTCTCATGATTAATGATCTACCCGAAGTGGTTACTGATGCTGAATGCCTGTTGTACGCAGACGATCTTAAGTTGTTTTTGGCAGTTCATGACAATAACGACTGTGAAAAATTCCAGAAAGACATTAATCGAGTTGTAGAGTGGAGTAGGCAAAACAAGTTGGACTTTAACATTTCAAAATGTTCAGTGATGTCTTTTGGGCGGATGAGAGCTCCAATACAGCACTGCTATGGAATAAATGGCGAAATGATTAAACGAGTGCACACGGTACGTGATCTGGGCGTGGATATGAGCTCCGACTTATCCTTTTCCACTTACATTGTAAAGATCTGCAAAAAAGCATATAGAAATCTAGGGTTCATAATGCGGCAAGCTAAAGACTTTACGAACGTCAAAGCATTAATTATTCTTTAAAATGCACTGGTTAGAAGCCAGTTAGAAAATAACGCTATGGTATGGGCTCCACACGAGACAAAATACAATCTTATGATGGAAAGGGTTCAAAATAAATTTACTAGGTACCTTTATTTGAAACTGTACGGTATATACCCTTTCTACCCTTTAATGTATCCAACCCTGTTTGTACTGGGCATGGTTGGATACAATAAATTGGAGGTGCGAAGGGACCTAGCGTTGGTATCTTATTTATTTAAAGTACTTCGGGGAAAAATAACAAATCCAAGTTTATTACAAAAGTTAAGCTTCTGTGTAGTGGACCACTACGTGGAGAGAAGGCGGACCCCACGACTGCTGGCCGTGCAGCCCGGGAGAACCAACTTACTGGGCAAAGCGCCCTTGACGCGAGCACTACACACGCTCAATGAGATAGCAAATAGGACGGACATCTTTACTTGCAGTCTGAATGAATTTCAAAAAGTTGCTTTGTATGTTTTATGTTATTTGTGATTGTATTAATATTATGTTCTGTTTTGACATTGATTGATTTCTGTTATTTTTAGTTTACATTGACTGATTGATTTCTGTTATTAGTAATATTCACTACTCTACTGCAATAGGTTATCCTGTAATGGTAGTTGTAAGTATGCAATAAATAAATAAAAAAAATAAAAATAAAAATATCACTACTTAAAACACCTCAGATTCAACAAAAAGAGGAAATCATGAAAATTGAAGAGGAAACTTTTGATTTTTATTTTGTCGAGCCGATTTTCACTAATCGTGTTTTGGTCTAAGCGATATTATCACTTGAATGGTCATGAAACACATAACTGGAAATTACGGCAAGATACTGAGTAAATAAAAAGATATTTGTCTTGAAAATACACAAAAAAAATCCATGTCGTCTTAAATTATAGCTATTTTTAGTTTGACAGCTGTCAACCGAAATAAAGACCAGAAATAAAGATCTCAACGAGATCTATTATTTGCCCGATTACCCGTTTCTTTTGAAGAGACTTTGTATCGAAAATATATTTTACATGTACTTGTTAGGAAAAAAATATCGATACATGAAAACTAGTTTCTTTCGAACGCTAGTGCAGTAGGACGAGGGGAATTGCGAATTCCCCGTCCACCTACCAGTAGGACACTGCAGTAGGACGACTGGGCATTTACCCAAAGGTGTTTTGCCCACTTATAAATTGCTAATGGCCCTAAAAGTCAGTAAAAAAAATACTTTGCGATTTCTGAGAGTTCTGATACCTTTACCCTAGTGGACCTTTTACAGACTTCTGTTTCTTAGTATCAAAAAGATAGAATGTTTCTAAAAAAAGCTACATGAATAATTCTGTTGTTCCTATTACATGTTTGGGAAAATAATTCTGTGTTTTCTGACAGTTCTAATACATGAACCTCGGTTGACCCCATAGAAAATTATGTTCTTTATGAATAAGAAGATCAAATTGAAAAAAAAATATATATATGTGAAAATTGCCGTTTTTCTTGTTGACTGTACATTTTTTCTAAAATATGTGAATGTAGGTCAAAATATCTCTAAAAGTTAGGGTTAGTCTCTTTACTAAGTTTTCTTGTAGCTATAATGCTTATAGTAGCTGCCCTGCATACCCCATCTTAACTTTTCATTCTGTATAATAATATGAAACGTGAGTTTCAAGTGTCGGCATACTATAGCAAATATTATTAAGCTGTCTAGAACCTTCAAATGGCATTAGTTTCAATTCATTACTCATTATCGTAAGTAAGTTTTGTATTTTTTTGTCAACCTAAAATCAGGCCGACTCACGAATGTGCCAGGATTGGGCGAGGCAACCCTGTTGATTTTGCTTCTTCTTGAAGAGCTCTATCAGTTGTAATAAGTACCTACTTGGTAATCGATGAGGTAATTTTTGTCATTTTTGACCACCTTAAAATCAGGCCGACTCCCGAATGTGCCAGGATTGAGTGAGGCAACCCTGTTGATTTAGGCACTCCTTGATGAGTACTATCGAATGTACTATGTACCTATTTGGTATTCGATGAGGTAATTTTTGCCCAAAAAATGACAAGTTTTTTGCCCACTGTACAAAACCTGCCAGGTTGCGCCCAGGCAACCCTGTTGATTCGGATATAACTTTTTAATGTGCATCACTCTAGATTAGTCGCATCTTGGTAATCGATGAGGTAGGGTTGACGACCACGCGCTCTCCGTCTAGTAGAAGTTTAGGATATAGGCTCATTTTTGTCGGTAAAGAATAGTTACCAACCCACTTTAGTACCATCTCTTCCCGTGGGTGTTGTAAGAGGCGACTAAAGGACTATAAACCGGAGGATGGGCAGCAGCGTCCTTCTGTGTATCTTACCAACTTACATATTGCGGTCACCAAAAACCACGGTCCATGGTGACAGCCGCAACGCAGGCGTGGTGACTACTTCCCTTTCAGACCACGCATCTTTGCTGGAATTTTGGAGGGAGTTTCCTGTCCTACAGTGGACGTTTCACTTGAAGCTCTATGGAGTTTGCAATAACCTAAAAAATAAATATTTTGTATTTTGTTTGTTTTTTTTTTTTTTTGTAACCTTTACGGCCTTGTGTCTTACGTTTTTCATTTGTGAAAAAACACATCTCTCAATGTAGGAAACAAATCCAAAGAAATTCGAAGCAAGGAGGTTTTTGTTCTGAGAACAAATCAGTGCAAACTGCGCATTCTATTTTCTTGAACTTTTTATTTTATGTAAATGAAAATTTGCAAGTCAAATCCTTGGAGAAGCTACAATCTTGATCCTTCAGCCTTTACGAATATTCATCATCATCATCATAACATCCTATGAAACATCCACTACAGGACAGGGAGCTCCCTCCGGAATTCTAGCTTTTGCTGGAAAAATGTGGAGGGGAAGTACCATAATCACCTGGCTTGTTAGCGTTACGGCTGGCACCATGGACCGCGGTTGTAGGTGACCGCAGTGAGTAAGATGTAATATACAAAGGAGGATGCTGCTGCCCATCCTCCATTTAACCCTTAGTCGCCTCTTACGACACCCACGGGTATGTACGGTTTGGTACTATTCTTTGCCGGCACCACACGGGACAAATATTCCAATGTTTATTAATTCTTATTGTTAGTTTATTTCTGTTTCTTAGCTATACAAGTCGTTTATTCTCCCTGTGTACTCCCTTCACTAACTTCTTTTTGGGTTTCAAAAAACGGTAAGAGTAGTAAGAAAAAATAAGTAGTTTCATTGAGTTTACGAGCTAATAATGTGCTCGGTTTCGGATTTATAAGCACACTTTTCGAGCAATTGTATTGAAATTAACCTTCTAACCAAATCAAATCGGCAAAACCTAATAACACTTTTACTTGTTCTCCAATCATCATCAATCAAAACACCACATGTTTGTATGTGCGACTATACAAAAAATAAATCGTTATAATTCTTCTTTGCCGACATAATCATAGATTTTGTTTGCATTCCATCACTCTCTCTCAGTACGCTGAACTTTCAATAGAGGTTGTGTGTGTAGCTACATACCTTCAATGGTCTCTATAAAATAGTGTAGCTTCAACATTCGTATCATTTTACTTTTTATGTACATACTCTTTTTCGCAAAAGTTAAGCAACCTTGGCCGAGGTGACCACGTGGGACCGCTATGATAAAACAGATCGAGCGTTTTCCGTCTTCCGGAAGGCACGTCAAGCCGTTGGTACCGACAAATATCGACTGTGTAGTCGATAATGAGCCATGCCAGTGTCCTTTGGCGGCTCAACAACTCAGACACCAGGGTTTGTGAGGTCGGTCATCGACCTTGCAACCCACACGATATGATGATGTACACAACAGTATCTAAGGGTCGAATTGATAAATCCCGCTTAAGTGTGAGATTGTCTTTAAGGGGCACCTTGAGGTATTGCATTGATTAATAAACAGAAATTGAGTAGCTGTCATCGGAGCAATTATCACATGAGTGTTATAAACACACTCACTAATTTATAAAAGAAACTTAACTCAAAATTGTTAATGCTGTCAAATAGTAACGAGTATTATTTTGAACTTTCAGTCTCCATTATTTATTTATTAGGAAAGAAGAAACTTTAAAATTAACATTAACAACATTATTAGAAGCAAAAACAAAACGCAGACATAAATTATTTTTGCTCTTTTGACGTTTGACTGAAAGATGGGCACTTGAGATTGATATTTGGATAGTAGATTATTAATTAGCAAGATCTTGAGATGCTAATTGCATCTTGATAATTAAGTCAGCTGACATGGTCTTGGGGAAAATTTTGAGAGGGATTTATCAATACGGGCCTAAAAAACTTATCTCTGCGAGCATACCTATCATAGATTATATTTGCGTTCCATGGCTCGCTCGCGGTGCACTGACTTTCAATAGAGGTGATGTAAAGCAGCAAAACAAGGACTGGATAACGAGTGCACAGGGTGTCCATTTATCACGCTGCAACTTTAGAACGAACTGAGAGCATTTTTAGAACGTGACAAGTTTACTGCACTCGACAGTGGTAAATAATATGGGGTCTAATGTAAGGGATAGCCTTCCGAATACTGAAAGGGTATGATCAGTTAACGTAACTGAACAACTTTCAGCGAATAAAACTTTCAGGAAATAAAAAAGGAATCGGCCTCTTCACACAAAATTGCAAACTTGGTTGGACAGTTTGTATGGAGAGGCCGTATTTTTTTACTTACTTACTTACTACGCTGGCTCAGCGACCCCAAGAGGATCTTGGCCTCCGACACGAGAGTTCTCCATTCTTTCCTGTTCTGTGCCGCTTCTTGCCAATCGGCTCTCTGGAGGGCATCCAGGTCTTTCCGCACTTCGTCACCCCATCTGTACCTAGGACGACCGACTGGTCGTTTTCCAGTCGGTCGTCCCACGTAAGCTCTTCTGGCGGCCCGATCCTCTCCCATTCTCTCCACGTGGCCGAGCCAGCGAAGCCTTGCAGCCTTGGTCTCGCCCATGATGGATAGATGGAGGCGAATAAAAAATAGAGAGATCGTAGACCTAGTGCCCGAACCCAACATCATGGGCGTATTTTTTTAATTTCCTGAAAGTTTTAGTCGCTGAAAGTTGTTCAGTTACGTTGACTGATCATGCCCTTTCAGTATTCGGAAGGCTGTCCCTTACACCCTGTATATTAGAACGTTTTGTCGCAAGACTTACAGTGCAGAAAGTGTTTGTTTTACTGCCACTCGATTAAAGAAGAAATATCACCTTACATCGGATCTCTGTAAAGACTTATCAATAAAAAATTGCGTAATGTTACAGTCAAAACTAATAATTAATCCTTAGACTATATAGAATTAATCTGTCAAAACCACTTTTACTACTTTTGACTGCGAAATCTCGATATTAAAGTCATGCCAGGGACTCAATTTTTTAAAATCACCAGGTGATAATAATTTGTTTTTAACATGCTTTTATGAAGAGTCAGAAGGTGTCTCACAAGGCTCGTCTGGCTGTTCATAGAGGCATTTTAGTACCAACACTGATGTACGGCAGTGAAAGCTGGGTATGGCAGAAAAAGCATGAAAGTAGAATTAATGCAGTAGAAATGAGAGCGTTGAGGAGTATGATTGGTGTGAAATTGAGTGACAGGATTAGAAATAGTGTGATAAGAGAACGTTGTGGCGTAAAAGAAGACGTAGTGACTAAAATTGAGAAAGGGATGCTGAGATGGTTTGGTCATGTAGAGAGGATGAATGAAGGAAGACTGACGAAAGAGATCCACAAGGCGAGAGTGAATGGAAACGTTGGAAGGGGAAGGCCTCGGCCAACGTACCAGGACCAAATTCAGGACGTTCTGAATAAAGGCCAGGTTAAAAGTACCCTAAACCGACGAGCATGTATGAAAGGATTGATGAAGGTTCAGGAAGCAAGGGAAGTATGTCAAGATCGTAGCAGGTGGAGAACTGTGGTCTCTGCCTACCCCGACGGGAACAAGGCGTGATGTTATGTATGTATGTATGATAATAATTTGGAACTTTAAAAACTCTAATTTACCCTAACAAACTGTTAAAAGGTAAAACATAACAACCAAACAGGATATTTGACGAATCATCATAGCATCACATGAAACGTCTATTAGGACAGGGAGCTTCCTCCAGAACTCCAGCAAAAAGCTCGTGGTAGTTGAAGGGCATTACCACAGCGTTTGTAACAGTTTGTAAGCGTTGTTGCTGGCGACCGCCATTGTTGATGATCGCAGTGTAAAGCCCACGTCACACAGAGCGGTACAAGCGGTAAAGCGGTCCGGGGGCGGACCTGCGGGAAGCGAAAGCGTTCCGGGACCGGTCACACAGAGGTACCGCGCGGAAACCGCGGCGGGACAGCGGGGCGGTAGTGGTCGGTGTGACATTATTTATCTGTGATTATTAAAAAGACGTAAATCCTTTGCTCTAAATAAAAAATCAAACGGATAACCTAAAAAAAAGTCCAACGACAAAGTTCGCGCCCGGACCGCACCGCACCGCGCCGCGCCGCTGCCGCTCTGTGTGACGGGTTGCATTGAACGCAATGGAATACAGCGCCCGCTCCCGCCGAAAGTTCGGCCCCGCGCCGCGCCCGGTCCGCGGGGTTGTACTAGCGGCCCGGCCGCCCCCGCGCCGCACCGCGCCGCGCCGCGACCGCTTTCAATGTGACAGGGTCAGGGTGCATAAGAACTCATACTTTACAAAAAATACCGGCACCGGAACGCTTCCGCTACCGCCTCAGTGTGACTTGGGCTTAAGACTAGCTGGTGCCCGCGACTTCGTCTGCGCAGGTTTATAAATTGTAACCTATGTGTCATTCTGATGTATAAGCTATATTATTGTAAAGTTTAATTAAAATCCATCCAGTAGTTTTTACGTGAAAGAGTAACAAACATACCTACATCCATACATATACATGTTTACAAACTTTCGCGTTTATAATAGTAGGAATTAGTAGGATGGTACGATACACACAAAAATGCTGCTGCTTATCCTCTGGTTCTTAAGCCCTTAGTCGTCTCTTACGACACCCACGGGTATAGATGATTCTTTGCCGGCACCACACGGTCAATATTTTATGTTTGTGATTAGGAATATTTTTGGTGGTATTTTACACCCGGTGATATTCAAGATTTGCAGTTTGGTAGCGAAGGTTACACGTTCAATGCTGTTTATACACAAGAACCTCTCGTAAAAACCACCTCGTATGCATCTGGCTTTTGTCGTGGCACGTTCGCTAAGGTTTTGCTTTGCATGTGCTGCAGTAATTGCTGCGGATTGTGCGAATACAAAAAATACTTGTCAACCAGATGCCCATTCTAGCTCGAAAGTGCGTGAGAGAGCTTTACATTGCTGTTTACTAAAGTATTAAAAGATTTACGTTTCGGAGATTTTTGCGCAGGCTATCAAAGATGACTAAACGGTGAATTATACGATTTGCTTGCGACAGTTAGCGTGGTTAGACCATTTTCTTGGGTGGACGTACTTACTTTTATATTACATACAAAATAACACCCATCCTTGAGACAGGTATCAGTTTCAGGGACCAGTTAACAGGAGTTTCCTCAGGATAAAAGAGTGATCACACCTAGCTGAATTCAAAGACTATTTCGGCATACATTGCTGGGAGGCTTGGTTATGTTAATTGCAATATCTTAGCTACAACGAGCAATGTATGCCGAATTAGTCTTTGAATTCAGCTAGGTGTGATCACTTCTTTAAGGAACATCAGAGACGCTATGTTGACTCGCCGCTCCGACCTAACTTTTCAACAGAATTAATGCAGCACATTTTGCTGAGACTCACTTCTATTTGTCGCCGCACTGAGACTTAAAATTTGATTACGTCTTTCAATGCTGTTATAAAATTAGGCCAGTTGCTCTTTTTATTTTAGTAGATGAGAATCCTTACAGTTAAGAATTCTTAGTTTTTGGGGTTCCGTAGTCAACAAGGAAACCATATAAGTAGTTTTCTCATGTCCGTCTGTCTGTCCACGGCTTAGCTCAGCGACTCGTAGTACTAGAAAGCTGTAATTTGGTATGGATATACATTAATTAGTCACGGCGACAAAGTGCAATAACACAGCGTGATTATGTAATATCTGCATACTTGAGTATGGTCCTTAGGACATGAAACTGAACAACTTTCCTCATGAAACGTAGGTCGAAAAATGAGATTATTTTTGGTCGTCCCATACAAATTTCAGTATTGACGGCACAAGGTTTGTATAGAGAAGGTAAAAAATTTCTCATTTTTCAACCTATCTTGGGGAAAGTTGTTCAGTTTCATGTCCTTAGTACCATACTCAAGTATAGTCAGACATTACATAATCACGCTGTAAAACCTTATCTTTTAGCGTACGATCACACAATGTGGGGATACATTTTTTTTTCTCGTAAATCGCATAGTGTGTGTAGTGTAGGGTATCGTTAGATAGATATTTTAAAAATATTCTAAGTTTACCCAAACTTCTTTTCGATTTAGGGCTCTATTTGCAAAATATTTGGCTTAGATTAGAAGCGCAAATTTTTGTTAGAGTCAAGTGTACCACGCCCCTGCCAGCTGAACGGTTGTTACTGGAGATGTGGAAAAATTCATAGTAGTACCATATAATATGATTTATTCAAAAGGAAAACTATCAGAGCTGAGTACGCTTTACAAGTAAAAGAGTAATAATCGATAAACTGAAAAAAAAAAACTCAAATATAAGGTCCTAATGAAATAGTGAACATAATTTTAGGGTATTACTCAGACCATGAAACTGAACAACTTTCCTCAAGAGTCATAGGTCGAAATACGAACACTAATTTTTGACCTTCCATAGAAACTGCCTCAGCTGATAGCGTATTTCGTATGGGAGGTCAAATTTGGTTTTTCGTATTTCGACCTATGTTCCTTGGGGAAAGTTGTTCAGTTTGATGGACTGAGTAACGTACAAAAATTACGTTCACTATTTCATGATCTTATATAAATAGCAATCAGGCGCTGAGCTTCGCTGGTCATTAGGACGGAATATATTTTGGAAAAATCGAACAATGACCTTGATTGTAGAGCAGCAAAGCGACGTTCCAAACTGTTTAGTGCAGAGTTGATTATAATATCAGCCGAAAGACGTCCACTGCTGGATATAGGCCTCCCCTAAAGATCTCCATGACGACCGGTCCTGCGCTGCTCGCATCCAGCGGCTTCCCGTGACCTTGACCAAATCGTCGGTCCATCCTGCGGGGGGCCTGCCAACGCTTCGTCTTCCGGTACGTGGTCGCCACTCTAGAACCCTTACGCCCCATCGGCCATCGGTTCTTCTTGCGATGTGCCTTGCCCACTGCCACTTTAGTTTAGACAGAGTTGCAGAGTTGATCATACATACAAATTGACGTGCGCAAAAGTGTTTCCCACCACGCGATTTTTGTTCAACTTGATTGCCACTGTCTGTCTATTCGCTACTTTTAGTATAGCGACGCACCTGCGGAAAGACCGACACGCGGCAAGTTCCGCGACCCAAAAATCTGTGTAGTATAGTCCGTTTTACGAGTCAATGCCAACGCTTACCAACACATTTTGCAGCCATAGAACCAGACAAACCACCACGAATCAGAGAATATTTGACGGAAAAAAACCGGCCAGGTGCAAGTCGGACTCGCGCACCGAGGGTTCCGTACCACCACATAATCATAATTGTATTAGTTGAAATTTCAGTAAGTTAATGTGCTAGATTTTTTGAGTCCGACACGCGCTTGACCAAATTTTATTATTTGTTGTTATTTTATAGCTTATGCACTATAAACACACCAATTTTCAAGTTTGTAAGTGTTCCAGTTTTTAAAATAAAACTAAAAAAAAATCGCCTCAAGGACCATCCAACTTGACCCCTCTCTTATGTGAATGTTCTTGAAACGGGAGCTCACCACAATTGGTTACCATTAGTTGTGAGAAAAGTTGTAATATTTAATGATTTCAGACTTTTCCCATTATTTGTACTGTGAGACCTAGCTTCTTGCCAAATTTCATAATTTTAGGTCAACGGGAATACCCTGTAGGTTTTGCATTTTTGAATAAATTTATGGAGATGAGGACATAAAATGCCATATCTTTTGATTGCGTCATTGTAAAAAAAAAAATTTTCAGATCTTGTGTGGTTGATGGTTCCTAATATATGGTATCAATTTCAACTTGATACCTTTACCCGTTCATGAGATAAAGGGTCTTGACAGACAGACAGACGGACAACAAAGTGATCCTATAAGGGTTCCGTTTTTTTCTTTTGAGGTACGGAGCCCTAAAAATAACATTGTTTTACAAACTTGTTGTTTCTGACAGCTTTAGCTATTGATCGTGGAGCACAATAGCAAAGAATATATAATATTACAATAGCTTTGATATAGCTGCAAAATGTGTTGGTAAGCTTTGGCATTCACTCGTGGAACGGATTATATGACACCTTGAACTTCGCTTCCATTTAACTTTTAATTCTTAGAAGCAAGAACAGCAATAGCTTTTATTTTAAGCTCTACCTACTGGTCACAGAGTTCTGAAGCGCATGCGTCTTGCTCTACATCTAGAGACGAATTCTTTATGTCATTCAATACAAATCAGTTTCACCATTTACTAAAACTAACACGTTTTCCGCACCCACATTACTAGCGTCATTTGATTGCGATAAACATAGTACTATGATTGCGAGAGAGTAAGATGCAAAAAACCAGTGACAGCGTCTCTATGGCAACGAATGTGTTTATGATGTGCATTCAAAATAAGCGCCTACAAAAAATGGATAGTATAACTCTTCAATAAGGAACCAAATTTTTTTACTATATTCGCTTCTATGGGGGGGTGCGCGCGCAGGCGAAGTGGCCTTATCGTTGTTCTGTGCTACTGGTAATCGTCGCTGTAAGAAATGGAAAGTGCTACTTTTTACCTCTCTCATAATAAATCGTGCAGTTCCCATGATTACTTCCTCATATCGATACAATGTTACGTTTTTATGCACTTGTCATTAAAAGCAAGAAGTTGTCATCATTAGAAGTGAGAGAAGCTGCTCCATTGGCTCTTTAATTATTTACAATATACAAGCTCGACAAGCCGTATGTTTTTCAAACGCTTTATCTAGTCAAAACAATATATTTACAAATATTTGAAAATTATTTGTTACTATTATTTATTACTTATTATTTATTTATTATTATTTTATTTTAGATATTTAATTTCCATTGAAAATTCAAGAATTTTCTCCTATCAAAAATTGAGAGCTATATGTACCTAACTAGTACCTGGAAAAAATTTGGTGAAATTGTAAGGCGTGTCTACGTGAAACAGCTAATTGGCCGCACTAAAATGTCAAAGATGTAATTAGAAAATGACCAAAATTATGGATTATTATGATTTTTGTCGTGAAAGTGCCCGCGGTTTATACGTTAGCGGCATGCATTGAATTCGGATGAATCCGTGGAAGTCTTTGTGTCGTAACTGCCTGCGCAGGAGTTGATTTGGGGTCGCAACCGCAGCGTTGCAGCTTTGATGTGGCATAGAGCAGTTTCTTTGATGTTAAGGAAGTTTTACTTGAAAAGGGCAAAGATGACAGTCAACCGAAACATAGAAACTTTTTCAACTCTATTACCACGCCGTAAGGTCCAAAAGTGTTTCTACTGACGTGCTGTCGAGTGTACTTCTTAAAAGGTAGTGCTGTGTAGGTACTTCGTGGTTTTTGAGAAAACACCTCTTTAAGATCAAAGTCAGTTAGGAGTTGAAATATGACACCTTTCGAGTTGTTAACTAAGATTAGTACAGGTTATTTTGTTTTATAGAGAAAACAAAACATTAAAAAATTGATTTTTGTTTTGTGTAATTCTCTGATCAACTCAAATTCGTTGATGCAATTGTCGACAGTAGTCCAAATATCGTTGCGCTAGTGTTAATATATTCTAGTCTATTTACACAGAGCGACTACTACATGACCTCTGAAACCCAGAGAAAACAACATCCTGGATTAAGCTTCGTCAGGTTAGTGGTCAACCTGGGTGTCAAAGTTTTCAAATCACTAAATCGCCTCTGACTTCATTTAGCAACTATGACTGACAGTATTAGGCCTGTATTAGGCATGCTAAAGCCGTTGGCACCGGCTATAGCCGGCTTAGCGTGCCTTCTGAAGCAAGGAAAATGTTCGAGTTGCAATACTATTAGCGGTCATCTTTCCCGGGTGTCTACTCGCAAATTTCGATATATCTATACGATATTACTTCGATATACAGTCGAACTCATAACTTCGTTGACAATAGAGTAGAATATTGGTTGGATGAATTTTTTAACTGCCAGTGATTAGCATCCAACAAATATCCGACTCTATTGTCAAGAGATGAATTCGCATGTTTCGAATAGTATCGTTTCGATAGGTATATCGGAAATTGAGAGTTAGACACCCAGGTTCCGACCAATGTCGTTGCGTGACGTGATCGGACAAATACCACTTAACCATGAGCACTTATCGGATTAGAACCTATGCTTTTTCCATCTTATTCAAAACACTAAGGAATTCTCTCTTCTTCTAGATGCAGTGCAGCGGTTTGTCGAGATGCCAACCTATACAGAAGTTAACCCCGGCGAAGATGCATTACTGAAGTGCCGAATTTCGGACAAAAAGGGAGTCTGTTCCTGGCAGAAAGATAACAAGGTAAGAGATTATTTTGCCGGAATAGGTTATTTATTTTAGGGTTGGTGCGCTACGAAATCAAAAGACGCGACTTTTATCTCTATTTGTACAGGAATGGGTTTAAAAATTGCAGAAGAGCGTACTATCTTTATTTAAACGAGGAAAGTATTGAGAGTGGAGCACTCTCTGTTTTTAGGGTTCCGTACCTCAAAAGAAAAAAACGGAACCCTTATAGGATCACTTTGTTGTCCGTCTGTCTGTCTGTCTGTCTGTCTGTCTGTCTGTCTGTCTGTCAAGACCCTTTATCTCACGAACGGGTAAAGGTATCACGTTGAAATTAATACCATATATTAGGATCCATGGACCACACAAGATGTGAAAATTTTAATTTTTTACAATGACGCAATCAAAAGATATGGCACTTTATTTCCTCATCTCCATACATTTATTCAAAAATGAAAAACCTACAGGGTACTTCCCGTTGACCTAAAATTATGAAATTTGGCAAGAAGCTAGGTCTCACAGTACAAATAATAGGAAAAGTCTGAAATCATTAAATATTACAACTTTTCTTACAACTAATGGTAACCAATTGTGGTGAGCTCCCGTTTCAAGAACATTCATATAAGAGAGGGGTCAAGTTGGATGGTTGCTGAGGCGATTTTTGTTTTAGTTCTATTTAAAAACGGGAACACTTACAAACTTGAAAATTAGTATGTTTATAGGGCATAGGCTATAAAATAACAACAAATAATAAAATTTGGTCAAGCGCGTGTCGGACTCAAAAAATCTAGCACATTAACTTACTGAAATTTCAACTAATACTAATGTTTATGTGGTGGTACGGAACCCTCACTGCGCGAGTCCGACTCGCACTTGGCCGGTTTTTTGCTTTAAAGTAACTTTTTCACTTTTATTTGCTGTACTCTGCTGCATATTACGTCTTCGAAGATGCTTGTACATGTACACTCAACAGCACATCAGTAGAAACACTTTTGGACCTAACGGGATGGTTATAGAGTTGAAAAAGTTTCTACTGACGTGCGGTTGACCGTACATTGATGCATGTCAATATACAACGTGTAACGGATGGAAAGGTGTGATAATACTGAAGGAACGGAAAAGGAACATAGGCCGAAATCATCATCATCATCATAACATCCCATGAAACGTCCACTACAGGACAGGGAGCTCCCTCCAGAATTCTAGCTTTTGCTGGAAAAATCTAGAGGGGAAGTACCATAGTCACCTCGCTTATAAGCGTTACGGCTGGCACCATGGACCGCGGTTGTAGGTGACCGCCGAAATACGAAAAAACAAATTTGACCCCCCATACAAAATGCGCTATCAGCTGATGCAGTTTCTATGCCTGTGACCTATGTTCCTTGGGAAAAGTTATTCAGTTTCATAGGCAGAATCACACCCTTTAGTATTATCACACCTTTACTTTACACGCTGTAATGTGCTGATTCTCAAATTGGCGAACATATAATTTTTATAAAAAAAAGTTGAGTACAACCGCTTGATATCAAAATAAATTTTCTATTAATTTCCATGCGTTTGAAGCCTCAGGCAAAAGGCTAGTCTTGTGTAAATAGCGATGTGTACGAAATTAAATTGTAGATTTAGGATCTTCGAAGTATACCGAGTGTTATGGTTGAGTGTGTTTGTTTATCTGTACCCGCCGTATTCGTTTATACAAGGTGTTAATTTGACCATAGCTCAGGGGCGGGATCAGTACAGTAACTGAACAACTTTTCCCAAGGAACATAGATCGAAAAATGAAAGTAAATTTTTGACCTCCCATATAAACTGCATCAGCTGATAGCGCATTTTGTATTTAAGTTCAAATTTGGTTTTTCGTTTTTCTACCTTTGTTCTTGGGAAAAGTTGTTCAGTTACTGATACTGATCCCGCTCCTGAGCTATGGCACGCAATCAAATTAACACCCTATATTTCACCCTTCAAGGTACAGCAGCTCCCCTCAGCGTTATTTGTTTTAATAGCAATAATTACGTAAATACGGTGTAATATTCCCTAGGGTCTATCCTATTTCGCCTCTGTGGCTGAAACAAAAACAACATTAATTTGGCAATTAATAATTAAAACAAAATATCCCTAGCTACCTAACCTTCTGAATTATGGGTGTGGGTGAAACTAATTACCTTTAGTAAATATTGGAATTGAAAACAGTCATTTTGTGGGTATAAATTATTAATTAAATAATACATATTGACAAAATTAATTTTAAACAAAGTAACAACCTACAATTACACCAAGGTAAAAATACTTAGTAACATTTATTAAATATATTAATATACTTAAATTTTAACAGTCATTTCGTGAATCATCATTATCATCATGACATCCCATGAGACGTCCACTACAGGACAGGCAGCTTCCTCCAAAATTCCAGCCTTTTCTGTTAAAATAGATATACTTTGTCAATTACTACAACACTACTTTATACTTTGTTAATTATAGATATACTTTGTATTACTTTTTCATACAAAGAATTTGCATTTTAATCAATAAACTTCTATAGTACGACAAAAGGCAAAATTGTAGCAAAATACGCATAAAAAAATTGTTACATGTTATTCAGGCTGGTTGAGATTTTGTATTTTTTAAAGACATTTTAAGAAAAAAATATCTATATCCTATGATTAATTAATGGAGTTTTTCTAGGTCGTCACAATGGCCTGTAATAAATTTTTCTTTCGACCATTATAGTCGGGCCACTCTGTATAACTGGTTGACGATAAAAAAAACATGCTATGTGGAGTATCCGACAAATAAAATTATGTCTGAAACACGCGCGCTTCAAAAAGACCTTTTTTGCGCCGATGACAAAAAAGAGCCGTAACAAAACACAAATAAATCACAAAAAGAATATTTTTTTCCTTTTATGTCCTAGTGAAAGGTACATTACATGTACGTAACAACTATGTTGCCAGGTCTAGTGTTGGATTTTCTACGGAAGGATGGCTTACCGTTTTTTGATTGAGTTTTTGATTATACAAAATCAGACAGGGACTACCCTGCTCGTGAACAATCCGTAGGTACAGCCAAGAGCACATGAAGCTTGACACATTGGACTTTGTACCGTTCTTATTTCAATAGACGTACGGGCTAGAGTCGCACTGCGAGTGTCAAGCTTGACTTGTCGTTGACTGTACATTAACGTTCCAGTGAAGGGATGCCGTCTAGTATAGTATTATATTATCTGTGATGCCGTTAAACATTGAAAATAATATGTTTTAGCTTGTGGGCTTGAAATTAATCAAATATTTATTCCGTAAATTTGTAAGCGCCGTATTTATTTTTATCTTTTGGAGATACATTTTCAAAAATCCTTTTCTTATAGGATATAGCTTTTCCAATCGGGACTTCTATGCAATATCGCATTTTTTTAGACACAGCAGTTTTGTCTGATTTGTTTTTGTTTTGTGTGATTTTAGTTAAAATTCCATAAGCGACGGCAAGAAATTATGCCGTCACTGAACGACATTACGTGCAATAAAGAATGGCAAAAATAGCAGATTGAGTAAATTAGTTCGCAGACGGGAACTCTCACGTGAAGGTGGCAACACTAGTATCAGCCCTAGGGAGGGCGCACGATCCGCCGGGGCTACACAAACATTACTTGTAGACGTGACACAGCTTTGATAAAATTATACGTACGTACGTCTCCTTTCACCTTTGTTTGAAAACAATGAAGTCCAAGATTTGTTGTTGAGTGTTAATAAAGAAAATAATAAATAAATATTAAATATTTACGTATTTATGTATGTATTAGTACAGGCTTTGCCTAGTTTGGGATCAGATGACCTTGTGTGAAATGTCCCCCAATATTTATTTCTTGCACAGAAAAAAATGATCTCTTAAAACAAGAACCCAATATGTCTCAACTGATATTGCTTGATTATAAAGTTAAATCTCATAGAGTAAAATGATCACTCTAACGTATTAAAAATTCCAAAATCTTAAAATTCAAGAGAGAATTTCTTCTAACAAGAATTCTAATACTAGGTTTGAAATTGATGTTTTGAATTAAAACCATTTATTTTTTACATCAACAATGAAAAATATCTTAAAGCAAGTAAAATAATAATCGATTGAAAAAATAAATCGTTTCACCTAAGAATTATGAAAAATATTAGATGAAGATTTAGGACAATATTAAGGCAAATAATATGTTGCTTGGTATAAGATAGTTGCTGTTGAGCTCAAGAAATTGTTAGGTAAGCAATGAAGAGTTAAGACTATATTAAGGCAAATAACATTTTGCTTAGTATAAGATGGTTGTTGTTTTGCTCAAGACCTAGTTAGATATGCAATGAAGAGTAAAGGCGATATTAAGTCAAATAATTGTTGCTGGGTACAAGATACTGTGTCAAAGACGGAACGGTATCAAAATTTCGATTACTTTGCTAATCAAGCCTGTGGTTTAATGGTCAGAGCGAAGGTCTACGATACCGATGGACGCGGGGTCGAATCCAGCCACACCCAGGACATTTGGTAAATTATAATAGTTGATATGATATAATAGTTAATGATAACAATAATAAATATTAGAAATGGAAACAAATGTAGAAAGAGAATAAGAAGAGGAATAAAAAGAAAAAAAACAAGAGATAAAAAAGTGCTTTTTTTTAAAAAGAGCCTTTTATTTAAGTTTTTATTTTTGAAGGGCTTTAAATTTTTTAACAAAATTAGTTTCGCTCTTGGGGTGACACATTGGCTTTTTGAAAAAAGTGCTTTAAAATTTTTATTTAAATTAGTTTCATTCTTGGTGTGATAGATGCTTCACTCAAGTAAGTTTGGTTTTTGTTGTGATAGCTTTTAGTCTTTACAATAAGATAACAGTTGAAAATTGATATAAGAAATTTAGTTCTTGGTCGGAGAACTATAATACAAAACCTTTTATTTCTCAATCTAAGACGTTTTCGAGTTTCCTTATATCGAAAACCCAAAAGATTTTAACTTAAATAATATTATTTGGTTCAAGATATCTTTTTTTTCTGTGTGCCTCCGCTCGAGGGGTCGTAGATCTTGTGGCTAGAATTCTTTCATGTGAAGGCTGTGAGGTCAAAATACCCTTCGAAGAGGAGGCTTTGTTTGTCTGGTCATCCATGAATCCGGGCCATGCACAGCCTAATCCATCCCACATTCAACGTTCCTGGGACGATGTTGGGTGTAGAGCTACACTGACGCGTCTGATTGACACAGCTACTGGGGCTGATGTCGCGAGGCTGCGAGCAGTATCCACACCGGAATCTGGGGCGTGGTTACATGCGATGCCATCCCCGAGCATAAGCACGCTACTTGATGACAACTCTCTGCGTGTGGCCGTGGCATTTCGGTTGGGCTTCAATGTTTGCGAACCTCATACATGCATTTGCGGCTCAACTGTAGAAGCTAACGGTCACCATGCATTGAGTTGTTCTCGCTGCTCGGGAAGATTCCCGCGGCACCACGCCCTAAATGATATTATCCGTAGGGCTCTCGTCGGGGCGAATGTCCCCTGTGTGCTCGAGCCACCAGGGTTGAGCCGCTCTGACGGCAAGAGACCGGACGGTCTCACGATGGTCCCTTGGAAGAGAGGGCGTAGTCTTATTTGGGACGCAACTTGCGTAAGCACATTTGCCCCCTCTCACCTTAGGAAGACTCTTATAACGGCCGGTTCTGCAGCCGAATCTGCTGCAAAATTGAAACATTCAAAGTATAGTGCCCTGGAGCAGGCGTACAGTTTTGTGCCTTTTGCTGAAGAAACAGTTGGGCCGTGTTGCAGCTCAAGGTGTTTTGTCTTCGAACTCAGCCGACGAATGCGAGAAAAAGGTATGGACCCCCGCTCAGGGTCTTTCCTGGTCCAACGGCTGTCAGTGGCCATCCAGCGCGGCAACGCTGCCAGCGTAATGGGAGCCTTTGGACCAGGATTGTCCCGCGGCGGGGTGTTCCTTGAATGACGAAGAATTGTTTCGAATTCATTTTACATTTTATGTTTTGTGACTGTTTTTTAATATGTATAAAAGTAATTGAAATGTACAACATAGGTAATATTGTTTTTGAAAATAAATAATTATGGTGTTTGTTTCGTCAATGTGACCCAAACAAATAATATTATCCAATTTAAAACGTATGTTGATTAGGTATATTAGCAAACGTTTGCTACACTGGAATACAAAATGCCTACGGGTCCTAAATTATCGTAATACAGATTGGCGTGTTATTTGTATTTTATTAGTACACACGGCCACGCATCGGTAGAAACACTTTTGGACCTTATGGCGTAGTAATAGAGTTGAAAAAGTTTCTACTGACAAGCGGTTGACCGTACATGTCGGAGGTAAATTGCCCATTGTAAATAGGCTCCATATTTTTACAATTTAACTAGGTAAAAAAATTTGTTCAAAAACTAGTCATAAAGAAAATATTGTCATCTGAAATTGTTACGTACTAACTATGGTATTATTCATAGTGATGTTTAGTTAATAGCCGTATCTGAACGTCACTATGAATATTTATTAATTAAATACCATAGTTTGTACCTACATAATAATTTCAGATGACAATATTTTCTTGTTTCATACTTTTTAGAGCAAGATTTGCCACCTTGTTCTACTGTTTTACCTAATATTGTTTTGGGGTTATACGTAATAAAGCTAACAATATACATATTGGAGATGTGCTCATTAAGTCCTTTTATTTGATACCCCACACGGTATCATTAAAGAAAACATTTTGTTTTCGTTGTAAAATTTGTAATTAATTACCTAACGAAGTATTGTATGGTGAGGCCGATTTTCTTTTTCATTTCCTCAGAGTTTCATTCACTGAAATTTGTTCAGTTTCATTGACTCATCATGCCTGTCAGTGTTCAGAAAGGCCTATTACTCTATGATTAAGGAATACGATAAGCTAAGCTGAGGCACCGTTTGACGGGTTAAAAGCTGCGAAAAAAAAACATAAAATGTCTTGATAAATATTGAAGGCTATAAAAATAAAGAGAAAACTTTATGATTAATTCATTTTGTTCAAAAATCTTCTCTTTCATCAATTTGTAACCATTAACATTACCTTAACGTAAATTGGTCCAAAGGAATACCTCTACAAGAGTTGATTAGAATTCACAAAGCTAATAATTTACTTTTATCTTTAACCTGTAAAAGCCTGTCTTGACGAGCAGATAAAATGTAATGGGCCCCCACCTTTCAGAACTGCCTGGTTTAGTGAAATCAGTACAGAAGGTTTACTTGTCAAACGATTGCGAACTGTGTCAGAACTGACACTGCAATGTTCGTGGTGGCTCTCCCTCAACTTGAATAATTAATAATAATAATTAATAATTGATAAAAATCATCATCATAACTTCCCATGAAACATCCTCTGCAGGTCAGAGACCTCCCTCTGGAATTCCAGCTCTGGCTGAAACAAGGTGCGAATGTAATTCTATGTAAACGTCGTTCTACAACCACACACAATCTGAAACTATTATACTCGTAGTAAAAACCTGTTCTTCTGTTATGTTTCTACTACTGTTCTAGTTGTGCCTATCTACTCATTATTAAGGCGCAACTTAAAGTGCATTTAAAGACAAAAGTGGGTTAGGTAGAGTAGTCGGAGCGACGAACACTTTCGGACTTAAAAACGAGCCAAACTTGTATCTTAGGAAATAAACGAGTTTTCTAAATAAAGGCCAGGTTAAAAGTACCCTAAACCGAAAAGGTTAATGAAAGTAGAAGAAGCGAGAGTAGCAGGTGGAGGGCTGTGGTCTCTGCCTTCCCCGACGGGAGAGAGGCGCGATTTTATGTCAGTTCGTTACCATTGGTGGTAAAGATAGTACAAATTCAAACTTCGTATCAGATTTTCAAACACTATTTAATTTCATCATTCTTTTTTTCAAAGTCATGTGCAAGAGTGAGTTTGACCGTCACTACCCGTGGGTAGCGTAAGAGGCGACTAAGGGTTTATAAACCAGTATTGGGCAGCAGCATCCTTATGTGTATCGTATCATCTTTCATTCTGCGGTCACCAACAACCGCGGTTCATGGTGCAACCGTAACCGTAACCTAAGAAGCGTGGTGACTATGATACTTCCTCTCCACATTGTTCCAGCAATAGCTGGAATTTTGAAGGGAGCCCCCTGTTAGTTTCATGAGATGTTATGATGATGATGATCTTATAGTTGAAAGTTACGCACCAGTTAGGAATTTCTCGAAAATTTACAAGTTTACGGAATAGGACCGACACGTTTCGATCCTGTTTGATTGAGAGGGAGGGAGAGAAAGACAGACGGCGGTCCATGAATCTGCTGACCTCCCTGAAGAAGATACTCGTACAGGATCGAAACATGTCGGTCCAATGCCGTCAATATAAAACGTGAGTTTATCTGTCGAAGTATATAATTATGTGTAGCACTCACGAGTCGTTTAGTGATAAAATATGCCACTGTTATGTAAATGTGGGTACATTTTTGTTCCGTAAGTGTAGAAGATTCTCTCTATTTAGCTTGTAGAATTGTAGGTACATTTAACTTGGCTGAGGTAGTTCGCCTTTTAGTAACTGGCGAAATTAAAGCACGCCACCTTGGTCAATTAGCATGGTACCGAAGAACCAAAATTACAGCGCCGAGGAGGGTAGGTCAGGCAATTAAGACAGAATGTGGAATTTACGTAAAAATATTTATGAATTCGCGTATATTTTATCTTATAAGGAGCCTTTTTTTGTCAGTTATTTTGATAAGTAGGAGTATTAAGGCACGCACGAATAAAAACTCTAAGATAATAATTTTGCTGTAGAAAATTCATGGAATGTGAGTTTGAAACATTCCTGGATTAAATTGTTTTTTAGGGTTCCGATACCAAAATGGTAAAAAAAAGGAACCCTTATGGTGCCGCTCTGTCTGTCCGTCTGTCTGTCACACCTCTATATCTCAGCAACCACTTACGCTATCGAGCTGAAATTTGGAATAGTTTTAGAATATAGTTGCCCAACTTAATTGCACATGAAAATTTTTTGAAAAAAGTATGATTATTAACGTAAAGGGGGCCAAAATAGGGGGGGCCAAATTTCAAATTGTCGCTACTAGGTCGAGTGGGGTATCATATGAAAGGGCTTTACTTGTACATTTTAAAATATATTTTTGTATTTTTTTAAGATTCTTAGTTTTCAAGTTATGATGAAAAATGTCAAAAAAAATACCATTCCCCCCCCCTTATCTCCGAAGTTTGAGTAAGGGAAAATCTGAATTAATTACAGTTGACAGAGGTTTATGTAAACTTTACAGCAAAAATAAAACGATCTTTCTAAGTTGCACAGTTTTTCAGAAATCTGCAAAAAACCTTTACAAACAAATTTAGTTTTGCGGTCCTGAAAATGGAATTTATTGCTTCCAAAAATACTATAGGTATATCGGAACCCTCGGCGCGCGAGTCCGACTCGCACTTGACCGGTTTTTTAGGACGGAGGGCTCCAAATATTCTAGACCAGAATCCAAGTTAAGTTATTAACATAACAAAATGTTTGGAAGATTTGAGTTTTGAAGAGTGCCGTAACTATCTGGCCTCTTTTTAGGGTTCCGATACCAAAATGGTAAAAAAAAGGAACCCTTATGGTGCCGCTCTGTCTGTCTGTCCGTCTGTCTGTCACACCTCTATATCTCAGCAACCACTTACGCTATCGAGCTGAAATTTGGAATAGTTTTAGAATATAGTTGCCCAACTTAATTGCACATGAAATTTTTTTGAAAAAAGTATGATTATTAATGTAAAGGGGGCCAAAATAGGGGGGGCCAAATTTCAAATTGTCGCTACTAGGTCGAATGGGGTATCATATGAAAGGGCTTTACTTGTACATTTTAAAATATATTTTTGTATTTTTTTAAGTTTCTTAGTTTTCAAGTTATGATGAAAAATGTCAAAAAAAATACCATTCCCCCCCCCTTATCTCCGAAGTTTGAGTAAGGGAAAATCTGAATTAATTACAGTTGACAGAGGTTTATGTAAACTTTACAGCAAAAATAAAACGATCTTTCTAAGTTGCACAGTTTTTCAGAAATCTGCAAAAAACCTTTACAAACAAATTTAGTTTTGCGGTCCTGAAAATGGACTTTATTGCTTCCAAAAATACTATAGGTATATCGGAACCCTCGGCGCGCGAGTCCGACTCGCACTTGACCGGTTTTTTTTTTTACTATGTATGGGCTTACTCTTAACCTCGATCTAGCCTTGAGGACAGAAATGAGGTCGACGATGGAACGAGCTTGCCCAGAAGAAGCCTATTCACTCGCGACTTAAATAGATTCGGGTTATAAGAGCTTGGGAACACAGACGCAGGCAGAGAATTCCACTCCTTAGCTGTGCGCATTATAAAGGATATTTCAAAGCGCTTTGTGCGGATGTGTGGAATATCAACCAAATATGGGTGATATCCAGCGGTGCGTCTGGATTCCCGATAGTAGAAGGAGGATGGCGGAATAAGCTCATGGAGCTCTTGGGCACACTCTCCAAAGTACAATCTGTAAAAGAGCGACAGACATGCAATTTTTCCGCCGGTGGTGGGCTAGGCTGTGAAACTTGGCTGTGAAGCTTGTGAAACCTCTTAAATCTTATGTGTTGAAATAGGTTTGTAAAGGTGCGTCCGCGTCACGCTACATGGCTAACCTATATATAGACCTACCTACCTATTGTGGCATACTTATTGCCTCTTCGCGTTTACGCACCAAGGCCTCGAAGATTTGCCTACAAATCGTTTTGGGACTTGATCCGATTACTTGTGGGATTTTAGTCTTGAAAGCACTGAGAGTTAAGAATTTGGTGTCTTGTGAACTTACAATGGAAATACATACTGTTCTACTGATTGTACTTCGGAGAGTGTGCTTTATAGCTCCACGAGCATATTCCACCATCTCCCTTCTACCATCGGGAGTTCAGGCGCACCGCAGGATATCACCCATACTGGGTTGATATTCCGCACATTCGCACAAAGCGCTTTGAAACATCTTTTATAATGCGTACGGCTAAAGAGTGGAACTCTCTGCCTGCGCTTGTGTTCCAGAGTTCATATAACCCGAATCTATTCAAGTCGCGAGTGAATAGGCTTATTCTGGGCAAGCTTGTTCCATCGTCGACCTCATCTCTGTCTTCAAGACTAGATCGAGGTCAAGAGTAAGCCCATTTTCAATTTTAAAGAAATATTAAGCGACCGAAATGGTACACCCAACATCACGTCAGGAGTTTATTTCATGGTAAGAGAGCTACAAATGTGTCTACAGACGAGCGGCCAACTGTACATTTTTTCTATACCTGGACAAATGGCTTTCTATTATCGCAAACGCTAAATGTATGTGATTGACATTAGCTGTCACGCAACATTTCGTTAGCTAATGTCAATCCTATACATTTTCATTCTACTCTACTAGCGTTTGCGACAGAAGAAAGGCATTTGTCTCCAGCCCCGTATGCAGAGATTGATTCTTCGACCTTTATAATTGCGATAACGATGTATTCGCTGTCGTTATCGTATCGATTATAAATTCATCGAATTATCCTACAGATATTGAATAAACATTGTTACATTGAGATATTATATCTTATTCCAAAGCTACGGAACAATACCTCCTATTGCTATTAATACTCAGTTGGTCCGGAGTTTTCGATAATGTATTTGGCTTATACAAGGTGGAACAGAAAGGGTATATCAACCTTGAAGGATGTGATCAAACTGAACAAATTTCCCTAAGGAAAGAGTTGACTTCCCACACAAAATGATGCAGTTTCTATGGGAGATAAAAAAAATCATTTTCGTATTTCTTCGACCTATGGTTCTTTGGTAAAAGTTGTTCAGTTTCATGGGCGGAATTATGCCCTTCAGTATTATCACAACTTTCCGTTAAGCAACGTACGTTGCTTAAATTTAAGGTGACTTTTAATTAGGTAGTTCTTGATAGAAAAAGGTACGAATGTACTCATGATACTGAACAACTTTCCCCAAGAAACATAGGTCGAAATACGAATTTCAAGTTTTGACCTCCCATAGAAACTGCTTCAGCTGATAGCGCATTTTGTACGGGAGGTCAAATTTGGTTTTCCGTATTTCGACCTATGTTCTTTGGGAAAAGTTGTTCAGTATCATGAGTATACGACGCACAAAATAACTGTGGCCCTGTCATTGATATGCAGAAGAAAAAAATGGCCCATTTTTTCACATTTTTGACTTCTGCGCATCAGTGACAGGGCCAAAGTTATTTTGTGCGACTACATGCATATCTTTTACTATCAAGAACTAATTAAAAGTCACCCTAATGCAGTAGAACAATACAATGCAATAATAATATAATAATGCAATACAATGTTTAATGCAGTAGATCAGCTTAAAATTTCTTCTTGCGAACTTGCTACAACCTACTCATCCATCGTAGTACGTTGGTTTGGATCCAAGTGTGTGTCCCAAGAGTAATGGTCCATCCAAGTGCCAATTCTTGGAGTCATTCCTCACATCCACTTCTCATTTTAACGAGATATACTGCTCTTTCTAACATTTTTCTGGGTTAGCTCTAAATCGCTATTTATGATGAAGTAGCTCAAGCAAGGAAAATAAAATGAAGATTTATTTTTAGGAGCAAGAAACAGTTATATAATTTAGAGAAGAGTAATAGCTTGATGCCAAATAAACTAAGTCGTAAGAAATAAAATTTTTAGTAAAAATATGAAGAAATTTCGAGATAAAAGCTGTGGGGGTGCCATTCTGGAGCATTCTAATTACAGTCACACACTGCGTTTACTGCTAAGTGAGCTCTGTTTCTGGAGAGGCATTGACAAATAGATATGTAGATGAAAAAAAAAACCAGCCAAGTGCGAGTTGGACTAAGGTAAAAATACCGTCTTAGTTATGGACGCGCAGTGACGCAGAAGTGTATAAAATGCGAGTTTTGACCAGTTTTTATGATTTCTTGTTATTCTATAGTTTGTGGACTATAAACATACAAATTTTAACGCTTGTGAGTTTTCCTGTTTTTACGACAGAGCTAAAACAAAGATCGAGCAAATATCACCTATTAAAACACGTTTTTAGTAGAGAAGCCCAGAAATGTTTCTTTGAGAAAGTTGTTCAATTTCGTTGACTGAATACACCCTTTCAGTTTTCGGTACAGCGTCCCTTACGCCCTATATTTAGCAAACGGAATCCTAAAGCTTTGTAGTACTAAAGTAAAGCCATCGTAATAGGTCTTTTCTGACAGCTGTCAAACGTATGCAAAATTACGACCTGCAAAGAAAAATGAACCCTGTGTGTTAAGGAAACGTCAAAACGGACTTCTTACGTTTGCGCTACTTTAAAGACGAAGAATATAAAACGAACAAGGATTCCTTGTTGAGTTCGAAACCCCAAAAAAATTGCCAGTCAGACGCTAACTGGTATATAGGGTGACATTTAATTAGTTCTTGATAGAAAAAGGTATGAATGTACTCATGATACTGAACAACTTTCCCCAAGGAACATAGGTCGAAATACGAAAATCAAGTTTTGACCTCCCATAGAAACTGCATCAGCTGATAGCGCATTTTGTATGGGAGGTCAAATTTGGTTTTTCGTATATTACGACCTATGTTCCTTAGGAAAAGTTGTTCAGTATCATATGCATATCTTTTGCTATCAAGAACTAATTAAAAGTCACCCTATAGATAGAAACTCTTTATTGCACACAAATTAGGATTTGGGATTTTTTTGGGATTTTTTAGGTATGATGGTATGACATACTAGTCGGCTGAACTACAGCAAGTAAAGTGAGCAAGGAGCTGTTACTATAACACCTACCGTCGCACATGGGAGGTCGCTTCGTGAATTTAAATCGAGCTGCAGGAATGCTTTACACTGAAACTTTAGATAGCCCTGCCCTTTCTCACTCTTTTAACCAGAGAGAACAAGTGAGTACTAGGTCTTATGTGGCAGGAATATAACAAAGATTTTGGAAACTACGCGCAGGGCGTTTAGAAATAAGTGGAGCGTTTTTCTTACGAAAATGGATTATAATAATATGCAGTGACTGCGAAAAGAAGCTGTAGAAAGAATTTAAAGAAATATTTTAATTTCCGTATATACAATAAAATATTTTAATTTTAGTCCCGTGTGGTGCCGGCAAAGAATAGTACCAACCCATACATACCCGTAGGTGTCGCAAGAGGCGACTAAGGGTTAAGGGGGGATGGGCAGCAGCATCCTCCTACGATCTTACATCTTACTTACTGCGGTCACCTACAACCGCGGTCCATGGTGAAAGCCGTAACGCTAACAAGCGAGGTGACTATGATACTTCCCCTCCACATTTTTCCAGCCCCTGTCCTGTAGTGGACGTTTCATGGGATGTTATGATGATTTTAATTTTTATAATAATTGTCGATCTTGGTTTCAAATTAATTACGTGTGGGTATATTTTATTTTGGCTTGGGTTTATTACAGTCAGCATCAGAAGTAGCTGAACATTTCAAGTATACATGTCATATACAGCGTGAATATTCATTGGTTCCGCTCCCGAAGTGATCGGTTACGTTGGGTTAGGTTATCTTTCAACCGCAACGCACAAGCCGAGCGAGCGAAGCGAGCGTGCCGCTGTAGCGGGGGCGAGTGCCAGAAATGAACTACCTACGTCATTTAATATTATTTAACCGGTCGTCATTGAGATTATTAGGAAAGGCCTTTGTCCAGCAGTGGACGTCTTTCGGCTGATATGATGAATAGGTCCGTTGTGACAGCTGTTAATCGTATGAAAAATTTAGACCTGCAAGGAAAAATGAACCCTGTGTGTTGGTGATAAGAAAACGTCAAACCGGACTTCTTACGTTGGCCCTTCTTTAACTAAACAATATTTATACAACTTAAATAGTTAAAGTTACTGAAGTTATGTAAAAAAAATATTTGAAAATGTATCCAAGATCTAATTTTAGTACGTAATTTCATTTCTCATCTCCCTTGAGTGTAACTAACAAGTTTTCCTGAACTGAATCGTATAAGTTAATTTAACTAGACCGGACGGAAATCGCAACTACCAACTTTTGCCTGAATAACGTTTACTGCTAGCCCATTATGCTAGACAATTTAAATGTACTTCCTTTGCAATGAAGTTCTTTTTGTAAAAAAAGTTTGGAAGAAAGTAAAATGAGTATACTTATTTTTAGGGATCCTTTTCTAAAGACGGAGTGATATTATAATAATAATAAATAAATAAATTTATTCATTCAAAAGTTTTTTTCTTACGGCTAGGTATCTAAAACTAGGTTCATTAAAGATAAAGCACATTGATTAAAATGATCTGCCAGTGTTTTAAAAGGTTAAATCCTGTGCTAAAACACCAGCATTCTTCCTAGAATGACGCTGAAATAACAATATACAAGCATAGGTATCTGAACCGCGATTCAATTAAAATACTGATTGAAAGTAACAAAAATAAATGTAAGAAAATAAATGAGAATAAATGAACTACTAAAACAAAAACAAAAATAAAATCTGACATAATAGTTGGATAAAATGCTCATCGGAATATGTGTGTGTGTGAGTGTGTGTGTATGTGTGTGTATATGTATATATGAGCCTTGGGTATAATATTATTGTATTGGTCGAAGTAAATTTTCAGTTTCTGTGTAGTTTAAATTAAGAAGCCAATTACGTACTATTTTTTTACATTCAAATACATTTTTATTAACTATATTAATCTTTTTATTAACGGCGTTGTACAAAAAACGACCTAGGAAGTAATAGAATCTTTGCCCAAAAGTAGTCTTACACATTATAGCCTTTGTTGGGACAATGTCACCTTATATTAATTATAGTGGTAGGTGCAAGACAGAGAAATGCATGAGAAAAGGATGGAGCGATACGTGTGTCCGAAACAGCAATATCTTTCGCATAATACCAAATACATTATTTCGGGGGGATTTTGGCAATGTCGAAAATATAGTGAGGGGGATTTTGGGCATACTTTTTTTTGAAAATTTTGTTTCCCATTCAAGGGGGACTCGCTTAGGGGGGAAATGGGACTGATTTAGTGTAATTAAACACTCATGACTACAACTTGCTGTAAAATGTTTCCCATTATGTTTTTACAAGTATTTACTTACTTTTTTTATAGTAAAACATCACGCCTATTTCCCGTCGGGGTAGGCAGACACCACAGAACTCTACCTGCTACAATCTTGACGTAGTTACTTCCCTTGCTTTCTATACTTTTATTAACCTTTTCATACAGGCTCATACACGCTTCATTCCATTAAATATAAATTTATTTCATCATCATCATCGTATCAGCCGAAACACGTCCACTGCTGGACATAGGCCTCAAATTTATTTATTTTATTATAATTTTAGAATACAGCTTGTAAATAAGCTGTATTCTCCCAGATTTTCATAACGTAGACAGAGCATGTTACGTTCCATACAAACTTTTTAATGAATGAATGAATAAACGTTTATTTGAACATCACGGAATAACATTTTCAAATTTGTAATGAAAACAGTATGACTTAAAAGAAAAGTACATGTCAGTGCCGTGATCCAAAATTCTTTTATCTTTTTAACACCTTTTATAAGATTTTTTTTAAATTCAAAAACGCTGTTACAACCATACAACTGACTTTCGACTGTTCGAAGTGATGTGGTAGTTCTCTGACTATTCTCAGTCGTCACCACAGAGCTAAAAATTATACTACGAACTAAATAGTTGCAGTGTTTATGTAAGGAACCTTCATTTGGTGACCCTTGACCTCAACTTAACCGCTTTTTAAAGCTAGCTTCTTTTTCGTCTTCTAACGAAAGAAAAGTTTTTTAACGTATAAACCGTCTCGCTATTTTCTCCGAAATATTGTCTTTGCACTATTTCAAGTCACTATGACGTCATCTATAGTTTCGCATGATCACAAATGTGACGCTATGTCTGTATTTCTATCACTTTGTCCTCATTTTCTTAAGGTCACCATTTGGATTAGGACATTCCTATGTAATTTTCTCCAATCAGAATCCCATCAGAATTGATTTCCCATGTGCTTGATTTCATTTTGATGATACTACTGCTTTGAAACGTATATGTCGTAGGCAAATCGTATAATTTTCCGTTCAGAAATGGCCAAAAAAATGGTATACGTTCGGCAAAATGAAAAACGGCGTCGCGTCGCCAGATTGTAGACGAGTTTAGATCGCTACTGGTGCATTTCGAATTAGTGGGATCGGATTCATAGGGCGAATGGGATCGGTAAGGTTGGGTTAGGTTATATTGCGAAACGAATTACGCGTGTCGTTACGCCGAGGCATTATGTCATCATCAACGTCCACTACAGGACAGGGAGCTCCCTCCAGAATTCTAGCTTTTGCTGGAAAAATGTAGAGGGGAAGTACCATAGTCACCTCGCTTGTTAGCGTTACGGCTGGCACCATGGACCGACCGAATGACTGGATAATAAGATGTAGGATACAATGAGGATGCTGCTGCCCATCCTCCAGTTTATAACCCTTAGTCGCCTCTTACGACACCCACGGGTATGTATGGGTTGGTACTATTCTTTGCCGACACCACACGGGATTATGTAAAATGACGAATTTAAAATTTCTCGGTATTTTCTGAAATTCCAAGGTGTTATGACGCGGCAAATTATTATACAATTTACCTGCGACATATACTTAGATGAAATTTTGATTTTAAAACTTACGATAATTTAGGGTCTCTATGTACTTGGCTACATTAAGAAACACTTTTAGTTTCATTTCCCTTAAAAAGTGGTATGTACATCAAATTTAGGATGACTTAATTTTATGTTACATCAAAATACGTACATGTTCTGCAGTGCAGCTGTAACCTACAAGTTAGGTATTTTTACAAGTAGGCCTTAGTGTAGGGACACATCCGCGAAAATTTCAACGCGAAAAGTTCCGTGACTGAAAAATATGTCAAGTAAGACAACACTGGAATTTCATAAGTAACCTTATAAGCGTTGCAAGCGATATGATTCTCTGCAAGCTTCTGTGTGTCTTAGTTCATAAAACACGAAACTAGTCAAGTCGCAAGTGCTTCTGGAAAAACTCGCTCCATCGTCCAACTCATCTTTATCCTTAGGAATACTTGGATTGAGGTGAAAACCAAGCCCAAGAAAAATTTTATGTGACCTCCAGAATTACTTAAAAAGTATTTGCCTGTACAGCCAAGCTAAACACGTATGTAGCATCCAAAATCGTGAATGAATAGTATTATCAGACTAACGCTTAGTCGTGACTGGCCCTAGTTAAGATTCAGATCTCGGCGCGGGCAGGATTGTTCGTAACCACTAAACGCTTACACTGGCAGTGTTGCCACATTATTTTTATGCGCTTAATAAAGGCATAAAAGGAGTTAATAGCTTAATAATAGTTTTATGTTTCATGTGGTTAAAAGTCTGCAGGTAAAGGCCTTTACGAACAAAAATCTTAGAAAGTGGTTTTTATAAGCTAACTTTTTGTTGCTGTATTACTTTATTGCATGAAAATAATATTTAAGATCTTTGATTTAGATCGTGTTAAATAAACGTCAATTTAATCGCACAAGTGTGACCAACTCTACTGTTTCTCAATCTTTTTGAATATGGAACCCCTTTCAAGTTTATACTGGCGTCCAGGCAACAGCTCCATTAAGCAAAGTATATCAGTGATTTAAAAAAAGCTGGCCAAGTGCGAGTCGGACTCGCGCCCTAAGGGTTTTGTACCCATCCACCATATCATATTCTTCAAGCTTTTGCTCTTTGATTTTAAGCCACTCTAACTTCTACTCCAAACCTGAACTCTCTTTGATATGAAAGTACTTGAAAGGAGAGCTCACCTGATTACTTACGAGAAAAGTGGTGATATTTAAAAATTTTTGACTTTTTCCTTTGTTTATGCCATGAGACCTTCTTGCCAAATATAATTATTCTAGGTCAACGGGAAGTACCCTACAGGTTTTGGTTTGGTTCAAAAATGTATAGAGATGGAGACATTAAGAGCTGTGTCTTTTAATTGTGTTATCGTAGAATCTTTAAGACTTTAATATTTGATAGTAATTTTAAATTGATACCTTTACCCGTTCGGGAGAAAAAGGGTCTTGACAGTCTGACAGACGGACAACAAAGTGAAGCGCCAATGTGGCGCCACATTGTTTGTGAAGCGATGTAGTTTAGCTGACGTCATTAAGAGATTTTAATATCCAACAATGAATAAACGATTTTGATTTGATTTGATTTGATTTGATCCTATTCCTTTTGAGTTCCGGAACCCTAAAAACGACGTACAGCGCGTTCAGGACAAATCTGTCTATGACGGTTATTTTCTGCGTATGGATGAAGGCGGAGAGCCAATGAACGATTCACTCGCCTTGTGGGGGGATGCCGAGCTCACCCCCGCGACTCAAATTTTGACTTCTGCGCATTAACGGTCACAGACAGAGTTATTTTGCACGCAGCATACTTACTTGTATATATATTTCAATTCAGACTACTTAATTTATCAAAAAATCTGAAATAACTTCGGGCTAAAACAAAAGGCTACTCAGGCACGAATTGTAATTAAATTAATCATGGACACACAGGACACACTGTTTCATTGAGGAGCTCTGGCACTCAAGGTATTTCCTGCTGATTTAAATAATGGTAGCTGATGATCAAGTTTTTGCTCTATACAATACAATTATTTATTGCTAACAATAGTTACATGTCATAGATAAGTAGATAAAAAAGTAGATAGATTTTTGGGGATCACGATTCCAGGCCTATTCTCCTTTTTAGTGAAGTAGAAGTGGGCAACACTATTTAAGCTCGGGCTGGGTAACCGCGGTTAAAATGAACATAATAGTTACCTTATCTGTATGCGCAAAGAGCAGTTACTTATCACGCTAAGTCCACGACGTATGTATGACTACAATTTTACTTAGAATTTCATAATGGGCTGTCATAATACTGTGCGCCTTTGTTTAAAACCTGATAAATAAGTATTTTAATATTTCTCTGAAGAAAATGACTAATGTCTTTGTAAAGTCGTCGCTACTTTGTAAAAATGATAAAGTTTAAAGTTTTTAGGGTTCCTTACCAAAATGTGTAAAACGGAACCCTTGTCTGTCACACCTATTTATCTCAGCAACTACTCACGCTATCGACTTCAAATTTTAAAACATGATTGCCCAACTTTATTGCAAACAAAATTAATTTTAAAATATTATCATTATTATTGTAAAGGGGCCCAATTAGGGTTTTTTTTTATTTGTTGTTATTAGGTCGATAGGGTATTATAATATGAAAAGGCTTTATTTGTACATTTAAAAATATATTACATGTATTTTTTAAGACTTTTAGTTTTCAAGTTAATAAGAAAATACCATTCCCCTACCCCTTAACTCCGATGTATGCCAAACGAAAAATCTAAACTAATCATATAATAGTCAATAGAAGTTTATGCAAATAGTATTACAGGAAAAACAAAACTATGTTTTAAATGGCATTGTTTGTTATAAATTTGCTAAAAACCTTTACAAACAAAATTAGCTTTGCGGTCCTCAAAAATGGACTTTATTGCTTCCAAAAATACTGTAGGTATATCGGAATCGGAACCCTCGGTGCCCGAGTTCAATTCGCACTTGACCGTTTTTTTATATTGCGTTCTATGTTCCTTTAGAAAAGTTGTTTTTTTCATGAACAGAACCACCTCTTAAAATTACCGGGGTGATAAAAAATAACGCTTTATATGCGTTTGCCTAGCAAAAGTACAATAATAGTCTGAAAGTCTTCTACAAAGTTATTGACATAATGCGTTACCTTGCGGAAGTCTATTACACAAAACTGACAAAGCCCGAAGTCTCGGTGTCGATTGGTAAAGTATATTAGGATATTCTGTTATCACTTAAGTCGTCAGGACTATCTTCTTCTTCGTCGCTTTCTCATGGCTGAGGGTCGTGACCACCAAAAGTAGCCCTACGGGTTAGGGCTCTCCATGTGTTTCTGTTTTGGGCTAGGTGGATTGCCCCCTAGGTGTTGCAGTTGGTGAACTCCATGATGCCATCTGTCCACCGGGTAGGCGCTCTTCCTCTACTCCTTCTCCCCTCCACGCGCCCAATTAGTATTAGCTTCTCCAGATTTTCCGGCTCCCGGCGGGCACCGTGACTGAAGAAAGAGCCTGCCTTTGGAGGCATATTGTTGATAGGCGCCAGCACTACATTTCAAACGCATCTATTCTTGACCTTAATCGAGCTTTCAGAGTCCATGTTTCCGATGCGTATAAGAAAATAGAAAAAACTAGGGAATGCATGAGTTTCGATTTTTCCAAATTTTCTCCAGACATTTTACAGCTGATTTTGCTATCTGTGCTCGTCGGACGAATTCCTTTTCGCAGTCACCATCATTTCGAATAAGGGCCCCCAGGTAAAGAAATTCTTGTACCGTGTTCAGGTCTCGCATCTCGAATGATCTCTGCATGGTTTCCGCTCTGTCGACGAACATCAGTTTGGTTTTATCCCGATTGATCCGCAGTCCATATTCCAAACTTCCGCTTTCAAGTCTCCGAAGAAGTTCGGCAAGTTCACCTTCGTTTGCGCCTATCAGAGTGGTGTCATCAGCGAAACGTAAGTTGTTAATGAGGTGATCGCCAGGACCGTCAGGACTAATCACTTCAAAAACAAAGTGACGCCATGTGAAAAACAAAAAAGACAAGTAAACTCCTAGGCGCTCATTATTATATTTGATTGAATGTGGTCGGTCTGACATTTCCTGAAGATGCCTCGTGTAAAGGAAACACGTGTAGAGTGGTTTGGATGGTTGTTCTGTATAATAGACTTCAAGAAAGAACGCCACGTTTTGTAAACAAACCAAGCCCAAGGTAAAGCCTGGACGCTCATTATATGTTTGATTGAATGTGGTCGGTCTGACATTTCCTAAAGATGCCTCGTGTAGAGGAAACACGTGTAGAATGGTTTGGATGGTTGTTCATAATAGTGTTCAAGAAAGAAACTGCAGTTAAGAAAATATTTCTCTTCAAGATTTTATTTTTAAAAAATATCCTCATTCATGTAATAAACAGTTTAGTAAAACTATTTATCGAATAACTACGAAATTTAAATAGATATAAGCCATCGAAGATTTGTTTTTGTGTCTTTATAGCAAAACGAAATTTAACACAGAGTTTATGGCCGTAGCGACATGTGACGTCACTGTCCATGTCGCATATCTCTGTCTAATCGAAGCGTAATTAATAGTTTCAAATGCTTATATTAGCCGTATTTTTTAGCCGATTTAAATAGTAATTACTTTTTTTGCCATCTCTACTTCGCTATTTTCATATTTTGTTAATAAATGCGACTAAAATAATTTATGCATATTCCCTATTGCACGAGGTACATGTTTGTAACCACAATAAACACACAGATAATCGCTTAGTTAGAGCCACAGAAAAATAAGGGTACTTAGAAGGAGGATTAAAGAAATAATTCGTCACAAGGTAGCGAAGGCGTCGTTCTATGGATTTGACAGGTTATTTTGAATATTTCCTAGAGATCATTGATAATTTGACATAAAAAATTGGGACATGTTGGCAGATGTCATCCCATAGTAAAATAAATTAGCAAGGTATCTATTCCGAGCGAAGCAAGGAAGTCCGAAATCTTTGGTTAGAGCATCGCTTTACATATCATCATAACATCCCAAGAAACGTCCACTGCAGGACAGGGAGCACCCTCCAGAACTCCAGCAAAAACGCGTGGTACTTAGGAGGGGATTTACCATAGTCACCACGCTTGAAAGCGTTGCGGCAGGCGACCGCTGTTGTTGGTGACTGCAGTATGTAAGATGGTAAGTTAGATACGCAGAAAGATGCTGCTGCCTATCCTCCGATTAATAAGCCCTTAGTCGCGTCTTATGACACCCTCAGGTAGAGATGGGTTTGTACTATTCTTTGCCGGACCACAATGGCGTATGTACATACAGCTAGTCAGAAATATCCAAATTTTTTATACTTTTTACATGAATTTTGAGTGATTATCTTGTTTACAAAACATGACGCTTTTTTTTACTCTGGCATGAACTCCGCGCATGTAAATTTTAGGGTTCCGTACCCAAAGGGTGAAAAACGGACCCTATTATTAAGCCAGCCTGTCAGCGGGCTGTATCTCATGAACCGTACTAGATAGGCCGTTGAAATTTTCATAGATTATGTATTTCTGTTGCCGCTACAACAACAAATAATAAAAATAAAATAAAAATGGTAATTAAGGGGCTTCCCTACTAAAAGCGTGTATTTAGCCGATTTTGCTCGATTTTTGTTTAAACTATGTCGTCAAAACGGGAGCACTTACAAGCGTGAAACGTGAACGTGAAACGGCTTAACGTGCCTTCCAAAGCAAATATTAGAATTTCAAAAAGTCGTAATTAGTGCGTAAACAAACACTGTTGTGACTATTTATTATCGTATCTTAAAACAGCAAAAGTAGAAAACATTTAATAAACATTCACTTTTCAAGCTCTGTTAAGTAAAGTAAGAGCCCCTTTGCGCTCCACTTGTTATCTCGCAGTTCAAATAGAGTTTAGGTACTGTCTTTATGGCAAACAGACCCACATATAACAGTTCGCAATCCTGCACTTTTTAATTAAATCATATTAATTCTACCTAAGGTTTGCGATGCGGTCTGAACAAAATAACGCAAAAAAAATGAGCGTCCGAAACGCCTACTCTAAAAAAAATTATGCATGTACTTTCCGGATTCGAACGCGATGGACGAACCCGAGCGACCGAATCACCCGCTAAGCCAAAAACGCCAGTGATTTTGTTCTTCCTGACTTTCATCGAAATTGAAGTTTTCCTATGATAATAGGCTTGAGGTTGAGGCTTTTTAGGGTTCCGTACACAAAGGGTGAAAAACAGGGTCTCGTTTTAATATGCCTTCTTTTATTAATATGCCTCCGATGTCCGCCTGTCTATCAGTGGGCTGTACACTCAACAGCACATCAGTAGAAACAGTTTTGGACTTTATGGCATGGTAATAGAGTTGAAAAAGTTTCTACTGACGTGCGGTTGACCGTACCTATCATGAACCGTGATAGGTAGATAAATTAAATTAAATTTTCACAGATAAGTATTTCTGTTGCCGCTTTATAACTACAAAAACCGGCCAAGTGCGAGTCGGACTCGCGTACTGAGGGTTCCGTACCACCACATAAACATAATTGTATTACTTAGTTGAAATTTCAGTAAGTGAATGTGCTAGATTTTTTGAGTCCGACACGCGCTTGACCAAATTTTATTATTTGTTATTATTTTATAGCTTATGCACTATAAACATACCAATTTTCAAGTTTGTAAGTGTTCCCGTTTTTAAAATAGAACTAAAACAAAAATCGCCTCAGTGACCATCCAACTTGACCCCTCTCTTATATGAAAGTTCTTGAAACGGGAGCTCACCACAATTGGTTACCATTAGTTGTGAGAAAAGTTGTAATTTTTAATGATTTCAGACTTTTCCCATTATTTGTACTGTGAGACCTAGCTTCTTGCCAAATTTCATAATTTTAGGTCAACGGGAAGTACCCTGTAGGTTTTGCATTTTTGAATAAATGTATGGAGATGAGGACATAAAATGCCATATCTTTTGATTGCGTCGTTGTAAAAAATTGAAATTTTCAGATCTTGTGTGGTTCATGGATCCTAATATATGGTATTAGTTTCAACCTGATACATTTACCCGTTCGTGAAATAAAGGGTCTTGACAGACAGACAGACAGACAGACAGACAGACAGACAGACAGACAGACAGACAGACGGACAACAAAGTGATCCTATAAGGGTTCCGTTTTTTTCTTTTGAGGTACGGAACCCTAAAAAACTAAAAAAAATAAAGAAAGGGCTAAAACGTGTAATTTAGGCGATTTTATGTTTAATTGTTAGTTTTATTTCTATCGTAAAAACGGGAAACCTTTAAGCCTGAAAATTGGTATGTAAAAACTGGTCAAGTGCGTATCGGACCACTGTCCATACTAAGACGTATTTTTACCTTAATGGTAGGTACGAATCCATCGGTGCGCGAGTCCGACTCGCATTTGGCCGGTTTTTAGGGTTCCGTAGCCAAAGGGCAAAAAACGGAACCCTTATAGATTCGTCATGTCTGTCTGTCTGTTTGTGTGTCTGTCCGTCCGTATGTCACAGCCACTTTTTTCCAAAAGTACAAGAGTATACTGTTGAAACTTGGTGAGTAGATGTATTCTGTGAACCGCATTAAGATTTTTACACAAAAATAGAAAAAAATAAATAAATTTTAGGGTTCCCCATACTTAGAACTGAAATTAAAAAAAAAATAATTCATATAACCCATATATGTGGGGTATCTATGGATAGGTCTTCAAAAATGATATTGAGGTTTCTAATATAATTTTTTTCTTAACTGAATAGTTTGCGCGAGAAACACTTCCAAAGTGGTAAAATGTGTGTCCCCCCCTGTAACTTCTAAAATAGGAGAAAAATAAAACTAAAAAAAATATATGATGTACATTACCATGCAAACTTCCACCGAAAATTGGTTTGATCGAGATCTAGTAAGTAGTTTTTTTTAATACGTCATAAATCGTAAACCGCAATTTACCTTTCGTTCAATCAACTCAAATATAAATTTTAGTTACTTACATCACATAATAAAGATTTTCAGCAATAAAAATACCATAACTTTTACTTATATACGTACAGGTTTGTACCTACGGAACCCTCAGTGCGCGAATCCGACTCGCACTTGGCCGGTTTTTAAAATGGAGAATCCTGTAGTTTGGAATTTTTCCTCCTCACAGATTAGCCACCTGGCACATCTCTGGTGGAAAAACACCCAAAACCCTAGAAATTAAAGTTCAGCTTAGGTCGTAGTTTTACCGGTGCATGATGTGTGGCTGACTGTACTTAATACGTCCTTCCTATTCTGTCTTCTTTGCTCTTAGGCTGTGAAAGAGATGACAGTCGCTCGATGAGAACAACAGTACCCTCTTCGAATTCCCAAGGTTAGGAAGTCGCGCCAACTCCAACCATCATAACATCTCATGGGAACGTCTTCTGCAAGGGAGCTCCCTCCAGAATTCCAGCTTTTGGTGAAAAAATGTGGAGTTCCATAGTCGCCACGCTTGCTAGCGTTGCGGCTGGCACCATGGACGGCGGTTGTTGGTGACCGCAGTATGTAAGATGGTACGATACACAAAAGGTCGCTGCTGCCCATCCTCTGGTTTATAATCCCTTAGTCGCCTCTTACGAAACCCTCGGGTAGAGATGGGTTGGTACGAGTACTGTTCTTTGCCAGCACTATATGGGCGCCGAATCTAACCAAAGAAACGTAATGAGGCCACTCCACAAGTAACTGCTGTATTCTGTCAACATCAGCAGGTAGGCGATTTACGACCACGTTCGGTATAATCCGGAAAAAACAACATAACCAAACAAGCAATACATTTTCTATAAGAGGGTATGGTGTTTTTAACCAGTAGCGTAGCGCTGTATCGTCGGAAACTTGACAATATTTATTGCTCCGATAAATAAAAGCGAAAAATCGACAAGGGTGTACTATATCAACGAATGAACAAGTTCATGATATGCCTTTCGTCCTCATTTTTGGTCCGCCTGTTAACTTTCAAGCCAACAGGCTAAAATAAAAATAGAAAAGTATTTTTTCGCCAACGGTGGCCGTGATCAGAACCCGGATGACCGCAAGTGGCACAACGACTAGAGCGTTTCCGTGTTTCAGAAGGTGCGGTAAGCTACTGACAATGATAGTATTACCAAGTAGTAGTAGTAGTTATGAAACCAAGTCCAGAAGTCATTTGGTACCTTGAAAGCTCTGCCAGCCAGGTTGGCCTCTAAACAGGCCGAGACTTACATAGGATTGGGGTCTGGTTTGCTCTCTGGTTGCGGAGATTAGGTGGCATTCGCTCTGTGTAAAAGCACTTGCATTTGGTCGAATCATACCGGATGTTCGGCACAACGTTGTCCAAACCAAAACCTCGGATTCAGAAAATAAAACTGCACAACTTTCCCTAGGGAACATAGGCCGAAATAGGAATATTATCGACAATAAGGTCCCTTCACCCTGATGACGTCAAAAAAATGGTACCAAAAATAAGCCATACTTGTTAACAACGGCTTATACTCCTATTATATCAACAATTATTTTCATCAACGCAATAATATATTTTCGCATACGTGTTTCCTGTTTTCCTTACTCTTCTCAAGCAAATACACGACACGTGCCAACCTTACGAAAATATCATGACAATATAATAATATGCTCTAACAAGACGCTTTCATTTGATGTAAGACGAGCCGATGAATGTGGCGCTTTGCAATCCGATACACACTTGCTGTAGTATCTACCTCTCACAAGCATTAAAAATAATTTCTATGCACATCATCATATCAGCCGAAAGACGTCCACTGCTTGACCAGATCGTCGGTCCACCTTGTGGGGGGCCTGCCAACGCTTCGTCTTCCGGTACGTGGTCGCCACTCAAGAACTTCTTGCGATGTGCCCTGACCACTGCCACTTTAATTCAGCGATTCTCAGGGCTATGTCAGTTATTTTAGTTCTTCTGCGGATCTTCTTATTTCTGATTCGATCGCGCAGAGAGACTCCAAGCATAGCCCTTTCCATAGCCCTTTGGGTGACTTTGAGCTTCCTGATAAGGCCCATCGTGAGCGGCCACGTCTCGGTGCCATATGACATCACTGGCAACACACACTTTCGTCTTCGTCTTTCGTCTGTTCAAGACGAAGTGCACACAACAAAAAATTTTTAACGCTCAAATTAGACCGATCAGACGATTATATCCGAAGCAATCTAAAATTTTATTCATCTAGCCACGTTTTGGAGTAAATTACTGCATATACTTGCCTTGTGATCAGTTTAATGGTTATAATAATGAAATTTAAGCAAATTGAATAATAATTTGATTAAATATTTATTTAATCGGAGAAATAAACGTAAAAAATCTTATCTTAATATGTTTAGTGTGATAAAAATCACGTCTAACAGACGTATCGTGCCTAGAATTTATTCTGCTAGGGTCTGGCCTTTGGGAATACATACGTAAAGCATAGACAGAATGTAAGAAACAGTGTTCTTTCTTTTTTGGATGGGTGTTGTACCTACTGGATCTAAAATTTTCGATGTGCCCGTACCCAAGTAGATATTGCTCTTATTCAGGAAAGTTAAACAATGTCTGTTCTCGACGAGAAACGGATGGGTTTCTTTAACAGGTTACCAGAACTGGGAATAACCTGATGGCAAGTTCTCAAAGAACTTTGTGGCTCGTTAGAAATTACTTACACGATTTAGTTCTCATAATCACAATTCAAGACCCTTGAATAAGAAAGGGACAATTGCTTCTTATGTTACAAATGGGTTTACCCTTGACCTTAATCTAGCTCTAGGGACAAAGATAAGATCGACGTTGTGGTGGAACGAGAGAACAGAAGAAGCCTATTCACTCGCGAGGATGCAAAAAAATGATTATTTATCGAATAAGAAGTGTAGCAAGAAGCAGAAAAAGAAGAAATGTTCGCTTTCCTTCTGATCACGAAAATTAAGCAACGTTAACCGTGGTCAGAACCTGGATGGGTGGCCGATAGTGGCGAAACAACTAGAGCGTTTCTGTGCGTGGTCCCGGCTTCTGTCAATGATAGTAGTCGTGAAGCCAAGACAGAAGCAGAATGGTGGCTTGAAAACATTGACAGCCAGGTTGGCCACTAACCTGGCTTAACCTAATCTAGGATTGGGTCTAGTTTACCCTCTTGGTTGGGGAGGTTAGATGGCAGTCCCTCTGTGTGAGGGCTAGTGCCCTCAGCTAATCCCTACACAAAGTAGTAATCACACCTAGCTGAATTCAAAGACTAATTCGGCATACATTGCTCGTTGAAGTAAGGATATTTCAATTAACATAACCAAGCCTCCAAGCAATGTTTGCCGAATTAGTCTTTGAATTCAGCTAGGTGTGATCACTCCTTAACTGACTCCGTAAAAACCAATATGGTAAAAACGGGATAAGGCAATGAATGTGTGATTCTCATGTGGTGCCAGCAAAGAATAGAACCATCCCATACATACCCTTGGGTGTCGTAAGAGGCGACTAAGGGATATATACTGGAAGATGGGCAGCAGCATCCTTCTTTGTATCATACCATTTTATTTTCTGCGGTCACCTACAACCGCGGTCCATGGTGCCAGCCGTAACGCTGATAAGCGAGGTGACTATGGTACTTCCCCTTCACATTTTTCCAGCAAAAGCTAGAATTCTGGAGGGAGCTCCCTGTCCTGTAGTGAACATTTCATGGGATGTTATGATGAATGATGAAGTAACATTTAAAGTTACAGCGAACTTCATTCTCAAACCGATCAATTTAATTATTACGCTCCTAATCCTTCATTGCCGAGCAGTCAAACTAATTTTCAACAAGGTTAATCTACCAAAGTGGGTATAACGTATTTACATATTAATGATCTTTGCTGTACAGTTTGCAGAAACTGATTTCCTGACTCACTGATTGACGGATAGACTGAGTGACTGACATATCAGCGCGCATGCAAAATATAGAGTAATTTTTTAATGCCTTGCAGAATTTTTTTCAATATGTTGCTTAGATAATATCTTTAAACTGAACAACATTTCGGAACAGCTAGGGGTCAAAGGGGTCCCGTGTGGCGCCGGAAAAGAATAGTACCAACCCATACATACCCGTGGGTGTCGTAAGACGCGACTAAGGGTTAACTGGAGGATGGGCATCAGCATCCTCCTTTGTATCTTACATCTTACTTACTGCGGTCACCTACAACGGCGGTCCATGGTTCCAGCCGTAACGCTAACCTGCGAGGTGACTATGGTACTTCCCCTCCACATTTTTCTCAGCTAAAGCTAGAATTTTGGAGGGCGCTCCCTGTCCTGTAGTGGACGTTTCGTGGGATGTTATGATGATGATGATGAGGGGTCAAAAAACAAGAAAAAATTTATGAATTTCCTAAAATGGTGGTTGGGGTTTTGCGCTAAGTCCGTCTGGGTAAGTACCACTCCCTGCGACTTTTTCTGCAGTAAAGCAGCTGTGTTTCGGTTTGAGGGTAAGGAAGCCAGTGAAATTACCGGCACATGAGACATACCATCTTGGTTCTCAGGGTGAGTAACGCGTAAATGAGTCTCATGAGCGGTGGTGACCACTTACCATCAGGTGGCCCACCTGCTCTTTCGTCCACTTGTGACATTAAGAAAAAAAGCAGTCGGCTAAAGCTGTCAGAAAAAACAAGTTTGTAAAACAATGTTATTCTTTCCGTCAAATTTACTCTGGTTTTAGTGTCATGGCTGCAAAATGTAAGCGTTGCCATAAACGAAAAAAATGGATCTTAAAAGATGTTGGAGGTGGTAGGGATTTTGTGCAAAGTCCGTCTGGGGAAGTACCACCCTCTTGCTTTTTTCTACCGTGAAGCAGCAGTGTTTGCACAGAGCCAGGGAAATTACTGGCACATGAGACATAGGTACCATCTCAGTTCTCAGGGTGGGTAACGCGCTTTGCTGTCTTATTAGTGTTTAATTATTTCACTAATAAGACAGTGGGTGTCATGGGTGGTGGTGGCCACTTACCATCAGGTGGCCCACCTGCTCGTTTAGCCACTTGTGACATATAAAAAAAAATGTACATTGGTCTGAGTAACATATAACATTTTTTTTCGTTATGCTAAAAATAACCCGGTTTGGGCAAGATTGATGTTTTGATGGAGTTCTTTGAGTCCATATGAAATTCTGTGCAAGGCTTTTACTTTAAATTGGAAATATTTTTGCCTTTCTGAGAATTCTTTTTTTTTTATATTTGTACTATGTACCTATACCTACTCTTGACCTCGATCTAGCTCTGAGGACAGAGATTCTGCTGGAAAATGTCTAGTTTTGCGTCTGTAATAAAATATCATCTTAAAGCCTGTACTTTGCCAGTACTTTGGGTACCAGAGACTGATATACATACAAAAATAGAAAAATAACACACAACAAACATTCGTATTCATCACACAAAAGTTTGTCCTAGGCGGGGATCGAACCCGCGGCCAACGGTTTAGAAGGCAGACTCATTCACTACCAACCATGCCAACGGGCCAGTGGTTTAGATTTCTTTATCATTGTATGCATAGATATTTGTGTACACTCAACAGCACATCAGTAGAAACACTTTTGGACCTTATGGCATGGTAATGGAGTTGAAAAAGTTTCTACTGATGTGCGGTTGACCGTACATTAATAAATTACTTACCTACAAGGTGTTTGAAGGCATTCAACCCATTAGTGAACAATACGATATGTCTGTGTGTATGAATGTTAAGCATTTTCCTGCCTGAATGACTAATCAATAGTAAGTAACATTACTAATGTACAGACAACTGCACGTAGGTGGAGACGAAGGAAATTAGACCTCCTTGCTTCGCTCGGAATAGGTACCGTGCTAAATTATTTTACTACGGGATGACATCTGCCAGCATGTCCCAAATTGCAATGTCAAATCATCATCAATGGTTATGAAATATTCAAAATAAGCCTACCAAATTAATAGAGCGACGCGTAGGTACTGTGCACTTGCGGAACCCTAAAAAAATTTTAAATGCATAAAATACTATTTAGAGGAAGTGTCAAGAAGTGTAACGATAAACGGGGAGTAGAAAAATATGACAAGGAGTGACAGTCGTGACAGGGTCGGGAAAGGGTCGAAAAAAGAAAATGAAGGAAAAAAGCTATTTTTGCTGATAAAAGGAATAGTTGCTAAAATTTTGATAAACGAAAGCAACAGAAGAAAACTAAGAATCAGGATTTGTTGAATAGTGAGGGCAATGGAGCTCAAATAGAATTTTAACATGTTTTAAAGTTTCAGGTGAGAGAGATTTTGGTCCGTCAAGCAAGGAAAATTTGGGAAAAACGGAGAAAAATGGAAGAATGGAATCGGTAAACGTTCCAAATTTTCTTGATGTTACTTTGAGACGTCTGTGAAAGAAAAGTCGATAGTATGCTGGTTTTCTGTGAGTTATAATTTTTTTTGTTTTGTAGCTCGCGAAAAAAATAGAATTCATACAGCTGATGAGACGAATCTTTTGAAGGAGGCTATGATCCTGGATTGTGGATTCCTTCAATTGAGATAAAGATAGGGATTGCTTCGTGTAGGATATAGTATAGGAAGGTTTATTTGCGCATAATTTCAAGATGCTAATATTCAGGGTTTGATTCCAAAGTGTAAAGAATAAGTGGAGTGAAACTAATGTTATGTAAGTATTCAATTTTGTGGTTTTCATCTTTTATTTATTTTCGGTTCAAAGTTGTTGTGTGTATTTGAGTTAAGGTGAAATGTGACTTAATGAAATTTATAGTTTCTTCCAGGTTATGTGAGCTAAATAACGTTGAGAAAATCAGATTTCAATGTCAAAAGAGGAAGAGTTGATTGGAGAATATTTGCAGCTTTACAGATCTACCTGCGAGGTCATAAGAGGCTTGTACTGTGTGATACTTTAAGTAAATTGATATTCCCACTTAATGATTTTCGTTTGTAAACATTAATAACTCTGCGGAAATTATAACATACTGTGTTTCTAACCTGAGTCGTTATTTGTAGATAGTAATAAAGATTTCCTTTTCCCATAATTAAGTATAAACTAGTTCTGCAAATGTCTTTGTTCGCGTATAGCTAGGCAGGATAATGTTCTATTTCTAAACAGGTACAGGAATTACAAGGAACATTATAGACATGGAAAAGCAAACCACAAATGATAAAACGTGAAGGCTAAAAAAAGGTATTGCTTGGATTGTAAAGGTAATGTAAATTTCATTGTGTTTAATTCTTTCCTTTACAGAGAAATTGATTAAAATAGTCCTTGGTGAAATCATGGAAACTGGACTCTGATGTATATATATTGTCATCGATTAGGGGTGGTTTTAGATGTTGTATATTTTGTCAACATTTCAAAAGTGACTTTGGACGATGTATATTATTATCATCAAGTCAAGGAGACTTTAAACGATGTATATTTTTATACTTTTTTAGGTAGAATTGTCTATTTGACATTATTGTCAAATAGTCAACAAATAAATCATTTTTGATTTAGTTTTACTCAAAGCTAGACGCTATTTTGAAACCTTTATAAATTTTTTATCTCTTTAACAAAAAATAAATCAAAACCCAAAATCAAAATGGAAGAAAATATTAATACATTAAATAATTACCATTTTTAGAAAATAATATAAAATCTTTGGCCCTAAATCAAAATTCCAGTTTTTAATATACTAATGTCTTCATATGATAAAATTTAAGAAAAATATTCCGTCAGATCAAAAGAATTAGAACGTCAATTCAAAATCTTAAAATAATATATCTGAAAACTAAAACTTGGATATAGATTGTGATATTTTATTGTGAAATAAAGGGTAAGTTTAAGTAGAGTGAATATTATAAATAATAATATTTCAAGTAATAATAAATTGCTTTGATAGTGATTTTGAATCTTTTACCTCAATTTCCCAAAATTGGAACATGCTGAGAGCATTACTACATCTCAGTACTCAAGCTCATAGGAGGTGCTTATCTTTCCTTTTACTTTCATTCTATAGGAGTCCCAGATTTTGAGATTAAGAAATACCTGCTCTCAGGTTTATTTAGTTCAACCAAGCATGGATGGATGCCCTCGTGACATGTGTCCCCGATGTCCACTATATTGGTTGTGGCTAATGTATGTCGCGTGTCGCTGGAGTATCTGTCTAAGTCTATCTGATAATATCAACCTTCGGATTTATTTATTTTAATCATTCTTGGGCCGGAGCCCTCAAGCCTAAAAGGGTCTGATACTAAAGTTCTTCTCTTTCTATTTGTGTGAGGTTTCGCTGATTCATCCTGATTTCCCTCTTCTGTATGTGTGGGATGAATTGGAGTTACTCCAATACAAATGGAAGGATATTAGCAAGGTGTTTTAACGTTGGATTTTGGAAATAGTGTTTCTTGTGTTATGTGCTGACAACGCTCGCCCATTATTGGATGCGTCGTTTGAGTGGCATATACCGCGGGGGGACCTCCTGATCTTAGCGTTAGATTACCAAATGTAGAGTAGTTAGACAACATAAAACTTTCTTCTTATGTGAAGGGACATTCTAGTTTAGTCTAATGACATTAAATTGTTTATAAGGAATAAATTAGAATTGTCCTGAATCAATAGGAAGAATATTCTTGATGGAGACATTACGTTCGTTCGTGGGTTGCTTCTTGTAAAGTGTGTTGACGACGTTCGCCCATAAGGCTGCGACGGCTGTACGACACTCTGACCTTGGGGGACCTCTGAACTTTATGTGTGTCATCCTAAAGTAGTTAAATAATTTACCGCAGTCTGCGCGCGCGCTCTCACCGTGCGGACGCGATTATTAGTTTCTGACGGTGCGCTTGCATATTGCGATATCAATTAGTACTCGTATAAGTGTTTACGTTTATTAAAAGTACGCAATCTATAAAAATGGCTGTGTGCAAAAAGTGTAAACAATACCTATCTAAGACTCGAGGTGATACTATGAAGTGCCAAGGATCTTGTGGTAAAACCTACCACAAGAAATGCATAGAAGATGACGTCTGCGACGAGTGTAAGAAAAAAGGAGCCCCTGGGACGCCGGTAATAACCCATAAATGCAAAACAAGTGACGAGGTGCTGGCGGAGATTAATGAAAAGCTTGAAATAGTGCATAAAATGCAGGAACAAATGGATGACATAACGGAGTCCCTGGATTTCTTTGAAGAGCAAATGAGAGAGCTCCTTATTTTCAGAGATCAGACTGTGGATCGCCTGAGGAAGAATGAAAAAGAGATTATAGAACTAAAACAGAAAAATGTATTTTTGGAAAAATCCAACAAAGCCTTGGAAGAAAGAGTGGGGCTTCTCGAATACAAAGAAAGAGAACAAAATATTGAATTGGTAGGAGTTGAGAAGCAGGAAAAAGAAAACACTCTCTTGGCTGTGCAGAAAATCGCAGAAATATTCCACTTAAAAAAAGAAGATATAGAAAGTGCATGGCGGGTAGGACGAGAAAACGCCGCTAACGGAAAACCTCGTCCGATTATCGTGCGCCTGCGTAGCCGGGCAGCCCGCGACCAGTGGATGCGAGCGCGTAAACAACGCATTAATAATAAGCAAGTCTTCGGGAGCGAGAATGACAAGCCAATATACATAAACGAGAATGTAAATAAACAGACACGGGAGCTTTTTTGGCAAACAAAAAATATGCTTAAAAATAGGTATAAATTTTTATGGATACAAAACGGGCGAGTTCTTATAAAAAAAAATGAAACCGAAAACAAGATTATGCAAATTAGGTGTGAAAGTGACCTATTACAATTCGTCGATAATAACATGCAAGCATAAGTTAACCATTTTATGGTTATGGAGTAGGAAGAGCGCTTATAAAATTCAACGACGTGTTAGATCACTTAAACGACATTGAATACACCAAAATTTTGGATAAAAGCGAGTGGACTTCCTGTATAAATGAATTTACGGCTGACCTACACGTAATTCATTTAAATATCCGATCACTACGGAAAAATTTTAATCAACTTTTGTTATTGCTAGAAGGAACCCTAACTAATCTTCACATACTTATTCTCACCGAAATTAACATAAAGCAACACGAAGTACCCCTGTATAATATTCAAGGTTTTAATAATTACTCATACACAAGAGAGACTCGAAGAGGTGGAGGGATATTAGTCTACGTCAAGGACACGATTTCTTGGACCCCTAGTATCGCAAGCGGAACATCCTGTGAAGTGTTACATGGCGCACTCGACTGTCATACAGGAACTACAACGCATCTGATAGCAGCCTACCGGCCGCCAAATAGTAATAGGAGAAGATTCGTTGAAGAGATGGATGCAATCTTGAAAGGAGTTCCTAGGGCTATGAATGTTATTATTGCTGGGGACATGAATATTAACATTCTGAACGGGCATACAAACTCAACCGTTTCGTGGTACCGCGAAGTGTTTTGTAAGCATGGATTGCAGTGTGCGTATGACGATGTTACGAGAGAGGAAATTATCAAGGAAAATACGGTAGTATCGTGCTTGGATCATATTTGGGTACGCGCGGGCAATGTTGGTCGGGGTCAACGACCTGCAGCTGCCGCCGCTTCCTGTGTACTGAGGGCAGGTAAGATTTCTGATCACTACTTGACTGGACTTATGCTGCGGTCACGTATAGCGGGTGCTCCTCCGTTGCACAGTGGACATAAAAAGAAAGTGTTGGTAAATAGACTAGTACATGAAAAATTAAGTGAAGTGGACTGGGAAGAAGTTTTGAATATTAACTGTCCTTTGTTAATGTATAGTCAACTTAAAATAATTTTTGGCAGTATTTATCACAGTTCTAAAAAAGAAGTCCTTATAAAGGGCTTGAGATTGAGACAACCATGGGTAACAAAAATGCTTGAAAAGTGTATGTACAGAAGGGACGAACTTTTCAGAAAATGGAAATCTGCCCCTAAAAATATGTCATATAGATTAGAATATACTAGGTATAGAAATAGAATAAATAAAATAATAGATTATACAAAATATAAACATAGGAAAGGGATTTTGGACGCATGTAAAAATGATTTTAGAAAAGTATGGGTAAATATAAATGACTGGTTAGGTAATAAGGGTAGGGATATAGATAGTATAATAATGCAACATTTGGGTAGGCAAAATGAAATTAGCACAATCTGTAATAATTTTTCAGAAACATTTACTGAAGAGATAAACAAGCTTAAGCATAAATGTGATACAAAGTTTTTAAGCAGGGACCTGTACGTAAAAAACTGTGATAGAAGCTTTAGGTTTAAGAATGTTTATGCACACCAGATAGAGAAAGTTATAGAAAAAATGTCATGTTATAAAGCACCTGGATGCGATGAAATAAGAGTACAGGATCTTAAATTTATAAAAAAACAAATCTCACCTATTTTAGCGAAATTCATAAATCTGTGTGTTAAAAAAGGACTCTATCCAGATGATCTGAAAGTTGCAATGATCAGACCTATTTATAAGCAGGGAAACCATATGGACTATTCTAACTACCGACCGATTGCGATATTACCTGTAGTAAATAAAATTACTGAAAAGATCATAGTACAACAAATCGCTACGTACTTGGAGACCGCCAATGTTCTGTCGAGTAGTCAGCATGGTTTTAGAAAATTCAGAAGTACTGCTACAGCACTGTCATGTTTTACTGATTATGTTAATGACCAATTGAATACAAAAAGACATGTGGTAGCAATATTTATTGATTTTAAAAAAGCTTTCGACACACTTGAGCATGACGTGTTAATGCAAGCCATGCTCGAGTGTGGCGTCAGCGGACCTATAGGCCAGTGGCTGCAGCAGTACCTCTCTGACAGGAAGATGATGACTGTTATACGTAATGTGAAGGGAGACATGGCAAGCATTAAATATGGAGTACCAACTGGTAGTATTTACGGTCCACTTGGGTATATAATGCACGTCAACAGCATGTGTAACGTCATAAAGAACTGTCAGGTCTACATGTACGCGGACGACACGTGCATTGTATTTGCCTCAAAAGACCAAAAAGAAATTGAAAAAAGGCTACAAGAAGACTTGGATGGCATTATGAAATGGTCGCACGATAACGGCATCATGTTAAACGTGACGAAGACAAAGGCAATGCACCTGTCGTCCCCGCATAATAGTAAACATTGTATTAACTACAATATTGTAGGGCACAGTTACGAATGCCTGCATAATGATAGAAAAAACTGCCAATGTCTACCTCTGGAATTTGTTAATAAATATAAATACCTTGGCCTTACCATTGACCGAAAATTGAATTGGAAATCTCACATCTATGAACTTTGTAATAAGTTAAGAATTGTGCTAAGTAAATTTTATCATTTGAAGAAGATCCTAAATAGGCAGCTATTGCGAGTAGTCTACTTTGCTTTAGTTGATTCACTAATAGATTATGGATTAGCTGTCTATGGAAGAACTTTTAAGTCTTACTTAGATCAAATTAGAGGTCTACAGATAAGGTTCCTTAAATTACTCGTAAGTAATAAAACAAAAAAAGATTGTAAAGGAGATTATGATAAGCTGTTCGCTAAATGTAAAATTCTACCTGTTCACGATAAAGTTAACTACTTGCTAGCACTGGAACATTTTTATAGATACAGTAGTATGTACCGTAAGCAAGAAAAACCCACAAGGAGACCAGTTGAGCCATTTGAAAATGTTTATAAGCCGATTAATTATTACGGGGAGCGCACTTCTATGTTCATTATACCTAAACTTTTTAATAAACTCCCTGATTCTATTTTCTCAGGTAAGAAGCTGTCGCGAAACTGTTTAAAGAAAAGGCTTAAAACATTTTTCTTTCATAATCTTGATTAGATATTGTGTAGGTTATTTAGTTTTATTTATTTATATTTCTGAGCTATTTATGTAAGGTCCGTACAAGTATGCTTATTACCAGAAAGGTCTAGGACTACTTCATATTTAATAATAACCTAAAATTAACAAAATTTTATATGCATTCTGAAGTAGTCCTGGACACTGTTGCAAAGTGTAGGTATATTAGTGGTAACCTGAGAGCACTTTAGTCTGCCAACAAATTGCTTGCAGTTTGGCAGAGTGTTAAAATCTGTAATAATTTGTAATACTTTCCTGAATAAATGAGTTATATATATATATATATATTTAATCTTCATTGAATCATACAGGAATCTAAACTTTATAAGATTCTAAGTTTTAATTTTCCCTTAATAAAACTTGTCATAAATTATCATACTTAAAATTATACTTTGACTCAGTGTGAAACCACCTTAACTTTACTAAATAGATTCTTGAAAACAAAAATGGAACAGAAATTATAATGTTTAGTTTCTTTTCATTGTAAATAAGTTCCGAATATTTAAGTATATACAATAACCCCATTTTTTATATTTCTTTTGAGTCCTCTTTTAAAGAACATCGAGTTTTAGCTAGTGTTGTTTACGCTAAATTCTCCCAGTGTTCTTGGTTTTGAATACTCGATGCTTTTGATTTTCCCTTAAGATCTTAAATCATAAATGTTTGGCCCAACCTAGCTTAGATACTACTATCCCGTATCTTCTCGGTTCTGGTCATCATACTTCACTTTTAATTAAGGATTACCTTCAGTAATCTTTTGTTATACTTACTTCTTATATGTTCTTCTTCGAAATATGCTGGGTAATCCCATTATAGTTTAGATGCAATTCATTTTATTTAAATGAGTGTTTAGACTGGGGTTACTCTACATAATCCTTGTCCTGCGTGGGTTGGTAACGGAAAAGAGATTTAGCTACGCATCACAAGTGAGAGCTATGAAGGATATACGGAGACCTTGTTGGTGCAATAAAGTCCTTCAGTGACTGGGGGGAGGGAGATTGCCCTTCAAACTCTTTATGTCTCTCGTTATAAAACCGTTATTGATCTAGGCTGGCCATGCAAGCAATAATACTATACCCGTATCTAGTACAGACTTCACACTTGGACGTGTGGAGCTGGCTAATTATTTTCAGTTTAACTTATTTCAAAACAAACTAAGGGATTCGATGATGTCGGTCATTGTCTGCCCGGAGGGATTACAGGAAGAGCTCTTATAGCTCATGATGGAGAGTGCCCTGTTTTCCTAAAGGAAGACCGTATGCTTCGTGTGCCTGGCGGGCTCGGTGACCAGCTCTGGTATGGGTGACTAAAAGAAATAGTCAATACCCTGTGAACCCTGGATGAGTCAGTGATCGTCCCTTAAAGGTGGGCCACGTGGAAGTCGGGTTTGACGCGGGGCATGAACATACCGGGGGGAGACATCATCACCGTCTGGGTTGTACTGTGGTTAGTTAGTTCCGCTCTCCACATACATTAACCCTAGTCTTTACTGTAGTTTAAGTTTTCGGTGGGATTTCCAGCTCCGCGAGGATGATCAGAATCCTGACGATCCAGTTGGATTGTTAGGGTAGTTTAGCGTCATGTCATCGTGAGCTGGGTGATGATATGCCTCGGACCTAGGACTTAGGGTAGAGGAGGCCTAGGACGAGCTGCTTGGGGCGATGGCGGTGCCCCAAACTTGGGGATTGTCCCCACATTATTTTTATTACTTCGTTTATATTAACATAGGTTTCTTTTCAGAAACTTAACGGCTATAATAATATTGCATTGTAAAAGAGATGAAACCTCTCTTAAACTGATGAATCTACATGAATTCAGATGAACTACACCAAACAATATGAGACTAAATTCAAATAAATAGTGATATAAAATAAAATAAATAACTCAAATTAGACATGTAAAGATTAGGTTTATTTTCAAATATAAGTATTAAAATAACAAGTGTGTTTCTTTTTCATTCTTCTATTGCCACTCTCCACCGAGCAGAATCTGTAAATTACAAGATATTATAAATATATAAAACGGAATGACGTAGGATTCAGAAAAAATTATAATATTCTTAAAGGATATTATTCTAGACGATCAACCTTGGCCAAAACTTTCACGTATCTGATTTGAGGATCCTATTGGAAGGGACTTCAGATCTGTACAGTACCTTGTTACGAATTAAGCCACAATCACACCTTTCTGAATTGAAAGACTGATTCAACATACATTGCTGGGTGGTTTGGTTCTTTATATAACCTTAAATGAATAGCTTCAGAATTAAGGAAGTTGTGATAATGCCTTTACTTCTTAATTCCACCTTCTATTACCCTTATTATTCTGTAGTGCCTACGAATAAATAATAGTGTAGTGCAGACAATTTTATTGCAGTACGAATATCAGCGCTACTGCTACGAAGTATTATAAAGGTGGTCTCAGGGAAAAGTGTTTCCACCAACGAGTGTTTGACTATACAAGGTTATTTTTTTGGACCTGATATGCGTATGCCCAGCTTATTACAGAGGTCAAAATCAACAACTTTTGTTCTTTGACTTTTCTAACAACGTACGAAAAATTTTCAACTTCACATACATAATGGGTTTGTCACCACTTTAGTATGGGGAGTCGAATTTTTTTTTGTGTGTTGTTGGCAAAGTCGTAGAATAAAAGTTATTGCTTTTGACCTCTGTAATAAGGTGGGCATACGCATATCAGGTCCAAAAAATAACCTTGTATTTAAAGAATGTAGGACTGTTTGAAGAGCGTAATGTGACTTGTCATTGTCTCAAGGATGACTAATATTTTGCCCAAGTAGAAACTAGTGACATTGTTTGAACTTGAAAGAAAACGATTAGTGTAGCGACACACCTGTGGAAATTCCGACGCGTAAAGTTCCGCAATCTAAAAATCTGTCAAGTGTGACACCAGCGGAACTTCCGCCAGATGTGTCATAAGTAACCTAATAGTCCTTGAGCCCGTGACAAAATCACCTACCTGTCATGAGAACATCTTAAGATGTATGGCAACAGATCGGCAAAGTGGTGCTGAGCAAGAATCAGTTACATTTGGCATCCGAAATTTGCCGGAAGTCCGAGAATTTCTTCCACTTCCGGTCAAAATTTGGGGGTGCAAGTTACGTGTCATGAGAACACTCTGAAACCCTCGGCAACATGTAGTCCTTCATTGACAGAGTAGAAAAATACAAGTCTGCCAGTTCCTAGTTTGCCGGAAGTACTTGGCAGACGGTCTCAAAGGATGGCCACCACCCAGTAAACAGATTTAAGTTTTTTACTATAAAATTAAATACGCATTAATAATCGTGCAAGTCTGCTACGGCTATGGTTTTTTAGTCACTTGTCATCGTAACTGAGTACTCCAAGGGTCTGATGATGACCAGCTATCAAGCAACTGGATCTGAGGGCCAACTACACCCAAGAGCTCCAGATTTGGACTAAAATGCATTGCAGGTGGCTGCCATTCCAAGACTTGCTGGCTCGAGAGTCTGATGATGACCAGCTGTCAAGCAACTGGATCTTAGGATGAACTACACCCAAGAGCTCCAGATTTTGACTCAAATGCTTTGTAGGTGGCTGCCGTTCCTGGACATGCTGGCTCGAGGGTCTGATACTGACCAGCATCCAAGAAAATGGCTCTAAACGAACTTGAGGACTACTCAATTAAATTGTGAACTTAATTAAAATTATAACTAGAACTACTAAATCTAAATATATAAAATTGCTTGTCCTGACTGACTGATTCATCAACGCCGAGCCGTAACCGCTACAGCTACAGATCTGAAATATTTTACACAGGTTTTTTGCACTTCAAAACACCCACTAAGAAGGGATTTTGGAAAATTCGTCTTCCAAAGGGGTGAAATAAGGGATGAAAGTTTGTATGAAAGTCCTTTGTTTCTTGAGCTAGATTCACACAAATTTGAATTTAAGATTTTGGTAAAAAATAAAGAAATAGGTGTTTAAGCATTTTTTTAAAATCATCCTTGAAGGGGGTGAAATAGGGGATGATTTTTATCCGTATGTTGATCTATAAGTCTTTCATTTTTAGGGTTCCGTACCTCAAAATAAAAAACGGAACCCTTATGGATCACTTTGTTGTCCGTCTGTCTGTCTGTCAAGACCCTTTTTCTCACGAACGAGAAGAGGTATCAGGTTGAAATTGATATCGAATATTAAGGTCCATAGACCACACAAGATCTGAAAATTTAAATTTTTTACAACACCGCTATCAAAAGATATGGCTTTTTATGTCCTCATCTCCATACATTTATGCAAAACCTACAGGGTACTTCCCGTTGACCTAAAATTATGAAATTTGGCAAGAAGCTAGGTCTCACAGTACAAATAAAGGGAAAAGTCTAATCATTAAATATTAAAAAAATTCTCACAACTAATAGTAACCAATTAAGGGGAGCTCCAAGAACTTTTCTATAAAAGAGGGGTCAAGTCAGATGGTCGTGGAGTTTTTAAAATCAAAGAGCAAAAGCTTTTAGTATATGATATGGTAGATAGGTACGGAACCCTTAGGGCGCGAGTCCGACTCGCACTTGGCCGGTTTTTTAAAGGTAGAATTATAGAAATTTGGGTCTAAGCTCTTGGTAAAGAATAAAAAAGTACATGTTTTAGAATTCTTCAAAATTCATCCCCTAAGGGGGTGAAATAAGGGATGAAAGTTTGTATGAAAGTTCTTTGTTTCTTGAGTTAGATTCACACAAATTTGACTTTAAGCTTTTTGTAGAAAATAAAGAAACATGTGTTTAAGCATTTCTTAAAAACCACTCTTCAAGAGGGTAAAAAAGGGGATGATTTGATGATGAGCCATATTAAGGTTAAGAAAATTTTTACCGTTCGATTCCAATGGCTGGGCATATGAAGGTAAGCTAAGCTTGTTTATGATACCTAATTGTCAAAAAAAAATAATCTTTTTTTGATAGCTGGTCATCATCAGACCCTCGAGCCAGCAGGTCCAGGAACGGCAGCCACCGACAAAGCATTTCAGTCGAAATCTGGAGCTTTGGGTGAAGTTGGTCCTTAGATCCAGTTGCTTGACAGCTGGTCATCATCAGACTCTCGAGCCAGCAAGTCTAGGAACGGCAGCCACCTACAATGCATTTTTGTTAAAAACTGGAGCTTTTGGGTGTAGTTGGCCCTCAGATCCAGTTGCTTGATAGCTGGTCATCATCAGACCCTTGGAGTACTCAGTTACGATGACTAGTGACTAAAAAACTATAGCCGTAGCAGACTTGCACGATTATTAATGCGTATTTAATTTTATAGTAAAAAACTTAGATCTGTTTACTGGGTGGTGGCCATCCTTTGAGACCGTCTGCCAAGTACTTCCGGCAAACTAGGAACTGGCAAACTTGTATTTTTCTACTCTGTCAATGAAGGACTACATGTTGCCGAGGGTTTCAGAGTGTTCTCATGACACGTAACTTGCACCCCCAAATTTTGTCCGGAAGTGGAAGAAATTCTCGGACTTCCGGCAAATTTCGGATGCCAAATGTAACTGATTCTTGCTCAGCACCACTTTGCCGATCTGTTGCCATACATCTTAAGATGTTCTCAAGACAGGTAAGTGATTTTGTCACGGGCTCAAGGACTATAAGCGTTGCGAGCATAATGAGCGGAACTCTCCGTGTCTGAAAGTTCTACAGGTGTATCGCTACACTAATACATAATCCTACTTACTCGTACTATTCCTACTAATATTATAAATGCGAAAGTTTGTAAGTATGGATGGATGGATGGATGTTTGTTACTCTTTCACGCAAAAACTACTGAATTGATTTTAATGAAACTTAGCACACATATAGGTTAGGTCCTGGAATAGGACATAGGCTACTTTTTACCACGGGAAAACACTTCCGTCCCACGGGAAGACGCATTTAATGCGGGTGAAACCGCAATCGGATAGCTAGTAAAATAAATACATGGAAAAAGTACTTAGCAGCCTGCTATCTATCTACCTATGAAACACCTTTTTTATCAAACACCATTTATATCTATTTCACATTTTCTTATACCGAGGAAAGAGTACACTTTAACTACGGTACTGCAGTATGTACGGTTACAAGAGGCAGGAATGAAAATAAAACGTAAATTTTCATCCTGCAGAAAAGCTAAAGAAAATAATATTAGGTCTTTACCTATGAAATTGCCGTTTTGTATGGCGAATTTTAGGTAAACTAAATTTTCAGTACTAACATTTTTGCTTTTTTCTTAGGAATTATAAATCCAATTATTTTAAACTTTTTTAAGCATTATTGGGAAGACATTAAGCTAACAGAAGCTTAAATTTAATTTTCGAAAAATATTACCTGTAAAAAAGTATAACGAATCTAATGATGAAATCGGACGACATTTAAGACGAACAATTTTCAAACCTTTAATTTTATATATCAAACTAAAAATAAAAACTTTATTTTATGCGTAAATTGATAACCTTGAAGTCAACTTTCAAATATAAATCAAATGAAAAAAAAATAGCATTAGAATTATATTAATTACTAGCTGTTGCCCGCGACTCCGTCCGCGTGGGGTTCAGAAAAAGTAGCTAATGACTTTTCCCATGGTTCAAACTATCTTCGTACGAAGTTTTTATCACAATCGGTTTATCGGATTAGTTATAAAAGCGTAACAGACAGACAGACAGTGCAATTCTCGCCTTTATATTATTAGGTATACAGAGTACCGATAATATGGATTTTTGTAAATTAAACACCTCTTGTTTACGTGTGGAATGTTAGGTCGCCCACTATCCTCGTAAGTGTAAAATCTAACTATGATACGGGTTTCGTTATTTCTTATACAAAACAAAGCCTAACTAAATCTGAGGCTCAGTCACTTTAGCTTCTGTGGCTACTGAAAAAAGAGCGGTACAAAGTCCAACGTGTCTACCTTTACATGCTTTTAACTCTACATGTACCTACATACAAAACTGTCGGACTTCACTTCCGTACAATCTTTGTAACTTATATCTCCCCTTAAAAGACAATTCCTAAAAAACAATGATTCACTTCTCTCTTTATTTTTTGAAGTATTTCGTTTATAAGTACCTACTTCCTAAGTTTTCAAAACTTTAGAACTTTCATATTTTTTTTTACATTTGTTGCACCGCCATGCCGAAATAGGAATTTTTTTATAATTATTTTTACAATAAAACTAAATCTAGATTTTAACAATCTTTAGCTGTACCCACGACTTTTGCACAAACAACTGGATCGGATCAAACGGAATTTTCAACAACGCTTTTTTCCTTCCAGAATTATAAGCTTTGTTTGATTTCAGCTCGGTTTCACAGCTTGAAACTTTTAACTCGCCTATTATCTGTTTGATGGCAATAAAAAAAGTATATATAAAAGTAAAGTAAATATTGCACGAAAGCAACAAAAATACGTTATTGAAAACCCCGTTTAAGTCGTTCAAGTAGTTTGGGAGGTATTGGTGCGGCCGCTTAAAATTTCGCGAACCTTCTGTCTGAGTGAACCGTTTGCAATGAAATAAACCTTATTAGAAAGAAGCCCGACGCGTCATTGAAAACCTCGTTTGACTTTTAACCAGTTCAGTAGGTGAGTTCTTGGTTCTGCAGCTTGAAGCTTTGCGTATCTTCTGTCAGATTAAACCTACCTACCTAATGAAACTAAGCTTATTTATTGCACAGGAGTAAGCCAAACGCGTTATTGAAAGCCACGTTTGAATCTGCTCAAAAATTTTTGAATTATTCGAGCCTTTGCTTGAAACTTTGCGTAACTTCTATCTGAGTGAACCGTTTTCAACTAACCTAAGCTTATATGTTGCACGGAAGTACCTAATCCAAGCACGTCATGGAAACGTCAGTTGGAGTCGGTACAGTAGTTTGTTCGCTATTGGCGCCGCCTATTGAAACTTCGGGCATTTTCTGTCTGAGTGAACCGTTTGCAATGAAACTAAGCATACATGTTGCATGGAGTAAGCTAAATACGTTACTGAAAACCTCGTTTTAATCGGTTCAGTTGTTTGTGAGATATTGGCGCCTCCGCTGGAAATTTCGCGCACCTGACTGAGTGAGCCGTTTTCAATGAAAGTAAGCTAATATGTTGCAAAGAAGTAAGCTTGACAGTTTATTGAAAACCCCGTTTGAATCCGTTCAATAGTTTGTGAGTTATTTGCGCCGCCGCATGAAACTTAGCGTACCTTCTGTCTGAGTGAACCGTTTGCAATGAAACTAAACTTTTATGTTGCACAAAAGCAAGCCAAACTCGTAATTGAAAACACAGTTTGAATCGGTTTGTGAGTTATTATCGTACAGGCAATTTGATACTTTACATTAGTGTAGCTTCTGATTGAGTGAACCGATTTGAATGAAATATATCCTATATGTTGCTCAGACCTAAGCTTAATCTATCTGCGAAAACCGCGAGAAAATCCGTTCAGTAGTTTCGGAGTTTATCGAAAACATACAGACAGACAGACAGACAGACAAAAAGTTCAGAAAACATATTTTTGTGTTCTATTAGTCGTTTCTTATCACCCACACTAATTTTTTTATAAATTTATCAAAAGTACAGACACGCGGTTTCTACTCTTTTATTATATGTATAGATGATCTCATTAATCTGTAAGAAAATTTCGGCAATTTCATAGGTAAAGACCTATTATTACAGGAGTGCTATTCCCAATTTATCAAATGTCGCCCATAACCTCCCGAACGAATACGCCCTCACTTCCCGAACGCATCAGATCACGCACGCAAAATTTTTGGTATTCTGTCGCATAAGCACAAGCGGGTCGAGATGACATAGGGATGATCACCCATTTGCGTACATAAGAATCGAGAAATCGATTGAACATTATCAGCGTAATAATAAGTTTTTAACTATGTTATTGTTAGTATTTCACTAATTAATATAAGAGTCGAATCTTTTGCGTAATCATTACTTGAAAAATCCTTCGTTTTCAAAAAAGAGTACAAATAATAAAGTGGCATTGATGTTTTAAAAAAGCACCGCTTCGGCGTTTTTATCGTGATTGAACTCTGCCAAAAGTAATGCGAGCCGAGTAGGATGTGAAATGGGATGTAGGAAATTTTTCTAATAGGGTGACCACAATATTATGTTTGTTGAGTGGGACAAGTATTGTGACGATTTGTTTAAAAACAGAAAAAAGGGAAACTACCTGTAAAGAAAAATAAATAAATAAATAAATAAATAAATCTTTATTTGCGTTAAATGTGGTACAAATTGGTGTAACATTAACATAGTGAATCTCACATTTAACCAACATAATGGTATGCAAACAGAGAGAGTAGCATGCAATCAAATTATGTCAGAAGAAAAATAAATCATAACAATCACAATAAAATGTCTAGTTTACATAAAATAAAATATCAAATGTCAAAGGAGATAGTGCCAATATTAACAATAATAAAAATCAGTCAGATTAGAACTTGCAGGACATAAATTCGTTAATACTATAAAAACATTTATTGCACAAAAATTTATACAGCTCAGTTCTGAACCTATTATGTGGTAAATCTTTAATGGTATCTGGTAGTTTATTATAGAGTTTAGCCGACATTTGATAACAGTTAAAAGCTTCATACAACGCGTTTTTATAAGTTTGTGAGACAATAGAGCAACATTCAATCGCTTTTGTGTATTTTTTTCGTTCTTCTGAAAACTGTTACCTACATGAATATTACTATGTTAGAATTATGCATTTATTAGAACATTACAATTTGCAGACTTAACAAATGAAATCCGATTGCACTGGAAACCTTTCAAAATGAACCGTCATTCCAAATGCACAATCTTTCATTTTATGACCACTATCACTTTAAACGACTTTTCAATAACACATTTGGCTTATTGCCATACAACATATTAACTTTGTTTTATTGCAATTAGTTTACTCAAACAACAGCAAAGCCGCTTGAAATTTTGACTACTTTTGTGAAAAATATAACGAGTTCTGAAAAAAACTGGCGCTGCCAGGGCGGCGTGGGGAGGTACAAAAACTACAGCTGTGGTTTTAGTACTTTTTACCTACAGCTTTGATATATTGTGCGATGCCTAGGACATTGAAGAATGTATTACTCAGTGAATAACATATATCTTCGGATGCAGCGTCAAATATAGTTATGGTCAAAAATCAATTTTTACGGCAAACATGCAGATAAATGAACGAAGAAGAACAACTTTCATGTTAAACTGGCTTTGCCCGCGGCTTCGCCCGCGTGGAATTCAGACAATCGGCAGTATTGTGCAGTCTCCCTTTACCTCTCCCCCATCCCCCTCCCTCCTCCCCCCCACCCCCACTCCCTATCCATCTCCCTCCCCCTCTCTCCCTCTCCCTACCCCTAACGCCATCTTAACCGCTATCCCTAACCTTGTAAAATATAAACATAGAAACGACACCCATATTGATTTTTAGACATTTCAACCCTATCGCACCCCAACCCCACCCCATCCCCAGGGGATGATGGTATTTCACGTCCACCACGTTGGATTTCAAAATTGTTGTAGTTTTCGTAATCAGCGACCCGATAATCCATACAAACGATACCCATATTGGTTTTTAGACCTTTTCACCCCATTTCCCTCTTTTAGGGGTTGAATTTGGGGTGGAATTTCAATAACAACGATGAACGTTCTACAGAATTACAACCCTAATGCCTGAATAATAAATTTAGTGGATTTTACTTAAGCATAAAGTCAAATTTGTGTGAATCTAACTCAAGAAACAAAGGATTGTCATACAAACTTTCATCCCTTATTTCACCACCTTAGGGGATGAATTTTGAAAAATTCTTAAACACATACTTTTTAATTTTTTACCAAGAATTTAAAACCAAATTTTTAACTTATTTTTATTTAAAAATGAAAGACTTATAGACCACCATACGGAAAAAAATCATCCCCTTTTTCACCCCCTTGCAGCATGATTTTTAAGAAATTCTTAAACACGTGTTTTTTTTATTTTATATTTAATGGTTAACCTGTGAATTTTTATGCCGCAACCACCAAATAATCCACTTTTCCTAAAACAGGCACAACATTATACTAACATAAATACAAAATTAAAATAAAACATCCACAAGATCTCAAGATTAAGAAACGAAGTTGTGATGACAAGTGACATCAACAACATGGCATGCAAAGGGATACCAGAAAATTATTTTAGCAAATGTTTTAGATATAGATAAAACTAAATAAAAAAGTCTTCCGCAGCTACTAAACTTGTTTAAAAAAAAGACTGCTTTTAATTTAAAATTCAATAACTTTTTATTTTGCGGGCTTAATAATGCACAACTTATTTTAAAATAAAGTATAAATAAAAACACGTGGATGCAGAACTTAACTTTTTGCACGGAAATTGTGCAAAATTTGATAGTAGGTATGGCAAGAATTAGAAAGGGATAAACCGCTCTGATCTTGCTCTACTCGTTTTGCCTTTGTAAGTTTAGGTTGCAGTCTACAATCACGATACTTGTTATAACATCATTGTAAAGTGGTTGGTTGTTGTGGCAAAACATTTTTTATGGCCATCAGGCCATCACATCAGGAGTTTTTTGCCAGTTCAAATCCTACAGTTTTGACACGAGGTACGGTCAACCGCTTGTCGGTAGAAACTTTTTCAACTCTATTACCACGCCATAAGGTTCAAAAGTGTTTCTACCGATGTGCGGTCGTGTGTACTTGAAATTTGGATTTTAGCTAATAATAACAAGTAAAGAAACACGTGGTTTTTCACTGGTAGAATGCTACATTATTCCTGAGTAACATATGCTATATTTATTACTAGAAACATAATATTTAAACTTCAATAATGTAACCCAAGGCGAAAAAAACCGGCCAAGTGCGAGTCGGACTCGCGCCCTAAGGGTTCCGTACCTATCTACACTATGATATCTATTTTTTTTATTATTATCAATGGGCTTACTCTTGACCTCGATCTAGTCTTGAAGACAGAAATGAGGTCGACGATGGAACGAGCTTGCCTAGAAGAAGCCTAAAAGCCACATACTAAAAGCTTTTGCTCTTTGACTTTAAAAACTGCGCGATCGTCCAACTTGACCCCTCTTTTATAGAAAAGTTCTTGAAACGGGAGAACACCTTAATTGGTTAGTATCAGTTGCGAGAAAAATTGTAATATTTAATGATTTTAGACTTTTCCCTTTATTTGTACTGTGAGACCTAGCTTCTTGCCTAATTTCATAAGTTTAGGTCAACGGGAAGTACCCTCTAGGTTTTGCTTTAGTGCATAAATGTATGGAGATGAGGACATAAAAAGCCATATCTTTTTATTGCGTCGTTGTAAAAAAAAATAATTTTCAGATCTTGTGTGGTTTACGGACCTTAATATTCGTAATCAATTCCGACCTTATACCTTTACCCGTTCTTAATAAAAATGGTCTTGACAGACAGACGTACAACAAAGTGATCCTTAAAGGGTTCTGTTTTTATTTTGAGGTACGGAACCCTAAAAATTTGCCGTACTATGTCTTTCAATGCATGCGCTACAGAAACCATTGATGATAGAACAAAATAATGTTGTAAGAACCTATCTGAAAAAATTGGAGATTGTAGACTACTTTTTAATATTCAAATCGGATATTCCATTCAAAAGATATTACGAATTCAAAAATGTAAATCTATACAAAATACTTATAGAAAAATATATTTAAGCATATCTACAGGGTGAAATGGAAATCATTCGACAAATTTTGAGATTGATTTCAGACCAGACTGCGAAACTGAACAATTTTCGCCTAGAAACATAGGTCATCGGACAAAAAAAAATGTTTACCATTTCATAGTAACTTCAGTCAGCTGACCATATATTTTGTATGGGAGATCGAATTTTTTTTTACGTCTTACGAGCTATGTTCCTTGGGGAAAGTTGTTCAGTTTCGTGGTCTGAACTCAATCTATAAATTTGTCGAATGTTTTCAAATTCACCCTGTAGAATTACTAGAAATAATAAAAACTGGTCTAGTGCGAGTCAGATTCGCGAAGTCAGTCCCAAAACTGAGTACTACCCGTGCAAAGTCGGGGCGGGCCACTAGTCTGGTATAAAATTTTCTTTGTCGGTTGTGACAGTCTGCCAGTGTGGCCGGTACTGCAACTTTTTCAAAGATTTTGGAAACTACGCGCGAGCGTTTTTCTTACGTCAATGAACTTTATTAAAAAAAAAAAACGCTGCGCTTCTTTGTGCGTAGTTTTCTTAGAGCAACGCGTCAAACCGCGCAAGCCGGGCTTTGCGCGCGAAAATCGTGTTACTCTATGGTAGTTTTGGTTTGGAAGGAAAACAACTTTAATAGTTGTTCAAGAAAGAGTACAATTCAAGGAGGTTTCAACCCACGCTACGCTCTAGGAAGGAGAGATGAATGGCCAAAAAAAGCGTGACGACGAGTATATCCAATAGTCGCGGTAGCATCTCTTTCACACAGTAGGGTGACCTTACTATTTTACGCTTGGGGATGTAATATTATTAAAGCCCTCTGGAACAGCAGCTTCACTTTCAATATTTTATTTGGCAGGTTTTTTCAATATTTTATTTGGCAGGTCTTTAGTTTCTACCTGATAAGTTGTGCTTCTCTCGGCATCAAAGTGTTTCGTGTCTTAAAATCCTCGCACCGCTGAGGATTCTTCTTTAGAACCACTCGCTTGGCTCGTGGCTCAATTATAGAGTCATAGAGGTAAATGAAGTCGAGTCCGTTTGGTGCCGGCAAAGTATAGTACCAACCCATCTCCACCCGTGGGTATCGTAATGTACGTACAGTGTACGTTTCATGGGATGTCATGTACAACATGAGAATATTATTCAAGCATGGTATGTGCATGTCATGAATATTATTCAAGTATGTCATGAGTACCTTGGGCTCAATTCTTGAATAACACCGGATGATAAATAATTATCACCAGAAAAATTCAAAATTAAAATTTTGTCTTTACAAAAGTGCAGAATGATATTCGTTAAATATAAAGTAGTGATTGATTGTTACTTTTTATGTATTATGGTTTACATTTTTAACAGATTATCAGGGTACATTTGATATTTTTTTATGTTAAAAGTGAGCAAACGAGCAGGTGGGCCACCTGATGGTTAGTGGTCACCGCCACCGCCCATAGCACCCACTGTCTTATTTGATGTCTCATAAATTATATTATATCACTCGGTAATATTCAGCAATCGGGTCAGAGTTTTTTCAGCAGCAGCATTCTTTTTGTTTGTTTCCAAAATAAACCTTTTTTTCATTTCTTTCTTCTTGCTTTCCAGAAAAGCTCAGGGAATTCTTGAAAATCACCGGGTGATAAAATATTACTTTTGAGACTTAAAGAATTCACATTTGCACTGATAAGCTGAAGGGAATTCATACATATCATGCAATTTGTGCCAAGTTTTTTTTTCGGAATTCAGTATGTTATAAAGGTTTTAGAAAACCAACGCAAGCAAGGAAAATAAACAGCAATCAACAAAATTCATTAACGCTGAGCCGTATCTGCTGGAGCTACAGATGTGAAATTTTTTACAGAGATTTGTTGCAAGTCAAAACAACCATCTAAGAAAGGACTTTTAGAAATTTGTCCCCAAGGAAGTGTAAAAGGGATGAAACTTTGTATAAAAGGCCTACAGTTTTGACACGACTTACCTACTCATAGTAAAAAAAAAATTTTGAAACAGAGAAGGTACAGCACTCTGTTTCAAAACTGCTCGATCTTTATTTGGCACAAAGTCTTCTTTTTTAAAATGTTTGCTACATACAGATGTATGTTTCGTGATTTTTCTCGAAAATTTTGGTATCACAAGGTTTTCGGAATCTGGAAAGTTTAAAAACCACGCGAGTGAAGTCGTGAGCATTTGTGTAGCTTCTACTACACAAAACGTCTAGAATCCATCCCATCTCTACCCGTGGGTGTCGTAGAGGCGACTAAGGGCTCATAAACCGGAGGATATGGGCAGTAGCGTCCTTCCGTCTACCTACTACGGTCACCAACAACCGTGGTCTATGGTCAGCTGTAACGCTCCCAAGCGTGGTGACTAAGGTAGGTACAATGATTTATTAATTATTATTTTACTAGCATGGTAAGTACTTCCCCTCCATATCGTTCCAGCAAGAGCTGGAGTTCTAAAGGGAGCTCCGTGTCCTGCAGTGGACGTATTACGGGATGTTATTGAAGTATTATGAAACTTTGCAACGCTAAAAAAGTATTAGCTTCTGCCCAGAGCGGCTTCCGAGAAAAATCTTCCCATCGCAACGACGGGTCGAGACGTCCAACCTAAATTTATGTCACCCTAACTTCTAAACTTATCTAAACAAGCAAATCGTAGTAAAAACACATACTTATGGTAATAAAATCCACAATCCGGAAAATATTCGCTCTTGCAGGCTTCAACAATGCAATTTTGCATTTTAAATTTTTCCAACATTTAGTATTTTCAAAAAATCCGCGTCGTTCCATATTTTGGTAAAATGACATTTAGAGTTGACACATACTTACTTATTTGTTTTCTACCACTTATCAGCGGATGCAGTTTTTATGGTAAGTCAAATTTATGTTCCTTGGGAAAAGTTGTTCAGTTACATGGGTAGGCTACCACCCGAGAGTTTTTGCGTATTTGAAATTACACGTTGTATTTTATCTCGGGCGTTGTGCTGAGGGGGCGGTAGCTCTGAACATGAAACTGAAAAACTTTTGTACTGCAACTTTTGTAACACTGCAAAAAAAATTGCTTTTTCATACAAATTGGCTTGGTCTTGTTCAGTTTTATGTTCAGTGCTACCACCCGAGAGATTTTTCGTTATTTACTCAATACGTTGTCTACGCCTAGAGACCATACAAGTATATCGAATTTCATACATTGCACAAAACGCCTGCAATAGATTGCCGTTGACATTAAAATGAATTTGGCATACCGCTGCTCACCAATAAAATCCAGCAGCCAGCTAGGCATTTTACAAAAAAATGGGTTAGCGTACGCATGTATTTTATTGCAAAATGTTCACTACTTAATTTACTTTAAGTATCGTACACTTTTTTTCTGTTAAATTGTTTATAAAATAATTCAAATTCCTACCAAAAATTTAATAATCAGAAAAAGTATGAACGGCAACACCTTAGAAAGGGACAGTCACTTGTGACTATCTCAGTCGGACCGCTTTTTTGACCACTTATTTTGCGTACGAAGTATATCGACCTTCGAATAACTTGGCGGAAAAAGTAAATTTGTACGTTCAGGGGCTCGCTCCACTTACAGCTTTGACAGAATTTTTTTTGGTATTCTGTAAATTTTTACAACACAAGCGCAGTGGAGTGAACTAGGGATGGGCAACAAATCGCTTATATGAAAATCGACTGTACATTATCAGCTCATTTCGACGTTAATTAATTATTCATTTAGTGTTTCTAAAAACAAAACGTAATAGTCAATCCTTTTACTTAATTTGAAGTTTAAAATATTAGTTCTGTACAAAATTTTATAATAGATTCAGAGCGCAATGCCTTTGCGGGCGAGCTATACATAAAAAAAAATATGAAGATAGATAGATATTTATTTAATGGCGTCACATCTCAGATGTATTTTGCACAATGTCAAGTTAACAAATTATTATAAAACCATATCAACATGATCAACATCTGTCAAACAAGTCACAAATCACAACAACAACAAATTTAATTATTTTGCTAGATTTTCAACTAAATTTAAATTCGCTTCATAATAGCACAAAGTAGAAGAGCATTTGATGCCACAAGTTGTTATATAATTACAAAATACAAGGTAATTGACTATGAAATCTGTCACCAAAGCCTTTGCACAAATAAGCACATAACTTACTAACAATTTTTTTATAATATCAGATAAAAGTGGCGGTAGTATCTTCCATGTCTCGCTTCTTGAGCTATATCTTGGGACCGCAAACCAAAGAAAAGGTCGCTCACGCGTCGGATTCATGGAAATTTGCCTGGTAGAGCCTGCATTCAGATAACTATTTTGAATGCTATGGATGACTTCTTTCCAGCAGGTTACCGAACAATAATATTGCATTTTCATCAAGATTTGTACGAACATCTCATATCTTGGGACCGCAAACCAAAGAAAAGGTCTCTCACGCGTCGGATTCATAGAAATTTGCCTGGTGGAGCCTGCATTCAGATAACTATTTTGAATGCTATGGATGACTTCTTTCCAGCAGATTACCGCACAATAATATTGCATTTGCATCAAGATGTGTACGAACATCTGATTTTTCATTTTACAGTGGCTTTGATTGTGTTTTAAATGTTATTTTAAAGTGACTATTTTATAAATAATGTGTCTATTGTTTATAAACGTTTATTTACTTAAGTACGTACGGTCAACCGCTTGCCGGTGGAAACTTTTTCAACTCTATTACCACGCCATAAGGTCCAAAAGTGTTTCTACTAATGTGCGGCCGTGTGTACCTAAATATTTTTTTAACATTCAATACTGTGTATTAGATAAAATAGATGTAGCGTGCTTATAAATTATAACAGTATCAATGTAAGGTAGGCTAAAAATATCTCTGATGGAGACCTTTTATATTTTGTTTATAAAATCCTGTACTATTAAACAAGCAATATTTGTTTGTGTATATATTTCTACAAGCGAGGTGACTATAGTACTTCCGCTCCACATTTTTCCAGCAAAAGCTAGAATTCTGGAGGGAGGAATTTCATAGCGATGTTCAGATAATAGCCGTGGTCATGTTATGCCACCTATCCGAAAAAAGCGATCATAAACTTCAGGGCAAAGAGGCATAACAATATGACCACGGCTATTATCTGAACATCGCTATGAATATTTATTAAATACCATAGTTTGTACATAACAATTTCCGATGACAATATTTTCTTGTTACATACTTTTTAGAGCAAGATTTGCCAGTAGTCGGGTTCTAGTTTTTGAACTGATTTTTTTGTCATATGTACAGCTAAATGTAAACGTATTCAGAAGTTTCTTTTCTTGTGGAATGCTACATTGTGCTAATTTTAGCTACTTATTACCGCGGAAAAACGTCCATTTAACACGGGAAAAACGTTTGACTTTTGAACTATATATATATTGCTGTGTCGTCTGAAATCCTCATTATGATGTCTACAAAAAACGTATAGAATCTGTTCAAAAGAGGTTTCTATGGCATCTTTCGTACACCTGCAACGTGGCCAAAAAAAATCCAAGCTATGCTAAAAGACTTGAGTTCTTTAAAATGACCTCATTACAGGACCGTAGGTATTTATTAGACAGTGTATTTCTATGGAAGCTTATAAACGGTAACTATGATTGCAGTCCTCTTCTTTTCTATATAAATTTTCGCATTCCGCACAACTTACCTCGTTCTGGCAAATACGCTCTGTTTGTCCAAAATGCTGCTACCACAAATTTGGGTCACTTTTCTCCATTAAACAGATTAACGTATAATTACAACAATCTCAGCAAAAAAAATAATAGTCTTGATATTTTTAGTTCTCTTTTAACTTACAAAAAGGAAGTTATTCAAACCATGCATAGCATAACCTAATATGACCAGTTTTCCTTCAAATGTAAAATTTTATAAATCTCACATAAATGTTTTTACTTCATATTTCTTTATATTATGAGTAGGTAGTTTAAAATATGTTTAGATATTAACTTATTATTCTTAATTTATTTTCAGTTAGTTACTTAAGTTTGTGAATGCCGTCGTCACCTATAATTAGAATGACATTTAAATTGTTAACTTTAATGTTCATTTTTATTAAGAATTTGTTAATGTCCATTCTGTTGGTGACCTAATAAATAAAATAAAATAAAAATAAATATTCTTTATTGCACACATATTGAAAAAAAAGCAGAATTAAAGGACATATACAAGGGCGGGCTTATCTCTAAAAGATATTTCTTCCAGCCAACCTATGGCAGTTAGATAAATTCTTTTAAAGTTTTCACTAATAGGAAATTGCATAATCTCTGACTTACAAAAGCTTCTTTTACCGTAGTTTTATATCCAAAAATCTCAAAAATTAACTGCTCACTTACAGATCCGCAGGTAGGTTGTAACTTTTGTGTTGTTCGAGGTTTGCCTTCTTAGTGAGCGCTGGAGTGAACGCGGGCTATGCACCGGAATACCAATTCAAATGTCAAACCATACAATAATGTCAAATGTTCATTTAAGGTAGTTCTCTTCACCACCAACTTTACCCAGTAGTGGCGCTAGCATCTTCATGCTGGTTTAAGTCATCCCAATTTTGTATTTTATCTGCAAATTTACGCATGTTCTGAGGGTTTGTCATCATATAGTAGCATTTAAAATATTTCACAACTCAAAATATAGTAAAAAACACAAAAATAGTAATCGTAAAGGTTAACATCAAAATTCGAGAGTGAGCGCGGAATGCGTTACGGAATACCAATTTAAACGTCAACCCATACAAAAATGTCAAAAAGTCCGCTCAGCGGTTCACGCAGTGATCTCACCGTCGTGATAACTTGGTTGCAGAATACCAATTTGACACACACCTACGGATCACCTGCGGATCCGTGTGCGGACGTCAAAATTGTTGTTTTGGGAATAGCACTCCTGATCCGTTACGAGGCCACTTTAGTATCAGAAACCAAAAATTTATTTTTAAGTTAAAAACGTATTCTTCTGGAAAGTTGCTTGTTTTCACACTCAATAAGCTTTGAGAGCAATATTACAAAAAGATCAAGTTGTACTCCATACAGTATAGTACAACAGCAAAAACTTTCTTGTACTGACCGATGACGATATTAACCTAATGCTAAGTAAAGTCCTTCCGGATACAAAATAATGATACATTTCAGAGTTTTTTCTACCTGAAATTTAAGCTGCCTCAACCTTATTTAACGCTATTTAGATTTACTCCAAATCCCCGCGTTTCTTAACACAAAAGAGATTTTATCGCTCTTCCTTCCTTTCCTACTGTATGTAGATCACGTTTAGCTTAAAGATTTCTTTAAAAGTTAAAGATAGCTTTAAAAATTAACTGGTCATTGTCCGAAAACAGTTTAACTTTAGGAACGGAATGAGCGTTTGTAATTATGATAATGATGTCCTTATTTGGAACTGAGTTTGAGTTTTAAAGAGTTTGGACATGGCCTATTGTGTATACGTGCTAGGTGGTCTGATACCTTTTTTTCTTGTCGTGTGTGTTATAATATAAGGTTTACGGCCCTCGAGCATGGACGAACAATAAGAAGGACTGACTATCCCCTTTTAGAAATCGTAACCCGGAAAAGCATAAAACTAGATGGCGCTAATAAGTTATTATGATTTATCGAGTATTCAGCTAAAAACATAAACCGAATTTCAATGTTAGCGTTTTTTTTACATTGAAACTATGTTGAAATTTTGAATAATTTTTGGCAGAAACTCGGTCGACCATAATTAATTTCCAGATCATTTGAAAGCACCATCTAGTTTCCATGAGTTTTATGCCTTTTTGGGTTATGTTTTCTATAGGTATGGAGATTGTCAGTCTTATTATTATTCAACCATGGCTCGAGTCAAAGGTTTGGATCAGTTTTAGCTTTAGGATATACGAGTATCTAGAAAGATCCAAGACTGTAGTTTAGACTGTAGATTTCAGTATTTTTGTTTGTAGAATCACAATTTAATAAAAACCACGACAAGTGTACTCATTGCATAGAAACAGAGTTCGGGTCGAATATATTTTAATATTTCATATATTTTTTTGTGTTGTGTGGGCCCCCTATTTCTGCTTCCGAGGGGTCACAAGGGAATCTAACAAAACCTAGTAGCTTTAATTATTTTGCTTGCCTTCTTGACGTTAGACATGAGTATAATATGAGACATTTGGCGTATGTTTTACAAAAACTTACTAAGCCGTCTCCTGCCTGGAGGAGCCCAAACTTGGTATGTTTTGAAATTTTATTTAGATATTTTACAAAACAGGTGGCCGAAAAGTAATGGTGTAGTATATTTTTGGAACCGGCATATGAAGCCCTTTCACTTAAAAAAATAATAAATCTTATCCCATACAAAAAATTTATGATGTCATAACTGCCCCCCAGCCGGGGAATTTTTTTAAGAGCTGCCGATCAAAATCATTGTTGTAACTACCCTATAGTACCTGTGTACTAAACGGCAATCCCGTACATCGATTTCTGGCTTTCTATTTATATTAGTTTTGTACACTAATGCTTCTAGAATACAGAACTATAATACTGCTACGAGAAATGGTTAAAACGTTTGTTTCCTCATTTTTATGACATTCTTCTTTACTTGCGAGCGGAGCGAGAAAGGTATTGTATTCGTGAAAAAAAAACTTTTTCTAATTTTCTCAAAAATGTGTTCTATATCATAAAAAACAAGTCTCCCAAAAATGTCCGTCCGTCGGTCGGTCGGTCGGTCCGTTGGTCGGTCTGTCCGTCATGCTTTGGCCTAGCGGCTAAACGAATGATCCGATTAATACCATATTTTGAATTTAGGAGTTTTATGCAAATCCATCGAAGGGTTTTAAGTGGTTTCTTGCTGGCTCTCATTTTGAGGGTAGCTGTCATACAACGAAAATGAAAAATTGAAATTTTCTCAAAAACGGCTCATAGAATCTTGATGAAACTTTGCATGACTAAGCATCTCCATGTAAGATATCTTGCGCCACTATCAATTGATCTGCGTTATTTCATATATGGGGTGTTCCTGTACCACCAATTCGTAAATGTGTGATTTACCCAAAATTGGTTCCATTGAGAATATAAAAAAATTCTATAATATTAATCCTGGATTGGTTGTCTACCTGACTGGATATTCTTTATGTTTTTTTTTTATAAAATTTAGTACACAGGGTGTACCAAAAACTGAAAGGGCTTGCTCAGTAGACTAAACAATTATCCATAAGGAACATGTGGTGGGAAATTTTAAAAATCTCCATGCAAGCATCCTACGGTAGTATCCATTGATCTGTGAAAATTTATATAATTTATATAATTTATATAAAGGGTGTTCCAGTACTACCAAAAGTTAAACATGTGATTTACTCGAAATCGTTTGAGATTTGTTTGATTGACTATTTGAATTCTGATTTGATCAGTATATGTCATTCGAACATTTTTTTTTGGAAAAACTTAAATAAAAGTTTGTATTTCCATACTATGTGTATGGCATTACAAATATAAGTTTGCGGTTGATAGTTTTTCCTTGAGTATTGCGAGAAAATAAGTGCAGTGCTGCTGTACCATTTATTTATTTATTACTTCGTACTTTTCAACCTTTTTTTTAAAGAGAGTGTTTCGCTACAAAAGACCAGGCTCGGCAAATATTTGCCTAGCAAGATGTTATAAAATTTATTAGGAGAAAAAGTCTTATTTATTTGTTTAAAAGATCCAAGATATCAATTATAAAAATAAACCTAAATCCTATAGACGCAACAGAATATATTCATTGAGTTTTAAGACAAGCTTTAAAAAATTAACGACGCCTAAATACTCTCAAAGAGCTAGATTTATCTCGTAGATTAAAAGTTTATAAAGTTGATTAAGTAAGTTGCTGAGTTTGTTGATTTAATGAGAAAGTTTGAAGTAAAGGGAAGATTAACATAAAGGGCAGGTATTAAGGTTAGGAAAATCAATTCGTGAATTATTTAGAAATATATTTTTCCTAAATCTTCAACTACTCCAATATTTGTAGTTCTTTTACGAGAATGACAATTTTATTAGTAGTTCACAATTCACTTAGGAAAGTTGACAGTTTTTCTTTCAAATTCTATGACAGGTAATGACTATTTTCGATTTTGCCGTAGGTACGGTAATCGATGTTTTACGAAAACAAATTAAATAATAGCTGCGTTATTTGTATTTTATTTTAACAGTACATAATATGTATTAAGATTTTTTTATGTCACAAGTGATCTAACAAGCAGTTTAACCACCTATATATTCTATGACCTGATGGCCACCTTCAGCCATAGCAATGCCAATAATAAGACATCAAAGCGCGTTGCCAACCCTGATGTGATAACAAAGTTGGTATGCCTCGTCAACCGCTTGTCGGTAGAAACTTTTTCAACTCTATTACCACGCCATAAGGTCCAAAAGTGTTTCTACTGATGTGCGGTCGTGTTTATCTGGCTTCCTTACCGTTTGAATCAAAACACAGCAATGCAAACACTGCCTGAATGTGATTTAATATAACTTTGAGGAGTTACTTTACCCACTTATGATTTAACAAAGATGTATAACAAACTCGTACACCCAACAACACGTCAGTAGATACACTTTGGACTTAATGACATCGTAATAGAGTTCCAAATGTTTCCACAGACGTGAGCTTAACCGTACCTATAAACCATTCTTCGAAATCGAATAAAGGCGTGACGAGTATGAATACAGAATGGGAAACCGAACTGGGATGGCACTGACATAATAAGTTGTCCGGTAATGACAAAGGCTTAGCCGCTTGTAGTGATTACGATGCCAGTCACGAGGGCCGGCTAGGATTCGTGAGTCAGGCCTGGGAATGGAGGCCTGGCCGCAGGCGTCCTCGCGCTTCGGTGTTGCCAAACTGTTTTGAATAAGGATAAAGATGAGCCAATTTTGTGTAGTTAGTTAATGCGTACGATAACTTAACACCTAAAAACACAGAAAAATAAGGGTACTTAGAAGGAGGATTAAAGAAATAATTCGTCACAAGGTAGCGAAGGCGTCGTTCTATGGATTTGACAGGTTATTTTGAATATTTCCTAGTGATCACTGATAGTTTGACATAAAATATTGGGACATGTTGGCAGATGTCATCCCATAGTAAAATAAATTAGCAAGGTATCTATTCCGAGCGAAGCAAGGAGGTCCGAAATCTTTGCCTAAAAACGACTTCCGTATTGTCATTTTTAATAAAGAACTAAGGATGAGGCAATTTTGTAAAGAAGTTACTTCAAGTTACATCCTCCAAAGCCCCACGCTATCACATGTGATATCGGCACGTGACCTTGAATTATTACCTAATTTGCAAAAAAATAGAATTGCTAATTTCTTGGCAAAAAAATTCGCAAAAATTCGCACGGTGCTTTAGTTTTTAGGGTTCCGAACCGAAATGAAAGAATACAAAATTATCGATATTAATATTGTAGAGGGGCCCAAATAGGGAGGGCAAATTTTTAAGTCTATATAGTCTTTTTACTAGGTTGAGTGGGCCTTTCATAATTATGAAAGGGCTTTCCTTGTACATTTTGTATTTTCTTACGACTCAAAAATGACAAAAAAAACGTACTTATCGGAAAATATTATTCTAACTACATGTAAAGCCATGTTTTCATGCATTATTATCCGTGCAAATTTGAAAACCTTGTAGTATAATATTTGCTTCATTATAAGGTTTGACCTCGCCAAGATAAGCCATAAAAAGGTGGACGCAAGCAATATTAATAAAAGTAAACACTGCATTTTGTATCCAGTATTTTATTAATTTTCAACCTAAGAATCATCCCTATTGTTGAATCGCTACATTTCATATCACTGCTAGATTACGAATGACCTATAAACTAGTTAAGCACTAGCAGACAAGACTTGGTGAGGATCCAAAGAACTTTTGCAACATAAATGTTCATATTTCATCCGATGTTCTCTCCCTGAACAATACATAACGCTTAAGACAAAAAAAAACTACCAATATGACTTGGCAACACAGACCTTCTCAGGTTTTTAAACGTGCTTTATGGCGGGAAGAAATCGTTGTCCCCTTGCCAGCATAATCATATTTAATAGAGAAATGATGGGGTTGAATATGGGTTGAACTGAGACTGGACGGGACATGTTGATTATGGGGTTTTGGATTGATATTACCTTCAGGGGGTTAATTGTATGTCAAAAGGTTGTTGACTCGGATGAATGAATAACACTTTATTGCACACAAAGTAAAACGATAGACAACCGAGCTCATAAAATGAGGGTAAAAGGCGGCCTTATCACTAAGAGTGATCTCTTCCAGACAACCTTTTGATCGAATCAGCATTAAACTATAATCTGTAGTGTAGTGCACTCAATGACTTATGGATGAAAGCTACACAAATAAGTAGAACATTTTGTTTCGCCGATTTTTAACGAGAATGTAGAGATTTTAACATTTTTACTTCAACAATGAGAAAATACGCTCAAAGGACCTCCACACCCTCGTATTCGGCAAGTCTTCGGAAAGTGTGCTTAAGAGCTCCATGAACTTATTCCACCATCTCCCTTCGACTATCGGGAGTCCAGACGCACCGCAGGATATCACCCATACTTAGTTGATATTCCGCACTTTCGCACAAAGCGCTATGAAACATCTTTTATAATGCGCACGGCTAAAGAGTGGAATTTTCTGCCTGCGTTTGTGATCCCGAGTTCATATAACCCGAATCTATTCAACTCACGAGTGAATAGGCTTCTTCTGGGCAAGCTCGTTCCATCTTCGACCTCATCTATGTCGTCAAGACTAGATCGAGGTCAAGAGTAAGCCCATTGACAATAAAAAAATAAAGTCTCTTGTAGTTCTAAGGAGAATGTTGAGTATCTTTTATTGAAAAATTTTGAATTTCGAAGAGTATTTTGTCGTCAACGACCGTATCGAAGTGCACTCGATATGTGTATAAAATGGGATAGTTTGTTCAACCGTAAAGGGGGAACAAATGTAAAACTTACCGTGAATAAATCGGTGAACTTAAAGCGTGGAAATTATATTTATTTGTTTTTATGTAGAATTGTTACGGTGTTAAAATATTGGTTACCTTTTGTTACGGTGCTTTAGATTAGTTATAGGTATATTATCTACAAAAAAAAGGCAAATATAAAATTATTTATTTCTCATTACATTTACTTATTAGAGAAAATGGTAGGTATGGGCACAGCTCACGTTATGTTATTTTTTTGGACCCGATGTGCGTATGCCCGCCTTTAGAGGTCAAAAGCAACAGCTTTTGTTCTACGACTTTGCTAACAACGCACAAAACATTTTCTACTCACCATACTAAAGTGGTCACGTGACCGACCCATTTTGTATGGGAAGTTCAAAATTTCTCGTGTGTTGTTAGCAAAGTCGTAGAACAAAAGTTGTTGCTTTTGTCCTCTGTAATAAGGTGGGCATACGCATATCAGGTCCAAAAAAATAACTTTGTATAAAACCAAAAGGGATTCGTGTCAAATCCACTCATAGTTTTTTGTTATTCTACAACAAAGGTGAATTTTATTACTCTACGATTTTTGTTATTCTTTAAAAAATAAAATAAGTCGAAGAGCTGCGCGAGAAGCAAAGAAACGAAGATCAGATTTTTGTGTAGAAATCGCCATTTTTGTTACGCTTAAAGGCTGTGTGTAATTTTTTTATTGTCACTCGTAAATTTATTAATTGTTATATTTGAAAATGTTGCAGCGGATTAATGGTATTTTTGCCCTATCAACTATTATCACTACAAAGTAACAATGTGCGACATTTGTATGAACAAAAGCTACATAGGATAAGGGGTGGGAATGTCTTTTATATCATAAACGCCATTAGCATGGCATTGGGGCAAATAAACGAGAATCCATGTAAATAATAGGTGATAACAGAAGCTATGGGGGCCTTTTTTATGTAGCAAGTGAGCATGCGAGCTTGTGAGCCAGCTGATGGTAAGTGGTCACCACCACCCATAGCGCCCAATAGTAGCATAATTGACACTAACAAGACAGCAAAGCGCGTTGCACACCCTGAGAACGAAGATGGTGTCTCATGTGCTGGTAATTTCCCTGGCTGCCTTGCCCTTCAAACCGAAATACAGCAGTGCAAACACTGCCGCTTCACGGCAGAAAAAAGCAAGGGGGTGGTACTTCCCCAGACGGACTTTGCTCAAAAGCCCTACCACCTTCAAGGGGGTGGTGTGGGGGTGTGAGTACGATGATCTTGTTTTTGCCTGCGGTCAGAACCCGGATGGGAACCGCTAGTGGCACAATATGACAGCGTTTCCGTGCTTCGCTGAAATATCTTGCTGAAATATAAGTTGTTAAATTTTGAAGGATCATTATAGCTAAGTATTTTATATACACCCTGTATATTTTTTGGAGCAACACGAACCAGGAAATATGTGGAGTTGACCTGAGGCAAAAGAAGGAGGGAAAAATTTGCACCTCCAATTTTCCACTTTCCCTAAAGTTCATTTCCTTGTATTATGTTCTTCGAAACAATATCAAATTAGATCTTTATATGACAGGTTAATAGCACGTTTCTTAATCATTTCTTAAAAAAAATATATTACTAGTTGTTTCCCTCGACTTCGTCAGCATGTTAACGTATTGAACGATGGATAGTCTAACCATTCCCAAAGAAAAGTAAACCAGTGTTTAAGTTAAAAAACCGGCCAAGTGCGAGTCGGACTCGCGCACTGAGGGTTCCGTACCACCACATAAACATAATTGTATTAGTTGAAATTTCAGTAAGTTAATGTGCTAGATTTTTTGAGTCCGACACGCGCTTCACCAAATTTTATTATTTGTTGTTATTTTATAGCCTATGCCCTATAAACATACCAATTTTCAAGTTTGTAAGTGTTCCCATTTTTAAATAGAACTAAAACAAAAATCGCCTCAGCAACCATCCAACTTGACCCCTCTCTTATATGAATGTTCTTGAAACGGGAGCTCACCACAATTGGTTACCATTAGTTGTGAGAAAAGTTGTAATATTTAATGATTTCAGACTTTTCCCATTATTTGTACTGTGAGACCTAGCTTCTTACCAAATTTCATAATTTTAGGTCAACGGGAAGTACCCTGTAGGTTTTTCATTTTTGAATAAATGTATGGAGATGAGGACATAAAATGCCATATCTTTTGATTGCGTCGTTGTAAAAAATTTAAATTTTCAGATCTTGTGTGGTTCATGGATCCTAATATATGGTATTAATTTCAACCTGATACCTTTACCCGTTCGTGAGATAAAGGGTCTTGACAGACAGACAGACAGACAGACAGACGACAACAAAGTGATCCTATAAGGGTTCCGTTTTTTTCTTTTGAGGTACGGAACCCTAAAAATTTACTATTAGCTGCCAAACAAAAAAAGTTTAACTTAAATCGGTTCAGTAGTTTTTGCGCGATGCTCGGACAAATAAACATACAGACAAATAGTGCAAAAATCGGTGATTTGGATTCAAGGGCATCAAAATAGCATAACGTGAGATTTTTTTTTATAAATACCTTCAATCTACAAAATAAATTTAAAATTCTATAATAGTAGAGACCAAGGAGTTTTGGTAGAGACGCCTTACAGGTTATCCTGTCGAAAACAACATGGCGGCGTCAATCTTTTCGCGCCATTTTAACGCTGATACAAATCACGCGCGTCGGATTTTCGACGCAGATATTAATTTTCAGACCACAAAATTTGTCCGTTCTTGGATATCATCTTTCTTTTTATCTAGAACAGTATATCATCGAAGTGTAGACAAAACTAAGTTGTTGTTTTGTTTTTATGGTTTTGGTAGGTTTATCAAACGTTCTTGGTAGTTACAAAAACATTTCTGTAGGTTTTGTTTCTATTCTCTTTATATTTCTGCTTAAACTTGAAATTATCTGTCTGCGTCTGTGTTTCCGAGTTCATATAACAATCGCTAGTGAATAGGCTTCAAGTACGTTCCATCGTCGACCTCATCTCTCTGTGCAGGGCTAGATCAATCATCATTGACCATACTTGTAAAATTAGGAAAACCAGTCCAAGTAGCAGTTTTGCTGACCTTCCAGAATCGAAATTCAAGGATGGAATCCTAACGATTTATAGACAGTGGTGAAAGTACTACACATAATATTTTTGCGAACTTCCTTTTCTAAACACAACCTAAAGACCTGAATGCATATTTAGTGAAGCAATTACACGTGGGTACGAAGCTACGAAGTGAGCGAACCATATCGCACTAGTGGGTATAGCGAGTATGGTGCATGGGGGGATTCGCGTCACGCCTCGCGGTCGCTTCGAGCATTGTTCTCTGGTACACTGATAATGAGGCGCAAGTGATGGAAGATAGCGTGATGGTCGATTAGCTTACCCCCACATACAGCCAGTTACACAAAAACTCTAATAGTATAGGTACAGGGTGTACGGAACCGTGAAAGTAAAACTGAAAGGGCTTACTCAAAACAAAACAACAACTCTTGACAAAACCGAACAACTTTTACAAAGAAACATGTGCTGGGAAATGATAATTAATATTAATTTATTATTAAAGGAGTCTAAGCAAAGCGTTAAGCGTCTAGTGTTATTATTTACTAACATAGTGTTTAAGTCTAATGTTACTAAAAATATGGATTGTACCTATCTGATTTAAATAAATTGAATTGAATTGAAAAGCGGTAATTTCGTATGGAGAGGTACTCGTAGATTGTTTATTAACATTTCCCATCATATATTTCTGATAAAGCTGTTTAGTTCTGTTGAGCAAGCCCTTTCAGTTTTCGGTAACTACGTCTTCACCCTTCATCTTCCTCTTTAAATAAAATAATATTAGATGTCTCACTTCTATGTTTTGTTTACAAAGAAAGTGACAACAATAGATTTAGCAGAGGTTAAACCTCAGGAAAATATAGATTCAGATAATTTTATTTAATGTAGATTCTTTACAGAATACTTATTGAATGTCATGCAGAATACAATGCAAATAGAGCGAGTCTACGCCGTTTCGGATCGTGCTATGGCAGCGTAAAAGAAACGGCAAGAAACCACTGCAGCACGGCCTACTTTAAGAGTCGGCTTTTTACAATGTGTTTCTTGTGTTTCGCTGGAATATCAGAGCACCATACCTCTTTGTCATTCATATAGTCATCCAATCTATAGTAAGCTTTTTTACATAACGTTTGCTTTACACATTCTTTAAACTTTCTCTCAGGTAATTGCACTATATTGTCAGGTATTTTGTTGTAGTATCGTATACACAGACCAACGAAATATGTATTGACTTTAGTTAATCTAGTTATAGGTTATGGAAGTAGGATTAAATAAATAATTCGTCATAAGTTAGGGATGTGTGATGTAAAGTCACAAAAAATTACATAATCCTATTTTTTTGTAAATGTAATGAAGGCGTCGATGTATTAATTTGGTAGGGTTATTTTGAATATTCCATAATCATCGATGATGATGTGACATGCTAGCAGATGTCATCCCATAGTAAAATGCAAGCAAGATAAATGAAGCAAGGAGGTCCGAAATGTTTGAGTTTAACTAAATGCAACTGATGCTTTTTGCAACTGAAAGCATCATCATGATTTATATCTAAGTTCCTTAGTCATAATTCAGTTTGGTAGCATTTATAAGTTTGTGCCTGTTTTTTGAATTACGTAAATAAAGCTCTCGTTTGTGACTTAAACCACACCGTAACACAGTAACGTTTTCACTATGTGACTGACATTTCGGGCAAGTCACGCCGCGTGTGACGGCTGTGTTAAAAACCTCCAGTCTGCATCACTTTTATTGTCATTGTACGAGTAATAGTTGTAACGTAGCTACTTTACGGTTTGACGATAGTTTAAATTGCTCAAAAGTTGACAGTAAAGTTTAGGTCGGTGGGAACGGTACCGGCTATTGTAACTGTTGTTTGTAGTTTTGTAAGCAAATATGTGTTGTTTCTTAGGTTTCGACTATTATCTTGAACAGTCTTCAAAAAGTACAAAAATAGAACCATGGGATAACTGACGATAAAGAGAAAAAGTTCGACTCATTTATACCCGCGTAGTAAGTATTCGGCTCAGAGTGTCTACTCTCAATTTTCGATAAATCGATACGATACTACTTCGTTACAGTCGAATTCATAATTTAGTTCACTGACAATAGAGTAGAATATTGGTTGAATGAATTGTCAAATTGGCAGTGATTAGCACCCAACCAATATCCTACTCTATCGTCAAGAGACGAAGCTTTAAATTTGCATGTTTCGAATAGTATCGTATCGAAATATCGAAAATGGAGAGTAGACACCCAGATAAAGATGACCGAGGGCAGCGAGGTTCAAATCTCTTTGATATTCGTCATACAGTCGGCTGAACGTCAGTCGGAACACTTTGACCTTGAGCGGTTTTGTTTTGTTGCGCTGCTTCGGCTTATATATACTAGTTTTGTTATATTATATTTATTGTTGCAATGATTATATCACATATAGAGACCTCTGCTGGACAGGAAGCTCTTCTTCACACACAAAAATAATTACCTAGTACATTTAGGGGGAATGTACAGGCAACAGCTCATCGATAGAAACACTTTGGCCTTTATTACTTGGTAATAGAGTAACAATGAGTGAATACTGACGTGCTGTTCACTACACCATATTCACTACATATCTGCGGTTATAATTATAAAAATGTACCGCGGTAATTGGCGAGCGCAGTATAGATACGACTACGCCGAACTCCAGGCTTGCTTCAGGTCAAGGTCCCTTAGTTACCTTTTAAGACACCCATTGGATGAAATGGCGTGGTACGTACTCTTTATTGGCGTGAAATCAGCTGCCGTACTTCAAAGTGAAACTACGATAATACCACGCCGATAATTAGTCTATGGTTCGGCCTTTGACAAAGAAATTCACATACAAAGTAAATTTCCGAACGTAATTGTTGTTGTCAATCTGATAATATCGGAGCTCCGATAAAACTTCGGAATACGCACCCAGTATTCCGACATTCCTAGTTTGAATACAAAAGAAACTCAGGTCAAATCCTATACAAAATTGAAAGCTTTTAAACGCTTTACTCAAGACTCAGGAAAGGCATAATAATTTTTTTGGCTTTTAAATACCTTTATCGAAATTTTTCCACGCAATTTGACTCCCAAAATCCACCTTTTAAAGGATTAGTTATATAAGGTCCTACAGAAATAGTGGACATAACTTTAGCATGTTACTTAGAACATGAAACTGAACAACTTTTCCCGAGAAACATAGGACTAATAACGAAAAAAATTGTTTACCTCCTATACAAAATGCGCTGTCAGCTGAGCAGTTTCTAAGGGCGGTTAAAAATTTTTTTTCGACTTTCGACCTAAGGTCCTTGGGAAAGTTGTTCAGTTTCATAGTCTAGGTAACATGTTTAAATTGTTTAATTATCTTTACTATTTACATTAGGACCCTATACGGGTATAAGGGACGGTGTACCGCAAAACTGAAAGAGCTGAACAATTTTCCCAAGGAAACATTTAAGGAAATGAAAAAAAAAATATCTCTCCATACAAATTTCTCACTCTGATCGAAAAGTTGGTATGGAGAGGTAATTTTTTTTTATTTCATTTACCAAAAATGTTTCTTTGGGAAAGTTGTTCAGTTCGTTGCCTGAGCACGTACTTTCAGTTTTCGGTACACCGTCTCTTACACCCTGTATAGAAGCTAAACATCTAGGAACAAAAGCGTGGCTGGCCATTGAATTCTGCCAAAGATTCTCTAAGTAGCTCTGCAGATCCATTTAGTTTTCAAAGGTAGCCTCGCTTTGTGCATTTTTTGTGCGATGAGATGCATAAATACGCGTATACAGAGTCTTTTTGTAGAGAAAAGCTCGTTAATATTTAGACTTGTTTTCTTTTGTATTATACAGGATGTAAGGTTTCCGAAAGCTGAAAGGTAACTGAAAATTCTTCACTGAAGAAAACTTTCAGGAACATTAAAATACCATCGGGTGAGCGAGCTGTGCTACCCGCCAACAGATGGCGGTGTAGGTTTTTGTCTAAAACGTGGTATTTATAAAATGCTTGAGACGGGGAAAAAGAATTTCCCCAAACATGAGACATAGCTAGATCGATTTTCGTTTCGTTTTGAGGCCAAATTAATACCCTGTATATTCATTATTTCGAAATTTCTACGAGCTTCGATACGTCGTTTCGATGTTGACAAATCGTCCCCGAATACAATGCAATGCCCTTTGGGAAGAATGTTATCTTAATCTGGCTAGGGCCGGGAATCGAACTCAGGTCGAGTCGAACTTCAGCCAATTAGATGCACAATACGTTGCGTAGTCACGTTCCCATCGGCCAGGGGTGGTCAACTCTAACTCGTATTTTAGATAAATTAAATCTACTGAACGGAAAATGAGAGCCAGCATGACAGTTAACAATAAATAAAACATATTTTTAGTATACATATTTTTTTAACAAAGGGAAGACCTTTGCCCATGCCCTGGGACTATAACCCACGCTGGAAAAAAAAAGCTAGTTCACCTAAGTCACTACATACTGCAATGTTATTTTTAAAATCTATCTCATTGGTAGATTCAGATTCAGATAATTTTATTCAATGTAGATTCTTTACAGAATACTTATTGAATGTCATGCAGAATACAATGCAAATAGAGCGAGTCTACGCCGTTTCGGATCGTGCTATGGCAGCGTAAAAGAAACGGCAAGAAACCACTGCAGCACGGCCTACTTTAAGAGTCGGCTTTTTACAATGTGTTTCTTGTGTTTCGCTGGAATATCAGAGCACCATACCTCTTTGTCATTCATATAGTCATCCAATCTATAGTAAGCTTTTTTACATAACGTTTGCTTTGTGCTTTGTAAGTTAAAAAAAAATTAAGTAAGCTAGTTAAAAAACAGCATTATTAAATCTGGTTAATGTTTGAACGCTAAGAGAGGGACGCGTACTTAAATTTGTATTAATTTATAGAAATTGCGCTAAAGTTAAGCTAAGTTAGACGAAGTTTAGTTACTAAACTTTGGGAATTTAGATTTTCATAATAGGTAACGTAGCTTTTAAGATGACTGAAAACAGGACCGTCAAATAAATTTAATCCTATACTTTTAAACGAGCAATATTTGTTTATCGGTTTCTCGATAAGGGCTCTAACAATTACGATAAAATTTACCATGCGAGTATATATAGGGGTTTTCGGGGGCGCAAAATCAATCTAGCTAGGTCTCATGTCTGGGAATTTTTTTTCCCCATGTTTTTAAGCAGTTTTGTAAAATTCCGCGTTTTATACAAAAACCTACAGCGCCATCAGCTGTTGTCGGGTAGCATAGCTTGCTCACCCGATGACATTTTAATGTTGAAGCGGCTTCTTTAGAGCGAAGCTCGGTCGCCCAGGTACTTTTTTATAATAAAATAAACGAAGTATTTTTCTTTACTAACTGCTAATTATATAATTCATAAATTGCTTACTAGTTTTTAAATAAATTTAATATTTTTTTAAATAAAAATAATATTAAGCGATGTAGTTTGGCTGACGTAATTAAGAGATTTGAATATTCAACAATGAATAAATGATTTTTGATTTGATTTCAAATCAAGATTCTTGGCTCATTCACAACACAATTTAATACCAAAAACGCAGAAATTGTAAAATATTTTTTTTTAAATGCAACACATTTCTTATAAGACAAGAAATACATATAAGACGGTTGACATTTACACCCACACTTTGAGGAAAAAAATAAAAGTACACGAGCAACAATGGCGGCTAAGACCGTGTCGAAACTTTGCGACGTTTTTGTATTATTTTTTGTACCTGAAAGTAACGTGTATCAAGTAAACAAGTCGTTAATTATATATAAACAAGCTGTCTTGTCACGTTTGCCTCTTGGCAAAACGTAACATTTATGTAAAAAAAAGAAAAATAATTATATTTTCTACGGTGTAATGTCAGACATTTTTTACCAAGTTTTCCAGAAGTAATTGGGTTTTTTATTTGGCAAAGGAACCTCAAAAGTGATTGGTGGAATATTTTTGTAGCCCTGTTTGTTAAATTGATCTCTTTGTAAGCATCTACAAATTGTTATGCGGAGTTTCGTAGATAACAAGCTACGGCGCTGTCAAACAGGGAAACATTTGTAATATGATATTATTTATATTAAAACAATCAAACGTAAATAGGAACGCCAAAGAAATAAAAAAGAAAACTACAACACAAAAAGAAAATAACAACTTGATGGATCCATTTTTAACGGTAATAGTAACATCTAGCTTAACCAATCCGATAATTTTATGATAATCCATCTTTTGTATTTTTTTCTCCTAATCACGTTGCGTGCGACTTTCGAGCCATTAGTTGGGCAGCCCTGGCATGCTATTAGTCATTACCATCTGATAAGCCGGTATCTCATATCCATTGCCTGTGCTGACTCACCTGTCTTTTTGCATACTCTTAGCGGACAGTCAGGGTAACAAAAACTTGTGATTCGACGATAAGGAGTAGAGACTAATTCTGATAACGCATATTGTATTTTGGTTGATATTATTTGACAATTTCAGAGTAAAATAAAAAAAAAATTGTTGCATTTTTTTTTGTTATGTTACTTATTAGCAGGTAACTAGTTACTAACTGTATCTGTTTCTTTTGAATACCGTTTGGAGTTGTGGACGAGCGGCTTAAGTTTACAATGAGGTCAATTCGTATTTTCACCTGTGTTCGTTCTTCCATACATTCCCGGCGACTACAAATTCAGCTGACTCTCGCGACACGGCCATAATTTGTACTCGGACTTTACGGTAGTCCGGTATCGCGCGGGACCTGAATCTATCGCATTGAAATACGTTCTATTGTGCTTTGCATTGTGGTGTAGGATCACATTAGACAAAAGAAACTTAAAATAGCAACATTTACAGACATTTCTAAAGGAGCTTTTACTTTAAAGAATCTTTCTGTAACTAAGTGTTACACGCACGATTGCTCTTTCTTTACGTACACGTAAGTTAAGAGAGCTAGAGCTTTGCCCCTTCCGTCATCAGTACCGGATACTGTCTTAGGCAGATACTTAAAAAAAGGAACATTTACAGTCATAGCCTCAAAATGTGAGTGCTAAACTTACACAAACACTTGCAGAATAATACTCAGTCCCGGAAAAAATACCCGATCTTAGCAGGGATTAACACAAGAATTAAAACCTGATGCTTCGACGAAGCAGGCAGCACTTCTTTTATATCACTGAATCGAGCAAGCCCACAAAGAACGGAGGGAGTGGTTGTTGTGGTTAGTTTCTCTCCTTCTTTGTGGGCTTGCTCGTTTCAGTGGTAGAATAGCAGAGCTGCTTGCTACGTCGAAGCATCAGGTATCAATCACACAAAGGTGTGGCTTAATTCAGAAACTAATTCGGCATAAGTTGCTCGTTGAAGTAAGGATATTGGAATTGACAGAACCAAGTCTTCCAGGAATGAATGCCGAATTAGTGTTTGAATTTAGCAAGGTGTGATTGCGCCTTAAATCCCTGATAAGATCGGATCAAATTTTCAGGCTATGACTGTGAATGTAACTTTTTTAAGTGTCTGCCTGAGATAGTACGGAACGTGCTCTACGGAGCAAGAATAACGCTCTATCTATCTTAACTTATGTGTACAGAAACAAAGAGCATTCGTGAGCGTTTAACTGAGTACCTACTGAGCAACACTCAGATTCTTCAAAGTAAAACCTCCTTTTGAAACGTATTGGTAACACTATCTTTGTCAAGAAAAGTGAAAAGCTTAGAAAAATATTTAAAGTACTTTTTACTTTAAAGATGTTATCTGCAACTGATGGTAAGCCGGCAACTCAAGAGCTTATTAGTAGAATAAATGCTTTGATGAGTGAATGTACAAATGCAAGTCAGAGATACCAATCAATCCTTCGTGTTCCTGAGTATTGGGCCCTAATTGATGCTGAGTACCAGTGACGTAGTGATTGTACTCGTAACTCCAATACGCCGCCGCCGATAGGAATATCCTGCTTAAGTTCATCTTAAATTAATTAATTTTTCAGTCTAAACTAAACAATCCATAATCTTTAGAAATATGTCTTTCTGACTAAGAGTAAGAGTGTGTAATTATTACTAAAACAATTTTTTGTAAATTTTTTATTTATCAAAATGTTTTTTGTTTTTTATAAATAAGTAGAATGAATCTGTTTTTTTTATTTTACATGTGAAAATGTTGAAGAAAATATACATATTTTTTTAACTTCATTTGTGGGTCACATTATTCCACAAAAAAAGAACATATTGTATGAAAATTGCAAGACTTAATAAGAACTTAACCTTCGCCCACACAGGGTGCCCACTTAATGTTGGTCCCGGGAATGGGTGAAACGAGCAAAAACATTGGTAATAAGAACATAATCCGATCAGACAAATCCTCTTGGAACTTTATAGAAAATACTTGTTTTACTTATTTAGTTGATAACTTATTTACGACTTTCAGAATAAATAAAAGATCTTAAAAATTTTGTTGTTTTGCCTCTTGGAGGAGCTACGTTTTGCCTAGAAGTAACTTATAAGATTATTTTATGATAAAAAAATAATGCGTGACGCAAGACTAATGTTCTTTTTTTTTACAGGTACTTATTCATCACTTGGCATGAGTTTGTTGTATAATCCAAGTAAGTGCGGGATTTTATTTATCGCCTCTTTTTCCTTTAATCTCCTTTATTGAATAAAGAAATCTTGATTCGATTAGACTCAAATAAAAACTTATAGGCTGTGTGTACAACAGAGAAGCCAAAAGTTGACTATAACTTTGCAAGTTGATAAAACAAACAATAATCAAAGAAGTAGCAAAGAGAAACATAAAACATCCCCCATGTGACAACATGGTAAACCAATGATAAATTATACCTTACAGTTCCGGTAAAAGTTCTTCCACCCCCATTTTACTTTCGCCTTTAAAGCAAAAACCAATTGGTGTGTAACAAAAAAACCATTTGGTGTGTAACAGTAAGACTCTCCACATGTAATGTATGAAATTCAATTTACTTTCTGAAATTTATAAAACTTGGTAGGTTCAAAAGCCCCAAAAAAAAACCGCATAAAATGTGTAACAACGTAGAGCCAAAAAAATAAAGCTTTTTATTACTCTTACTCCATAGTACTCCATACATACCCGTGGGTGTCGTAAGAGGCGACCAAGGGTCATAAACTGGAGGGTGAGCAGCAGCATCCTCCTGTGTATCATACCATCTTACTTATTGCGGTCACCTACAATCGCGGTCCATAGTGCCAGCCGCTGACAAGCGAGGTGACTATGGTACTTCCCCTCCATATTTTTCCAGCAAAAGCTAGAATTCTGGAGGGAGCTCTCTGTCCTGTAGTGGACATTTTCATGAGACGTTATGATGACTCTTTAAGGTCTAAACGGCTGTCTTTTATTTTATGATTAGATAGAGAATGAGAGAAAATCTTCGATTTCTAACATTCGCGGGTAACCGCTGGCACTGGTAAGGTACGGTCAACCGCTGTAGGTAGAAACTTTTTCAACTCTATTACCACGCCATAAGGTTGAAAAGTGTTTCTACTGACGTGCTGTTGAGTGTACGTTAATTAAAGGCGCTGCTTGCTCGGATATTAGTTCCCTGTAGATTTTACAAACAATCTATTAATTAGTTCCATTATGTTTGCTCGTGTATATACTGTACTCTCCTCTTATTAAATGTTACGCTCTTGTCGGTGGAGTGACATCTATGCCTCATTTTCCTCTGAAACTTCCTTGTCTTTCTCATATGACACGACATTCGCCTTTTTCTTGATCTGGTTTATAACATCTAGACCTTCCTGTACCTTAATCTTATATAATTAATATAATTCTTTCTTTATTTCTCTCTGCCTGACTTACACATTTTTCTTAATTCGGTTTGTTCCCTTTACCTTAATCCTGTAACGAAACGCTTGCGTTTCGTTTTGCGTTGTTCTAAATTCATACAGCCAGTGTCGGTTTACAATCAGCTGACGTTCTAAATTCAAAATTATTCTGCGCTCTCGCAATGTTTTGACGTTTTTCATCCCTTCATATCGATCGATCGTTCATAGATCGGTAAATATATATTTTTTATTTGTTATATCGAATTATAAACGTTTGTAGGCACCAGTAATTAGCCTGAGTAAATTAATTAAATCAGCGGAAATAATTTGTGTAGTTTTGAAAATTGCTACTTACAGTTATTCCTATATATAACTAGATGAAGATATTAAAAATCCTTGGGTGTGCGGGGCGAACTGAGGGTGTAGGGAGGGGGTAGAAGGTCCTTTTTTTCAGGTTTTTGCTCATATGTGTAAAACCTGCACGAATACCATTACGGTTATTTCGAGAAAAACATTCAACATTAAATTTCCTATAAATTTGGTCTTATTCATTTTGCTGTACGGTTAATACTGTAGAAACTACAGGGGGGTCAAATTCATTAATCCGCTGTTTTCTCTGCTAATTTCAACACGAGTAAAATATTTTTTTAGTATGTTAAGTACTTTTATGTCGAGTATTTCTTAGTGTTTCGATTTTTCATCAGATAAAAAATTAAGTCTATCTCAAAATGAAAAAAATAGCCCCGTTTTAGGTTTATCAAACCGGACTCATTATAACATTTAAAACAAATATTTTTATCAAAAACAAAACATAGGAACAAAGACTATTATTTTCTCAATTTGATAACGAAAGAATTAACAAAATCGGTTCAGATTTAGACGAGAGAACAGTGGATTACGAAACTCCATTTTCAGATTTAAGTGTCTCTAAAGTTAAAGCTCCTTTAAGTCAATTGCTGGCTCTTTCAGTTTTGTTGACAAAGAAAGAGACGGCAATAGATTTCAAGAAGCTTAAACTTTAACGACGCTTTGTGCAACTGGCTGCTATACCTAAGTCGAAAAACAAAGTATTGGTCGTCCGTCCCGTACAAGTTTCTTTGGAAAAGTTGTTCAGATTTTAAGGGTTCCGTACCCAAAGAGTACAAAACGGGACCCTGTTATTATACCTTCGATGTCTGTCTGTCTTTCAGCGGGCTGCACGCTCACCCTTAAGGGGCTGATAAGAGCTGAATTACCTCCCTTTCTAACAAAGGGCAGAATGCGCGTGCTTGAACGGAGCGGATTCGCGCTGTTTTACGTTTTTTGCAAATTTTTGCATTTTTCTCAAAATCTGTACCCATAATATTAATTATAAAACTGCTTTATTATTATGCTTAATATATTGAATAATGTGTAAAAGTTTTGGCATCTTAGATTAATGGGTACTCAAGCAAAACGGTTTAAAAGCAAAAAGCAGTGGTGATTTTTTGTTTTTGGCGAACAAAATATATTTAATCGTGTTTCGGAGTCGACCTTATTATTGTAAAGATGCTTAATTATCACATCATTTTTTTTCACGGCCGTATATTCATCACTTTTCGTTGAAACCTGCTCAAGTGAAACGTATAAACTTATCAGCCCCTTAAACTTTACAACTCTTTTGAGAACCTTTATATTTTGAAGTGAATTGTTTATTTTGCTTTATTCATGAGTCGCACAAACTAAAAGCTTATGATTTAGGTAGTTCCCCTAACTTTTCTCATTACGTGTTGTCGACGAGATATGATATATTTTCTGAGTTCTATCAACTTTTTACCGCGATAAAATAAAAAGTTGCGGGGCGACTTACCGAAGACCTGTCAAAATTTCCCGCCAACTAGATGGAAACTATCTTGTTTGTGTTACAAAGTTGATAGTTTGGAAATCTGAAATCAATTTCCTTTGTCTGATAAGTCTCTTCAGTAAAACAGTCTCTAGAATAGTATTAAAGTTTTCAAGAGCTTTGTAAGCTTAGACTTTGGCCATCTACCGACTTAAAACTACGGCCCATTCACAAAAGCATAAAACGTTGACAATTGCAAAAAGTGTAGTGGTATAAATGTGGATATTCAGTGTAAGTGTTTTTCTGTGCGCGATCTGTGGTTACAAACATTTCATCATCATCATCATATCAGCCGAAAGACGTCCACTGCTGGACATAGGCCTCCCCTAAAGATCTCCACGACGACCGGTCCTGCGCTACAAACATTTAGTCTGTTAATATTTTTAAAATATATTATATATTATTAAAACCAATCTAACGCTAGTTTATAATTATAAAACATTAAATATTATTTACGTAAAAAGCGGCTAAGGGCTTATGAACCGGAGGAGGCAGCAGCATCTTTCTATGTATCGTACCATCTTACATACTGCGGTGACCAACAACAGCGGTCACCAGCCGCAACGCTTACAAGCGTGGTGACTTGAAAATTCCCTCTAAAGTACCACGATTTTTTGCTGGAGTTCCTTACTTTATAAACGTTTATCAGGGCTCGGGCTTTATCTGAATTTTGAAATGTCCATAGTCACTCGTCGTGAATAAATTGAAAATCGCTGATATTCAAGCACAAGGTCTTAATTTTTTTTAAATAAAATAATATTCTACTTCTTAGTCGTACTATTCAGTTACTGTCTGACTCAGTGTCTGTCTGTTAGTTAGTGTCTGACTTGGAACGCCATCGTGGATTTTTAAACCAGTTTCTTTCATTTTTGTCTGTCTTCGGCCATTCGAAGGGTGTGGTAATGGAAGGTCCAGAATGGTTTTAATTTTGTCAGACCAACGGTGTGGTGCTCTTCCCCGCGCTCTTTTGATTTCTATTTTGAGAATATACTATACTTTCTCGCCAGTTGAAACTGCACGATCCACACAAGAAACAACCCAACCCAATCCTTCATGTCAAAACTTAATTTGTAGCGTCTCATACTAACACACAGTCACGGTATCGCTTCGTGACTGCACATTTTAATATTCAGACGTGGTTGGAGTCGCCTTGGGACGTGTTGCTATGGTCCCGGCTGATACATCGATACCAGATGGGTGGGACTGTTATGTGCTTTGATTTGAAAATAATATCCGACTGCTTTAGTGTAGTGATACACCTGTGGAAAGTCCCGCGACCGAGAAATGTTTCAAGTATGATACCAGTGGAAGTAACACCAGATGTGTCTTATGTTAACTAAAAATACATAGATTTCTTGCTTCAGACGACGCACATTAGAAATTAATCTACGGAATTAAAAAAAATATCGTTCTGACTTTTCAAAAAGGTTAAGGTGACAGAGCAAACCCTTAACCCGATCGACTTTGTTTTAAGCTCAAATTGTAGCTGACTCAATTTTGCAGAGGATTTTTTCTAAAATTTTTGATATCATTCTTCGTTTTTAAAATATCGAGCGCCAAAATCAAAAATTCGAAAAAAAAAAGATTTTTTTTCACAATTTTGGCCATAACTTTTTTCGGTTTAGATTTTCTCGAATAGTTCTTTTTGCACTTTACAGCACTTGTAAATACGCGTCTTTTGAGCTTTTATTGAATACCATATCTTCACAACTCTCCGAGATATGATGGGATCGCACTTTTTCGTGAAATCGAACTGGAGCGAACGAAAAGACATTTCCAATGTCAAAATCGTTTCGAGCGTAATGAGTGGATCTTTCCGCGTCGAAAAGATTTGCAGGTGTGTCGCTACATTTACTAGCGAAACTCAATGAGCAGGTTTCGCAGCTAAGCGTCAACTGAGTATTAAAAGGTGTCGATAGATGGCGCTGAAGAGAGTTGCTAAAGCACTTAAAATAAATCTGTCATAGATGAAGCGTGAAGTAAATAAACCTCCTCAGGCAACACTTACTTGACAGATAGGAAAAATAAGTTGACAGTTAAATTTTCCTACAACAACGCTATCTATCAAGAAAATTAAAACTAGTTTTTCTTTTTTAAAAACCGGCTCATTGGTTTCGATTTTAATCGGTTCAAATAGTTTCAAACGCAAGGACTACAAAGTTGAGCACATAAATGGGCTTCAACACCATAACTTGGACACAAAATATACAACGTATAACGGAAAGGTGTAGTGGTCAAGTGCGTGTCGGACTCGCGCGCATTATATACACTTATGCGTGCTGCGTGTCCATAACCAAGACATATTTTTACCTTAGTGGTACGGAACCCTCGGTGCGCGAGTCCGACTCTCGTTTGACCGGTTTTTTTGTAATTTATTCTTCTTATCTGTAACTTAGTTCACACTTCCTAAAAATGTAAATGCATGTATGTAGTCCCGATAAGTATTCAAATGTGCTACGAATTAGTAACATCTTTCCAGGGACTACATAAGTACTATACGTACAACCATCTTTCTTCAAAACAAATTTAAAATTGTTTTAAGAGCAAATATTTTTTGTGTTTAAATATAAGAGTCGGCTTATAGTACCCACCTAATTGTCCCTTTCTAACAAGAAGAAACGGTGAACGTGAAAAAAGATAGCCAGGAAACATTCTAAACAAAACCTTCAATTTGACATAAAATAACATACAGTTAAGCCACAATCACACATTCTTAAATTCAAAGAATAATTCGGCATACTTTGAGGAGACTTGATTATGTTAATTTCAGTATCCTTACTTTAACGAGCAATGTATGCCGAATTAGTTTCTGAACTAAGCAAGGTGTGATGGCTTTAGGGTTCGTAGCGGACGTTGTTAAGGGGCTGATAAGACCTAAATACGCTTCACTTGAGCGGGTTTTTAAGGAAAAGTGTTGAATATATGGCCCTGAAAAAATTATGTTATAATTAAGCATCTTTCCAAGAATATGGCCGACTCTGAAAAACGATTAAATATATTTTGTACGCCATAAACAAATCCAAAGGTAACTCTGCTTTTTGCTTTTAAACCGTTTTTGTACCCATTTATCTATGATGCCAAAAGTTTTACACATTATTATATATATTATGAACAATAATATAGCTGTTTTATAATTAATATTATGGGGAGAAAAATGCAAAAATGAGCTACAAATGCGCTCCGTTCTAACTTAACACGCGCATTCTTTCCTTTGTTAGAAAGGGAGGTAATTTAGCTCTTATCAGCCCCTTAATCAAAGCATCATAAAGCTATGAAGCCATCGATGTTTTCTTGGCAGCGTCGTCGATGTAATTACCTTTCAAGATATAATTACATATTTACATTAGAACTGACTCTGAGTTCAAAATGATCGATGGAGTGTGTTGCAATTTTCTTGGATCTGATATCATATTATAACTATCTTGACTTAAGGCTCTTCTTAAACTTCGAGAAGTTAAAGCGTTAATTCATAATACAGGGTGTTAAAAATTACGATGATCCTTCTAAGGGGTGATTCTACACCACTAATAGAGTGTAATCAAAATAGAAAACGAATAGTTTTTAATATTAAACCTTTTTTTCTTGAATTGGAGTATTCAAAGTCCCGTGTGGTGCCGGCAAAGAATAGTTCCATCCCATACATACCCGTGGGTGTCATAAGATGCGACTAAGGGTTATAAACTGGAGGATGGGCAGAAGTATCCTCCTGTGTATCATATTATCTTACTGCGGTCACCTACAACCGCGGTCCATGATGTCAGCCGTAGCGCTGCAATGCGAGGTGACTATGGTACCCCCCCTCCACATTTTTCCAGCAAAAGCTAGAATTCAGGAGGGAGCTCCCTGTCCTGTAGAGGACGGTTTATGGGATGTTATGATGATGATGAATTTATTGAATTGGATAGGAACTTGCTAGTGACTGAATATTAAAGGTTACAAAAACATCATTGTCTGCATCACCAGCGGATCAAAGAGGTAAAAGGTAGAAGTGTTAAGAGGTAGTGTTAAGGAAAAATATTTTTTATACAATCTATAAGTGATGTAGAATCAGCCCTTAGAAGGATCGTCGTACTTTCTTTTACATTCTGTATATAGGGTGATTTTTAATTAGTTAGAAAAAGGTATGCATGTACTCGTGAAACTGAACACTTTCCCCAAGGAACATAGGTCGAAATACGAAAATCAAGTTTTGACCTCCCATAGAAACTGCATCAGCTGATAGCGCATTTTGTATGGGAGGTCAAATATGGTTTTTCGTATTTCGACCTATGTTCCTTGGGAAAAGTTGTTCAGTATCATGAGTAAATGCATATCCTTTGCTATCAAGAACTAATTAAAAGTCACCCCATATTGATTAGATTATTTTTTTTAATTCTCATTTTCGTAGTAGGATCGCGTTTGTATTGTATTGCGTTTTGAAAGTCGGTTTCTTTTTCTTTAGGGCTAGATTGACGTCAAAAGCAAGTAATGATAAGCAGTAAAATTTAAATTACTTTGCATAAAATTTTACTTATCTTTTCCTTCCCGGTGACAATTTAATAAAGTACAGGTGGAAGGCTCAAAAGAGACGGTAAATACGCGCCTCTTTTTTATTAAATCGTGTACCTATTTGCTGTGCCCGCATTACATACGCATTTTTACGATTCTTTCAACAAAGCATGTAGAATGTAAGATTTTTTTATATGCTTTATATTAAAGTCGGTATTTTTTTTTAGGGTTCCGTTCTTAAACTGTGCCAACAGGACCCTTATGCTGCGTCAATGTTGTCCGTCCGTCTGTCCTACCTAAAGAGGCTTCTTCTTCTATCGTGTATATGGCAACACTCAAGGAATTTGGAATTATGTCTCATACTTTTTTAGACCAGTATTCGGCAACTCAGATATAATTTGGTCTGTCCTTGTACAGATCCTTTAGCGAGCATGTTGTAGGGCATGTTGTGCATGCTGTGAGTGAGGTGGGACATAGTTTGTGGCATACACCGCAGGCGCAGATGTTTTGCTAGCTTCTATGTAGCCCCGCCGGCTCAGGTTGTCTTTGCATCTCCCAACCTGGGTGCGCATTATATGAAGGCCTTCCAGGTTTCCCAGGGAAGTTTATGTCCAGGTGGTAGTTTTTCTGCCGGTGGGACAAAGTTAGGCAGGGAGAACTCGATACGCCATAAGTCCATACTGGATTTAAAGAGGATGTAATCTTACGAACTGCTAGCTACAGAACAGCTAACAGGTAAAATTTTTCAAAGAGTTTGTTGTTATAACGACTATCAAATAACCTAACAAATAATAATAGAAGGATAAAGTACAAAATCTCCTTTTTGGAAGTCAGTAAAAAACCTCACCTCATTACAAGTACTCAACTCACGGACCTTAAGCGGGTCTCTGGTTTTGGTGTTGTAGCGTGTAACTTTAGTTCTGCTTATTCTGGTTTTGTTTTCACTTGCTTGTCGTGTGTACCTATTCATAAAAGCATAAAATTAGGCATAGTTTTATTGCATAGAGTGGAATTCTCTGCTTGCGTCTGTGAATCTCTTCAAGTCGCGAGTGAATAGGCTTCTTCTGGGAAAGCTCGTTCCATCGTCGACCTCATCTCTGTCTTTAAGACTAGATCGAGGTCAAGAGTAAGCCCATTTTCAATAAACAAAAAAAAACCCTCTACAACAAATAATGAAAACTGGCCAATTGCGAGTCGGACTAAACTCAATTAGGCACAGTCTCTAAGATCGCACTACTAAACTTGAAACTAATAGTATTTTACATCTCTCATATTCGGTAAGTAGGTCTTTATTACCCCCAAATGGGGCTTGTAGGTGACCAATTAGCGCTCTAGGGTAATAATGTAGCTAGAAAAGCCCTAGGGCGGTAAGTAATTGAGTTTTGAAAGAGTGAAGTGTTTTTTTTTAATAACTTACCGCCCTAGGGCTTTTCTAGCAACATTACTACCCTAGAGCGCTAATTGGTCACTTATAATTCGGTGGTAATAAGGACCTAGGTACTTACCTCACCATCGAGATGTGAAGCAGAGTTGTTAGCTCGGGTGTAAGCATCAATTGCACCCTCGAACTATAGGCGCCCTCGCTGCGCTCGTGCGCCTAAATATCTCGGGCTGCAATTGATGCCTTACAGCCCTAGGCTACTAATCTACTATTATTGTGTGGTGTACGTAATCCTTGGGACGAGGCTGACTCGCATTTGGCAATTTTGTCTTTCTTATACAGGGTGTAAAGGTCAGCCTTCCGAATACTAAAGGAGCTTGATCCGACCACGTAACTGAACTACCTTCAGCGAATAAAACTTCCAGGAAATGACTGTCCAATCGAGTTTTCAATCTTATATAAAAAGTGAAAGTGCTGCCCGGTTTCATATTTTGCGGGTCGGCCTACTAAAATTTAAACTTAAAAATATAATGTTGCATCCTTAGAGCGAAGCTGACTCGCATTTTGCCGTTTTATTTGTCTTCTGTATATTTTTAAAATATTCTCCGTCGTACGCCGAGACGTTACTTCTGTTAATTCTCATGCTGTCCTTTTCAATTTCATTGACAATGAAAGTGACAACACGAGACTTAATGAACGATTAACTTTAAGTGACGTCAGAGACAGTCTGATTCTAAACTCCGGCGTCATAGCTCAAGTAGAAACTCTGTGCCAAGTCTTTACTTACCTAGATTCAAATTCATATCAAACGATTGGTTCGCCTGGCATACGTTTGAGCTCGTCATATTGGTATGTAAGACGGATATTGGCGGGCATGTTTACTTCCGGTTTACTAACTAGGTGATGAGCTTATAAAGGGTGTTAGGAAAGAATAACCGTATTTTAAACTATGTGTTCTAAGGCATGGAACTGAACTTTACTTGAGGAGAACAGGGCGAAATACGATTTGTTTCTGATTTCTTATACTGGTGGTGTAATGAACCACTTTCCCCACGGCAAAGATAGTAAAAATCGATTTGTTTCTGACTTTATAAACAAGTGAAATGTAAGCGAAACTGTGTCTTCTAGCCATGACACTGAACAAATTTTCTTAAGGAGACTAGGGTGAAATACGATTTGTTTCTGACTTCTTATACTGGCTGGTGTAATGTAAGCGAAAGTATGTGTTCTAGCCATAATACTGAACAACTTTTCCCAAGGAAAATGGGGTAAAATTCGATTTGTTACTGACTAGTGTGTAACAAAAAGGATATACCTACCCTTAAGGATGTGAATATGCCCATAAAACTGAACAACTTTCCCGAAGCAACAGGTCAAAATAAAAATAAAAAGTTACCTCCCATAGAAACTGAATAGCGCTTTTTGTTTGGGAGGAAATTTTTTTTTTCGTATTTCGACCTATGTTCCTTAGGGAAAGTTGTTCAGTTTCATGGGCAGAATCACACCCTACAGGGTTGATATACCCCTTCTGTTACACCTTGTAGACTAGTGCAATAGAACCGAAACTACGTGTTGTGTCTTGACACTGAAGAACAACTTTCCCCAAGGAGAATTGGGCGAAATTCGTGTAATATTACGACCATTTTTATGGGATTTTGAACTTTATTTTTAGGGTACCGTACCCAAAGGGTTAAAAGATAAAGCTCTTAAAATGTCTGACAGACAGACAGACGACGTAGGTTTAGTACTAGTGTCTTCTTGGGTACGGAACCCTGAAAAGAATCTTCCCCTATTTGTATGGTTTGTTGACAATTAACCATTTATCCATGGTCCATTTATTATAACGCTCACCTACATATTAGCTATTACTATGTCAAAACCAATCGACAAAAAACTACAGAAAAAACAAGTTTGTAAAACATTTTTATTCTTTCCGTCAAATTTACTCTGGTTTTAGTTTCATTGCTGCAAAATATGTTGGTAAGCGTAGAAATAAACAAAAAAAAATGGAATATAAATGCGTGCATTGTCTCTATATACACAAGGCATCCGCAAGAGAGATAGACGGGCAGTAACGAACGCAGAGTTGGTTGATATTGCCTATGCTTGACCTTTAGACTTATATATGGAAGGTTCATTCTTTATAGGTTTGAACTTGGGTAAAGAGCTAAGAATAGTTACAACCCGGGACACTACATACAAAGAGCGCGAATTGGAAATTTGAAATTGGAAGGTCGCGTAGGCACGCATATTCAGTACAAAAGACCCTCAGAAGCAACGCTAGAATCTCGCGGGCGGGTGCGCGCGGGGGTGCGGGGTGGATTGCAACGGGGGGCGGAGAGTGTCCGTTCTTAATGATAGAACTATTTTTTTATGTCACAAGTGGGCCAACGGCTACTGGCTTACTTTGTTCTGTGGAATAGTACGGACCAGCTGTTAACATTCATTCTTCTTGAGTTTTTGTATCTACTCGTACCTCTATAGGGCATACTTAAGAGAGAACGGGCAGTAAAAAACTCGCTGTTAATAAATGTCGCCTACGCTTGACCTTTACGCGTATTTATGGATAACCCCATATCTACCCGTGGTTGTCATAAAAGGCGACTAAAGGATTATGAACCAGATGGTGAGCAGCAGCATCTTTCGGTGTATGGTACCATCTGTTATAAAGCAGTCAGCAATTAATATCAACATCGTAGATTTTACAAAAGTTACAAGTCAGAAGGTAACAAGGAAATGGATCTTTGATTCCCTATTCATTTATTCAATCTTCCCTCATCTTGTCATTTCTGTCAGTCAGTTAAATAGACACTCTGTATGTTGCGCGAGGGAAGTTTACAAAATATCAGAGCAACATTTTAAACAAACACATGTGCACTGACGTTTTACGGCATTTTGTGTCTTTTTGATGTTATTTATGTGATAGGTAGGGTCTTAAAATATTAACGAGATAAATGTATGACCGTTAACTTTATTCATATGGGGTTTCTTCCTCCGAAAGGTAGGAAATACTTCTGGTGTTCCATTGGGATCGTAATTTTATGCGTGGTCAGTTCAGTTGAGAGAAAAAAGCCGGTTAAGTGTGAGTCAGACTTACGCACCAACACTATCCAACATATTTTCTTGAATTAATCAAATATTTTTCAAATCAAATTTTATGTGGTGTTGACTTGAGAGCATTTAGATTTACTTTAATTATGAAAATAATTGCCTGATTTAAGAAAATGTCTGTTTCAGTATTTATGACATAATATATTTTTCATTTTTACTATGCGCATCCCACTAACGTATTGTTATGTGATGTGACGGTACAAAAAATTTCCTGCCAATATTTAATCTTTTTTTCATTTATTTTTATTTAAAAATACATACACAAAAACCAACAATAAAAACAAACTTAAGCGCAACAAAAACCAGGTATGGTTTCAAATTGAAAGTTGATATTTTTTTCTTTATTTTAGTCTTGAAAATTCTTTGTTCGCCTTTTTACATTAAAAAAGCAGTAAGGCACTGTTTACACAAAGCATTATAAGAAATAAACTATTATTTACCTTGTTCATGACTAACTCAACGCCAAAGAGAACAGCCCTTTTCGAATAACAATATGCTAATGCAAATATTGCACAACACTCATTCTTATGCACATATCTTAATCAAATTGAGATTAATATTGGTAATTTCCGGCTTTTCATAACTTCCGAACGAAAAAAGAGGGTTATAAGATTTTTTTTACTTACAGGTTCAGCCAAGTCAGGTCTGTTTAACTCAGCTTTTATTGTTAAGCTCCACATTGTCATTGTATTGAAAACTACTAATTTGTAATACACTTTTATGTAAAATTAAAATTTAAAGACAGGTCATGCATTTTCGGATGCATGGTTGTTCGTGCTGTGCTCTATGTTTATTTATTTACTAAATCGGTGTACTTATCGGGTTGTTCTGTTTTCCGCGTTTTGCTATCAATAAGCAGCCATATTAGTATTTCGAATCATGAATTCTGTTTGAATTCGAAACGGCAAGCCAACAATAAAAAGAGTGTAAGCAATATATTTTAAGTAAGACTAAATTACATGAGGCTTTAATGACGCATGGGGGTGTTTTAAATTTAAAGTTCAGTGTTACAATATTGCTTTGTATAGTAATTTGAGTAGAGTATGGGTTTTTATTGAGTGTGCTTTCATCATGAAAGACCCATTCACATTAGTGATGTTAATACACGATAGTGATGCTCTCTGATCGATACTTACAGGATGTTCTAAAAGTGAAAAGAAAATTATATATTCCGTCTTATGACAATCAGATTCAACGAAAACATATTTAACAAACCCTTTCATGGACAAAATTAAATATTGATACTTCGTCATTCTTGTGGTTTTGGGACCTTAAACGATCCGAAAACATGCACCACAACGGAAATGCTTGAAAAACATTCCGGGCTTTGTTTTTCTAACTGGTAATATATACTAACATCACTGAAGAAAATTATTTCATCAGAAATTCAATTTATCTGGCAATGCATAGAAATCGGGCAGCAGAAGTCGAGCTACTAGCGCCGGTGTAAAAAAAGAACTAGAAAAAATCTTTACTTTTACTAGAACCCTAAAGGGCGCTTTCAATATTTAATAGAAAAAATTATTAACCTTTTTCATTTTGAGATTTTTTATCATTTTAATGAATGAATAAAAAATAAACAAATAATAATAAACACTTCACTTCTTATTTTGACTCTCTTTGACTTTTTGGCTTTTTATCTCGGCATTATTTCTTTGTTTACGAATAACGATCTAACTCTGTAAACTGATTCTTTTTGTGATACAATTTTGACTTTGGTCTGTCTTATACAATTTATTTCATTCAAATTTAACAAACATTGTTGATGATATCGCGAGTTGTGTCTCATTTATATTGCTTACTCCCCGCGGTCTATGAAAAAATTCGTAGAGGGTGGAAGGAGGATCAAACATATCTTATGTTGCCGCCTGATGAATACTCGCAACGATATAACTATGTTTTTGTAACTTATAAACTTAGAAGTACGGTCAACCGCACATCGGTACAAACTTTTTCAAGTCTATTACCACGCCATAGGGTCCAAAAGTGTTTCTACCGACGAGCGGCTGTGTGTACGAAGCTTTCAAAAGTACAGGTTTTTTGTTAGAACGTTACACATTTTTTCTGGAATTTCCAATGCTAATAAAAGGGCTAAATAAAATAAATAAAATGAAAAGAAGATTAGACGACTAGGTAAAGTTTCTATAAATTATTTTATCTTCGCTTTACTAATAAAGTAAACATTCGTGAGTAAAGAGGGGACTACATTTTTTTGCTCTTTAATTTTTGATAAGGACTTTTAAATTATATCCTTTACTATTTGATATCCTATTCTATTAAATGAGCAATATTTGTATATATAAATATATTATTGTAATCGGTTTCTCGAAAACGGCTTTAACGATTTCGATGAAATTTAGTATACAGGGGTTTTTGGGGGCAAAAAATCGATCTAGCTAGGTCTCATGTCTGAGAAAATTCGTTTTCATCGTCTTTTTAAATATTTCTTAGCGCGTTTTAGTGCGTTCAAGAAACTTACAGCGCCATCTGTTGTCAAGTAGCATAGCTTGCTCACCCGATGATATTTTAATCATACAGAGCATAGCTCGGTCGCCCAGGTACTCGTAAATAAAATACAGAATGTAAATAAATACCAACATAACCTTAAACTAAAGATTCAGACCATGAAACTGAACCACGTTTTCCAAGGAACATAGGTCAAGAAATAAAAAGAAATCGTCTTTTACGACATAAAAAACTTATTTTTTTTATATCAGAACAGACAAACGAGCACACAAGTCATCACTGCCACCCATGGACAATTGCAATGCCGACCTTTTAATAATTTGTTAACCCGCTTTTTGAAAACCTCCGAATCGTAACTATAACTACAAGGTGTAACAGAAAGGGTATATCAACCCTGAAGGATGTGATTCTGCCCATGAAACTGAACAACTTTCCCTAAGGAACATAGTTTGAAATACGAAAAAATATTTTTGACCTCCCATAGAAACTGAATCAGCTGATAACGCATTTTGTATGGGAGGCCAAATTTCTTTTTTCGTATTTCGACCTATATTCTTAAGGGAAAGTTGTTCAGTTGCATGGGCAGATTCACTCCTTTCAGGGTTGGTATATACCCTTTTTGCTTCATCCTATCTTATCTTACTAATGTTATAAACGCAAAAGTTTGTAAGTATAGATTGATGGACGGATTGATGGATGTTTGTTACTCTTTCACGCAAAAACTATTGAATGGATTTTAATGAAACTTTACAATAATATAGCTTATACATCAGAATAACACAAAGGCTACAATTTATAAACCTGCGCAGACGAAGTCGCGGGCACCAGCTAGTCTTGTATAAGGGAAAAACCTTGAGGAAAGGTGTTCAGTTTCATGGTCTCAACTTCTGTTTTCGGGTGATGAATTTTTACACCCTGTATGGTATAGGTAGTACCTACACAATTTAAAATCACTCATGTCTTTTAATTATAAATTAAAGAACGAGGAGTCAGTCAACCAAAAATGCAATAATTTCACAAAACTCTTTGCCAGAGGCGATTTATTAATCAAAAATATTCACAATAATTAATGTCTCTCTCAATATTTCCATATTTCGCAAAATTGGAAAATGATTCAATTTCGGTTATTATCTTTGACACGCTCACAATTAAATATTGGTAATAATATCATCAATTAATTTAATTTTAATTATCTCCTAGTTTTTGCCTTAAATTCCGTTTTTAATATGAAATAAATTGTTTTTGTATTTCGAGTATGAATATGCAACAATTTAGGATTAATTATAAGGATGTTAATTTGATTAGCTCAGTGGCGGGATCAGTATCAGAAACTGAACAACTTTTCCCAAGGAACATAGGTTAGTAGGTTAATTGGTTAGTAGGTAGGTTCCTTGGGAAAAATTGGTCAGTTACTGATACTGATCCCGCCCTTGAGCTATGGCACGCAATCAAATTAACACCCTATATTTGCTATATTTTCATAATCTTTCCTAGATACAGTTGATAAGTATTTTAATTTATTTTTGACTCGGGAAACATAAGTATTATCCAACATCTAGTTTCGAATCACCCTGTACAAACTCGGACGGGAATGCCTGAACGGTTCGTTGTTTAAACATCAATGGGACGTATCCAACTCCGAAGGGATCTTCAGACGTTTACGATGGGAACAGCCGTGCAATGGATTACAGACAGTGTTGCCAGAATGTTTATTTTACACTTACACGAGTATTTATTTTGTAAAATTTTCGTCTAATATTGCGGAGGAATTTGACAATACAGTAAACTTTAAGTACTCTTGTAGGAATACTTTTCTAATTTCGTTGTTATTAATTGGAAAACAAAAGTAACAGTCATTCATGAAGAATATTTTAAATAATTCTTATTTATGCAATCTTTTTTGTAGGGATTCTATACTACATCTCACGTTATTATACTGATTAAATATAATGTAAATGAAATATTGATTAAAACCACCTCATCAATTAAAAAAACATTCTCACGTGTATAAGATAGTAATTTAGTTAGATAAGATAAGATTATATTTATTTATTTCATACTATTCATTCAAAATTACATAAATTGTTCAGATGTCAATGTTAAATAATGATCCTCAAATAATATAAAAACAAAAACGAATTAAAACAGAAATACAAACATGTAAACAGGCGGCTGGGACGTTAAGGTTATATACCCCTTTTTACGATCACCTCCAAGCGCGAAAAAATGTCAGTGGAGGAAAATGTTTAGCAAATCCACAAATTACGTTTTTGATATTTTAGACAGAGATAGCTTTATACACAAACACATGTAGCCGTCCTTGTCTTTCAAATTGTGTCGCACTGCTCGGATGCCAAAAAAACGTGGCCAATGCTTAAAGTCTTTAATCTATGGGCCTAGATAAACTGACAACTGCAGCGTGCTAAGCCGGCTACTGTATACCGAACAACTAAATCTAAATATTGAAAATCGATAACCCAAATAGAGACTATCTATCCGACTGGCAACACCACTGAGTACGGGGCATAGAATAGATTATGAAGGCTTATGGGATGAATGGTGAAGGGCTTTGAAGTTCAACATGACAGTATTGATATATCGCCCGCTAACGATCACGGCCGTCGAGCTCTCGAGTGGGTAAAATAGGATGTATAGCTTATTGAGGCACGGCATGTGACCGTTTAAGTTAGAAGAAAGACTGCGATACCTACTGAAGATCAAAGATTTCGGACCTCCTTGCTTCGCTCGGAATAGATACCTTGCTAATTTATTTCAGTAGGGGATGACATCTGCCAATATGTCACAGCGCCATCATCGATGATCCATAGGAAATATTCAAAATAATCTGTCAAATCCATAGAACAACGCCTACACCACCTAGTGACGAATTTTTTTTTTTAATTCTCCTTCTAAGTACCTTTATTTTTCTGTGCTGACGATACAGCCCAGACATTACAGGGGATGGAGAAGTAAGTGCGTTTTCATAAAAGGGCCCATACAAAGCCCTGCCTGCAGGGCCCTGCTTGCAGTGCCACTGCCAATCGTACTTTGTGTGGGCATGCAGGGCCGACAAAATAGCCGTTACATCGGCCCTGCATCACCACACACGGTACGATTGGCAGTGCGCACTGCAAGCAGGGCCCTGCAGGCAGAGCTTTGTATGGGCCGTTTTAAGGCGTATTCTTTAGCCACGATCACACCTTTCCTAATTCAGAAACTAATTAGGCTTACCTACATTGCTCGTTGAAGTAAGGATATTGCAATTAACATAACCAAGCCTCCCAGCAATGTATGCCGAATTAGTCCTTGAATTCAGTTAATCGTGGCTTTACTCGAGCTTCTAGGGGTTCGAACGAAAATTTATGATTTTAAAACAAGTGTATAATCCATTTTTATCGTTTATTCCGACGAACGCCTATTATCAACACATTTTGCAGCCATGCCACTAAAACCAAAGTATATTTGACGGAAAGCATAACATTGTTTTACAAACTTGTTTTTTTCTGATAGCTTAAGTCGATTGCTTTCGACAGAGCTGCAAAATATGACGCCACAAAGTATTATACTGTCTCCTGTGTTTCCACGATAAAAAGTGAGCTGCTTAAAATAAATATGGAGAAATTTTATTAATAATAAAAAAAAGCAAAAGTATACCTTTCACTTTTGATCCTACAGAGTAACGTCCAAATCTGACATTTACATTAATGTTATTGAATGATTCTCAAAAAGCTGTATGAGAAAAAGGAAGTCAGTAATAGGGATTTGAGAAAATATGTACTAAAAAGAAAACCTCACATAAACTAAGATTACCCTTTTTTATTTACATCATCATCATTATATAAAAAGTTCACTGCCAAAATCACATTCACAATTTTTTTCAACATTTACTTAGGTTTAATTTTTTTTACAAACTTTGGTCTAGAGAGCAGTATGCAACGCACGTTTATATGTACCCTTCCTTGCTGGTCTCTACATCATGATAAATGATAAGAAGTATCCCCTAAGTCCCTGTTTCACGGTATTGTGTTGTTATTCAAAATAACAACAAAAATATCTTTGTCTGTTCCTATCGGTTTTCTGTCAACAGTGTTTATTTAGACGACGTCTTTCTGCGACTCAATTTCATAATTTCCAAATTCGAAATGAGAGAGATTTATTAAAATTTATTACATCACAGCCTCTTTGGTCTTATCTTCGCAAATTGTGGAATTTTCTGTCCAATTTTCTATGGATTATCGGCGGTTGGATAGACTTTGATGATTTACAACTGGCCTTATACAGCCTGCTATAAAATCTGGCAACCGTTTGAGAGGTTTTATAATTCTTTTCCTTTCAAAGACTTACCGTTTTATTGCTTACTAGCTGTTGCCCGCGGCTTCGCTCGCGTGGATTTCGTATTTATGTTGTTACCGGTTTTCCGACGCAATGAGATATTTTCCCGTCATTTCGGGGTAATTTTAAACTAAGGAAAAACAGGACTAACCCTGCGCAAATCAATGAGTATAATTCAAGATCCAGCTGATTTTTTTATAATATACAGACGTTACTCATAAATTACTCAGAACAGAGGAACTTAGCAGCAGTATCCTAACAAATGTAAAGAGAGAGATGAGAGACACCTTAATGTAATATTTCAAAACAGAGCCAATTCGCAGAAGTAATTGAGAAAAACTAAAACCCTCTCCCTCTCACTCCCTCTCCCCCCTTCCTCTCCCCCTTCGTCTGTCTCTCCCCCTCCTCCTTCCTCTGTCTCTCCCCCTCCCCCTCCTCCCTCTCCCCATGCCCCTCCCTCTCCCCCTCTCTATCCCCCTCCCTCTCCCTCTTCATCACCCCCTCCCCATCCTTCACTCCCTCCCTCTCCCCCTTCCCCTCCTTCTCCCTCTCCCTCTCCCTCTACCTGTACCCCTCTACCTCTCTACGTCTCTACCTCTCTACCCCTCTACCTCTCTACCTCTCGACCTCTCTACCTCTCTTCGTCTCTACATCTCTACCTCTCTACCTCTCTACCTCTCTACCTCTCTACCTCTCTACCTCTCTACCTCTCTACCTCTCTAGCTCTCTACCTCTCTACCTCTCTACCTCTCTACCTCTCTACCTCTCTACCTCTCTACCTCTCTACATCTCTACCTCTCTACCTCTCTACCTCTACCTGTCCCTATCCCTGCCCCTATCCCTACCCCTTACACCAATTTGACCGCTATCCCTAACATAGAAATGACACCCATATTTATTTTTAGACATTTCAAACCTATCGCACCCCAACCCCATCCCCAGGGGATGATGGTATTTCACGTCCACCACGTTGGATTTCAAAGTTGTTGTGGCTTTCGTCATCAGCGACCCGATAAACCATACAAACGACACCCATATTGATTTTTAGACATTTCAAACCTATCGCACCCCAACTCCATCCCCAGGGGGATGATGGTATTTCACGTCCACCACGTTGGATTTCAAAATTGTTGTAGTTTTCGTAATCAGTGACCCGATAAACCATACAAACGACACCCATATTTATTTTTAGATATTTCAAACCTATCGCACCCCTACTCCATCCCCAGGGGGATGATGGTATTTCACGTCCACCACGTTGGATTTCAAAATTGTTGTAGGTTTCGTAATCAGCAACCCGATAAACCATACAAACGACACCCATATTCACATTTCAACCCTATCGCACCCCAACCCCATCCCAAGGGAATGATGGTATTTAACGTCCACCACGTTAGATTTCAAAATTGTTGTAGTTTTCGTAATCAGCGACCCGATAAACCATACAAACGATACCCATATTGGTTTTTAGACTTTTTCACCCCATTTCCCTTTTTTAGGGGTTGAATTTGGGGTGGAATTTCAAAAACAGTGATGAAAGTTGCATAGAACTACATCATTAATGCCTAAATAAAAAATTATGTGGATTTTACTTTAAAAATAAAGAATTTTCAACTTCATCCCCCTTTTCACCCGAATGTGTGTCGAATGGGTGTCGAATTTTCAAAAACCCTGAGACAAGTAAATATTTATTTTTAGTCTTCAGCCTAAATACAAATTTTGAAGATCCTAACTTCAAAACTGACGGACTTTCATACAAACTTTCATCCCCTATTTTACCCCCTTAGGGGTGGAATTTTGTAAAACCCTTTCTTAGTGCACCCCTAGGCCTCATAAGGAACCTACATGCCAAATTTGGAATCTCTAGACCCAGTGGTTTGGGCTGTGCGTTGATGTGTCAGTCAGTCAGTCAGTCAGTCAGTCAGTCAGTCAGTTAGTCAGTCAGTCACCTTCTTCTTTTATATATATAGATTGGCAACTATTGGATTATCTGTATAGACACTTATAATAACTGCGTCTATCTATCTGTTGGTGTTCATAAAGAACTTTTTATATAAAATAATTTTAGAATGGTGTTATGTATAAATAAATTTTATTATAAAAGTTAAGTAACTTAATTTTTACAAAGTAAAGCGGCCGCTTTAATTGTTTATTCTCTTTGAGTCTTTTTATAGTACGCACTAGGTACCCATTTTACAGTTTACTTAGTAAGACACTACGCACTTAGTTTAAGAAGACTATTTTAAATCGATATTTAAAATAGTGTCAATTTTTATTGGTTGTATAATCATGATGACAAGCAACTTTCCCGAAGAAAAAAAATTATAGATACTCGATTATTTTTTGCGACTCTCCATAGTAAAACGGTCACTTGATCGACTCATTTAGTATAGGAAGGCTAAAAAATTCTCGAGAAAAAAAATTCTCTTCGAAAAAGTTGCTTGATTTCCTAAGTAGAAGTACTCGGCTTGGGGAGCGAAACCAATGAAAATTCCCGCTGTATAGTCGATAGATAAATAAATTACACAAGCGTTCTAACAGGCCGGAAGCTCCAAACCCATAGAGTTTAAAAGCTTGCTTTTACGATGCAAAAATTTAAATTATACCAATCAAGATGGAACGAATCACGTAATAGCTGATATATCTCATCAATAACACTCTCTTGCTAAAACGCGAACTGGTTTTCGAAGGTCGGAACATAATTCTCACGAAGAATCACCTTTTGACATTTTGACCTCGACAGGTGGTGTTGCAAACCCCTGATTATAGGTCTGCTTCGCTGTGAGACAGATCTTCTATGGCACACATAAAATGCTAACCAAAGTAACACTTTGCTTAGCATTTTATGACCAAGTGATAGGAGGAAAACTTTGATGTTAATAAATTAAATTAATTTTAATCAAAACCAGATTGCGTTATTTTAAGGAATCTGAGCAAGGACCTGCGAAGTATTTAGATGATTTGTCGATCTGTTAGTGGTGGAAAGAAAGTAAAGCGCGACCGCGGAAATTGTCTTACGTTCGCTTTTTGTAAATATAGAGAAATATCTGTCGTTACTGTCGTCCAGAACTCTTTTTAATTGACAACATTTTGCTCTGTGGTTTTAACGCTCATGAAGTGTTTTTGTTTTTGCTTTGATAAAACTTACTTATTTTAATTTAAACTTTACCTAAATCTTGTCACGTTTACTTTCCAAATATCTAATTTATTAAGGTTGTTTGTTGATACAAAGTATTTTATTATTCATGTGATGACAACGCCATGTTTCTAAAGCATTTTTCATAAAAGCCATAGAGGAATTCTGTCACTGCGGAACCTGCCTCAAGATTACTAATCTATACAGTTCAATATATGACCTACTGGTCCTTGAAAGTCGAGTTTTGTGTTTTAATGTGCAGAGGATTTAATGATAGATTAGTATTAAATAATAATAGACGGGTATTTTGATTAATTGGCTGTAATTATTGATTATGATTGAAAATAATAGAGACGGTTAATTTGCTTCTGTTGGTTAAAATTATGATTTGACTTTATGGCGATTGTTTAGTCATTTGGAGAATGATTATGTAAAAATAGATGAAACACAGGTTTACGACATGATTCGAGAAGTGGAATGGAATCTTTTCAGATCTTAAGTGAGGTGGATAAGTAGAATATATTTTTTTTAATTACTGCTTTCATTGGCCTCTCATCATAACATCCCATGAAACGTCCACTGCAGAATAGAGAGCTCCCTTCAGACCTCCAGCAAAAACGCGTGGTACTTAATAATAATAATGAAATTTTATTTGCAAAGTATAAACAACAGTAGGAAATAGTAGTAATAGTAGATTAGTAGCCAAGGGCTGTAAGGCATCAATTGCAGCCCGAGATATTTAGGCGCACGAGCGCAGCGAGGGCGCGTATAGTTCGATATTTATATAATTCTATTTTTATTTCAATAAAAATAGTACTAAGATCAAATTAAAAAAAAAAAAACTTAGGAGGGGATTTACCATGGTCACCACGCTTGCAAGCTTTGCGGCTGGCGACCGCTGTTGTTGGTGAAAGATGCTGCTCCCCATCTTGCTTTTCATAAGCCCTTAGTCGCCTCTTACGACACCCACGGATAGAGATGGGTTGGTACTATTCTTTGCCGGCATCACACGGACATAGCCGCATAAAGTAACGACCGTAACGACACTGATAAAACGGAGAGCCAATCAAGATCATTTTTCTTTTGTTTGGCATTTTGTGATTAAGTCGAAAAAGATATTGATAGATTCAATAAAGCGTCTTAGTCAATTTAAATTTATGATCTTTAATTCAAAAATCAAATTGATACAATACAATAAGGTCTTTGCAAGCTCAAATGGAGTACTATCAAAATCATGATTGAATCAGCAATTTTTTTTCAGTTAAAATCGTACTACATGGTGGTATAAATAAAGCGTCCATAGCACACATATACAGTACACAATAGACTAGTATCAACCGATGGTACTGAAGGACATTACATCGCGTATTGAACTGCGATGGATTCGAATTGGAACTGTTTGCGAGTGGAATCACGAACCATTTGATACACCTGTAAATGTTCTATGGGATTTGAAATACGTGGAAGAATTTGAAGAAAGGAAGTGTAACATAATAGTTCGATTCACGTTATTAAGAACACACAGGGTGTAAGATTCAGGTCAGTACACTGAAATGAAAACAACAACAAAACGTTTTTCTAGAAACAAATCGGATTTCCAATGATATTTTTCTGAGAGAAATTTTATTGAAGTCTGCATTTAAGAAAGAAATTTGCATATTTAAAAGTAGCAATTGCACATGCACACTGCGATGCGGAGTAGTTCGGAGAGGCTTCAAAGAGATCTTATTCGCCAAAACTTTCCTGGAAAATTGTTCACGTGTGTTGAAAAACATGAGTTTCTGCAAATTTGGGCGCCTTTTGCATTTCTAGTGACTACTGAAGCTTAGTTAACCTGGAATGGCTTAGTTTTTTGTGGAAAAGCTTATATTCACTGAGCAAGAATTGCCTTTGTAGTGTAGAAATTAGATGAGTTCTTAAAATAAAACAGTCTCGCCACTAAAGGCTAGCTTATCTGTGTCCACTCAGTTTTCAGATCACTACTTATTAGTCCATGCGTATCACCTGTGATGGAGTAAGACTAGGATTTCTTTTTTATTCCCTGCGCAAACTAAAGCCACGATCACACCTAGCTGAATTAAAAGACTTATCCGGCATGCATTGCCGGGAGGCTTGGTTATGTTAATTACTTCAACGAGCAATGTATGCAGAATTCGTCTTCGAATTCAGCTAGGTGTGATCGTGGCTTTACTCTAGCTCTGACCCAAAAATTCTAGAGGGAACTCCTCAGAGAAGTTTTTTGTTGGGTGTGATATGATAAGAACCCTTTGATATCTACATAATTATACAAGGTGTAAGGGACGGTGTACCGAAAATGCACGTGGTCAGTCAACGAAACTGAACAACTTTCCCAAAGAAACACTTCTGGGAAATAAAAAAAAATTACCTCTCCATACAAATTTCCTACTCTGATAGAACAGTTTGTATAGAGAGGTCAAAATTTTTTTTCATTTCCCAGAAGTGTTACTTTGAGAAATTTGTTCAGTTTCCTAGACTGAGCACGCTATTTTAGTTTTCGGTACACCGTCTCCTACAATCTGTACAAGGGTACTTAGTTACGAGTAGGTACATAATCTGCCTTAATACCTACATCGAACATACATACATACATAACATCACGCCTCTTTCCCGTCGGGGTAGGTAGAGACCACAGTCCTCCACCTGCTACGATCTTGACATACTTCCCTTGCTTCCTGTACTTTCATCAATCCTTTCATACATGCTCGTCGGTTTAGGGTACTTTTAACCTGGCCTTTATTCAGAATATCGTCGTCGAACGAACGCGTAAATAAGTTACAAAAATAAAACTTTCGAATTAGGATTCGTATCGCAAAGTACTTTCTTCATTCAGAAAACATTTAATCGAAAGCGCAAGTCCAACTTTCTGCGGTTACACATTTTGAGGAGGCGTGAATGGATTTGAATTCAAAAAGCCGCAATTCAAAACGATGTCACAGATTACATACATTACGATTTCTATGATGCAAGAACGCCATTTAAACCTCAGTAATGGTACCGTGGTACGAGAATTTGCGCCCACGACCTTTATACAGCTTGTAAAGCACTATTGGTCGTATAAGTAGGTAGTAAATGATCGTCGCTCAATAGATCGTGTCCGGAATCCACAGTATTGGCGATGGTACAGCACAATAGCGGGGCGCCATTGTTGTTAGAACGTAGGCACACATGCCATTCCGAGCCGGAATTTGAGGTTTTGTATTGATTTGTTTGGATTAAGAATACTACCTAGCTACTTACAGTAAGTATAGTAATTTGCGAATCATCGAGCAAAAATTCAAATTACTACTGCTATTTTTATTTAGTTAAATTTTTCGCTAATTAATACAAAAATACAGTTAATGTACTGAAAGTACTATTTTTGTTAGCAATTTTTGGTTCAATATTACGATTGTGGGCGTGCGGTCAATACTGTACGGTTGTGCTTTGTGTGCATGTGTGAGTGATCGTACTCATGTAAACACGGACTGACGAGAGTAATTGACTTTAGTGGACATATGGAGATATTTTTCTTATCGAAATTGTTGTTAGACGTTGAAGTTGCACGATGAAATTTACGCGAATCAACTTTTTGCACATATGTAGTTGGTACTTATTGCATTAAAAATAAAACCTAATATTTGCAGCAGTGGCTCCATCTAGTTGCGTTCGGGGCTAAGCTGGCCGTCACAGATCACCTTAAGGTGGTTGCCACAGATAAATAAATAAATTTATTGCGTCATAAATACAAAACATTTAATAAGGATTGTTTGATTGGCGGCAATTTGGGGTAGTTCTATATTTTATTATCCATCACATGTCATCTTAGCTTATCGTGAATAGCTTTGTATTGTAAAACTGCCAAAAACGGCCACTTTTAGCACTTTACCAATACAAAGCTATAAATGATAAGCTAAGCTATGATGTCATGGGTTATAACATATATAACTGCCCCATATTGCCGCCAAACGAACAATACTACTGAAAAACTTATTTCTAAAAGTAAGGTGCTGCCACCCAGCAACCGCCTTAACAAACGGGCTTTTAAAATTACGGGATTGAAGTGTGATGTATATGTTTGTATAATTACACTTATACGTAGTAGTTTAAGGGGCTAACTGCGCCGTCCACTAGCGCCCCCATCAGTTAGAAAAATATTACTCGCTAAAAACAAAACTTATCTGAAATACGGAACGACAGATTGAAGTAAAGGTACCCTAGTTAATATAGTTAATAATAATAAAGTAAGTATACAAAAATATTGCAATAAGTAGTGGCAATCGTGTCTGCCCCATGTTCACATAATTAAAGATGGAAATGTCAAATGCTTTTAAACTGTATAAACCTTTCATCAGTAAATGTAAATGCTTCCCCTCTTCTACGCTTGTGTGTGTATTAATTTTTCAACTTCTAAAAATCCTTTATTTTTGCTTTATGAATTCGAAATTTAATTTGCATAAATTAAACGAGAATATTTTTTTTACGGAATAAAACTTGGTAAATATTCGTTCGGTTTGAAAAAGGCAGAAATGCAATTCCAGAGTTCAGCATTATGAGGTTCGTTCATTTTACCGAGAGCATTGCATTACCTTTAGTTGGGTACACAGATAAGTACTAAGCACACGGATCCGGCATTTCCTAGTGTTGCCAACTCTCTTTGAGCAAATTGGCTAAGTAATTAAAAATAGCTAAACTTGAACCGAGTTAGTTTACTAGTATTATATAATCTGTGACCGAGTTTAGGATACTTTTATCCTTTTTTTGTGTCTTTTTTGTGGCTTCTCATAAATTATACTAGCTTTTGCCCGCAAATTAAAAAAAATATACCAGTGTTTAAGTCAAACTATTAGCTATCAAACAAAAAGGTTTCATTAAAATCGGTTCAGTAGTTTTTGCGTGATGCTCGAACAAATAAACAAACAAACAGACATAAAGTCCAAAAATCTGAGATTTAGATTCATGGCTATCACAACAGCATAATTATAATAATAAATAATAATTTAAGGTAAGTATTTTTTTATATAAATAAATATCTTTAATGTACAGACAAAATGAATTAAAAATTTTATAATACATAGTAGAGATTAGTACCTACTTAATTATTTAAAGTTCTTTTGAAAAGTTTCTATTGTAAAATGTCATTCATTAAAATAAAATTTTTAAATCACCTTAAGTTGGCATTTATACTTTCTCAGGCGATAGGGAATTCTTAATTTTATAAATTAAATCACATATTCTCATTCTGTAGTAAAATAATACAAAATACAAAAATTTATTCTTTTCTCCCACATATAAGTACTTACAAAATATGAAATAATAGTAGATCTTAAGGTCTATGTTAGCGGTACTTGTTTATGCGGGAAACAGGACACCAAACTAGGTTAACCTGTGCTGGTATCCTGGCTCCCCCTCGTTGGAAAATGTAAAATAGTAAAATAATCCTTACATACCCTTAGGTAACTACATCTTGTTATACAGGATGTTAAGTAAACTGCGTAAAACCTCTCGGGTGGCAGCTCTGAACATGAAACTGAACAACTTTTGTTCTACGACTTTAGTAGATTCGCAAAAAAAATTGCTTTTTTAAACAAATTGGCTCGGCCTTAGAGCAAAAGTTGCTCAGTTTCATGTCCAGAGCTTCCACTGGAGAAGTTTTGCGCAATTTAATTAACCAGTTCCATATCGTTTGTATTATCTTCTGTATTTTATCATTGTTTTTAAAATGGCAACACCGGCATTCAGTACTCGCTACAGATCTCTCTCAACTCAGGTTCAATCAGGAAGTAGAACAAACTCTTCTTTCAAACAAATATTTGCTGGATTCTGATCCGGAACACAAAACTGAACGAACCGTACGTTACCTTAGCTTAGTTACTTCAATTTAAATTGAACTTTCTCAGATAAATAGAGTCGGCAGAGATCAAATAAATATAGTACATATTTTAAAAATCGTTGGTTCTGCAAACATGCATTACAAACATACCTGGGTATGTTTGTAATTGTCATTCGAATAAATCAGACACACACACACAGCACACACACACACACACAGTACACTCGACAGCACGTCAGTAGAAACACTTATGGACCTTATGGCGTGGTTATAGAGTTGATCAAGTTTCTACCGACGAGCGGTTGACCGTACTTAAAATTCGTCCCTGTGGTGCCGACAAAGAAAAGCACCAACCCATACCTACGCGTGGGTGTCGTAAGAGGCGACTAAGGGCTTATAAACTGGAGCATGGGCAGCAGGATCTTTCTGTATATCGTACCATCTTACAAACTGCGGTCACCAACAACAGCAGCGGTTGCCAGCCGCAACGCTTACAAGCGTGGTGACTATGGTAAATCCCCTCCAAAGAACCACGCATTTTTGCTGGAGTTCTGGAGGGACCTCCCTGTCCTGCAGTGGACGTTTCATGGGATGTTATGATGTTGATGATAGTAAAATTCTCACATAGAGACAAAATATAATTCGTAGATACAGTTCCAAAACTCATGCCTTGATAAGTTCAAACGTTTTAACTTTCTCCATCAACTTTTTAGATTGAAAATCTTTTGTCGCGAATTTCAGACAGGCGTAGGTGAAAACGCAGAACAAGTCTACATAAGTTCAAATTCGGTATAACTCTATATAGAGTTTTCTATAAAATCTCCTAAATTGTTTATATTGCTTTTAAAATACAATAAAATGTTCCTTCAACTTGTAATTTTATAACCTCTAATTTAGCTGAGATACTATGCAGATAATTTAAATAATAAAAGGCCATAGTTAATGAGACATTGTTACCTGCTCCCACGCAGATATACACTCCATTAGTCATGATCATACATGTTATGTTATCGGCAACCTGCATGATTTGGTATTTTATACAACACCTAGGCAATGTACAGATAAACTAAAATGGTAGGTAATGTTTGATATATTATTTAGTAGGTACTTTATACAATCCCTTATGTTAACATATGTTCGGTATTAAATAAATTTTGTTAAGGTTGATCGTAACATAATTAAGATTAAGGAATTTGGGTCTATCCCTATTATTATAAAAATATTTTGATTGTCTTAATATAAAACAGCTAAAAATAATGTTTCGGTAATAATTGTAAGACAGGGCTTGGGCTTGACTAAAACGATGAGGATTTTTATTATTTCTTTTTGAATTCTCAGATTTCAGAATAGTGTATGAAAGATTTTGCATTCAGTTGAAAGTTTTTTAGAGGGTTGTTTGTCTGTTGTATATAATAAAATAATTAACAAACACAACATTTTTGTAACGTCCAAAAATATTAATTAATGGTAGGAAGGTTTTATACTTATAGGGCAAAATTTACAAGAATTTGTTCAAAATAGCAAGCACAATTATTTCATTACCGCTTCTTCAATAGAATATCCGACACGTAAACAAAAACTGCAAGGCAACCAGTTATTTCAAAGGAGTACTAAGAATAAAGTCCACTATACACGACGCTGAATCAGCTCGCTAACTGGCTCGGGGCTACTTGGCCTGCCAAAAACTGAACAATGACAAAGAAATCACGTTTTTAGTACTAGCACTTATTAAGCTGTCTTGCAAGTGCAATTTAAAGAAAGCGTTGAGTTCATCGCGCCATCCCAGATAGTTGCGGTCTTAGCCCAGAGTTCCAGAGGCATGACCAGACTAGTTCAAATTTAGCCTGGTGATTGCGCAGGTCACATCGGAAATTTGAGTTTTTGAGCGCAGAATGCTGTTCCTGAATTTGTCGGTCAGTTCCAGGCCCAACCTACTAAGCTCTTTGACTTGCTGGCGAACCGCAATCCTGGAACTTTGAGCTTCCGTCAAAGACCAAGTCTGGATTCCATATGTGAGTACCGGGAGAATGCATATGTCCACGAGTTTACAAATTATAAGGACATAATAATAAAACAGTTTGAAAAAGATTTTTAAAAGGTAATTTTATCACCCGCCACTGGCAACACCAATTCAGCGCGAGAAACGTCAGTTCATCATTATCTAATCTGTGGCGCTAGCTGAATCTGCGACATGTAAAGACGCTTTGAGACTGAACCTGCTGTGATTCGCACAAACGTTTCAAATAAAGCTCTGTACGTCAAAGGGTTAAAGCCTTATTTGATTAAAAGAGTACCCTATTCCTAGAAACTTTAATTAAATTCTGGTTTGTCCTAAATAAACGTAGATACTGTTGGACAGGCAGTTTGGACGTCAGATTTATCTCGACTGCCAACGGGAGTATTTGCCTTGGCTGCTAGCCCAAAGATCTTTAAGCAATATACGGAGGCGGTCTCTGCTCTACCTATGTGGACTGACTCGATAGGTAAATAGCTTCTACGGAGATAACTTGCAATAAAAATATTTCTAACATCTAGCATTCATGAAAGTGCATCATAGTAAAGTAGGAAAATTAAAGTCAAAGTAAATTATGAAGTTTTTTTCCAGAATTTTCGAAAATTACTTACTTTTTGAAAATGCTGGAAAAAACTGCCTAATTAAATTAAGGTTAAAGACATAGTAAATTATGAAGTCATAGTACAGAATGTAAAGAAATTTTTCCCGAAAAGTGCATTCAGACCATGCTGAGCAATTTTTTCAGTAGTTACAAAACTTACTCGGTAATGTTTGTTTTAGACTTTCGCACTTTTCAATCATGTTTATTTTGTTCCGGGTCTTAGCGCGATAATAGTTATTAGCCTAATAACTATTATCGCGCTAAGACCCGGAACAAAATAAACATTACTCGGTAATATTCAAGAATCGGATCCCAGAAAAAAAAAATCCCAAACTGCATCACACAGCGCATTGAGCATGGGAACCACAGAGCTCTGAAGTCCATGCGTCTTGCTCTGGGGTGGTGCGCGAGCAGGCGGAGTGGCTCTATCGTTGTTCTGTGATGGGAACTAAATGGGATGCCTAAATTATGTTTTCGTGTTTCGTTCAACCCATGTTCCTTTGGGGAAAAAGTCTAGCATTATAAGTTCCGTTTTCTTACTCCACAGTCTCAGTTTTACGTCTTTTTACACACTATTTGAGTCATAACTTATATGAAGTCATCGTAAAAATATCCTGGGTTCTTATTATCCTTACACTTTTTACGATTGTAATTCAATCCACTCCATTTCTTTTCATAACAGTTCAAGCTTTTGTTTCTCAAGACTGGATTTTCTTAAGATGTTTTCACTTATTTTCTTAAGAAAAGATGGGAAATGTATAAACTAACGAGGGCCCTCCGTCTCGCTTTTTTAGGGATCCGTACTTCAAAATAAAAAAACAGAACCCTTATAGGATCACTTTGTTGTCCGTCTGTGTGTCTGTCAGTCTGTCTGTATATCTGTCTGTATGTCTGTCTGTATGTCTGTCTGTATGTCAAGACCCTTTTTCTCACGAACGGATAAAGGTATCAGGTTGAAATTGATAACGAATATTAAGGTCCATAAACCACACAAGATCTGAAAATTTCAAATGTTACAACGACGCAATCAAAAGATATGGCTTTTTATGTCCTCATCTCCATACATTTGTGAACCAAACCAAAACCTACAGTGTACTTCCCATTGACCTAAAATTATGAAATTTGGCAAAAAGCTAGGTCTCACAGAACAAATAAAGGGAAAAGTCCAAAATCATTAAATATTACGATTTTTCTCACAACTAATAGTAACCAATTAAGTTGAGCTCCCGTTTCAAGAACTTTTCTATAAAAGAGGGGTAAAGTTGGATGGTCGCGTAGTTTTTAAAATCAAAGAGCAAAAGCTTTTAGTATATCATATGGTAGATAGGTACGGAACCCTTAGGGCGCGAGTCCGACTTGCACTTGGCCGGTTTTAGTTTTCATTTTTAGGGTTCCGAACCAAAATAGTAAAAACTGAACCCTTATGGTGCGACTGCGTCTGTCTGTCTGTCTCTTACACCGGTTTATCTGAGAACTACTCACGCTATCGGCTTGCCTAGTTTTATTGCAAACGAAATAATTAGAAAATAATAATTATTATTGTTGTAAATGTATGCCTTGCCCTGTCCTGCCTGTATGCCCTTCAAAGAGACAGTGAAGAATGGAGAACTCTTGTGTCGGAGGCCAAGATCTTCTTTGGGTCACTGAGCCAGTATGTAAGTAAGTATTGTAAATGGGACCTAAATAGGAGAGAAAAAAAAATCCAAATTTTCGTTACCATATGAAAAGGATTTACATGTAATTTTCAAAATAGGTATTTGTATTTTTACGACTCTTAGTTTTCAAGTTATGATAAGAAATGTCTAAAAATACCTTTCTCTCTCCACTCGAAAGTTAAAAAAACACCATTCCTTTACCTTTGAATTTTGCTAAACGAAAAATCTGAATAAATGAAAGTCTATAGAGGTTTGTGTAAATATTACAGGAGAAATAGTAGTATAGTATAGTAGTAGCTCTCTTAGTAGAACACTTTTTTAGGGTTCCGTACCTCAAAATAATAAAAATGGAACCCTTATAGGATCACTTTGTTGTCCGTCTGTCTGTCTGTCAAGATCCTTTTTCTCGCGAACGAGAAGAGGTATCAGGTTGAAATTGATAACGAATATTAAGGTCTATAAACCACACAAGATCTGAAAATTTCAATTTTTCACAACGACGCAATCAAAAGATAGGGCTTTTCATGTCCTCATCTCCATACATTTATGCAAAAAAGCAAAACCTACGGGGTACTTCCCGTTTACCTAAAATTACAAATAAAGGGAAAATTATTAAATATTTCAATTTTTCTCACAAGTAATGGTAACCAATTAAGGTGAACTCCCGTTTCAAGAACTTTTCTATAAATGAGGGGTCAAGTTGGATGGTCGCGGAGTTTTTAAAATCAAAGAGCAATAGTGTATCATATGGTAGATAAGTACGGAACCCTCAGGGCACGAGTCCGACTCGCACTTAGCCGGTTTTTTTTTTTTTGGAAATCTGTATAATACATATTCAAACAAGCTTAGTTTTGTGGTCATAAAAATGGACTTTAATAGTTCCAAAAATACTGAACGTATATCGGAACCCTCGGCGCGCGAGTCCAACTCTCACTTGACCGGTTTTTACGCTCGACTTTAACAAAAGACTCTCCTTTTGCACGTGGCACTTGTTTGACGAAACCATTCTACTCTTCAAAGGTTTCTGTGTCTTGACGTTTAGAAACAGACAGTCTTCAAATGATCTATTTATTTTACCTTTGTCAATGAGCATTGCTCATGCTCGGAAAGTGTAAAGGCTGTCTGTTTGGTTTGTTTGTCGTGGGAACATTGAATTCTTTAAGCAATGGTTTGAGTATTGGTAGTTTGTTTTTTGTGTAGATAGATGTTTGAAAGATGTATTTAGAATTGTCGATTTTGTATCGTTGAATTATTAGCAAAGATAAAAGCTTAAAGATTTGTAAGTTTTTACACATATTTAGACCTTGAGCGGGTCTCTGGTTTTGGATGTTTGTAGCGTAGCGCTATATCAGCTTATACTGGTTTTCTTTCGTACCATTATTTTTAACTACCTATTATAAAGACTAGTTTTGTTGATCTCGTTATCAATTTTGTCCATTTAAAAAGAGATTCAGTCAACTTTAACAAAAGTCAGGTTAATTCATATCACGTCAACTATTGGATTAATTTTGGCCCTCCCTAGCCAAGTTTTTAGTACCTATGTAACAGAATAACTTTCTCAAAATAATCATGGGTCGGAAATAAAATGTTTTTATTTTGCTCTCCCAAACCATTCTACGTCGTCGACCTAATTCTTGAATTTCAGCGATTGACTTTCGAGTGATTTTTAAGACTTCAAAAATTATAAAGAGTCCAGTAAAGCTCTTAAAAGGACATACAAGGTGTTTTATAGGGTTTGGTAAATTCTGAAAGGGCATGATCAATCAACGTAACTTTCAGGAAATGAAAAAGAAAATCGGCCTCTCTCTACAAATTTGCAAACTTGATTATGGACGGTTAGTATGGAGAAACCTATTTAGTTTTTCATTTCCTGAAAGTTTAATTCACTTAAAGTTGTTGTTGTTCAGTTACGTTGACTGATCATGCCCTTTCATTATTTGCCAACTTGTTCATGACACCCTGTATAAGATTTATATCTATGAGAACTTTCGGTTATTTTTTTGGACCTGATATGCGTATGCCCACCTTATTACAGAGGTCAAAAGCAACAACTTTTGTTCTACGACTTTGCTAACAACGCACAAAAATTTTCAACATCCCATACAAAATGGGTCGGTCACGTGACCACTAAAAAAAAATCAGGAAAATTCTAGGACCAGCAATGAGAAAAGACGGAAAATGGAGGGTTAGGAAGAACCAGGAAATAGAAGACCTTATAGCCGAGCCTAACATCATTGGGGAGACAAAGTTAGCCCGACACCGCTGATTTGGCCATGTGGAAAGGATGGGGGAGGTTCGTGCGGTCAAAAGAGCATATCTCGGACGTCCGACTGGTAGACGCCCCGTCGGACGTCCTAGGTATCGTTGGATCGACCAAGTCAAGAAAGACCTGTTGGAGCTTCAAGTGGCCGACTGGCAACAAGCTGTACACAACAGAGAAGAATGGCGGCTCTTGGTGTCGGAGGCCAAGATCCTCTTTGGGTCGCTGAGGCAGCATAACTAAGTGTACATATTTTCAAAAGACAGATAGATACTCAAGGATGAGTTATCATGCTCTGTGGGAACCGAAGATCAATTAATCGTAAAGACCGACATTATGTTTCGAAAGGTGTGGTGTCGACGCATTAAGACACGAGTGACGAAAGTAATAATTTGCGTGCCGGCTCATAACGCACGGAGATTATGTCGTGTGCATTGAAGACATTATCAAATTGAGGATGGGGAGATCAAATGCCGGAGAGCTAGGGCCCGCGGATATAATTTGTGAGAACTAATTAATACTTTTATTTTTGACATTTAGACACAGCAAGTGTCACTGTTAAATTTTTAAATAGATAAGGAGGAAGAAAAATTTTAGAGAATAGAGGAGGAAGAAAAAAATTAAGAAAAATTAAAGAGGAAGAAATCCGGCTCGCGTCAAATTTTTCTTCCTCTTTATCTATTTAAAATAAAAAAAACTGATAAATACATTTAAAATGTGGATATTTGTCCGCATAAAATCCTTAGCTCATTGATTAGGTACTCCTACTAACAAGAGCTACTTTCCCGAAGAAAAAATCCACAAAAATTAAAACAAGGAAGTCGATGCCTTTTCCTGATGTGCACGAAATGTGGCATTTTACTAAATATTTACGAAAATTATTACCTTTTTCGTCAGTTGTAGTTTTACAAATAAACTATAGTCACCACGGTTTTTCCGTGATTAAAAAGAAAAACGTTTTTAGAGCAAATAATGTAATTTTTGCTAAGTCAAATTATTTGGAAAATTATAAGAGTTCGGAAGTACTTGGGTAACCTAAATTTGACGTATGCGAAATTAGCAAAACCACTCTGCAGGATAACAAATTTATACTACTTACTGTTGGAAGAATTAAGCTTAAATAAATATATTTTCCACAGAATCCACATGATGAAAAATATAAATTCGATACAAAAATTGCTTTCTTTTATAAATATTTTGGTTTGCTTATACAGGGCATAAAAAAATACCATGATGCTAACTACATTTTTTAAGTTTTTTATTTGATATTTTTATACAATCTATTAGTGATGTAGAATCACCACTTACAAGGATCATCGTACTTTTTTAACACCCTGTATAATAAACATACTCGTCGATTAAAAATAAAAAGAAGAAATAGAAATAAAAATAAAAAGGGTGTGTAGAATGTGTTGGTAAAATAAATTGGAAAAAATACCAAATCGCAACCCACTCAGATAGCTGTTTAATGGAGCGGCTGCTGAGGCTGCGAACACTTATTTGCCGGCCCCAGTTTTTATTTCCTTCTCTATTTGCGGGCCGCAGTTTTTCCCCCCTGGTTTTGAAATACATTGCGCGTGGTGTGATGCAATGTGATTGATGTTGATGGATCTGGTACTCGTACTATGATACACTGATCTCATATTGGTATTATTAATGGATGAACTCTTTGGGAATCAGTCGTTCGTAGTAATGGACAATGGTTTAATAATGTTCAATTCTAATGCTCCATAATTACATAAATCCATGATTAACAAAATTCTTGAGCTCCATGAGCTTATTCCACCATCCCCCTTCTACCATTGGGAGTCCAGACCCACCGCAGGATATCACCCGCACTTGGTTTATATTCCACACAAAAGCGCTTTGATTGAAACATCTTTTATTATTCGCACGGCTAAATCGGGATCGGTTAAGTTGGGTTCACCGTGGCTAACGAACCTAAAACGCACCAGTGATCTACGACCCGTTTACAATCTGCCGGCGCCGTTTTACAATTTGCCGACCGTTTACAGTTTGCCCGCCGTTTGTAAACGGCGAATTATACGATTTGCCTGCGACATTTATATCAACTCAGACTGACCGACGGGCAATCTATACAACAAAAACAGGTAGATCTAGCTAGATAGAGGCATGCAGAGAAGGTGATTGATAAAATAGAAAAATAGCAGGCAGCCTTTAAGGAGTGATCACACCTAGCTGAATTCAAAGACTAATTCGGCATACATGGCTCGTTGAAGTAAGGATATTGCAATTAACATAACCAAGCCTCCCAGCCATGTATGCCGAATTAGTCTTTGAATTCAGCTAGGTGTGATCACTCCTTTAACAGCCTTTGTGGTCTAGTGGTTAGAGGGCTCGGCTCTCGATCTGAAGGTTCTGGGTTCGAATTCCGGTGGGGGCACTGTCAAACAAAAATCCCTTTGTGCGAGCTCCCCAGTTTGGTTAGGGCAGTTTGGTTAGGGTAGGATGAATCACCTGATCGTCCGAAAAGTTAGATGATTCCGTGCTTCGATAGGCACGTTTAGCCGTTGGTCCCGAATACTATCTACTGATGTAGTCGTTAATGAGCCACATCCGAGGCCTTTGGCGGCTCAACAACTCTGACACCAGGGTTAGTGAGGGAATTTAACACTTTTGCAGTGCGACCGGTGTATTTACTACTTATATGGGCTCTAGCCATCACATTACCTATTGGAATGAGAACGGTACAAAGTCCTATGTGTTTAGTTTAATGTGCACTTGGCTGTACATTCAACAGCACGTCAGTCAAAACACTTTTGGACCTTATGGCGTCGTAATAGAGATGAAAAAGTTTCTACCGACGTGCGGTTGACCGTACGTATGTAGGTAATCTGCCTATCATCGAGCTTGTAACATTTGAATGGCGCAACCATAAACGTCCTTTCCTTATCAATGAATAGCTGAAGGTTCCTGAAATGAACATCAAACGAAATGGCCCCTAACTTTAAGGTGCTCTTACACGCGCGGTCGCGGTCTAAACAGGCCTTTATAATTCCTAGCATACTGCTTGCACGTTTTTTGATTGAAAGAGATGAAGGCCTGTTTAGATATTAGGGATCCCGCACACGACCGAGAATCGGTGACCGATTTTTTGTCGGCATCCCGCTCTGACGTGTTATCACCTGAATCTTCCCTCCTTGTCCTGGCCGATAATCGCCCACCGATTCTCGGTCGTGTGCGGGAGCCCTTATTCAGGGATGCAAATGTCCCTACACGTGAACCATCTGTTTGTGTGTGGATCCATGAAATCTTTTTAATTCTATAAGGTGTACCTAACAGAAAGGGAATAATCAACCCTGAAAGATGTGATTCTGCCCATGAAACTGAACAACCTTTCCTAAGCAACATAGGTCGAAATACCAAAAAAAAATTTTTAATTTTTTTTACTTCCCATACAAGATGCGTTATCAACAAATTTTAGTTTTTGTAAGAGGTCAAAATCGATTTTTCTTTTTTTGACCTAAGTTCCTTTAGGAAAGTTGTTCAGTTTCATGGGCAGAATCATATCTTTCAGGGTTGACATACCCTTTTCGTTACACCCTGTAAATGATTAAGAATCTGCCTATCGCTTCCATTTCGAATAATCAAAACTGTTGGTCGCTTTTAGATGTGGAAGCACCTTTAGTACGGTCATCAAATTCGCGTTCGTCCTTTGATCTGGACACGATTTTACTGTCTCTATCGGAGGATAATATGTTGTATTATAATGGTTAGTATATTGCACTGAAAAACAGGGTGTGAAGATATACAGGGTGTGAAGATATACAGGGTGTAACGGACGGTGTACCGAAAACTGAAAGGGCGTGCTCAGTCAACGAAACTGAACAACTTTCCCAAAGAAACATATGTTGGGAAATGAAATTTTTTTTTACCTTTTTATACAAACTATTCGACCAGAGTGGGCAATTTGTATGGAGAGGTACGGTCAACCGCACGTCGGTAGAAACTTTTTCAACTCTATTACCACGCCATAAGGTCCAAAAGTGTTTCTACCGACGTGCGGCCGTGTGTACACCGCCCCTTACACCCTTTATCTCCCAAAAACTAACTGTGGGTTCAAAACACGAAACAGAACCACTTCCTCTAAGGAGCTTATAAAAATATAACGTCTTAAGAATTTCCTAAAGAAACTATATGTCGCAGGCAAATCGTATTATTCGCCGTTTACGAACGGCCGACAAATTATAAACGTTTGGCAAATTGTAAAACGGCATCGGCAGATTGTAAACGAGGTTAGATCAGTACTTGTGCATTTTAGGTTAGGTTATCTTACGATCAGAAACGAATTACGCGTCGTTATGTAAAATGCCGAGGCTTTAATTAAATGACGTTTTTATAAATTTCGCGGCATTTTGTAAAATTCCAAGGCATTATGTGAATCGGCGAATAGGGAATATGCATGATGTTTTTCTATTTAAAAAAATTTATCCTCATTCATGTAGTAAACAGTTAAGTAAAACAATTTTTCGAATAACCATGAAATTAAAAAAGATATAAGCCATCGAAAATTTGTGTCTGTCTCTTTCTAGCAAAACGAAATTTAATACGAAGTTAATATGGCCGTAGTGGCATGTGACGTCACATGCCATGTCGGATCTCTCTGTCTAATCGGCGCGTAATTAAAAGTTTTAAATGCTTATATCAGCCGTATTTCTTAGCCGATTTAAATTTTAATTTCACTTTTTGTCATCTCTACTACGGTTTTTCATATTTTGTTAATAAATGCGACTAAAAAAAATTATGCATATTCCCTATTAGGGCTCCCGCACACGACCGAGTTTTTGTAGGTCCGATTATCGGGCACATTTTTCCCCCGATTTTACGACCGATTTTGTGACCGACCCAACGCACACGAGCGATAATCGGTGACCGATTTTCTTGTATGACGAATGACGATAGGGAGGTGATCGATCAAAATAATATCGACACACGATGTCGATGATTTTATTTTTTGTTAGTGAGATAAGATTCCATGAACATATTTTTTTATAAGTCTCGGTATTATCAAAAATGCTTCTAATGGTCATTATTTGTTAATATACAGGGTGTTAGGCTAGGATACCTATACAGGATGTAAGAGTAAGTATAAAAGGTGTTAGGTTAGAACGACTAAGTACTATACATACAGGGTGCTAGGGTAAGTATACTGGGTGTTAGGTTAGGATTATTATACAGGATGTTAGGGTAAGTATACAGGGTGTTAGGTTAGGATAAATACACACGGTTTCAGGGTAAGTATACAGGGTGTTAGATTAGGATCACTATATGTATAGGGTCTTATGGTAAGTATACATGGTGTTAGGATAGGATAACTATACAGGGTGTTAGGTTAGGATCACTATATGTACAGGGTTTTAAAGTAAGTATACAGGGTGTTAGGTTAGGATTATTATACAGGGTGTTAGGGTAAGTATACAGGGTGTTAGATAAGGATCACTATATGTACAGAGTCATCTATACCCGTGGGTGTCGTAAGAGGTGACTAAGGGCTTATGAACCGGAGGATGGGCAGCAACAACTTTCTGTGAATCGTACGATCTTACATACTCCGGTCACCAACAACAGCGGTCGCCAGCCGCAACGCCCACATGCGTGGTGACTATGGTAAATCCCCCTCAAAGTACCACGCGATTTTACTGGAGATCTGGTGGGAGCTCCCTGTCGTGCAGTGGACGCGTTTATGGGATGTTATGATGATATTACGATATGTACATCGTGTGGCCTGGAGCAGCGGCAAATAAAATTAATGGACCGTCCATAGGGTATCACTGATCGATTGACAGTACTTGCAGGTATCCTAAACCAATAAATTCTGCACAATAAATACAATAAAATTTTGATTCACTACCCGACTACGGCAAAGAGGAGGGTTATGATTTTGAACGGTATGTATGTATACTGGTCCTTCATAACTTCTAAACTAGTTATCGTAATTTGACAAATGAGGTACCGTTAGGAGCGTCTTGATCAACCGCTGGGTATAGTAGGTAGGACTAGGCCCGCCCCGGCTTCGCACGGGTAGATATAGTGTTTTTTTGTGTCACCAGTTACTAAATAAAAAAACCGGCCAAGTGCGAGTCGGACTCGCGCACTGAGGGTTCCGTGCCACCACATAAACATAATTGTATTAGCTGAAATTTCAGTAAGTTAATGTGCTAGATTTTTTAAGTCCGACACGCGCTTGACCAAATTTAATTATTTGTTGTTATTTTATAGCTTATGCACTATAAACATACCAATTTTCAAGTTTGTAAGTGTTCCCGTTTTTAAATAGAACTAAAACAAAAATCGCCTCAGCGACCATCCAACTTGACCCCTCTCTTATATGAATGTTCTTGAAACGGGAGCTCACCACAATTGGTTACCATTAGTTGTGAGAAAAGTTGTAATATTTAATGATTTTAGACTTTTCCCATTATTTGTACTGTGAGACCTAGCTTCTTGCCAAATTTCATAATTTTAGGTCTACGGGAAGTACCCTGTAGGTTTTACATTTTTGAATAAATGTATCGAGATGAAGACATAAAATGCCATATCTTTTGATTGCGTCGTTGTAAAAATTTTAAATTTTCAGATCTTGTGTGGTTTATAGATCCTAATATGTGGTATTAATTTCAACCTGATACCTTTACCCGTTCGTGAGATAAAGGGTCTTGACAGACAGACAGACAGACGGACAACAAAGTGATCCTATAAGGGTTCCGTTTTTTTCTTTTGAGGTTCGGAACCCTAAAAAGAGTAAAAACAATTTGGATTTATTTTTAGTTTGGATTTATTTTTAAATTACTTAGTGGTAGGGATTTTGTGCAAAGTCCTTCTGGTGAAGTACCACCCCCTTGCCTATTTCTGCCGTGAAGCAGCAATTCGAAGGGTAAGGGAGTCAGTAAAACTACCGGCACATGAGACATACCATCTTAGTTCTCAAAGTAAGCAACGCGCTTTGCTATCTTAGTAGTTTCCAAATATCCTATACTATTAAACGTGCAATATTTGTACAGTACCTGGTCGACCGAGCTTCGCTGTATAATAGCTGCCTGAACATTAAAATATCATCGGGTGAGCAAGCTATTCTACTCGCCAGCAGGTGGCGCTGTAGGTTTCAGTCTTAAAGGCGGCCCCCGAACGCTCTCTTATAGTAAATTTCATCGAAATCGTTAGAGCCGTTTTCGAGAAACAGATTGCAAACATACCAGGCCACTCAGAAAGTATTGCGAAAAATAGTTTTTATATATGGGAGACTGGCCGGTCAGAATCTTTTTCGAAAATATGATTACTTGTAAGTAAAAATATGTGTGTTCCATTTTCAAAATTTCCCTCCACATTTTTTGCGAGCCAATTCAAAGTATCGTGTCTTACTGAAAAATGGATCTGCGCCGGGAACATTTTAGAGCTATGATTTTTTACGATTTCAAGTGTCGCCTGAAACCGGATGAATCGTTCGATAGACTTCAAATGGCATTTATGGATGAAGGCCCCTCCAAGGCAACCGTGTATCGTTGGTATAACGAATTTAGGCGCGGTCGACCAACCTTGGGGGATGAAGAAAGAAGCGGTCGCCCTTTGACGGCTATTACGGAAGAAAACGTGCTAGCAGTGAAAAATTTAATCCAAGATAATAGGCGAATTACATATCAGGAGATTCAGCACATATTAAAGATTGGATCGGGAAGCGTTCACGAGATTCTACACGGGCATCTTCGCGTGAGGAGGATAGTATCGCGCTGGGTGCCGCACTACCTCACCGACGCTCAGAAGCAGGCCCGGGTGGAATGGTGCCGTGATATGCTGAACAAATTTGAAGCAGGCTCGTCTCGGCGTGTTTACGACATCGTAACAGGTGATGAGTCCTGGATTTATCAATACGATCCAGAAACCAAGCGCCAGTCGACAGTTTGGGTGTTTCAAAATGAACCAACGCCTACCAAAGTGAAGCGATCTCGAAGCGGGGGGAAGATTTTGATCGCCAGCTTTTTTAATTTGACTGGCCACTTGGCCTCAATTCCCTTACGAGATCAAAGAAGCATCAACGCCGAATGGTATACTACCAAATGTTTACCAGAAGTTTTTTTCTGTTGTGAGCAACAAGCGACCAAACACTGGGCTCCGCGGACTACTGCTCCACCACGACAATGCGCCTGCACACACCGCGCTCAAAACGAGGGACTTCCTGGACAGCACACCAGTCAAACTCCTGGGTCACCCTCCTTACAGCCCTGATCTAGCACCGTGTGACTTCTTTTTATTTCCAAAAATAAAAAATCAGCTCAAGGGGATACAATTTTCGTCGCCGGAAGATGCGCTGGCTGCGTTCGAGCAGGCTGTAAACGAGGTGTCTACGGCGGACTGGAAAAAGTGTTTTGAAAACTGGTTCAGACGCATGAATCTTTGTATAGAGGCTGGTGGAGAGTACTTTGAAAAGATTTAATAAAAATATATGTACCTGTACAACAATTTTTTTTAGTGTCGCAAATATTTCTGAGTGTCCCACGTATAGGTATATTTGTATACAAATATTGCTCATTAAATAGTATTTTCCCAAGGAACATAGTTCGAAATACGAAAAACCAAATTTGACCTTCCATACAAAATGCGCTATCAGCTGATGCAGTTTCTATGGGAGGTCAAAAATTGATTTTCGTGGGAAAAGTTGTTCCGTTACTGATATTGATCCCTGATCTATGTCACGCATTCAAATTACCCGGTATATATATATTTGTAAACGGTTTCTCGAAAACGGCTCTAACGATTTCGATGAAATTTACAATTTCTCCGCGATTTAGACGGAAATCTACAGTGCTATCTGTTGGCGAGTAGAATAGCTTGCTTATCCAATGATATTTTAATGTTGTGGCGGCTATTATAGAGCGAAGCTCGGTCGACCAACTACTGCCACTAATATGGGTGCTATGGGCGGTAGTGAGCACTTATCAGGTGGCCCACCTGCACGTTTGCTCACTTGTAACATAAAAAAAATGGTTAAGGTTCATAAGTAATAGACAAAGCTAGATTTCTCATCATCGCATACACTCTTTGATGCTCTACCTATGGGATAAAGGCGTGATGATGCGTTTGATTAATATTAAAATAACTTTAAACATCATTAAACCAATTCCTCATAATATCTAAGAGAGCCTATATTTTAATTATTTGCCCCTGTTATGTACAGGACTAACGTGCCACACGTTGTAGGTACGAGTATATACCTAATCCGTTTCAAGCTATGGTTTCAAGAGTCAATGCCAACACTTACCAACACATATTGCAGCCATAGAACCAGACAAACCACCAAGAACCAGACGAACTAGAGTATATTTGACGAAAAAAATAACATTATGTTACAAACTTGTTTTTTTTCTGACAGCTTTAGCTGATTACTATTGATCATGGTGCACAATAGCCTTGATATAGGTAGCTGCAAAATGTGTTGCTAAACTTTGGCATTGACTCGTGAAACAGATTATATTATATTCACTAGTACCTACTCTAGCGCACCTAATGTACTTACGCAGAGCAACAGAGGGGTACTTGCGGTGAAGCGGGGGGAGGGGGGCGGGCATCGTAAATACGGATACGGAGCACCTTGTTTTAAAGGTTGATAACTAAACACTGGCTCTACACGTTGGCCGCGTGACCGCGCCGGCGCAGCCAACGTCTACTAGGCCCGTTTGCGTGAGTTTGCCGTTTGCGACCAACGCTCGCCGGCGTGCCGCCGTCGGTTATCGGTTTGCCACAAGCCGCAAACGGCGTTCACACGTTGGCCGTGTCCTCATTTCCAATAAGTGGAGTAGATGGACGTTTTAATTTTTTTTAATAAGTAAAAATAATTTCGTCTTATTTTTCAAATATGGTGCAGCTGGTAATAAAAATTAAAAGCACTGTAAAAGTACATTGCAGCGGCAGTAATAGTCTCCGCGTCTACGTCCATCTTGCTTGACAGACCTACACGCTACACCTACACACACCAACGTGTGAACGCTGTCATCAAGCTTGCCGGCCGGCGCGGCGGGTTGGCCCAAAGTCTACTGGGGGCTAAAGGCTCATCCACATATTCGGCCATGACCGCCAAATATAAGCCAACACGCATGTGTAGGTATAAGGCATATACAGCGAACATAACCCTCCTGTTTTGGGGCAGTCGGGTAAAAATAACTCTTACTGTGGCGCAGAAGTCAAGAAAAGAGTCGCGGGAGTGAGCGCGGTAGTGGGAGAGGATGCGAGTGAATCGTTCATTGGCTCCGCCTGTCACCCATGCGCAGAAAATAAGAACCACAGAGCTCTGAAGTCCATCTACTTCTAGAGACGAATTCTTTATGTCATTCTTTACAAATCAGTGTCACCATTTACTAAAACTAACACGTTTTCCTTTGAGTGCGATAAACATTTCGCGAGAGAGTAATATGCAAAAAACCAGTGACAGCGTCTCTATGGCAACGAATGTGTTTATGATGTGCATTCAAAATAAGCACCTAGGAACATAAATTGGAAAGTATACCTATTCAATAAGGAACCAATGTTTTTTACTATATTCGCTTCTATGGGGGGGTGCGCGCGCAGGCGGAGTGGCCCTATCGTAGTTCTGTGGTCAGAACCAAACTTAAGGAGAGATCACACCTGGCTTAATTCAAAAACTAATTCGGCACAGTATATCACGCCCCGTGTGGTGCCGGCAAAAAATAGTACCAACCTATCTCTACCCATGGGTGTCGTAAGAGGCGACTACAGGGCTAATGAACCAGAGGATGTGTATCGTATCATCTCTCTTATATTCTGCGGTCACCAACAACCGCGGTCCATGGTGCCAGCCGTAACGCTAACAAGCGTGGTGACTATGATACTTCTCCTGCACATTGCTTTAGCAAAAACTGGAATTTTGGAGATAAGATAAAGATATTTATTTGCTATAGAAATTTAGGGAGGGAGTTTCCTGTCCTGTAGTGGACGTTTTATGGGATGTCATGATAATATTACGATATACATCGTAATATAGTAAAGGAGCTTTTATTTTTAAGAAGATTTCTGCAACTGGCAGTAAGACGCATATTTATAGAAAAGTGCCTACGTACAGTTGACCGCACTTCAGTGGTAACACTTTGTCCATTGCGGGTCTCTGGTTTCGGGCGTCCTGTTTATGTTTTGACTGACGTGCTGTTGACCGTACCTACCTAGCATAGCTATCCAAACCTGAAACGAAACTGGAAAAAAAAAACAATGAAAACCGGTTGTTTCGGTTGTTCCAGTCCAAAAACCGACCCTACCCGTAAATAATCCGTTCTTGAATTTTTTTTTCGTAGGTCCCTCGGGGGGTACTGGGAGTGTAAATTTAAAAAGGAGACTGAATTAGGCTCCCGTGTATATTCGAAAAATGGTTTATTTTTCAAAAAAATGGTTTTTCTTGAATAACTCGGCCATTTTTGATTTCACAGTAAAACCGTACGGACAAAAAATGTAGGAAATTTGAATTTCTACAAGTTTAGTCCTCACAATTTTTCTTCAAGGATCGATATTTTAGAAATTAAACCTGAAAAACGCAACAAATTCAAAATATTACCATTATCTCCTATGTTCCACGTTTTACGGCATGAATAAAAAGAAACAAAGTTGTAGAAAATCAAATTCTGAACAATTTTGGTCCCTACCTTTTTTCTCCCAAAATCGATATTTTGGAAATTAAACCTGAAAAACGCGAAAAATTGAAAATATTATCATTATCTCCTATGTTCCACGTTTTACGGCATGAATGAAAACAAACAAAGTTGTAGAGAATAAAATTTTGAACAATTTTGGTTTTTACCTTTTTCCCCCCAAAATCGATATTTTGGAAATTAAACCTGAAAAACACGACACAAATTCTAAATATTATCATTATCTCCTATCTTCCACGTTTTACGGCAAGAATGAAGAGAAATAAAGTTGTAGAGAATCAAATTCTAAACAATTTTGGCTCCTACCTTTTTTCCCCCAAAATTGATATTTTGGAAATGGAACCTGGAAAACGCGACCAATTCAAAATATTATCATTATCTCCTATATTCCACGTTTTACGGCATGAATGAGGAGAAACAAAGTTGTAGAGAATCAAATTTTGAACAATTTTGGTTCTTACCTTTTTTCCCCCAAAATCGATATTTTGGAAATTAAACCTGAAGAACGCGACAAAAATTCTAAATATTATCATTATCTCCTATGTTCTACGTTTTACGGCAAGAATGAAGAGAAACAAAGTTGTAGAGAATCAAATTTTGAACAATTTTGGTAACTACCTTTTTTCCCCAAAAATCGATATTTTGGAAATTAAACCTGAAAAACGCGACACAAATTCTAAATATTATCATTATCTCCTATGTTCCACGTTTTATGGCATTAATGAAGATAAACAAAGTTGTAGATAATAAAATTCTGAACAATTTTGGTTCCCACCTTTTTGCCCCCAAAATCGATATTTTGGAAATTAAACTTAATTAATTAATTACCCATTAATTAATGACAACTTAAATTGTTCAGAATTTGATTCTCTACAACTTTGTTTCTCTTCTTTCATGCTGTAAAACGTGGAATATAGGAGATAATGATAATATTTTGAATTGGTCGCGTTTTTCAGGTTTCTTTCCCAAAATATCAATTTTGGGGGGAAAAAGGTAGGTACCAAAATTGTTCAGAATTTGATTCTCTACAACTTTGTTTCTTTTCATTCATGCCGTAAAACGTGGAACATAGGAGATAATGATAATATTTTGAATTTGTCGCGTTTTTAGGGTTCCGTACCTCAAAAGAAAAAAACGGGACCCTTATAGGATCACTTTGTTGTCCGTCTGTCTGTCTGTCTGTTTGTCTGTCTGTCTGTCAAGACCCTTTATCTCACGAACGGGTAAAGGTATCAGGTTGAAATTAATAGTATATATTAGGATCCATGAACCACACAAGATCTGAAAATTTCAATTTTTTACAATGACGCAATCAAAAGATATGGCATTTTATGTCCTCATCTCCATACATTTATTCAAAAATGCAAAACCTACAGGGTACTTCCCGTTGACCTAAAATTATGAAATTTGGCAAGAAGCTAGGTCTCACAGTACAAATAATGGGAAAAGTCTGAAATCATTAAATATTACAACTTTTCTCACAGCTAATAGTAACCAATTGTGGTGAGCTCCCGTTTCAAGAACATTCATATAAGAGAGGGGTCAAGTTGGATGGTCGCTGAGGCGATTTTTTTTTTAGTTCTATTTTAAAAACGGGAACACTAAAAATTTGAAAATTGGAATGTTTAGTAGTGTTAAGTTTAGTGCATAAGCTTTAAAATAACAACAAATAATAAAATTTGGTCAAGCGCGTGTCAGACTCAAAAATGTAGCACATTAACTTACTGAAATTTCAACTAATACAATTATGATTATGTGGTGGTACGGAACCCTCAGTGCGCGAGTCCGACTCGCACTTGGCCGGTTTTTTCAGGTTTAATTTACAAAATATCGATTTTGGGGAAAAAAGGTAGAAACCAAAATTGTTCCAAATTTGACTCTACAACTTTGTTTCTTTTCATTCATGCCGTAAAACGTGGAACATAAGAGATAATGATAATATTTTGAATTTGTCGCGTTTTTCAGGTTTAATTTCCAAAATATCGATCCTGGAAGAAAAATTTTAATATACAAACTTGTGGAGAATCAAATTTTCTACAATTTTTGTCTTCATGGTTTTACTATAAATTCAAAAAAACAAAATTAAAAATTTTGAAAAAACCCACGACGGTTGTTATTGAAAAAATATTAAATAAGACTTGAAATACCCCCGACTTAAAAGGAAGAAGGTAACGAAATATTACGAAGAAAGTACCCATGAAAATCCGTCGGGCTGCCATTCCGTGTCCTACGAAAATTAATATAGAATTTAATCAATATAAAGTCTATACGAGCTAGTTATTAAATAGCTTTAGTTGGCTACAGTTATGTATAAATTATGAAAACATGGCAATGGCAACCCCGACGGATTTTCATGGGTACTTTCTTCGTACTATTTCGTTACCTTTTTCCTTTTAAGTCGGGGGTATTTCAAAAGTCTTATTTAATATTTTTTCAATAACAACCGTCGTGGGTTTTTTCAAAATTTTAATTTTGTTTTTTATTTTTAACTTTTAAGAGAGTTCCCACTTTACTGATTATTACAGCGCCCCCTGGTGAGTTCACGCCACAACTCTAGTCTAAAAATAATCACAAATAAATCATAAATTATTTACTGAAAACCGCATCTAAATCGATCAAATCGTTTTAGAGATAAATGAGAACATTTGTGTAAATAAAAGTGATTATTACAGCGCCCCCTGGTGAGTTGACACCACAACTCCAGTCTAAGAACCTACACTGATAAATCATAAATCTTTCACTTAAAACCGCATCTAAATCGGTCAAACAGTTTTGGAGATAAATGGGAACATTTGCTTAAATAAAAATTATCATTACAGCGCCCCGTGGTGAGTTGGCGTCACAACTCTAATCTACAAACCATCATTGATAAATTATAAATCCATTACTGAAAACCGTATCTAAATCGGCCAAGCCGTTTTTAAGATAAAAGGGAACATAACTTTGCACACACAAACGAACAAACACACAACCTCTCACCCTAAACGCATACACCTTCTCCGTTCCGTCACAGTAAATATATAAGCTAAAGCAGTATGGAAACTCGGGCCTTTTTTTGAAAAAAGAACTATTCTGCGTCAGAGCGTCAGGGTTGTAACCCAAAAATTTGAAATAAGAATAGTATGATGAACTCAAATATTGGGGTGCTTCTATCAACTTAGTTCCTTTCAGTATGTTTTCGGACCGTAAAACCAAACAATTTTTTCCGAAACCCTTAGTCGCCTTTTACGACTCAAGGAAATATTAAGACACTTAGTCGCCTTTTAGCACCTAAGGGCAGATCGAAACACTTAGTCATCTTTTACGACACAAGGAAAGTTAAGAAGTCACTTAGTCGCCTTTTACGACACACGGGAAGGTTAAGTCACTTAGTCGCCTTTTATGACACAAGGGCAGATAAAGACACTTAGTCGCCTTTTATGACACAAGGGCAGATGAGGACACTTAGTCGCCTTTTATCACGCAAGGGCAGGTTAAGATACTTAGTCGCCTTTTATCGCACAAGGACAGGGACATACTTATAGGGACTCTATATAGGGTGATCTTTAATTAGTTCTTGATAGAAAAAAGTATGAATGTACTCATGATACTGAACAACTTTCCCCAAGGAACATAGGTCGAAATACGAAAATCAAGTTTTGACCTCCCATATAAAACTGCATCAGCTGATAGCGCATTTTGTATAGGAGGTCAAATTTGTGTTTTCGTATTTCAACCTATGTTCGTTGGGAAAAGTTGTTCAGTATCATGAGTAAAAGCATATCTTTTGCTATCAAGAACTAAATAAAAGTCAGCCTCTATGTATCTATTTGTTTGTATTATGGTTTTAGCACCCAGGACTTACTTCAGCGCGAAAACTGCTTATTTTCCTGTAGCGGTGGTTCCGTCGTGGGTAAAAATGGTCGAGTTATTCGAGAAAACCCATTTAAAAACAAAACATTTTTCGAATAAACACAGGAGCCTGATTCAGTCTACTTTTTGAATTTACACTCCCAGTGACCCCGAGGGCCTACGAAAAAAAAACCAAGAACTGATTATTCACGGGTCATAAATGTCATAATGATTGAACTATTTGTTATTATCTCCAAGCATACAAATATAAAAAATCCGGCAGTGCGAGCGTTTCATATTTTTTTACTAAAGTTTCTAGAACCTAGCCTAGGCACCTACCTAAGTACCTTTGTACCACAAAAGATGTAAAAACAGTATAATTACAACTACCTACAAGGTGAGCACAGTAGCAAGTAAGTGTTAACAAAGCCAGTAGGTACCTATAACTAGAACCAGCGCTAAACTACAAACCCCCGAAACCAAAGACCCGCTCAAGGTCAAAGTTTTACTACCTAACGTGCGGCTGACTGTACCTACCCACTACGGCCGCGGTTGTTGGTCAAACATACACAATCACTCTGTTATAGGTAGGTTTAGGTTACCAAGAAGGTATATTATTATACAACTTGTAATTACCAATACGCAAAACCTCTCGGGTGGTAGTTTTACTCGTTCTACTCATGAAACTGAACAACTTTATTGGAAATTAGAATTAAAAAATTGAGAATCGGAATTTTGTATTTTATTTTTGTTGAACAAAAGTACCACTCGAGAGCTTTTGCATACATTGTATATCTCACGGAATTGTTTAATCTACAGGGTGTAAAAAAAGTTCGACTATACTTCTAAGGAGTGATTCTACATCGTATAAAATATAAAAAAATATTTTGCTCTATAAAAAGTTGTTTTAGCTCAAGAAGAAGTGAAGCACAAGGGTTAAACGACGCAGACAAGGATGTTTACTGTTATTTAATATCCACTCACTAGCACATTTCAATAAATTACTGGAATGTAATTCGGAGGAAAAACTAATTTAATGATCAAACAAATTAGAAATTAAATATTAATTAAAGTATTTTTATTTTACAATCTGTTTGTAATGTACACACGGCCGCACTTCGGTAGAAACACTTTTGGACCTTATGGCGTGGTAATACAGTTGAAAAAGTTTCTACCCACAAGCGGTTGACCGTACAATCACCCCTTAGAAGGATCATCCTACTTTTTTTTTACATCCTGTATTCACATTCGTCCACGGCTGGCAATGTTGATCGTAGTGGCACGACAATTTCTGTAGGTAGGACAAGGATTTCCAATTTCTATGAGGTAGATACTTACCAAACCTACCTAGAAAACTAAACGTGAAGCAAATCTAGAATAAAATAGGTATATAATTTTACTTATTTATCGTTGTTCATTCGTCCGGCGGAAAACAGAAAAACGTTCGGTTTTTATTTTTGTCTGAGACTTGTCTTCATACGTTGTTTATTACCTACACGTAACACAGGAATCAAAATCTCGATGTCAATATCCATCGTGCGTGATTCGACACGCACCTCTCCCTAGCGAGTGTACGGAGCTGACTGACGAGACCGCGACGGCCGGCGACGGTGAGTCGTGTGCGTTGAAGTATAGATTTACGTATGTTCTATTTCTCACCGACAAACGGATCGGCCGTGACGGCCGATTTTATTTCTCACCGAGTTTTTGTCGGTCGTGTGCGTTGAAGTATGGCAATCAGTACGTTCCATTTTTGACCTACAAAAAATCGGTCACCGATTCTCGGTCGTGTGCGGGAGCCCTTATAGAATTTACCTGCGACATACAGGGTGTAAAGAAAAGTACCGATTTCCTTTTAACCACATTTTGTGTAAGTAGAATAAAGTACATAGATCATATTAATTATAAAAAATAACATAAAAATAAAATCAAGTTGCCAACCCTATTCTAAGAATCACAACTCGCTCCTCCCACCCGGCGCGGCGGCGCACCAATTGTAAACAAAAAAAATAGGTACTTTCATGCGCACTGCGACTCTGGCGAGGGTTGACACAATTAAATTTTAATATAAATTTTTTATTTCTGTGTTTTTTTATTCTTTTTTGTTGTTTCAACATGCTTATTGTTCTTTATTCTACTTATACTAGAACATGTGGTAAAAAGGAAATCGGTACATTTCTTTACACCCTGTATACATCGCATTGTAGTTCGATTAGTACGAAAACACAAAATTATTTTTCACTTATTTCCAGGTAAATTTCTTAGGAAAAGTTGTTTTATGAGCATAAGCATAGCATATCATTTCTTACCATTAGAATTGAGACGAAAGGTTGGGGATATATCATTACTTATGAATTTAGCCAATGGTTCCGTTGACTGCTCTGAACTATCGTCAATGATATATCTACGAACTAACACTCTCGGCTTAAGGCAGAGGTCTGTGATAAGTGCGTCGTATGCGAAAACGAACTACAGGCGTAATACATACATCATAAGAGCTATAGAAAGTTGTAACAGTTTACCATCTGAGTTTGATGTAGACTTATTTTGCTCTAGTGTAACATCATTGCGTCTAAAAATGTCGACTTGCTTTTTTAATGACACAATTGGCTAAAATTTGTTAAAATTTGCTTTTAGTTTATATTTTAAGTCATATTTGTTTAGATTTTTACAATTATTTAATTTGGTTAGAATTGTTTCGTTTTGCTGTTTTCTCAAATCTCATTTTTATATCTATCATATAAATACTTATGGTTATGGATAATTTAGTTGTATTTAGGTGGAGACTTTTAATTAGCTTTTAGCTACTTATTATGTTATTGTTAGTAGGTTTTTAGCCGTAAGTCTCCCTCAAAGTAAATAAAATAAAATAATCAGGATTTCTATTTTCAAGAAGGGAATTTAAAAAAAAGGTGTGACAACAAAGAGTTCAACTGTTTAAATACCTTAGACACGTTTTAATTCCTGACCTCAAAACAATGATGAAATTGTAAGGAAGCGTAGGGTACTGTCAGTGAGAGCTAATGCAGTGCTAATTTTGGACCCCTGGCCAAATTTTAGTATATTGCTCAGAATATGTATCTGAACAACTTTCCCAAAGGAACATAGATCGAAAAACGGGAAAAATTTTGGTCATCCCATACAAATCCCACTATTGCCGGCGCAAGATTTGTATGGACTGATCAAAATTTTTTCAAATTTTTCGACCCATGTACGAGTATGTTCCCAAAGAACTTTGTTCACATACTTAAATTTGGCCAGGGGTCTAAAAATAACCTCGTATGAAAGCCCGCAAGTTTGTACGGTGCTTGAGAGAAGTAAAGGTTCCATTTATCTGAAGCTGAAACTTTGTACACTTAACAGCATCTCAGTAGAAACACTTTTGGACCTTATGGTGTGGTAATAGAGTTGAAAAAGTTTCTACTAACGTGCGGTTGACCGTACCACGCAGCGCAGAGAATTTTGTTTGCGCGGCTGACCGCTACGACGCACGACAACAATACCTGTTCTGTGCTTTGTACTGGTATTGAAATAAATAACTAACGTAATCAATGAACTTTTTGAGCCTCGAGTGTAATTACTAAAATAGCGCACTTGTATCTTAATGTACTATTAAATCTCGTCCGTGTGGTGCCGGCAAAGAATAGTACCATCCCATACCAACCCGTGGGTGTCGTAAGAGGCGACTAAGGGTTATAAACCGGAGGATGCTATCTTTCTGTGTATGGTACTATCTTACAAACTGCGGTCACCAACAACCGCGGTCCACGGTGTCAGCCGTAACGCTGACACGCGAGGTGACTATGTATCGTACTTGCCCTCCACATTTTTCCAGCAATAGCTAAAATTCTGGAGGGAGCTCCCAGTCCTATATTACTTGGGCTGTTATGATGAGTTTACTCGTAATTACTACAAAAGCGCACGTATACCTTAATGTACTATTAAATCTATTAATGACGCAATACTAAAGTAAGTAAGTAGTAAGTTGTATTGTGGTGTCCTAGTGTCAATAAAATTTCTGATTTCTGATTTTCTTATTTAAAGGATAATCAAACTTTTTTCACCCTGTAGATAATATCCGTAACATATAACTAGGTGGGTGGAAATTTCACCAAACTTTAATCATTACACGCGTTCGTGGAATTTCCTATGGGAGAGGGGTGGATGTTAAAAATAACACGGAACAATTAAATTGAACATGGCTGTACTTTTTGAGGACAAAGAATTATGGAGATTATATGGACAGTTATTTTATTCTGAGTTTTCACTCGGTTCACTTTTTTAAGATAGCATTTTGTTTACGCTAAAAAAGTTAATGATAATATTTTTAAGGGTTCCAACCAAAAATATTTAAAAGAGGACCGATAGTGTTTAATAATGCTTGCCTCTACCCTAACTACTTGGGATTTGACAAAGTCATTGTTTTCCAGATCAGATAACCTAACCTAACCTAAAATGCACCAATTGTGATCTAACCCTTTTACAATTTGCCGACAACGTTTTACAATTTGTCGAACGCATACAATTTGCCGGCGGTTTGTAAACGGCGAATTATACTATTTGACTGCGACATATATAGGGTGACTTTTAATTAGTTCTTGATAGCAAAAGATATGCATGTACTCATGATAATGAACAACTTTTCCCAAGGAACATAGGTCGAAATTCGAAAAACCAAATTTGACCTCACATACAAAATGCGCTATCAGCTGATGCAGTTCCTATGGGAGGTCAAAACTTGATTTTCGTATTTCAACCTATGTTCCTTGGGGAAAGTTGTTCAGTATCATGAGTACATTCATACCTTTTTCTATCAAGAACTAATTAAAAGTCATCCTATATACATAATATCTTCTATTACTGACACGGATTGTTTTATATATCAGGAGGAGTGAGTAATTTGAACGACATTACCAAAACAAAAACGGTAGCCTAAAATGTTTTAGGCAAACTTCTATATTTTGGTATCTTTCAAAACACCACCCCAAATCAACTGCAAAAACTTACTAATTTACTTAAGAAAGTCCCAAAAATAACTTTAATGGTGAGCTTTTTTTAACGTTTTCTAAACAAAAAAAAGTTTTAAGTATAGATTAGATGACTATATGAATGACAAAGAGGTATGGTGCTCTAATATTCCAGCGAAACAGAAGAAACACATGGTAAAAATAAAGTACTTAGGCCGTGCTGTGTGGTCTCTTGCCGTTTCTTTACCGAAACGGCGTAGACTCATGCATTGTTTTCTGCATGACATTGTATTCTAGATGACATTCAATAAGTATTCTGTAAAGAATCTACAATGAATAAAATTATCTGAATCTTTAGCTATATAAACACCCTTTAGGAGGTGTAGGCTCTATTCTGTGACGTCTTTCTTTGATATCCATCTAATTCACTGGTTTTCAGTAACCAATTGCCGAAATAGGAACCTACTTGAATGCTTCACGGTTTAGTTACGTAAACATCTTCAATACGGGGTTATTTTAGGGATCCCTTATAGGCTATCTGAATCTAGCTAAGGCTAAATGTAGCATAACTTGATCTGTACAATACAGGGTGTTAATTTAATTGCGTGCCATAGCTTAGGGGGTGTTTCAGTAACGATATAGGAACACAAAAAAAATATTTAAAAAATCCTACTTAAAAAATTTAAAACTCCATTGAAACTAAACTAACGCGGAGGGCAATGACCCGGACGGGGCACCGCACTATCACAGAGCCAGCGCACGAGTATCAAGTAATTCGTTTTTAGGGTTCCGATACCAAAATGATAAAAAAAAGGAACCCTTATGGTGCCGCTCTGTCTGTCTGTCTGTCTGTCTGTCCGTCTGTCTGTCACACCTCTATATCTCAGCAACCACTTATGCTATCAACCTGAAATTTGGAATAGTTTTAGAATATAGTTGCCCAACTTAATTGCACAAGAAAAAATTTTGAAAAAAGTATGGTTATTAATATAAAGGGGGCCAAAATAGGGGGGGCCAAATTTCAAATTGTCGCTACTAGGTCGAGTGGGGTATCATATGAAAGGGCTTTACTTGTACATTTTAAAATATATTTTTGTATTTTTTTAAATTTCTTAGTTTTAAAGTTATGATGAAAAATGTCAAGAAAAATACCATTCCCCCCCCCTTATCTCCGAAGTTTGAGTAAGGAAAAATCTGAATTAATTACAGTTGACAGAAGTTTATATAAACTTTACAGCAAAAATAAAACGATCTTTCTAAGTTGCACAGTTTTTCAGAAATCTGCAAAAAACCTTTACAAACAAATTTAGTTTTGCGGTCCTGAAAATGGACTTTATTGCTTCCAAAAATACTATAGGTATATCGGAACCCTCGGCGCGCGAGTCCGACTCGCACTTGACCGGTTTTTTTGTGTGTGACTCCAATTTTCCCTTCATACTTTAACGGAGATAGGACCGTCAAAACGTAATACCTAATAAATTGTAAAAAAAAAATTTATCATTGATGATAAAATAAATTAAGTAGGAATTTATGTTTTATTTTTCTTGTGTTCCTTTATCGTTACTGAAACACCCCCTAAGCTATGGCACGCAATTAAATTAACACCCTGTATATAGAAAAATAGAGAGAAGTAGAGGTTACCCCCAGCCAACTGGCGCCCCCATCAGTTAAAAAAATATTGCTCTCTAAATACAAAACTTATCAAAACTGTCTTACAAAATTAAAGTATCAACCTATCAATCCTGAAAAATATAGTTAGTTCACTGTAGATACAGATACAAAAAGTGCGAAAAACGGCCACTTTTAGCAGTTTTTGTATCTGTAACTACAGTGAACTATATTTTTCAGGATTGATGGGTATCTTTACTTCAATCTGGTAAGACAGATTTTCGATAAGTTTTGTGTTTAGTAAGTAATATTTTTTTATCTGATGGAGGCGCTATGCTAGTTGGCTGCAGGAAAGCCCTGAACCACAAAATTTACCGACAGCTCGTATGCGCGTCATACATTTCTCCTACACCACAGATTAGATAATAGTAAACACTCCGTCCTGTGTGGTGCTGGCAAAGAATAGTACCAACCCATACATACCCGTGAGTGTCGTAAGAGGCGACTAAGGGTTACAAACTGGAGGATGGGCAGCAGCATCCTCCTTTGTAACTTACATCTTACGTACTGCAGTCACCTACAACCGCGGTACATGGTGCCAACCGTAACGCTAACAAGCGAGGTGACTATGGTGCTCTTCTCTACATTTTTCCAGCAAAAGCTAGAATTTTGGAGGGAGCTCCCTGTCCTGTAGTGGACGTTTTATGGGATGTTATGATGAAACACTTCCGAGTTGTAGCGAACGTTAGATCATACTGTCTAACTGTCCATCTATACAACTTTAAAACTACAAACTTCCGAAATGATTTTCAAAAGGTTACGATTTAAATCCTACGCTATATCTTTCAACGTAGCACCTAAAAGTCTTTTGAAAATAATCCTCCACCAAATTCCTAGCTTCCCGTCGTAAAAATCGTAACTTTATAGGAGTAATCGTGCGTCTGCGCGTGCGATGTGCGATCGCAATCGTAAATCGGCGCGTTCGCAGCGGATGTTGCGCTATTGTTTCCGATCGTCTAGTGTTTGCGTGCGCGGTCAGCTGTTGAAAACTATCAGCGAGACGATTCTCATACTGTACGCATATTGCACTACGCAAAGTAAAGGTAATGGTCGGCAAATAACTCAAACGCTGACGGTTATTTGCTGAGCATGGGTGACGAGCGAGGAGCCAATGAACGATTCGTTACATTGTATTTATTGTTTTACGTTAAAAATTTTGCCTCGGAGTTATGTGCCGATCATTATAGCAACTTCTAATTTTGCGGGTGAGACCGTACCTACTACTACTACTTATCACTATAATCTTAAATCCAAAGGCCTTAAAATTTATCGATAAATTATTTCATAATGAATATAAGCTTCAGGCTGCTGCTGCAGTTTGGCGAGGAAACAAATGCAAACAATTGTAATGCCTACTTACTATATTATAAATAAAAAAAAAAAGTGAGTAGGTACTTATTTATTTCATGACAGTTTTTCAAAAAGATACAATGTTTTATTGACTGTTTATTGTACGCAAAAAATACAAAAGTGATATAAATAATAGAATTGAAGTCATAACAGGTGACAATTTAAATTTGTTCTCTCAATTGGCTAAGGCCCATTGGGTAAATATTGCTGTAAGACGGAGTGAAGTCCGAGATCTGATTGAAACTTCCACAGCTTTTTTTTAAATTCATGTTACCTTTCAAGTCGCAATCACCTTAAATTCAAAGACTAATTCGGCATACTTTGCTGGGAGGCTTGGTTCTGATAATTAATTTTATTTGAATATCCTTACTTTAACGAGCGATGTATAGGTATGCCCAATTAGTTTCTCAATTAAACAAGGTGTGGTAACGACTTAACTGAGACATTTCACTTTAGTCTATTTTACCAAGTAGAAAAACTTTACCCTCGTAAAGTTACCAAACGCAACATTAAAAGCAGAAAGACAAACCAGAAAATGTGTTGATTTTCTGCTCAGAGTCCAACAACTTCCCCACGATATGCTGAGTCGCTGAGCAACGAAGAAACAGTTTGAGCAAACAAACTTACCTTACCATATTTCACATACTTATTAGCCTGTTTGTGCTCGGAAAAGTTTCAGTGATCATTTACGTAGCCAAGAGCACTCGAGATCAAAAAGAGACACAAAGCGGCTTAGCTCCAAACCTCGTTAGAATGCTTCGGTCAACGATCAAAACAATCCCATCCAAGAAGTTTATCATCTGGAAACATCGCAGGAGGAATATTTCTGCTTTTGACATAGCCTTTGACTATTCACTCTCCTAGAATTTATATTACCATCACAATAGAACAGAGAACTCGGACATCCATCAGTTTCCGAATTTTTGCTGTCCGAATGGTGAGTAAAAATTCACGGACGCGGGATTTCTCACTGTCATTTGCACCGTGATAAATGAACGAAGATGTAGTTTCTAAACTAAATCTGCTATCTGTACGTCTGTGGACATAAAAAGGCTCAGCAGACCAGAATAAAATACAAACTTATAATTTTTCAAAATAACTACGTTTTAAACTAAAAAAACCGGCCAAGTGCGAGTCGGACTCGCGCACTGAGGGTTCCGTACCACCACATAAACATAATTGTACTCGTATTAGTTGAAATTTCAGTAAGTTAATGTGCTAGATTTTTTGAGTCCGACACGCGCTTGACCAAATTTTATTATTTGTTGCTATTTTTAATATAGCTTATGCACTATAAACATACCAATTTTCAAGTTTGTAAGTGTTCCCGTTTTTATATAGAACTAAAACAAAAATCGCCTCAGCGGCCATCCAACTTGACCCCTCTCTTATATGAATGTTCTTGAAACGGGAGCTCACCACAATTGGTTACCATTAGTTGTGAGAAAGGTTGTAATATTTATTGATTTCAGACTTTTCCCATTATTTGTACTGTGAGACCTAGCTTCTTGCCAAATTTCATAATTTTAGGTCAACGGGAAGTACCCTGTAGGTTTTGCATTTTTGAATAAATTTAAGGAGATGAGGACATAAAATGCCATACCTTTTGATTGCGTCGTTGTAAAAAATTGAAATTTTCAGATCTTGTGTGGTTCATAGATCCTAATATATGGTATTAATTTCAACCTGATACCTTTACCCGTTCGTGAGATAAAGGGTCTTGACAGACAGACAGACAGACAGACGGACAACAAAGTGATCCTATAAGGGTTCCGTTTTTTTCTTTTGAGGTACGGAACCCTATTAATCAATTTAAACCTTTTTGACTAAATAACTCTTTGAACTGAACAACTATTCAAGCTGTTTTCGAGCAAAGCAAGGAGGTCTTTGTTCTGAGCTGTTTTCCTTCTAAACCAAAGATTTTGGAAAATACGCGCATAGAAGCGGAGCGTTTTTTTATATCAATAGCTATAATAATACAAAAATAATGGCAGTACCGGCTACACTGGCGGACTGTCAGAATAATAGTGTATTATTTTTTTATGACCGTCTACTGTGTCCGAAAGACCGAGTATGGTTTACAGAATAGAGTATACAAGTTTGGCTGCGCAAACCGTACGATTTCAAATATTATCTGTCGTTAGTTTTGTGATATTTTGCTGCCAGTGCAGTGCAGTCAATCGGTCTGTGAATCGGCCTGTGTACTGTCAATACAGTTCGCTCTCAAAAACAAACTAGCTCGTCATGGCTATGCACCGCGGAGGCAAAAGGTGTGGAGCCCGTTTCATAGAAGAGTTCCCTTCCCTTGTGGCTGTCATATATATTAAATACTAGCGGTTCGCCCCGGCTTCGCACGGGTAGATATAGGTTCTTGTTGCATCGGGGGTTACTAAAGAAACCAGCCAAGCGCAAGTTGGACTCCCACCGAGGGTTCCGTACCACTAAGGTAAAAATACTGTCCTAGTTATGGGCAGTCATACCATCTTAGTCACGCAGAAGTGCATTAAATTCGCTCGAGCCGACACGCACTTCATCAAAACCATCATAACATCCCATAATACGTCCACTACAGGACAGGGAGCTCCCTCCAGAATTCGAGCCCTTGCTAGAAGAATGTGGAGGGGAAGTATCTTAGTCACCACGCTTGTTAGCATTAAGGCTGGCACCATGGACCGCGGTTGTTGGTGACCGCAGTATGTAAGATGGTGCGATACACGGAAAGATGTCGCTGGCCATCTTCCGGTTTGTAAACCCTTAGTCGCCTCTTACGACACCTACAGGTTGAGATGGGTTGGCACTATTCTTTGCCGCTACCACACGGAACGACACGCACTTGACCAGTCAAAGTTTTCGTGTCTATTCTCTGTTGTAGATAAAACCATTACAGTCACTTAGGGCGCTGTTTCTTTAATTTCAATTTTGATAACGATTACACTCATGATAACTTTTGAATGGTATGTCCGATTTGAATAATTCAAAAAGTTATTTACAGGTACTGATATAGCCTTGAATACGAAATCATTTATTTGGATAAGGATTAATAGGTACGAATAATGTGGCCTATATAGTTTGTACCGGCGTTACTATTACATATTTTAACATGAAGAAGTAGTTATTGTGACATAACTGTAATAGTTAGACATATGGTATCGCGGACTTTTTTGTAGATATTGATGATTAGATTAGATTAGATTAGATTAGATTAGATTAGATTAGATTAGATTAGATTAGATTAGATTTATTTATTTCATATTATCAGATACAAAAGTACATATACATTGTTCAAATGTCAGTGAATAATATGAAAGTCAAAAATTTAACATAAAGATAATAAAACAAAATACAAACATGTTAAAAAACTACAGAAAAGAAACGTAGTTTCTATAATTCTGTAGTACATTACTTTGCTCTATTGTTAATAGTTTCGGCAGCGTACTTGATATAAGGATGCTATATAGTATTTTTTTCACACCTTGGGTTACATTATCGAAGTTTTCATACGGAACCCTAACTTTTTTTAAAATATTTTATAGCCTATGTTCATCCCGGATAATGCAGGTTTCTAATGGTGAAAGAATTTTTCAAATCGGTCCAGTAGTTTCGGAGCCTATTCATTACAAACATACAAACATACAAAAATAGGTACAAATCTTTCCTCTTTATAATATTAGTGTAGATGTAGATAGTGTAGATGACGGGAAGGGAATTCTTATGTGAAAAGCGTTCCCTTTATAAAATGTTATAAATAAAAAGCATCTTCCTATACAAGTATTGAATGATCTATGAGACCGTGTGGTGCCGCAAAATACCAACCCATCTCTACCCGTGGGTGTCGTAACAGGCAACTAAGGGTGTACGAATCGGAGGATGGGCAGCAGTACCTTTCTGTGTGTCGTACCATATTACATACTGCGGTCATCAACAACAGCGGTCGCCAGCCTCAACGCTTAAAAGCGTGGCGACTATGGCAGTTCCTCTCCAAAGTACCTCGCGTTTTTGCTGGATGTCTGGAAAGAGCTCCCTGTCCTACAGTATACGTTTCATGGGATGTTACGAACAAAATGACCTCTACCTCTATACATAATTACAGATACTATTATAATTCAAGTAAAGTACTGCCAAAGTTTAAAGAGAAACAAAACTTATGAACTTAAAACAGCTGTACTACTACCAAGCTTGTATTCTTGTTCGTAAAATACTAACAAAAACTATTCACACTTCTATTTGCGTTAGCAAATAAAAAACATCTCTAAACGCAGCACGAGACGAGCCCAAAGATACGGACTAACTACGGCAAACACATGTTTACTTATGAGGGAGCGCAACTTTATAATAAGCTACCGTCATCTATTAAAGAAATTGATTCTTTCAATGAATTTAAACGCGAACTAGCACAACACACTTTGAAAGGGTAGTTTAATGGATTTACTTAGTGGTGATTATTTGTTACGAAAGTGAACGATTGTTATTTAAATTAGTTACCCGACTGCCCCAAAAACCGGAGGGTTATGTTTTTCAAGTGTATGTATGTATGTATGTATGTATGTCGATTTCTTTGTCGCGCTCTGCAGCCTAAACGGCTTGGTAGATTTCGACATGTGAGGTGTCGTTAGGTTCGTATTTATTGTAGGAGTGTCATAGGGTATAAAAAAAAATTAAAAAGTACTAACTATTTCAAAAAATAAAATACCCGACTGAAAAAGAATCTTAATCGGTTTCCGATTGAGATGAAATTTTGCATGCGTATGTGAATCGGATGACAATGCAATATTATTGTTACTTGGAGCTGATCTGATGATGGAGCCTGAAGATATCCATAAAAAAGTGGAGATATTACCGCGTTTCAGAATCCTACAGCGCCATCTGTAGGTGGGTAGCGTCGCTTGAGCACCAGGTAATATTTTAATGATAAAACAACTCTGGGAAGTTTCTTTATGAAATATTTGGGCTTAGCTAGGCCTTTTGGAAATAAAATCACTTAGTTTTAACATACAAAGCAATGACTAAATTTCCCGTGCAAGATGCCGCATTCTTTACTTTTGTAATATACTGTAGTTTTTCTACTCCATACCAGAGGCGCTGTTTTTATTACCGCGTTTCAGAAACCTACAGCGCCATCTGTTAGTGGGGAGCGTCGCTTGCTCATCTGGTAATATTCTATTGATAAAACAACTCTGGGAGGTTACTTTATAAAATATTTGGGTTTAGCTATGCCTTTTGGAAATAATTTTCTAAGTTTTAACATATAAAGCAATGACTAAATTTCCCGTGCAAGATGCAGCATTAATTACTTTTGTGGTAGACTGTAGCTGAGCTGTTTTTTGATGTAGACTACCCAAGGAGGTTTTAGCCCATGCTTCGCCAAAGCGAACCACCAGCGACTAATACCTTGTGACTACCAAATTCAACCATACCTTACGTACGGTCAACCGCACGTGAATGGAAAGATTTGCAACTCTATTACTAAGTCACAAAGTTCGAAGTGTTTCTACTGACGTGCTGTTGGGTGTATGTAGAAAAATACAGTCAGCAGAGAGGGACTATATATCGCTCTTAACAGCATCGAGTGTCCACCAAACCTTCTTAGTTTAATAAAGAGCTTCCACGAAGATATGAATGGCGCTGTCGTTGCTGGTGGCATTACATCTGAGCCGTTCAAAATGCGCAGAGGTGTCCGCCAAGGTTGCGTGTTAGCACCCACCCTGTTTGGTATATTTTTCTCATTGCTATTAAGAGAAGCATTCGGCAATGACCAGCATACCCTGCTGGTCATTGCCGAATGCTTCTCTTAATACATTCAAGAGCTGATGGGAAGTTATACAACATAATTTCACTTCTTAAGTCCAAGCGCCATTGCGAGGACGTTTTTATCGACAGCCTTCTATTTGCTGATGATGCAGCCTTTGTGGCTAACACTGCAATTGATTTACAAATCATCGTCGATAAGTTTTCACGGGCATGTTCCTTGTCCGGCTGAATACAAGAGTATGGCAAAACAAACATCTTACGACGAACACCAAGATGATCGTTTACCAAGCATGCATTTCAAGCATACTGTTGTATGGAGCAGCAAGGACGACGTACGATAAACAAGAGCGACAACTTAATGCCTTTCATATGCGCTGCTTCCGGAACATCCTAGGCATCTCCTGGAAGGACAAGGTAACCAACAAAACGGTCTTACAACGAGCACAGCTGCCCAGTTTCTTCGCATTGCTGCAGCAGAGACTATTACGATGTTTGGGACACGTGCGCCGCATGGAACCAACCCGTCTACCTCAGCGTGTATTGCTTGGTGCTATAGCGCACGCAAAAAGAAGTGTTGGTAGGCCAATGCTGCGCTTTAAAGATTGCGCCAAGCGAGACATGGTCACTTTTGGTATTGAACACCTAGACTGGGAGCAGACAGCTGAGGACAGAACCAAATGGCGTAAATCATTACTGGATGGACGCAAGGTACACGATGAAGCCTGGTGTTGTGCCATTGCCGAAAAAAGCGAGAAACGTAAGAAAAATAACGACATAACATCAGTTATTGATAACACAAGCTTCACCTGCAGAGCGTGTGGCAGGACCTGCCGCTCCCGAATAGGCTTATTCAGCCACGAAAAACGGTGAAATCGACAGAATATTGCTTAAATCGTCTGACATAGACGGCTAAGGCCTATGATGATGATGTATGTATGTATGTATGTCGATTTCTTTGTCGCGATTAGCGATAGATTTCAACATATGAGGTGTCGTTAGATTTGTATTAATTGTAGGAGTGTCATAGGGTATTATTTTTAGGGTAAAAAAGGGGGATTTTTTTTTTAAATCATTACTTTTACAACATGGGTATCAAACAATAGCTGGTAAAAACCTGATTCTAAGGTTTAAGCAAATGTTTTAGTATAACTTGACGTAGCAAATCTGAAAACTAAAAAGTTTAAAATAAAAAATTATTAAATAACAAAAAACCCAACTGCTTAGCACAAGAGAGGAAAACAAACATAAATCCTATTGGATTTGGTAACTTGAATTCTATAAGATACTGCAGGCGGGGACGAACAAAATTAAGTCGTAAACATCCACAAAACGTTTTTTCGTCCCTGCCCAGTATCTTATAGAATTCAAGTTACCAAATCCAATAGGATTTATGTTTGTTTTCCTCTCTTGTGCTAAGCAGTTGGGTTTTTTGTTATTTAATAATTTTTTATTTTAGTTTTCTTCTCATGCAAGTGGTTTTACCTTTAATGAGAATAAAGTTTCTTTAAACCTAAAGTAAGAAAACGTACAATCATTATAATCACTCAGACACTAGCAGCAGCGACTAGTTGAATGTTACATAACATTCGTTATGGAAAAAAAACCGGTCAAGTGCGAGTCAGACTCGCGCACTGAGGGTTCTGATATACCTTTAGTATTTTTGGAAGCAATAAAGTCCATTCTTAGCACCGCAAAACTAAATTTGTTTGTAAAGGTTTTTTTGCAGATTTTTAAAAAACTGTGCAACTTAGAAAGATTGTTTTATTTTTGCTGTAATATTTACATAAATTTCTATCGACTGTAATTAATTCTGATTTTTCCTACTACAAACTTCGGAGATAAGGGGGTATTTTTTTTGTCATTTTTCATCATAACTTGAAAACTAAGAAGCGTAAAAAAGTACAAAAATATATTGTAGAATGTGCAAGTAGAGCCCTTTCATACGATATCCCACTCAACCTAGTAGCAACAATTTGAAATTTGCCCCCCCCCCTTTTTTTTGGCTCCCTTTACATTAATAATCATAATTTTTCAAAATTCTTTCATGTGCAATTAAGTTGGGCAACCATATTCTAGAACTATTCCAAATTTCAAGTCGATAGCGTGAGTGGTTACCGAGATATACAGGTGTGACAGACAGACAGACAGACAAAGTCACACCATAAGGGTTCCTTTTTTTACCATTTTGGTAGCGTAACCCTAAAAACAAGAGCAAAGTCACTAATCCACAATCATTTCCTTTGACAGGATTATTTTTGGTACAGTCCGAGACAAAATGTGTTGAGCGAGTTAAAAAGCTTTAATTTTTTCATATTATTAGTGAAAGCGAATAAAACATTCACGGCTGTTTTATTATGGAACATGTCTCGATGCCAATTATGACAATCATTAATTACTTTTGACTTTGAATTGATATACTTACCAATTTGTTGGATTATCCGTTTATAAAGTTCTGTTGATGTTCAAGAATCATTTTCTTTTACTAAAGTCAAAGGCAAAATGGTTTATTCATTGTTGGATATTAAAATCTCTTAATGACGTCAGCTAAACTACATCGCTTCAAAAACTAATTGGCGCCATAGTGAAAAAAAAAGAAGCGACTATAAAAACCCACGCGCTTTTTTAAAAATGTTTGAATGTACAAGGTTGATAAAATAAACGTCAATCTGAATTTTGAATTAGCCTGTTAGAACCGCAGATAATCTGATATTTTATAATCTGATATTCTATATACATCTTTTACTGTACATCTGTTCGTACATAGTATACCTTTGGTGTATATACTTGGTCGCAGCAGATGCAATATTAGGAGGCCCCGGAGACCCGGTCTAATCCTGAGGGCTGAGAAGTGTCATCTGTCCATCTTTATTGCTGTCACGTGTAGCTCAATTCAGTTGACCCCTACGCAAAGTGTATGTCGTACCATGGACGAACAATAAGAAGGACTGACCATCCCCTTTTAGAAATCGTAACCCGGAAAAGTATAAAACTAGAAAGCGCTAATAAACAGTCCGGGAAGTTATTATGATTTATCGAGTATTCTGCTAAAAAAATAAACCGAATTTCAATGTTAGCGTTTCTTTACATTGAAACTATGTTGAAATTTTGAATGATTTTTTGGCAGAATACTCGGTAGACCATAAATATTTTCCAGATTATTTGAAAGGGCCATCTAGTTGAGTTTTATGCCTTTCCGGGTTATGTTTTCTAGTAGGTATGGCGATTGTCAGTCTTATTATTTTTCGTACCTACAGAAGTTAAGCTCGGGTTGTATACAAAAATACTCTGTATTATTTAAACGAAAAGCATTTGAACAGTCAAGAGCACCTCAAGCTTGACCCATTGGATACAGTTCTTATTTCAGTAGCCGTAGAAGCTATAGTCGCGCTGTGAATGTCAAGCTCGACCTGCTCTTATCTGTACGTTTGCTTAACATGCAAGTATAGGTGATACTGGGCGTTTTGTAACAGTATGATGTATGTATGGACGCTTGTCATCATCATCACATCCCAAGAAACGTCCACTACGGGACAGGGAGCTCCCTCCAGAACTCGAGCATTAACGCGTGGTACTTAGGAGGGTGTAAACCATAGTCACCACGCTTGTAAGCGTTGCGGCTGGCGACAGCTATGGTTGGTGACCGCAGTATATAAGATGGTACGATACACAGAAAGATGCTGCTGCCCATCCTTCAGTTCATAATCTCTTAGTCACCTCTTACGACACCCACGGGTAGAGATGGGTTGTTACTATTCTTTGCCGGCACCACACGGGCGCTTGTAATTGCATATAATTAGGCATTTGAAACAAAAATGTCTAGAAAAGCCACGATCACACCTAACTGAATTCAAAGACTAATTCGGCATACATTGCTGGGTGGCTTGGTTATATTAATTGCAATATCCTTACTTCAACGAACAATGTAAGCCGAATTCGTTTCTGAATTCAAGAAGGTGTGACCGTAGCTTAAAAGCTACGTCATCAGTAGGAACAGTTTGCTCCAAAAATCTGGCTCATCAACTCGTCACGCTCGTGCTCAAGGTGAAACACACGAGAGGCGTGGCTGAATTTGCGTGTACTCTATAAACGTACGGATATGTACTTGTATGCAGGTTACGTCGAGCAAGAATGAATAGGAATTGGCTTTTTCTGCTACTACTTAACTGCTTGGAGAATTAAAAGATGATAATGAGCTTCCTTTGATATTAAAAATCAATCTATAAACATCACTTAAGTATATAGGTATCCAAGTACCTGGGCGAACGAGCTTCGCTCTATAATAACCGCCTCAACATTAAAATATCGGGTGAGCCAGCTAATCTACCCGTCAACAGATGGCGCTGTAGGTTTTTTTTGTATAAAAGTAAAGCTGCCGTTATTCATACGTGATCTAAACCCGTTTACTCGCGCCGTTTTACAATTTGCCTACCGTCTACAATTTGCCCGCCGTTTGTAAACGGCGAATGATACGATTTGGCTGCGACATATATACAAATATTGCTCGTTTAATAGTATAGGATAAACCTTTGTTGCTAGATTTTTTGTAATTATTCAGTAAAAATGTGAAAATCAAAAGTATCATACACAGTTCACTCAGAAGCACTAGGATAGAAATCGAAAGCACTTTCTTATTTATGTTAGCTATCCTTCAAAAATATAAATAAGTAAATATCACGGTAAATATTAACAAAAAAATATTTTTTTTTTACTTATCCCTTAAGAACGAACCCTTTAAGAGAAACAAATTTCGCTCCAAGCCATGTCAACTGTCAACTTCCATCTCTACAAATCTTATTTCAAATAAAACGTATTCTGAGTCATACTTATTCCCATTCTTTCTTTATAATCTAGAACGGTTTCCTGCCCTTTATAATTCATTTGGGCATTGATAGTCGCGCGTGATTGGCAGCCCCATTCAATACGGGCTTTGATGAAGTAGGCAACCATTTTATTGATTCCTTTCTTTTTTTAAGGTTCTCGGAACCCTTTGACTTTGCCGGGCTACCAGCCACCTGCAAATTCTCCTCTTTGTATGGACTTTTGTATGCATATTGGTTTTATCGATAGCGGCCAACTTTTGCTTGAAGAGCCGCGTGCGGTCGTATTCAGAACAAGCTGATAGCTAGCGTTTTCTAAGCCGCTCTATAAAAAGCGTTTTTATTTCAATTTAATATCTTTTTAAACTTAGGTGTACGAGTAGAGCAACTCGTGAAACCGCGTCAATAAAGTCTTTGGGCATGAAAATCGTGTTATACTCTATAGGTATTTAGTAGACAAATAGTACATACATACCCGTGGGTGTCGTAAGAGGCGACTAAGGGTTACCTGGAGGATGGGCAGCAGCATCCTCCTTTGTATCTAACATCTTACTTACTGCGGTCACCTACAACCGCGGTCCACGGTGCCAGCCGTAACGCTAACAAGCGAGGTGACTATGGTACTTCCCCTCCACATTTTTCCAGCAAAAGCTAGAATTCTGGAGGGAGCTCCCTGTCCTGTAGTGGACGTTTCATGGGATGTTATGATGAGACAAATAGTAGTTCGTATTTGCTTTCCAAAGAATATTTGACAATTACTGCTTGACTAAAAGCCACATTGACAAGTTGACTGTAACTGTTCCAGTGCATAAATACAACATTACTTTAAACCTTGCATCGTATTATTACGTGATTTTCTACTACTGTGACCCTTGTCCATATATTTTGGCCCTGAATTATGTATGATCAGTCCATGAAAGTGAACTACTTTTTCCATGTTTTGTTGATTTAAGATTCTTTTTTTTGAAACTTCCCATTGAAACGGTATTAATTTTTTACGTTCTTCGTGTTATTTATGTAAAGTTGTTCAGTTTGACGGGCAGATTGACATTATTAATGCTTTTTTAAAATTTTTGTTACACTTTTTATCTTTAGTGTCTTATATTCTATAGCAAAGCCTATATTGTAGGTGTGTAGGTTTTTGATCTACAGACCTCAGCTAAGCAGCTAAAATTATGCTTAAATCAGGTTTTACATCTAAAGCCGGTTTTTGTCAACTCACTTAGGGATTTGACTAAATCACTGCTGGTATCAAATTCCTGCGACATAATAATTTTAACGCAACTTTAATAATAGGTTAAGGGTTAAACGAAATTTAATAACCACATGCCATAAAAAGCTTTGGCTAAAGCCGTGTTTTTCACAGAAATTTCTTTTATTACATTATGCTTTCAGATTCATGAATGTAAATTACGATTCTAAATACGTATACAGCCACGGTGCTTTGATGAAGACTAAATTATTTCTGGTCGCTTGCGCGTTTTTAGGGTTTCGATGCCAAAATGGTAAAAAAAGGAACCCTTATGGTGCGACTTTGTCTGTCTGTCACACCTCTATATCTCAGCAACCACTCATGCTATCGACATGAAATTTGGACTAGTTTTAGAATATAGTTGCCCAACTTAATTTCACATGAAAGAATTTTGAAAAAATTATGATTATTAATGTAAAGGGGGCCAAAATAGGGGGAACCAAATTTCAAATTTTGGCTACTAGGTCGATTGAGGTATCATGTAAAAGGGCTTTACTTGAAGATTTTAAAATATATATTTTTGTATTTTTTTACGTCTCTTAGTTTTAATAGGATGAAAAATGTCAAAAAAATAACCTTCCCCCCCCTTATCTCGGAAGTTTGTGAAAGGAAAAATCGGAATTAATTACAGTTGACAGAAATTTATGTAAACATCACAACAAAAATAAAACAATCTTTCTAAGTTGCACAGTTTTTTAGAAATCTGCAAATAACCTTTACAAACAAATTTATGCGGTCCTAAAAATGCACTTTATTGCTTCCAAAAATACAAAAAGTATATCGGAACTCTCGGCACGCGAGTCCGACTCTCACTTGACCGGTTTTTTTATAAATTTTGCATAACTGAATCCTATCCTGCAGAACTTTTAATCCTGGAAGAAAAATTAGGTCCGTGAAGTTTGAATAAAGGCCAGCCGGCCTTCAGTAGTCGTACACTGAAAAAAAAAAATTGCTGATTCAATCAAGATTTTGATAGTTTCAAACAAGCATCTTGACTTCATTTGAGCTTACAAAGACCATATTGTATTGTATTGTATTAATTTGATTATTGAATTGAAGATCACAAATTTAAGCTGACTAAGATGCTTTATTGAATCTTTCAATATCTTTTTCGATTTAATCACAAAATGCCAAACAAGAGAAAATTTATCTGGGTTGGCTCTTCGTTTTTTCAGTGTAGCATAATATACGGGGTGTAAGAGACAGGTAGACAAAAACTGAACAATTTTCAGCGAATAGAACTTAAAAAAAAATTTACCCTCGAAAAGTACAAATTTTGTATTAACCGCAAAAAAAAACCATAGGAATACTTATTGAGGTTAACCTTATATGACAAATTTTGTATGCCTTATATGATATTCTTGTTCAAATAATATCTAATCTATTCCTATGAATTATTATTATTAGCCTCCAGTGACGTGAAACTAGAATTTATTACAGTTTTAAAACTTACTGCTCTGGAATTTGGTTGTTTAATGTTAAAATTATAGACCGAAAATTTTACGTAAGTACTTAATTAATATTTCGACGAAAAATTACTCATTACGTAAGCGAAAGCTTCATTATAATTGTTATGATTTTAAATTAAGAAGTATTTTTCTTTCTTACAGCCTGTGGGCATCTACCGAGGAAAGTACGAGTGGGCCAATGAAAACAGTCCAATCGGTGGAGATTGTTCATTGTGGGTTCGAGCGGCGACACTACAGCTTGATGATGGCCAGTGGCAGTGCCAAGTCACGGCTAGCAACTACGATGTGCAGGTGAGAAATCAATGACATTAATTTAACTGCTTCCTTTTCGAGGATTCCGTATCCAAAGGGTGGAAAACGGGCCCCTACTAATATGCGTTCTTAGAGCAATGCGTACAACCACGCTTTGCGCTCGAAAAGATGCCTCCAATGTCTGTCTATCTGATACACAGATCTGATAGATATTTATTTATTTAATGGCATCACATCTCATTACAAGTCGTATTTCGCCAGTGTCAAAGAAAAGATCTTTCAGCGGGCTGTATCTCATCACTCATGAACCATAACAGGTAGACAGTTGAAATTTTGACAGATTATGTATTTCTGTTGCCGCGTTAACAAATAATAATAAATATAAAAAAATAAGGGGGGCTTCTCTACTAAAAACGTGCTTTTAGGCGATTTTTTGCTATGGCTCTATCGTATAAACGGAAACACTTACAAACGTGAAAATTGGTACGTTTATACTCGTAAGTAGTGCATAAGTAACATCGAACAATAAAACTGGTCAAGTGCATGTTGGACGCACGCGCATTCAATACACTTCTGCGTCACTGCGCGTCCATACTAAGACGGTATTTTTGCCTTGTATTTTACGGAACCCTCTGTGCGCGAATACCGGCTCGCACTTGGCCAGTTTTTCTCGTATCATCAACACAGAGTCCAACCGTATTTTTTTTAGTTTTCCTCGCGTTCTAAATCGATCCAGATTCATACTGATCACTCTTTTTGTCACATGCTGGTCATCTCTTCTCACAATTATTAATGGTCTAGTGGTTATAGCGCTCGGCTCTCGATCCGGTGGCTCTGGGTTGATTCCCGGTGGGAAACTGTCAAACAAAAAAACCCTGTGTGCGACCTCTCCAGTTTCGTTAAGACATTGCTGGATAATTCACCTGATTGTCCAGAAAGTTAGATGATTCCCTGCTTCGGAAGGCACGTAAAGCCGTTAGTCGTTAATGAGCCTTGTCAGAGGCCTTTGGCGGCTCAACAACTCTGACACCAGGATTAGTAAGGTCGGTCATCGACCTTGCAACCCACACGATATGATGATGATGAATGACCTGATAAAGTCTTCTCGTCTTAGTCCTTTAAAAGAAATACCCATTTGTTTTCACAAACGTATTGTTTGTCATTGGTTTCACTATAAATCGTAAAAGATATAAAATGTAATACGAGGTTTATATGAGTATTTACGAGTGTTTACGTACAACAGGAGAATCTCCCGATCAATAGCAATTGTCATTTGATATTCGCGTGCCGACTGTTTCCAATCGCGTGTTAGAAATATCAATTTGTAGGAACGGTTCCTTGATTTTGAAATCGTTTACCTTAATATGTTTAGCTTGGTTAACTAGCGCCCCCGCTAAATACAAAACTTATCGAAAATCCGGAAAGGCAGATGGAAGTAAAGGTACTTTTGTTTATTTAGAAACTATTTACTTACTCTCTAAAATAAAGTTCACTATAGTTGTGCTAAAAGTGGCCGTTTTTCGCACTTTTTATATCAGTAACTACGGTGAACTATATTTTTCAGAAATGATAGATTCTGAATAAACTATACGTACTTTAATATCAATCTGTCTTTCCGGATTTTCGATAAGTTTTGTAATTTCTTTTTTAACTGATGGGGGCGCTAGTGGACGGGAGGTAGCCTCTTCCTTTTATTGACTTAGCCTGTGGTGAAAATGATTGAAACCAGATACCATCATCATCATATCGTGTGGGTTGCAAGGTCGATGACCGACCTCACAAACCCGGGTGTCAGAGTTGTTGAGCCGCCAAATGCCTCTGACATGGTTCTGACTACATCCGTAGATTAGATAGTAGTCGGGACCAACGATTTAACGTGCCTTCTGAAGCACGGAATCATCTAAGTTTCCGGACATTCAGGTGATAACCAAACTGCGGAGGTCGCACAAGGAGATTTTTGTTTGACAGTGGCCCCACCGGGAATAAAACCCAGAACCTCTGGATCGAGAGCCGAGCGCTCTAGACAACGGAGGCTAATAATAAGATACCAAGATCGGATTCTTAGAAATATTTTCATTTCGTTTCGTTCAATTTTTTTTACTGTGTATGGGCTTCCTTTTATGAGATCGACGATGGAATGAGTTTGCCCAGAAGAAACCTATTCACTCGCTATTTGAATAGATTCAGGATATATGAACTCGAGAACACTGACGCAGACAGGAGTTCTACTCCTTTGCCGTGCGCATTATGTAGGATGTTGCGAAGCGCCATGTGGAATATCAACCGAAAATGGGTGACATTCTGCGGTACATCTGCGTTCCCGATGGTAGAAGGGGCTTAAAAGCCATCTCAACTCAAGATGGCAACGACACTTGTAATAACATTCAGATGAATAAAAAACTCGATCAGACCGTCCTATGAAGTACCAATTCAATTTAATTGAACTGATTGTTCAATTATTTTTAGAGAAGTCGTCGCAGCTATTTCTAGGGCGTATTTAAATCAAGCCCATATTTCCGATGGTTATTGCGTAATTACTATTACGGCGTGTTTGATTGATTTCTTTACGATTTCTATCACATAGAAATAATGGATGAATTTTCAGTCGATATCAGAAAGTAATAACTAGGTTGATGTTAAAATTGGTACTTGTCACGTTCGTTTTGAATAATGAAAAAATCGGTGTTAATTTTCGTAAATCAATAATAATGACAGCTGCAATCTAATCATTATTTATTTTGAACATCAATACTTATGTAGAATATCGTGACATCCCATGAAACGTCCACTACAGGACAGGGAACTCCCTACAAAATTCCAGCTTTTGCTGAAACAATGTGGAGAGGAAGTACCGTAGTCACCATGCTCGTTAGCGTTACGTCTGGCACCATGGTCCACGGTTGTTGGTGACCGCAGAATGTTAGATGATACGATACACAGAATGATGCTGCTGCCTATCCTCTGGTTCATTCATTAAACCTTAGTCGCCTCTTACGATACCCACGGGCAGAGATCGTTTGGTACCGTAGCCGGCACCACACGGGGCACTTATGTAGATAATTTGCGTAAAAGTAAAAAGATAAGTATATAAGATAAGGTCAAGAGTAAGCCCATACACAGTAAAAAAACAAGTAGAATAGATACCACGGTAGGTATAAAAAGTAAGAACTTACAAAATAAGGTTGAAATTTTTTTGAAGTGTGAGATACATTGAACATAGTTGGTCTTAGATTTATGGACACTAGTACTCTCGCTCGAATAGTCATAAATTCAAGGAACCCACTTCAACCCCTCAGAGCTTAGCTAAAAACTACGAGTAGTAACACCAGAAAAAACTCTATTAACCTTATTCTTTTCTTTTCACATTTAAAAATTTTGTTCCTTGAAAAGAAAATCTGGTACCTCTTGTTCGCTACTGGGGCTGCAGACAAGCGGCTTTCTTTATACGTATGTATACGCTATAGAATATAATAAAAATGTATGGAGTTGACATTAGCTAACGAAATTTTGTGCTAATTCAATCCTTTACTAACATAGCTCTAATTATGTTACTAACACTATGGACTGTATCTGAAATAAGGAATTTTAATTTGATATATTTCTATTCTAATAGCGTTTACGATAATTTTTATTTTATTTATTTATTTTATTTTCTTTGGGATGCTTACAGCTATATTTACAATTTGAGTGCTATAAATTAATTACTATAAGCCAATGACAAGCTTCCACATGTGTATGTAAAAATATTTTAAGTAACAATTCTATGTTATTATGAAGTACCTATGTGGAGCATAAAATTACTTAAGTATTAATAAAAAATTTGAAATTAATCCAAACTCAGTGCATAGTCTCTAATGAGTGCATTTTTAGCGCTATGAACATTATTACAAAAGATATCAAATCGACTATCATGATTGAGTTTATTCAATTGCCTCATGCTACGCAAAAGAAAACTATTCCTTCTATATTGAGTACGGCTAGATGGGATAAAAAATAAGGGTGATTTTCTTAGTTTACGGTTGGGAATATTTAACTTAATTTTGCCGAGCAGCTCCGGACCATCTACGAAACCTTGAACTATCTTAGTAAGGAGGCTTATATCAGCAATTTCTCTTCGCAAGTGCAAAGGCAGTAGATGAAGTGTTGCACACCGCTTGTTATAATCCAGCTTGGGTAAATGAAACTTGTAAGAAAGATAGCGTGTAAATTTCTTTTAAATTTTTTCAATACTATCAGAATAGAAGTAATAGCAAGGGTTCCATATTTGACACGCATATTCGAGATTGCTTCTTACGTACGCGCAATACAGAACTTTGATAGTCTTCATACTCTTGAAACTCCTTGAACGTGCCCAGTCTTAGAGCAACGCGTCAAACCGCGCATTGCGCGCGAAAATCGTGTTACTCTATGTGCCCAGTAAACTTTTTCAAAAATTTTGTCGATATATTTATCAAAGAGTAGTTTACTGTCATGAATGACACCGAGAATACTGCAAGAATCAACAGATGATAACACCTGATCTTTGATTTGATAATCGTATTTCAAGATAAGCCGCTTACGTGAAAAAGTCATACAAATACATTTGGAAACATTTAGATCCAGTTTATTAATAAAAAGCCACTTTTCTCTAGGTCCAGGTGCAGTCAGCAAGTCAAATCTTTACACTTGCAGCGCGACTCTATCCCTAATAGCCATGAAGGAAAAAAAAATTACGCGCCCAGATGGAGTAGTAATCATGCCCATTTTGTATCGAAACCTATGCGGCCGCTCAGAGGGGTGGGAGGGTAGGTGGAAGCGGGAGACGGGGTTTGTCTTTTAACACTATCACACATTATTGAATACGTTACGTTAGAAAAAGATAGAGACATTTATGTTATGATATGCCCAATTAAAAACAAAATATCAATAAAGTACGACATTTATTTGTCTTTATTTGGCATGTAAAAAACAAGAAACTTCATGGTTGCTGAATTTGAAAATAGTGATGTGATGTATATTTATCGATTATTTACTTACATTTTATCACATGGCTCCTGGACTTATCGTACCTCTCATATACAATGGTGATCAATTTGCAACTTGCAATAATATTGGGAACTGCTTACTTCTTTGGGCATTTGGTATTTTGTCTTTTTGCTTCTCCATACAAATATATCTTTTATTTCCTAGAGTGAGCGAACTACCGAGAGACGCACAGGGATAGACGGCCCACCTTCTTCTTCTTCTTTCGTGTCGGCAAGAACACAGGCTAAATCTTACTTGCCCACCTGATAGTAGGTGGTCACTGTCGTCTAGGACATCTTGCAACTTAGGGGAGCAGATACAGTGCAGGCCTTTGAGATGTCTGTAGACTTGCCTTTTGAAGGACCCTAAGTTGTTGTGCAAAGGAAACACCTCGAGAGGGAGATCATTCCACACCTTGCACGTGAGCGGTAAAAGCGTTATCCACGTACGTTAGTTCGAGATCAGACGTCTAGGTGGTGAGGATGAAATCTTGCAAGGACCACGTCAAATTAAAAGAGATTTCTTCCAGCCAACCCATGGTAGTGAGAGAGAGTGTTCATTAGCGGGACTCAGTAGTGCATTATTAAAATCCACAAAAACCAGATGTAATAATATATAATAAATAAATGGTCTTCTTCTTCTTCTTTCGTGTCGGCAAGAACACGGGCTAAATCTTACTTGCCCAGAAAGCGGCTACCTTGTTAAATGGTATAAAATAAACAATTTAATAAAATATATTGATGATATAGGTATAAATATAATATATAAATAATATAAATACATACAGAAGATACATACATATAACAATACTTACATATAAATAAATACCTGTATAGATATATTCATATAAATACAGAAAGTTATGAAGAACAATTAACAATGATGACTACGAACAAGAAGCAGTGATTTGTGAGAGAAGATGCTCTTTTACTCTTTTTTCTACAATACAAATTTTTAAACAATATTTTTAATTAATATTTTTAACTATTTAAATTATTGTATAACGTATTTACACTACGTGTAAAATAACTTTTGACCACATATTTTTCTCGTAAATCACCATTGATATTGACATAATATTTATTACAATGTAAATTATTAACAATAAAAAGTAAAACAATGTTTTGTAGTCTAATTAAAAATGTAATAGAATTAGTAACACATGCCATAGTTGATTGTTTTATTTTCTTCCTTTGCTCTTCAATTTTGTATTTTAATCTTGTTTCTGACAATGTAGAGCTACCTTCGCAAGCATGTATCGTTGAGTTCTGAGGGGGAAACACTTGTTCATCAACCTGTAAGAATGAAAATATATTATTTGGATAAAGAGATAATGCTGAAGCTAATATAACACCAATACTTCGTTCAGTATGGTCTGTCTGCCTAACTGTTAAACGAAGCACAAAAATCTTACAGTTCTTAGAATAACTGAAAAACTAGATCAGCAACTATTTGCCATCGTTACGAATAGTCAAATCTAGATATATAAAAGAAGAAACTGATTGACTGAATGAATAAATGAATGGCTGACTGACTAAGAATCAACGCGCAGCCCAAACCACTGGGTCTAGAAACTCTAAATTTGGCACTTAGCTTCCTTGTGAGATCTAGGGCTGACTAAGAAATAATTTTTCAAAATTCACCCCCTGAAGGGGTGAAACGGGGGTCCAATGTTTGTATGGGGCTAGTTAATAATATTAATAAGACACTGCACAGAGTTATAAACGTCCGTACAGCTGTTTTTCAGATGGGATAGCTGGTAGAGATTATGGATTTCTGAGGATGGAAAAAACTAGTTTTTCATTTACCTTGTGACATAGGTTCTCGGTTGGAATGGCATCTTTGTGAAGTATTTTTCTGCAGGCTTCAGTTAATTCGTAATTACTGTTATTAAAATGAGCTGAGCAGATTCTACTATATTTGGTTGGAATCCAATTTTGGTCTCTCCCGCATGTTGGCACCCATTGACGTTTTTGCGCCGGATCTTTTAGAAAACTGCGATAAATAAAATAAATAAAATTATAACGACGACTCGATTCTATATTATTTTTTATCGACTACTTCACATCACTAAAAATCAACAACACAATTTTCTACAAAAATTTGACCACGAAAATTGTAAAAACCAAGCGGTTTACTACTCACCAGAAAAATGTGATACCAGCAAGCTTTGTAGTTTTGCTTGCGGCATGGTTTCGGCACAATTTCACCGCACAATTATTAATGTTTTGTGTTATTTATTTTATTTCTGATATTTTATGACAGAGATGTTGTCCATGTCACATGCCGTGAACGACTACTCTGTACATTAACTTACTAATCTGGGTGAACGACTATTTGGAAGAAAAGTGTGAATGTGTGTGTGAGTTACAAAATTGTATCATAGCTGGCACCCATAGTACGTTTTGATTACTACTCCATCTGGGCGCGTAATTTTTTTTTCCTTCATGCTAATAGCGGTTTGAAATAAGAACGGTAAACACGGCCGCACATCAGTAGAAACACTTTTGGACCTGATGGCGTGGTAATAGAGTTGAAAAAGTTTCTAACGACAAGCGGTTGACCGTACAAGGTCCAACGTGTCAAGCTTGACATGCTCCTGACTTTACAATCAAAAATACATCAAGAATTGGACTTTGTGCAGTTAATATATCAATCCCCGTAGAAGCTAGAGTCGGACTACCCGCCCCCTATAAGGTCATTTAGGCTGAGGCCAGAATCAGTATTTGCTGACGCGTGGAAAACCACACGAAGCTTGGTTGTTACCGCTTCTGTTCTAATTATTTGTTTCATGTGCCCCACCTCGCGATATTCATGCACAAACTGTTTGTAATTCTTTGCCAAGTCAGCGTTCTTAACTTGCTCCTGATAGTACCTCTGGTTGGTTAGTTTTTAGTATCTCCAAAAAATTGTGCCATTTGTAAAACACAGTGCCAAATAGGGAATATTTTTAAGGTCACGCTAACGCATCATATCTAATAAACCGGTGCTTTGGAGTTTAAAGAAATGTTTTCTTTTTCTTTCCAGGATGCTCTATCTAGTCCCCCGGCAGCCCTAGCGGTGCGGGTTCCTCCCCAGTCCCCCCGGATCCTGTTCAATGGGACCCACGTCATGCCTGGTCAGAACATTACGGTCCCCGCCGGCTCCAGAGCTACCGTCGTCTGCGAAGCCCGATATGGAAACCCACCGGCTTACATTGAGTGGTATTTAGGTAAGTTTAAAGATGTCAAATCTGGGGTTTTGGGGTTTTGCTCAATCATCTCTCCGGGTTCTTTTATGGGACCACCTGCGAAGCCGGTTTTAGAAACTACTAAGTTACGATGTTTCTAATTCATGCCTGGACTCATCTCAGTTTTTAAATATGAAAAAATCTATACCAGTTTTAGAACCTACAACGTGATCAAGGCACTAAATACAAAAAAAAATGTTGAGCTGAGGGTGGATGAACCATTGTACCATAAGTCGTTATCCCAAAGAAAGAGAATCGGACAGTATAAAGTCAAGTCAGTAGACTTCGAATGGGTCCGGATCAGGGACTTCCATTTTTCCCTGTAAGCGGCGGTGTGGATAGCATCGTGCAGTTGAATATACAGTAATATGTTTGGTCACACCTTTTAGCTGGTATACGGCCCCTATGCCTTTTCTACATCTCTTTGTCCATAAGTGTAAGTTTTTTCAAGGGACTTACCATTTTTTTTACTAGCCTATAATAGGTCCCAATGCTGAGCAAAGGCCTCCCCTCTATTGTGCCATTCCTCCCTGTTTTGAACCTCCAATTGCCAGGTCTCTCAGAAAGCTGTCTAGGTCATCGCGCCATCGTCTCCGGGGTCGACCTCGACGGCGGCGACCATTCTCTGGCACCCACTCCGTGGCTACTCTAGCCCACCTATCCGGATGCATGCGAAATACTTACCATTATTCTATTTTTAAATTTCAGAAAAGGAACGGCTCACAGCATGGAGCCAAACCAACGCTTCCGAAGTAGAAAGACCGAGAGTGTGGGCAGCCCGATCGGTTCTGGAACTAGGAGCCACCAGGGCGGCTCACGGCAGACAGCTGGCCTGCCGGGCTCATCACCCCTCCTACCCCTCGCCCTACTATCGGGACTCTTTTACTATGCTTGATGTTACTTGTAAGTACAAGAATGACGGTTCTGTGTATGTGGAAAAGAGATAACATGTTTTTAAATTATGAATTAAATTCAAGGATATGCTGTAAAATTGTTTAAACAACATTGAGTCGTGTTGCTAATATCATTTCTAGTGAAGAAACAAACATTACTTACTTTATAGTATTACTTGACTTGCTCTGCCTTCCTACGTCGTATTTCGTGGGTTCGATGGGTGTTCGTTCTGTGTCTTGTTGTTGTTGTTCTAGAATAGAATAGAATAGAATAGAATAATATTTATTTGTGAAAGCAGGTGTTTACAAGGTGTTACAAAAAGGACATTGTTCTCTGCAATCTACCATAAGAGGTGTACAAATTTTTTGAGGATCTTAAAAATAATAAACTCTAAATAAACTAAGGAAACCAACTAAACAAAATAAAAACTTACGGGTCTATACCTTACAGATCTCTTAATGCGTACTATAAACCTTAAATACAAACCAAAACTATACAATAATTTAACACTTACTAGGTACTTTATAAACTAATTTTTAAAATTTTCATTCAAAAAGTCCATAATTTTATAATATGATTTATTTACAAGAAATCCATGTAATTGGTTTTTAAAATGAGGAAGTTCCAAGTTCTTTATGTAATTGGGCAAGTGGTTGTAAACCTTTGGTGCCATGCAAAGGATACTGCTGTGCATAAAGGTCGTGTTTGCTGCACGCACACACAGCCTATCTCTGTATCTTAGGGTTCTATCATGTTTTTCAAATTGGAACGTTTTTATAAACAGAGCTTCATTATTTTTAACAAACAAGGACAATTCAAATATGTACAACGAGGGTAGTGTTAGTATTTCTAAAGATTTGAAGTATGGTTGGCAACTGTCAGTTCTTTTTAAACCACACATACTCCTGATGCATCGCTTTTGAGCTTTAAAAACAGTTTCCTTTTCAGTACAGTTACCCCAAAATATGATGCCGTAACGGAGTTGTGACATTACTAAACTATGAAACGCATTTAAGATAGCATTTTGGTTCACGATTTTGGTCAGTTCATAAAGGGCATATGCGGATTTACTTAATTTTTGGCATAACTCTTCCGTGTGGGTTTTCCAAGTCAGATTATGATCAATAGTCAGCCCTAAAAATTTTGTGTTCTCTACTTTTTTCACTTCTGTATCCAAATAGTTTATTTTGATATTATCGTTGTTTGGTTTACGTATATGGAAATGCATAGCTTTGGTTTTATCTAAATTTACTGACAGATTATTAGAGTTAAGGTATTCAATTACTTTGCTTAATGTGTTGTTTATGTCATTTTCGTAGTTTGTAGACTTGTTAAATTTTATTATAGCTGTGCTGTCGTCTGCAAAAAGAATCATGGGATGAGGTACGTTTTGAGGTAAGTCGTTAATGTACAGGAGGAATAATAACGGGCCTAGCACGCTGCCTTGCGGGACTCCAAATGTAGTAGATCTTTCGGTAGATACATATGTAGTCTCAATTTTCGAGGTCATACAAATTCTTGAGATGTGTGTATATTGCGTTCTATTGCTTAAATAAGACTGAATTAAATCTAACGCGTTGCCCCGAATGCCATAGGCATACAATTTATTGAGTAATATACAATGGTCTACATGATCAAATGCTTTGGTCAGGTCCATGAATAAAGCACATACGGGTTCTTTTTTATCAATGTTAGGTATTAAATTATTCAGGAACTCGTGAATAGCCATGTTGACGTTGTATTTTTTGCGAAATCCTTTTTGTTCTGGTGCTAGTATGTTGTATTTATCAATATATGAATAAATTGAATTATGGATTACTTTTTCAAAGACCTTTGAAATAACTGACATGAGAGCTATTGGCCTGTAATTTGCAACATTCTCTCGATCATGTTTCTTAAATAATGGCTTAATGATGATAGGTTTTAGTTTATCAGGGTATATTCCGTTAGATATGCTCTGATTAACTATATGACAGAGTGGTTCAGCTACTACGTTTGCTACAAATTTTAGTACCTTAACAGAAATATCGTCAAAACCAACGCTGTTTTTATTCTTTAAACCTTTTATTATATTTAGAATTTCGTGTGGAGAAACAGGACAAATAAATATGGAGTTAGTAGTTTTTGTAATGGGCAAAGTTGTGTTAGAATTTTTGTTTGGTTTGGTTGAAATCTGATCAACAAAATAATCATTGAAAATTGTGGCTATTTTAGTTGGTTCTGTAATTATACTTCCGTTCTGTTTTATTTGACTAACTGTTTCCTTGGGTAAATTATGTTTCGATTTGTTGATAATTTTCCATGTTGCCTTGGATTTATTTTTAGCAGTGTTTATGTAGTTATTGTTCTGAGTTTTTTGCGTAAGTTTTAAAATATTTTTAAGTTTCATAGTATGATTTTTCAGTAATTTTTTATTTGTTTTATTTGGATCTATCCTACACTTCCATAAGAGGTCTCTTTTTCTTCTACTAGCAATTTTTATTCCTTTTGTAAGCCATTTTGCATGTTTTGTTATTTTAATCCTGATTCGTAAGATAGGAAAACAAAGGTCGTAGAAAAGCTTAAAGCTATCTATAAAAGCATTGTACGCAAGATTGGGATCCTTTGTATCGTAAACGTCTGCAAATTTTAACGAAGCTACGCATTCTAAAAACTTTTCTAAGTTTTCTTTAGAGTAGTCTCTTTTATTTACTTGCCAATACTTTAAAGAACATGTCTTTTTTACGGGGTACTTTATATATTGTGCAGTGTGATCTGATAGGCCTAAGTCCAAAATTCTACTTTCAAATTTATTTTTACAATTATGTGCTATATTATCTATACAAGTTCCGCTTATTAGTCTTGTTGGAGAATTAAATTCCAACTTTAGATCATATCCACTCAAAAAATTTACAAGATCTTTCGATTCTCTTCCAGTTTCAATACAATTTATATTAAAATCACCACAAACAATAATTTTCTGTCGAGGTTTTTTCAGGAGTTTCCGTAGAATGCTATCAAGCGCATTGTAAAAGATGTCTAGTTTACAAATTTTTCTATCGGGTATTCTATACACACACAATATAATCAAATTGTGTTCAATAATTTCTAGTGCACAGCATTCGACAATGCTCTCAACAGATATTTTGCTAATTTCTGGTAACATTTTATATGATAAACCTTTTTTAACTAATATGCAAGCTCCACCTCTCCTCTGATTTCTTCTAGAGAATGAAGCTGCTAAATTATAATTTGGAATGGCTAGTAAATCTTCTTGGCCTGCTTTTATATTATGTTCTGTGATACATACTATATCAATATTAATTTTATTGGTAGCTAGCTCTTCACTTGAACAATCAAGAGAAGGTCAAGCTTGACCCTCGCAGTGCGATTTTATAAATACTGAAATTAGAATTGTACAAAGTCTAATGTATCAAGCTTGACGTGTCTGTATTGTACGACGTACGTCTGCAGCTACCTATGGGTGAATTTCCACCATTTGCTGTACGAGGGAGCTAATCTGTGAGCTGGGAAATTTCAGCCTTGCCTTGCTTCTCAAATTCGCATTCAAATAGAGCAATCCTGTTGGCTAGAATTTCTCAGCTCACAGCTTTCCCTCTCACAGCACTGGTGGAAATTCACCTTAAGTCGCCGAATCTTCACTTCTCTCAACTGTCCTTTAGTCATAAGATCGCGAAAATAAGAATCACCGCACGGACCAGTCCTTGTCTAGTTTGGGTTCAGATGACCTTTTGAAAATTATTGTCTTCCATATTTTAAATCACCATCACATCAATTCAAAAACCACTCTACGGAGGGTAAAACTCAAATTAATATTATAAATGCGAAAGTATGTGTTGCGTCCGGTAGGACGTACTGTTATTTATCGGGATGCATCTAGTAAAACCAGCTAATAATGGTACGTAGGACACAGACAGAACATCCCCGCTCGCCGGCTGGCTATGAAGTGATATTCTCCCGAGTACCCACATTTATTGTGTACGTCACATCTCTTCCTTTTTATATGATTTGAAATACTGTTATATATCATTCTTTACATAATACTTAATGGTCATCATAACATGCAGAATACAATTCAAATAGAGCGACTCGACTACCGTCTCGGATCGTGCTATGGCAGCGTAAAAGAGACGGCAAGAAACCACTGCAGCACGGCCTACTTTAAGAGTCGGCTTTATACAATGGGTTCCCTGTGCCATGCTAGAATATCAAAGCACTATAAGTCTTACATTGAACCGATTTAGATACGATAGTATCATTATTAAAATTTACAACTTCGTTCATTAGGTAATTAAGTTTCTTCTAGGTACTGTCCACTTTTCTCCATTTTTCCTTTCATTTGTGGATGCTTCTTGCAACACTGAGAGTTCCAGTATTCTTGTTGTGGTCGCTGGCAGTCTAAAGTCATCTGTAAGCAGAAACTCCACCTGTGGACAATATTGCAGTATCTATATTCTCATTAAGATGCAATTTCGCGCTTGCGCGCGATACTTAGGTAGTATTATTTATTATTTTATTTTATTAGGATATCTAACAGCTTTCCTTATAACTAAGTTTTGAAAATACATGTTCTTACACTTATTTGTTAAAATAACGCGTTTATTATAAAAGTAAGGGAGTGAGATTTCTGTTTTCTGGTGAATTGTTAGGATATTTGTTCCAAATTAATTAGAATTTGAATTATGTTTTTAAAATTTATCCAAAACATTTTATAATATCGGTTTGTGAACCACCTCTTTACAAATAATACTTTTTTTTTCTTAAAATAGCAATTCCACAGTTAGTTATCAAGATAATCAGGATGCTTTTGGCAGTTTTTTTTTAATACTATTTTAACTCGAGCATGACAAAGCATTTGTTTAGTCTTGGTTCATAAGAAACTGAACTGTCACCCTATCTGTGTGTGTGATATTGGAGCCCATTGTTTTTTACATGTATTTTTTTAGGATTTCATTTAATAACACTGCATCCATTCCGTACCTACTTACCAACATTTATAATTAATAATAAAAGTTAATAAGTAGTTTTAAGGTGTTTGTTAATGGTGTATTAAAAAATATATGGTAGGTAGGTAATTATAGTTGGATCAATAGATATTTATAAGCAGTTAACACAGTGAAATTTGTTCCACATCAAGAGTTGTTATTTATATACCTGCTTTATTTTTTATTCTTGTCTTGGTATTTTGGTCCTGTCTACCGAATGTCTACTTATTAATAATAAATTGTTTAAAACACGATTAGCTGGTATTGCTTCATAAGAATGAATGAATTTGATATGTTCGAAAAAACAATGGATGAAGCTTTAATTAAAGTTAGTAACAGCAACAAAGGCATTATAGTATGTGGAGACTTTAATGTTAACATTTTAGAAGAATCCAGTGTGTGCAATAGATTGAAATCTTTGTTCCTATGCTACAATCTTGTGAATCTTTTTTTGGTGCCCACCAGAATATCAGCGTCCTCATCTACTTGTATTGATAACATTTTTACGAATTTAGAACCAGTAGATAAATCAATTATCAATAAGTTGGGCTCTGATATTTCTGGCCAGTTGGCAGTTTTCAAAGTCACGACTAAAAAAGCATTGAAAAAGGATATCACGTGCGTACCTATCAATGAAGGTAGACTTATCCGCTACAAAAGTAGTGTTGAAGAAAAACTGCCAAACTTACCATATTGTGATAATCCAAATAAATTGTATGAGTCTCTATTTACTTTAACTAAAAGTGAGTACGATGCAATTTTCAAGGAAAAGAAAATTACTGTAAATGAGAATCTAATGTTTAGTGATTGGGCCACAGTGGGAATACACAGAAGCAGGCTAAGGTTATATGAACTTTACGAGGAAAGAACATATAACAATAGTGATGCATTTGCGCAATTTGTAAAGGATTATTCAAAAACATTCAAACGGGTTTGTGCTGCAGCCAAATCAAATTTCATTAAAAATAAAATCAAAAATAGTTCCAACATTACGAAAACGACTTGGGAAACTATAAATAGTGAAACTGGAAGATCTAAAGCTCCTCGGAATGACTTCCAGCTTAAGATTGATGATCAGATCATAAGTACAGATATAGAAGTTGCTGAAGCTTTTGAAAACTTCTTTACGGATATTCCAGTTTCAACTACCAAAACCTTGAACTCATCTCCCACTCTTGCCAAATCTTATCTCGAACGACACGTAGATGTTTGCAATGTAGATTTTAAATTCAGTTACGTCAATGCTTTCGTTATAATTAAAGCCTTTAAATCACTTAAAATGAAAAAGACCGCCGATATAGATGGCCTGTCAGTTAAAATTATTAGTGCCGTTATAGAAAGCATTGCACCATACTTATCTAGTATTTTTAATAAATGTGTAGATGATGGTGTTTTTCCTGATTTGATGAAACATAGTAAAATTATTCCGTTGTTTAAAGCTGGTAGTAAATCAGACCCCACTAATTTTAGACCTATTTCTGTTCTACCAACTCTTAGTAAGATATTTGAAAAGATAATTTTAAATCAGGTTCAGAGCCACTTTTATCGCAACAACTTGATGAACCTAAAACAGTTCGGTTTTACCAGGGGTCGCTCAACAGTCGATGCAGGTGTTGAGCTTATTCAAAGTATATTTGACGCCTGGGAGGAGTCAAGTGATGCCATTGGCGTTTTCTGTGACTTGTCCAAGGCTTTTGATTGTGTACATCATGATATTCTTATCAGGAAATTACACCATTATGGAATTAGAGACCAGGCTCTAAGCCTTCTGGAGTCGTATCTAAGTGAAAGGATCCAGAAGGTTGATGTAAATGGGAAAAGGTCACTAGGATCAAAAATTTGTATGGGCGTTCCACAAGGCTCAATCCTGGGACCATTCCTGTTCATTGTCTACATTAACGATTTGCCAAACCTTGTAAAGGACAAGAATGAGATAGTACTATTTGCAGATGATACGTCTTTGATTTTTAAAGTCAAAAGACAACAATCAAATTTTGACGACGTAAATAGTACAATCTCTAATGTAGTTGAGTGGTTCACCGTAAATAATCTTTTACTTAACGAAAAGAAAACTAAGTGTGTTAAATTTGTTTTGCCTAATGTAAAGCCAACTGCTACAAGCCTATTAGTGAAAAACGATAAATTGAGTCTTGTGGAATCAGCTGTGTTCCTAGGTATTACCTTAGACAACAAATTACAATGGGGACCGCATATTAATAAATTGTCGAACAGACTTAGTTCTGCAGCATACGCAGTGAAAAGAATAAGAGCTCTGACGGATGTAGACACCGCGAGGTTAGTCTACTTCAGTTATTTCCATAGTCTCATGTCATATGGCCTTTTGTTATGGGGTCATGCTGCGGATGCAAACAGCATTTTTTTACTACAAAAGCGAGCTGTTCGTGCAATTTATAAAATGAAGCCTAGAGAATCTCTTCGAAATAAATTTAAAGAAATCAACATTTTGACTTTTGTGTCGCAATACATTTATGAGAATTTAATATATGCTAAACGGAATATACATATTTTTGATAAAAATTGTGACAGGCACAGTGTCAACATAAGAAACAAGAATCAACTTGCTTCTCATGTCAGCCGTATTCACAAAATTAGTAAAACATATAAAGGTCAATGTATACGCTTCTATAATAAGGTACCCACTGATATTGAAAGTTTACCGTTAGATAAATTCAAAACTGTAATCAAGCAGAAATTATGTAAGAAGGGTTATTATAAAATATCAGATTATCTAGAAGAGAAAAATCCATGGGATTAGACTACGGTTCTAACAGGCTAATTCAAAATTAAAACTGACCTATGTATGTTGTATATCAACCTTGTACATTCAAACATATTTAAAAGAGCGCGTGGGTTTTTATTGTCGCTTCTTTTTTTTCCCACAATGGCGCCACATTGTTTGTGAAGCGATGTAGTTTAGCTGACGTCATTAAGAGATTTTAATATCCAACAATGAATAAACGATTTTGATTTGATTTGATTTGATTAAGCAAGTTATATACATAGTGCAGGTGATTCTGTTGGTAATCTTTAGTTGGTTGCCTATATTTTGTTAACGTCAAAACAGACTTCAAAACGTCGTCGTACTCTAGTAAGTTGGGTGCATAGGTAGGTACGGTACGACACATAGTAACGAGTTTTATTTACCATTACGTCGGTGTCATAATAAGCACTTACGCAAGCATATAAGCACTTACGTAAAACCTCACAAACCCTGGTGTCAGAGTTACTGATCTGCCTATAATAACTAGAACAACCGTTTAAGCCTGCATCCCGAAGCACGCATTCATATTATTTTAACTGTCAATCAAGTAGCTTTATTATCCACTTTTGTTTGACGTGTCTCCACGAGGATTCAGTCCCAAAAATTATGGTTCGAGAACCGCAATTTCTAAGTTGGTACAGTCAAGAGCACATCATGCCTGACACATTGAACTTTGTACCGTTGTTATTTCATTAGATGTACGGCTGGATTCGCACTACCAGTATCAAGCTTGACCCGTTGTTTACTGCACTATAGATTACCTACAGAGGCTGATAAAAATATTTTGTTTGCTTTGTTTTTGTATAAGTATTAGGTTATTTAAAGAAATTCACACACGTGTAACAATTTAGTTCTTGTGTAGGTATTAGCAGCTACTAACTGTAAATTACCTCGGTAACATAAATAATGCATCATTAAAATACGGTCAGGCAGCCATCAGCGGAAACAATTGACGAAAGATATATTTGAAACGCATTTCCGTAATTTTATTTTTCTTGAGTGTGAGAAATAAGGCACAGCAAGGGCTAAAGTAATGCCACACACATGAGAGCCTAAGCGAAATTATCTGTATATTTTTCGAAACCTACTTGTAACATTGTTTGGGATGGCGGTCGAACATTGTAAACAAACGGTTCAATTTTATTAATCAATGCATAATTTAGCAAATACGTGCATGGAGACATTTTTCAGTGTGGATATGTGTCTAATTCTCCTTTTTTTCCATTGCTTGAGATGGCAAAGGTTTTTCTAGTTATTTTTTTTTTTTTTGCGGATAATTTGAAAATATTGTCAAAAATTGGTTTCCACTCACCACGCTTTCATTTCATCGTCGTCGCCACTGTTGCGTCCGGTAGGACGTACTGTTATTTATCGGGATGCATCTAGTAAAACCAGCTAATAATGGCACGTAGGACACAGACAGAACATCCCCGCTCGCCGGCTGGCTATGAAGTGATATTCTCCCGAGTACCCACATTTATTGTGTACGTCACAGTATGGATGTTTGTTTGTTTGTTGTTCCACTATCATGCCTAAACCAATTTCGATGAATTACGGGAAATAGATAGTAAAGCACTGGACTACAATTTTCCAGAAAAATGCATGGTTCTTGTAGGACAGCTATAACGCGAGCGAAGCCGCTGGTAAAAGCTAGTAATTCATATTACGGGCTTTTAAAAATTAAATGATTCTTGCAAATGAGTAGAGAGTGTTGTGTTTGTTCTGTTGTATCTGTTGAGTAGTTACATTTGATATTTTCAGTCGTCCCGGTGGTTTCCATCGTGGGCCCTGACGCCAGCACGCTAGCTAACCTGGAAGAAGGCTCCAGCGCTCTGAGCCTCGAGTGCCGAGCTGACGGCAACCCTAGTCCTTACGTGTGGTGGACCAAGGACGGCCAGGTCATCGCTACCAATGGAGCCAAGCTTATCCTGGCACCTGTGACGAGGAATCATTCAGGTAACTACGTGAACCAGTAACAAAAAATCCTTGCGATTGCTCTCAAGAACCTCTTTTATTAGGGCTCCGTACCCAAAGGGTGAAAAACGAGACCCTATTGATATGCTTCCGATGTCTGTCTGTCTGTCTGTCAGAGGGCTGTATATCATGAATCGTAAAAGGTAGAAATTTTAAATTTAAATTTTTATTTAATTTCACAGATTGTGTATGTCTATTGCCGCTATAACAAAAAAAATGAATGGGGGCTCCCAAACAGCTAAAGGGGGGCGCAGAAAAGCAATTTAGATCTACCCCATCGAATGTGGTATCGATGTGTATGGCTCGTTAAGTAGATAAATACTGTATTTTTTATTTTAAAAAATATTTAAAAACAAAGGAGTAAGATACCACCAGTCTTATTTTTTTACAAAATTTGTTTGGGCTGTATGTATCTCATGAATAAGTAGAAAGTTGAAATTTTCACAAATTATGTATTTCTGTTGCTGCTATACCAAAAAATACTAAAAATTTAAAAAGAAATAAAACTTAAGGGAGGCTACGCACGTGTTTTTAACTAGCACAGTAAGTTACTGTAATTTCAACTAATAAAATTAATATAATGCCCTCCCTCGATGCGCGAGTCCGACTCGCACTTGGCCGGCTTTTCTTCCTTCGCTATACCTCTTGTAACATTAGGAGAATAAGCGCGTCAATGGCATTACGAGAGCCATCTATGGTTGCGACCGAGAACTAGAACTTACTTGCTTCATGTATGCATGATAGAAAGATGTCGTTACTAGCAAAATTGCCCCGTCTGACCTTACGTAGTATTCAATTTGATAATTTAATGCCCTTGTCCTTTCAATTTTATTTTATTTTCTAGTAATATATTTACGAGTCAACTGAAAGCTGTACAAAGACATGGCGAGGGTCCCTTAATAATCCGAAACGACTCCTTTAATTTAATGCCCTTGTCCTTTCAATTTTATTTAACTCTGTCATCAAGGAACTAATTAGTTTTGTTTCTTTATTTTCAGGAATCTATGGATGTCAAGCAAGAAATTCTCTGGGGACATCAGATTCTGTAAAAATTGAAGTGGACATTAAGTGTAAGTTCTTGTTACCATTAAAGTGTTTGTTATTGCACCTAATAATTTCTGTAAAGTTACTTGCTTCATAAGAAAAAAAGTCATCACATTGCATTGAGTATGCACATTTTGTCAATATTCTCCTTGTTTAATTTTTTAGAAGTAAATCATCATCATATCGTGTGGGTTGCAAGGTCGATGACTGACCTCACAACCCTGATGCCAGAGTTGTTGAGCCGCCAAAGGCCTCTGTCATGGCTCATTGTGTAAATGAATAAATAATATTGAATATTACAGATCCTCCGAAAGTGACGTGGGTAGGACCTGATACGGTGGTTGAAGCAAATCTGTTCTCCCAAGTTACTCTGGAATGCAAGGCTGAAGGAAACCCAGCGCCTTCGTATCAATGGTATCACAAGTAAGTACTTATCTGAAAATTTTCAAAAGAATGGAACAATAGTCCGCTGTTACTCTGAGCAGCAACTTTAAAAAACCAGGAAGAATGAAGCTTAAATTGCTTAGGAAGCTTTAATTGTAAAGTACCAGCAATTGAACGTGGAAAGTGAGTGGGACAACATTTGAAGAGAATCCTCTCTTATTTTCCACATGTACCTACTCGGCTAATACAAGAAGAACCAGTTCCCAAACTTCTTCTTCTTATTTAAGAGCTACGCTCTTGTCGGTGGAGTAACTTCCACGCCTTCCTATCTTCTGCAACTTGTCTGACTTTCTGATACGACACGACATTTATTTTTTCCTTAATCTGGTCCATGTAGCAACGTCTTGGCCTTCCTCTACCTCTCCTTCCCTCAACCTTTCCTTCTATGATAGTTTTTAAACACACAATCCCAAACACAAGACCTAATTATCCATTTACTCCGTCAAGTACAACATAAGGAACTGTTTTCAGACTCATCGGTATTAGGGAGGTCACCCTTCCTAAACCGTCTTCGGAAAGCCGGCCCTTACACGCTGTAAAATTGGTATAAGTATTATACTCGTAATCTTTTTGTTAATCACAGACTTTCGTTTATGTTTTCAGTCCAACTCCAGGCGCTCACATCAACTTGATCCCCGACGACGGCTACCCGGTATCGTCCACCCCACAGCTGCAGCTGCAGAATGTCTCGTACGCTCAACACGGCCGGTACACTTGTGTTGCCATCAACCAGATTGGACTTGAAGAAAGGTTTGTTATAATTATAATTACAAAACGGCGTTTTTTTAGGGTTCCGTACCTCAAAATAAAAAAAACGGAACCCTTATAGGATCACTTTGTTGTCCGCCTGTCAGTCTGTCTGTCTGTCTGTCAAGACCCTTTTTCTCACGAACGTGAAGAGGTATCAGGTTGAAATTGATAAAGAATATTAAGGTCCATAAACCACACAAGATCTGAAAATTTAAATTTTTTACAACAACGCAATCCAAAGATATGGCTTTTTATGTTCTCATCTCCATACATTTATGCAAAAAAGCAAAACCTACAGGATAATTCCTATTGACCTAAAATTATGAAATTTGGCAAGAACCTAGGTGTCACAGTACAAATAAAGGGAAAAGTCTAAAATCATTAAATATTTCAATTTTTCTCACAAGTAATAGTAACCAAATAAGGTGAGCTCCCGTTTCAAGAGCTTTTCTATAATAGAGGGGTCAAATTGGATGGTCGTGGAGTTTTTAAAATCAAAGAGTAAAAGCTTTTAGTATATCATATGAGGTACGGAACCCATAGGGCTCGAGTCCGACTCGCACTTGGCCGGTTTTTTTAGGGTTCCGTTCCTCAAAAGAAAAAAACGGAACCCTTATAGGATCACTTTGTTGTTCATCTGTCTGTCTGTCTGTCTGTCTGTCTGTCAAGACCCTTTATCTCACGAACGGGTAAAGGTATCAGGTTGAAATTAATACCACATATTAGGATCCATGAACCACACAAGATCTGAAAATATAAATTTTTTACAACGACGCAATCAAAAGATATGGCATTTTATGTCCTTATCTCCATACATTTATTCAAAAATGCAAAACCTACAGGGTACTTCCCGTTGACCTAAAATTATGAAATTTGGCAACAAGCTAGGTCTCACAGTACAAATAATGGGAAAAGTCTGAAATCATTAAATATTACAACTTTTCTCACAACTTATGGTAACCAATTGTGGTGAGCAAGAACATTCATATAAGAGAGGGGTCAAGTTGGATGGTCGCTGAGGCGATTTTTGTTTTAGTTCTATTTAAAAACGGGAACACTTACAAATTTGAAAATTGGTATGTTTATAGTGCATAAGCTATAAAATAACAACAAATAATAAAATTTGGTCAAGCGCGTGTCGGACTCAAAAAATCCAGCACATTAACTTACTGAAATTTCAAGTAATACAATTATGTTTATGTGTTGGTACGGAACCCTCAGTGCGCGAGTCCGACTCGCACTTGGCCGGTTTTTTCGTATCGTTTCACTTGGCTGCTCCTTAGCCCCCCACATTTAAATTTTTTTCCATGTTTATTTAAGGACCCACCAATCAGAGCCAATCACACTGAACGTGCTGGGTCCCCCGGTGGGCGCGGAGACCGGCACGGCGCACGCGTGGAGCGGCGGCGAGGGGAAGGTGACGGCCACCGTGTGCGCCGACCCGCCGCCGCGGAGAGCCGCCTGGCTGTGGGGCAGCCTGAGGCTCGAGGTGCCTTCGCAAATTGGTAACATTATTGTAGCTTTCAGATCTTTGTTGAGTTCATTACATCAGGGATGTAAGAAATTTTTACCTCTATACCTCTGTATGTGTAAAGCGACGGGGATGGGAAGGTTAAGGGGATCTGCTTAACCGTAGGAAAGCATGATGTTCCAGGTTTCTAAACATAAGAAATTAAAAACCTTCATGCTTAGAAAACTGTCATGCTGCCACAGAATAAAGTAATAGTAACGTAATAGTACCAGGGACTAGATAAGTACTATACGTGCGAAATAGTACTCACTCTCCGCTCCCCTTGCAATCAACCCCGCACCCCGCGCCTCCCCCTCCCTTCTGAGGGTCTTTTGTACTGAAATCCGGGCCTACGCGACCATCCAATTTCAAATTTCAAACTCGCGCTAGTTGTAGGTAGGTACGTAGTGTCCGGGGTGTCATGCTGCACAAACTTATGTAGGCCAGTGAATAGGCTTCTTCTGGGCAAGCTCCTTCCATCGTCGATCTCATCTCTGTCCTCAAGGCTAGATCGAGGTCAAGAGTAAGCCACAGTAAAAAAAAAAGGACCAAAGCTTTTGCATGCGGCTATTCAATCTATTGGGCTTGTCTAGGTACGTATATAATCTAGACGAAAAATTGTCGGCTATACTATTGGGTATGTTTGCGATGAAAATGTTACTGGCATTGCATGTCGGAGATCTAACGATACTCTCTTCCATAATCTTATACATGTTTTAACATTGGACTGTAATTTGAGTTTTATTACGTACCATCAGGACATATTACGCCAGTGCCATTCTGTAAAAAAAATAAAATTATAATTAATTTGAAGTCCGAACGATGTCAAGCCAAACACTTGAACGTGGTAGGGCTTTTGTGGAAACTCCGTCTGGGGAAGAATCACCGCTTGCTTCTTTCTGCCGTGAGGCAGCAGCGTTTGCACTTCTGTGTTTCGGTTTGAAGGGCAAGGGTGCCAGTGAAATTACCGGCACATGAGACATACCATCTTAGTACTCAAATTGAGTAACGCGCTTTGCTGTATTCGCTTATTGTCAAAATATGCCATTAATAAGACAGTGTGGCCAAACTACTCGTAATCTCACATGTTTATGACGAAAACATTAATATGGATGGATACTCCTCATACAAACGACCCATTGTACCTTATCGATATCCTGATGGCCAACGGTTTTGCTTCCAGGTCGCTACCGCACGGTGGAGCCGACGGGCGCGAACGGTTGTTACCGCTACACGCTGCTGGTCTCCAGCACGGCGATGGCGGACGCGAGGGTCTACGTGCTGCACGTGGAGAACGAGAGGGGGTTCTCGTCTCATGCTGTCTCGCTCACTGTGCACGGTCAGTTGCTGATCATTTACAAAGTCTTTAGTTGCTGCTATGAGGACACCAATTGTCTAATGGGGAATGCAATGGGATGCTCAAGTATTTAAAGGGTCATTGGCAGACATAAAAGTCTACGGGTAAAAGGGATCAAAATTTCACCCAAATTTCCTATGTGTCGTTCGTGATCCAAGTGTTTAATAAACCTTACCTAGTGGCGAGAGTTGGCGATTACGTGTTACATTTGCAAAATGAGATCCGAATTCTCTTTATATTCTATCTCACTCACTGTCCACGGTAAACTGCTGATGCTTTACAATTAAAGCTGTGGTCCTTCCTGGTCTTCATAGTTGCTGCTATTGTAGACCACAGTGTCTGATGATTTAATGAGGAAAACAAGTATATCTTATTTAATAGATCAAAGGGAATCCAGGTGTTTAATGGGTGAGTAGGGATCCAAGTGTATAATGATTCAATGAGGTTTTAAGTTTCTAAGTTAACACTGTCATGACCTCAATACGGTGATGGTGGACGCAAAGGTTTGTGCTGCATGTGGAAGACAAGAGGAGAACCTCTTCGCATGCTGTCTCGCTCACTGTGCACGTCCAGATGCAGATACTTTACAAAACCTATACTTCCTGATTTTCAAAATGGCTGCTACCATGGACCCAAGTATATAATAAGTCAATGGGAATTCAAGAGTCTAAAGGTCCGATAGGGATAAGTTTAGTATGAGACAATAGGGACCGAAGTGTCTAAAGGATCAATGGGGATCAGGGATCAAAGTTTCCTATGAGTCAATGGGGATACAAGAGTTTATTAGATCTTAGCAGCTAACTAATCTAAGACTTAGCTAGTTGGTGATGATCTTAACACGGCGATGGTAATTACGAGCTTCATGTGGAAAATAAGAGGGAGATTCTCTTCGCATGCTTTCTCACTCACTGAGATAGTGAGAACAGTCGGATGCAGATTCTTTACAGATACCTATCTGATTTACTGAACTTCCTTCCTGAATTTCAATGTTGTCGCTATGAGGGACCCAAGTGAAACCAAGTTTCTAATAGATTGATTAGAAACCCAAGGGTCTTATAGGTCACTGGTAAAAGGGGTCATTGTTAGGTAGAATTGTGTTAGACTGGTGAGTCACTAGCTCTACCCTGTTTTTAAGTCACCAAGAGACAACAGAGACCACATCTTTCCAATAGACTCAAAATTATGACTTGATTGAAATTGACTAGTTTTGAAAAATTTGCAATAAGTTGTTATATCAATAGCGGTCACCAATCCGGAAAAACAATTTCCAAAAAACGTGTCTGCTATTTGCAAACTATTTCCTTTGCAACCAATGACGTTTTATTTCTAGATTTCCTTTCAGCGGCTGAAAAACGGTTCGCGAAATTAGATCACACTGACAGCGCGTGTGGTATTTCAAATTAGTTCGATAGGTTTAGATATCAAACATCATTAGTTACTTTGTAAAGGCAATACTTCGCATATGGCAGACACGTTCCATCTATCATAATAGACCCCAAGAAAGGTAAAAAGAAAGGATGATCATGAACATCTTATACGAAATTGATTGACAACATCCGCTAGGTGTTCGAAGCCAAAATCATATTAACTTGAATATTTTTACAACTAGATTTTACATTAAGCTTAACTCACCCCACAGCTATATACGCATGCGTGCAACTGCATGGAAGAGCTAACGTTGGTTGTAATATTTGTCTTTAGACTCGCATTTCTCGCTGGCAGAAACGGCCCACGTGGCGCCGCTGATCGCGTGCGCGCTCGTCATCGCGGCTCTGCTCGTCATCGTGCTGTGTCTCGTGCTGCGGTGCCGGCGGAGAAGACGTAAGTATTTCCTACACTCCAATTTATATAGGGTGACTTTTAATTAGTTCATGATAACAAAAGATATGCATGTACTCATGATACTGAACAACTTTTTACAAGGAACATAGGTCGAAATGCGAAAAACCAAATTTGACCTCCCATACAAAATGCGCTATCAGCTGATGCAGTTTTTATGGGAGGTCAAAACTTGATTTTCGTATTTCGACCTATGTTCCTTGGGGAAAGTTCTTCAGTATCATGAGCACATGCATACCTTTTTCTATCAAGACTAATCAAAAGTCACCCTATATATCTTGACTAGAATGACAGTAGGTAGTAATGCAAAGATATTGGAGCGACAGAGACACATACCGCTCAGTCCTGCTCTCACGCATAACTCTGACCCTCTATCATTCTAATCAAACTACATTATTTCGGCAGTCTGGATTTCTTATTTTATTTATTAGGTTTGCCAATGGGTTAACGTCTTACTTCTTAACAAAAGACATTCAATTGACTTTAATCACAAGCATCACAGCTTGCTAGAATTTTACAAAAATGAATCAAGAGAACTGTTTTCCAGTTATATCCTAAGGCTTCGTCCTCTTTTTATTTATTGCGAACTTATGAATTCTCACTCGTCTTTGCAGTTTGAAATAGGTCAACTCCACATTTATAAATGTGATTTTACAAATTGTAAGACAGATTTTAGTAGTCATTACGAAAGCCTTTGATAAGGTCCTCATCAAATCTACAGAGATTTTTCGAAAATTTAAAGCTTTCAAACTGTCTTTAAGTCTAATACATAGTTAAAATCAATATAGACAAAAACAACAATGCATTTAAAGTAGTCATCTTATGTCATATTGTTTGTAAATCTAGAAGTTCCACAGGGTTGTTTACTATGCCCTATACTTTTTATCGTGTATTTAGTTTAGGTGTAATGAAATGTTTGATTTATAACGTTATATGGCTAATTTTTATTTTTATTTTTTTGCAGAGAGTGTGGAATACAAGACTGATGATTTAGATAGGTAAGTCTATGTTGTTAATTTTTAGGGTTTCGAACCAAAATGGTAAAAACGGAACCCTATGGTGCGACTCCGTCTGTCTGTCTGTCACACCTTTATATCAGCAACCACTCATGCTATCGATTTAAAATTTGAAATAATTTTGGAATATAAATGCCCAACTTAAATGCAAATGATAAATTAAAACAAAAATACTATTATTATTATTGTTAAATTGTTGTTACTTATTACTAGGTCAACTGGGGTATCATATGAAAGGGCTTTATGTGTCCATTCCAAAATAGATTTTGTATTCTTCCAATTCCTTTTTCCCTAGTCAACTCTAACGAGACCTACGGCACAGCCTACGGGTTGAGATAGGATGGTACATATCATTCTTTACCGGTACCACTGCGAATTTAAGATAAAAGATAACCAGTTGTCTATTATAGACCCTGATTGAATGACTTGAATTTGTCCTTACAGCGAAAAGACAGTCCTGCCCGCGGACGCGGTGTACGGCTCCCGCGACCCGCGCGCGCCCCCCGCCGGCCTGGGGTCCGGGGGGGTAGGGGCGGGCGGGGGAGGGGGTGGGGGGAGCGTGGCGGGCGTGACGTCGCGCTACTCGCCGGGCGCGCTGCAGGTGCGCCGCGCCGCCGTCGTGCTGCAGCCCCCCACCACCGTGTGATCCTTGCATGCAGGTGTGATGCACCACTAACACTCTATCCTCTTCTTACAATCAATACAATGCATACACACAGATACCTAACACACATATACACTCAGATATCTAATGCACACACTCTCAGATACACAAATACCTAGTCAACATACGCACTCAAATAACTAAAACACATACACAAATACCTAATGTACACCCATAAAGACGTTATCAACTTGCAATCGCCCACGGCAGGGTATAAGCCTCTTTTTAATGCTTCTCTTCTTAAAGCCCACTGATGATGCTCATTAGAAACCATAGATTTCATTTATCTACACAAATGACAACTACTTTTGCTTGCCAATTTAAAACCCTAGTTGTACTGTCCAGTTAATTTTTACGTATATTATCACAGATTATGACATTATTAGATCAACTAAGTCATTTATTCATTGTTACAAAATTAAAAATTTAATACAAATTACAGTCAATCCATGTCAATAAAAATAAAAATATACAAATAATTATTAGATCTAGTTCCATGGACACAATTTCAATACACCAATGAAGTACAGCGCCAAGGTATGCAATCAACAAACTTGAAACCTGACATGGCCCTTGACAAAGTATACGTATTTACTAAAGCTACAGTAATAGATAACAGTTATAACTATAGAAGAACCTGCGCAGATGCTTTTATTTTTATTGCATCACTATAACAAATGTCTGATTTAAAAAGTTGTAATAAATAAACGCGCAAAACGTCTTCAAGCGTTTTTAAACGTTTGTTGCATATTTTTCTTCTTGTTGTAACTATTCAACGGGAAGGTTTTAACCGTAAAGTAGGAAGTGGGGGTCATAAATGATAGAAAACATGATACTTTGTTCTTTATAATATCTAATTTGGTACACACGACCGCTCGACGGTGCAAAAACTGTGACCTTGAGCGGGTCTCTGGTTCCGGGCGTTGGTAGCGTAATGCTGATTCAGCTTATATGTTATATGTACTGATTTTGTTTCTATGTGCTTGCTGCCGTGCGTACAATCGACTGAGTAAACACAAAACAATAAATTCTTGCCAAAATGAGTTGAGTGAAGTTGAGTGAAATATGTCTGGACATGGCTATTAATCCCCAAAGAGCAATTGAACTAATTGGGGGCGACACCTACCACTCCCTAACCTTGGCACTTTCCTAATTCACGATCATATCAGAACATTACTTATTCAACTCACGAGGGGTTAGTATTACCTTATAATTATTAGGTTTTGTAACATCATTTGTAGCATCTTCCGATTTTACTTGAGTGAGATCATTTACTTTAGTAGGCTCGTTTTTGGTTCTTTTTTGCAAGTTATTTTATCGTTGAGTTTGAGGCCAACTGATTGATTACTCATTAGTCAAAAAGAACATAGTTTTAGTAATAATAATGTCTTTTTCTCATAATCTGTATTTCGTGAAAACGTTGAAAGCACCATTTAAAATATAGAACATTAAATATTTTTTAGAAATTAACTCACACCCAGTAACAAACGAAACTCTCATCTACCTACACATACTCGTACAACCCTTTTCGGTTTACTCAAAATTATAGCATGAGTTTATTCGCACTATGTCAGCACCGCGTTGTTTTATGTGACAACCATTTTAATTACACTAAGTGCACACTATGTAAATCAACCTTTAAGGAATTAACTAATGCGTGAACTTTGTGCACTACACTTTACATTATAAGTATTGTTTCGTTTTAATCTGTGACCTCGTCCTTGTTTATTAAAATAAATATAGTTTAGTTTAAAAACGGAAGTAGTGGGTTGACATTCAGAGATTAGATATAACTGAACCCGTCCGTTTTCGCTACATTCCTCTTTTTTAATATCATGGCCAAGTAATGGCATTATGCAAATCTAATGTTGCAAAAAATCGTAGCTTGAAATAGAATGCAGAATATCATCATGCATTTCATGTCTGTCAAAGTAATTTTATTCAGATATACTGGCGACAATGCTTGAGTTTCATAAAGAGAGGACTCTAATAAGAATTTTTTTACAGTTGCAGCTATCATGAAATGAAAATTTATATTAAGCTCCGTCTCTTTCTTTCCAGGCAGCGCTTACGTCGCTGGAGAGAGAAGCCAAAGAAAATGTCTATGCGGTGCTAGATCCGCATATACAGTACGAGATTACTATTAACAAACATGGCGAGCCGCCTAAATACTTGTCGCTGTCCAAACCCCTAACTCACCAAAGAGCGCACGCTGATGCATTAACCAACGAAATTAATAATAACAATCACTACGACCGATTCACGACGTTCAAAGCTGGACCTCCAAAAGCAAGAAAATCTAACAGAAGTGACAGGAATGACCACAAAAGTTACATCTGCAAAACCAATAACGATATAGAATATTCTACGGATCCTAATTTTGGAATTTCAAAAGATAGAGAAGCTGAATTGAAAAATGAATACAGAAGCTCTAAGAATTATTCCCGAATGTATGAAAGGAATAACTCAGGAAGAAAAAGCAATCCAGCTAAAGATATTAATGAAATGAATATTAAACAGGATGCCAAAAGGATGTCCAATCGTAAAAGAGAAGATTTTTATAAGAGAACTGCAAGAGAAATTGAAAAAGAACGATCTTTTGAAGAAATTGATGATGAAGTTTTAAGAGGAGGTGGTGAAGAAGATTACAAACCAAGGCCTGGTAAAGTCAAAGAGATCGCTTCTAGGTTTAATAGAAACAGTTCTAATGGCCAGTCAGGGAAAAGAGGAAGACCAAAACCCTTACAAAGTTTTGGGAATCAAGCATATTTGGACCATATATTTCCTGATGCCGTGGAAGTGTAATTTTGCTTGAGTGAGTGGAACTGTAAATGTCATAATAGATCTCTGATTAGTTGTATATCCGTAGGTTAATATCTTTAAATGTATCTATGTCTCTCGTAATACTATTTATTCTTAGTACGTATAGGTACAGCCACGGAATTTAATTGTCGAGCAACTTGAAAATCAACAGTGTATAGTTGCATACATACATACATAACATCACGCCTAGTTCCCGTCGGGGTAGGCAGAGACCACAGTTCTCCACCTGCTACGATCTCGACATACTTCCCTTGCTTCCTGAACCTTCATCAATCCTTTCATACATGCTAATAGTTGCATAATAGTTGCATAATACCTATATTTTTGCTAGATAGAAAAAAATAATGTTGTCTAAAACTTCAAATAATGGGTCGAATAACGTGAAGAAAGCATCTACGTTTACTATCATTAACTTTATTGTCAATCAGAGATTAAGAAATTTCGGAGGTTATAAATACCTCAAGATTAAGGAGGTTGTTAGATCCTTCGGATATAATAAATCACTCCTTTTGGAGTTTTACATACAGCGTGTTCTGGACATTAGACGAGAACCGTGCTTTAATCGAGAAAAATAAAAAAATAAACTAAAACAAACTAATGATTATACTCTATAGATATCAACCATAGACAACAAACATGAGTGCCGCACTTGCACTTCAAAGGGGATTGCAATTACCATATTCTAAAGCAATTGATTGAAAATAATGTAATTTTCTATAAAATATACAGTAGCGATTATGTTACTTTACATATTGGTCAGTTACGCAGTTTATGTTTCCAAAATATGTGTCAAGTCAAAGTCAAAAGTCATTTTTATAATAATACGAAAAAAATTGGAAGGTCTTCAATCTGCCCAACAGTTTCTTTCCGTGGCTATACATTTAATCTAAATTATATATTAAAGCATAATCATGACAAATTGTAGCTGCTTGGCACAAAGGCTTTTGCGAGCAAATATAAATAAATTTTCGATTATAAATGTATTTAATACTTCACTTTAAAATGTATTAAGATGATCATTTTACATTTTGTACTTAACGCTGAACGTGTTTTTTTTGTATAATATTACTCTTCCCATTCTTATTCTTGTATGATTCGTTAATTCATTTCTCTTATGTGTACATATTCTATGTCCTATGTTTTATATTGTTGAATTTTAACAGTATTAAATGATTTTTTAGTACACTTGCGTTTTTATGTTTTACTGTTCAAATCAAATTGCCCAAAAAAAGGTAACTTATTTCTTCGTTAATATATTGTAGTACTTTCATGGCATGGCATTTTAACTCTATCTTTTAAGGTATTTCCCAAGAGAGGAGTACCCAAGGAGTCTTTACTGCATTTAATTAACGAACACCTTTTTTACTGGAATGGTTTTTTCAATTTAGAACATCAGTTAATTCGAACGCTATCATAATTTGTGAGTCGTCTATAAAAGGCGAAAGTCCATATAAAAATCAACAGTCTTTGTGTAAAGTGCTTGCTTTGAAGTTGAACAAATATAACGCACAATAAAACAGGTTTCAGAAACCTGAAGGATGTGCCAAGATCTTTTCATGAGACTAAACAATTTTTTCGATAAAACATAGATCAATATATATATGAAAAAAAAAATCTACCTCCCATAGAAAATGAAACATCAGCTAATAGTCTAGGCAACGAAGCGGATTGTTGTATGAAGACCCCCGCATTAAATCCTCAGTCGATGAAACTTTGCTGGGGTTTATAAATACGTCATACCTACATGAGACAAACTTTCTATAAAAAATCCAAAAAAGTCGGTACTTTTAATTTTTCCATACAAAAAGTGTATGAAAAAATTGTTTTGTGATATTTTTTTGGATATTTTGAATTTACATTTAATTCTTGATTCTCTGGGGTCAACTGCTTCGTTGCCTACACTACATATAATAGCGTATTTTGTACGAGAGGTAATTTCTTTTTCATATTTTGACCTATGTTCCTTAGGAATAGCGTTCAAAATCTGTCAGGACTTTTGTGTTAAGCTTTGCATGATATTTTTTTATAAATAGTGCTTCTGAGTGATTGACGTTCAAAGTGATTCTACAAGTGAAAAAAATGATTTTAAAGTGGACAATTTTAATTTTCATAACTTCAAATGTGGAATGTGAATTGGACATGATGAAAATCAAAACCAAAATTTTTAAACGACCACCCTTGTTGGCAAGTAAATGTTGCTCAAATGGGTTGGTAAATAAAAAAGTATGGAACAATGATACACAGAAATATTCGCCATATTGTGTGCATAAAGAGCCAGGGTTGCTGGATCTGCTGAAAGACAGGAATGTTTCAATCTACAAGTACAATGTTAAAGAAAGTGACGTTGATTTTTACTCTTATTTCACAGTCTTGAATGGTCTTCCCTGTGGTAGAAAAGAAAAAGTGAAAACGTCATTTTATCTTCAAAACGTAAGTATAGACAGTTTTGTTTTTTTTTGTATATGTTACAAGTGAGCAAACGAGCAGGTGGGCCACCTGATGGTAAGTGGTCACCAACATGGTCACCACCGCCCATTACACCCAATGTATTATTAATGGCATATTTTGACACTAATAAGACAGCTAAGCGCGTTGCTCACTTTGAGAACTAAGATGATATGTCTCATGTGCCGGTAATTTCGCTGGCTCCCTTGCCCTTCAAACCGAAACACAGCAGTGCAAACACTGCTGCTTCACGGCAGAAAAAAGCAAGGGGTTCGTACTTCCCCAGACGGACTTTCCACAAAAGCCCTACCACCTTCAATATTTGAAATATACAGGGTGTTAATTTAATTGCGTGCCATAGCTTAAGGGGTGTTTCAGTTACGATAAAGGAACACAAAAAAAAAATATTTAAAAAAATCCTACTGAAAAAAAAGAAAACTGCATTGAAACTTAACTAACGCGGAGCAATGTCGCTAGCGCACGAGTATCAGTGAATAAGGTAGGCACATCATCATCATATCAGCCGAAAGACGTCCACTGCTGCTAAAAGATCTCCATGACGACTACATAACTGAAACTCTTTCCCTCGCTTTTGATAGCGCGCCCATTCGCGTGGTCATTGCCCTCCGTGTTAGTTTACTTTCAATGGAGTTAAAATTTTTTTTTGTAGGATTTATTCTTATAATTTTTTTGAGTTTCTTTATCGTTACTGAACCACTCCTTAAGCTATGGCACGCAATCAAATTAACACCCTGTATAAGCTGTAACTAAAGACTAAACCAACCCTAAAGGATGTGAATCTGCTCTTGAAACTGAACAATTTTCCCTAAGGTACATAGATCGAAGTACAGAATCAGGTGATAGCGAATTTCAAGTCAAAAATATTTTTTTCGTATTCGACCTATGTTCCTTATGAAAAGTTGTTCAGTTTCATTGGCAGAATCACATCCTTCAGGGTTGATAAGAGTCACCACTATTTTAGCGGTTACACAGACCGCAAACTGAAAAACTTTTCCCAAGGAACATTTAAGTCGAAATACGCAAAAAAATTCAACCTAATTTTATTTTATTTAACGAAAACAAACATTAGAATAGGTAACTTAGCTTAAGTAAATCTTAAACGTCTACGGTTTCCACAGATATTAAACATTTAGTAAAACCATAGAGGAAAGAAATAAGTAAAACTATAGCGTACGGCATACCTATTATCTAACAACCTCACTATTGATGAGAAAGATTAATAAAAACAGAAAGTAATACAGAAAGTAACTTCCCATATAATCTGCACCGATTGCGCATTTTGTATGGGAGGATTTTTTTTTGTGCTAAAGTGCTAATATTTTTTATAAACAAGATTAATTCGGAAATAATGAAAAAATAATAAGTGCAAGAGATTTTTGCCTACAACACAATCATTGACCAATTGAGTTAGGATTTTTTGTCGTGGGAATACCTAACCTACTTACATTTAGCTCAAAAAAAATGCCAGGACAACGAAGTCACTGATAATAAGTGTCATTTAATTCATATAGGCCTTAATATCAAGTATTGTGTGAACTAATGATAGTACGTTTAATTTGGAGCTACAATTTACACATCTGGCGCGGTTGTCAGATCCCAAATGTCACTTGTTCCAGTTGTTCCCATCGTAAAGGAATGACATACAGGGTGTTTGGTCTGCAAACCTATCCAGTAATTGCTCTACCCATAAAACTGAGCAACTTTCCCTAAGGAACATTGGTCGAAATAAGTTATTTTTTTTAAATCTCTCATACGAAATATCAGCTGATGCAGTTTCTATAGGACGATATTTTACATCGACCTTTGTTCCTTATTGAAAGTTGTTCAGTTTTACCGGCAGAGTAGTCACCTAAGAGGTTCGCAAACATTTACGAAACACTCTGTATATCGGGTGTAAACAAAATATTAAGCACTATTTTAACCTGTTACTTAGACCATGAAACTGAACAACTTTCCCTAAGGAACATAGGTCGAAACACGAAAAAAAATATTTGGTACCTCCCATACAAAATGCGTTATCAGCTCGTGCAGTTTCTATGGAAAGTTGAATTTTTTTTTGGTTATGATACTTAGAAAAAGTTGTTCAGTTTCACAGTTTAAGTAACACGCTGAAATATTGTTTACTAATTTTTTACACCTTGTATATGTCTCTGGAAAATATTACGGAATCGTCAGTTTCCTAATCAGTTGATCAACGTTTGACAAATAATCAATTCGCTTCTGGCACTCGGTGGCTGCGACTGGCAACCCTTGAACGGCTTCGATGGCCCACCATCCTACTCCATCATAATTCATAAGACGTTACCGGCTCCCTAGTTCCATACTTATTATTGCATGTTTTAAATACTTACGACAACTAAAAAAGATGAATATGACGTAGATTGATCAAAATTTTTAATTTCCCGCGGTATTTTCAAAGACAAACGTTCGGCGAAGTTCGATGCAGTGGCCTAAGCACGGCGAACGTCAAAATTTCCGTACCAGTGTAGATTGTCGATGTTGGACGATGAAGTTGGCAGTGATGACTTTATTTAGATCGTGAGGTTGGTAGTACTATTACGAATGGCGCGTAAAGGGGCGTGGTCTGTGTCAGTTTAGCCAACACGTAGCAACGTGACGACGAGGACACCATTTTCAATAGCTCATTCATGAAGCCTGAAGCCGCTGGCGGATGAGCCGTGGCAATTCTGCGATGACAGGAGCGACCCTTTAATGACAGCTAAGTGTTTATGATATTTTCTGCCTTAAACTGGGAGATTTAAGGTTATGACACGCGAATACCTTTTGTGATAGAAAAACACGGTGCACTGTGAGTTTTCTGTAGTTAAACATGTGGATAGACTCTTATGAAAGCCTCTAACTTTGGGGTTGACAGGATTGTGGCACTTAGTTAATCTTCTTTCAAATAAAACAACAGGTGGGATGACGAAACCTGCATAACGCTGTGGTTACCGACGACGTGATAGAAGATAATACCGTATGAGAGGTCAATGGCAAGTCAGGATGAATGATCGTTATGCAAGTAAATCACAATCGAAATAATTAGGCGATTGTCGAAGATGTTATTGATGTCCACTTCCAATAGTTCGGCCAATATCGTGTCCTCTGCTATTCCTAATGTCTATCCCTTGCCCACATACTGCCATCCCTCTTCCGCCCCAGTGGGTGTCTTCGACAAATAAATATTCTTAGATGTTCATATAAAACCACACACAAACCCACATCACGATCGACATAATATCATCATTATCATTGCCTTAGCCTTTTTTAGTTGGTATAACTAAAATAAACGTTTCTTTCTTTCTTTCTTTCTCTCCTTGTCTCTTTCTCTCTCTCTCTTTCTTTCTTTCCTAATTACATTATTACTAACGGTTTTTCTGAGTTGGCCACTTAAGGTGAAACTTACAACTATTCTTACGCGGGACATAAAATTCTGTTGAAAAACGAACGAATACTGCTAAATTTTTCGCTAATTAATACAAAAATAGAGTTAATGTACTGAAAGTACTATTTTTGTTAGCAATTTTTGGTTCAATATTACGATTGTGGGCGTGCGGTCAAAACTGTACGGTTGTGCTTTGTGTGCATGTGTGACTGATCGAACAGTAAACACGGACTGACGAGAGTAATTGACTTTAGTGGACATATGGAGATATTTTTCTTATCAAAATTGTTGTTAAGCGTTGAAGTTGCACGATGAAATTTACGCGAATCAACTTTTTGCACATATATAGTTCGTACTTATTGCATTAAAAAATAAAACCTTATATTTGCAGCAGTGGCTCCATCTAGTTGCGTTCGGGGCTAAGCTGGCCGTCACAGATCACCTTAACCTAGGGAATTTGACGAAGACACTGGTTTTTACACAGAGTGACTGCCGTTTGACCTTCGCAACCCAGAGAACAAAGCAGAACCAACCGCGTCAGTTTACATGTCATGTGTGCTTTCTTTCCTAATTAATAATTAATGTCCCGTGTGGTGCCGGCAAAGAATAGTACCAAGCCATACATACCCGTGGGTGTCGTAAGAGGCGACTAAGGGTTAACAGGAGGATGGGCAGCAGCATCCTCCTTTATATCTTACATCTTACTCACTGCGGTCACCCACAACCGCGGTCCATGGTGCCAGCCGTAACGCTAACAAGCGAGGTGACTATGGTACTTCCCTTCCACATTTTTCCAGCAGAAGCTAGAATTCTGGAGGGAGCTCCCTGTCCTGTAGTGGACGTTTCATGGGATGTTATGATGATGATGATGGTGTGCTTGTCTGTCTGAGTTTTCAAACGGCCAAATGGCCTCAGACTTGGCTTAAGGACTACTGTCATTGACAGTATCTGCGACCAACGGTTTAACGTGCCTTCTGAAGCACGTCAACGCTTTTGTTGTTTTGCCACTAGCGGTCACCCATCCGGGTTCTGAAAGAGCGCTTCCACTGTCGACCTTATACACATACGGGAAAAAAAGATAGAGACGATACTTACATCCATCTACAGTCAAGAGCAGGTCTAGTTTGACACTCGTTGTATAATTTTCATCTCTACGCTGATATAAATAAGGTCTGTACAAAGCCCTATTTGTCAAGCTTGACGTGCTCTTGACTGTACCACCATTTACATTTATTTTCATATCGTTGTTCATAATGTTTTACATAGTGTAATGTCTTCTCGCCTGTGTGGTGCCGGCACAGAATAGAACCAACCTATTTCTACTCTACCCATGGGTGTCGTACGAGGCGACTAAGGGATTATTAACCAGAGGATGGGCAGCAGCGTCCTTCTGTGTGTCGTCATGGGGTCTCATTCCGTACTACAGTTTTTTCGACGGAGTAAATAGCCCGAAGTCATTTGGTCCCTTTTGTTTCTAATAATTAAACTAAATCTTACTACTAGGTTGGTAGGTAAAGGTGTAAACTATGACATTAATTCAATTTTAACATTCAGATATCAATTTATTCTAAGAAAATACCTTATGGAAAAAATAGCCCGAACAATTATCGGCACAAATTCGTTCTATGACGTGTGGCATCTGTACTAGTATAGTAATATATTATCTGTGGTATCGTACCACCTTGCATACTGCGGTCACCAACAACCGCGGTCCATGATGCCAGCCGCAACCTTACTTGTGTGAACGTTTGTTGGGATGTTATTATGAATGGCTTCACCATATTATGACGCCCTCCCATGCGATAATTTTGACGATGTGTCAATTATGTCGTTCGATAATAAGGGAAACAAACTTCTATTGTGTTAACCGTTTTTGCGTAATTAATTATGTTATGTAATATTCTATTGGGAAATGTTTACAAATACAGGGTGCTCAAATATGTAATGTAGGTGATATTTTGAGTAGGTACTTAGTTACAGTCAAAATCATGTAGCTTGTAGATATGTCAGCAGTGTGACAGAAGGACGGGGCAATAAGTAATATCACAGAATATACAGGGTGTTAATTTAATTGCGTGCCATAGCTTAAGGGGTGTTTCAGTTACGATAAAGGAACACAAAAAAAATATTTAAAAAAATCCTGCTGAAAAAAAATCTAAAACTCCATTGAAACTTTAACTAACAAGGAGCACCGCGCTATCACCGAGCCAGCGCGCGAGTATCAGTGGATAAGGTACGCACATACATAACTGAAACTCTTTCGCGCGCTTTTGATGGCGCGGTGCTCCGGGTCGTTGCCCTCCAAGTTAGTTTAGTTTCAATGGAGTTAAAAAAAAATTAAGTAGGATTTTTTAACAATTTTTTTTGAGTTCCTTTATCGTTATTGAACCACCCCTTAAGCTATGGCACGCAATCAAATTAACACCCTGTATAATAGTAAACAAGTAATATTGTTACGAGACGTGAAACGCAAAAGTAGGATTTTCCATTTATCAGGACTTATTTACAACCCGAACTTTTGATACACTCCTCACAGAGTTCGCCCTCAGAGCCTCCTCGAAGAGTCTTCATTCCCAAGACCTCTTGAGCGGAGTCTACCCTCCGAGAACTTTTCCCTCTGGGACCTCTTCTACGGAGTCTTCCCTCCGAGCACTCTTCGCTCTGGGACCTCTTCTACGGAGTCTTCCCTCCGAGCTTTCTTTCCTCCGGGACCTCTACTACGGAGTCTTCCCTACAAGCACTCTTCCCTCCGGGACCTCTTCTACGGAGTCTTCCCTCCGAGAACTCTTCCCTCCGGGACCTCTTCTACGGAGTCTTCCCTCCGAGCTCTCTTCCCTCCAGGACCTCTTCTACGGAGTCTTCCCTTCGAGAACTAGTGGTTGTAACTGATAAAATAAATTATAAATGATAAAATAAATCATAAATGATAAAATAAATTATAAATTTAGGTGGTTGTATCCTAGATATGGCCGTTAAGTTTTACGTGGATACATCTATTTAGGTATAGGTACAGTCAAGAGCACGTCAAGATCCCACTTACGCCCTCCCCTCACCCTCACCCTCCCTCTCTCACCTCACTCACACCTTCCTCTCACCCTCTGACTCATCAAAGCTCGATATAGTACATATTACTGCCGTCAGAGAGCCTATATCACAGTAAATATATAAGCTAAAGCAGTATGGAAACTCCTAACAAACGTCCAAAACAGGCGCACTCACACATGCACACACCGCTACAGGAAAATAAGCAGTTTTCGCGCTGAAGTAAGTCGTGCGTGCTAAAACCATAATACAAACAAATAGGTACATAGAGGCTGACTTTTAATTAGTTCTTGATAGCAAAAGATATGCTTTTACTCATGATACTGAACAACTTTTCCCAAGGAACATAGGTTGAAATACGAAAAACCAAATTTGACCTCCCATACAAAATGCGCTATCAGCTGATGCAGTTTTATATGGGAGGTCAAAACTTGATTTTCGTATTTCGACCTATGTTCCTTGGGGAAAGTTGTTCAGTATCATGAGTAGAGTACATTCATACTTTTTTCTATCAAGAACTAATTAAAGGTCACACTTTATAGAGTCCCTATAAGTAGGTCCCTGTCCTTGTGCGATAAAAGGCGACTAAGTATCTTAACCTGCCCTTGCGTGATAAAAGGCGACTAAGTGTCCTCATCTGCCCTTGTGTCATAAAAGGCGACTAAGTGTCTTTATCTGCCCTTGTGTCATAAAAGGCGACTAAGTGACTTAACCTTCCCGTGTGTCGTAAAAGGCGACTAAGTGACTTCTTAACCTTTCCTTGTGTCGTAAAAGATGACTAAGTGTTTCGATCTGCCCTTAGGTGCTAAAAGGCGACTAAGTGTCTTAACATTTCCTTGCGTCGTAAAAGGCGACTAAGGGTTTCGGAAAAATTTGTTTAGTTTTACGGTCCGAAAACATGCTGAAAGGAACTAAGTTGATAGAAGCACCCCAATATTTGAGTACATCATACTATTCTTATTTCAAATTTCTGGGTTACAAGAACGCTCTGACGCAGAATAGTTCTTTTTTTAAAAAAAAGGCCCGAGTTTCCATACTGCTTTAGCTTATATATTTACTGTGCCTATATTCACTTTGCACGACATGACCCTCAAAAGCAAAAGCGAATGACAGCAAGAAAGACTCGGATCGATACTTGCCTTTGTCGCTCCAATGTGTAGCGCATCACTCCGTCCTGTTTTCACACTGCCGTAATTTTAATCAAACCATATTATTTCGACTCAAGAATACATGCCCTTGGTCATCTCGGTCAGCTGTGTTCTGCTGTCAAGAAGTGCGGTCTTGGTCAAAGCCTTGCCTACGCTCTCTACGGATAATTATTGTAGTATACGTCGTACAAAATAACTCTGGCTGTGACCGTTAAGGTGATCCGTTTTCCATACAAAAATTCAAATGACTTGCATTCTTACACGGGAAATAAAGTTCTGTTGAAAAACGAACGAATACTGCTATTTTTAGTTAAATATTTCGCTGATTAATACAAAAATACAGCTAATGTACTGAAAGTACTAGTTTTTTAAAGCAATTTTTGGTTCAATATTACGATTGTGAGCGTGCGGTCAAAACTGTACGGTTGTGCTTTGTGTGCATGTGTGAGTGATCGTACTCATGTAAATCTCGGACTGACGAGAGTAATTGACTTAACTGGACAAACGGAGATTTTTTTTAAATTGAATTTGTTGTTAGTCGTTGAAGTTGCACCATGAAATTTACGCTGATCAAGTTTTTAATCATATATAGTTGGTACTTATTGCATTAAAAAATAAAGCCTTATATTTGCAGCAGTGGCTCCATCTAGTTGCGTTGGGTCTAAGCTGGCCTAAGAAAAATATCTCCATATGTCCACTAAAGTCAATTACTCTCGTCAATCCTCCGTGTTTACATGAGTACGATCACTCACACATGCACACAAAGCACAACCGTACAGTTTTGACCGCACGCCCATAATCGTAATATTGAACTAAAAATTGCTAACAAAAATAGTACATTAACTGTATTTATGTATTAATTAGCGAAAAATTTAACTAAAAATAGCAGTATTCGTTCGTTTTTCAACAGAATTTTATGTTCCGCGTAAGAATGCAAGTCATTTGAATTTTTGTATGGAAAACGGATCACCTTAATGTGCAGAAGTAAGAAAATGAGTCGCGGTCCCCCGCGCGGTCCCCGAGCGCGGCAGGTGGAGGGAGGCGTGCGAATCGTTCATGGCTCTTCGCCTGTCACCAATGCGCAGAAAATAACCGTCATAGCCAATCTTATCCTGCACACGCTATAACACAAAATCGTTCATTAGCATGGCCTCGTCTGATATTGATAGGTATGTATTTTTTTTTAATAAGTATATTTGTGTTTATGTACTATACTCGTACATCTAACAAATGAACAAAATCTCATAAAATCGACTCAAATAAAAAGACTTACCAAAGCTGTCAATACTTACTCGTTGATCGTAAACATAGATTGGTTCTATTGAAAGTGAGTATTAAAGCCGATTTATGACTCATGGAGTGATCGCATGCCTATTTTTGTAAAAGGCAATAAATCGTAATTACATAATCGTAAGTATTTTTCGTACTTACATTTATAAGTGCTCTTAGTCATGTGTGGTGACTGCAAATCGCTAAATCTTCGTACGGTCAACCGCACGTAGGAGGAAACTTTTTCAACTCTATTACCATGCCATAAGGTCTAAAAGTGTTTCTACTGGTGTGCTGTTGAGTGTACAAAATAACTCTGGCTATAACAGTTAATACGCAGAACAAACTTGTTTACTATTATGTATATAATATGTGGCAGGACTGATAAAAATATCGCAGGGGTGAGCGCGGCAGGTGGAGGGAGGCGAGCGAATCGTTCATTGGCTGTCCTCCTGTCACCCAGGCGCAGAAAATAACCGTCAAAGCCGGACTCATCCTGCGCACGATATAATCCATACTAATATTATAAATGCGAAAGTAACTCTGTCTGTCTGTCTGTCTGTTTGTTTGTTGCTCTTTCACGCCTAAACGGCTGAACGGATTTTGATGAAATTTGGTATGGTGATAGATGGTAACTTGGAGACGGACATAGGCTACTTTTTACCCCGGGAAAATATCTCATTCCCGTGGGAATCTACACATACAATAATACTCTAGCGGGCTCTTTCACGCCTAAACGGCTGAACGGATTTTGATGAAATTTGGTATGGTGATAGATGGTAACTTGGAGACGGACATAGGCTACTTTTTACCCCGGGAAAATATCTCATTCCCGTGGGAATCTACACATACAATAATACTCTAGCGGGGTTGTATCTGCTACAGCACACCGAAACTACTTAACCGATTTTGATGGGACTTTTTTTATTCAACTAAGTATCGCTGATTACGAAAACTACTACAATTTTGAAATCCAACGTGGTAGACGTAAACTACCATTATCCCCTGGGGATAAGGTTGAGGTGCGATAGGGTTGAAATGTCTAAAAATCAATATGGGTGTCGTTTGTAAGGTTTATCGAGCCGCTGATTACAAAAACTACAACAATTTTGAAATCCAACATGGTGGACGTGAAATGCTATCATCCCTTGGGGATGAGGTTGGGGTGCGATAGAGTTGATATGTCTAAAAATCAATATGGGTGTCGTTCGTATGGTTTATCGGGTCGCTGATTACGAAAACTACAATGATTTTGAAATCCAACGTGGTGGACGTGAAATACCACCACCCCTGGGATGGGGTTGGGATTCGATAGGTTTGAAATGTCTAAAAATCAATATGAGTGTCAGTTGTATGTTTATATAAGGATAGGGATAGCGGTTAAGATGGCGTTAGGGGTAGAAGCAGGGATAGGGGTAGGGTCAGGGATAGGGAGAGGGAGAGGGGGAGGGATAGGGAGAGAGTGTAAGGGAGGGGAAAATGAGGGGAGAGAAAGGGGGAGGGAGGGGTAGAGGGCGTGGGAGGGGGTAGAGGGAGGGGGGGTAGAGGGAGGGAGAGGGGGAAGGGGAGGATGAGTGAGGGGAAGGTGGAAAGGGAGGGGAATGGGAGGAGGGCGAGGGGGGAAAGGGAGGGTGATGGGGAGAGGGGAAGGGGGGAAATGGAGGGGGAAGGAAGGGTGGGGGGGGAAGAGGGAGGGGCGAGGGAGAGGAAGAGAGAGTGGGAGAGGGTGAGGGAGGGGGAGTGGGAATGTAGGGGGGGGATACAAAAGGATAGATAGGGAGGAATAGGGACCTTTTTTACTTTTATTAATACCTCCTCGCTACCCATTCACTTCACTCCCTTTATTGCCTTCTTTTTTAAGTTCGCCTGTAACGGTTGACAATGAAAATTCCGCACTACCTACCAGTTAAATAAAATCAAAAGATAATTAAGTTTGTAGTAAGATGCATTTATTCAACTTGGATAAGTACAAATGCATCTTTTACGTAGGGATCAAGAAGGATAAGCGCTCCGTAAAATATGTTTCAATTAAGTTCGAGTTCTGTTTTTTTATAAAATCTACGCGGACGAAGTCGCGGGTAACAGCTAGTGACAAATAAACGTATAGGGTCCTTATGAACATAATTTTAGCAAGATATTTGGACCATGAAACTCAACAACTTTTCCCAAAAGACATGATTTTTTTACCGCCCTTACCGCGCTATCAATTGACGCATTCGCCATAGGAAGATGAAATATTTTTTTCGTACGTCGACGTATGTTCCTTATGGAAAGTTGTTCAGATGTATGTCTACGTAACATGCTAAAACTATGTTTACTATTTCATTAGGATACTTCTATACAAGGAGTAAAAAAAAGGAACATTGATCCTTCTAAGGGTGGATTCTACACATAGATTTATATAGTAGTCAAGATAGGGTCTTGGGAACAAGCGATTAAAAATTTTCCCATACAAGAAAAAATAGCGCCATCTGTGAAAAATCGCGTGAACTACGTTGTGTAGTACTTCGGTCGGTGCTAAATACACGGAACGGAAATAATATGGCGGGAAAAAACAAAACAAACTTTTTACTGTTTATATGTGATTTAGGCCTGGTTTTTCAGTTTCAGTAATCGGATTATAGTCAAAAACAATAATAAGAAATAACAATAATAATAATAAGTGTATATTGTTTCTTCAACTAATAACATTACATTTTGTTGGTATGTTTATTTGCATTCAATGTTGACAATATGACTGACAACGACTGACGTTTGTTGGTCCTAAACGTCAGATTTCGGACCAACGAATTGGGGACATTGTAACGTGCGGATGGGCTAGTACTTATATATAAGTAAATGATTCTACATCACCACTTGATTGTATAAAAATATAAAATAAATACTTTTTCTTAAAAAAGTTTTAGCTCTAGAAAAAGTGAAGCGCCTGGAGAGTTAAATGATCTCTGTAATCAGCTGGTCATGCAGACAAAGTTGTTTTTTTGCAATATCCAGTCACCAGCAAGTACCTATCCATTTCAATACATTATTGTAATGTAATTCGAAGAAAAATCAAATAACATGCATGATCACCGAAAATAAAAATAATAAAAATATATTTTTTTTATATTTTTTTCGTACCATCGTACTTTTTTCTACACCCTTCATAATAAAAAAATATAATTCTTGCTCAGAAGCACAATTTACACGATTTTAGTGAAACTTGTCTTCTGGCAATATTCCATCCAGCATTATTCTTAACAAGTATCTCAAGTATATAGCATAATATTGATGTATAAATTAAGCCGTGGTAAAAAGACACCATCCTGTAAAGCTGTCGACAATGTTAACAAGGGACTGTTTAACGTAAAAACAAATTAGCAAAATGTATTGATGTACATTGATATAGGACAGGATGATGTAGTCTTGATATAAAAATAAGAGGCATATAAATTTGCGCTGCCAGTGCTGTGAGTTTACACATCGTGGCAACGCGTATTTTCCGCGTGAACATATTGCCGCCAAAATTCGCGCTGTTTAATGCCTTTTTTGTCACTGGCCATAAGAAAAAAAACTTGATTTGAATTTTAAATATTGTTCTAATTTGTTTCTTTTTTTTTATATGTTTTAAAAATGTTTTATTTATTTTTTCTTTTGCTTGTGACAGTTAGTGGCCAGCCTTGTGAGGAGGAATTAAGTGCGGATATAACTAAAGGACAAGTTTTTGCAGATGGTAGAGTCGTATTTGACGATGTAACTTATCCTAAAGAACTAGTTTACAGTCAGAACATTTCAGGACAAATCAAAAGTTTTGGTTGTTTATGTGAACTGAAAAAGTGTTTCAGAAAGTGCTGTCCTGTAGGTTTCGTATTGAACACTACAGCAAGAGGCTGTTCGAAGTCTGAATCCTTGGACTTGATTCTGAACAAAGGTTTTGATTTATATTTCAAAAATGGATTTAGAAAAAACTTAGAAATAAAGGAGTCGGGATTTGGCATCTTGTTTGGAAGACCTAATAAAAACATGTACCTTGAAGATGAAAAGTGGTATTTGCAAACGGTGGGTACCTTCTTTATACTATAAAGTAAGACTAAATTTAAAAATTAAGAAATTTAATTCTTAAAATGGTTTGCACGTAGGCAGGAGAAGTTACTTGCCAAAAATAGCCTACGTTGGTTGGTCATATTTAACTAGGTAGTAAAATATTTTTCTGTTACAGTTCTATTGTTTCAGCTGTTACCTCCTACAAATAAATATACATTTTGGCAGGTCATCTAATAAGTTTGTGTGCTTTGACGTGGCTCTGCTTTATATATATATTCTTTATTAAACACAAATTTAAAATAAAATTACAAAATTAAAGGACATACAGGGTGTAAGGGACAGGTTGGCAAATACTGAAAGGGCATGATCAGTCAACGTAACTGAACAACTTTCAGCGAACAAAACTTTCAGGAAATGAAAAACAAAATCGGCTTCTCCATACAAACTGTCCAATCAAGTTAGCAATTTTGTATGGAGAGACGGTTTTTTTTTTATTTCCTGAAAGTTTTGTTCGCTGAAAGTTGTTCAGTTACGTTGACTGATCATGCCCTTTCAGTATTCGGAGGGCTGTCCCTTACACCCTGTATACAAGGGCGGCTTTATGCACTGTTTGTCATCTCATCATAACATCCCTTAAAACGTCCACTGTAGGACAGGAAACCTCTCCAGAACTTCAGCAACAATGCGTGGTACTTAGGAAGGGATTTACCATAGTCACTACGCTTGTAAGCGTTGCGGCTGCCGACCTCTGTTGTTGGTGACCGCAGCATGTAAGATGGTATGATACACGGGTGCGCATCATTTTGTATAAATATTTTTCGTGTATCAACGTTTCAATAACATTCAATTGATATAATAAACGTTTCATATAACAACTATTAGCATAATTTTGTTTGACATAACGTACCTTTACTATAATGAACGTTTTCTATACTAACATTTGGCATAACTATCATTTCACCTAAATATCTTTTTATATAAAATCTAATTCATATAAAATTCATTTGATATACTTATTATTTTTTTATTAATTTACTTATTATTTAATTAATTCTAATAATAAAACAAAAAAAATATAATAATCAATTAGTTTATAATAATTTTGTATAGTTATATGCTTATTTAATTTAAACTGTTGTAAAAACGAAACTATAAGGCTCAATAACATTGATCATAGGCGAGCGAAGCGAGCAAAAGAGTTCGGGGCACCCCGACACAGTTGGTTAGGTTGACATGAATGTATGCGCATGTCTGCTTGCATGCATGCATGCTTGCTTGTTTATTGCTTGCTTGCTTGCATGCATGCCTGCTTGCCTTTGCTTGCTTTTTTTGCATAATGCATGCTTGCTTGTTCATTTACTTAATAATTAATGTGGATATTATAACTAACCAATTAAAAGAACGAACTGATATTATATGAAATGGGTATTATACGAAATTATGATTATATGAAACATTTTTATAGGAAATGTTTATTATACGTTTTGAAATTATATGAAATGAAAATATGTGAAATGTCGATTATACGAAATAATTATTATATGAAACAAAATTATATGAAACGTTGTTATATTAATTAAATGTTATATTAAAAGTTGTTATATCATCTATTACACACCCATGATACACAGAAAGATGCTGCTGCCCGTCCTTCGGTCACAGATTAAATAATAGTGAACTAACTTTGGTTCATAAGCCCTCAGTCGCCTCTTACGACACCTACGGGTAGTTATGGGTTGGTACTGTTCTTTGTACGGGTATTTGCCGGCACCACACCACACGGGCAATTTGTCGCGGGTTTAGTCCCCGCCCATGTTTTGGATGAACATAGCTATTTAAAATAAGAGGCAGCTTCAAAACTACGGTCTATGAACAAAAGTAAACATTATTAAAACACATTAGTGATAACATTTATTCAATCTAACGATTTACATGCGCATCGTATGCTTGCTACCTTGTCGCTACTTAGATCTATATATTATTATTATAACCACCTATCTTCTATAGTAAATTAAACAATTAAAATGCACAATGGAATCATAGATAATTATTACTACTGCATTATCTACCAAGAATCGTCGATGACGTCGCGATATGACCTTGTATCAACAGAAAGGCGTTTTTAAATTAACAATTAAACGGATGCAAACGAAACCTTCTATGGTTAGTCTAAAGTTTTTGCTAAAACTGAAGGCAAAAAATTTTGCTAGTTGCACCTCAACGCAATTTTCATTTTCTAAACTCCCAGAAAAAAATAAAAATTAGTAGAGGAGCTGACAAGAACTTTTCACGTGATAATTAGGGTGACAAAGAGATGTCTCAGTGGATGGGGCTTTATGAGAGGATCACGAAAAACTATGTAAGAAGTTCCAGACCGCAGCCCGGTGTTCAGGAAGCCATTGTCTGGAAATGAAAAGTTTTTTACGTGATATTCAAGGCGAACAAAAGCGATTGCTTGTTAATTGAGAAGCTACCTAATTTGTTTTAGAAAAAAATTGTCATATGTCACCAATTAATATCATTGTATGTCACTGTTGCAATGCTCTAACTGGGCGTCGTCACATTGGTTGTGACGAACTACATCTTATACATTAACTGTGATATTTGTTGCAATAAATATAATGATTATGATTTTTAATTTGATTTCAACAAGTAAGTACGTTATGTCTACTGTGGCTGTGGCACTGAGCTTTAAATATCGTTATCTGCGTAAAGAATATCAGCATTTATCAATAAGTGTTACAAAGCCTACGCAAAAAAGCGGTACTTTAGTGAGGATTTAGATAAATTGAGTGGTACCTACCTGCCAAAAATACAGAAACTCACTTTATAGGTAGTATAGTGGTTTTGAAAGTAGCTAAGACTTTCAGGTCAAATCAAATCAAATCAAAATCGTTTATTCATTGTTGAATATTAAAATCTCTTAATGACGTCAGCTAAACTACATCGCTTCACAAACAATGTGGCGCCATTGTGGGAAAAAAAAGAAGCGACAATAAAAACCCACGCGCTCTTTTAAATATGTTTGAATGTACAAGGTTGATATACAACATACATAGGTCAGTTTTAATTTTGAATTAGCCTGTTAGAACCGTAGTCTAATCCCATGGATTTTTCTCTTCTAGATAATCTGATATTTTATAATAACCCTTCTTACATAATTTCTGCTTGATTACAGTTTTGAATTTATCTAACGGTAAACTTTCAATATCAGTGGGTACCTTATTATAGAAGCGTATACATTGACCTTTATATGTTTTACTAATTTTGTGAATACGGCTGACATGAGAAGCAAGTTGATTCTTGTTTCTTATGTTGACACTGTGCCTGTCACAATTTTTATCAAAAATATGTATATTCCGTTTAGCATATATTAAATTCTCATAAATGTATTGCGACACAAAAGTCAAAATGTTGATTTCTTTAAATTTATTTCCAAGAGATTCTCTAGGTTTCATTTTATAAATTGCACGAACAGCTCGCCATTAAAGTGCCACACATTTAAATTATCCATAATAATCTATACAGCAAAAGTAGTTTTCAAATTGTTGTGGACACCTACCGTCTAAAAAGTTAGACATCTGTTGAACACTTGATTAAAAAAATCGTACCAAATAACTCTATGTCATTGATGCGCGAAGTCAAAAACGACTCATTTTCTTATGACTTGACTTCTGCGCATCAACTGACACAGCCAGTTATTTTGGGCGAATTTTTTAAATCAAGTGTTCAACAGATGTCTAACTTTTTTGTAGTCAGACGGCTAGTATTTTACAAGAAGCAAAAAATAATTTGAATATGAGTGTTGTATAGATAATTTTTGAATGTGTGTAACTAACTATATGGACACCTAAAATGCTTAGCTATTTTTGATGCCAACTGTACCTCACGAACGATCGTGAAAAAATATGTATTTATAAAAATACGTTGTAAAATAAAATATTTTATTTTACAACGTTTGCTACTCGTAATGTTGGGTTGTTCATATAAACTACTAGTTGTTGCCTGCAAGGTGCAGCAATCACTTTTGTATGATAGGTACTGTAGTTTTTCTACTCCATACTAGAGGCGCTGTTTTTTGTGTAGTGAGAAATAGTTGGGATGGTGTAAAAAGATGTTTTTGTTATGAAAGGTCAAATCAAAATTATTTTTGGACCCATATTAATGTGTTACTATTTTTGTTACTGTCCTTAGACCCTGATCAGAAGGGATTTTTTTCCGTTTTGTTTGGCCGAGCAAGTGTCAAATGGTTAACGAGTCAGCAACATACGACACAACGCGGCTAACTCACGCGTGTTCTGAACATTTTTTTTTGTAGCGGTCTTCTGTTGTTAGCCTTAGTGGCTGTCACAACTTCACCGGACGGTTGGGGAGCGGAAGGCTCTACTCAGGAAAAACACGATAGGGCTCAAGGGCTCCTCGCGGGGCTCGGACCTCGGCTTAGGTTGTTGCTGGGGATCCGAGAGATACTTCTGAACAGTGTCTTACTGTTACACAGCCATAATCTACAAAACTAGCTTAATATTACTGCTTGGATAGTAAAAAAAACCGGTCAAGTGCGAGTCGGACTTGCGCCGAGGGTTCCAATATACCTTTAGAATTTTTTTAAAGCAGTAGAGTCCATTTATAGAAACACAAAACTATATTGGTTTGTAAAGATTTTTTGCAGATTTCTAAAAAAGGGTGCTATTTGGAGAGATCGTTTTAATTTTACTGTAATATTTACATAAACTATAGACTGTAATTAATTCAGATTTTTCCGAACGAAAATTTTCGAGATAAAAGGGGGGAAAAGGTATTTTTTAAATAAATTTTTCATCATAACTTGAAAAATAAAAAAATCTGTTTTGGAATGTACAAGTAAAGCCCTTGAGGAGCGTGCCGGAATGACAAAATTTTCACTGTGTGCCGGGGGCGTGTCGGAAATCGGAATGGGTGCCTAACGGCCTGAGTCTGATCCCCCACTCAACCTAGTAACAACAATTTAAAATTTTGACTCCCCCATTTCGGCTCCCTTTATTATAATAACGATAATATTTTTATAAACCTTTTATCCGCAATAAATTTGGGCAACCATATTCTCAAACTGTTCCTAATTACAAGTTGATAGCTTTAGTACTTCCTGAGATAATGAGGTATGACAGACAGACAGACAGACAAATTCGCACCATAAGGGTTCCTTTTTTACCATTTTGGTATCGGAACCCTAAAAAAAAATAATAAACTTGCTACAAAAGGGCCTGTAAAAGTATTATATTATAATACTGATAATGATAATTTACTTGCGATAGTTGAGTTTCATTCCATATCATTTTTTTTATTGAAAATGGGCTTACTAATGAACTCGATCTAGTCTTGAAGACGACGATGAGGTCGACGATGGACCATGCTAACCCAGAAGAAGCCTATTTACTCGCGACTTGAATAGATTCGGGTTATATGAACTCGGGTACACAGACGCAGGCAGAGAATTCCACTCTTTAGCCGTGCGCATTATAAAAGATGTTTCATTCCATATCTAATTAAATTAATAATGCCATCAAGAAAACAGGATGTGGTGCATATTTCTGTTATCATCGTGCAGCTACAAGCAGAATGATATTAATAGTACTTAATACGGAACAAGGTGCTTTAAATACGTTTTAGAAAATACAATTACCCATTCCCTACCGCTTATATTTTCAAGATCCTTATAGAGTAGGTACTTACGTGGAGAGGTATTAGAGAAAAATTAATGTGTTCCTTAAAAGAGATTATAATTCACAGGATTATGACAAAATCAGAAATAGGTATGATAATTCCATTAACACTCATAATTTTTTTTTTCATTCTTCATTTTTACGACCGGAGCGAGATTCGTAAAAAAAAGGTACTTATATTTTTTTTTAAAATGAGGTCCATAGGTATCACTTTTACATCGGTCGGTCGGTTGTCGGTCGGTCGGTCGTCGTCTGTCCGCCACGCTCTAGCGGCTAAAGTTAGTTCTTGGTCCGGAGGTTTTTTTTTTTTTTATTTGTATGTTCAGCGGGTATCCTTCGACATGATGGTCGAAGACATTTTCCAGCCAGACATTGACTACGACGACACATTTTTTTTTGTCATTACTCTTTATAGTAAATTCAGGACGTTCTGAATAAAGGCCAGGTTAAAAGTACCCTAAACCGACGAGCATGTATGAAAGGATTGATGAAAGTACAGGAAGCAAGGGAAGTATGTCAAGATCGTAGCAGGTGGAGAACTGTGGTCTCTGCCTACCCCAACGGGAAAGAGGCGTGATGTTATGTATGTATGTATGTACTCTTTAATGTGGTGGTGGTGAAATGGTAAGGTATCCCATTCACTACAGACTTGTTATTTATTTTCGGAATTGTTAGTAAGGGACTTCGGGGGTGTTTGTAAATGATTTCAACAAATGCACATTTTATTACTTCGTCTTTTGATGCTTTTCTCCTTTTTTTTTTTCCTAGCCTTTTTTTTGCGTAAATTTTTTTGTAGCTTTTTTTTTTTAAATCTTTTTTTTTTTCAGTTCATTTTTTTTTTTCGTCACATTTTTTTTTTCTAAGTTCCTGCAGTTTTCTTACTCTTATTTTATGGTATATAATAATATGTAATATATAGCTCAGTATATATCTTTATATACCTATTTCTAGCTCCTATTTCTTTTAATTACATCTTTTGCTATGTACATGCAGTAATTTATGAACTTATCTCTAATTGTTTTATCTTCTAACATTATCTTTAAACTGCTTTTATCTAATGTTATATTTATTTCCATTTCTAAATCGTATCTTCTGTAACTATATTTAGGGCATTCTATCAGAAGATGCTCTACTGTTTCCTCTTTCCCGGGTTCGCAAATGCACGAGGGGTTTGTTTTTAATTTAAATCTGGCAAGGTAGCTTGAGAACCCGCCGTGACCCGTGAGGACCTGCACAAGTGTAGGGTTAAGACTGATTTTTGATATTAACGTGTAAGCTTTGACCGCATCTGGCAAAAATAATTTTGTTCCTGTTGCCTTGTCTTCCGTAACGTATCTGCGGTTCCATTTTTCTACCGTGTCGGTTCGGATTTTTCGTTTTATAAATGAAATTAGACATTTGTCGTAATCAGAAGCAGTTCTCTTACGCAGCGCGGCCTCTTTGGCCAGTTCGTCGGCTCGTTCGTTACCTACAATCCCAATATGGGCTTTAATCCAGAAGAAACGAATTGTGAGTCCTAATGTTTTTAGGTCTATCACGTTTTTCCTAGTTGCAACAGCGAGTGGGTGGAAAGAGTCGCGGTTCTTCAGGAGTCGGAGGTTCAGGGTTCATTTCAGCAAGAATTGTCTGATTGTCTGAAAAGTTAGATTATTTCGTGTTTCGGAAGGCACGTTAAGCCGTTGATCCCGGCTACTGTCTATGGTACTATTTGTTAAATGAGCAATGTCAGAGGGTTTGGGGGGCTAAACAGCTCTGGTACTAGGGTTTGTCAGATCGGTCATCGATCTTACCAACCCACACGATATGATGATGATGGCTCTCGCACATCGCGAGAAAGTAAGTGTAGTGCTGCTGTATCAATTATTTTATATCGCATTTATGCCGTTTTGTTGTTTACTCGGTTGTTTTTCTATGGTCTGTTTATTGTGTTTTTGCGCTATGATTAAAATAAATTAAAATAAAACAATTTACACATAGCGTATTTTTAGGGTTCCGTTCCGTTCCGTACCTCAAAATAAAAAAACGGAACCCTTATAGGATCACTTTCAAGACCCTTTTTCTCACGAACGAGAAGAGGTATCAGGTTGAAATTGATAACGAATATTAAGGTCCATAAACCACACAAGATCTGAAAATTTAAATTTTTTAAAACGACGCCAACAAAAGATAAGGCTTTTTATGTCCTTATCTCCATACATTTATGCAAAAAAGAAAAACCTACAGGGTACTTCCCGTTGACCTAAAATTATGAAATTTGGCAAGAAGCTAGGTCTCACAGTACCTACAAATAAAGGGAAAAGTCTGAAATAGTTAAATATATCAATTTTTTTCACAACTAATAGTAACCAATTAAGGTGAGCTCCCGTTTTAAGAAATTTTCTATAAAAGAGGGGTCAAGTTGGATGGTCGCGGAGTTTTTAAAATCAAAGAGCAAAAGCTTTTAGTATATCATATGGTAGATAGGTACGGAACCCTTAGGGCGCGAGTCCAACTCGCACTTGGCTGGTTTTTTTTATTTATAAAAGTTGTAGCAAGCCGGGAGTGATAAACGGATGTTCTGTGGTCGATAAAAGAACGTCTTTTCTGACCTAGGTACGTAATGTCGACCACATTATAAAATAAAACAGATGAATGAAATCGTCCGTTACAAATGATAATGATGATCCAAATATAGATCAAACTATGCTAAATATGCGTCTGCTTCCCGGTAAACGGCCAGTATCAACCTTCACCTACTAAAACAAGCGGTTGGTGACAAGTCAGGTTTTCCTTGTCGTTTTGTATACCTACTTAAAGAAATTTAAAAACGTATTCATAATCTATACAGGGTGATCCATGGGGACGGGTCAGGATGGAAAAGTTAGAAACTATAAGCTATTGCTTTTTAGCAATAAGGCCGCCTTATTGTGCCCCGATTTTATGTTCACCTACCTATGTTTTTGTACTTGTTGTTGTTATCTGTGTGCAATAAAGAGTATTGTATTGTATAAGCGATAGAGATGTTTGTTCTAAGGAACCATGTCGTCGAAAAAACTGCATTCCAAGATTTCTAAAAAGCTCATACTCGACTCGGGAATCGAACCTTGTCGTAGTAACGTACACAAAAAATTGCTGAAATTGCGATAACGGTAAACTTGCTTTTTTGGTATGTTGTTTGGGCTCCCTTTAGATAGGTAGTACTTATTTGTTCAGATTTGCAGCTCTCTAAAATGTTCGTGGGTTGAGTAAGTTCTGATAAACAACTTTTTTTCTTTTATTTAGTTTTGGTGAGAAAAAAGGACTGCTGAATGCACTACATTTTTATATCCTTTCTGATACTACGCCCAGTATTATATTACTCTATGCTGATACCTTCATCTGGTATTAGGAGTAGTATTTAACAAGTCCAAAATATGGACAAGAGAAAACTAATTAAAAAAAAATCTGACTAGTTCACTACCTACATGTGTTAGAGGTAAGAAATGAATATAATTGTTTACTCAAGAAGTGTGGCTAGGGACATCAAAATAAAAATAAAACGCCTGCCTTGTTATATGGAGCAGAAATCATACTACAAATTGCTTGTACTACTTTCACAGGCGCCACGCACACCTATTTCTATTCTATAGAAGCGTACCACAGAATTTCTGTGTGTTTTCTACACACCTACGTTTCTGTCGTTTTTTTCAGCCACAAACCTGCTACGATCTTGACTTTTATTTTGTATATTACGTTCCATGAATAAATGCTTTATTCTACTTCCCTCCCTCGCTTCCTGTACTTTCATCAACCCTTTCATACGCGTTCGTCGGTTCAGGATACTTCCGAGGGAGGCCTACCTCTTAAACTCAAATTATTTCACTAATAAGACAGTGGGTGTCATGGGCGGTGGTGACCACTTACCACCAGGTGGCCCACCTGCTCGTTTGCCCACTTGTGACATAAAAAAAGTCTTCCGACGTTTCCATTTACTCTCACTCACCCTTTTTCGTCCATCTTCGTTCATTCCTATTTGCTAATACAATAATTGAATTCTAATCATCCGGTACGTTATTTGATAACTGACACTAGGAATTACGCATACGAATTAACTGGACTAAAGTGAAATAAGTTTTATGTTAAGAGCAGTCAAGTAGTTCACCATGGCATTTATCTTGCACAAACTGATGCAACACCAAGGACGTCTTTTAATACGAATCTCAAAAAGCAAACTGACTTATTTATGACGAAATGTTTAGGTAATATTTGCACAATGTCGAAGACGTCATTTGACCAGTATTGTTCGTCATCCAACGACGCATTTCTTTCACACCTAATACCTTGACTTCAGTAAAACAGCAATGAACTTGCAGAAAAGAGGTTATTGACTTAAATCTGCACAGGTTAAGGAGTGATCACACCTAGCTGAATTCAAAGACTAATTCGGCATACATTGCTCGTTGAAGTAAGGATATTTCAATCAACATAACCAAGCCTCCCAGCAATGTATGCCGAATTAGTCTTTGAATTCAGCTAGGTGTGATCACTCCTTTATAGAGACAGCAAGTTCGAGTAGGTAAAAGATTTTAAAAAAGAGTGGACGTCTTTCAGCTGATACTTTTGTACGACGGCTGAACAAGTTTTTTTCTTCGTAGTTAAAATGAAACATTTTGAAGTAGAGTGATCACCAGTCGCCATAAATCGACTATCAGATAAGCGATTAGTACGATGATAATAACTATTATACAATATTTGTATATTCTGTGCTTTGTCATCTTGCAAATATCAAAAACTTTTCTATACAAAAAGTATTTTGAAAAAACTTTTGTTCTTAACATTAATTCATCCGTGAAACGTTATAAAAAACAAAGTAAGACGTATCGGGACTAAAAATAAAATATTCAAATCCCATTACGCACCAAAATGGTGCGTAGGCATATGGGACGTAATGGTATTCACTCAGTCAGATTATGTGCATAGAATAGGACTTTTTGTTAAACGTTTACTCTACTAAATTCTTCCACCGGTGATTATAGGCCTCTCCTCAAGATCACTACGACATCCACAACCGCCAATACATAACGCGTACTTGGATACACAACACTTTTTAATTATTAAAATCTCACTCATTAATACATACATAACCTATCCAGGGACTCAATTCGTTAAAATCATTGAGTGATAAAATATATCAATCTTAACTTTTGAAAAGAAAAATCAGTGATATGGATTTTTTTTTTGTGATATTCAAGATATGGCCTGATGTAAGTGTGACTCGCATCACAAAATATATTCGATATCTAGATCCTGATGACTAACTCTATTATTAACATTTTTAAGGGCGTGCGCACGTGAGAATCTTAGTCACTAGAAATACGTTTTACAAATAAAGCTGTATAAACTACTATACTCTATAAACCTAGGTTAAGCATGAAAAATCTCCTATTTCTAGTAAAAAGAGTTTATATTTCAGTAAAGGCTACTTGCGAATTTTATTTTGAAACCGTCCCTTTTCAACAAATGGCAAAATGCGCGAGTGAGAATACAACGAAAAGTGGCAATCTGCTAGCACATTGCTCGAAAAACCAACGGCCATTGGATAGAAAAGCAACCGCGAACCGAAAGACCTACCGCAGGCTGGGAAGACCCCCCACAAAGTGGGCCAGCGAATCAAGTCAAGGTCGCGGGAAGCCGCTAGATGCAAGCGGTCGTCGGGGTGGACGTCTTTACGGGACGCCCATGTCCATAAGACTCATGCTTCCTTGTTGATATCTATCACATGCAAGCGGTCGTCGGGGTGGACGTCTTTACGGGACGCCCATGTCCATAAGACTCATGCTTCCTTGTTGATATCTATCACATGCAAGCGGTCGTCGGGGTGGACGTCTTTACGGGACGCCCATGTCCATAAGACTCATGCTTCCTTGTTGATATCTATCACATGCAAGCGGTCGTCGGGGTGGACGTCTTTACGGGACGCCCATGTCCATAAGACTCATGCTTCCTTGTTGATATCTATCACCTGCAAGCGGTCGTCGGGGTGGACGTCTTTACGGGACGCCCATGTCCATAAGACTCATGCTTCCTTGTTGATATCTATCACATGCAAGCGGTCGTCGGGGTGGACGTCTTTACGGGACGCCCATGTCCATAAGACTCATGCTTCCTTGTTGATATCTATCACATGCAAGCGGTCGTCGGGGTGGACGTCTTTACGGGACGCCCATGTCAATAAGACGACGTGTCTTTTCTGTTATGATGACGCCACAGGACGCATCTGCAATGTTTTTAATAAAATTGATCAGCATAATGAAAATTTCGTGGTGTCTATTCTTGCAACTCAGTATGTATTCATTAATAATTCTGAGTGACACTTCACTAGTATTGTGTGAGGAAATTCCAGAGCGTACTCACATGTGGACTGAATCCGTGAATAGGCAACAAGGAAGCATGATTCTGTGCAGTCAAAAAGTTTTGCTATAGCCCCCTAGTTCGTTTGGTACACTCAGCAGCAAGTCAGTAGAAACACTTTAGACCTTATCGGCATGAAAATAGAGCTGCAAATGTTTCTACCGACGTGCTGTTGAACGTGCTAATTAAACTCGCTACGTTGATATGTTGCTGTATACCTTACCTAATTAGACGTGAACAATACTATGTAATAATATCTTCCCATTTTGTAAAAGATCACTAAGAGATTTTCAAGGGATAATAATCAGACCCTTGTCCCGCGTGGTGCGGGCATAGAATAGTACCAACCCATCTCTACCCGTGTCGTAAGAGGTGACTAAGGGTTAATAAGCCGGAGGATGAGCAGCAGCATTTTCCTGTGTATCGTACCACCTTACATACTGGTGTCACCAACAACAGCGGTCTCCAGCCCTTAGATTAACGGCAGCTTGCTCCAGCCAGAAAGCTTACAAGCGTGGTGACTGTGGTAATTCAAAGTACCAAGCATTTTAGCTGGAATTTAGAAGGGAGCTCCCTTTCCTGAAGTGGACGCTTCATGTGATGTTATAGATAAGCAGGTGCCTTTTTGCGTATACTGCGCATTTTGTACTACCTCACTTTGGTTACAAATAACCAAAGTCTACCCGTGTTTTTGCCGAGTGGTGTTGTCAAAGAAAAGTATCCCATCTCTTCCCGTGTAAAAATTAGTACTATTTTAGTGCATCAGATATACCTAAATAACAACAAATAATAAAAAGAGGTCAAGTGCGTGTTGGACTCGCGTGCATTTAATACACTTGTCCGTGACTCCGCGTCGATGACTAAGACGGTATTTTCACCTTATTGGTAAGAACCCTTGGTGCGCGATTCCGACCCGCACTTGACCGGTTTCCACAAATATTTAGTAAACCGGTGAAACAGCAAATATAGTAGGTAGAAAACCAGTCACTTTGCACATTGTTACAGTTTTAATATCTACTACCTGTAATAATATCATTAATTACCGAGAACAACATTACTAGTTACTTTGTAGTCAATGACGAATCAAAGTGGTTTTAGGTTTCAATCACTATCCCTACCTTTACACTGTCTATTTCGACGAAAGTAATCTGTAGAATTGAAGTGTAATATAATGTAAGTGCCAGTTGAGTGCATTATCGAAGTCTTGAGGAATTACTATCTGCTGAAAGGCTGAAAGAAATATATATATTTATTATGAAGAATAACGATGCTTTTGTATTTTATTCTATCATTGGCTTAGTGGGTGATTCGACCGCGCTTGGGTTTTAAGCAGGTTTTTATTTAGTATTTCATAACGTTCATAACATGAACTTTTTAGGGTTTCCGTAGTCAAAAAGGAACCCTTATAGTTTCGTCATGTCCGTCTGTCTGTCTGTCAGCCTTTCCACGGCTTAGCTCAGTGACCCTTAGACCCTATCCAGAAAGGGCGAATTCGCCGCGATTTACTCGCGCGTATTTCGCGCGTTCAACTGGACGCAACCAAGGCGCTCCTAGTATCTCGACTCGCGCGTTGCTCGCGCGAGCCGAGAAAATTCGCGCGATGCTTGTGGACGGGATGTATTGACGCCCAGTACCTCGCCGACGCGCGTAGAAACTCGCTCGCTCTTTGTACTAAAAAGCTGAAATTTTGTACGGATATACATTTCATCAACGCCGACAACGTGGTGAAATCTATTTAGTGTACAAGTAAAGTGGAGGTGATTTTTTTTTTCATGTCTACCCCATAGTGTGGGGTGTCGTTGAATAGGTCTTTTAAAAATAATGTGAGTCGGCAATAATCGTTTTGGGATCCGTTTGCGAAATGTTAAGCTTTTTTAGTTGGAGTCAAGTGTCCCCCCCCCCCCCCCCCGTGCAGGTTAAATGGTTGTTATTGGAAATGTGAATAAAATTCACAGTAGTAGTACATCTGATGAAATCAAAAGGGAAACTATCGCAGCTAAGAAAGCTTCACTGGTTAATGAGCTATAGCCGAAAAACTGGAAGTAATAATAAAAACTGCTACTGCAATCAGGCGCTAGGACCTCGCTGAGCAATAGGAGGTAAAAAGTTTATATTAAAAACGTTATGCACACTCTCCTCCAAGGAAAAACTTAATCAAAACCTGCTTTGCGATAAAAAAAAACTGGCCAAGTGCGAGTCGGACTCGCGCACTGACTGAGGGTTCCGTACCACCACATAAACATAATTGTATTCGTTGAAATTTCAGAAAGTTAATGTGCTAGATTTTTTGAGTCCGACACGCGCTTGATTAAATTTTATTATTTGTTGTTATTTTATAGCTTATGCACTATAAACATACCAATTTTCAAGTTTGTAAGTGTTCCCGTTTTTAAATAGAACTAAAACAAAAATCGCCTCAGCGACCATCCAACTTGACCCCTCTCTTATATGAATGTTCTTGAAACGGGAGCTCATCACAATTGGTTACCATTAGTTGTGAGAAAAGTTGTAATATTTAATGATTTCAGACTTTTCCCATTATTTGTACTGTGAGACCTAGCTTCTTGCCAAATTTCATAATTTTAGGTCAACGGGAAGTTCCCTGTAGGTTTTGCATTTTTGAATAAATGTAAATGGAGATGAGGACATAAAATGCCATATCTTTTGATTGCGTCGTTATAAAAAATTGAAATTTTCAGATCTTGTGTGGTTCATGGATCCTAATAGGGTTTCGTTTTTTTCTTTTGAGGTACGGAACCCTAAAAATCGTAAAAAAGCTACGGAACCCTATACTGTGCGTGGCTCGACACGCACTTGGCTGTTTTTTTAGCTCTTATACTAAGCGAGGTCTTAGCTTCTGTTATTATAGAGCTCAAAAGCAACAACTTTTGCTCTACGACTTTTCTAACAACGCACAAAAAATTTTCGACTCCCAATACTAAAGTGGTCACGTGACCGACCTATTTTGTATGGGAAGTTGAAAATTTTTCGTGCGTTGTTGGAAAAGTCGTAGAACAAAAGTCGTTGCTATGCTTTTGACCTCTGTAATAACGTGGGCATACGCAAATCAGGTCCAAAAAAATTACCTCTCTAATTACTCTTACTTTGTAGGCGGTAGGGCTTTCGTGCATAGTCCGTCTGGGGAAGTACCACCCCCTTGTCTATTTCTGACGTGAAATAGCAGTGTTTGCACTGCTGTATTTCGGTTTGAAGGGTGATCCCTCCCTGGCTCCCGCCAGCGCAATCACTGGCACACGAGACACACCATCTTAGTTCTCGGGGTGGGTAACGTGCTTTGCTGTCTTATTAGTGTCAAGTTATGCCACTAATAAAACAGCGGGCTCCATGGGCGGTGGTGACCACTTTCCATCAGGAGGCCCACCTGCTCGTTTGCTCACTTGTCACATAAAAAAAATCTGTACTGTTATTATTGACATTGAGACATCCATTTACAGTTCATAAAGTCATGATGTTTTATCCACTTTTCATAGTTACATAAGACAATGGAATTTTAAATTCCTTTCATTCAATTCAATTCTTTGGTAATACGAAAAAACCGGCCAAGTGCGAGTCGGACTCGCGCACCGATGGTTCCGTACCACTAAAGATACCGTCTTAGTTATGGACGCGTAGTCACGCAGAAATGAATTAAATTCGCGCGAGTCCGACTCGCACTTGGCCAGTTTTTATTATTTTTAGGGTTCCGTACCTCAAAAGAAAAAAACGGAACCCCTATAGGATCACTTTGTTGTCCGTCTGTCTGTCTGTCTGTCTGTCAAGACCCTTTATCTCACGAACGGGTAAAGGTATCAGGTTGAAATTAATACCATATATTAGGATCCACGAACCACACAAGATCTGAAAATTTAAATTTTTTAAACGACGCAATCAAAAGATATGGCATTTTATGTCCTCATCTCCATACATTTATTCAAAAATGCAAAACCTACAGGGTACTTCCCGTTAACCTAAAATTATGAAATTTGGCAAGAAGCTAGGCCTCACAGTACAATTAATGGGAAAAGTCTGAAATCATTAAATAATACAACTTTTCTCACAACTAATGCTAACCAATTATTATTGTGGTGAGCTCCCGTTTCAAGAACATTCATATAAGAGAGGGGTCAACTTGGATGGTCGCTGAGGCGATTTTTGTTTTAGTTCTTTTTAAAAACGGGAACACTTACAAACTTGAAAATTGGTATGTTTATAGTGGATAAGCTATAAAATAACAACAAATAATAAAATTTGGTCAAGCGCGTGTCGGACTAAAAAAATCTAGCACATTAACTTACTGAAATTTCAACTAATACAATTATGTTTATGTGATGGTACGGAACCCTTAGTGCGCGAGTCCGACTCGCACTTGGCCGGTTTTTTTATTATTGTGTAGCTTATCTACATCTACATCTACACTATCTACACTAATGTTATAAAGAGGAAAGATTTGTACCTATTTTTACCCACGACGGAACGGAGAAGGTATATGCGTTTAGGGTGAGCTGATGTTGTGTGTTTGTTTGTGTGTGCAAAGTTATGTTGCCTTTTATTGCCTTTTATCTTAAAAACGGCTTAACCGATTTAGATACGGTTTTCAGTAATGGATTTATAATTTATCAAAGATGGTTTGTAGATTAGAGTTGTGGCGCCAAGTCACCAGGGGGCGCTGTAATGATAATTTTTATCTAAGCAAATGTTGCCATTTATCTCCAAAACGGTGCGACCGATTTAGGTACGGTTTTCAGTAAAAGATTTATGATTTATCAGTGATGGTTCTTAGACCAGAGTTATGGCGCCAACTCACCAGGGGGCGCTGTAATAATAAATTTTATCTAAGCAAATGTTGCCATTTATTTCCAAAACGGTTTGACCGATTTAGGTACGGTTTTCAGTAAAAGATTTATGATTTATCAGTGATGGTTCTTAGACCAGAGTTGTGGCGCCAACTCACCAGGGGGCGCTGTAATAATAAATTTATATTTACGCAAATGTTCCCATTTATCTCAAAAACGGTTTGACCGATTTAGATACGGTTTTCAGTATGAGATTTATCTATCAGTATCATATTTATCACAGACAGTTTTTAGACTATAGTTTTGGAGTCAACTCACCAGGGGGTGCTGTGTAGTAATAATTATTCTTTACTCGCGCAACGTCCTTCTTAATCGCTCTAGTAAAGTGGGAATTCTCTAAAAAGTTAAAAATAAAAAGCAAAATTGAAAATTTTGAGAAAAACCCACGACGGTTGTCATTCAAAAAATATTAAATAAAACTTTGGAAATTCCCCCGACTAAAAATAAATATTTTCACCTATCTATTCATATATTTTATATAAGCCAAGAAAATCCGTCGGGGCTGCCATTCCTTATCTTACGTAAATTAATAGTGCATACGAGCTAGTTGTAAAATAGCTTTTGTTTGCTGCAGTTAAGTATAAATTATGAAAAGATGGCAATGACAGCCCCCGACGGATTTTCTTGGCTTATAAAATATATGAATAGATAGGTGAAAATATTTATTTTTAGTCGGGGGAATTTCCAAAGTATTATTTAATATTTTTTGAATGACAACCGTCGTGGGTTTTTCTCAAAATTTTCAATTTTGCTTTTTATTTTTATTGTATGTTTGTATGTTTGTAATGAATAGGCTCCGAAACTACTGGACCGATTTGAAAAATTCTTTCACCATTAGAAACCTGCATTATCCGGGATGAACATAGGCTATAAAATATTTAAAAAAAAGTTAACTATATAGGCCACATTATTCGTACCTATTAATCCTTATCCAAATAAATGATTTCGTATTCAAGGCTATATCAGTACCTGTAAATAACTTTTTGAATTATTCAAATCGGACATACCATTCAAAAGTTATCATGAGTGTAATCGTTATCAAAATTGAAATTAAAGAAACAGCGCCCTAAGTGACTGTAATGGTTTTATCTACAACAGAGAATAGACACGAAAAATTTGACTGGTCAAGTGCGTGTCGTTCCGTGTGGTAGCGGCAAAGAATAGTGCCGACCCATCCCAACCATGTAGGTGTCGTAAGAGGCGACTAAGGGTTTACAAACCGGAAGATGGGCAGCGACATCTTTCCGTGTATCGCACCATCTTATATACTGCGGTCACCAACAACCGCGGTCCATGGTGCCAGCCTTAGTGCTGACAAGCGTGGTGACTAAGATACTTCCCCTCCACATTCTTCTAGCAAGGGCTCCAATTCTGGAGGGAGCTCCCTGTCCTGTAGTGGACGTATTATGGGATGTTATGATGGTTTTGATGAAGTGCGTGTCGGCTCAAACGAATTTAATGCACTTCTGCGTGACTAAGATGGTATGACTGCCCATAACTAGGACAGTATTTTTACCTTAGTGGAACGGAACCCTCGGTGGGAGTCCAACTTGCGCTTGGCTGGTTTCTTTAGTAACCCCCGATGCAACAAGAACCTATATCTACCCGTGCGAAGCCGGGGCGAACCGCTAGTACTCCATAAACATACCAATTTTCACAGTCGTAAATGTTCCCGTTTTTACGAGAGCTCAAACAAAAATCGAGCAAAAATCGCCTAAAAACACGTAATTATATAATAGGGAAGCCTCCCTTAATTTTATTATTTGTTGCTTTATCGGCAAAAATTTCAATTGTCTACTTATTACGGCTCATGAGATACAACCCGTTGACAGACAGACATTGGAGGCATATGAATAGGTTCCCGTTTTTTTACTCTTTAATTACAAAACCCTAAAATTTAAGCTTTCAACCTGCATAACTTATTTATTGCAGTGACTGCACGATTGCTCTTATACTTTCTATCAATACCGATACTGACCTACCCTACATTGAACATTGTAGAGATCTTCTTATAAATACTACAGCATAACGTGGCGCGCTTCTTTCGTAGTAATTGCATGCGCCATGGGATTATCTGCCATATTTTCTGCGTTGGTCGTTTTAGAATATTGGATTTCCCGTTATTCAGGTAGCGTGTTTTTCCAAATTTAAAGTGGAAAAATCATACCAGAGCTACTGTGGTAAATCTGGGCGGCGCATACATTTTGTAACTTTCAACATTGAGTTTCTTCTTTATAGTATAGTCTAGTAGGTATTAGTCCGGTCTATCGCCAAATTTTGCACCAAATTGAACCAAATATTTTTCCAAGTACTATAAGTAATCTATGAATTTTTTTTTGAAATTCAAGAATTGGCTCCTATAAAAAAATGAGAGCTATGTACCTAACTAGTGCCTGGAAAAAAATTGGTGAAATCGTAAGGCGTGTCTTCGTGAAACAGCTAATTGACCGCACTATATCGGGTGTAAGGGACAGCCTTCCGAATACTGAAAGGGCATGATCAGTCAACGTAACTGAACAACTTTCAGAAAATAAAAGTTTCAGGAAATGAAGAAAAAATCGGCCTCTCCATACGAAATTGCAAACTTGATTGGACAGTTTGTATGGGAAGCTGATTATTTTTTTCAATTCCTCAAACTTTTATTCGCTGTAAGTTGTTCAGTTACGTTGACTGATCATGCCCTTTCAGTATTCGGAGGGCTGTCCCTTACACTCTGTATAGTATAGGTATAGTCTTGATAATCGCATTTGAAATAAAGAAGCACTCTGGTATAATTTTGGGGTAAAGGGTTCGACTTCCAATAGCCACTGAAAGGAAAGATAATTTGAAGTCAGTGAAGTTGTAAATCGGTTAATTGACATATATAAGGTGTAACAAAAAGTGTATACCAACCCTGGAGGATGTGAATCTGCCCATGAAACTGAACAACTGAACAACATAGGTCGAAATATAGAAAAAAAATGACCTCTCATAGAAACTGAATTAGCTGATAGCGCATTTGTATGAGAGGTAATTTTTACTTTCGAGCGGAGCGAGAAAGGTATTGTACTCGTATTCGTGAAAAAAAAAGTGTTTCTAATTTTCTCAAAAATGTGTTCTACATCACTTATACATCATAAAAAACAAGTCTCCCAAAAATGTCCGTCCGTCGGTCGGTCGGTCGGTCGGTCGGTCCGTCGGTCGGTCGGTCCGTCGTCGGTCAGTCTGTCCGTCACGCTTTGGCCTAGCGGCTAAACGAATGGTCCGATTGACACCATATTTGGAATTTAGGAGTTTTATGCAAATCCATCGAAGGGTTCTGAGTGGTTTCCTTCTGGCTCTCATTTTGAGGGTAGCTGTCATACAACGAAAATGAAAAATTGAAATTTTCAAAAAAACGACTCATAGAATCTTGATGAAACTTTGCATGACCAAGCATCTCCATGTAAGACATCATGCACCAGTATCAATTGATCTGTGTAATCTATATATATAAAAGAAGAAGGTGACTGACTGACTGACTGACTGACATATCAACGCACAGCCCAAACCACTGGGTCAAGAGATTCCAAATTTGGCATGTAGGTTCCTTATGAGGCCTAGGGGTGCACTAAGAAAGGGTTTTACAAAATTCCACCCCTAAGGGGGTAAAATAGGGGATGAAAGTTTGTATGAAAGTCCGTCAGTTTTGAAGTTAGGATCTTCAAAATTTGTATTTAGGCTGAAGACTAAAAATTAATATTTACGTGTCTCAGGGTTTTTGAAAATTCGACACCCTTAAGGGTGAAAAGGGGGATGAAGTAGAAAATTCTTTATTTAAAAAGTAAAATCCACATGATTTATTATTTAGGCATTAATGATGTAATTCTATGCAACGTTCATCACTGTTATTGAAATTCCGCCCCAAATTCAACCCCTAAAAAAGGGAAATGGGGTGAAAAAGTCTAAAAACCAATATGGGTATCGTTTGTATGGTTTATCGGGTCGCTGATTACGAAAACTACAACAATTTTGAAATCTAAAGTGGTGGACGTTAAATACCATCATTCCCTTGGGATGGGGTTGGGGTGCGAAAGGGTTGAAATGTGAATACGGGTGGTGTCATTTGTATGGTTTATCGGGTTGCTGATTACGAAAACTACAACAATTTTGAAATCCAACGTGGTGGACGTGAAATACCATGGACTAGGGGTGGAGTTGGGGTGCGATAGGTTTGAAATGTCTAAAAATCAATATGGGTGTCGTTTATATGGTTTATCGGGTCGCTGATTACAAAAGCTACAACAACTTTGAAATCCAACGTGGTGGACGTGAAATACCATCATCCCCTGGGGATGGGGTTGGGGACTGGGGTGCGATAGGTTTGAAATGTCTAAAAATAAATATGGGTGTCGTTTCTATGTTAGGGATAGCGGTCAAATTGGCGTTAGGGGTAGGGATAGGGGCAGGGATAGGGAGAGGTAGAGGTAGAGGCAGAGAGGTAGAGAGGTAGAGGGGTAGAGAGGTAGAGAGGTAGAGAGGTAGAGAGGTAGAGAGGTAGAGAGGTAGAGAGGTAGAGAGGTAGAGAGGTAGAGAGGTAGAGAGGTAGAGAGGTGGAGGTGGAAGTAGAGGTAGAGAGGTAGAGTGGTAGAGAGGTAGAGACGTAGAGAGGTAAAGGGAGAGGGAAAAGGAGGGGAAGGGGGAGAGGGAGGGAGAGAGGGAGGGGGTGAGGGAGAGGGAGGGGGAGGTAGAGAGGTAGAGACGTAGAGAGGGAGAGGGAGAAGAAGGGGAAGGGGGAGAGGGAGGGGGTGAGGGAGAGGGAGGGGCAGGAGGAGAGGGAGGAGGGGGAGAGACAGAGGGACGGGAAGGGGGAGAGAAAGGGGGAAGTGGGAGAGAGCGGGAGAGGGTTTCAGTTTTTCTCAATTACTTATGCGAATTGGCTCTGTTTTGAAATATTACATAAAGGTGTCTTTCATCTCTCTCTTTACATTTGTTAGGATACTGCTGCTAAGTTCCTCTGTTCTGAGTAATTTATAAGTAACGTCTGTATATTATATAAAATTCAGCTGGATCTTGAATTATACTCATTGATTTGCGCAGGGTTAGTCCTGTTTTTCCTTAGTTTAAAATTACCCCGAAATGACGGGAAAATATCTCATTGCTTCGGAAAACCGGTAACAACATAAATACGAAATCCACGCGAGCAAAGCCGCGGGCAACAGCTAGTTTCATATAAGGGGTGTTCCTGTACCGATGTGATTTACCCAAAATTGGTTCCATTGAGTTTATTAAAATTCTCTATAATATTAATCCTGGATTGGTTGTCTACCTGACTGGATATTATTTATGATTTTTTTCAACTAAATTTAGTACACAGGGTGTACCAAAAACTGAAAGGGCTTGGTCAGTAGACCAAACTGAACAATTATCCACAAGGAACATGTGTAGGGAAATTAAAAAAATGTGCATGCAAGTATCCTACGGTAGTATCCATTGATCTTTGAAAATTCATATAAAGGGTGTTCCAGTACTACCAAAAGTTAAACATGTGATTTACTCGTAATCGTTTGAAGTTTGTTTGTTTTAATGTTTGACAATTTGAATTCTGAAATGATCTGTATATTTCATTGGAACATTTTTTTGGAAAAACGTAAATAACAGTTTGTATTTCCATACTATGTGTATGGCATTACAAATTTAAATTTGCGGTTAATAGTTTTTCTTGAGTATTGCGAGAAAGTAAGTGCAGTGCTGCTGTACCATTTATTTTTTTCATATTTCGACCTATGTTCCTTGGGGAAAGTTGTTTCGCTTCATGGGCGGATTGACGTCCTTCAGAGTTGGTTTACCGTTTTTGTTACACCTTTTATAGGCTCCTACAACCTTTAAACTGAACAACTTTACCCAAGAAACATATAGGTCGAATTACGAATAGTAGATTAGTAGCCAAGGGCTGTAAGGCATCAATTGCAGCCCGAGATATTTAGGCGCACGAGCGCAGCGAGGGCGCCTATAGTTCGAGGGTGCAATTGATGCTTACACCCGAGCTAACTACTCTGCTTTACATCTCGATTATGAGGTCAGTAGGTCCTTATTACCACCAAATTTTAGGTGACCAATTAGCGCTCTAGGGTAATAATGTAGCTAGAAAAGCCCTAGGGCGGTAAGTAATTTAAAATAAAACACTTCACTCTTTCAAAACTCAATTACTTACCGCCCTAGGGCTTTTCTAGCTACATTATTACCCTAGAGCGCTAATTGATCACCTACAAGCCCCATTTGGGGGTAATAAGGACCTACTTACCGAATATGAGAGATGTAAAACCTACTTTTGATCTCCCATACAAAACGCGCTATTAGCTGATGAAGTTTCTTTGAGAGGTCAAAAATAGATTTTCGTATTTCGACCTTATTTTCCATGGGGAAAGTTGTTCAGTTTCATGATCTGAGTAACATACTAAAAGTATGTTCAGTATTTGATTAGGACCTTATATATTTGTCAAAACTGGCGGCGTCACGTTTCGTGTTTTTGCACCCATTATGCAAAATGTTTCAGTGTTATTGTTTACTTCGAAGTATGCCTACTATGAATATGATAATGTTTGCCATGCATATCTAATGAAGCAGTAGTGTATATGTCGTAGGCCGATCGTTGAATTGGGCCGATCGTGATCTGCCTGGGCACATTACGCCGGCATTTCTTGATTTACCTAATACCCGCCATATCGTTCAAAGCATAACGTTTGACGATTTGCCCGGCCATGCTTGGGCAAATCGATTCACTAGGGTGACCAAAGTACAAGCAAATAAAATGAAGTTTAGATAATAATTATTTTCATAGAAAATAAAACCTTACCTAACGCACAGCTAACAGAGCGCAAACAGCGCCACAATTTTACAAGATAATAAAACCTAACTAACTGCGTCACGAAACTACATTACGATGCGTCCAGCCACATCTCGATGTGCCCAGCCATATCTCGATGTGGCCAAGTGAGTAGTAGGGCAAATCGACAAATAGGTTGCTCTCATCGATATGCCCAATTTTACACTGGGCACATCATGAAATAATTGGCCAGATCACGAAATGCCGGCACATCGTGATGTGCCCGGGCAGATCTCGATCGGCCTAATTCAACGATTGGCCCACGACATATACAAAGTGATGCAGATGGAGCAGGTCATTTTATTAATTATTTATTTATCATTTAAGGTCAGGTTAAAAATACCCTAAAGCGACGAACGTATAAAAAAACCGGCCAAGTGCGAGTCGGACTCGCGCACTGAGGGTTCCGTACCACCACATAAACATAATTGTATTAGTTGAAATTTCAGTAAGTTAATGTGCTAGATTTTTTGAGTCCGACACGCGCTTGACCAAATTTTATTATTTGTTGTTATTTTATAGCTTATGCACTATAAACATACCAATTTTCAAGTTTGTAAGTGTTCCCGTTTTTAAATAGAACTAAAACAAAAATCGCCTCAGCGACCATCCCACTTGACCCCTCTCTTATATGAATGTTGTTGAAACGGGAGCTCACCACAATTGGTTACCATTAGTTGTGAGAAAAGATGTAATTTTTAATGATTTCAGACTTTTCCCATTATTTGTACTGTGAGACCTAGCTTCTTGCCAAATTTCATAATTTTAGGTCAACGGGAAGTACCCTGTAGGTTTTGCATTTTTGAATAAATGTATGGAGATGAGGACATAAAATGCCATATCTTTTGATTGCGTCATTGTAAAAAATTGAAATTTTCAGATCTTGTGTGGTTCATGGATCCTAATATATGGTATTAATTTCAACCTGATACCTTTACCCGTTCGTGAGATAAAGGGTCTTGACAGACAGACAGACAGACAGACAGACAGACGGACAACAAAGTGATCCTATAAGGGTTCCGTTTTTTTCTTTTGAGGTACGGAACCCTAAAAAACGGTCAAGTGCGAGTCGGACTCGCGCGCCGAGGGTTCCGATAAACCTATAGTATTTTTGGAAGTAATTAAGTCCATTTTGAGGACTGCAAAAGTAAATTTGTTTGTAAAGGTTTTCTGCAGATTTCAAAAAAAACTATTTAGAAAGATCGTTTTATTTCTGCTGTTATATACAGTGTGTTAATTTGTTTGCTTGCCATAGCTCAAGGGCGGGATCAGTATCAGTAACTGAACAACTTTTTCCAAGGAACATAGGTCGAAATACGAAAATCAATTTTTGACCTCCCATAGCAACTGCATCAGCTGATAGCGCATTTTGTATGGAAGGTCAAATTTGGTTTTTCGTATTTCGACCTATGTTCCTTGGGAAAAGTTGTTCAGTTACTGATACTGATCCCAGACCCTGTATACTTAAACTTCTATCGAAAGTAATTAATTCAGATTTTTCCTTTCACAAACTTTGGAGATAAGGGGGGAATTGTATTTTTTTTTATAATTTTTCATCATAACTTGAAAACCAAGAGTTGTAAAATTCATTATTGAATATATTTTAGAATGTACAAGTAATATAAAGCCCTTTCATATAATATCCCACTTAGAACTTAATATCCCACTCGATTTAGTACCGATATTTTGAAATTTTGCTCCCCCTATTAGGGCCCCCTTTACATTAATAATCATATTTTTTTTTAATTCTTTCATGTGCAATTAAGTTGGACCACCATATTCTAAAACTATTCCAAAAGAGATGTAAAATTTTACTATGGAGGTTGGATTTTTATTTCGAGGGAAGATTAACAGGGTTTAAACCAAGTTCATATGGTGGATAGGATAGTAGATAATATTTTGGTGAAGAAAGAATATTTTTATAGGCCACCATTTTTTTACAATTGATTTTGAAAGTTATTGAAATACGGCATCACTGATTGGAATTTGGCAACACTGATTAGACTATGACCACCCTACTTACAACAGGGTTTTAGGGTAAGTAAGTATACAGGGTGTTAGATTAGGATCACCATATGTACAGGGTCTTAGGGTAAGTATACAGGGTGTTAGGATAGGATAACTATACAGGGTTTTAGAATAGGATCACTATATGTACAGGGTTTAAGGATAAGTATACAGGGTTAGATTAGGATCACCATATGTATAGGGTCATAGGGTAAGTATACAGGGTGTTAGGATAGGATAACTATACAGGGTGTTAGGTTAAGATCACTATATTTACAGGGTTTGAGGGTAAGTATACAGGGTGTTAGGTTAAGATCACTATATTTACAGGGTTTGAGGGTAAGTATACAGGGTGTTAGGTTAGGATTAATATACAGGATGTTCGGGTACGTATACAGTTTGTTAGATTAGGATCACTATATGTATAGGGTCTTAGGGTAAGTATACAGGGTGTTAGGGTGTGTACAGGATTTTAGATTAGGATCACTATATGTACAGGGTCTTAGGGTAAGTATACAGGGTGTTACTACACAGGGTGTTAGGACTAACACTAACACACTAACACCCTGTATAGTAATCCTATCCTAACACCCTGTATAATTACCCTAAGACTCTGTACATGTGGTGATCATAATCTTACACCCTGTATACTTACCCTGAAACCCTGTGTATTTATCCTATCCTTACACCCTGTATACTAACCCTAACATCCTGTATAGCAATCCTAACCTAACACCCTGTATACTTACCCTAAAACCCTGTACATATAGTAGTCATCCTAACCTGACACCTTGTATACTTACCCTAACATCCTATATAGTTATCCTAGCCTAACACCCTGTATATTAACAAATAATGACCATAAGAAGCATTTTTGATAATACCGAGACTTATAAAAAAATATATTCATGGTATCTTACTAGAAAAAAAATAAATCATCGACATCGTGTGACGATATTATTTTGATCGATCACCTCTCTAATTATCATACAAGAAATCGGCCGACAAAAATACGGTCTTAGATTGTAATAATACTATAAATACGGTCGTGAGCCCTGAAACACACTGCTTCAAAAAATTATAACTTTGAAAAACTCATAAACATTACCCTTTTGCCACAAACAAAAAAAAATTACCCTTCGACAGCAGTCTGTCTTGACCACGCACACGGGCGTCATATACAGCTATCCTGCTGTCAATGTCAAGGTAATATTTTGCCGCACAAATCTTTGGTGTTGCCAGTACTTAAAAAAAAGTCCACTATCAATATTTAAAAAAAATATTATAAAAAAATGGCGGCCCCAAAAAAAAAATTTTTGTTGTTCTTCTTTCTTTTTTTTATTCTCCTTTATATGATATAAATTTCAAGTCTGTTAGTTTTATCTCGGAATAAAAAACCACTAGTATACATGTCTTTTCAAGTCGATATCATGAGTGGTTGCTGTGATATACAAGTGTGACAAACAGACAGACAGACGAAGCGGCACCATAAGGGTTCCTTTTTTTACCATTTTGGTATCGGAACCCTAAAAAGGATTGATGGAAGTAGAGGAAGCGAGGGAAGTACATCAAGGTCATAGCAGGTGAAGGGCTGTGGTCTCTGTGAAGGAGGTGTAATTACATACATACATAACATCACGCCTCTTTCCCGTCGGGGTAGGCAGAGACCACAGTCCTCCACCTGCTACGATCTTGACATACTTCCCTTGCTTCCTGTACTTTCATCAATCCTTTCATACATGCTCGTCGGTTTAGGGTACTTTTAACCTGGCCTTTATTCAGAACGTCCTGAGGTGTAATTTAATGTGTAAATCCGTTTTATTTATTTATCCAACGCTTTACAACACAGGTTTTTTAGGTGGTTGGGCTTTTGTGCAAAGTCCGTCTGGGGAAGTACCAGCTCCTGGGCTATTTGTGCTGTAAAGCAGCAGTGTGTGCACTGTGTGTTTCAGTTTGAAGGGTTAGGTTAGGTTAGGTCAGTGAAATTACCGGCACATGAGACATACCATCTTAGTTTTTTTTTATAAAATAGGGTGGCAGACGAGCAGACGGGTCACCTGATGGTAAGTAAGTGTTCACCGTCGCCCATGGACACCCGCATTACCAGGGGGATCACAGGTGCGCTGCCGGCCTTTAAGATATTTGTAGGCTCGTTTCTTGAAAGCTGCAATGTTGTACCCGTCCGGAAATACCTGTACAGGAAGCTGATTCCACAATGCGGTCGTACGTGGCAAAAAGTTTCTTTTGAAACGTACGGTGGTAGACAGCCAGTTATCCAGGTGAAATGGATGAAATTTCAACTTCTGGCTAGTGGTACAGTGATGAAATTCTGCAGCAGGTATTAGCTCGAACAATTCTTCAGAGCACTCCCCATGATATATGCGATAGAAAGAAGATATATCTCTCCGCAGTGCCGCAGTTCTTGTTAGTATCAAAGTATTTCGGGGTAGGCAAAGATCACAGTCCTCCATCTGCTACGATCTTGATACACTTACTTTGCTTCCTGTACTTTCATCAGGCCTTCCGTACATACTCGTCGGTTTAGGGGACTTTGTATCGTTCGTATTTTTATGAATAGCAGCTGTATAGCGGAAAAAGATAGAATTATAATCAAATGTGAATTCTAGTAATGATATGCTGTCGAGATATAAAGTGGCCGTTAATTTTAATAATTTTTCAAATATTTTTGTTGAATCAGCTGATATTAACTGAGCGAATGCTAAGGCAAGGCAGCCTTTAAGAAACGAGCCTACAAATACCCATAAGGCGGTTGCTGGGTGGCAGCACCTTACTTTTAGAAATAAATTTATTGCGTCGCAAATACAAAACTTTTCGGTAGTATTGTTCGTTTGGCGGCAACATATGGTAGTAGTATATGTTATAACCCATGACATCATAGCTTAGCTTATCATTTATAGCTTTGTATTGGTAAAGTGCTAAAAGTGGCCGTTTTTGGCAGTTTTACTATACAAAGCTATTCACGATAAGCTAAGATGTGATGTGATGGATAATAAAATATAGAACTACCCCAAATTGCCGCCGATCTAACAATCCTTATTATATGTCTTGTATTTATGACGCAATAAATTTATTTCTCAAAGTGGCAGCACTTCTGCTCAGCAACCACCTTAAGGCAGGCAGCGCACCTGTGACCCCCCTGGTTTTGCGGGTGTCTATGGGCGACGGTGACCACTTACCAACGGGTGACCCGCCTACTTGTCTGCCTCCCTCTTCTATAAAAAAATACTCTGGTTTCATAGAAGGCCCGATCTAGCATACATTGCTGTTTATGTTGCTGCTTTATCTTCCACTGGTTCCTTTAATTTTAGAAGCTGTGTAAACAAAATTAGACCCTAAATTCAGTGCAAAGAGTAGCCAATTAACACTCTCTGTAATAGCTATAATAAAATAATGAATACTGGCTTCAGTTGATGGACAGCTTTTGTTATTGGCCTACATGAGATCATTTTTAGTAAAGGCCGAACCAGTGTGACCCATCTGGCGAAGTTTTGTGATTCATCCAGTTCTTTGAACGATTTGACCTCATTAAGGGCCAACAAGTTCTTAAACCATTAGCAGCAGATGTCAGTCGTTATTTAGTGACTTTAGTCAAAGAAAATAGTTTGAACTATTAAATAATAATAAGACTCCTATTATCCCATCGGCATCAGGAAAATTTTGACATATGACCCCTATGTCAATTTGAGTTCCCGGAAAATAGAAAATTCATGAAAATTATATTGCAAATTTATGCAAAATAGCTGGTGCCCGCGACTTCGTCTGCGCAGGATAAATTGTAGCCTATGTGTTATTCTGATGTATAAGCTATATTATTGTAAAGTTTCATTAAAATCCATTCAGTAGTTTTTACATGAAAGAGTAACAAACATCCAAACTATGATTTCTTTTCGATTCTGAGCATGAGAGGTTTATAAAACTTTATTTCAGATAATAGACATATAGATAATATTTAATAGGCTTATTGGCGTGGTTTGTTGGTGTTGAGTCTGCCTCTATGGCGTAGGCCGCGGGTTCGTTGCCGCCTAAGGCAAACTATTTTGTGTAATTAACACGAGTGTTTGTTCTGTGACTGGGTTTTATTTAATTATTTGTGTGGGCATGTATCAATCTCTGGTACCCACGATACAGGCTTTGCCTAGTTTATTTAGTTATAAAAAAAATACAATAAAATATTATTTTAATCGTAACTTAATGTGACGTACACTGTACGTACATGTGTTCGTCTTGTCGCGACTATAGTCATAGAAACTATAAACGATTGTTCGTGTAACTTTCAAGACAAAATGTACGTCAGCCTCAACGAGCCTAGAATTGTCAGGAGCAGGGCATAAACTAATAGGTCTTTACCTATGAAATTGCCGAAATTTTCTTACAGATTAATGAGATCATAATTCCTATAATTCTAATGCTATTCTTTTCATTTGTCTTATATTTTAAAGTTGACTTCAAGGTTATCAATTTACGCATAAAATAAAGTTTTTGTTTTTAGTTTGATATATAAAATTAAAGGTTTGAAAATTGTTCATCTTAAATGTCGTCCGATTTCATCATTAGATTGGTTATATTTTTTTACAGATAATATTTTTCGAAAATTAAATTTAAGCTTCTGTTAGCTTAATGTCTTCTCAATAATGCCTAAAATAATGAAAAAGATTGGATTTATAATTCCTAAGAAAAATGCAAAAATGTTAGTACTGAAAATTGAGTTTACCTAAAATTCGCCATACAAAACGGCAATTTCATAGGTAAAGACCTAATATTAAGGTGGTCTAATATAACTCCTTCCGCTATTGAAATAAGAACGATAACAAGTTCAACTTGTCTGACTTTACATGATTTTTATAAATTTTACTATATTTGTGAAAAAGGGTCGAGAAACAAAAATAACTAGGGCTATAAACATAACTAGAGGTCCGCCTTACAACAGGATCAAACTTTCTTCCTCACAATTTTTGCTGTCACCTTTTGTAACATTTTGTATGAGTACTCCAATTTCTTAAATTAATATCAAACGGTATAATTAATATAACCGGAAGACGAAGCGTTGGCAGGCCCCCCACAAGGTGGACCGACGATCTGGTCAAGGTCGCGGGAAGCCGCTGGATGCGAGCAGCGCAGGACCGGTCGTCATGGAGATCTTTAGGGGAGGCTTTTGTCCAAATCAAATATTGTGCTAACGTGCCCAAATAGTGCATGAATTATGAATTTAGATTTAATCCTTTTCCAAACCTAAACTCTGAACCAAGTAAATGCTCTTGATTTTTACAAGTAGGTTATTATTTAAAATAAAGTTACCTCATTTAAATATTTATTTACCTAACAATTAAAAACAACTAAAAACACTTGTTCATTACCATAACACTCGCTGCATAACACACGTCATTCCGTCCACTAAAGAATCTGACCACGTCCCTTGGTCCGTGCTTGCACGGGACTAAAGAAGTGATCACACCTAGCTGAATTCTAAGACAAATTCGGCATACATTGCTCGGAGGCTTGGTTATGTTAATAGCAATATCCTTACTTCAACGAGAAATGTATGCCGAATTAGTCTTTGAATTCAGCTAGGTGTGATCACTCCTTCACCTGTGCAGATTTAAGTCAATAACCTCTTTTCTGCAAGTTCATTGCTGTTTTACTGAAGTCAAGGTATTAGGTGTGTAAGAAATGCGTCGTTGGATGACGAACAATACTGGTCAAATGACGTCTTCGACGTGGAAACCAGTCAATGAGCAAGTCTTGTTTGTTATTTAGTTGTTTTATCCAGTTTTGATCAAGTTTCGACGGCGTACGCACGCGCTGTCTTTTATCTAAATCTCGCAAAGATTTTGCCGATAGTAAACAAAAATATAATAACAAAACAGTTTTTATTTTAAAGTGTTAAAATAAGTGTTGTTATGTGTTCCACGGAGTGATTGAAAGTAGCAAGTGATATAAAAGTGAATATTTTAATCTAAGATTTTGCATTAGCAGATATTGAATTAAAATGAAAAGACATTGTTGTGGATTGGTGAATTCTGGTATTTAGAATGTAAGGTTTTAATTTTAAATTCAAGAAAAATATAAATTATTAATTCAAAAATATAGGATTTCATGAAATGCAATGACATTCCAAATATTCACACGAGATAAATGTGCTTTTATACTTGCAGGGTTATTTTTATCAATGCAAAAATTTTGCGTGTCATGTTTTTACACAGCATAACTATGAAAGTGAACAACTTTCTCTATAAACAAAAGTCAAAAGACAAAATTTCTTTATAATTCCCATACCTACAAATCTTGCGCAGACAAGATAGGGTTTTGTATGGGTATATTGGGAATCATACCAACTTTTCCTACCTCATTCCCGAAACATTCGAGAAACAATTTCCCTTTGTAATTGTCTATCCATTTTTTTTTTCGGGAAAAGCTTTTTATTATACTATCAATAGCAAGTCAGGCTTGACACTTGCAGTGTGTCTAGCCCAAACTGTGATTGATATAAGAACGGTACAAAGTCCAATGTGTCAAACTTGTCGTGCTCTGGACTGTACAAAAAAGGAATGAGTGGTAAAAAATTATCCCTATACAGGGTTTACGCCCGGGTGCTGCCAGCAAAGAATAGTCTACTCATCTCTACTCGTGGGTGTCGTAAGAGGCGCCTAAGGGTTTATAGACCGGAGGATGGGCAGTGGCATCTTTTTGTATATCGTACCATCTTACATACTGCCGTCACCAACAACAAGGGTTTAGAAACCGGAGGATGCGCAGCAGCATCTTTTTGTGTACCATACCATCTTACATACTGCGGTCTACAACAACAGCGGTCGCCAGCCGCGACGCTTTCAAGCGTGGTGACTATGGTAAATCCCCTCTTATACCACGCGTGGTTGGTGGAGTTCTGGAGGGAGATCCCTGTCCTGCAGTGGACGTTTCATGGAATGTTAAGATGAGTGTTTATTTGATGCGTTTAGGAAGATATTTTTCAATACATTTGCTCGAAAAACGTACTTACAAGGACGTAAACATTGCCCGTAAGTTGTTACTTACCGAACTAGTGCAGTAAGTAAAAAAATTATAATACCAAGGAGTTTTTACACTCTGATCATAAAATTATTTTGTAAAAATACAACAGTGGTGAATTTTTACATGGGTGACGACTGCCTACCTATATTTAAAATAAAATGGAGAGTACCAGGAGAACAAAATCGCAAAGAGGCTGACAGTAACCATGGTTGGTTCATTTACCAAGTGTATTTCTTATACCTGTTTTCTCACAAATGTATTGAAAAACGTCGTAAGATACACGTTCGTAAGGGTTATGACAAACTCGTGCCGATGGTAAACCCTCGACTTTGTCTCGGGCTTACAAAACGTCAACTCGTTTGTAATAACCCTACTTACGGAACTTGTATCTTAAACTACTATAAAACCTAATTGTCATGTAATTAAACATTTTAGAATTGCCTTATACATACCATACATAACCATAAAAAAGGTAGGTATTCTTTGCAAACCGCAAAAATACGGAAGATACAATATTTTTTGCGGTTTAAGTTAAAAACATGGTGCTTTATTAGATTTACCACAAATGGATTCGTTTCGTTGGTTAGGTACCTAAAATTAAATGCCTAATTTAATGAAACATTAATGAATTATGAATGAGCTCCAGGTAGCAAAAACATTTTTCTGCGTAGGTATTAATAATGTGCTATAAATAAAATCTGATAATGAGAGCAAAGGAATCAAATCCGGCCATTCAAGAATATAGGGTTTTAATTTAATTGCGTGCTATAGCTCAGGGGCGGGTTCAGTATCACTTTCCCACAGAAAAATTGATTGATAAAGGACAAAAATTTTGAACTTCCCAAAAAATTGTATTGGTCACAATTTTAAACTTCCCAAACAATTGTGTTGGTCACTTTGTATGGGAAGTCCAAAATTATTTTTGGTTTTTCGACCTATGTTCCTTAGGAAACGTTCATTTACGGATGATGAACCCGCTGCTCCTGAGCTATGGCACGCAGTTAAATTAACACCCTGTATACATTCTGGAACCTGCTGTAAGTTGTTGCATAAAATTAATACAACCAGTCTAAGCATACGCATACGTCGAAAGCTGTTGACGTGGTTTTTGACCTTTATAATTTTCCAATAAATAAATACATAGCTAGTAACAGAAACCTAATTGTAGTGAACTTCGAAGCTTGGCCCAGTGAACATAGTAATAATAAAGAAATAGTCGATTGTTTACCAAGGGTGCAAAGAACTATTTTAAGGGCGGTAGCGTTTTTGAAATTTTTGAATGGAAACGTTGGAAGGGGAAGGCCTAGGCGAACGTACAGGACCAAATTCAGGAAGTTCTGAATAAAGGCCAGGTTAAAAGTACCCTAAACCGACGAGCATGTATGAAAGGATTGATGAAAGTAGGAAGCAAGGGAAGTATGTCAAGATCGTAGCAGGTGGAGGACTGAGGTCTCTGCCTACCCCGACGGGAAAGAGGCGTGATGTTATGTATGTATGTATGTAGCGTTTTTTTAATCCAGAGCGGAGCGAAGGATTCTAGAGTAGAATTCCAGGGAATCCTCCTATCATAGGGGTGTCTACTCTCAGTTTTTAATATCGATACGATACTATTCGAAACAGACAAATTCAAAACTTTGTCCCTTGACGATAGAGTACGAGTAGGATCATCATCATCATCATAACATTCCATGAGACGTCCACTACAGGACAGGGAGCTCCCTCCAGGATTCTAGTTTTTGCTGGAAAAATGTGGAGGGGAAGTACCATAGTCACCTTGCATGTTAGCGTTACGGCTGGCACCATGGACCTTGGTTGTAGGTGACCGCAGTAAGTAAGATACAAAGGAGGATGCTGCTGCCCATCCTCCAGTTAACCCTTAGTCGCCTCTTACGACACCCACGGGTATGTATGGGTTGGTACTACTCTTTGCCGGCACCACACGGGACCAGCGGGATAGAGTAGGATATTGGTTGGATAATAATCCCAGCCAATTTTACAATACATCCAACCCATTTTTTACTCTATTGTCAGTGAACCAAAATTATGAATTCGACTGTATCGACGAAGTATCTTATCAATATATACATCGAAAATTTTGAATAGACACCCTGAGCCTAGCCAGAGATTCGAAGTATGTCGCTCGAGATTTATAATAGTTAGTGTTGCTCCCGAGGACCGAGGTGGACCCTCTTTTGGTGGACTTTTTATCACCCTCAATGAGAAAATAAGAAAATGCAGTTATGAATATGTAAGAAAAGTACGTTTATTTATTTACATAAGAACAGTAAGATATGACATAGAAATAATTAGAGACTAATAACAATATCCTTATTCCTTATTCAAATCGCTTTTAGTCCCTTAGGCATTAATAGTTATTTGTTATGCAAGGCAGCAAAAGGTTTATTTGGCGCGAGGGCCTCGTATTGAAACCTGAGCAAGCGAAGGATTCTAGGATTGAACCACGAGCGAAGCGAGTGGTTCAAAAGAAGAATCCTGAGCGTGGCGAAGGTTTCAAGGCACGAGACGCAAAATAACTTTGCTGCCGAGCGAAACACAAAATTTTTCACCTCATTAAAGCGAGGAAATGTTAACATAATGCAATATAAGAAATAAGTGTTTAATTAATTACTCATACGTTTTAACGTAAGGGCATAATACCTACATAATGGTACTGACAGCAGCAAGCAAGTGGAAACATAACCAGTATAACCTGAACCAGCGCTTCGCTACAAACCTCCGTAACCAGAGACCAGCTCAAGGTCAAAGAGTTTTCACGGACGAGTGGCCATGTGTTGATTAAGAAAATATTAAAAAGGAAATCACTATAATCAAATTATTATTATTTTTGGGACTGTTGTGCTCATATAAACTACTTAATAAATTTGCAGAACAAGGTTCATTTTCATTGGATTTCAATGTGGAGACAGAGGATAGGCAGTGGCAGGCAAATCTATTTTATATTGCGTTGATTTGAAGTCAAAGGGCGAGTCCATTAATCTGGGCAAGAGAACAAAAAAAAGGCGATCGAATTTTAAATTTACTTTTCATTATCAGCCAGTATCTTACCCACCAGGCATTCACTATTCATAATACTATTTGTTTCTTTCCTATAGCTGCATCCCTCTTTCTCATCTTGAAAACGATAGTGCGTGGCTGGTTTTACAAGCGGCCAGTACTGCAGCATACTACAAAATAATAAGTACATCGCGTTCGAATTTCAAAAACCTTTTGCCCGCTAGGGGCCAAAAATCGCTTTTGGCCGCAGAATTTAACCGACAAAACAAATGTTTCCGAGCTTTGGAGGTGAAAAAGTTATTTTCGTCCCTGTCAACGTAGGTCGAACTGGCTCTTTATCCACATTCATTCCTAATTTAAGTCACTTTTAGTCCCTTAGGGATAAAAACGAGATTTTAGTCTCTATCAACGTGGAACGAACTAACTCTTTATACTTATTCCTAATTTAAATCAGTTTTAGTCCCATAGGGATTAAAACGAGAGTTTAGTCCCTGTTTACGTGGAACGAACTAGGTCTTTATCCACATTCCTAATTCAAATCACTTTTAGTACCTTAGAGATTAAAATGCAATTTTAGTCCCTGTTAACGAAGATTGAACTAGCTCTTTATCCACATTCATTCCTAATTCAAATCACTTTTAGTCCCTTAGGGATTAAAATGCGATTTTAGTCCCTGATAACCTAGAACGAACTAGCTCTTTTCGAATAGATGTGATAAAAATGTATTATTTTTTATAATAAATTAACTAAGTACAATAACATTTTTATTATAAACAAAATACTATATTAACTTATTTAAACACTGACCCTATTTCTCTAAATGGGCCAAGTTTCGAGGTTCTTACATTTGGGTTTCTGTTGCTAATTAAATGCAAATATTGAGTTGGTACAGTCACTTTGTACAGTTTTTATTTCAATAGACGTACGGGCTAGAGTCGCACTGCAAGTGTCAAGCTTGACCTGTCGTTGACTGTACCTACTTATGTCACTCGGACAACTGAATATCTTTCCCTGAGGATTCTCGGTTTTGTACGGAACAATTACTTTAAAAATTTTCAACTTATGTTTTTTTTGATAAAGTTGTTCAGTTTCATCAATTTAGCGTGCCTGTTCAGTTTTATGCAGACCGATGCTATGGCATTAGCCTGTTTTTGCTTTAGGGCCAAACAAACTTTTTATTTCCATAAAACACGAATTCGTGTCACATAAGCATACAAATTTGTCTCGTGTGAATATTAAAATATGCATTTTATATAAAATAGCGGAATTCCCCAATAGAGTAATTAAGTAACAATTTTCTTTCAATTAAATTTTGAAGGTGCGTGCTGGCGGACGCTTCAAAAACAGTCATTTAAAAAACATTAGACAATGGTGTTAATACATTGAAGTGACGGAATCTTCCTAAAATGTATACCATAGTGCTGATTGTGCTTGTATTTACAACAGGAGCTTTGTCTTCTTTACAATCTTGTAGAGAAGAAAACAACGTAGATATATCGAAAGGAACTCATTTGTCTAATGGAGATATTTACTTCAATGGAGAAAGATATACCAGTAATGAGTACATTATTGACGATGGCGCAGAAAAAGGCTGCGTTTGTATGAAGAAGACTTGTATAAGAAAATGCTGTCCGTTTGGATTAGGATACGATTCTGCTAAGAGACAATGTGTGAATGTGAGTGATGTATTCGACCCGCCGATATGGGATGACTACAGGGAGATGCGAAATGTGAACGCGTCTAGAATGTTCCATTTCACGTTTGGGAAGCAGAACTGTACGGGACCCAATGAGCACAGGATCCGGATCGGACAGGCGATACCTCATTATCACCTTAGGAAGGTAAATAGTTAAAGTGATATTTATTTTTGTAAACGGATAAAACGACCCTAATGGTGATGACTATAAAGGTGATTAGTATTTTTAGTTACTTCCTAGAAAAAAAAAACTTAAATTTAAAATGATGAAAAATCTGACAAAAATATATATACCAGGAAATGTAAAAATAATATAATAATAATTCACCAAACAAATTGAAATATGTTTTTTTCTTTTTTAAAACTTTTGTTTTCATTTATGACACGACTATAATTTTTGGAATGGTGTAGGAAAATAAGAAAAGCCGACCCTACCTAACCTAACACTAAGAAGTACAATAAAATTCGTTTTTTGTCTCGCTATTATAAACCTATGTATCTAAGTCATCACCGTTATCTTTAGTAGTACCACGATAATGATAATGGTCACAAAACTTTGCTACGAAGACATGTAGGGACGGTCGTTGACCTTAGAACGCACAAGCAGTGCAATAAAGGGAATAAAACATAAATTACAGTCGTATTTCCCATGTTTTTCGAATAATTAATGAATCTTTGCAGAGATCGGTATTCTTACTCATATGAAAGTTTTGGTTTTCCCTGAATACATTTTAATAACTGCGTGTCTTACTTTAATTTCCTTCAAAGTACAAAAAGCTTTTACCCTTAACTAGCCATTTAAATAAAAACTGAAATAAAAATAAATAAAACAACGTAGGTGAATTTTAAATGCGTAAAAGTTTCAGAAACGGAAATATTTCTCATTAATTGATAGTCTAAAGGGATTACTGTGCATGTATTGTGGTAACGAACGTATGCATTGTGTGGTTGAGAAGAAATCTCGCCTAGCTGTCAGAAATATCTGTTTCCAAAACTTCCGATTCTCTCGTGAAGAGGGCTTTGAAGATCCTTAAAAAAATTGTAAGCCTGTTGCAGAGAACTATAAAGGGTTTAAGGGATGGTTTAACGAAAACTTAAACCACGCTTAGTCGACTAAACTGAACAACTTTCCCAGAGTGTTTACCAGAGTGAGCAATTTGTATCGAGAGGTCAAAGCTTTTTTTTCATATCCCAAAAAGGGTTCTTTTGGAAAGTTGACCGGTATCCTTGACTGAGCACGCCCTTTCAGTTTTTGGTATACTGTACATTTCACTCTGTTTTATTTTTGTATTTCCTTGTAAACACCTGCATTCAGGTTAATTGTTTTACCTGTTGTTTAAAATTAAATCAGGAATGGGATAAAATGAAGCCTTGATTTCATCATATTTCTGATCTGAACCCTGCATCATAGTAATAAAAAGCAACTATACTTAACTGTCAGTTAAAATTGTTACTGTAGGTACGTACTCGTACAGCTAAGAAACAAGCACGCATCATTGAGTACGTCAAACCAGCAATTATAGTACGCACAGTAAATAAATTAAATTAATTAAGTACAACTCAGAATTTCAAATCGATTATCACATGGAATATTTCGAGCACGCCTTTACATTTGTGATAAATACATTCAAACATTATTAGAATACCAACTTCATTAATATGAACATTTATTTATTTCGAGTATTGGAAATCACGCTTTGGCAATGAAAATATTTAAATTTCTTACTTTTCAAGTCTTCGTTATAAGGTTAATTTAACCCGTGAGGGACCACCGACTAGACGTAATAGCCACTACTGAACGACGCCGCGTCTACCACCGGCTAGCTCTAATAGCCACCCTCGTCGCACTCAACTTATTGACTTATATTGTTAGAAATATGGATCAAAGTCGGTTGAATGTTATCACAATGTTATGTTGCTACGTTCAGTATGAAATAAACTGACCAATGAGAACAAAATAGCCGCGTCCTTCATAGAAAAAATATAAATTTTGGCAGTTTGAAGTTCACTCAGTTGTCACTCAGTGCGCGTTCTTGCAAGATGGCTGGTAGACGGCTTCGGTTTTAGTGTTTGTGCCTTGGTGTTTTACGGTGTTTTGGACAAAACCACTTATGTAAGTTTAGTTTCATATATTTATTACGTATTTTTAAAAGAAACTTCTCATACGTCCATAATAATAAACCGAAAACCAGGCTAAAATAAAAAATCGGGGGCCCGTTTTTTTTCAACGCCATTTTTTTCGTCATGCCGTCGTATAAATCGGTTGTATAAACGAACCATATACTAGAACAACTGTGTGAATAATTTATTAGAACGCTAACATCATTAGCTTACAAAAAACAAACACTTCTAAAAACCCATAATGTAAACATTGTGACTGGCGAGCGATTAAATCTCAAGTGGGTCGTTAAGAGCTCGCCGCGGTGTCGAATTACATAAACGCGTGGTCTCTTTGGGTTTTTAAAGTTGTCTAGCCCAGCGGTGTCTCACGGGTTAATTATTGCACAATGAATTTAATATTTATGTTGGTAAATGCACATGTTACCGGCAATGTGTGAAATCCGGCATTCTATAGAATACCTAGTCATATTATACAATGCCTAAAACGTTCAGGCAAAGTATGAAATTAAATTTATTTTACACATTGCCTAGGTATTCTATACAATGCCCAATGTTCAGCTGGCAATGTATAGAATACATGGTAAGTGGGGTTAGGTTAGGTTAGGTTTGTTAAAAACACATGTTATTTGTCTTATTTCATACTTTACCTGATCTCCACATAGCATTCTATACAATGCCTAGGCGTTCTATACATTGACTAGGCAATGTGCATAATTATAAACGATGGAAACAATATTTTATACATTTCCTACACAAGCTCGGCATTATATAGAATGCCCCTTAGGCATTGTATAGAGTGCCTGAATTATATACACTTTGCCGATAAGACATAATATATACTATATGCAAGGTCAAAATAATCTAGATATTTGCACAAACAATGCCAAAACAAAGCCTAATCGTTTGAAATATTCGTGCGAAAGTCTTTTTCGCCGCTAGCGTGGAAAAGGATTTAGAAATTTCAATCGGTCGATCATCACGTTTTTATTTAAAAAAACTTTTCCACGCTAGCGGCCAAAAATGACTTTTGCACGCATACTTCGATTGATTACAATTTCATAAACCTTTTCCAGGTTGGCGGCCAAAAATTACTCTCGCAAGCGCAAGTAGATTTCGACCGATAACGGTTTCCAAGCTTGTGACGTCTAAAAGTATATAAGAAGCACTACAAATGTATTCTCTGCGGGATTCCCCGACACGAAATTTTCGCAATTTTTTGCTACTTAAAAGTGAAAGCTTATGTCTATAAACACTTTAATTTTTAACCTAAACTTCTTAAATATTTATTGTTAACTTTTAATGGAGACGGAATAATATTATAAACTGATTGGCGACACTAAAATCAAGTAGAGGTATGCCTTGGTTTGATCTTACGTTGTATGTGGTCTTTCATACCTGCACTGCGATCCGAAGCTAGCGCTTATTTTTAGGGCTCCGTACCCAAAGCGTGAAAACAGGTCCCTATTACTAAGCTTATGTCCTCGCCTGTCTGTCTGACCGATTTTTAGAGGGCAATCTTTTGAACCGTAGCAGATTTATGGTTGAAATTTTTCAATATTTGTGTGTTATTAAGGCGGATTACTAAACAAATACCTAATAAAAACAATGAAAACATGTTTTATTGTTTTCGCACTATCGTAAATAACTTTAGAATAACAACAAATAATGAAAACAGGTCAAGTACTTCTGCGCGATGACTGCAGTGCGCGCGTCCCTGAATAAGATGGTATTTTTACCTTAGTGGTACGGAATTCTCAGTGCGAGAGTTTGACTCGCACACGGCCAGTTTTTTTTAAGATATTATAAAGGTCGATTCCAGTGAGGCTATTTTTAAGCTTACTTGACAGGTCTAAAAGTGGTGTGTCTCTGTAACTCAGAGAGCACCAATTTTAGACCACTAAAATTTTAGGCTTTTAAACGGACACGCAGTATATAAGTAACAACTCGTACCAATCTATTCAATTGAGTTGATTTTTAATTAATGGCGTTAAATCAATAATTAAGCTGTGATATTATTACCAAGTTACAAAACCCGTTTGTGAATCACAGTGGAATAAAACAGGCATTACACACCACTTACCATACCAATATCGTGGTGTTTTCGGATACTATGGTTTCCAAAACTCGTTTGGTTACTTACTTTTAGCTGTTTTTTGTATCGTTTTCCCGAATGAGTAATTTTTGGTACCTACATAGTTATTTTAGTTCCGGTTTTTATAATATTTCGAAGTTAAATCAAATTTTGTGACGTGGTTTGGTAGTTAAGATTCTTTTATATTCGTTATTTATGTTTTGTCACTGTTATGAAGGAACCTGTTGTTTCTGCTTGTTTAACTGTCTTTTTATATTTTTTGTCCATCGTTACTGATGTTCACAAAAGTTGTTAAAGATTGGTGTAGATGACTGGTTATATTCCATTTGCTTTGAGTTGTAGCCAACTGTAAATACGGAACGAGAAATGAGCGTTCAAAAATATATTTTTTAATAATAATAAATTTATATATTTACCACAATTTACAAATAATATTAAGCTTACATAACATATCAAGTACTGCTCAACTAAGGTACGGCTTATGATAAATTGTGAAAGAACTGATGCCCGAGATGGGACTAAGCCTGTGTTTCAGGTAGGGTTGTCAGATGGCCGGGACTCACCGGGATAGTCCCGGAATAAGAGTACACGTCCCAGGTCCCGGAATTCTCAAAAATGTCCCGGAATGGCCGAGATAAGCATAATCGCAATTTAAATATCGCGAGTTATCAACCAATAGCGACTAAGTCGACCGCTTCTGCTTTTTGTGAACGAACTTTCAGTTTTATGTTCAACTTATGGGCAAATAAACGAAACCGCATAACCATGGAACTTGTTAAGGTGGAACTTTAGACAAGAGTAAATTAAAGTTTATCTTGTTATGAATTTATCATCAACGTAAGGAAGGCTCTGGGCCGCTTTCCTTACATTGATATAAATTCAGAACGGCCAAAAAAATATTGGAGCTGCAAGAAGCAGTGATACATAATATGATTAAAATTAAGATTAATAAAGGTGTGTTTCTGTCTTCATGAGCGGTCTTTGTTTATTTGTCCCAGTGTTCGACCCAGCAAATCTGGCAACCCTAGTTTCAGGTCATCAGGACTTCCATCTCGAATCACAAAGACATGCAGAACGGCTACATTAATCACTTCAAAAATATTCTCTTTTTATAATATTTTTATACTTGTTATGAAGTTGTACCTGAACATAAATCATAAGTAATAAATAGTCATCATACAGTATTATCTATAATTTTACGCACAATTAAACATCAATGGGGCAACGTAATATTTTATGTCATTCTGCTTTGTAATTAAATACCAAACACGCAAACAACATTCGTCATAGAAAACTAGAATAAATAGATAATTCTAATATTAATCACATACAAATTGATGTCACTCGGCTAATCTATCACAACCTGATCCTATCAGACCAGAAATATGCATACCAGCTGTCATTGGTGACCCAGTTTAAATTAAATAGATAAATTAACCAGCTAATTGCGAGTTTCACATATAACCCGAATCTATTCAAGTGGCGAGTGAATAGGCTTCTTCTGGGCAAGCTCATTCCATAGTCGACCTCATCTCTGTCTTATACATCGAGCTCAAGAGTAAGCCCATTGATAATAAAATAAATAAAAAATAAACATAGAGTTCTTTAAAAAAAAAAAAATTACGTGATATCCTGTTAAGGATACACTAGATCTAAAACGGAAAGATATTTCTAGATATTTGTTGAGAATAGTTATCGAGAAATATGTTACATAAGCGCAGTGTCATTTAGGAACTGTTGAAAATGTTAAGTGGGTAACCTAGCTGCATTTCTTCCATACAAATTGATGCAAATGTATTCCCCTATTTCCTCCCTGGGTAACGCCTGTAGAGCGATGTTATTTTTTGACAATTATTTTTTCCGAAAAATAATTACCAAAAGATTGAAAAACAACTGCCAACATATCTTACCAACCGCCATATTTAGACGGTTTCCCGAAAAAATTGATACGTTTATAAAAAAATGCGCAGATCTGCTCTCCCTTTTAAATTTTGATACCAAAAAATGATGGAATTAGCTTAACTTTGTAGAAGAAATCAGGGGAAAGCGAAACGTCGTTTTGTAGGTAAAATCGGACTGAGCTGTGTTATCCCTATCGCTCGCTACGGGAGGATTGTTAAGGCGCACTAATACTAGGATACTCTCTTAAGTACGGCACTTGTAGCAGCATCAACGATACTCTAAAATATGTTCTAAAAAAGATGTCAGTGCATGTGTTACATGTAGACGAGACTACTATGAGATATCCATTTGCAGAATAATATGGACAGCCTTTCTTTGTAACTTAATAATCCAATCCCCATCTCGAGTATTGTAATAGGTGACTAAAGCCACATAACCCGAAGGATGGGGTACAGCGTCCTTCTGCAAATCATACCACACCGATGCGGACATAAACTGCTGCGTTTCATAACACTAGCCGCAAACCGCGACGATAACACTCGCGGTGCCTCTGGTGCATCTCCCCAAAATATAGCACTTCGAATTTTTCTGTGAAATTCTGGGATATCTTTGAGATATATGTCAAGATCGTAGCAGCTGGAGAACTGTGGTCTCTGCCTACCCCGACGGGAACAAGGCGTGATGTTATGTATGTATGTATCTTTGAGATGTTTGATGATAATGATCTGGAACACTTCCATTGTCATCATCTTGTATTTTTAGGGTTCCGTACCTCAAAAGAAAAAAACGGAACCCTTATAGGATCACTTTGTTGTCCGTCTGTCTGTCTGTCTGTCTGTCTGTCTGTCAAGACCCTTTATCTCACGAACGGGTAAAGGTATCAGGTCGAAATTAATACCATATATTAGGATCCATGAACCACACAAGATCTGAAAATTTTAATTTTTTACAACGACGCAATCAAAAGATATGGCATTTTATGTCCTCATCTCCATACATTTATTCAAAAATGAAAAACCTACAGGGTACTTCCCGTTGACCTAAAATTATGAAATTTGGCAAGAAGCTAGGTCTCACAGTACAAATAATGGGAAAAGTCTGAAATCATTAAATATTACAACTTTTCTCACAACTAATGGTAACCAATTGTGGTGAGCTCCCGTTTCAAGAACATTCATATAAGAGAGGGGTCAAGTTGGATGGTTGCTGAGGCGATTTTTGTTTTAGTTCTATTTAAAAACGGGAACACTTACAAACTTGAAAATTGGTATGTTAATAGGGCATAGGCTATAAAATAACAACAAATAATAAAATTTGGTCAAGCGCGTGTCGGACTTAAAAAATCTAGCACATTAACTTACTGAAATTTCAACTTCAATGTTTATGTGGTGGTACGGAACCCTCAGTGCGCGAGTCCGACTCGCACTTGGCCGGTTTTTTTTTTGTAATTTGGCTTTAGATGCTCTTGAAGAAAAATAAAAAATAAATATTACTGAGCACTTGTTGTGAAAACGTAACCTAAAATCCTTTTCTGAAAGGAATATAAAAGTTATGTAATTCTACTGCTCAACTGCTCAACTAATAGGGAACATGCACGAATTTTTTTTATTAAAGAAATTTATTCTCATTCATGTAATAAACAGACTTGTAAAACTATTTTTCGAATAACCGTAATATTCAAAAAGATATAAGCCATCGAAGATTTGTTTCTGTCTCTTTCTAGCAAAACGAAATTTAATATGGAGTTTAATGTGGAATTGTGACGTCACTATTCATGTCGGATCTCTCTGTCTAATCAGTAGTTTTAAATGCTTATATCGACCGTATTTCTTGGCCGATTAAAATCTTAATTTCACTTTTTGTCATCTCTACTACGGTATTTTCATATTTTATTAATAAATGCGACTAATAAAATTAATGCATGTTCCCTATTGAGAAATCTGGTTGAGAAGTGGGGCTGGAGTGAAATAGTTTCCGTTAATATCAGTTATGTGTCGTTTTACAGAAGTATCTTGCCCTTCAAGAGACTTTAAGCAGGTAATTTGTAGTTCTAGCCTAGTATGCATTTATTACGATGACAAATGCATTTTATGCACAGGACAACGAAATAAATGATTTTCCTGATGTTTCTTGGTTCCGATGTATCTACACAGGGTGTAAAAATAGTAAATATACAAATAAAAAATCATTTATTTCTCAACAAAAAAAAGTAATCACATTATAGCATTTAAAAAAATTAAAAATATTTTGAGAAAAAGGTATGGGCACAGCTAGTAGCTGGTTTTAAGCCCACCCAAGTCAATTAGAGAGGGACTTAAGATAATAATAAATAAGAAGCATTAGATGTAGTTCTAGATAATAATAACTAAGAAGCTTTAGATAAAGTAAATAAAGAAACAGAGAGAAATGCAAACAATAATTAATTAAAATTGACAACAAATTATAATAAAAATTCATTTCAAATAACATTATTAGCAACTTTGAATTCATAATTATTAAAAAAATATTTTATGTAATTAAACCTGGTCTTAAAGGGACACCGCACGTTTTCAAATTTAATTTGCATATTTAAAAGAACTATGTAATGTTTTAAGAGCTTGTATGGGTGGTGGAATATCGTTCCAAATTCTTGCTGCTGCAAACCGAAATGAACCTAAAGTGTTTAATATCGTTTATTTATTGTTGGATAAAATATCTGAATCAGCTAAACAACATCGGTTCACAAAGTAACGCCATTTTGAAATACTTTACGCTGCGATTTTGAAATACTTTTCTTGTTTCCTCTAGATCCAGTCTGCCAAGATCATCGCTTCAGGGTACCGCGTTGCCCTGGCCTCTATTTAGAACGTCCTAAATCCAATGTGTTTAGATAGCAAAATATAACCTACAAAGACATCTGATGTATAATTTCGTATTTCATTAACTAGAATGATTAATCAACCAGTTGGAGATCTTTCTCTGACTTCAGGGTTCTTTGACCCCACACAAATAGAAGAAATGATAAAAAAAATATGCTAAAATATATATATTTTTTGTGTGCTTGTTTTCAACTTTTGTAAATTGCTAATTAATAATTTTCTTAAAAAACTGTTTGTTTCATAATCATGCCCAGTCAAGGCGGATAATTTGGAAAATATCCAAGTCATAGTTTCTCTCTAGCAAGTCGTTAATTATTGAGAATACAAGAGGAGTTAAATTAAATATCAAACTACTTGTAGTTGCGACATCTTGCAGATGTTGTTGAATGTCATTGCACATGCTCATAACGGATTATTTATTTATTTAAATTTATTGTTTAGTTTAAGTACACTGAAAAATAAAGAACCGTCCTAGTGCGAGTCGGACTCACCCACCGAGGATTCCGTTCCACTAAAGCAAAAATACCGCCTTAGTTATAGACGCGCAGTCAGCCAGAAGTGTATGGAATTCGCGCGAGTCTGACACACACTTGACCAGTTTTTATTATTTCTTGTTATTCTATAACCTATGGACTATAAGCGTACCAATTTTAACGCTTGTAAGTGTTTTCGTTTTTATGATAGAGCTAAAACAAAAATCGCCTAATAAGCACGTTTTTAATAGGGAGCCCCCTTATTTTTTTTATTTTTTTATTATTCATTGTTATAGCGGCAACAGAAATACATAATCTGTTAAAAAATTTCAACGGTTCAAGAGATTATAGCACGCTGACAAACAGACATCGTATGCATATTAATAGGAACCCTAAAAACATCGAATGAGAGATACGACATAACAGGTCGGTACTGCTTATTTTAACTGGGAAATTCTGTGAGACTTAAGTAAATAGACACAAAAACAAATCTATTCACACAAATCTATTATCATGCACGCACGTGTAGGTTATCAATGCATGGAAATGCTGTCATGAGCCAAGCTCGTGGTTTGCACTGATTCATTAAACTTACCAGCCAACACAAATCATCACGGTCCCATTTCTACGAACTTTAATTTGACTCCCAATGTAAAACAATGAATTTGTGTTATTCGGAAAAGATGAGTCAGTGCAAATTACCGCTTGGCTCTGGCATACACAGATGAGGCCAATATCATCATAACATCCCATGAAACGTCCACTAAAGGACAGGGAGCTCCCTCCAGAATTCTAGCTTTTCCTAGAAAAATGTAGAGGGGAAGTACCATAGTCACCTCGCTTGTTAGCGTTACGGCTGGCACCCTGGACCGCGGTTGTAGGATGTAAGATATAAAGGAGGATGCTGCCAAATTGGCATGATGATATTGTTAATGATGATATTGGCAGTGCCAATATCATCATTAACAAAATAGGCTCCTTAACAATATTTTTCTGATGACCTGATTTTCTATGTTGAATGTTGATTATGCATGATTTAATCAGGATAAGTTCGTAAACACTCCAATCTTGTGCTTTGTTTTGTTGTTTATTCATATTAAGTTTAGTGCCACTGACCCTCCGTTTAATGCCGGGAAATTCCAACCCATCTCTACCCTTAGGTGTCGTCAGAAGCGACTTAGGGCTTATGAACCGGAGGATGGCCAGCAGCATCTTTCTGTGTTTATACCATCTTACATATTGCGGTCACTAACAACAGCGCTTGCCAGCCACACCTTACCACCATATACTTTATCTAGGGCCACTCCGCCTGCGCGCGTACCCCCCCGCAAGGACTTCAAAGCTCTGTGATTCCATGCGTTTCGTTGGAAAGCTGGTGGTGATAGTTCTGTCTTTCTAAAAGACAAACTAAAGCCACGAAAGTTTGATCAGATGCATATAAAGTGTCCAATAAAAAATAAAATAAAAATACAGAATGTAAAAAAGACTAGATATCTAGACATGACACTTTCATAAAGAATATTATTTAAGGAAAAGTAGAGGGCAGAAGAGGAAGAGGAAGACCAAGACGCACTTATTTTGACCAGATAAAAGAGAGGGTAAACGTCGAGTCTTATCAGGATGTCAAATCATTGGCAGAGGACAGAGAGAAATGGAGATTGCTCCACCGACAAGAGCGCGGCTCTTAAATATGAGAAGAATCGAAAACTGGGTGCATACAGCGTTATGTTTAATGTAAGTAATGATCATTAAATCCTGTGGACACCAGCATCCTGATGGATAACCGCTAGTGGTATAACATCTAGAAAGGTTTTGTGCTTAGAAACTTAAACGGTAATACAATCTCCATGAACTAAGCTTGACGACAGAGTTGCTGCAATCAGATTAACAATAATGTCGCACATATGGGGCCCTGAGTCAAGATGCTTTCTACAATCGCAAACGCTAGTAGAATAGAATGAAAATGTACGGGAATGACATTAGCGATAGAAATGTTGCGTCACAGCTAATGTCAATCCCATACATTTTTATTCTATTCTATGGCGTTTGCGATTGTAGAAAGCATCTTGACTCAGGGCCCAGAAGGTAAAGAAGAGGTGTAGTGTATGATCTAGAGAGGGCATTACATCACCATAACATCCCATAAAACGTCCACACTGCAGGACAGGGAAGTCCCTCCAGAATACAACAAAACGCGCGGTACTTTGGAGGGGAATTACCGTAGTCACTACGCTTGTAAGCGTTGCGGCTGGCGACCGCTGTAGTTGCTTACCGCAGTATGTAAGATGGTGTGATACATAGAAAGATGCTGTTGCGCATCCTCCGATTCTCAGACCCTTAGTCGCCTCTTACGTAGCCCATGGGTAGAGATGGATTGGTACTATTCTTTGCCAGCACCCACGGACGTTAAATTGGATCACAGTAATCATGTTGTTTAAATTTATGTTGGGTAGAAGGAGGAGAAATATCATAGAAGGAGGGATATTGTGTTTGTGAATAAAGAAAAAAACCGGCCAAGTGCGAGTCGGACTCGCGCACTGAGGGTTCCGTACCACTACATAAACATAATTGTATTAGTTGAAATTTCAGTAAGTTAATGTGCTAGATTTTTGAGTCCGACACGCGCTTGTCCAAATTTTATTATTTGTTGTTATTTTATAGCCGATGCCCTATAAACATACCAATTTTCAAGTTTGTAAGTGTTCCCGTTTTTAAATAGAACTAAAACAAAAATCGCCTCAGCAACCATCCAACTTGACCCCTCTCTTATATGAAAGTTCTTGAAACGGGAGCTCACCACAATTGGTTACCATTAGTTGTGAGAAAAGTTGAAATATTTAATGATTTCAGACTTTTCCCATTATTTGTACTGTGAGACCTAGCTTCTTGCCAAATTTCATAATTTTAGGTCAACGGGAAGTACCCTGTAGGTTTTTCATTTTTAAATAAATGTATGGAGATGAGGACATAAAATGCCATATCATTTGATTGCGTCGTTGTAAAAAATTGAATTTTTCTTTTCAGATCTTGTGTGGTTTATGGACTAATATTCGTTATCAATTTCAACCTGATACCTTTTTTCGTTCGTGAGAAAAATGGTCTTGACAGACAGACAGACAGACAGACGGACAACAAAGTGATCCTATAAGGGTCCGTTTTTAGGGTTCCGATATCAAAATGGTAAAAAAAAGGAACCCTTATGGTGCCGCTCTGTCTGTCTGTCTGTCTGTCTGTCCGTCTGTCTGTCACACCTCTATATCTCAGCAACCACTTACGCTATCGAGCTGAAATTTGGAATAGTTTTAGAATATAGTTGCCCAACTTAATTGCACATGAAATTTTTTTGAAAAAAGTATGATTATTAATGTAAAGGGGGCCAAAATAGGGGGGGCCAAATTTCAAATTGTCGCTACTAGGTCGAGTGGGGTATCATATGAAAGGGCTTTACTTGTACATTTTAAAATATATTTTTGTATTTTTTTAAGTTTCTTAGTTTTCAAGTTATGATGAAAAATGTCAAAAAAAATACCATTCCCCCCCCCCTTATCTCCGAAGTTTGAGTAAGGGAAAATCTGAATTAATTACAGTTGACAGAGGTTTATGTAAACTTTACAGCAAAAATAAAACGATCTTTCTAAGTTGCACAGTTTTTCAGAAATCTGCAAAAAACCTTTACAAACAAATTTAGTTTTGCGGTCCTGAAAATGGACTTTATTGCTTCCAAAAATACTATAGGTATATCGGAACCCTCGGCGCGCGAGTCCGACTCGCACTTGACCGGTTTTTTTATTTTGAGGTTCGGGACCCTAAAAAGGCGGTAGGGCAACTTAAAGACTCGGAAACTCACTCAGGGTCGTCTACGGCCTAGTTGGGGTGATGAGGGAAGCCCTCGTACCCGGGCTTCTTGAACTCGCACAAAGTGTCATTCAAGGTGGCCTTAGTAAACTAATATGTTACCCTATCCATCCCCTAACGTAACTACATAAACAAACTCTCAGGTAAATACTATTGGAATAACACTCAAAGGTCGTGTCAAATAGCTAAGTTCAATGCACCAACACAAAACGTGCAATTGCCAATAACCTAATCGAATTGAACCATACCTACATGTATTACTAGTAAATACAAATGTATAGGTCAGTCGGTCGTAAAAAACGCTAACATTGTGAGCTAGAAAAGTGCCGATCACGTTCCAATGTACCTATGCAGGGTGTAAGGGACGGTGTACCGAAAACTGAAAAGTCAACGAAACTGAACAACTTTCCCAAAGAATCATTTTTGGGACGATAAATAATTTTGATCTTTTCATACGAATTGCTCTCACTCTGATGGAAAAGTTTTTATGTTCATTCAGTATTTAAGAGCCATGCTCTTGTCGGTGTAAGTAGCTTTCTACATCTGACTCTAGTAAGACTCTACATCTGACTTATCAGTTTGTATGGGGAGGTCAAAAATCTTGAATGTATCTTTAAAAATTAATGATCGTTGACTGATGTAAAAAAGATTTCATTACTCCTATCTATTCCTTCTCCTTAGTTTTTGGACTAGAGAAAAACCGGCCAAGTGCGAGTCGGACTCGCGCCCTAAGGGTTCCGTACCTATCTACCATATGATATACTAAAAGCTTTTGCTCTTTTATTTTAAAAACTCCGCCTCCATCCAACTTGACCCCTCTTTTATAGAAAAATTCTTGAAACGGGAGCTCACGTTAATTGGATAGATACTATTAGTTGTGAGAAAAATTGAAATATTTAATGATTTCAGACATTTCCCTTTATTTGTACTGTGGGACCTAGCTTCTTGCCAAATTTCATAATTTTAGGTCAACGGGAAGTACCCTGTAGGTTCTGATTTTTTGCATAAATGTATGGAGATGAGGACATAAAAAGCCATATCTTTTGATTGCGGCGTTGTAAAAAATTGAAATTTTCAGATCTTGTGTGGTTTATGGACTTTAATATTCGTTATCAATTTCAACCTAATACCTCTTCTTGTTCGTGAGAAAAAGGGTCTTGACAGACAGACAGACAGACGGACAACAAAGTGATCCTATAAGGGTTCCGTTTTTTTATTTTGAGGTACGGAACCCTAAAAAAGACCAAGAAATCCGCTATTTTCAAGACCCGACTATAAAAAAGTACCACCTATAAATCCATGATAAATGCGTTCTATGAATGGGAGTATAAGAACACATCATTAGCCCAGCCCTTGCCCATAAACTATATGACTTGTTGCATCGGAATTTTGGCCAGAAAGTGAGGTGTGGTGTGTTGAATAACCGAACTTTTGACGTGTGCCCGATTGCAAAGTAAAGGTCATGTTCTATATTTTGATCGAGTTTTTTTGTTTCGTAAGTATGGTTCTCTTAACTCTGAAATTGGCACAACTTCCGAGCTGCAGGGGGTAGGTACAGTACAAGTGTAAGTATCTAAACTATCGTTTCAAAAGTATGTATCATTGAATGTTTATTATTATAGCATCCAATCTAACTGATATAAATATGTCTGCGGAAACTGATCAATAGTATGTATACTATAAAGGACAATTTGTTTTATAACAAGCAATTCCAACCTTTTTAAGGGACATATTATTGCTCACTTAGTTATTTAGATAGTTTTGCAACAAAAACGAAGACATAATAACGATGAGGAAAGTGTGACATAATTCTTGAATCTTTACATTAATACATGTAATTGCAATGGATTTCAAGAAACATATTCAGATTCAGATAATTTTATTTAATGTAGATTCTTTACAGAATACTTATTGAATTTCATGCAGAATACAATGCAATGCAAATACAATGCAAATAATTATTGTACCCCAAGTGCATAAAAATATTTATGCACTTGACTGTACAGTCAAGAGCACATTGAACTTGACACATTGGACTTTATACCGTTCTTATTTCAATAAGCGTACGAACTAGAGTCGCACTGCAAGTGTTAAGCTTGACCTGTTGTTGACTGTATGTTGGGTCGTTGGTCCCAACTACTATCACAGCAATTTGATCGATTTATTACTCAGTACCTGGGCGACCGAGCTTCGCTCTATAATAGCCGCCTCAATATTAAAATATCATCGGGTGAGCAAGCTATGCTACCCGCTAACAGATCGCGCTGTGGGTTGGGGTATTTTAAAAAATGCTTAAAAACATTGAGAAAACGAATTTTCCCAGACTTGAGACCGATTTTTCGCCCCAAAAAACCCCCGTACGTTAAATTTCATCAAAAGTGTTTGAGCCGTTTTCGAGAAACTTGCTCGTTTAACAGTATAGGATTCAGCCAGGACACAGATTAGATAATAGTAAACTGTGGCCAGAATAACCACTAACCTGCCTGGCAAAGCATATTGAATTGGGTCAGGTTTACCCCCTGGGCTTTGAAGGGCTAAAGAGTAGAATTCTCTGCCTGCGTCTGTTTTCCCGAGTTCATATAACCCGAATATATTCAAGTCGCCAGTGAATATGCTTCTTCTGGGCAAGCTCGTTCCATCGTCGACCTCATCTCTGTCTTCAAGACTAGATCGAGGTCAAGAGTAAGCCCATTGACGATAGAAAAAAAAAGGTCAGTTTAGTCTCTCTGTATAAAACCTTTGTGGAATGCAAAGGTGGAAAAGACCAGATAAAGCTAGGGCAGGGATCTTGATGTTTGCAGTTTATCATAACTTTAAATATTGTTTCCCGTCAACGTTTCGTTAATTTTCAAAACAGCGTATTAACGCAATTAATTTAATTGTTGTTTTTAAAGTTTTTATCTAAAGTTCTTGTGGATATGGTTCGTGAAGCTTAACTGTAAGCACGGTTGGATATGTTAATGGATTGAATCATTACAGTCTCATTAAGATTTTTTGTATGTTTATGTATTGTACGAACGCCGGAAAGAAATAAAAAGAACTCGTCGTGTCTCTGTCACTGACCTTATTATCACTTGTAGCTAACTACTACTTCTCTGTTTCTTGTGGTGATAGTTTAGATAGGAAAACGATTTTTGGGATGACGATATTATTTATAAGTACTGGTCGACCGAGCTTCGTTCTATAATAGCCGCCTCAACATTAAAATATCATCGAGTGAGCAAGCTATGCTACCCGCCAACAGATGGCGCTGTAGGTTTCTGTTTAAAACGCGGTATTAAAATAATGCTTAAAAACACGGGGAAAACAAATTTTTCCAGACATGAGACGTAGCTAGATTGATTTTTCGCTCCTGAAAACCCCCGTATAGTAAATTTCATCGTAATCGTTAGAGCTGTTTTTGAGAAACTGATTACAAATATATATAAAATTATTTAGGATAAAAAACAGGATAATTGTTAAAAAACTGTAAACAATTTTTAAACTTTATTGTAAAACCTCGACCTCGCAAAATCTTCCTCTATACTCATGATAAAGTAATCATAACTTTTTGCTCCGTACTGCCAACAAGAGTTGCTCCATACTGTTCTGAGGTAATTGCTCTGTGTCTCCCTATTCTTGTATCTTTGGTTGCAGCAATATTCGTACTGACTGTATATTTTCACATGCCTACGTTTAGTGTAGCCACACACATATGCGGAAATTCCGCCAGATATGTCATAGGTCACCTAAAAGCGTTGCGAGCGCGTCAGAAAGATCCGCTGTCAGATGATGGTATTTTAGTCATAGTTGATGGTATTTTAGTCATAATTGATGGTATTATAGGTGATTCCGCCCATGAAGCTGAACAATTATCCCCAAGGAACATAGGTCGAAATACGAAAAAAAAATTGACTTCCCATACAAAATGCGCAGCTCAGCTGATTCAGTTTCCATGGAAGTTCAAAAATATTTTTTCATTCTTCGACCTAAGTATGTTCCTTCGGGAAAGTTGTTCAGTTTCGTGGGCAGATTCACATCATTCAGGGTTAGTACACCCTTTTTGTTACACCTTGTATTAGCAAACTGTTAGCTTGATTTTTTTTTTAATTTATGTCTTATTTCTCAGGATGGAAAGCTTTACATCGAACTGCCGATGAGCATTCCACCTTGGACTGTCAGAGGACCAGACAAGTACTGCATCGACACCTTCGTCTACGAGGATGGAAAAGGCAATATGGAGACGAAACTGGATGCCCTGGTCTGCTTCTCTGAGGAACCCTTCGATTTGCCTGGATATATTATTAGTAGCAGTTGTAAGTACTTTTTTAACTCATAAGGTGGGCTTAAGCTGAGGCAGAGATGGTGCAGCGCAGCACAGGGTGTCTACTGTCCATTTCTGATGTATCGATACGATACGATACTAATTTGATACAGTCGAATTACAACTTCATTCACTGACAATAGAGTAGAATATTGGTTGGATGAATTGTCAAATTGGCAGTGATTTATTACTGATTAACATCCAACGTTAGATAGATAGATGAATGCTTTATTGCGCACATAACAACAATATAATTAGTTTTACAGAAAGCCTTACATATAATGTGAGCAAAGGCGGCCTTATCGCTACAAGCGATCTTTTAAAGGCAACCTTAGATAGTTAAAGTTGTACATATTGTATTTATCTAGTCCCTGCATCCAAGCCATATCCTACTCTATCGTTAAAAGGCAAAGTTTTGAACTAGCATATTTCGAATAGTAACGAATCAATATAGCGAAAATCCAAAGTAGACACCCTGACTAGTATTTCTATTCTTCAGTTTTCTTCGTTATAAATCGAGAATCTCAGTACCTTTAGTGCAAAATTGGTGCCGCTGTACAGGCGTAACAGTGTAAAGCTCTCACGCTATATTCAAAAATAACCCAATTTGAAGTTCAATAAAGCCGTAAAAAAATATGTAAAAAAAAACATGTTTTGTAAAACAGTTAAAAATAAAGATCGTCAAAACAACATTAAATTAAGGGACTCAGCTAGCAACAGATGTTCATTTTATGGGAATCAGCTATTTACTATTAAAAACTATGTTAAATACCACTTAAAATCCAAAAAGCAAACACGTGGTACCTATAATAAGCTAATGCTTTAAGCTGTGGCTTTGAGTATTGCATCCTCTTAACAAATATTATTTTTTCGCCATTTTTTGTTTGTTTGTCTTCTTAAATAATCCTTCTGTTTGCGTTATCCTCCAATCGACGTCAGGTGGGATCAAAACCCTTCTATGTTTTTAATGCTTTGTGCTGTTTAGGGTTCCGTACCTCAAAATAAAAAAAAACGGAACCCTTATTAGGATAACTTTGTTGTCCGTCTGCCTGTCTGTCTGTCAAGACCCTTTTTCTCACGAATAAGAAGAGGTATCAGGTTGAAATTGATAATAAATATTAAGGTCTATAAACCACACAAGATCTGAAAATTAAAATTTTTTACAACGACGCAATCAAAAGATTTACGTCCTCATCTCCATACATTTATGCAAAAAAGCAAAACCTACAGGGTACTTCCCGTTGACCTAAAATTATGAAATTTGTCAACAAGCTAGGTCTCACAGTACAAATAAAGGGAAAAGTCTAAAATCATTAAATATTTCAATTTTTCTCACAACGTGAGCTCCCGTTTCAAGAACTTTTCTATAAAAGAGGGGTCAAGTTGGATGGTCTCTGAGTTTTTAAAGTCAAAGAGCAAAAGATTTTAGTATATCATATGGTAGATAGGTACGGAACTCTTAGGGCGCGAGTCCGACTCGCACTTGGCCGTTTTTTTTTTCTTTTTGGGAATAAATACTTTTGTATTGTAAAAACTACCGACCCGTTTCTTTGCTTTTCAGTGTAGTCTAGGAACAAAAACACCATTGTGCTTATTCCTTCTACTTCACCCAGCCACAGATTAAATAATAGTACTCAGCGCTTATAATTTATCGTGTAGGCTGAATAGTTTACTTAATTACCATTGTTTTCAGGTATGCTGATCTCTTGCGTCTTCATCCTGGCGACCGTGGCAGTCTACGCGTGGCTGCCAGAACTCCGCAACCTTCATGGCAGGGTGCTCATGGCGTACTTGCTCTGTCTTTTCGTCGGCTTCCTCTTCTTCGCCACCATGCAAATTCTGCTTATCATTGACAGTATCACTGCTGATTGCTGCTTGGCGATAAGTGAGTACTTTTATTTATAAAATGTCTTTTTCTAGACGTTCTAAAGAAAGGCAAGGTTTGGTATTTTGCGAGTTTGATGTTTTGCGTACAGGTGGTGTTTTCCCTGTGTGGTTTTATGCGTCTAAAGGGGTTAAAAGTATCCTAAACCGACGAGGGTTGATGAAAGTACGAGACGTGAGGGAAGTATGTCAAGATCGTAGCAGGTGGAGGGCCGTGGTCCCAACCAACCTATCCCGAGGGGAAAGACGCATGATGTTATTTAAATATGTACTAGATAAGGTATTACATAAAGTATTAATTCAAGTACTTCAGAGAGTGTGCCCAAGGGCTCCAAGAGTTTATTCCGCCATCCCGCTTCTACAATCGTGAATCAGACGCACCGCAGGCGCACGAAGCGCCTTTACATAGTTTAAGAAAGGCCTGTGTCTCCGAGTTCCAATAACCAAAATCTAATAATATCGCGATTGAATGGGCAAGCTTGCTCCATCGTTGACCTCATCTCTGTCCTCAGGGCTAGATCGAGGTCAAGAACGTAAAAAATTGAACATAAGAGTTTAACAATTAAGATAATGCTACTCAAAATAAACTAGTTAGAAATGCTTTACTTTTGCACTGTAATTTTTTAGGTTACCAAGTTCATGAAACTCAATTTAAGCATTGATCTAATGAAAACCTGATTCTATCAGTTCATCTGATTAACCAACCAACGATTGCAACTATAGATCGTTAAGATACGAGATTGAATGCTTATCAAGCCATTATGAAAACTAGTTAATAATGCCAATTATTGCACTGGTAGTGCTAGTAGGTACACAATAGATGCGCTTTTAATAATTTCCTCACTAACTACAAGTTTTACTTCACAATGTAATTATTATAACTCTAGTGCATCTTTACACTTCTATAAGGTCATGTAGGGTTAATGCAACCTTTATTATTTGGGGGAAGTGAAGCAAATTCCTATCTTTTTAGGGTTCCATAGCCAAATGGCAAAAAACGAAACCCTTATGGATTCGTCATGTCTGTCTGTCTTTCTGTCCGTATGTCACAGCCACTTTTTTCCGAAACTATAAGAACTATAGACTGTTGAAACTATGAAAACTAAATCATTTATTCATATAAATTAACAGAATAAACACGACACTTTAACATTAGTCAGTGAAAACCCCACCCCTAATCGTTCCCGGTGCAAAGTGCCCATTACGCTTGCCGCATTACCGCGCTGTATGGCCATGGACAGCCTCTGCACCAAAAACGATCCGACGCGGGGGTCATCCTCAGACTCCCTCAGACGACGCCCAATTTCTATCTCGTCGCTACCCCAACAACCCGTCGCCTCCACCGCGAATGGCACGAACATGTACCGCCGCTCGAGGTCAACATATTTGACCCTCTAATTCTGAGCTGCTGAAACTCAAATTTTTTTTTTCATCATACCCATACTGTACCCCACACGTATGGGTTTGATAAAAAAAACAAATCTCTGGATAGGTCTTCAAAAATGATATTGAGGTTTCTACTATAATTTTTTACTAAACTGAATAGTTAGGCGAGAGACACTTCCAAAGTGTTGAAATGTGTGTCCCCCCCACCCCTTGACTTCTAAAATAAGAGAATGATAAAACTAAAAAAAATATATGATGTCCATTACCATGAAAACTTCCACCGAAAATTGGTTTGAACGAGATCTCGAGAGTCGGGCTACGCGCAGTGTAGGGTTCCATAGAATCTTTCACGATATTTTTTTTATCGCAAAGCAGGTTTTGATTAAGTAGGTATTTTATAAAGTTCATAACATAAACTTTTTATCTCCTAATGCTCAGCGAGTCGTAGCGCCTGATTGCTATTTTTATTATTTCCAGTTTTTCGGCTATAGCTCATTAACTTGTGAAGCTACAGATTAACTTAGCTGTGATAGTTTTTCTTTTAACTCAATTATATATGTTACAGTCAAAACCTATGTTAGTTACAATAAGATAAATTTAATTCATTTATCTCGTTTCTATTTGGGAATACGATCAATCTTACTTTCAGTGGACATTTTTTACAAACGAATTATTTTAATTAACGTTTCTTTTCCTCAATTTGTTTCAATTACCTCGAAATTAAAGCCCAATACTTTTAGCATAAGAAATCGATTTGTATAAAGAAGGTTGGAATTCTCGCTTAGTTTCTTTGTTTTTGTTTTGTTAATCCATTTCCGAGTAACTGAAATAAACCTAACTTTCTTTTAAAAAAACTTATGTTAGAGCAGGCAAACCTGATGGTAAGTGTCACTGCCGCCCTTTGACACTTGCAACACCTAGGGGGGTGGTACTAGTGCGTTGCCGGCCTTTGAGAAGTTTGTTAACCCGCTTTTAGAATGACCCCATGTCGTAACTACCAGGGAAAACCGCAGGGCGAAGATCGTTTCACATCCTGGATGTGCGCAAGAGATATGATCGCGCAAACCGCGTTGTGTTGCAACGCCAATTGTTCAAGTGATGTGGATGGAACCTCTCCCTGCGGCGTGTGGTGCGGTGGTGGAACTGTGCCGCAGGCACCAGACTAAACTTCTTCATCCATAACGTCTTTTATGTTAACTTGGTTAACAAAATCCTTATCATAGAAATGAATGTTCAATTCTTTGGAAACAATAGTAGCATCGTCCGTGTACATTTACAAATAGCTAATTCGCATTATCAGTGCTTTATCGATTCTAACTAATGGTTTTTAATAGGTACTTACTTTATGAATACATCTATTTAATTAGTCCATCAACACAGTTTGTAGACGGATGTCAGATAGATCAATAAATACATCGATAGTAAGATGATAATATTGCGGAGGTTCCGTGACCTTTAAAACTGGTTCTTTTCTAGAGTAATTGTTAAATCATCACTGTCAGTACTTTGAATGTCAATGCCGTGGTATTTTTTCTAAGTTTTTATGTAAAGTTTTTGTTGTTTTTCTTAATGGTTGGGTTCATTGTTGATAAAATATTTAGAAAACATTGAGTATATATATAAAGGTATTTAAGATGTTATTAAAGTTTTGTTAAGGCCGTATTTTAAAAGGTCTGCTTGGTGCAGTGGTAGTCATAATTGCTTAAGGTTTTAAGGGTTCCGGTTTTGATTTTCGGTTTGACGCATACGTTCAAATGATTTATTGGAAATAAATAATTTATATTAATGGTGCCAAAGAAATAATATTAGGTTTTGAGCGATAAGTGTTATTATTGTTGCTCACAACATTCAAGGTCCATCTATAATCTTTATTTTTGATGATTAGATAGAACAACTTTTCTGTCTTTCCTGTAAAAACCAAACGCCGCTTTTGTTTATATAGGGCGTCTAAAAATACCTTCTGGTTCGACCCATGTATATTTTAGGCGCTATTGCGGTAGCCGGAACGTGTGCCATATGCGAACAATTTCCTTGCCCTAGCCCGCTTGGAAACCATTTACAGTTTGAATTACATACTAGGATTAAGACAGTGTAGACAGGTTGCTCGATTTTGTAGCTTCCGATTCAGAGCAGCCAGTGGCTGGCATTATTATGATTTGTAGCGTCTTTGCCAACGGAATACTCGGCATGTCATAGTTGTAGTATTATTTAAATATACTTCATATTGCCCAGCGAACCGCTGGCTTGTTAACTATTGCATCTGGATCTTCCCAGGACTTGTATCAACGTTAATGTTTCACTGCGCCTTGTTATCAATGGGAAGGTCTAGCGTAGTTCCCTGGGTTCAGCCTAATAAGGTATATTTTAGATGGACTCCATATTAAAAAGCAACTCGTATTTTTTACCTAGTTATTCGCTCATCACTCGGACAAATGTTGCTTGATCATTGTCGCCATGCTGTAACTAGGTATAATGACAGTGTTGCTATAATGACCCTGTTTCATAAAAAAACACTATAATTACCGTCTCGCTGTATATTTATATGACAGAGTGGATGTGAAATCCAGCATCGGGTTTATCCGCCTGATTACTCAATTACTGCTGGTCAATGCATTTTAAATATGCACTTTGATCTAATAATGCCTTTAGATGTTCTATATATTACGCTATCTATGGAAAAAGATATTACTATGATCCATTTTTAGGGTTCCGTAGCGAAATGGCAAAAAACGGAACCCTTATAGATTCGTTATGTCTGTCTGTCTGTCCGTCCGTATGTCACAGCCACTTTTTTCCGAAACTATAAGAGCTATTCTGTTGAAACTTGGTTAGTAGATGTATTTTGTGAACCGCATTAAGATTTTCACACAAAAATAGAAAAAAAATAATACATTTTAGGGTTCCCCATACATATTTTTTTTTTACTATGTATAGGCTTACTCTTGACCTGGATCTAGCCTTGAGGACAGAGATGAGGTAGACGATGGAACGAGCTTGCCCAGAAGAAGCCTATTCACTCGCGACTTAGATAGAACATAGAACTGAAACTCAAATTTTTTTTTCATCAAACCCATACGTGTGGGGTATCTATGGATAGGTCTTTAAAAATGATAGTGAGGTTTTTACTATATTTTTTTTCTAAACTGAATAATTTGCGCAAGAGACACTTCTAAAGTGGTAAAATGTGTGTCCCCCCCCCTGTAACTTCTAAAATACGAGAATGATAAAACTAAAAAAAATATATGATGTACATTACTATACAAACTTCCACCGAAAATTGGTTGGAACGAAATTTAGTAAGTAGTTTTTTTTTAATACGTCATAAACTCAAATCAGTGTGTGTATAATATAATGTGGTGGTACGGAACCCTCAGTGCGCGAGTCCGACTCGCACTTGGCCGGTTTTTTAGTAACCAATCTATTTTGTAGCCAGGACACTAAAACCAGAGCATATTTGACGGAAAGAATAATATTGTTTTACAGACTTGTGGAAGTGAAAACTTCTTTAGCAGCGCTTGGCACTTTTTTAGATGGGTAAAAAATGTTAAACTCGCGTCAGATGTTGCGTCAGATGTCGCGTCAGATCTCGCGTTAGATCCGTAGCCTGATCGAAAAAGCGTCAATTATCAATTCAAAAACGTCAAGCGTGATATCAAAGTAGTACGCGAGCAATGGCGCGATTGACCCTTACAAAAAGCATAATATTCAAAAATGCAAGTTTTTACTTCAGCCGGCACTCCCGGAGTGCAACCTGTCCTTTTTTTTCTGACTGCTTTTGTCGTAACTGCAAAATGCTCGTAGTAATATTAGTAGCACCACAGGTATATAAAGTAGGTAATAGTTTAGAAGACACAAAGATCATATCTCAATTGACTGTTGATTGAATACTTTCAATATGTGTTCTTTCAATCAATTGGATCAATGAGATCAATGAACTAATTTAACAGTTACTGGCTGACTTGTGGCTTCTGAATGAAGTAATACTTTGATGTGTTTTTTGTACTGTTTGTTATCTGTGTGCAATAAAAGAGTATTGTATTGTATTGTATTGTATTGTATTGTATTGTATTGTATTGTATTGTATTGTATTGTATTGTATTGTATTGTATTGTATTGTATTGTATTGTATTGTATTGCATTGCATTGCATTGCATTGCTTTGTATTGTATTGTATTGCATTGCATTGTATTGTATTGTATTGTATTGTATTGTATTGTATTGTATTGTATTGTAATATCATGGTAAGTATCTTTCACGTATCTTTTTATTTTTAGTAGTTTGTGACATGTGTGTGTAGATAGCAAAATACCAAAAATAGGGAAAAAGCGCTAGATGAAAGTCGAGTCAATTAGTTTGGTCCAATAATTTTAATTTGTATTGTAATACAGGGTGATAGGCGCATGGACCGACTGAATTTTTTGGGAGGAAGTTGGGGTCATGAGGATCATTTTACCGCGAGTAACCTATGGAGTTACGAATATATAATTACTTTTTTCAAATTACTCTCACGTTTGATTGACGATAACTTTCGTGTTTGTGATGGTAGATGATTATTTATTGTTTTCCTTGTAGCATTTGATTCAAAAACTGCCCAAAAAATAACCTATGAGCGTTTAAAATTTCAATACAAAACTTTCATCAAAAAATCAATTTTCTCAATTAATAAAAAAAAAATAGAATTGCTGAACAGCTTTTTTTTCACTTCTTTAGTTTATCTTCGTTACAACAATATAAGTAAGTACCACATGTATTCCCCTGTCATTATTATATTCCCGAAGTCATGTAATTACTTAAAATAACGTACTAATCGAATGTAATTGTTTTAATTATCTACTGATATAAAAAAAAAACTACCTTGGCCCGAAAGTTTTTAATATTAGTAGATCAATGAAACGTTAAACGTCAGGACGTTCTGAATTAAGGCCAGGTAAAAAGTACCCTAAACGGACGAGCATGTATGATGAAAGTACAGGAAGAAAGGGAAGTATGTCAAGATCGTAGCTGGTGTATGTATGTACCAATAAAACAATTACATTAACATCATCTACTAAAATAATTATTTTTCAATCTAGGCTGGAATTTTTTAAATTTTAGTAGATAATTAAAACAAAAAAACCGGTCAAGTGCGAGTCGGACTCGCGCGCCGAGGGTTCCGATATACCTATAGTATTTTTGGAAGCAATAAAGTCCATTTTCAGGACCGCAAAACTAAATTTGTTTGTAAAGGTTTTTTGCAGATTTCTGAAAAACTGTGCAACTTAGAAAGATCGTTTTATTTTTGCTGTAAAGTTTATATAAACTTCTGTCAACTGTAATTAATTCAGATTTTTCCTTACTCAAACTTCGGAGATAAGGGGGGGGGAATGGTATTTTTCTTGACATTTTTCATCATAACTTTAAAACTAAGAAATTTAAAAAAATACAAAAATATATTTTAAAATGTACAAGTAAAGCCCTTTCATATGATACCCCACTCAACCTAGTAGCGACAATTTGAAATTTGGCCCCCCCTATTTTGGCCCCCTTTATATTAATAATCATACTTTTTTCAAAATTTTTTCTTGTGCAATTAAGTTGGGCAACTATATTCTAAAACTATTCCAAATTTCAGGTTGATAGCATAAGTGGTTGCTGAGATATAGAGGTGTGACAGACAGACAGACAGACAGAGCGGCACCATAAGGGTTCCTTTTTTTTACCATTTTGGTATCGGAACCCTAAAAATTACGTTCATTTGATATGTTATTATTAGCACATGACTCTGGGAATAGATTTTTTTAAGAGGTCTTCTGTTGTTAGCCTGAGGAACTTCACCGGACGTTTGGGGAGCCAAAGGCTCTACCCAGAATTGGGGAATAGAAAATTTGTGTCACTAAATGTCACTTCATAATGAATGACTAGAAACACTGAAGAGGTTTTCTAAATAAAAAGAGTTTCTTGTGAATTTAGAAAATTGTTTTTTTTTTATAAATATTTCATTATAGGGACTTTAAACGCTCATTAATTATTTTTTTGCAGCTTTTGAATCAAATAATAATTTGTTTAGAACAAAGCTATACAAAAGGATACAATAAATAAAATATATCTTTTCCGCTACCATCACACACATTTATCGTCAATCAAATGTGAAAATTTGGGGAATTTAATTAAAAGAAAAAAATCTTAACTCTGTAAAAATAGCACTTAGGACAAATTCCTCATGCCCCAACTTCGTCCCAAAAATTCTGTTTGTCAAAAGTAAAAGTTAAAGCATGTATGATTTTCAGTATAAAAAATAGCATCGATAAAAAACACATTACTCTCTACGTTTTAAAAGCTCGAATGTAAAGTTACAGCAGCTGTTGGATTTTAAATATTTATCGTTACAAACCGGTCAAGTGCGAGTCGGACTCGCGCACCGAGGGATCCGTACAAACCGTTTATAATTATTGAAAACATTTTTATTATATGATATAACGCAAATTTTACGGTTTTCGGAATTTCCCCTTGATGTGTCCTATAAAACGCTGCTTCATGCCAAATTTCAAGAATCTAGGTCGACTGGAAGGTATCCTTTAGGTTTTGATTCCCTTGCGAGTAGTTGCGAGTTTCAAAATATAGGGCATAAATTGCTGTTTCTTTTGATTGCGTTGACATAGAAGTTTGATTTTGTTACAGCTTAAAGGTATACAGATTTGAGTCATCATCATAACAAAGGCTCTTGACGGACTGACAGACGGACAACAAAGTGGTATTATCAGGGTTCCGTTTTCTCCTGTTGAGGTACGGAACCCTAAAAATCGTGTCGTATGTATTTTTTGTTGGTTTAAAAACATCTTTTAAATAGTAGTACCTAGGCGACATAACTTCGCTCTATAATAGCCGCCTCAACATTAAAATATCATCGGGTGAGCAAGCTATGCTACCCGCTAACAGATGGCGCTGTAGGTATTTGTGTGAAACGCGGTATTTCTAAATAAAATTAAAAACACGGGAAAACGAATTTTCCCAGACATGAGACCTAACTACATCGATTTTTTGCCCACGTTTGGTAAATTTCATCGAAATCGTTATTGATATTCGATATTGCTCGTTTAATAATAAAGGATATACCAAATATTTACTGGTTTTAGCTACTAAAAATACATGTGATTAATATTGTGGTTAAACTGCTTGTGAGTCGGACTTTGCTGTGTTTTGTTATTATTTTGTGGTAAACATTCTTTTTTATTCCAAAATAAGGAAAAACGTCGTTTTCATAGAAATATTATGTGGAATAGTAAATTACGAGTGTTTGATTCTTAGAAGAACTTTAATTTCAAGACTGAGTTAGGGAAAACCACCTTTAATTTCCGTAAGGTGCCGGCAAAAATATTACCAACCCAACTCTACCTGTGGGTGTCCTAAAAGGCGACGAAGGGCTTATTAAGGGACCCGGAGTGTGGGCAGCAGCGTCTTTCTGTGCATCGTACCATCTTACATACTGCGGTCATCAACAAATGAGATCCAAGGTGCCAGCCGCAACGCTAACAAGCGTGGTGACTATGGTACTTCCCCACTACATCATAGTACCAAGCGTTTTTGTTGAAATTCTGGAGGGAGCTCACTGTCCTGCAGTGTACCTTTAATTTAGTTGTTCGTCTAACAGGCAATATCACAAAGCTTCTTTAAATTTCTTTAAATTTAAAGCTCTGTTAAACCTGTCACTACTGTGACATCTGTTTGGATGAATATGAAAGTGACAGCGATCGATTAAAAGGCGTTTTAAAAATGCTTTGTGTAACTGGGTTTATATTCAGTATGGTATGATGGTATTTCTTATGTACCAGGACTTTATGTCTTTTAAGTAAGTAGTCAAATACATAGGGTTGTACGCTTCACAAATAAAGTGAGTTACAAGAAAAATACAATTATGCAAAATTCAATGCGCGATGCGCGTCCGATGTGCGTGCCATAGCATGCCAAATAGTGCGGTCAGTTAGCTGTTTCACGTAGACACGCCTTACAATTTCACCAATTTTTTCCTGGAATTGAGGTACATAGCTCTCAATTTTTGATAGGAGCTAATTCTTGAATTTCAAAAATTTCCATAGAAAATTCAAGAATTGGCTCCTATCAAAAATTGAGAACTATGTACCTAACTAGTACCTGGAAAAAATTTGGTGCAATTTGGTGAATTTGGCGGTATAACACTATAAGGGACCGGACTAAAATACAATGCAAATAGAGTGAGTCTACAACCTTTTCGGATGCTTGCTTTTGCAGCGTAAAAGAAACGGCAAGAAACCACTGCATCACGGCCTACTGTAATCGGCTTTAGACATCGTGTTTCTTGTGTTTCACTGGAATATTAGTTTAATTTACACACTCGCCAGAATAAAAACATGTAGCAGAATATTGTTAAGAGAACCATCTCTAAATATCAAGAAAGTTGTCGCCGACTAAAATTAGACTTTATTTTTAGTCGGATTCTTTCGTCTGGCGTCGCGTCTGATTTTATTGATGAGATTGTAAGATAAATTCAAATAAATGCGGTCAAGGACAGGATTGGGTATGTTCTGGTGGTGTACAGTCAACCGCTTGTCGGTAGAAACTTTTTCAACTCTATTACCACGGCATAAGGTCCAAAAGTGTTTCTACTGATGTGCGGCCGTGTGTACTCGAAGGTATCTATACCGAATTCAACATCTTTAGGGTTACGAACCGAAATGGGAAAAACGGAACCTTGGTGCGACTTCGTCTGTAAGTCTGTCATACCTAATTATCTCAGGGACCCCTCATGCTATCGAGTTGAAATTTGAAATAGTATAAGAATATGATTGCCCAACTTTATTGCAAACTTAAAAATAAATGAATATTACTCGTATTATTGTAAAGTAGGCCCAAATATAGGGGGCAAAATTTTTAATTATCGTTACTAGGTCGAGTAGGTATCTTAAGAAAGGGCTTTACTCGTAAATTCCAAACAGATTTTTAAGAAAACTGTACAACTTAGAAAGATGGCTATAGTTTCCTGTAATATATACATAAACCTCTATAAAGTAGAAAATCTACAAAGAAGAAAATCGCAAAATTTCACAACCACAGGCAGGATTCGAACCTGCGTCTTCTGCGTCAGTACAGCAGACGCTTTACCAACTAGGCTACTGTGGTCCTGCCTGATGTTGTGAAATTTGCGACCTCTAAACACTATAATTTATTCAGATTTGCTCAGTGGGCTTTGGGCTACTTCGAGCGTAGTTGACCATGAAGCCAACAATCCCCATAATAAAGATATTACCTTATTATGATTGATCTTGAAAGCTTTTATTAGGAACTTGATATGTTTTTCGTATATCTATTCTACTCTTTGTATCAGCCGACGTCTGACGTCAGAAGAAGCTATTACTAAACTTATGTGTTATCTTATATCATTTGGAAAGCGTATATCATATTAACAGAGTTATTAACAAAAGGGCGATAAGGCTGAGATCCAAACACGAACTATGTCTCAAATGTGTCAAAAATGTATAGGAGTTTGACATTTGTAAGATTGAGATCACGCTCAGTTTCGGCTATGTAGTCTATCTACTCTTAATACTGAATGCAGTTAATTTTTTTTTATGTTTTTAATTTGTAGAGGCTAATCTGGTTTAACTGAATTGAATCCCTTTCTTTTTTTTTCTGAATCGTTTTGTTAGTTTGGATAATGTCATTATGAAGTATCTCGGTAGAACTGATTCTGTCGAGAACATATGTACGAACTTTGCCAAGACCTTCACAGAGGAAATAGAGAACATAAAACATAATTGCGACAAAAAGTTTTTAAACAGGGAATCGTATGTTAAAAATGCTGAAGTTTCGTTTCGATTCAAAACAGTTGACTCTAGTCAAATAATGAAAATTTTAGATAAATTAAGCGATAAAAAATCCCCGGGAATAGATAAGATCAGGGTTAAAGATATAAAATTATTAAAAACTAAAATAAGTCCGGTATTGGCCAAGTTCGTAAATATGTGTGTAATTTTGGGTAAGTACCCAACTGAGTTAAAAAAAGCTATTATAAGGCCAATATACAAACAGGGCAGTCATCTAGACTATTCTAATTACAGGCCTATAGCCATTTTGTCCATAATCAATAAGATTGTTGAAAAGGTAGTAGTGGAACAGATAAGTGAATTTTTAGAAAATAACAATATTATTGCGGATGTTCAGCATGGCTTTAGGCGTGGTCGTAGCACGGTGACGGCCCTGTCTCGTTTTGCGGATGATGTAAATGGGTATCTGAATGAACGAAAACATGTAGGTATTTTATTTGTAGACTTTAAAAAAGCATTCGATACCTTAGAGCATGATCTGCTGCTACAATCTATGAGGGAATGTGGAATTAGAGGCCATGTAAATAGCTTCTTCAACAGCTATCTTAGTAAAAGAACCTTAAATACTGTTATCAATGGAGTGGCAGGAGAGGAGGCGCACGTGACTTCCGGTGTCCCAACTGGATCAGTTTTTGGTCCAATTGGGTACTTGATGCACGTAAATAGTATTAGCAATGTCATACAGCATTGTAAAACCTACATGTATGCTGACGATACGTGTTTAATATACGCTGACAAAGATCTGTGTGAAATCGAAAGGAAAATACAAAGGGATTTTGAAAATATCTTGAAATGGTCCCATGATAATGGAATTATTCTAAATGTAAATAAAACGAAAGTTATGCACGTTCGCTCTCCTTATATGCCAAAGTATAGCAAAGATATTGTAATTATAGGACACACATATGACTGCTTACATAGAGATAAAAAGACCTGTAATTGTGTTCAAATAGAATCAGTTAATCAATTCAGATATCTCGGCCTAACAGTTGATATTAATTTTAGCTGGAAAAATCATGTCATTTATTTGTGTAACAAACTAAGAATAATTCTAGGAAAATTCTACCATCTCCAAAGTATAGTCAGTAAAAAGACGCTATTTGTATTATACCATGCGCTAGTCGAATCACTTATTGGTTACGGTTTAAGCGTGTACGGAAGAACCTTTCCCACCTATATCAGTCAAGTTACATCATTACAAATCAGGATAATAAAAATGCTGGTTAGTAAAAAAGAGAAAAATAAGTACAAAACTGACTACGAGCAGCTATATAAGGTGTGCAAGATTCTCCCGGTACACAAGAAAGTTGGGTATCTCATAGCCATAGAACAATTCAGTTGCGATGACTATAAGATACCTCAACAAACATGTAATTCATTAAGAGCTATAAGACGCCAATATGAAGAGCCTAACAGCTGTAACTATTATGGAGAGAGAACTTTGGGTTATATCACTCCTAGAATATTTAACAATATAAAATTTCTGATAGGTAACGTTGAAATGAGCAAAAATGTTTTTAAAAGAAGATTAAAAGAGATGTTTCTTGAGCAAATTAAATAAATTCAGTGTACTTTTCAAATTCAAAATATCAATTTATACTAAAATTCTTTCAGTACTTTTTAACAATTTTCAAACTTAAAATATCAATTTACAATTTATAATTTAATTCGTTTTCTAATTCTTTAATGCATGCATGTCCTGTATAATTAAATTAGTGTATTTTAGTAACTAAGTAGCTATTTTAAAGCAGTTGAAAAATGTAATGAGCGCACAGCGCCATCAAACTGCTCCTTACAGTTTGGCGCATTACTTGTAAAAAAAAAATTTGTTTGTTTAAACTGTTTATTGAATAAATAATAAATAATAAATAATAATAAATATTGTGATTTTTGGCCGCTAACGTGGATTTTTCTGTAAGTTCGGACAAAATTACAGACAGAGAATTTTTCTGTTGAATTTCGTGTGCAATAAAGAATGTTGTACCTATTGTATTGTATGAGAACCGCAATCTGTTTTGTGACTGGTGCGTGCGTCGTCGCATACGCTCAGGATTCTATTTTGATTCTAGAATCCTTCGCTTGTTAGGTTTCAATAAAATGAACTAGCTCTAAACAACAATTTTGCAACTTTGTATAACAATGGTTAATTGTTACTGACTGATGGACGTGAATCTGCACATAAAACTAAACAAAAATTTTCAATGAGACATTGACAAAAGATGAAAAAATATTGACTTTCCATAAAAATATGCTCTCGGTTGAAATTATTATGATGCTATTTTTGTTGCTTTTCCATAGGTGTGGGTAAAAATGTCCTTATCTATTGATGCAACTTATTGTAACGTTATTACGCCATTTATAATTGTATGTCCAGACTACTAAAAGAGCTCTATTATTAGCAGTTTATCTATCTGTGTCACGTCCATAATTAGGGCATTATGATTAAATAATTAACACGTGTAATACTCCTGAAAGATATTTTTTTCCCTTTCGTAAAAGTTTTTTGGTTTCGTGCCAATAGGAAAGATCTTGCATAAGATCCTCTTTTATTGTTGTAATAAAAATATCCGCTTTTTAAAACAACTTACATTAAAGTTAGTTAGATCTTTTTCACAAAAAACCGGGACGAAAGCTTAATAAAAACAGCACCTTAATCTAGCTGCCTGAGAGATTGCTCTAAGCAATAAGGCCGCCTTTGCGTGCAATTAGTATTCTTACGCAATTACTGTAAATTTGTGTGCAATAAAGAGTTTCTATCTATCTAGCTAGAGACATGTTTGGCGGGACGCATTCTTTGAACCCTAACAACGGGACGTCCCGTCTTAAGCCGGCGGGACAGTTGTCAGCCCTACCTGTGACTAAGGGTAGTATATTGCACTCAAGACATATAAAAGTGTCTACTTCCGCTACAGTCTCAATCACAATCAGTTGTGGCAATCTGCAGATTGCCTTCAGATTGCAACGTAACTAGGCAGATTGGGACTCACTTCCAATCAGTTTTAAAATTTTACAAGCAATCTGCAATCTGTCAAACAAATTGTCCCCATATTGAAACTTGTGGAGCGTGACTGCAATCAATTTTCATACTTTTACGTATATGGTCGCGATCTTTCCTTCTATGCGTTTCTATCATTTATTATTGCTGTTAGAGAAAAACAGTATTTTTAGTAACTTTTTTATTTCATTTCTTCTTAACTACGCTCATTATGTGTAATAGAAGAAAGGATGGTAAGCCCGCTTTTTGAAATTTCGGCAAATATTGGAAAATATTGAAATTTATTATTTCCACAACTAATTGCGATGAAAATTGTCACGTGAAGTAAATCTTGAGAACAATCTCACACTAGAGAGCGATTTATCAGTAGGACCCTATGACACTTGGAAGTGACAGGCAGGCTTTAGAGGTAATAGAGCAATAAAACCAAATTTAATTTAAAATTTCTTTATTTCTGCTTAATTTAATTTGATAATCTACTGTTAAATTGAATAGGTAGTAAATATCTACTAACTATTGTACAGACGTTCGCACGTCATTGGAAACACTTAACCTTAAGTGAGTCTTTGGTTTCGGGGTTTTGCAGCGTAGTACTGGTTCAGCAATTTTTTTAGCATGGCAATACATTTTACCAACTTACCAACACATTTAACAGCTATATCAAGACTATTGTGCTCCATGATTAATAGTAATCAGCTAAAGCTGTCAGAAAAAACAAGTGTGTAAAACAATGTAATTTTTTCGGTCAAATATACTCTGGTTCGTCTGGTTCGTGGTAGTTTGTCTGGTTCTAAGGCTGCAAAATGTGTTGGTAAGCGTTTGCCATGCTAAAAATTTTTAGGTATAGTACCTATTTACAAAAGCAGTGGTGAACCTCATTGGTGAATAAGGCGGAACGCAGAAATACACAAAAGCTCATCAAGCTCTGTCTCATTTTTTCTCTCTGTATTAATTCACAGTCGTAGCTCCTCCAAGAATTCACAAATCAGCTATTTTTTATTCTTTCCGATGCGAGTGAAACATAAGATATCCAGCGCTCTACACAAATGTACTGTTTATTTATTGAATACATTACAAAAATTTACGCAGACTGTTACTTCGTTACTTCCATTTTAAGTTTGTAAGCTGAGGTAAGTTTTCAAAAAAGTTTTTTCTGTCGCTTTTTAGAAAACTCAGCGTCTCGCTTACTTGTTTACGGTACAAATGGACTTAAATAGAAACTTAACCCCCGTTATACCAATATTACGTTACAGTGATTGTTGAAATATGCAGTTTAATCCATTAGAAATAATCCAAATACCACTGATAAAGGAACCATTAGAAAAAATCCAACTACAAAAGTTAAAGGAACCCGTTATAAAGTTTTTAAGGTTCTTAGCCCTTAGCAGCCTCTGAGTATTTCGATCTCTGTTTCTGCAGAGAAATTGACCAGGTAAATGGTAGCATCCGCAAAATGATATTGAGAGAGCATTAGAAAGAATTTCTCTTTTAAAAAAGGGTTTAAAACTTTTAGCCCTTTGTAGCCGCTCTTTCGCAAGCCAGGAGTATCCTTGTTATTTCGATTATTCATCATGGAATGAACTGCACATTTCATCAATTGTTGTAACTATTAATATTGGTATAACGGGGTCATTCGTACCCAGGATAGCGAGACGCTGCGATTTCTGAGAAAACGACAGCAAAAACTTTTTTTTAATCCTTACCTTAGCTTGCATACTTCATGGAAGTAGACTGTATACGTCAAAATTTGCGTCTTGCGTTCAAAAATAGACAGTGCATTTATGTAGAGCCTCAGAACAAAAACCTCCTTTGTAGAGCGCTAGAGCGTTGAATATCTTATGTTCAAAGATTTTGGAAACCCCAGATTAGTAAGTTTTTGGAAACTACGCCAGGGGGCGCAGCGTTTTTCTTACGTCAATGCTTATGTTTCATTCGCACCAGAAAGAAAGAAAAGTACCTGAATTGTGAAAAAATATTAAAAATTAGACAGAACTTGATATTATTGTAAATTTCTGCGTTCTACCTATTTCTATTAAGGCACGACGTGTGCCAATGCTTAAGGTAAAACTTTTGTAATACAGGGATGTTTTCTGTCTCTTTTTCGGTGACACACTCGGTCAATGTCTGTAAAGGGCAATACACACCAAAGCCGCCGGCCCGCCGACACAGCCCGCCGACACATCCCGGCGGCCTATCAAAAAAAATCATATCGGCATAATTTGCCGTCGACATTTGCCGCTGACATGTCAGCGACTTGCGTAAAAGGTCGAGCCGCCGACATGTCGCCGACAAAGTTTTCCGCCGTGTAATGAGTGAAGTCGCCAACATAGCCCGCCCACAATAAGTTGTCAACATATGTCGGCGGGCCGGCGGCTTTGGTGATTCAGATTCAGATAATTTTATTCAATGTAGATTCTTTACAGAATACAATGCAAATAGAGCGAGTCTACGCCGTTTTAGATCGTGCTATGGCAGCGCAAAAGAAACGGCAAGAAACCACTGCAGCACGGCCTGCTTTAAGAGTCGGCTTTTTACAATGTGTTTCTTGTGTTTCGCTGGAATATCAGAGCACCATACCTCCTTGTCATTGATATAGTCATCTAATCTATAGTAAGCTTTTTTACATAATGTTAAACTTTCTCTCTGGTAATTGCACTGTATTGTCAGGTACATAATGTATTCAAAAATATATTGGCATGGCACTGTCATAATGTCGATCTCCTTAAACAGTTCTCTCAGGGAATCACGAGTCTTCAGGCAATAAATTGCTCTTATAGCCCTCTTTTGTTAAACGAATACTGAATGGATATCAGCTGCCCGGCCCCAAAGCAGTATGCCATAAGACATAATGTTATGGAAGTAGCTAAAGTAAACCAGCCTTGCGGTAGCCACATCAGTAAGTTGTCTGATTTTTCTGACAGCATATGAAGCCGAGCTCAGGCGACAAGAAAGAGCCGTTAAGTTTAGAGTCTAGTGTTAACCCTAAGAAAACTGTACTATTTACAAAATCTAATGGTTCATTATTCAATACTACGTTATGTGAATCAGACCTTACATTTGACAGTGCAAATTTAATACATTTAGTTTTTTTGGCGTTTAAGACTAAGTTGTTGACAGTAAACCATGCATGAATCTGCCCAAGTGCATCATCAACCTCGTTATAATTGTGTGATTTCCTACTTACATTAAATATTAATGAAGTATCATCAGCAAATAACACAATCTTTGACAGATTCCTCACTGTAGTGTGTGTGGTGTGGTGTGTAGAGCCCTTTATCATTGGTGTACCTTGGGTTTACCAACCGCGCAAGTCAACCAAAATGAACTCGATGTTTATGCGTGCTTCTGTGCAAAAAGCTATAATAATGTAGCTTAGACCTTTATTATCATACATATGAAAATCGCATATAAATCTAAGCAGTAGTTTTTGCGTGATGAGGTAACATACATACAGACAGACCAATGAAAAATCTAAAAATTGCCGATTAGGAATGGGATTTGGGGTCTGAACCGATAAAAAATACCAAGTTACTTTGTAAAATGTTCAATGTACAGAAACCGACCCGTTACTATTTTATTATAGTTAAAGATAATAATTTAAAAAAAAATTGCAGTATCGGCCTTGGCGGGCTGTCACAACGAAATGGTCACAATATAAATTCTGCTGCTCGGACTGCTGTAAGTACCCAAAGATTTTGTCGTCTACTCGCAAAGCGCAGCGTTTTTCTTACGTCAATGGCTTTGCCCCTTTTTGTCCTACAAGCTTTTTGCCTAACAAATAAGCTTGTCCATAAATCAGGAAACTGGCGACGAAGCGAATGTAATTTAGAAGGTTTTTATGTCTTCTAAGTTCGTTAACTGCTTTCTCCATTGCTTTCATGAATTTATACATTTTTATGTTTATTGTTACTTTTCTATATCTTTGGAGCTCTTGAGGACGCGTAATCGTTTGTGGTTGTGTTGTAGACGTTGTAGTCGGTTCTGAAATAGGCATGAGTGATTAATTTCGAAGATTTGTTGCAATCGTAACGAGAAATTAAAATTATAGTCATGCTAGGATTTACTATAGTCACCTCGCTTGTAAGCGTCGCGGCTGGCGACCGCTGTTGTTGGTGACCGCAGTATGTGATGTGGTACGATGTACAGAAAGATGCTGCTGCCCATCCTCTGGCAACGTCTATCACCCCGCTGGAGGACCGTACAGTCAAGAGCACTTCAAGTTTGACACATTGGACTTTGTGTCGTTCATATCTCACGGGCACGCCCGGGCCAGAGCTGCACTGCGAGAGTCAAGCTTGACCTGTTATTGACTGTACACAAAATAGTCCCATGATACAGACCTTTGATCTTTTCACTGCGGGATAACTTCTTCTTGGATTTTGTCGGCCGTACTCCTACAATTACAATGGGTTGACAGCATTTCAAATACAATTGGCCGAAAAATTTTGCTGTTGAAACCAAGGAATCCTTCATTTTTACCATTTCCTTTTTTAATATTTCTGGCAATCGTTGTGGTCTTGGATCTGAAATAGGCTCGTTAATGTAGTTCTAGTTTTTATATTATTAACATGTTATTAACTAACTAACAATATCATCGTCAGAAGATGCAGTTTAGGACATAATACCAGGTCACTCAGAAAGTCTTACTAACATTTTTGTATGTGACGCTGGATTTTTATTAAGTTAGATATTAAGTTAGACACTATTATGAAACCAGTATAACGAGTTCTTACCACGTTGTTGGTTTTTAAAGAGCTTCCGATATTTAGAAGCTGTTGCAAGTACCATGATCTTTCATCCGTGATCATGGTGCAGCGCAGAAATATCGGGAGCTCATTAAAAATTGATGCGCGTCTCATACACCCATCTATTCACTATCATCACCCTAAAACTTACAACACCAAAGCGAAATCAGGTCCTATAACAGAAATCGGACCGTGTTACAAAATTGATCGAAAATAATTTTTGAGTTGAAAATTACAAGTAAGGGCTCTTACAGATGACTACGACAACAGCCGCGCGCGACCTTCGACGACCGCCAACAACCGCTGACGACTTCCTAGGACAGGAGGTGTGAGCGTGTGGTAGCCCGCGGCTGTCGTGGGTAGTCGCCAGAGGGTCGCACGTGGCTGTTGTTGGTCGTCGTCGACGGTCGACGGTCGTCGCCTCACCTCGTCACCGGTCTGTAAGAGCTCTTACTGGTAGTTGATTGTTAAGAGCAGGTCAAGCTTGAAACTTGCAGTGCCGTTCTAGTCGTTACGTCAATTGAAATGAGAACAGTCTGTAGTCCAATGCATCAAATTTGACGTGTTTTTGATCAATTTATATACAGGGTTTGGATACCCCTTGGCATGAGGCATCGAAATTTTTCTTTTGGACGCATATCAATGGGCCACCCTGTATGCCAGTCCAGCCGGTCGGTTCTGCAGCTCAACATTACCTTTTGTTTTGTCCGGTCTTAAAACAGATTTTATGTTTCCCATTTTCTTTGTTTCCTGTGGTGTTTCACTGCCATTTACATCGTTTTTCATTTTGGTAGTTTTTATGATTTGCATCACATAACTTTCGGTTGAAAGGCTAGTAGTCACTTTCTTTTCCATTGATACTCTTGATTCCGTAAAATTTTGTGTGCCTAAAAGTTAATTTTTAGCAATAACAAACACTATATATTTATTACGGAGGATCTTTGCTACATTAGGAACATAAATGGATGAATAAATTTAAGTTGCAAAACCAGCCAAGTCAGACTTTTTATCAAGATTTAGTGTGTGTAGAGTTAGACCTAGCAGAGTTGGAAAATAGGTTCTACATAAGATTTGATAACTATTTTGTTAGCTTGTGAGTCTTGGCAGTCTGTTTTATATGAAGTGTAAAAAGGTAAATTTATAAGTTTTGTCTCGTGCCTTGAAACCATCGCTACGCTAAGGATTCTTTTATCAGTGTTAATCCTTCGTTTACTCCATTTTCAATACAAGGCACTCGCGTCCAACAATAATTTTGCTGCCATACATAACGAGAAAATATTTAAGTTGGTCTTATTAACGTAGCTCTACATTACCTGTTACCGTTTCCTTTATTTTCTTATCTTCTGATCTTGAAAAACTTTTTTTATTATTTACAAATTTGAATTTTGATGCCTTTGGTTTTAGTGTAGTTTTTCCGTCACTTGCATCAATTTTCATTTTGGTGGTTTTTTTAACTGGCGTCACGTACTTTTTAGTTAAAAGGCTGGGAGTTGTAGTACTATCAATTAAATCTTTTGTTTCCGTAGAATTTGGTGTGCCTAAAAGTTTATTTAAGAACACTATTAATTACGAGAGTACTGGCCAAATTTAGGAACGATACCGGTTGCAGTGTGGTGAATGACATAATTGATGGTAAATGTTTTGGTTTAGGCAGTAGTTGCGTTTTTGGTTACACAAGTCTGGCCACTAAAACACTGGTTGTCGTGCCTACATATTATTCAAACATCAGTCTTATTGTTTAAAAGCAACTACTGAACACTCCCTTTTTCACAAACATGCCTTGATATACTTCTTATTTACCATAATAATTTAGGTCTGGAAGCTAGACCGGTCCATAAAGATAATTTTTATCTAATATCTAAATACCTATACATGTCTTTGTAAGTATAATTTATGTGTCCTTTACTATTAAACGAGCAATATTTGTATATATATAAATATATAGTACCTGGTCGACCGAGCTTCGCTCTATAATAGCCGCCTCAACATTAAAATATCATCGGGTGAGCAAGCTATGCTACTCTCTAACAGATGGCGCTGTAGGTTTTTGTCTAAAACGCGGTATTTTTTAAATGCCTAAACACAAAAACAATGCAAAGAGCAATCTGGTATATAATTCACCATTAAACAGGCTTATGCGAATGTACAATTGTTTAAGCAATAAGACAGACTTAGATGTATCAGATGTTATATCCAAATACAAAAAGAACTTGTTAGTTAATGTTGAGAATTAGTTTTACAACCTATTTATATTATAATTCGACATTAATAATAGTAATTTTAAATTCGCTATAAATTTTTTCTTTCTCTGTTTTAGATTTTTCAAACTCTACTTAAATTTATTAACTTGGTGCATGTCGTCGTTACCTTTAATTAGAGTTGCAATTAAGCTTTTGTCCTTATAATGTTATTTGTAAGTACCTATTATTGTAAACTCTGTTGGTGACCTTAATAAATAAAATAAAAAAAATAAAAAATAAAACACGAGCAAAACTATTTTTCCCAAACATGAGACCTAGCTAGATCGATTTTTCGTCCCCAAAAACCCCCGGATTCTAAATTTCATCAAAATCGTAAGAGCCGTTTTCGAAAAACCGATTACAAATATATATATATATATAATATATATATATAAATATATATACAAATACTGCTCGTTTAATAGTATAGGATATTTGTAATCGGTTTCTCGCAAACTGCTCTAACGATTTCGATGAAATTTACCATACTGGAGTTTTCGGGGGCGAAAAATCGATCTAGCTAGGTCTCATGTCTGGGAAAATTCGTTTTCTCCGTGTTTTTTAAGCCTTTGCATTTTAGACAAAAACCTACAGCGCCATCTGTTGGCGGGTAGAGCAAGCCCGATGATATTTTCAGGTTGAGGCGGCTATTATAGAGCGAAGCTCGGTCGCCCAGGTACTATATATATATTTGTAATCGGTTTCTCGAAAACGGTTCTAACGATTTCGAAGAAATTTAGTATTCAGGGGTTTTTGGGGGCAAAAAATCGATTTAGCTAAGTCTCATGTCTGGGAAAATTCGTTTTCACCGTCTTTTTAAATATTTCTTAGCGAGTTTTAGTGCGTTCAAGAAACTTACAGTGCCACCTGTTGTTGAGTAGCATACCTTGCTCACCCGATGATATTTTAATTATACAGAGCATAGCTCGGTGGCCCAGGTACTAATATAATTATTTCGGGTCCAAAATTCTTAAAATTATGTTACTAAATAGCATTTTGAAGTAGTACTGCTGAATTATGAAACAGGTAGATTTATGTTCCATCAAAGTTTTGAAAACATTGAATTTACGAATCTGGTCCTATTTACACAATTCTACTTTACCTTTTACGGTGTCCTTTATTTTCTTATCTTCTGATCTTGAAAAAGTTTTATCATCATTATTGACAAATTTGGATGTTGATTCCTTTTGTTTCAAATTACCTGTTCTTGTATCCATTATATTCTTATCTTCTGATTTTAAAATAGATTTTTCCTTTGGTTTCAGTATAGTGTGGCTGACGTTTTCATTGGTATTTATTTTGGTACCTTTGTTTACTTGCTTCACTTTACTTTCCGTTACAATGCTAGGAGTCTTTTTAGTTGAGACACTTAAATTAGTAGAGTGTTGTGTGCCTAAAAAATTATTTAATTGCGGCTGATTTGATAATTTCAGAAAAAAAGTGGAACAATTTGTTAGACAGTTATAAGCATAATAATTTGATTCATCATGATCATAACATCCCATGAAATGTCCACTACAGGACAGGGAGCTCCCTCCGAAATTCTATCTTTTACTGAAAAAATATGGAGGAAAAGAACCATAGTCACCTCGCTTGTCAGTATGATACATAGGAGGATGCCGCTACCCATCCTCCAGTTAATAACCCTTAGTCACCTCTTACGACACCCATGGGTATTTATGGGTTGGTACTATTCTTTGCCGGCACCACACATCGTGAAAATTTTATTACCTGAAATTATATCCGTGATTTTCTTTGGTGAAATAGTATTTTTTATATCCTGAATCTGAACTATCGTTTCGACTGGTTTCAGAAAAATGGGGGTGACTTCAGTCCTGTTTTTGTTGTAGTTCTCATTTTTTTCTAAATTCGATTTGGTAATATTGTTAATTTGTGTCTCCGTGAAAATTATAGTAGTCGTGGGTTCAGTTGAAACTTTTGACTTTGTAAAATTTTGAATCCCTATAAGTTTATCCATAAGTTCCAATAAGTTTGGCTCCTCGCTTTTGTCTAAGATATGCTCTTTGCGAGGTAGGAGTAAACCTTTGAAAAGGGATCTTTTTACGTTTCTCGAGTTACTTATATCCCCGAAGGCTTTAGGTTCTGTGACTTTTATTATCATTGTTGTTATAATTGTAAAACAGAATAACATGACTAAACTTGAGTACAACACTAAAGATTAGGCGTTGATTGGAGTACGTTAGTAGTTTTGCGAAAGGTTACACTTGGAATGCTTCACTTCTATTTGGGCGATAGGCTTTATACTGGTCTTCAAAAATATACAATCAGTCTAAGAAACATTGTACGTTATGGTTTATATTTAGTTCATACGTTCAATAGTATTCAATAGGCATACTATAAACTCTCCGTTGTTTTTCAAAACAGCTCTAAAAAAACATCGTGACTGTTAAAGTCTTAGTAAAGCAGATCGAGAAGAAGCAATACATTACAATTTCATTATCAATTTTATTTGTTAAAGTTTAATTTTACTATTAAAGTTTAATTGGATAATAAACAGTGATTATAAAAAAAAAAAAACAGTTTATTTCAGACAATTGTCCATATTTTGTTAGTAAGTAACTTATAATCTATGTTAGAAAATACATATCCAATTAAAACAATTCAAATTTCAATTACAATTATTATATTATGAAAAGATTATTATTGATTATGAAAAGTATAAATGGGTTGTGTTCTTCGTGTCGTTCTTATTCTTCTTTCATTCTAGTTTTCCTTCTTCTTTCTTTCTCGTATCTGTACTACGTTTATTAGCGCAATCAAAGTAAGTGAATCTGTCTATAAACTATAGTACAAATGTGTGGCCTATATCCAATAAACATTTCTGAACTTATAATAATTCGACAGAACGGCTTTTTAAGTGCGTATTTGGTAATTATGAAAAATTCAATGCAATTTTCAATTTGTTTATTCGTGAACAATAATACATATCGTATCCGAAATAACATAAAACTAATATAAAACATGCATGCAATAATAAATAAATTAACATTCAAAACAATTAAAATTTACAAATCAAATTTCAAAACTACGCTTATCACTAAATTAAAATTAATCGTCATCATAATATTATACGTCAATAATCACATTTCATTAAAAATAAAAATATAAATTAATAGATCAAATTAAAATTCATTAATACTATAGCAGCACTTTTCCAAAAGATAAAAATAAAAATGTTCATGTTCTCAATAGATTTAAAATCAGGACCTTTAAATTAAATTAAATTAAATTAAAATCATTTTATTTCGAGATTCTTGGTCCCATAAAAAAGTACATTATTATAAAAATAAAGTCACAAATAAATTATTTTAAAGGGCATTATCTTTTGAACAAGTTTTGAACCATAGAAGCTATATTGCTGTTTCACAGAATATGTGTTACTATGGAGTGGCTTTACCAAAAACATAACAATTTGGCGTTTTACTTGTTTTAGCTCTATTGCAAAAACTGGAACACTTACCATCGTGAAAATTGGTCTGTTTACAGTGAAAAAGCTACTAAAAACCACAAAAAATAACGACGAGTCAAGTACGTGTCGGACTTGCGCGCACTTAATACACTTCTGCGCGATTGCGTGTTCCTGAATAAAACGGAATTTTTTACCTCAGCAGTAGAACGGATCCTTCGGTGCGCGAGTCCAACTCGCACTTGGCCGTTTTTTCTCATAGGGTCTCCCATCAGTCTGTATTATTTTACGAATATTGATCACCTCATTTTATCTTTGTACCTCACTGCATAAAATGCTGTCGGATTTTGTGATAAATTAAATAAATTTTTTCAAGACAAATTTTCACCTGAAATTGTCCTGACAAGTTTCTGTTAAAAAAAACACGGTGACAAAAAAAATTGGAATCTCCGTGACAATTTGTCAGATATCTGTAATTTTCTCGTTATCCACGTTGCGCGAAATAACCCCCCAATGAAAGCATAGACCACAGTATATAAGTATCCATGTCAAAAATCAGGTATGGGTACCTTAGAAGTATACTTATAAAATTATACTTATTAAACAACATCATTAACGGATCTACGTAATTGTGTAAATTTTGAATTCCGTCTAGTTAAAAATTGGAGATCTGAAGTCTTCACAAACAATATTTCTATTATAATATTTCTTAGTACCTGGGCGACTGAGCTTTGCTCTATAATAGCTGCCTCAACCTAAAAATATCATCGCGTGAGCAAGGTATGCTACTCAACAACAGGTGGCGCTGTAAGTTTCTTGAACGCACTAAGAAATATTAAAAAAGACGGTGAAAACTAATTTTCCCAGACATGAGACTTAGCTAAATCGATTTTTTGCCCCCAAAAACCCCCGTATACTAAATTTCTTCGAAATCGTTAGAACCGTTTTCGAGAAACCGATTACAAATATATATATATATTATTATATATACATATCTAGCTAGGTCTCATGTCTAGGAAAAATCGTTTTGCCCGTGTTTTTAAGCATTTTTTAAAAAATACCGCGTTTTGGACAGAAACCTACAGCGCCATCTGTTGGCGGATAGTATAGCTTGCTCACCCTATGATATTTTAATGTTGAGGCGGCTATTATAGAGCGAAGCTCGGTCGCCCAGTACCTACCTATATTATATATACATATATACAAATATTGCTCGTTTAATAGTATAGGATAATGTTTCTAATATTTCTCTCTACAAATAATATTTTTTCTTGTTGCAGCATTTATAATCTACTTCTTTCTCTTGTCTGCGTTCTTCTGGCTCAACGTGATGTCCTTCGACATCTGGTGGACATTCAGGTAACATACTTTTATTAATTTTGTAAAAAACATCATCATCATATCCTGTAGGTTTTGTACGATCGATGACCGACCTCATAAGCCCTGGGTTGCCAAAGGCCTCTGACATGGCTCATTAATAAATTCAAATTACTTAAACATTACTTAAAGAACAAACCAATAAATAAATAGTTTAAATAATTGAATAAAATCAAAACAAACACAAACTTAATATTTTAGGTAATGAAACCTCATCTCATTTTATAATGTGAAACACTGCCGCCCAGCAACCTTATTTATTTATTTAATTATTTATTGTACACATGAAAATAACACACAAAACAAAGATTAAGAAAAACGACACAACAGGTACTGCTACCACCACCACCTGCTGCTGCAACCTTGTGAGAAACCAAGCAGCAATGTCTCACATGATAAAAGTAACGTAACATCTGCTTTCGTAGATAGTAGGTGGGACCAACTGCTTAAAGGGCCTTCCGAAGCACATAATTTTTATTTTCAATCAATCACGTAATTGAACCTGCAATGTCCTAACTGAACTGAGGAAGTCTTACAAAGTGACTTTTGTTTGCTAAGTTTCCGCCAGGAATCGAATCCAGAACCTCCGGATTGAGAGCCGAAACGCTCTAACCACTAGATCACAGACAGCCAGTTGCACAAAGCGTCTATAAAGTTAAAGCTCCTTTTAATCTATTGCTGCAACTTTCTTTTTCAACAAAAAGGAAAGAGTCAGTAATAGACTTAAAGGAGCTTTAACTTTAAGATGCTTTGTGCAACTGGCGGTAAGGCTGTTAAATCATAATAACATCCCTTTAATACTTGCAATAAGTCTAATGATGGAAACTGCCTCTCAGAATGTTCACAACCATAATATGAGGTATAGGCATAGCTGACGCAGGTCGAAAAACAACTAGACATAAATGGGACTGGGCTAGACATAATGCATCCGCAACGGTGGGCGAGAATCGTCAGCCAATAGATACCCCACGGCACAGAATTCATAATAGTACTACATCCCACGGGTTGTAGATCGTAGGTTGTAGACAAATGACTTTCTATAATCGTAAACGCCAGTAGAATATAATAAAGGTGTATGAGATTGACATACTAACGAAATGTTGCGTAATAGTTTATGTCAATAACTTACATTTCATTATATTCTACTAGCGTTAACGATTATAGAAAGCCAGTTTTTTAGGTGCCCTAAATGGCAAACGCCGCAGATTTAGACTCGTACCGTGCGTCGTGGTTTGTCAGAAAGTATTTTGCCACAGAAAAATGAGAGTAATAGATGGATGATTAATGATGACTTTAGACCTTATAAAATTACCTTTCGAATGACATATAAACCATAGAGGTACAGTGGCTAAGTTCGGAAATATCAGCGATTACTTCCCGCGCACTGAATACCCGACCAATGTAAGTAGGTCTATTGGCGGGAAAAAATTGCAAATTCGCAATTTCACTTTGTTTTTGCACGGTTGTTGCGAATTTTTGTATGGCAGAGCTAGACGGTTATTCTGCGGTGCTTAGTGGAGTGTTTTGTTATATTTGGCGGAGCTATAGAGGTTAAAGAAATAATTCGTCACAAGGTACTGAAATGTCGTTCTATTGGTTTAACGGCTTATTTTGAATATTTTCTAGAGGTCATTGATGATGTCATTTAAATTTGGGACATGTTGGCAGATGTCATCCCATAGTAAAATAAATTAGCAAGATATCTTTTCTGAACGAAGCAAGGAGGTCCGAAATCTTTGCTATTTTGCCATGGACCGTGATAGTTGGAGGACCGAAGGGGGGAATTTGCCCAGCAGTGGGACAGTAAAAGCTAGTAAAAATATAAATTTTGAGGGGACTATAGTCACCACGGTCGTTAGCCTTGTGGCTGGCGAAAATGCACAGCTGTTATTGGTGCAGTGTGGTAGTTCAAAACACAGATGAACTCTGATGACCATCATTCGGTTCAATATCCTCTATTTACCTTTCAACATACCCACAGAAGAAGATAGGGTTTTTTAGCTGCCGGACTGGATTGAGAGGATACCTGTTTTTAATTAATCCCTTTTTAATACTTGTTGACGACTTGGCAAGAATTCCCCGGCAAAACACGTTAAACAAGACTTGTTGCTGCCCACGACTTCATTCGCATTATACGTTTTTTTAAAGGAACGAGATTTTTTCTCTCATTAAAAAGTACAAAGGTGTATGACATGTATCTTTCCATTGCGAAATATTTTTTGGAATTGGTTCAAAAATAAGAGGTTATTTTCGTACTAAATACGGTTTTAATATCTGAGAGCTAAATGCAGCAATTTTTGTTCTACGACTTTCGGAAATCGACAAAAAAAAGTCCATTAAAAATACTAGCTGATCATTTCAATGAGCCGGTTTTTAAAAAAGAAAAACTAGTTTTAATTTTCTTGATAGATGGCCTTGTTGAAGGAAAATTTAACTGTCAACTTATTTTTTCCTAGTGTTGTCTAAGGAGGTTTATTTACTTTACGCTTCATTTATGACAGATTTATTTTAAGTTCTTTAGCAACTCTCTTCAGCGCCATCTATCGACACCTTTGAATACTCAGTTGACGCTTAGCTGCGAAACCGGCTCATTAGGATATAAAATAATTTCTTTTTTAATTTACTATCTGGCAAATTAAAAAAGTGAGTGACAGAATTTGACCAGGCCACCAGACACCCTGAGAAGACGGTGTGCCTCAGTGCCCGCAATTTCACTGTTTCTCTTATCAGGTATAAAATTGCCGGAGTGTGGAACTTCCCCAGGCGAAATTTGCAAAAAAGCCTCACCACCTTCAAAAGATCGTGTTTGTTTGTGACTCATTTGTTTTTCCAAGAGACGTGTTATGTGGAAATTTTAGTTTTTTGGGTGTTACAGAAATAGTAATTGCGATCAGAGCGACGTTTGCTTTTGATAGTTTTATTGTATACGCACGGCAGCAAGCTCGTATACAAACCAGTATAAGCTGAAACAGCGCTACGCTACAAACACCCAAAACCGCTCAAAGTCAAAGTGTTTCCACAACGTCAGCGAGTACGAGTATACTTTGTCTGAGGTTTCCACCGAAGTGCGGTGCGGTAGTGTGGGCTAGGTCAGCTCACACCAGAGAGGTGGACGCAGAGCTAAATGACACCTGCCGCATTGTGACTGGCTGTCTCAAGCCAACTCCTGTCGGTATGCTGTTCCCTCTTGCGGGAATAGCTCCTCCCAGAGTCCGTAGAGAAGTGACCTGTTCGTTAGAAAAACAAAAACAGGAAAGCGACCCGAGACAACCACTCTACGGGCTCTCTCCCGCCGCAGGTCGGTTGCGAAGCCGTAAAAGCTTCCTGCGATCCACACTGCCTACCGACCAAAACCCTTCCGAAGTGAGGTGCAGACTTTGGGCAAGCGAGTACCTACATTCACTGTACCCACCCAACGAAAACCTGCCTCCTGGCTATAAGGAACCTTGGCCAACCTGGAGAAGTCTAAATAGGCTGAGGACCCAAGTTGGCCGACGCAAGAACCTATGCTGGTGGGGGTTGCTAAGTAGTGCAGAGGCCAGCTGTGAATGTGGAGAACTCCTGCAAACCATGGCGCACCTCATTAATTGTCCCGCGTGCCCGACCACCTGCTCGCGTGAGGACTTACTTGACGGTAACCAGAGGGCTACCACGGTAGCCGCTTTCTGGGCAAGTAAGATTTAGCCCGTGTTCTTGCCGACACGAAAGAAGAAGAAGACCGATGTGCAGTAGCCGCTCAGGTGATTTGGCGCGCGCGCGAAACTGTGCTTGAGTGATCGAGCCGCGAGATCTAACGCTGGGCGCGCTGGCTGGACTATAAACCGGTTGTATGGCTTGTGTTTGGATAATGTAAGGCCTGAAATGAATATTTTCTTATTGTGATTGATTGTATCTGTTAATTTATGTTAAATAAATCTTCATTTGATGAATCTTTTTTTAATTATTCAGCTGCATAAATTTTATGAACAACTTGCATTCAAAAAACTATATTTTGAGAAGTAAAGCGAGGACGTATATGTTTTATGATCTTAATAGATTTGTATGTTCAATTTACATAAAAGAAAAAAATAACAAAAATATAGAGTTAAAAGTTTATGTTTTACAAGCGTTTAAAAATTTGTCGAAAAACTCTAGTAGGAAGAACGACTGACTTTAATATTATTTCCTTGATGTTGGCACTGACAAAGCGCGTTCCATTTGATTGAAATTTATACACTCATTCAGTGAAAAAGGGATGGAACACTTTATCTATGGTTTAATCCTTTAGAACAACAGAGAGAGGTAGATTTGTCAGGCAGCTAGATGGACAATTCAAATGGGTCACACGCTACCCAGAGGCAGTTTGAGGCAAAAAAAATTTGGGCAGTGTGCTACCCAGTGTCATTTAAGCGGGTAGTGTGTACCAAATGATTCTCAGCATAGTGTAGGCAACGAAGCAGTTGACCCCAACATAATTCTCTCAGGCAGATTTTATTTGACAGGATAATAAAGAATCATGAATTAAATGAAAATTCAAAATAACCAAAAAACAATGTACTTACAAAAAAAATTGTTCATAATTTTTTTGTAATTTTTGTATGGAAAAATTAAAAGTACCGATTTTTTATAGAAGGTTTGTGTAAAGTTTCATCGACTGAGGATTTAATGCGGGGGTCTTCATACAACGATCCGCTTCGTTGCCTAGATTAACACCCGTAAAGGTAACTTAAACAATTCATTCATTATACAATCGATTTTAAGATATTGCTAACCCTGACATGATGACCATCACCTTATATGAGTGTTTCGTATACGTTTGTTAATTTCAAGGCAAACAGAGTAATCAAATTGGCTTATTTTGCAATTTTGGTCAGACAGTGCAAATATATAATTAAATTATATTTAGCGCAATATTGGATTTCATAGGGTTGATAGCAGGTAAAAGATAAAAAAAAACCGGTCAAGTGCGAGTCGGAATTGCGCACTGAGGGTTCCGATATACCTATACTATTTTTGGAAGCAATAAAGTCCAATTTTAGGACCGCAAAACTAAATTGGTTTGCAAAGGTTTTTTGCAGATTTCTAAAAAACTATGCAACTTAGATAAATCGTTTTATTTTTGCTGTAATATTTACATAAACTACTATCGACCGTAATTAATTCAGATTTTTCCTCTCACAATCTTCGGAGACAAGGGGGAATGGTATTTTTTTTGTCATTTTTCATAATAACTTCAAAACTAAGTCGTAAAAAAATACAAAAATATATTTTAGAATGTGCAAGTTCATTTGATACCCCATTGGACCTAGTAACGATAATTTGAAATTTTGCCCCCCCCTTTTGGGCCCCCTTTACATTAATAATCATAATTTTTTTCTGATTCTTTCATTTGCAATTAAGTTGAGCAACCATATTCTAAAACTATTCCAAATTTCAAGTCGATAGACGATATTGTCGTAATGGCTGAGACCCTGGAAGATCTCGGCACGATGCTCAATAACCTCAGTAGAGTTTCACAACAAAATGAACATGGATAAGACGAAAATTATGTCTAACGCCCTTGTTGTACCCACTCCACTCAAAGTTGGAGACTCTACGCTCGAAGTTGTTGATGAGTACGTATACCTGGGACAAACAGTCCAGCTGGGTAAATCCAACTTAGAGAAAGAGGTTACTCGTCGAATTCGACTCGGATGGGCAGCGTTCGGGAAGCTCCGCAATATCTTCACGTCTAAAATACCGCAGTGTCTCAAGACGAAAGTCTTTGACCAGTGTGTGTTGCCAGTGATGACATATGGCACCGAGACGTGGCCGCTCACGGTGGGCCTTATCAGAAAGCTCAAAGTCACCCAAAGGGCTATGGAAAGGGCTATACTCGTAGTCTCTGTGCGCGATCGAATCAGAAATGAGGAGATCCGCAAAAGAACTAAAGTACAGTTACTTTAGTTCTTTTGCGGATATTTGCTATGTCAGTACATAGCCCTGAGAATCGCTAAACTGAAGTGGCAGTGGGCAGGGCACATCGCAAGAAGAACCGATGGCCGATGGGGCGTGAGGGTTCTAGAGTGGCGACCACGTACCGGAAGACGAAGCGTTGGCAGGCCCCCTACAAGGTGGACCGACGATCTGGTCAAGGTCGCGGGAAGCCGCTGAATGCGAGCAGCGCAGGACCGGTCGTCATGGAGATCTTTAGGGGAGGCCTATGTCCAGCAGTGGACGTCTTTCGGCTGATATGATGATGATTATGAGCATGAGTAGTTGCTGAGATACAAAGGTGTGACAGACAGATAGACGGACAGACAGACAGACAGACAAAGTCGCACCATAAGGGTTTCTTTTTCTTACCATTTTTGGTATCGGAACCCTAATAGAGCACGAAATATGGTATAACTCAGTATGACTCAGTATAACATTCTTTAACAAACATAACTAGATTTTGTCTGTGTTATGTTTTACGGATCGGTAGCCCAAACGTGAGACTGTTTCGCTATGCCTACTCTACCTGCCCGAGTCAGTTGTTTGATTTTTTAGGGTTTCGTACCTCCAAAGCCCTGTCTGTCTGTCTATTTGTCATGACTCTTTTACATTATTTAACCAAACCAAAACCTAAGGGTACTTACTTCTCTTATAATTATTGTGAATGAAACTCCAGTTTTTTTTTATGTTACAAGTGAACAAACGAGCAGATGGGCCACCTGATGGTAAGTGGTCGCCACCGCCCATAGCACCCACTGTCTTATTAATGGCATAATTTGACACTAATAAGACAGCAAGGCACGTTGCTCACTTTGAGACCTAAAATGGTATGTGTCATGTGCCAGTAATTTCACTGGTTCCCTTGCCCTTCAAACCGAAACACAGCAGTACAAACACCACTGCTTCACGGCAGAAAAAAGCAAGGGGGTGGTACTTCCCCAGAAGGACTTTCCACAAAAGTCCTACCACCTTCAAAAAAGTTCAGTTGGACCAAGACTGTTTTATTTTATTATTTGTCTACCCTCGACTGTGTCGTCGTCACCCGCCATCTACCGCCCTAGCGATACCAGGCCCGGGAATAACGGTATCGCTATTAAATTGATATTTAAAATTTTTGGGTAACTACCACAATATTTCAATACCACTTCATTTCTTTATCGGAATAATTATCATACCGAAATAATTTAAAAGTATCGGTACCGCAATAACGATATCGATAAAAAAAATACCGTAACAAAACGGTATGACGTCATACCGTTTTATTAAAATATCACAATTTTGCGGTCATTCAGTCCCTGCCCTCGAGTAGAAACATTCCTTCATCATCCCTTTTAACAAACAATTAACTAAATTAGTGCCATAAGAGAAAAAAAAAAAACAATTAACTAATTTATAATCTACTATATGAGTTAATACCAATTTGTACATTATGTTTTTATAATCCTTCATTTTTGTTTTATGTATAATGAAAACACTTTACTAAATATTTGACAATGATTAATAACTATGCAAATGTTTTCTTAAACATGATATGATGCTACAGCAAGAAATTTATCACATCACATTTACTGTATCAATAGCAAAGGGAGTGCCTATTAACTTTATAGAGTTCACTTAATTATTAGTACCTGGGCGACCGAGCTATGCTCTGTATGAGTAAAATATCGTCGGGTGAGCAAGCTATGCTACTCAACAACAGATGGCGCTGTAAGTTTCTTGAACACACTAAGAAATATTAAAAAAGACGGTAAAAACTAATTTTCTCAGACATGAGACCTAGCTTCATCGAGTTTTTGCCCCCAAAAACCCCTGGGTGTCTACTCTCAAAGTCCGATATATCGAAACGATACTACTCGAAACATGCAAATGCAAAACTTCGTCATTTGACAATAAAGTAGAATATTGGTTGGATGCAGTTTGAAAATTCATCCAACCAATATTCTACTCTATTGTCAAGGGACGAAGTTTTGTATTTGCATGTTTCAAGTAGTATCGTTTCGATGTATCGGACTTTGAGAGTAGACACCCTGTTTACTAAATTTCATCGAAATCGTTAGAGCCATTGCTCATTTAATAGTATAGGATTATTTACTATTTTATATTTTTCACATCTCATTTACCTACTATAAAAATAGCAAATAGAGTAACAACTACATTAATAGAATTTACTTAAATATTTTTAAAATTGATTTTATGTGAATGGCTGCCTACTTATCTATGTTTACTTTTTTAACACAATTTATTTCATGCGTTATTATAGTTTATTTCATCACATTGAAGTAGACGTTGAAGAAAGCAGTTGTGCACATTTAAATAAAAGTATTAGAATTAATTTCGTCAAACTAATATGACCTCGTTTATGTGATGTGTTTACGTAGCAAATTTGTGAAGTGTTCGAGGTGCCTATAATGTATTTGATATATTATTGAGTACGCATTATAAAGTACCTAATAATGTTTGGCAGTCCTATAAACCAAACCAGCCAATCGCCGGCTCGAGGGAACGTGCAGGAGACCGAAGGACCTGTAGAAATTGTGTCGACTCCGGAAATTCAAAAATGGATGTCTTCTATTGAACAGTATTTAAGTGAGGTATGTACGGTCGCGTCTGAGGGCAAACTAAATTCTGACCAGAAATTACGCATTAACAACTTGTGTCGTAAAATAGGACATGGGACGTCGCAAATGGCTGTGCAATATCAGTCCTTAAAGCAGAAAGCCATCCAAGCAAAGATGGCTATTCAGACCTTAAGAGAAAACGAAGAGTTAGTGGAATGTCTGTCAGAGCTTAAGAAGACCGTACAAGCGACCTGTACTAAACCAACCCAAGAAACTTCTTCCTTTGCCGAGATAGTAAAGAAGGGGTCAAACAATTTTATCCGCCCTAACACGCTCAACTCTGTAGCTATTTTTCCCAATGATAAAAAATCCAGTGACGAGACCAAAACTTTGGTACAAAAGATTATTTGCCCAGAAGAAATGAAGCTACAAGTTCGCGGATTGCGTAAAACGAAGAATGGAGAAAACACAGAAAAAAAAGAAGATATTGAAAAGGTTAAGTTGTCCGTTCGATTATCTTTATCGGGATTGACAGTGGATGAACCCGCCAAGAATAACGGTTATCGGCGTTCCTACATCCCTAACTGAAAGTGAGGTATTCAAGTGCATTTTCGAACAAAACCTAGCCGAAAAACTGCCCACTTTATTCCTGGAACCGTTCTTGAGCACAATAAAATTAAGCCACAAATCTGGCAAAAAGAATACAGATACCTGCAACTACGTAATTGAAGTCCCCGCTGATATCCGTAAGGCTCTTATTGCACAAGAAAGAATATTCATAAATTGGTCATCCTGCCCTGTGAGAGATTTCACTCTAGTCACCAGGTGTTATAATTGTCAACAATATGGCCACGCTGCAAAGACATGCAAGGAAACGAAACCTACATGTGGCCACTGCGGCGAACTAGGTCACCAGGTTGCTGACTGCACTAAAAAATCTGAGTCGCCAAAATGTGCAACCTGCATGCGCTTCAAAAAGCAGTTTCACCATAAAACTGGTAATATTGATTGTCCGGCTAGAAAAAATGCCGAGTACCGGTACATTAATTCTATAGACTATGGTGGTGCCTAGAGCCCACTTCCAAAGGAATGGAATGGACTAACATGGAATACAGGGTAGTAAAGCATTCCTGTACTCAATGTTAGTACACCTACCACAACACGCACACAACAACGTTTAATGTTTGTGTCTTTAAGTTTTATTTAGGAAATTCATTGTATTTATATAGTTTAGCAGTTTAATAATTTTGAGTGTACCATAATTTGGGCAATCAGTGGCTGTAACACAGGTGTTTTTGTATGCTTATCATAGTCACTGGTTTGCCTTAAGTAAAATGTATTAGCAATAAGTTATTTTCATAAGTCCTGAAATGTATTTTATTGTGTTTTATGTTGTAATGAAAATAAACTTTATCTTATCTTATCTTATTTATCACATCAGCAAACTGCGAAATAATAATAATACATACATATAGATTTTTTTTTCCTTTTTTTGTTTATGTACTTAATGATATTTGTCTTACATTATGAATGCGTTTTTTTATACTATCATTGTATATTCTTCTTAGTCGTTTTTTAAATAATTTTTCAACACATTTGCTCATAAAACAGTTCTATTTGCACTGTGTTAAGGTCCATAATCCAGCTTATTAAACACGCGTGATTTATTCATTCACTAGTGCACTAGTGTTGTAATTTTTGTCTATTTTTTAATCGGCATGATGCAAGGAGTTTCTATATCTATAACATTCATAATATTTTCATGAATAAGTAAACTGTGTTCGATGATATGATAGATAAATGTTAATTACATGGAATTAAATTTATTAATTAACCAACTCAGTACAAATTTGTCTTTAAAGTAACAAAATATTCAATTTTAATAGTACATTAAGATGCACGTGCGCTATTTTGGATATTACGACCGAGGTTCAGAAATTGCAGCCCGAGCCGCAGGCGAGGGCGTAATGGAGCCGAGGGTGTAATCACCAAAGCGCACAAGCGTCTTACGACGTTTTTCAACACATTTGCGAATAAAAACGAATCAAATTCGCTTACCTTTTTGCGGTTCGGGCTAAAATTCCTGAGACTCCATTTTTCGTTCTCACAATACTTTTCAACATGGAATAAATACACCACAAAGAGCTGGGTTTATACTTATTCGCCAGCTCATTGAAATAAGCCAAAAAGACATTCTCTGAAAACGAATTGGCATTTTTGCTGTTCTTCCATTCAATGAACTTTTCGTAGGCAAGGATGTATTTTTTATTTGATTTTTCTGGAAGGATACTCACTTGCATTTTGTGCCCCAGTAATTATTTCCTGTGGGGTTAAATTAAGTTCTTCTTCATTGCTTGAAACCATCGACGACATTGTTAGTTAGTTACAAAAATCAAAGCAAATGAAAATACTTGTGAAAAATGGCGCGCGGAATTCTTGTTGCGCGCGCATTTCTTTTTTCAAATGAGGAGCCGTGACGAAGCAGTGGCAATGCTCCCAAACAGCGTAGTCATTGAAAAAGTACAAAAACTTGAAATTTATTGCTTACAAAATCAATTAATGTTAATTTGTTGTCAAATTTAACTAATCTCATGCAACAAACTGTTTATATATTATATTTTCATCAACATTAGGTTTATATTTACGAAAATGTTATAAATATTTTAGACATTAGAACACCTTTCTCTTTGTTAATATAAAAAAAAACCGGCCAAGTGCGAGTCGGACTCGCGCACTGAGGGTTCCGTACCACCACATAAACATAATTGTATTAGTTGAAATTTCAGTAAGTTAATGTGCTAGATTTTTTGAGTCCGACACGCACTTGACCAAATTTTATTATTTGTTGTTATTTTATAGCCTATGCCCTATAAACATACCAATTTTCAAGTTTGTAAGTGTTCCCGTTTTTAAATAGAACTAAAACAAAAATCGCCTCAGCAACCATCCAACTTGACCCCTCTCTTATATGAATGTTCTTGAAACGGGAGCTCACCACAATTGGTTACCATTAGTTGTGAGAAAAGTTGTAATATTTAATGATTTCAGACAGACAGACAGACAGACGGACAACAAAGTGATCCTATAAGGGTTCCGTTTTTTCTTTTGAGGTACGGAACCCTAAAAACAAAAATTATATAACTAGTGCTATAATATATAATGAGAAAAGCACGCGTTTTTAATAAGCTGGATTATGGATCTAAATTCAGTGCAAATAGAGCCGTTTTATGAGCAAATGTGTTGAAAAATAATTTGAAAAGTAGTCTGTTCGATAGTGTGTGTCTTCGAAAAAAGTAATACGCGCGCCATTTTAACAGATATTTCTTTTTGTAAAATGTGTTTAGTGTAATAAAAAAAAATACTTCTACAAACAAAAAAACAGTGATAAGTGTAGAACGTCGAAAACACTTGAACAAAAAACACAAGTCCGGTGTATGCGTGACGTAGAAATGTGAGGAAACGTCTACGAAATTTCCCTAGGAAAAAAAGGTAAGCGAATTCCATGTTGAAAAGTATTGTGAGAACGAAAAATGGAGTCTCAGGAATTGTAGCCCGAACCGCAAAAAGGTAAGCGAATTTGATTCGTTTTTATTCCCAAATGTGTTGAAAAACGTCGTAAGAAGCTTGTGCGCTTTGGTGATTACACCCTCGGCTCCATTACGCCCTCGTCTGCGGCTCGGGCTGCAATTTCTGAGCCTCGGCCGTAATATCCAAAATAGCGCACGTGCATCTTAATGTACGAGTACTATTGAGATACTCTCACACGCATTTAAAACACCCAACCGCTTTGTCCTTTTGTTATCTCTTCTGTAGATTCTACATTGCTATTATCGATTGGAGAAGCCGGTTCATTTATATCACTTGGGCCACAAATTGTTCTTTCCAATATACAAGGTTATTTTTTAGGACCCGATTTGCGTATAATCACCTTATTACACAGGTCAAAAGCAACAACTTTTGTTCTACGACTTTTCTAACAACGCACGAAAAATTTTCATCTAGCCTGACAGCCAAACTATTTCACTGTATGAAGATTCAACAAAAATTCGTATCAGCATTTTTTTTTTCGTCAAAAATTAGATTAGCTGGTCTATAAAATAATTCATTAGTAATCCATCCAAATTCGTATTTAAAAAAATATCGTATTTTGACCAATGTTCATTGGGAAAAGTTGTTCAGTTTCATGGGCAGAATCACTTCCTTCAGGGTTGATATACCCTTTCTGTTACACCTTGTATAACCTTTTAAATCCTATACTATTACACGAGCAATATATATTTATATATATGTTTGTAAACGGCTCTAACGATATTGATGAAATTTAGTAACCAGGGGTTTTTGGGGACGAAAAATGTATATGCCTGGAAAAAATTTTTTTGAAAAAATACCGCGTTTTAGACAGAAACCTACAGCGCCATCTGTTGGCGAGTAGCCTAGCTTGCTCAACCGATGATATTTTAATGTTGAGGCGCCTATTATAGAGCGAAGCTCGAATTAAGTTAGTTCCAATGTTACATTGTAAATCACTTCAAGGTAGAGGTAAATCGCACTTACATCATTTTCAAAATGACTAGGCTATTCTATTTTAAAAGGTGAATAAAGGCCTTTTGCGTTTATTGGTCTTTTGCGTTCTTGGTCATGTGCGTCGAATCCAGTTAAAGAAGTATCAAGTTAAAAAAAGGAAGTACGGGAAGGAAGGACGGGAGTGCCGGCAGAAGTGAAAACTTGCATTTTTGAATATTATGCTTTTTGTAAGGGTCAATCGCGCCATTGCTGGCGTACTTCTTTGATGTCACTGAATAAAAACCCGTATTGTAATACCAATACGGTAGACGCTTTTTAGATCAGGCTACAGATCTGACGCGAGATCTGATGCGACATCTGACACGAGTTTAAAATTTTGTTACCCATCTAAAAAAAGTGCCAAGCGTAGTTAAAGAAGTTTTCACTTCAATAAATATCAAATATTAAAATCCATGGATCCTTGAAGTTGTGAAAATTCCAAGCCTCTTCTACAACAATACAATCAAAAGATATGGCCATTGATGTCTCCCTCTCCATACATTTATGAATCAAACCGAAACCTATAATATTGGGTACTTTCCATTGACCTAGAATATTGAAATTTGGCAAGAAGCTAGATCTCAAACAACACAAGCAAACGAAATAGTATATGGGCCTGATAAAGTCCCCGATAGTAAGCTGATAGATAAAATATCTAACAGTTAAATATATCTGTTTTTTTTTTTTTTATTACATATTTATCTTGCGCCAAACTGTACATGCAGTTTGTTGGCGCTTTGCGCTCATTCACTTTTATCCATTAATTAAACATCGTTAAGTATTTAAATTAATTATACATAAATTAAAATTAATATTAATAAATTAAAATGTTTTGAAAAAATTTAAATAGTAAAATAAAAATTAACATCGAAACTATTTGAAACATGCAATTGATAGTCAGGTAGGTACGTATTTGATTTTATGCAACTTAAATTACTATAATTGTTCAACTGTAGGTACACAACTTTTGAGTAACATCTTTTTTAACTTAGTTTTAAAAACACTTTTACTCATATTTTCTTGCAGGAAATCAATGGTGTTAAATAATCTAGGTACAATGTAATGGAGTGTTCTTTCACCATAATAATTATAGCTTCTTGGTTCAATATACTTACATCTCTTGTCCACCCTAAGGGCCTTACTTAAGATGTTCTCTGTTTTATGTACATCAGAGTTGTAATTTTCTATAGCTATTAGATATTTAACCTTTTCTTGCACTGGTAGTATCTCACACGCTTGATACAATTGTTCATAATTACCTTTACATTCGGCTTTTCTTTGCTTACTGATTAGCATTTTTAAAAATCTGGTTTGTATTTTTTTGACTTGGCTAATATATGTAGGGAAGGTTTTACCATAAACAATCAATCCGTAGCTAATGTATGATTCTACCAGTGCATGATATACCACAAACAATGTTGACTTATTGAGTATGTACTGAAGGTTGTAAAATTTTCCGAGTATTAATCTTAGTTTATTACAGAGATAATTTATATGATTTTTCCAACTGAAATGTATGTCTACACTCAGACCTAGGTATTTGTATTCATTAACCATTTCTATTTGGAGACATGAACAAGTACTATTGTTGTTATGAAGACAGTCGTAGGTATGACCTATCAATGTTATATTTTTGTTGGTTTTGGGCATATAAGGCGAACGTACATGCATAATTTTTGTCTTGTTTACATTTAGTATAATTCCATTGTCGTGTGACCATTTTAGTATATTATCAAAGTCATTTTGCATCTTATGTTCTATTACTGCTATGTCTTTATGTGCACATACTAGGCATGTGTCATCAGCATACATGTACACCTTACAGTTATTTATTACATTACTCAAACTATTGACATGCATTATGTACCCTACTGGCCCAAAAACTGAGCCAGTAGGGACTCCAGACGTTATGCTCGCCTTTTTGCCCGCCACTCCATTCACAACGGTATGTAAGGTCCTTTCACTTAAATAGTTTCTAAAGAACTGATTCATCGGACCACGAATTCCACACTCCAGCATAGCTTGTAGTAGGACTTCGTGATCCAACGTATCAAACGCTTTTTTGAAGTCAATAAATAAGATACCTACGTGCTTTCTTTCATTCAGATAGCCGTTAACACAGTCGGCAAATTCTGACAAAGCTGTCGCTGTGCTTCGGCCTCGCCTGAAGCCATGCTGTGCGTCGGAAATTAAGTTGTTTTGTTCAAGAAATTCACTTATTTGCTGTATAATTAGCTTTTCTACAATCTTATTTACGACGGACAGGATGGCCACAGGCCTATAATTACTATAGTTAAGGTGGCTGCCGTTCTTAAATATAGGCCGTATAATAGCGCTTTTTAGCATACTAGGATACTTTCCTTGAGTAACGCACAAGTTCACAAACTTTGCAAGGACTGGACTTATTTTGTTTCGTATTGCTTTTAAGTCTCTTACTCGTATTTTATCCACTCCTGGCGATTTCCCTATACCTAGTCTATTTATTATTAGCTCAACTTTGCTTGGTGTTATTTTTTTAAAACGGAAAGATAAATTTGACATTTTTACATAGGTTTCTCGACTTAAGAACTTTTTATCGCAGCTATGTTTAATATTTTCTACCTCTTCCGTAAAAGTCCTCGCAAAGTTTGTACAAATGTTCTCTGTGGTATCTGTTCTACCCAAGTATTTCATAATTACACTATCTAGGCTATTGCTATTACGACCTAACCAGCTATTAATGTGCCTCCAAATTTTCCTAAAGTCATTTCTACAATTATCTATGCATTTTTTCCTATATACATTTTTAGCTATATTTATACATTTATTCGTTTTATTTCTGTACCGATTATACTCTAGTCTCAGAGCCATACTATCAGGAGAGGATTTCCATAACCTAAACAGTTCATCCCTACGCATAATCATACTCTTGAGGCTTCGCGTGACCCACGGTTGATCTAACCTTTTTTTTCGTTTAGCACTGTTAATTGTACACTCCGAATAAATATCACCAAATATTATACACAATTTTTCATATGTTTGCAATGGACATTTCAAATCCATCACTTCACTCCAGTCTGTATCGCTAAGCTTCTTTTCCATTAGTTTATTATTTAAAACACATACCTTTTCATTGCTCATACTACTGTCACACGCCCCTTCAGCTGATCCAATACTTAGCCCGACCAGGTAGTGGTCAGACAACTTGCAGGTAAGCATATGTGCGCTAGGTGGGCAGGCTGCGCGGCCACACCTGATCCACACGTGGTCTAAGCAGGACGACACCAGCCGCCCGGCAAGTATTTCCTCTCGCGTTGCGTCACTAATGGCACATTGTAGTCCGTGTACAGACAGAGTGTCTTTATATGCGATGGTTGCTGAGCTGTTTTCATTTAGCAGATTTATATTCGTGTCACCTATTAAAATCACCTCTTGTTTTCTTGGGATGTCTTTGAGTAGGTTTTGAAGTTCCTCAATAAACCGATGTTTATTTGTGCCCGGTGGGCGATACACACTAATCAGATGTTTTTCCTCTCCAAATATACATAGTCTTCCATATAAAAACTCGGTAGCTTGTCCATTCATAGCCGTAGCTGTAAAATTTAAGTCACTTTTCGCATAAATTAATATTCCACCTCCTCTACGGTTTTCCCGGGTGTTCGCATGTACCTCATACCCTTCTAAGTTATACATCGTTATCTCTTCTTTCTATATATTTATTTCTGTTAGAATTATAATATCTATTTTGCCTTCACATTGTTTGATTAATACTTGTAGCTCACTGAAGTTTTTTCGTAATGATCGTATATTTAAATGTACCAAGTTTATTTGTTTATTTGATTTTATATAATCACTCCATTCTTTTATGTCTTCGTACCTCTTATAATCTATATCATTTGTTACTGCAGAAAATATTTGCGAGTTGAATTTTAAAACTGATATTTACTCTGGTCTGTACGCGCACCGATTAGTCACCGGGTTTACGTACCTCCGATCTCGTCCGTATGCACTGACCGGTTGACGTCATCCTTTGGCTGCTGGCAGTTATTATCTATTCCTTTCAACAACTCGTCAATCTTACTCTCGCTGAAGATGGAGTGTATTTTTCTTTCGCTGTCATTTTTGCGGACCAAAATTTTAGAATTCTGCACCCAAATATATTTGAATTTTCCTTTGAGGGCTGTCTTAGTAGCTTTGAATAAGTGCCTCATGTAGCTTGATAAGTTTTCATTAATATAGATATAATCCGTATTGCCCTTGTTACAAATGTCTTTATTGGCGAGGCGCGTTCGCTTCTGTTTTAGCCAACTATCACGCGCACGGCGTGTGCGCAGCGTCACGATAATAGGGCGCGCCCGGTTAACGGTTTTTGCTCCTACCGTCTTAATTTCCTCTACCTCGTCATAATTCAAATTCAATTTCTCCGCAAAAATTTTTACTGTCTCTTCCGTAGTTTTACTTTCTATCTGGTTAAGTCCAACTATTTCCACATTTCTTTCTCTCTCTTTCTGCTCCAAATACATCAGTCTTTCTTCAAACGCTTTGTTAGTAATCTCCAAATGCTTATTCCTTTGTTCTAAAGCAGTAAGCTTACGCTCTGCTTTCTTTTTAAATTCAAACATCTCCTGATACTGTTCAGCGTAGAAGTCTACTGTGCTTGTTAGCTCTGCTAGTGTTTTCTGGATGGTAAACAAAACCTCCAATTTCTGATTGACCTCTCCAAGGACACTCTCAACGGATGCTTTACTTACGTCCACATTGATTTTTGGGGCTTCCTCTACCCTTGGACTGCCCTGCCTTAAGCAATCCTCACACTTTTCTTGCTGCATGAACGCTTTTAGATTTTTCACACACTTTTTATGATATACGGCTTCACAGGAGCCTTTACATGTTATCACATCTCCACCCGACATTGATACAAAAAGTTTACATTTCCTACACTGCACCATCTTGAGTATTTTTACTATTTAGTTAAGCACCTATACTTTGTAGAAATACGTAATCAAAAAAGGTAATTCGTAACGGCCGGCGGTCGCGGAGGAGTGCAATTTACACATCCGAACACTGAGCGCGTGCGCTCGGAACTCAATGATATGTTAATCTGTCAGTTAGAACTATCAGGCACTTGTAAGACAAAACATACTATCTGACAGAAGTAACTAGCAGTAGGCTATCTGGAACTTATCAGCAAGCAGTGAGACGGGAACTTAAATTATTAAATAGTACCTGGACCACCGAACTTCGCTCTATAATAGCCGCCTCAACATTAAAATATCATCGGGTGAGCAAGCTATGCTCCCCGCCAACAGATGGCGCTGTAGCTTTTTGTCTAAAACGCAAATACTTAAAAACACGGGGAAAACTAATTTTCCCAGACATGAAACCTAGCTAGATCGATTTTTCGCCCCTAAAAACCCCCGTATGGTAAATTTCATCGAAATCGTTATAGCCGTTTTCGAGAAACCTATTACAAATATATATATATATATATACATACAAATATTGCTCGTTTAACATTACAACTTTTCTCATTAGTTATCATAACTACTTGAGGTGAGCTCCCGTTTCAAGCGAGGTAATTTTACAGTGAACGCGGACACTTTAAAATTAAAGAGCAAAAGTTTGAAGAATATGATACGGTGGATTGGTATGGGCCAGTATTTTATGTAGGTAATACTTCTGAGTTCTTTCAAATCCACTGCTTTACAGCATTTGTGAGGCCCTATCGCCCACAGAACCTTACCATACCCTACTTTCCTTACGATACTACTTAAGGATTTTTTGAGCATAAAGATCTGAGCAAGAAACGTCTTAATAACCAAAATTTTTGCAATGACAATTTTAGAATGAAAATGAAAAAAATGAAATGATTTGATTTTTGATTTGATATGAAATGATTTTTTTTTCTATTCAGCAAATCACTCGAATAAATATTATATTCTTCAAAGCCAGATTAGGTACTTTATAAATTCTGTGGTACTAAAAATCAATTTATTCATTGCGGTTTCAGATCGATTTTAAAACAGACTCCTTTTTAATTACGTTCATACCTATCGTAAACGTAGTTTATCACAGTCATCGTATCTGGATCCTTCATGTAAACCAGTTTAATGTAAATTCCACTGATTGTGGTCATGGGTTTTCCTCCAGGCTATGCTTATAGCTTCTAATGGTTTAGATGCATTTCAAACGAACATGTTTAGATATCGGTTTGATGCTAATTCCAATATGACCTCGATATGTCTGATCACAAACGTAATCTTTGTTATTTTTTTATGGTATTATCAACGGTTTACTAGATCTATATAGGCCAATTAACACAAAATCAGAGTGAATTCACTCGTCGCAGAGCATGATCCACCATGTACTGAAGAGGCGCGGCTACCAGCTTGGCGCACCGCGTGGCGCGGCGCACCGGTCTCGTATCTCTCCTTCTTTTCATACATTTTGTATGCAAGTGCATGTGCCCGCTCAACACAGGCTTTCATACAAAATGCGCAAGCAAACTACTAACTATTTACAATAAATCATTATATTAGTATCACAATTATGGATTTTTTCTATTTAATTATCATAAGTTATACAATAATATATTTTTTATGTACCTACATGTTATATTAGGTTATGAATTTATAACTAACTTACTGCGATTTTTTACACCTACATAAGAAAGTGATTAAGACTAATTAGTTGCGACAGCTGTGGCGTGAATAAGGTAATAAATTAGCGACTGATGGATGAATAAAAAACCGGTCAAGTGCGAGTCGGACTCGCGCGCCGAGGGTTCCGATATACCTATAGTATTTTTGGAAGCAATAAAGTCCATTTTCAGGACCGCAAAACTAAATTTGTTTGTAAAGGTTTTTTGCAGATTTCTGAAAAACTGTGCAACTTAGAAAGATCGTTTTATTTTTGCTGTAAAGTTTATATAAACTTCTGTCAACTGTAATTAATTCAGATTTTTCCTTACTCAAACTTCGGAGATAAGGGGGGGGGAATGGTATTTTTCTTGACATTTTTCATCATAACTTTAAAACTAAGAAATTTAAAAAAATACAAAAATATATTTTAAAATGTACAAGTAAAGCCCTTTCATATGATACCCCACTCGACCTAGTAGCGACAATTTGAAATTTGGCCCCCCCTATTTTGGCCCCCTTTATATTAATAATCATACTTTTTTCAAAATTTTTTCTTGTGCAATTAAGTTGGGCAACTATATTCTAAAACTATTCCAAATTTCAGGTTGATAGCATAAGTGGTTGCTGAGATATAGAGGTGTGACAGACAGACGGACAGACAGAGCGGCACCATAAGGGTTCCTTTTTTTTACCATTTTGGTATCGGAACCCTAAAAAATAAACAGATAAGAAATTTTATTAATAAAATTTGTTAACCTGAGTACAAAAATAAGTTTGTGTTTTCAAAAATTTAAATTCTGCACTTAGTTCAAAGCCAAAATATGTACGTTGGCGTGACAATAATTTACATCACTTAAAATAATTGTAGCTTTCTTTCAATACAAGGAATTAATTAATTTACAGTCCAACGTGCTATGTTGGTAATTATTTACATGCTACATAAATCCTAATTGATCATGTTGGCTCTTACTTATTAAAGTTAATCCAGACTCAGACAGAAAGTGTTATGCCAATGTTACAAACTTTTAATAAATTCTTTGTGTCAATGATATATCCAAACACCAACTAAAAATATTCATCTCTCCAAATATCGCCACTACTGCTATGTTATGAAAATGTTACAAAATTTTAATCAATTCCTTGTTTTTCTTAGCGTCAATGATACATAAAAAAGTAAATCCAGAATCCGACAGAAAATAGTATGCCAATGTTACAAAAATTGAATAAATTCCTTGTTTTTTTTTGTGTCAATGATATATAAAAAAAAGAATCCAGACATACAGAAAGTTTTATGCCAATGTTACAAACTTTTAATAAATTCTTTGTGTCAATGATATATCCAAACACCAATTAAAAATATTCATCTCTTCAAATATCGCCACTGCTATGGCGTCATCTGATGCCTCACACAGATCCTCGTTAGTACTTACTTACAGGTGGAGGGGCACAATGGAAAGGAGAGCAAATACGCCATGCGCCATGTTTTTTGAGGGGATTCCATAATCACAGTGCTTTAGCAACTGGTTTGTGAAGCCCCATCTTACCATGTTTTCTCTTTAAATGCGGTGAAAATGCGGTATGCACCAAAACATTTATTCCACTGACCAAGAGATAAAGTCCAGTGTTGACATTCCAAAACAACTAGCCTGTATCACTATCAGTCCGAAACTTTCAAGGTTGTGTAATTTATTAACAACTTTGCTAATGTAAATCTTTGTAAAAATGGTAAAAATTATGTTTCTTTTTTCATTTCAGTGGCAAACGTGGCTTATCTTTGGAGAAGCTGTCGACTCGTGCACGGTTCTGCGCATACGCTATGTACGCTTTCGGGGTGCCAACCACACTGACCATCATCATGGGAGCACTGGAATTCTCCGGGCTTCCTGCTCATCCTCTTCTGCCAAACATAAAACACCAGGGATGTTTTTTGTATGGTTAGTAAAATAGCTATCTTTTAGGTAGTTCATGAAACGAATGAATGAAAAAAAACCGGCCAAGTGCGAGACGGACTCGCGCACGAAGGATTCCGTACCACTAAGTTTAAACACCGTAAATTTGCGCGAGTATGACACGCCCTTTACCAGTTTTATTATTTGTTGTTATTCTATAGCTTGTGCACTACAAACGAAACAATTTTCACGCTTGTATGTGTTCCCGTTTGAATCACAATAGAGCTAAAAGAAAAAATCTATCGCAAATCACCTAAAAACACGTTATTAGTAGGGAGAGGGGTCCCCCTTCATTTTCATTTTTATTATTTATTGTTATAGCGGCAATAGAAACATATAATCTGTGAAAATTTTAACAACGGTTCATGTCATTTAGCCCGCTGCCAGACAGACAGACAGTCAGACCGACAGACATCGGAGGCATATTAATAGGGTCTCGTTTTTCACCCTTTGGGTAAGGAACCCTAAAAGATAAAATGCACACAATAATAAAAAAATGTTTTGTTTATGTATAGATTTTGTATAAGATCACTTTCATCACTCAAATGCATTAATACCTAAATCTCTTAAAATGTCGGATATTTATCTAATTTAAAGTTAAAAAGAAATATATTGTAATCCTACTAATCCTACTACGAGTAATATTATAAACGCGAAAGTTTGTAAGTATGGATGTATATTAAATTTGTTACTCTTTTACGTAAATACTACTGAGTGGATTTCAATGAAACTTGGCACACATATAGGTTAGATCCTGGAATAACACATAGGCTACTTTTTACCGCGGAAAAACACTTCATTTCTACGGGAAAACGCATTTAATGCGGTTGAAACTGCAGATTCTGCGCAGACGAAGTCGCGGGCACCAGCTTGTCATTAATAATAATATGTAATATTACCCAATTTAAAATAATGATGCCAAAATGTACATCCTTCTGTGAGCAATTTAAAGTTTTCTTAGTTATTCTTCAATGATCAGTAAGTGTTGCCGATTATGCGAATAGAAAACGAAGTTGTTTTACGTCGAATATTTTTTTCTCAATTAACCAATACGATAGAGATTCCTTTGATTTACTTGTTCACATAAAATTCATCAGTTTCCCTTTTCATTTTTCAGGAAAAAGCAAACTTCTCTACTTGTACGGACCAATAGTAGCGCTTTGCGTTGCAAACATGGTGTTCTTTATTTTAACTGCTTTGAAGATAGCTCAAATCAAGCAACAAACATCCGTCCTCAAATCTAAGGAGAGCACAACACATGATCAGCAGAGAAACGAACAACAAAGGTGAGACAAAAAAAAAATCCACTTCAAACAATTTTGGCTATGGTTTGTTATATTCGCTATATTTTCGAGTTGATAAAACCAAAATCTGTCAAAGTTGCGTTCATCTGAAGCAAATAGGTTTAGTCTGGACATAGTTGTACCAATATCCACATCATATGTGTCCTCCCATACCCATACATACCCGTGGGTGTCGTAAGAGGCGGCTAAGGGTTAACTGGAGGATGGGCAGCAGCATCCTCCTTTATATCTTACATCTTATCTACTGCGGTCACCTACAACTGCGGTCCATGGTGCCAGCCGTAACGCTAACAAGCGAGGTGACTATGGTACTTCCCCTCCACATTTTTCCAGCAAAAGCTAGAATTCTGGAGGGAGCTCCCTGTCCTGTAGTGGACGTTTTATGGGATGTTATGATGATGTGTCCTCAGGGTAAGCCTATCGTTAGTAAAAAAAACCGGTCAAGTGCAAGTCAGACTCGCGCGCCGAGGGTTCCGATATACATTAGTATTTTTAGAAGCAATAGAGTCCATTTTTAGAAACGCCAAACTAAATTTGTTTGTAAAGGTTTTTGGCAGATTTGTAAAGAACGGTACTATTTAGAGACATTATTTTATTTTTCCTGTAATATCTAAATAAACGTCTATACACTGTAATTCATTCAGATTTTTCCTATCGCAAACTTCCGAGATAAGGGGTGGGGGGGGTGGGGGGAATAGTATTTTTTTATGATTTTTTCATCATTTACCTTGAGAACTAAGAATCATAAAAAAAAAATTATGTATAAGTAAAGCCCTTTCATATGATACCCCACTCGACCTAGTAACAACAATTTAAAATTTTGACCCCCCCCCAATTAGGGCCCCCCTTTATCATAATAATAATAATATTTGTATTAATCTTTCATTTGCAATAAAGTTGGGCAATCATATTCTAAAACTATTCTTAATTTCAAGTTGATTGATAGCTTTAGTACTTCCTGAGATAATAAGGTGTGACAGACGGACTGACAGACAGACAAAGTCGCACCATAAGGGTTCCTTTTTAACCATTTTGGTATCGGAACCCTAAAAATGTAGATATCAAATTGTTGCGAAGCCATCCAAAAGTCAGAAAATTTTTAGAGAAAATAAATCGTGATTCAGTAATCCAATCCAAATCCACATTGTCGTTACAAATAAAGTCTTTATTCCAAATTCGGAGTCTAAATCGGCATACATTGCTGGTTGAAGTATGGATATTGGAATTAACAGAACCAAGATTCCCAGCAATGTATGTCGAATTAATCATTAGATTTAATGAGGTATGATTGCGGCTTTATCCTACAATAGCTAAGCACGACAGTCTGTTCTTAGGACCTTGTTAATGTTAAGACAATCTTTACCCTTCAAATTCTATAGATATCTTTTGGTGTAATTCAAGCAATTTTAAGCTTCTTAGTTTGACTTCCAGACTTCTTCTCTACGTGAAACTCTTCGCCGTGATGGGAATCAACTGGTTGCTGGAAGTTATCAGCGCGCTGTACCCTGAAGCCAACAGCTTCTGGCGGTATACCGACGCTTACAATGTACTCATCGGGCTGATTATCTTCATCATCTTCGTCTGCAAGCGCAAGATCTTCCGGCTTATGAAGAAGAGGTTCGTTACCTGATAGGTAGCTAATAGTTTTATGTTTATTGCAAAGATTGCAAAGATTATTTAGATGTGAAAAGACCTGTCAAACGGTTGCAAATCCATTCAAGCTTTTTGTGGTTTATCACAGAAACACACACCTAGTAGTTTTTTGTCGTATGTCTTACTTAATTTACACATGCTTAGTATTTCAACATATATAATTTTACGTATTGATGCAAAGGTTACTAGAAAAAAAAGTAAAATTAAATAAAGGAATTAAAATTCTGCCCAGGCTCGAAGAACGCCTCCGAAGACCAAACGACAACGAAGGAATGAGACAAATGAGTACAAGAAACAAGGATAGAACCAACTGGAGAAACTGCCAGAATCAAAGAGCAAGTCTTGACACAATAAGATCGTCACTTGGTGTCGACACTGACAGCATTAAAACTAAAACTACACAATGTTGATAAGAAACAGTGGAAATTTCTAGTCAAATAATTAAAGACAATTAAAAAGACATATCTAGTGAGTGTTCTAATGGTGCGTGACATTAGAGAACAAAAACTCGTTGACTTAGTTTTAAGTGAATGAAGGTTGAAAATGCATTTTAAAACTCTAAGATAGGAAGAAGAGAGAGAGAGAGTAATATAAAACAGATAAAGAAAATAGAAAAAAGGATACAGATGTGTCATCTTTATAAACACAAACACGTTGCAGGAGGAGTGAAGAAAAATATCTTAAAGGTATAAAAGGAGTGTCACGGAAATCTAATAAAAATAACATGGGCACAGGATTTTTACAGCACAGATTTAAGTACTCAAACAAACTAACAGGGAAAACGCTAAGTTTTACTAATTTGCAACATAAGATTTGGGTACTTCAAACATAACATAATCAAGTCGAAAAGCTTTTAGTAATAAGAAAATATAAAACATAACAAGTAAAAAGATTAATCAGAAAGGTTACTAATGAAACTAGTGACCCTGATTTTACCTTTACGTACGTCACGCTTTCAACGGTGCAGGCTTTATAAGAAGAATACGGAATAAACAAAAAGAGAACTAATAATTTAAAAATACCTTCTACTTCATTCTTATTAAGCATGGTATCGTACTTCTGCTACAAAGTAACTACCTAAAAATTCAAACTGCCGAATTCAAGTTTATAATAATAAAACTCGTAACTTTGATAAATGATTGCTTTCCAGATCAGAAAAACCATCTCGCGCACTATCACCACTCATTACTAAATCAACAACCGTTTCATCTTCTCACTGACCTTGACGATGGTGACCATTCGAAACTTGAAAGGTTAGATGCACGTCAGAATGATCATTCAGAATGACGTCATTAAAACCTTGGTATTTGGGCTCCATATAAGCATGATGTTCTTCTTCGTTCGTTTACGCCACCTATACCTTAATAAAACTAACTTTCATAACTTTTGCTTCTATTTGTGTAGTTCTTTTATAGTTTTTCGGGATTCACTAATAAGCTTTTATCAATCTGGTGACAAATAAATATGGAACATTTACTGATAAGTCTGAATAGACTGGGTAACGGATATTTTGCATGATGCAGTGATGTTTCAAGCAATAAATATTTCGCTATTTGCATATTTTATATCAATTTATTGAAATTAGTGCGTAATGTTTTGGGATTGTATTTTTTGTATAAGTTCGAATTATGCCTGTGGAAGTGAAGGTTGCGTTTATTTCTGTTTTTATTTATATAGTGGTTTACAATGCTTATGTGATGTAGATCTTTGATATGCTCTAGAATACGTATTTTTTACTTAATTTACATGAAATTGATTCACTTTTCTTAATGACCTCTCTTTGAATGTAGAATTGTTGATTAAATGTTTAATGACAGAATATTTATCATAAATAATTCTTGCTGGATCACATCAAACATACTGTCAATTTGGCTTCACGTAATTTCTTGTTGATGTATATTTATCTCAATTTGACAGGTACAGGCAGCTAAGAGGAGACTCAATGTCAAGAACAGCCACTGCTTCTTCTCGCACTGTGTCGAGTCGAGATGATATAAGAATGAGTTCCGTCAAGAATACAAACAGCACTGGACCGTAATCGAAGAAATTCAGGAACATAAAGATAACAAAGAAACTATAAAATAAAATAGCACAACCAAAGAAAATTCCATGTACTTTCGTGTTTGAATCTCTGACTACATAATCACGTTACATAGAATTAATATTTGTTGCATTTAGTGCCCGATTCATCAAAACTGTGGTCGGCAATATAGCATTCTGAAACTACATGGGCCTTGTACGAGCCCGATCGTACATTAATTTTTAGCCGACGCGGCGCCCTACTTTTGCCTAATGTAGCATTAAATTATTAGTGTTCAATAAATCATTTACGCGACAACACGCCTTTTTGACTTTTACTTGTGCACTCAAACTACCAACTAACTAAAAGGAGTACGGGCTTACTCTGGCTCGTACATCCTTTTTGGTCCTTCGATCTTGTGAACTGTTAGTGTTGTGTAACTACTGTGATTGCGGATCGGTACATTGGCCATCCACCAGCGGATATCACCAGTGTATTGAGAAGTCGCACGTCATCACAGTGTGTTTGCACGCACTGACATAACTGCTTCAGGACCCTTACTACGGCAAGGACTTGGAGATAACGGAAGACTGTGGAACCTACGGCCTTCAATCAACTAACGAACCAGATTGGGTAAACTACCTAACTTAACATGTCAACTGAACAAAACGCCGAAAAATCTCCTTCTTTGGAGCAAATGGCAGCTGAGCTATTTAACAAACTTTTGGAGAAGCAAGGACATTGTTTCGACAACATTTTTCGACTGGTGACTAACTACAAGAAGGACAGCTCGTCGAGAAAAACTCTTAGCTACCTAACTGAGCGTCTTGATAACTTAGACGCCTTCTGGACGGAGTTTGAAAGCAACAACGGAGTCCTGTGCAAAAGCACGGACAAAACTGATAAATACTTTACTGAAAACACTTTTGAACGAACTAAAATATTGTACGAACAAACTAAAATGGATATCATAACCAGGAAACTTCAACTTTTGGAAAACGCTGCTCCACCTTCAGCTGAACGTCCCGAAGAGCAACCTGGAAGGTCATCGCACCAACAGGAAACGGCAGCAGCTGCAGCAGGGCCTACGCCAGAACAAAAAAATCTCTTAAAACAACAAATACAAAACTTCAACGCGTTCGCACACGCTACATCTAAAATCAAATATGATAAAATAATAGAAAAGTGGGAATTGGAAGACAACCTTAAAAATCTACAAAGTAAATGGGACGCAATAGACAAAATTCACTGGAAAATAGACTTTGAACTAACGGGAGAAGATAGAGAAAACTACAAAAAGGAATATAAAGTACACGAGGCAAGATATGATGCCATAAAAAAGAACCTAAACTTGAGACTTTGGACCGGTGCTCATTACGACAAAACCACACCAAAAATGGAAATTCCTGAATTTTCCGGTAACTACAACCAATGGATTTCATTTCGTGACCTATTTACTGAAACTATCGATCATAACCCACTACTAACTAAATCTCAAAAAATGCAGCACCTTAAAACTAAACTCAAGGGTGAAGCAGAGAAGTTAATTCAACATCTTTCTATCAGCGCTGAAAACTATGACGCAGCCTGGAAGATAATTCAGCATCGCTATGAAAATAAACGTCTTTTATTTTCGTCCTACGTCAACGCACTTCTCAACATACCTAACATTCAAATCCCGTCGGCTCAAAACATAAAGAAGCTACACGACACCTTATTAGAATGTTTGAATGGACTGCACAGCTTGGGCCTCGGTATAGAAACGTGGGACCCGCTATTAGTTCACCTACTCCTACCGAAACTCGATTCTACTACATATGCGGACTACATTCAACACCTGACGAACCCACGGGAACTACCTGACCTCCAAGAATTCATCGATTTTCTGGAAGCGAAGTTTATGGCTTTTGAAGCTATAAAACAAACTCAAAATCAACAAAAAACTACTTCGTTTTCAACTCAACCAAGCCAACGATTCAACTTTAAATCAGGCGAACAAAAGTCGATGAACTTTAAGAAGTCAGATAAGTGGTCTAAGTCATACCATGCTGCTATCAAAATATGCCCACTTTGCAATAAGGATCATGTTTTGATGTATTGCAAAAACTTCCTAAGCATGAGTGCGAAAGAGCGAAACGACACTGCGGCAAAACTACGTGTTTGCAAAAATTGCTTGTATAGCCACGGTAAACAACAATGCACTTCGAAGAAAACGTGTAAATTATGCAATAAAGGTCACCACACACTACTCCATGTGGACCAACAAAATAACTCACAATCAACTAACATGCCGCCGCCCCTACCATCAAACTCGAGAGCCAGCCACTGCGTGAACTCTGAAAACCAAGAAGTTTTACTCACAACCGTGCAAATAATGGTGAAAAACTTAGAAGGCGACTACATAACTTTACGCGCTCTTTTAGACCAAGGTTCTCAGGTCACCCTTATAACTGAGAACGCAGCACAGCGACTTAGACTACAACGTCGAAAAATGAGCGCCGTGGTCACTGGCATCGGGGCAGCCCTCGGTAACTGCAAGGGTCTACTTACACTGGAATGTAAATCAATCCACTCCGATTTTACATTCGAAACTGAAGCTCTCATCATGAAAAAACTTATAAATAACTTACCTAACTCAACAATAAAAACTACGAAATGGGACTATCTACAAAACCTAAAACTAGCTGACCCGGACTACAACGTGCCCGGTCCAATCGACATTTTACTTGGCGCTGATATTTACTCAAAAATTATCGATGAGGGTGTCCTACGGCGTGACCTTAACTCACCGGTAGCCCAGCATACCAAGCTGGGGTGGATTCTCAGCGGCAGCGTCAAAACTTTCAACTGTCTGGTCACACTGAACGAACTAGACTCCATAACTAAGTTCTGGGAAACGGAAGAAATCTCTACCCAGAGCGAAAAAACTAACGCAGAAGACTTCTGTGAACAAAACTACGTTGAAACTACAGAGCGAATGAACACGGGCCAGTACGTCGTCAAAATGCCCTTGAAACCTGATTTTGGCGAAAAGCTCTAGAGAGGAAAATGGCAAAAAAGGAAAATTTCGCTAAACTTTACAAACAATTCATAGAAGAATATATGGATATGGGCCATATGATTCCAGCCGCCAAATCAGCCAATAACCAAATTGAAGCCTTTCTACCACACCATGGGGTCCAAAAGGAAGGGTCAACGACCACCAAATTAAGGACTGTCTTCAATGCCTCAATGCCCTCTACCTCAAAATACAGCCTCAACGATCTGATGGAGAAGGGCCCTAACTTACAAAAAGACATTTTAACGCTGATCCTTACATGGCGAACCTATAAGTACGCTCTAACAGCGGACATCGAAAAAATGTTCAGAGCGATCTACCTACATCAAGATCAACAAACTCTACAAAAGATCATCTGGCGCTTTTCACCAAACGAACCACTAAGAGAATGGCAACTTACCACTGTCACCTACGGGATGAAAGCCGCGCCTTTCCTGGCCATGCGCACTTTACAACAATTAGCCAGCGATGAGGGGCACGCATACCCAGAAGCTGAAAAGGCATTGAGAACACAGTTTTACATGGATGACGTCATTACGGGCCACCACACTATTGAAGGCGCAAAAATACTGCAAAACCAACTCTACTGCTTATTACAAAGAGGTGGTTTCACATTACGCAAGTGGGCGAGCAACGAACCGGCAATACTCGATCAGCTAACTGAAGAACAAAAGAGCTGCGAGCATGTATTTAATTTCAAGCAAGACGAACCAACTAAGACGCTTGGACTGGGCTGGAACACGAGCAAAGACGTTTTTTGTTTTTCTATGTCGCTACCACCGACTAATAAAACAACATACACCAAACGTTTGTTATTGTCAGAAATAAGCAAGATATACGATCCTCTCGGCTGGGTGGCGCCTGTAACGGTTAAAGCCAAACTTCTGTTCCAATGCGTCTGGACCAACAACATCCAATGGGACGAAAATGTTCCTGCAAAAGTGGCTAAAGAATGGGAGACATTACGCAACGACCTTGTAAACATAAAACAAATATCTATACCTAGATGGATCAACGTAACGTCGCAAGCGATCGAACTGCATGGATTTTGCGACTCGAGCGAGAAGGCATACGCTTGTGCCCTTTATAGCCGAACTATCAACGAAGCCGGTAACTACGTGATTACTCTACTCGCTGCGAAAACAAAGCTGGCGCCACGGGCCACGAAGACCAGTCTCCCACGTCTGGAGCTTTGTGCGTCGTTACTTCTTACAAAACTATTAAAGAAAGTAAAGGCCGCTCTCCACAACTACCAACTCATAATTAACTGCTGGACAGATTCCCAGGTGGTGCTGGCCTGGCTACAAGGGTCTAGCACTAGATGGGATCGCTATATAACGAACCGCACTGTCCAGATAATAAACGTCGTACCTGCAACCCAGTGGCACTACGTAAACACGAAAGAAAATCCAGCTGATTGCGCAACACGAGGCCTCCATCCGTCTCAACTACTTACCTACAGCCTGTGGTGGCATGGAACTCAGTGGCTAACGTCAAAAAACCTAAAAAAAGAGACAAAAACATTTACAACTGATAAAGAACGAGATTTCGAATGTTATGCAATTAAATCACCTAACTGTGGCGGTGAAATAACAAAACGACTCATCGAGCGCTGCGGTAGCCTGACACGTGTCGTACGATGCCTCGCATGGGTGTTACGTTACAAAACAATACTACGCCATCGGACTGGATTATCTGGAACAAACTTATCACTACGTGAACTTGATAATGCGACGACGCTTCTTATCAGGAACGTACAACACGAGTACTTTAATGACGAAATTGAAAGTATCAAGAAGACAGGAACAGTCAAACTAAAGAGCAAACTTCTGAACTTAACACCCTTCCTGAACGATGAAGGCATCCTGAGGGTCGGGGGGCGCTTAAATCTGTCCTCCCTTCCTGAAAAGGCTAAACATCCAGCTATCCTACCCCATGAAGGTCGCCTCACTACACTTGTAATCGAGCACGCACACAAACAAACGCTGCACGGAGGCGCTCGAGTTACACTAGCGCAAACCAGACAACAATATTGGATAATAGGCGGAAATAGAGCAACAAAATCCGTCCTACGTTCATGCGTTAGATGCCACCGATTCAAACCTATTAAAAGTGAACAATTAATGGGAAACTTACCTGCCGTGAGAGTGACTCCGTCTCGTCCATTCTCCCACACTGGAGTCGACTACACTGGCCACGTGGACGTCAAACTAAACCGTGGGAGAGGGGTAAAAACAAACAAAGGATACATCGCCATCTTTATTTGCATGGCCACCAAAGCGGTCCATATTGAACTTGTATCGGATCTCAGCTCACAAGCATTTATAGCAGCCCTTAAACGACTATGTGCTAGAAGAGGCACACCTAAATACATCTACTCCGATAACGGAACCAACTTTAAAGGTGCCGCCAGATTACTGCACGAAGAATTTCAACAATACGAAACGATGACATCTCCAGAATTCTTCAGTGCTTTGAACGAACTTCATATCGAATGGGCCTTCCTAGCTCCCCGTTGGGCATCAGCAGCTGGAGTTTGGGAGGCAGCAGTAAAGTCGATGAAGTGCCATCTGATGCGTGTCATGGGTGACCAGAAATTGGACTTCGAACAACTAACTACGTTGCTAGCTCAAATAGAAGCCTGCATGAACAGCCGTCCGCTTTGCCCACTCACAGAAGATCCTGAGGACTTACAAAACATCAAAGACATCTACGAGTTGTTGTATGTCAGAGCACGCATTACATCGACATACTTACTGCTGGAAGTTCACATACCACTGACAAGTGACGATGAGTATAAGATCTACCGACCAATCGCTCTGCCAATGAACATAGTAAACCAGCAGTATACGTCAGTTATACTTAGTACGTCATACATTGCTATCTACCTAAAGAGCAATGTATATCTACCCCTAGAAGATAGAGACTTGGATCACTGCACACAGCCTAGTGAAGGACGCTACATTTGTAATACGATCCATCCAATAACTAGCCTTCGAAGCCGGCACGCACCCTGTGAAGCACAAATACTAAATCAACAAACTAATTTGCAATGTAACACACAAACAAAAACATGCGTGAACAGCTGGATAAAACTGAACAAACAAAATAGATGGCTTTATTTATGCTGCAATTCATGTCAGGCAAGAATATTGTGCGAGAACAGGATTTCAACAATCAAATTAACAAAAGTTGGCATACTAGACCTGGAAGAAGGATGCCTACTTCAGAGCGACGATACCACTGTCTTCGCCTACAATCACTTTGGGAACAAAATAAAAATCAATCTCGATATTCCAGAGATAACAGACCCGAATCTACACTTCAGCAACGACTACCCAACGTTCAACTTGAGTGGACTTCAGACCTTAACAACGACAAACACAGAAGAAAGCCATCGCGAGTTGGACGCGAAACTGAAACTACTCAAAGAACGAGAAAAACTACCGGCTAACCTAAGCTCCCACGACATTCACCAATATTCAGTCCTTTATTTGGTGGTGGGAGGACTCCTGTTATCCGCTATATACGTTGCATACAAACGTTACAAAGGCAGGCATACTAATGGTAATGGCACAGCGATGCAACCCCAACCTCAACAACAACCCCAACCACAACATCAACCACAACATCAACCACAACGACGCGAACGCCGTGACGTCGAGCGACAACCACCGTAAATCATTGAGATGTCAACCCGAGCCAGCAACTGCGACGTGTGCCCACCACGCAAAAAGCCACATAGGAGATTTAGCTTTAGTTCAACTTGTTAACTTTAAATTCTAACAAAAACTTAAAATTCATCCCTTACTTTCTTGCCCTCCCAGCATGTACGAGCCCGATCGTACATTAATTTTTAGCCGACGCGGCGCCCTACTTTTGCCTAATGTAGCATTAAATTATTAGTGTTCAATAAATCATTTACGCGACAACACGCCTTTTTGACTTTTACTTGTGCACTCAAACTACCAACTAACTAAAAGGAGTACGGGCTTACTCTGGCTCGTACAGGCCTAAACAAAGCATGACTCTTATACGACTGACATTGAATTTGATGTATGGTCTTAGGTCATTGTTTTCTCGTAGTTATTAAACATAATATGCGGGTGTCATCTCCAATCGCAGTTTTGCGGTTTTGGGTATAGTATACATACTTATTCAGATTGATATAATGTATTTAAAATTACTATTGTTCAAAACATAAAGTTATTTCGTTTCTTTACATGTCATTGCGTAAACTATGAGGAGATTTCATGTCTGTTTTGTTTGTTTATACAACGTGTATATTTTTATTAATGTGTTTGGGATATAAGTATACAAACTGTATTCTAACACTTTAGTTGGTTTGGCTACTATCAGTCTATTTATATTAACTGCTGGACAAACATCTTAATAGGCAAATATTTAAGTTCTAGTTTGTTCCGCAGAACCATCAAATTAATTTAGGTTCTAGAATCCGTAATTATTCTTATTTATGAATATGACGGAGAGCCCAGTGGTGATAACGTGTCTGTTTGTATTATGTTTGCTACCAATTCAATTCCTTTAAATTTTTGTAACATTATAGCCGCATGGTGGGTTCTGTGTATGTTCCGTCAAAAAACATTAATGAAAATGGGAACAATACTATAATGAGAAGTCATGAGGTTAATGTAAACTTAAGTTAAATTCATTGTTCCTGTATATGGCCAGGCAGCAAGATTTTCTACTTAGCGTAGATAAACTATTTACCTCATTTTATACGTCTCTCTATCTTTAATTAGATTGTAAGCGTACATTATTATAAATTGTATTAGCATAATTTGTGTAAGAACATGTACCGTCGTATGTTCGGAGACGTTTCTCAAACTGAGCATGTGACACTACTTATTTTATTGTTTGAAGCGGTAATAAAATCAATATTATTGTACCATTTTTGTTGCATGTATGCTATAAAAATTTCAATATAAAATAACAAAATGAGCTATTAAATAAATTTGGTAAGACTGTGTGGTGATGGTAAAGAATCGTACCAACCCATAGTTCTATCCGTGGGTGTCATAACAGGCGACTTAGGGATTGTAAACAAGAGGAAGAGCAGCAGCGTCCTTCTGTGTATCGTACCATCTCGACACCAGCAACCGCGGTCAATGGTGCCAACCGCCACGCTGACAAGCGTGGTTACTATGGTACAGTCAACAGCACGTCAGTAGAAACACTTTAGACTCTATGACATGGTAAAAGAGTTTCAAATGTTTCCACTGACGTGTTCTCCACATTGTTCCAGCAAAATTTGCCAAATTATCAAATTCTTAGTCCCGTACCCTGTCGTGTATTGGAAGTTTCATGGGATCTTATGATGGTTCTTAGCCGACTGTAGTGAAGCCCAAACGAAGAGTAATCTAATGTGTATTTAAAAAACAAAATTTAGGATTCAGTTTTAATGTGAAAAATATGTTATTCATGAATGAAAAAGCTAACGCTTTCAAAGATATTGTATAAGTATTTTACACAATTTGAAGGATTTTTAACTGAAAACCGATCTCAAATTAGTTTATGTGTAGAAATAAAAAATACTGTTTAACTTGGCTATAAGATTTTCACGATGTTATTCTAGATGTATTCATTTAATAATTAAGTCAATTAGGTTTTCACAAAGTGATCGTACACATGTATCTTTTAAAGTTTTATAATTTTCATAATGAAGATTGATTTATTATTAAATAAACTATAAATCCTTGTAAGGGATGATGGCAAGCGATCCTATATTTCTGTACTTACTCGGGTGCGTCCAGATCTGGCAAATATGCGCATTACACGAGCATTTTGTGTTCGTATTGCTGCTCTAGCGCCACCAGCGCGCGGTTCTCGTGCAAGCTACGCGCCGCGTGCGAACGGCGCGCGAGCGGTTTGCGCGCTACACCCCCCGCCTATTAAAAATGAACGCGCGCAGATAGCAAGCCGCGCGCGCACACTATAAGCGTTGCACGAATTGCGCTGAAGAGGCGCACTGAACAATTGCAATAACAGCACGCGAGCGGCTCGCGTGCAGCTTGTGTAATGCGCATTCTCCAGATCGAGACGTATCATCTGCAATTGTTGGACAGTCGGCAATTGGGTTATGACAGCTCTAGCAGATCACTGACAAGGTGAGGCGATGACCGTCACTGATGAAGTATAGAAACTTCATCCGTAATGACCGTTGAAAACAGCCGACGACAGCCGCGCGCAACCGTCAACGACCACCGGCGTCTTCCGAAGACAGCTGCGCGCGACCGTCTGTGACCGTTGACGACCGCCAACGACTGGCGCCAACGGTCGTCGAGAGTCGTGTGCGGCTGTTGTCAGCAGTCGTCGACGGTCATCAGCATCGTCGCCTCACATTTCCGCTTGTAGAAGCACTTAGGTTAAGTCAAATTCCCAAGTTACTGGCGATAATCTAGTTTTATCCACCTGCAATATATCCTTGTCACTCAATTTTATTTAGTAATTGAAACAGTATATATTTTTTTCTTTGCGTTTTTCCAACTGTTACCAATCTATTTTGCAGCCATGACACTAAAACCAGAGCATATTTGACGGAAAGAATAACATTGTTTTACAAACTTCTTTTTCCTGACAGCTTTAGTCGATTGCTTTTGATATAGCTCCAAAATGTGTTGGTAAGCGTTGGAATAAGTGAAAAAAATGGATCATAAATGAATTTGTTAGTTTACGTGTCATAGAAAAAATATGTGATGTGACGGATTTTGCGGGAATGTTACCTATGTCTGTTGCGTATGATGATACAACGTGTATACATTTGTATGTCAATGTTTTTGGGATAAAAGATATACAACACCCTTATTTTGTATCACTCCGATATTTTAAGAGGTGGTTCTGCCCATGAAACTGAACAACTTTTCCCAATGAACATAGGTCGAAATACGAAAAAAAAGGACGGGTTGCACTCCGGGAGTGCCGGCAGAAGTGAAAACTTGAATTTTTGAATACAATGCTTTTTGTAAGGCTCGCGTACTTCTTCATCGAGACCTATCATTTGTCTTAGCACATGAGTAGTCTAGGGTAAGTAGTTTTCGAGTTATAGCGATTTTTAGTTTGACAGCTGTCATCCGAAATGTAGATCTCATCGAGACCTATCATTTGTCTCAGCACATGAGTAGTCTAAGCTAATTTAATTTTTAGTTTGACAGCTGTTATCCGAAATGTAGATCTCATCGAGTCCTATCATTTGTCTCAGCACACGAGTAGTCTAGGGTCAGTAGTTTTCGAGTTATAGCGATTTTTAGTTTGACAGCTTGTGCACAACTAAAAAAAACCGGTCAAGTGCGAGTCGGACTCGCGCGCCGAGGGTTCCGATATACCTATAGTATTTTTGGAAGCAATAAAGTCCATTTTCAGGACCGCAAAACTAAATTTGTTTGTAAAGGTTTTTTGCAGATTTCTGAAAAACTGTGCAACTTAGAAAGATCGTTTTATTTTTGCTGTAAAGTTTACATAAACCTCTGTCAACTGTAATTAATTCAGATTTTCCCTTACTCAAACTTCGGAGATGGGGGGGGGAATGGTATTTTTTTTGACATTTTTCATCATAACTTGAAAACTAAGAAACTTAAAAAAATAAAAAAATATATTTTAAAATGTACAAGTAAAGCCCTTTCATATGATACCCCACTCGACCTAGTAGCGACAATTTGAAATTTGGCCCCCCCTATTTTGGCCCCCTTTACATTAATAATCATACTTTTTTCAAAAAATTTTCATGTGCAATTAAGTTGGGCAACTATATTCTAAAACTATTCCAAATTTCAGCTCGATAGCGTAAGTGGTTGCTGAGATATAGAGGTGTGACAGACAGACGGACAGACAGACAGACAGACAGACAGAGCGGCACCATAAGGGTTCCTTTTTTTTACCATTTTGGTATCGGAACCCTAAAAAGACTATGACAAAGACAAAAAAGATGTTTTGGTCTTTATCACACTTTGGAACTTTTGTATATATTGAGCCTGCTCTAACTTAGTATGATTAGTTGCAAATCCATTTCTATACTTGATCTGAGTTCTGACGCGCCATCTAGATGCGACATCTGATGCGAATCTATCATTTTTTCCCCATATAAAATTTTCTAAGCGCCGCAAAAGAAGTTTTCACTTCAAAAAGTTTTTAGACTTCCCATACAAACTGCGCTACCTGACAGCACTTTTGGTATGTGAAGTCGAACTGTTTTTTGTTGTTCGACCTATGTTCCTTGGGATAAGTTGTTCAGTTTCATGGTATAAACTGCCTCTTAAATAATCCGTGGTGATAAAAAAATAATACTGTATTTATACAAACTGTATCCTAAACCCTACGTTTGGTTTGTGTGGCTGCTTTCAGCCCATTTTCGTTAACTGCGTGTATGAAAATAAATAAAAAGACTTTCAAATTAATTGAGATGTAATTCTTCCTGTTTATAAATGTGAGGGTTCAGTGTGTGTTTGTAGGTACAGTCAAGAACACGTCAAGCTTGACACTTTGGACTTTGTACAGGCAAAAGCAGGTTAAGATGGCCTAGATCCCTTAGCGTGACTTTACCTCATATGAATATTGTAGTAAGTATAGCATAAAGTCCATTATTTTAAGCGCGAAGTGTTGTTGCTGTAACACACTTGCGTAGAGGAGGAGTTCGCACTGCAAGACGTGTCAAGGCTGATCTGCGTTTAATTGTACAGTTCGCACACTCGCAGTGCGATTCTAGCCCGTACGTCTATTGAAATAACAACGGTACAAAGTCTAATGTGTCAAGCTTGATGTGGTCTGGACTGTACATCGGCTGGCAATCGAGTCGAGAATAATTGGGATTCAGGATAGATTGATTAATTTTAAGTTAACTTTACGTACATACGCAAACTATAAAAATAAGTTTGTACGGTAGGTGTATGGTATGACATGTCTAGTCGCCCATTTCTGTGTAGTAAAATGAGTACCGTGTAAGTACTAAGTGTTACAATATATTATAATAATACAATAAAATACTTACGTTTACTGTCTATCTTGATTTTTTTATTTTCCTTCTTAGACAAATAAATACTGATGACGTTTATTAAAAGTGTAAAGTTCGTCCATCTTAAGAATGCAGCGAGTCATCACTTTCCGCAACTGGTAGCCACGATGACAAATACATACCAGTAGTCGCTATTTCGACGGAACTAGCCTCAATTTCATTCAGATCTTCTTTTTCCAGTAAATACCTAGAGGCGACATCTCTGCATACTTTGACATCCACTGTTCGAAACGTTAGCGCCGTCTAGCGGGAAAAACCAATATCTAAAACTCGGACCTACAATTTACTATTGTCTTTGGCTTGGGCCACTAAATCAAAGAATGATCTTTAAGAGGATATGTGAAAAGGTAGTTATTTGGCAGCGGGCGCAGTCTTTTCGCTTGAAAGAAAGCGATAAAGTGCGAAATCCGCAACGCATTAGATTGCGACAGATATATTGTGCGTGTTACTAAAACTAAATGACGTAAGCTCCCGATATAAACGACTTTTTGCAAAAACTATACAATAAAATGAAGTTTTTGGTTGGGCAAACCCTAGCAACTACAAATACCTTTCTGTGTACTGAATTTCACTACTTAAAACACCTCAGATTCCACAAAAAGAGGAATAAATGAAAATTGAAGAGGCAACTTTGGATTTTTATTTTGTCGAGTCGATTTTCATTAATCATAATTTTTTGGTCTTGGTGATTTTCTTACTTGAATGGTCAAGAGATTTTTAGGTATATGTGTTTCTTGACCATTTTAGTGATCATATCACCAAGACCAAAACATGATTAGTGAAAATCGACTCGACAATATAAAAACCCAAAGTTGTCTCTTCAATTTTCATTCTTTCCTCTTTTTGTGGAAAAAGTACTACTACTACAGTACTATTACTTAGTTTTACGTAAGAAAAGTAGTATTACTTAGATTTTACTTAAAAGTCGATATTTTTATATCGGGCGCTTACGTCATTTAGTTTTGGTAACACACACAATATATCTGTCGCAATCTAATGCGTTGCGGATTGCGCACTTCTTTCAAGCGAAAAGACTGCACCCACTGTCAAAAAATAAATCGCATTCATTTTTTGACAGTGGGTGAAAAATTGCTGTTAATAACTTAAGAGTTAAAAAACGAGTGTATTTCTGCTATTGTTACTCAAATTTTTCGCTGATTAACGCAAATATACAGCAAATTCACCGAAAAGTTTTTGTTAGCACCGACAAGTTTTTGTTAGCGATTTGTTTTTAAGTTTTTGTTAGCAATTTTTGATCTACACTATAGTACTTTAGGTGCATTAGCTGTATCTTTGTATTAATCAACGAAAAATTTAACTAACAATAGTACTCGTTTTTCAACTGCATATTATTTTATTTTATTTGTTTATTCGAAAACCATCAGTTTTGAAAAACGTGTATATAATCTAAATACATAACATACAACTAATTACAGGCTTTCAGTCTAATTACTACTAGTCTGGTGTTGGCGCGTACGGTCAACCACTTGTCGGTAGAAACTTTTTCAACTCTATTACCACGCCATAAGGTCCAAAAGTGTTTCTACCGATGTGCGGCCGTGTGTACGTTCATCTTTCACAGTAGTACCGCGCGAAAGTTCAAAACCAGACCTAGAAAACATTCGGTCAGTTAAGGGTCTCTCTTTTTAAAAACAGGGCTACACCATTTTTTTTTGGCTTTCATGAATAGGGTTTTGGTTTCTTTTACAGGCGATACGCGTGTGACCTTTCACTATCACATGATGCTATGTACAGATATATGTCCCCAAGGTAATCCAGTCCTTTTTGAAAATAAAAAATTTACCCTCCCTCCCACACACAAACAAAAGAAAAGATACGACCACCCATATACAGGGTGTTAATTTAATTGCGTGCCATAGCTTAGGGAATGGTTCAGTAACGATAAAGGAACGCAAAAAAAAAATGAAACTTCATTGAAACTAAACTAACGCGGAGGGCAATGACCCGGAGCACCGCGCTATCAAAAGCGCACGAAAGGGTTTCAGTTATGTATGTGCCTACCTTTTTCTCTGAAACTCGCGCGCCGCCGTCTCGATGATAGCGCGGTACTCCGTCCGGGTTATTGCCCTCTGCATTAGTTAAGTTTCAATTGAGTTATAGTTTTTTTGTGTTCCTTTATCGTTACTGAAGCACCCCCTAAGCTATGGCACGTAATTAAATGAACACCCTACACGATTTACGTCATTCTATCCCTTGAGAGTAGTAAATAGTGAATAGCTCCTTTGATGGGTTGTAGGATGACAAACGTTGTTCTAAGCAGAAGTTTTTGCATGTGTTTGTTTGACTCACTTTCTTATTAAATAGTACCTATCAGGCAGGCATAATTTTAACTAAATCGTACTAACAGATATCGATAAAGGGTTTCTAAGTCGCGCTATTGACCATAATCTTAACCAAAGCATACCAACAGATGGTGCTGTAGGGTTTCTAAGTCGCACTATTAACCATAATCTTAACCAAAGCGTACCAACAGATGGTGCTGTAGGGTTTCTAAGTGGCGCTATTAACGATAATCTTAACCAAAGCGTACCAACAGAAGGTGCTGTAGGGTTTCTAAGTCGCGCTATAATCTTAACGAAAGCGTACCAACAGATGGTGCTGTACGTTTTCTAAGTCGCGCTATTAACCATAATCTTAACCAAAGCGTACCAACAGATGGTACTGTAGGTTTTCTAAGTCGGGCTATTAACCATAATCTTAATGAAATCGTACCAACAAATGGTGCTGTAGGTTTTCTAAGTCGGGCTATTAACCATAATATTAACCAAAGCGTACCAACAGATGGTGCTGTAGGTTTTCTAAGTCAGGCTATTAACCTTAATCTTAACCAAAGCGTACCAACAGATGGTGCTATACGGTTTCTAAGTCGCGCTATTACCCAAAACGTACGTACAGATAGCGTTGAAATATTTATTATTAATTTGTACTTAATACTTTTTTTATTTACGTTTTTAGAGTTGTTCGCGGCTTATTTTAATTTTACAACGCCGAAAATCGGTCGATTAAATAAGAACTGCGGTTAGTTTCTCTACTTCATATCAATACAAGATGGCACTTTATATGACGGGCGTTGTTTATAATTATACAGAGCAAAACTCGGTCACCTAGGTACCTATTGCAATATAAACGTAGCAATTTCAACCTTAACGGTTCAAAGTATACAGCCCTTTTAAACGTCGGACAGACAGACAGACGCCATAGGCTTAGTGATACTCCACTTTTTATTACTTTTTGTAAATTCCTAACTTATGCACTATAAAAATACAAATTTTCCCGTTTTTAAATAGAGCTCAAACAAAAAATCGAGCAAACATCGCCTAAAAAAAACACGTTTCTAGTAGGGAAGCCCCGTAATTTTTTTTAATATTTTTAGTATTTGTTGTTATAAAAGCAACAGAAACACATAATCTGAGAAAATTTCAACTGTCTTCCTATTACTGTTCATGAGATACAGTCCATACAAAATTTTGTAAAAAAAAATCTAACTTTGGTGGCATTCTTTGTTTTTAAATATTTTTTAAAACCAAAAATACAGCATTTATCTACTCAACGAGCTCTAAATAACGATTCACTGCTCGATGGTAAAAATTTTTTTTCGCGCCCACTTATAGCTGTTTGGGAGCCCCCATTAATTTTTTTATTTCTTTTTATTATTATTATTTGTTGTTATAGTGGCAACCCTTATACACAATTTGTAACAATTTCAAATTTCTACCTATTACGGTTCATGAGATACAACCCGCTAACAGACAGACAGATGGACAGACGGACAGACAGACAGACATCGGAGGCATATCAATAGGGTCCAGTTTTTCACCCGTTAGGTACGGAACCCTAAAAAAGGGAAAAAATCAATGAATCTAAATTTAATAAACAAAGCGTCACTTGCTAAAGGTACGAGCATTTATCAGAGTACAAGGAAAACCACATGTATTCCTAGATTCAGGAAATTTATTTCTGTTTGCATCCAATATTCTGACTAATTAGAATTATTCTAATAAAACCATTAGAACATTGTTATTATAAATTTTACTTCACTTGGGCAAAGTCGTCATCATGATAGCTAAACATATAATTTTTTTAATTGTGCCAATGTGTTTTGTTTTTGTAAGTGGATTGCATTTAGATGAAAAAACTATAGAATCATGGATTAATTTATCAGTTACTAATGATGCTAATAATTACCACGAAATTTGTAAAGACAAAACTTGCGTCCCAAAATGTTGCCCTGTAGGGCAATATCTCTTCGGATATAGACACAAATGCAGACCAAATAAAAGAGTGAAAAAGACCTTCAGCGAAGTACCGGTCTTTCATAAAAATCTTACTGAAACCGGGAAACATTTAAGTGAAGTTGTTCTAGTGCCAGGAAGGATTTTGGACCAAGAATTCAATAGTTCGTCCTTTGAACTTTCCAGCTTATGTTTTTATTATGTGACTGAGGTAAAAATTTCACGTACAAATAAAATGTAGTTTTAAAAAGCAGTCCGTTGTTCCACAATGGCCCATTATGTTAAAAACTATATCATATTTTTTGCTGTTTCTTTTCTGCTTGAAGCTTTCTTTTTAATCACAAATTATTTAAGAAGACCGCTAACGCAATTATGTAAACTACATTTTTTATTACGTTACAACACAAATGTAGACAATATAAAAGAGTGAAAAAAAAAGACCTTTAGCGAAGTACCGGTCTTTCATAAGAATCTTACTGAAACTGGGAGACATTTAAGTGAAGTTGTTCTTGTGCCAGGAAGGATTTTGGACCAAGAATTCAATAGTTCGTCCTTTGAACTTTCCAGCTTATGTTTTTATTATGTGACCGAGATAAAAATTTCACGTACAAATAAAATGAAGTTTTAAAACGTAGTCCGTTGTTCCAAATGGCCCATTACGTTAAAAACTATATCATATTTTTGCTGTTTCTTATCTGCTTAAAGCTTTCTTTTTAATCACAAATTAAAAAAACGGTTGTCTGTAAAGTCGGTTTACTGACGATAGTTGAACGTGACAACGTCATAAGAAAATACTGATGTATTGGTTGCATTTTTCATTTTTTTTGTACCCGTACCTGTACCCGATTGCGCCTCTTTGCCACTCGATCCGCGCTCTCGCTTGCACTTCAAGCCTTAAATGGAACGCCTCAGAGCGAGGTAACGCCGCATTTTTTCGTGCGTGCAGCTGGCTCCATCGAATTATAAGACGTTGTCACGTCAAAAAGAAGACCGCTAAAGCACTTATGTAAACTACATTTTTTATTGCGTTACAACGTGTATTATAGTTTCGTTTTAGTGTAGCGAGACACCAGCGAAAATTCCGACGCAGAATGTTCTGCGGGACACAGGGGACATTCCGCCAGATGTGTCAATTAGTGTAGGCAGCGAAACAGTTGACCCTCGCCTTAAATCCTCAGTCGATGAAACTTTGCTGGGGTATTACACTATATGAGACAAACCTAAAAAAATCGGTTGTTTTAATTTTTTCATACATTTTTTGTAATTTTTGAGGATTTAATGCGGGGTCTTCATACAACGATCCGCTTCGTTGCCTATTACCTAAAAAGCGTTGCGAGCTTAATGAGCGGAGCTTTCCGCGTCGGAAAGATCCGCAGGTGTGTCGCTACACTTAACTCCAAGGCCCACAGATTCTCCTAGAAAGCAAGCAACTTGACCGAAGAAATATTTTAGGAATCACAGTTAAAGTCACGATGTAATTTTTTTTTGCCGCTAGCGGACCGTAACCGTAAAGCCGTAAATTATGAGTTTACGAGGTTTTACTGGTATCGTGTTCTTTTATCAGTTAGATTTGATTATCCATTAATATGTGGTTAATGAAACAGTCTCTACGGCACGGGCCCTATTATAGCTACTAGACAACATAGACCAAAGACAGACATCGGGCCCTATTACTAAAAGCTACTTGACAACGTAGACAGATACGAGTATGTCTGACTGTATTGTCTGTCCTCCCTATAAAGAAGCTCAATTACCTGTGCTGTGGCACCTATTGAGATTTCGTTTTTTTCATGGCTCATATGAAGATTCCAACTTGTATGAATATTAAGTGCTTAAACTAAAATAAATACAAATACAAAAAAATACAAATAGTTTATTAATCAAATAAAGTTACAATTTATAGCATCTAAAAATAAAACAATGAGATTGGTAACTTTCCATAAGGCAAAACATTGACTCCCACACTAAGTCAAGCCTGTATCGTGGGCAGCCTAAAACAAACTTTAACGAAAAAGACAGTTTACAATTTAATAGCCTAGATGCTCCAGATCTTGTAGTATTACATAATTTATATTGCATAAAAATACAGAAAAAGAGAAAGAGAATAATAATACCAAAAAATACTATGAGATGACATGTGTGTGAGTGAGTGAGTGAGTATAAGTGTGATGTGTGTGTGTGTTAGCGAAATACTGGCACTACGGGATTAGATCAACGGCTTGATAATATTTTCTGTTTGGGAGAAAGATACATTTAAATAAAGATACATTTAAATACGGGTGAACTCTTTCCCTGTAAAAACCGATCAAGTGTGAGTCAGACTCGCCCACCGAATGTTCCGATACTTTTGCGAGCAATAAAAACGACGTGTTTTGTATTTTAAGACGATATATAATTTTTTTGGGTATTTTGAAGACAAATATCTTTTTATTTACTCAGTATCTTGCCGTGATTTTCAGGTATGTGTTTTTTGACCATTCAAGTGAGAGAATCACCAAGACCAAAACATGATTAGTGAAAATCGACTCGAGAAAATAAAAATCCAAAGTTGCCTCTTCAATTTTCATTTATTCCTCTTTTTGTGGAATCTGAGGTGTTTTACATACATACATAACATCACGCCTCTTTCCCGTCGCGTGTTTTAAGTAGTGAAATTAAGTAAACAAAAAGGTATTTATAGTTGCTAGGGTTTGCCCAACCTAAAATTTTATGTTAATACTTAGTTTTTACAAAAAGTCGATATTACCAGGCGCTTACGTCATTTAGTTTTGGTAACACGCACAGTATATTTGTCGCAATCTTATGCGTTGCGGACACAGAAAAATAAAGGTACTTAGAAGGAGGATTAAAGAAATAATTCGTCACTCGGTGGTGTAGGCGTTTTTCTATGGATTTGACAGGTTATTTTGAATATTTTCTATGGATCATCGATGATGGGGTTGTGACATGTTGGCAGATGTCATCCCCTACTAAAATAAATTAGCAAGGTTAGAAGGAGGATTAAAGAAATAATTCGTCACTAAGTGGTGTAGGCGTTTTTCTATGGATTTGACAGGTTATTTTGAATATTTTGTATGGAAGCAAGGAGGTCCGAAATCTCTGGTTGCGGATTGCGCACTTTATCCCTTTCTTTCAAGCGAAAAGACTGCGCCCGCTGTCAAATAATAATGTTTTCATAAACTTCTATCTACTACTTTTAATTCAAATTCGCTTTGCAAACTTCGGAGATAAGGGGGGATATTTTTCTTCATCATAACTTGAAAATTAAGAGTCGTAAAAATTCAAAATTTATTTTGGAATCCTGAAATGAAAACCTCTTTTTTTGATACCCCACTCGACCTAGTCAGGACAATCTGAAATTTTCTTCCAAAAAGGGCTGATTTACTTCACAAAGCCATACAAAAAGAAATTACCATCTGTGATTAGAGTGCACCTATCGACACTTAAACGTTGTTGACAAACGTCATAGAAAACTACCTATTGTGACAGACAGACAGACCGAAAGAGAGACAGACGAAGTTGCATCCTAAGGGTTCTGTTTTTACCATTTTGATTCGGAACCCTAAAGCGACTAGTTGGGCTAGTACAGTGAAGCGAAGCTCAATAGTGTCTGTAATATGTGGGTAGCACTTGGAAGATAAGAGATCCATAACTTTTGAACCTTTTCTATACCACCGAATGGGTCCCGGAAAATGTTTACCGATGGCGGGATAGCCTCGTAGGCGATGGCAAAAAGACCACGTTTTTCTTGAAAATTGCCCAATAATAGCTCAAGACACCTACGAATGGCATGATAGTGAGAAAGCCTTTGCCCAGCTATGGGACACTACTGAGGCTAAAAATAATGATAGCCTCCTTGGTATAAACAAACATATACACGGGTTCAAGTATCTCTAATGATTGTGAGAAGGGAGTCTTCCATTTTTAAACTAAAGTTATTTTCAGGATGGTATCCTAGTTCAAGAAACACCAAACTTTTTACATAGGTGGGTATATCTCAACGGCACTAATTACTGCGTGGACTATCTTATGCCGATAAAAGCGGCAGGCATGAAAGAAGCTGAAATAAGATATATGGTTCGAACGGAATCTTCTGTACCCTCTGACGACCCTGCCGTCACGTATGGTGAGCAATAATTTATACTTTCACCCTTTGCTCATATATTTTGATAGATACGCTGTCGCAATCAAAGTTTTAACGAAAAAGTGTCCCATTTCCGTGTTTTCCAAAATTGAAACTTCAAAGTACAATCGACTAAAAGCATAAAGAAGCGTATAAGCCTTTTATACAGTGCCTTTTTTCAAAGCAGTAGTTTATTATATTATAATTCAAAAATTACGCTCTTTAAAAAGTTCACGTAAGAGCACGGAAAGATCCGTGGGTATTGTAAAAGGCGGCTAAGGAAACTTGAATCACGGTCCATATAACTCTTTGTGCTAGCTGAGAAGGGTAGTGACTGCTGTAATTACAATACTCAATAGAAATGAGTGAATAACCCTGCATTACGAAGCTCGTATAACCGTATAAAAGATTTAAGAAAGTCATGGTGGGAAATGTAAGAACATTATTTTTGCAAATGTGGGTTTCGTTTAGGGGCATAATATACTATCGAAATCTAGTGCTATATAGGTACCATATTTTCTGACAGATAGAGTACGGCCTAAACATCCATTCGAGACCAACACGGTGACATTGACCGTTAACAGCTAGTACTAGAACTTGGATAGTAATATGCCCCGCCCCATACGCGATTATTTCTACGGTGGATCGGTGGATCCTTATAGGTTAAGTATGATTTGCCTCCCTTGTTGAACAACCAACTATTTCTTTCAGGTATACTGGTGTCCTGCTTTTTCCTGACGATCGTGCTGATCGTGTATGCGCTACTTCGTGAACTTCGCAATCTGTCCGGTAGAGTTATGATGGCATACGTGTTCAGTCTTCTCTTTGGATTTCTATTCATGGCCATTATGCAATTGAAGAAATATGAACCTGAAGTTTGCAAGGGATTGAGTAAGTGAATCTCTTTTGTTGAGTCGTCATAACATCCCGTTTAAACCGTTTTAAGGTCTACTCGCAGAGTACAGTCCGTCATATATATAGTCTGTATGCGGTAGTGAAGTGTCGACTATGACTAGTCAGCCAAAAATCCTGGTATAGTAACTTTGTTTGCGAAAGTGAAAATATTTTTTTTACGTGTGAATTGATCATTAATACGCGTATAATAATAGCGTAAATGATCCGTATTAGCCATTTTATGCATTATTTTTAACACCGTATTTCTTCTGAATGGTAAGATAAAAAACTCACGTCTTTAAGATTTGATAAAAATTCATACATTTTAGTATGGAGGTCCCTCGCAAGAAATGGATACGCTTATGGCGTCCTTGGGTCTACTACTAACTGGACAAGAGCTCCCTCTTTTACAGCAAAAACGTGTATATATTCTTGTTAACGTTGCGGCTGGCACCATGAACCACGGTGGTTGGTGACCGCAGTATGTAAGATGTTGAAAAAAAAAAAAAACCCTTAACAATCCCACCACAGAACAACGATAGGTTCCATTCTTCATAGCATTGTGATTCCGATGCAAGGTTTGTATGAAAAAGCCAAGTAATAAGTATCTCGTTTACCAACTCACGTTTATTTGGGAAATTTTGTTCAGATTTGTGCTTTGAGCATGTTTCAAGTAACGTACAGGGCTAGGGGTTCAAAAGTAACCTGTTCGTGTACCATTTTTTTAGTTTATTTCAACGCATACCAACATATTTTGCAGCTATGTCAAAAGCAATCGGCTAAAACTGTCAGAAAAAACAAATTTGTAAAACAATGTTATTCTTTCCGTCAAATATATTCTGGTTTTAGTGTCATGGCTGCAAAATGTGTTGGTAAGCGTTAGAGTAAATGAAAAATATGGCTTTTAGGTAAAAGTAACTGATTCAACATCATCATCACATCCCATGAAACGTCCACTACAGGACAGGGAGCTCCTTATATAACTGATTATTACATAACTATTCTTTGTTTTAGCTTACTGCACTTACTTCTTCCTCTTAGCCAGCTTCTGTTGGATGAATATAATGTCTTGCGACATCTGGTGGACATTCAGGTAACTATTTATCTTGTTCCTCCAATAAGCATACAAATACATTTATTTATACTGTATTCGGCACAAATACGACCCGGCAGATAAGTGGTATCAAGTGTTAAGGCTGACTGTACCAAAACATACACATTAATAGGAGATTCACAAGTGAAAAATATCTCTCTCGGCGGCAGTTAGGCATGCCATATTTTGCTTTGTATTTTTTTTTTCTAAAACAGTTAGATTCAAATACCTCACCGACCACTTAGTTACCTGGTTTGTACTTCTTCTGGCTGCAGTTCTTCTGAACATGACACGTGCGATAGTCGCTGTCCTACCCCACTTCTGATGTTCATAAGAACTGCCTGACAAGTACATATTGAAGTACACTCGCCGAGTGAAAAGGTTCGCCACCTTAAGATAGGTTTTCGCTTGCACCAGTGATAAAATCAATCTTGCCAACGTATTAGTACAAGAAACAGTCCTGCCAACATTTAAATAAATGTTACGTTTGGTATCAAATAAGGTTTTGTTTGTTTTACCTACTATAGAGTTTTATATTTTAATAAATAAAACATAAGACTCTATAGAGATTTTACAGATTCCATCCTGTCAATATGACAAATAAATCAATAATAAACTGACAGACACTTTAATTTATGACATTGAAAGTAACCAAAGAGATGAAGTCAAACCATCAAGAAGGTTTTAATTAATCAATATTTTATATGTTATCATCTTCTTGGACAAGGTCTGACTTAATTTGAACTTTATTGTCGAACAGTAAAGTATACTTTCTCAGCAATAGTATACTTTCTCAACAATATTCTAATCGGGCAGTCACGGACATTGTCCGTCAGTGTGGCCGGTATTGCGAAAATTATACTTTTTATGAGAATAAAATTCAAACATAACATGTTTCAAAATTGCTCTACGTTTTAAACTAAATAATAATAAATCTGAACAACCTTTTCGACTAAATAACTCTTTGAACTAAACAACTATTCAAGCTGTTTTCCTTCCAAACCAAAGATTTTGGAAAATACGCACATAGAAACGGAGCGTGTTTCTCATGTCGATGACTATAATAATACGAAAATAATTGCAGTACCGGCTACACTGGCAAATTGTCAGAACAAACAGTCTGCCGTCTGCTGTGCCTCTAAACTAATCAATTTGAAAACTGGCGAACCTTTTCCTTCCGCGAGTGTACATATACCATTAGGTGATATGGCGGAGGTAAGTTCAACGGTAGCGTTATCTGTAGGCTTGTCAATGAATGAATCTTAATAGTTTTAGAATCGCTTCGCTTGGAATTAACCTACAAACATTTATTTTCAGAGGATATGCTAAAGCTCGCCCAATCCATAGACGTGGAGAGTGGTTCAAATTTTGCATGTATTGCATCTACGCATGGGGTGTCCCAGCCGCTATGACCAACATGGTGATTGTCTTGAATGAGATCAATATGAGGCACCTCCCGTGGGTTGTTACGCCTAACGTCCCATTGAAAGCGTGCTTCTTTGGAGGTAAATAATTTTATTTGTCCCGTGTGGTGTCGGCAAAGAATAGTATTAACCCATACATACCCGTGGGTGTCGTAAGAGGCGACTAAGGGTTAACTGGAGGATCTATATCTTACTTACTGCGGTCACCTACAACCGCGGTCCATGGTGCCAGCCGTAACGCTAACAAGCGAGGTGACTAAGGTACTATCCCTCCACATTCTTCTAGCAAGAGCTGGAATTCGGGAATTTACCGTCGACATTTGTTTTACTCTGTATTTTACCGGCAATGTACTTAGGAACAAGATTGATGACAATTTTTTTGACTTTTTTTTAATTGACTACAGGACAATTTTTCATAAATAAGATTACCACAATTACAGCAGTAACGCAGGCCTTTTACTTTTAATTCGTGATGAAAATGTTAGACATTATTTTGATACCTGTTACAGCCGAAGAAAAAATGTTATACCTCTACATCCCGATGCTGATCCTGATAATGTGCAACTGGATATTCTTCCTGATGACAGCATTCAACATCTGGCGGCTACATCGCGCCACCGCAGTGCTGGACTCTGCGGCAGCTGGGACTCCTGCCGCTCATCGTAGTCAGAAATACAGGTTCGAACCTCAGTACATAACAAACTTTGAGGCAGCATACCTAATAACATACTTTGAGGCAGCAGTCTGTAACTCAACTTACAAACAATGATTATTTTGAGGAATATGGCTAAAAATATTTAACCATTCGAGTTGCGATTCAAAATAGACACGGCATTTTTTTTTATGTCATAAGTGGCTAAACGAGCAGTTGGGCCTGATGGTAAGTGGTCATCACCGCCTATGACACCCACTGTCTTATAAGTGAAATAATTTGACACTAATAAGACAGCAAAGCGCGTTACCCACCCTGACAACTAAGATAGTATGTCTCATGTGCCAGTAATTTCCCTGGCTCTCTTGCCTTTCAAACCCAAACTTAGCAGTGCAAGTTTTGGGAAAACTTTTTTTCTATGATATATTTGAAAGTCAAAGTAAGCTAGATTGGGAGCAGAAAAAACTATACGTGAGAGCAGATCAATAAGTGTCTTTATCGCTCCAATGTGTAGCACATCGTTCCGTCCTGTTCTCACAAGCATTTCTTCGACTGTAAGCTTACGTGCTCTATTTCCTTTCTGATGTTTTTTTTTTTTCAGATTCCTTGTATATCTGAAGCTGTCAGTGATCATGGGCGTGAACTGGATTCTGGAGGTAGTCAGTTCCTTCAATCCTGATTTCAAGGTCTGGTACATCTCTGACATCTACAACGTGCTTATCGGACTCAGCATCTTCCTTATCTTCGTTTGCAAGAAAAAGATTCTTCGTAAACTCATCAAGAGGTAAACAATATTTACCTAAACCTTTTGTTGCTTTGTACACACGGCCACTTATCGGTAGAAACACTCTGTCCTTGAGCGGGTCTCTGGTTCCAGGCTTTTGTAGGGTAGCGCTGGTTCAGCTTATACTGGTTTTGTTTCCCCGTGCTTGCTGCTGTGCGTACTTTAACCTTCTTTTTTAATCTACTATCAGTTACATTATCCTAACCAATACGCATCCGAATGAATACATCACGGGAATACATGGATGAAGAATGAGAAGGACTGAGACCATTCCAATATATGATCCATTTTTTTTTTCGTTTATTCCAACACTTTCCAACAGATTTTGCATCTATGTCAAAAGCAATCGCCTAAAGCTGTCAGAAAAAACAAGTTTGTAAAAAAAAATTATTCTTTCCATCAAATATACTTACTCCTGGTTTTAGTTGTTTGGTTGAAAAATAGATTGGTAAGAAATGGATTGTAGAAATCGTAACCCGGAAAAGTATAAAACTTGATGGCCCCAAAACTAGGCAGCTAAGTTATTACGGTCTATCGAGTATTCTGCTAAAAATATAAACAAAATTATATTGTAAACGTTCGTTTACTTTGCCACTATGTTGACATTGTGAATGTTTTTTTAGCAGAATACTCGGTAGACCACAATTACTTCCCTGATTATTTTAAAAGCATCATCTTGTAGCATTAAGTTTTGTACTTATCCGGGATATGTTTTCTTCTAGGGTATTTGTCAGTAAAATTATTTTAAGAAGTACACAGTCCAAGTACCTCTTATTAGTATCCACGCTAAAATTAGTCCCATTACAATGAAACTTAAAGGAACTATCTTTAATAACGTCGTATGAAAAACGTCATTGCTGTTTTGGTCCTACTTCTGTGTTATTTTTGTTTATTCTGAGACATACTATAAGCGCTACTCGCTGAAAATAACAATGCAAATATCTATAATTCAAAATAACACATAAATGAATTCCAGAGAACAAAAGATGACGAGGTTAATATGGAAGAATTCCGACTCATGGTTTTTATGTGTTATTTTCCTATAAACGTGACTAATTTTAAGTTCATTAAAACACGTTCCAGCTACATACATCCTTATTGTTTCCCTGTAAAACGAAGATTTTTTGATTTTAATTAGCAAATTGACCATCACATACAGACCATTTATAAGTCTCCTTCATCATTTTCCTAACATAAAACATGAATTTTTATTCAATGAAATATTGGTTAAGCTTCCGAAGCTCAGTGATTCTTTATGAAAACAAGCACTTTACCGAATAAAATAACTCTTTGACTCTCTAAAGTAGTCACGTAATATTTTTTTTTAGTATGGGAAGTCGAAAAAAAATATTTATTCGGGTAAGTTGCTTGTTTTTGTAGAATCGAGCTGCTTTGTTGCTTGTTTTTGTAGGAGCGAGATCTATGAAAATTTGATTTTAGTTGTAGGCAGTTCATATTTTAACAGCTAAGAATATTATAGTAAGAAATGTGGGTGTCGTAAAACGCGACTCATCGTAACATCTCATGACATGTCCACTACAGTTCAGGGAGCTCCCTCCAGAATTCTAGCTTTTGCTGGAAAAATGTGGAGGGGATAAGGGGGAAGGAATGTCATCTCGCTTGTCAGCGTTACGGCTGACACCATGGACCGCGGTTGTAGGTGACCGCAGTAACTAAGATAGTATGATAATCAAGAGGATGCTGTTACTCATCCTCCAGTTTATAACCCTTAGTCGCCTCTTACGACACCCACGGGTATGTATGGGTTGGTACTATTCTTTGCCGGCACCACACGGGACAACGCGAGTTGAGGACCGTCCTTCTCCTTATTGTACGAATATTTTACGGTCACTAACTATACTACGATGTCCCTCAAAACTTAAAAAAAAACCGGTCAAGTGCGAGTCGGACTCTCGCGCCGAGGGTTCCGATATACCTTTATTATTTTTGGAAGCAATAAAGTCTATTTTCAGGACCGCAAAACTAAATTTGTTTGTAAAGGTTTTTTGCAGATTTCTGAAAAACTGTGCAACTTAGAAAGATCGTTTTATTTTTGTTGTAAAGTTTACATAGATTTCTGTCAACTGTAATTAATTTAGATTTTTCCTTACACAAGCTTCGGAGATAAGGGGGGGAAATGGTATTTTTTTGACATTTTTCATCATAACTTGAAAACTAAGAAATTAAAAAAAATATATATTTTAAAATTTTCAAGTAAAGTCCTTTCATATGATACCCCACTCGACCTAGTAGCGACAATTTGAAATTTGGCACCCCCTATTTTGGCCCCCTTTACATTAATAATCATACGTTTTTTAAAAATTCTTTCATGTGCAATTAAGTTGGGCGGCTATATTCTAAAACTATTCCAAATTTCAAGTCGATAACGTGAGTGGTTGCTGAGATATAGAGGTGTGACAGACAGACAGAGCGGCACCATAAGGGTTCCTTTTTTTACCATTTTGGTATCGGATTCGGAACCCTAAAAAGATTAGAACATTCTGGGGGATGATCCCTGTCCAGCACTAGACTAGGATGTCATAAAGGATGAGACAGTTAATATTATAGGTTTCAGTTTGTTGATTATTCAGTACATGCAAGTATTTCCATCTTGCTCTTTCAGATATAATCAAACTCCGACTACCTTGGACCCCACAAAGGATCAACTACAATCTTAAAGGGACTGTCTTGCACTTCTGCAACAAAATTTTTGTAGTCACCAAATGTACCTTATTTGACTTTTAATTATACAACTTGTTAACGGAATAAGTGAAACTGAGAAAATAGTTTGTTCAGAATCGAGAGTAGAATCAATTTTACGGGTTTTAATAGGGGTAATTGTTATAATTTTTATTATTTAAAAGTTTGCCGCTTCTATTCTAAACATTTCTGTGGATACGCGCGCTGGCAGCGGGGAAAATGTGCGCGGTGTGCGCGGACTAGAACAGCGATGAAACTAGAACAATGATGAAACTTTAAAATAACATCATCTAGATTTGAAAAAACTTTTTTTAAGATTTTTTTACGGGAATGGATTTATTTTAATAAAAATCAGTTGGGGTGTATGAGGGTTTCGCTTATTCCATTATCACGTTGTATATTTATTCTTCGTCTAATAAATTTAAAATTTTGTGAAATAAATGTATGTTTTTCAAAGATTTGTCCATGTCACCGGAAAATAAAAAGAATCGTAAGTTTATCAAAGGGATAGGTTAAGTTCTCCTTCAACCAAAGCGAATTCGGTACAGTTTATTATTTTTCGTTATTTGATCAATTTATTAGAAAATTAATCAACTTACGATTCCGTGTTAGATTCCGGTGACATCCACATCGATGTTTTTTTGTTTTCTTTTTGTTTTTTTTTTTTAGTTAAAAAACTAGCTAATAAATGCCATGATTGTACAATAATAACAACATTATGCGTGACAATATATATGTGTGTAATATCCATTTTATTTCTTGTATTCCAACGCTTACCAACACATTTTGCAGCTATGTCAAAACCAATCTGCTAAAGCTGTTAGAAAAAACAAGTTTGTAAAACATTGTTATTCATTCCGTCAAATATTTTCAGGTTTGAGTAACATGGCTGCAAAATAGATTGGTATGCATTGGAATAAAAGAAAAATAAAAATCATAATGAGCCGTTTCTTAAAAGAGCAAAATTAGTTTTACTTTCCTCGATAGATAGCGTCGTTGTAGGAAAATTTAACTGTCAACTCCTATTTCCTATCTGCTGTTTACATTAGCGCGCTTTTGCTAGGGCTGTTTACCTAAGTGTAAGTGTTGCTTACCTTCACGCGTCATCTATGACAGATTTATTTTAAGTTCTTTTAGAAACTGTCATAAGCGAAATCTATCGGCACCTTTGAATGCTCAGGTGAAGCAGCTCATTGATGCCGTGCGTGTGACAAAACAATTAATAAAAAGTCGTACTGCGAGCTGGCCGCAAAGGTTGGCCCTCCACTAAAAAAACCTACGATCTGGTCAAGGAGGCGTATAACCATCATGGAGATCTTACGCTGAGGCTCTTGACGCAGCATTTCACGAGTTTCGACTAAAGCCACGATCACACCTAGCTGAATTCAAAGACTTATTCGGCATACATTGCTGGGACGCTTAGTTATGTTAATTGCAATATCCTTACTTCAACGAGCAATGTAAGCTGAATTAGTGATCGTGGCTTATTATAACGATGTGTACAACATTGACATGATTGTTGCAGATTCCAAGAGTGCGGCGGATGGAAGCAAACCCGTCTGTGGTACTCTCGGAGTCGGTCTAGCAACGCGACGGAATCTGATGTCAGTGCTGATGTGCCTGTGCCAGTCTGTATCAACCCGAAAGGACCTGAAGGATTGCTTTCAAAAACTTAATGCAATAACGCAATTAAAGACATGTAAAAACGGTATCCAACCAAAACATAGTGAAAAAGATGAATTACCAGAGGATGTTTAATCCTATACTATTAAACGAGCAATATTTGTATATATATAGATTTGTAATCGGTTTCTCGAAAACGGCTCTAACAATTAATGAAATTTAGTTTACAGAGGTTTTTTGCTAGCTAGGTCTCATGTCTGGAAAAAAACGTTTTCACCGTGTTTTTAATATTTCTTAGCGCGTTTAAGAAACTTACAGCGCCATCTGTTGTTGAGTAGCATAGCTTGCTCACCCGATGATATTTTATTCATACAGAGCATAGCTCGGTCGCCCTGGTACTAGTATTTAAACGCATAAGTACTAAAATTATAGAATAAAGTAATTGTACTATCATACAGAACGGACACTCTCCGCCCCCCTTGCAACCCACCCCGCACCCCCGCGCGCATCCGCCCGCGGGATTCTCGTGGTGCTCTTGAGGGCTATTGTACTGAATATGCGGGCCTACGCGACCTTCCAATTTCAAATTCGCTCTCGTTATAGGTACGTAGTATCCGGGGTAGGCTCAAAATTCTCCGCCCAAAACCTTGCAATTTGTCAACTAACTGCATGTTGAATGTCGTTCTAGTATTATTTGCATGATTTTTGCCTCGAATGTTATTTGTTAAATTCAATTTCATACTTTGCATTTCCTTTTTGCAGTAGTACTTTATTACGTGCGTAGTCAGTACTTTTATAGGTATGTGCCGTAGAATACATGAACTATGGTATGTGCAATTGGGTGATACCTAGTTGTGAAACTCTTTTCATGCTTGCAGTCGCGTAATTTAAATATAAAATGAGATAGAGCTTTTCGAAACTGAAATAATTATGCGGACTACTACCCAGCTCCCTTATACAGACAGTAAAATGTATGAAACCTACACAATCCATTCATCGCGTTGCGGAGCGGACCCGCAACGGATATCGCACCATTGCACTGAACGGTTAGCTCAGCCACATACTCGACGAGTGGCGTGGGAAGTAGTGACGGAAGGAGGCAGAGACGTAGTGTGGCCGCGTTACTCGTCATGCCGCACGCATTGCTCCTCGTCATGCCCATCGATCCCTTGATTGTCGGTTTTTTGGGCGCGAATCAAAAGACCGGCAATATGAGCGCGAGTAGCCAGCCACATACTCGCGCGTCTCTCGCGAAGACGATTTACAGTAATTAATGAATAATTCTTATTTCGATAAATAGATGTCATACATCAACTCCTTTAGCATGGCGTAAATTTCTATATAAGAAATTTATATAATTAGCTTTACTACAATACATAGCGCGCATCCTGCCACAGTTTCAAGTGACGGAGTGCGGAGCGTCGCGATTAATCGCGCGAGTAGAGCAGTATGTGGCTGGAGAGAGCAACATCGCGGCAGCGCGAGGGGCAGAGCGAGGAGCAGCGCGATGGGCATAGTGTGGCGGCCCTAATTTTATAGGTACATTTTACGGTCCGTTGCGGACATCAGCGTGGTGAAGTGGTTGAGAGATGCGTAACTTTCGCGACGAAGTCTATATTTACTACACGCCTTACGCGTTCTAGCTTGTAGGTAACTATGTGTAAGTAAGTAAGAAAATCTATTTATATACATAGAGATTGTAAATTTTATTTCTCTTCTTTAGTTTTAGTTCCAACTTTATATACATACGTATTACCATGTATTACTCGCGTTACAAATCAATGAGCAATTGACAATAAGATTATAAATAGACTAAGAGCTGGCGGTTGGCAACCCTACCTCATTACACACTGAAAAAACCGGCCAAGTGCGAGTCGGACTCGCGCACCGAGGGTTCCGTACCAACACATAATCATAATTGTATTAGTTGAAATTTCAGTAAGTTAATGTGCTAGATTTTTTTCGTCCGACACGCGCTTGACCAAATTTTATTATTTGTTGTTATTTTATAGCTTATGCACTATAAACATACCAATTTTCAAGTTTGTAAGTGTTCCCGTTTTTAAAATAGAACTAAAACAAAAATCGCCTCCGCGACCATCCAACTTGACCCCTCTCTTATATGAATGTTCTTGAAACGGGAGCTCACCACAATCAGTTACCATTAGTTGTGAGAAAAGTTGTAATGTTTAATGATTTTAGACTTTTCCCTTTATTTGCCAAATTTCATAATTTTAGGTCAACGGGAAGTACCCTGTAGGTTTTGCTTTTTTGCATAAGTGTATGGAGATGAGGACATAGAAATCCATATCTTTTGATTGCGTCGTTGTAAAAAATTTAAATTTTCAGATCTTGTGTGGTTCATGGACCCTAATATATAGTATCAATTTCAACCTGATACCTCTAACCGCTCGTGAGATAAAGGGTCTTGACAGACAGACAGACAGCCAGACAGACAGACGGACAACAAAGTGATCCTATAAGGGTTCCGTTCTTTTCTTTTGAGGTACGGAACCCTAAAAACGACCTATCTAGGCTGATGCACAATGAAAACGTGAGTCGAAAAAACAGGGTTGCCTGGCACGTTTTGTACAGTCAGCAAAAAACAGTTTATTTTTTTTACCAAATCTCTTACCAATTACGAGTAAGTACATAGTGCATGCAAAAGTACTACTAAGAAGTATCAAAACCAACAGGATTACCTCACCCAACCCTGGTACTTAGTGACTACCGGGTTAAGACAAGGCAACCCTGGTTATTTTTGTACATATTGTTTAGTGCTTTTGCATATACATACTATGTTCTTACTTGGTATACGCATTGGTCAAAAATTACACAGTTTTTTGTTGACTGACAAAACGTGCTAGGTTGCGCCCAGGTAACGCTGTCTTTTTAGGCTCACCTTTTCATTGTGCACGAGCCTAGATAGGTCGCTTTTTGGTATGCGAAGAAGTAGTGTTACCAACTGCCCACTCTCCGCATAAAATATTTGTATGATATGTTTAATACACACGGCCGCAGTAGTAACAAAACCAGTGTAAGCAGAACCAGCCGGCTTAGCACGCTGCAGTTGTCAGTTTATCTAAGCCCATAAATTAAAGACTTTAAGCATGGTGATGTTTTTTTGACATCCGAGCAGTGCGACACATTTTGAAAGACAAGGACGGCTACATGTATTAGTGTATATAGCTATGTAGTAGTGTCTAAAATATCAAAAACGTAATCTGTGAATTTGCTAAACATTTTCCTCCACTGACATTTCTTCGCGCTTGGAGGTGACATTTCTCCGAGATATATTTTCTCTCGGGCAGCGTGCTAAGCCGGCAGCAATAGTCTACGCTAGAAACCAAAGACCTGCTCAAAGTCAGTGTAACCATTAATGTGGCCGACTGTACTCAATGACGTAATAAGTTGAATTTTCGTGCTTTGGTATAATCATGAAAGTTTTAAAACATTCAAATAAATAACACATATTTTTGTAAATAATTATCAGTGTTGTATTTTAAGATTTTTGTATTAGTTAGTTACACAGTAAAACGCAAAAATATTTGAAGTTGTAACTTAAAGGTAGTGCGTTGCTTGTCTTAATTAATATTAAAGTAGGTACTATTGCGGCCCTAACGCTTGTCCTGTTTAAAATTTTTTGGTTCTGAATTCTGCGTAGGCGCGTAGCCATTTTTATTTAAAGTTTCCGCCTGATAAGAGCAGTTAGTTTTTTTTTCTAAGCATATTATTATGTAAACAATATGTACAGTACGTTTGGATTTACGAATGGTAAACTTAATCATTGTTTGCAATTGTTTTTACTTTTCAAATCAAAGCTAAAATGGGATCATCAGGCGAGAGTGGTCGTGATAGTAGATAGATCTTAAAGTTAGAATAGTTGTTTGAATCTCATATTTTGTAAGTTTATAGTTTAACTGTGGTTTAGTTAGGTGTATTATGAATGTGTGTATTATAAATCCAAAATGTTAATGGAATGATACAATCGCTAATTGCACAAAGCTACTTATGAAGGGTGTAAGGGACGGTGTACCGAAAACTGAAAGGGCGTGCTCAGTCAACGAAACTGAACAACTTTCCCAAAGAAACATGTTGGGAAAAAAAAATTACCTCTCCATACAAACTGTTCGACCAGAGTGGGCAATATGTATGGAGAAGTAAAAATTTATTTTCATTTCCCAACATATGTTTCTTTGGGAAAGTTGTTCAGTTTCGTTGACTGAGCACGCCCTTTCAGTTTTCGGTACAGCGTCCCTTACACCCTGTATATTTAGAAATTTAGAAAGTGTCAAAACCATTTAAAAAGTATAATGTTCTACTTTACTTTATCAATTTAAGATTAACATTAGTTATTTAGTAACAAAATCGTACTTCATTTTCCCATTAAACAGGAATCGAAATTTTTATCTAAAAAAATCTTGGCATTTTTTATTACCATAACATCCCACTAAAGTATCCTCTGCAGGACAAGGAGCTCCTTCCAAAAACCAGCAAAAACGCTTGGTAATTTGGAGGGAAACTACCATAAAATTACTTTGCTGCTGGCGACCACTAATGTTCGTGACAACAGTATGTAAGGTGGTATGATAGGAAGATGGTGCTGCCCATCCTCCGGCTCATAAACCTTAGTCGCTTTTTACGACACCAACGGGTAGAGATTGGTTAGTACTATTCTTTGCCGGCACCACACGGTCTCCATTCGATTGTTATTAATATCCTCCTAATAAACGCGAAAGTTTGTAAGTATGGATGGATGGATGTTTGTTACTCTTTCACGCAAAAACTACAGAATGGATTTTAATGAAACTTGGCACACATATAGGTTAGGTCCTGGAATAGCACATAGGCTACTTTTTACCGCGGGAAAACACTTCATTCCCACTTCAATCCGCAGGTGGAAAGCTAGTTCTCTAATATGTCGCATCGTCGAAAAAGGCCCGTAAAAAAACTGTCCTATGGAGAAAACTATCACAATGTTCTCAAATGTTTTTCAATAATAAACTAGATTATAAAATTCAACAGGATCATCATTGCCCCACAGCCCCACTCCGTTTTTGGACTTTGCCATCGTGGGGAATGGATTTGCCAATCAGCTTGAGAGTGTTTGCTGGTTGCCCAGGACCGTACAGGACTGACTTGGTACGTCGCTCGGGGAGGTTCCTTTCTTGCATCTCTATTAGTCCGGTCCCTTATAGTCATCGCCAAATTCACCAAAATTGCACCAAATTGTTTCCAAGTACTAGTTAGGTACATACCTCTCAATTTTTGATAGGAGCCAATTCTTGAATTGGCCCCATTCCTCCCTATTTTGGCCCCCTTTACATTAATAATCATATTTTTTTCAAAATTCTTTCATATGCAATTATGTTGGGCAACAAAAATCCAAAACTATTCCAAATTTCAGGTCGATAGCATGAGTGGTTGCTGAGATATAAAGTTGTGACAGACAGACAGACGGACAGACAGAAAGACAAAGTCGCACCATAAGGGTTCCTTTTTATCACCATTTTGGTATCGGAACCTTAAAAAGACAAAAATTACAACACTAGTGCGGTAATATTAATGAAAAAGCAGACGTGTATAAAAAGCTGGATTATGGACCTAAACGGCGTAGACTCGCTCTATTTGCATTGTATTCTGCATGAAATTCAATAAGTATTCTGTAAAGCCTTAAGATATGGGAGTGTGTCCTAGTAAAAAGGTTAACAAAAATAACAAAAATTACACCTAACCAGTGCGGATTTACCAGCGGCGTAGGCACCACTGATGCCATTCACTCAGTGAAAATACTCATGGAAAAATACAAGACCCGTAAACAGGATCTTCACCTGGTTTTCATTGACCTCGAAAAGGCTTTTGACCGTATCCCGCGACAGCTGATATGGCAAGCATTGAGAGCGCAGCTAGTGCCGCAACAGTATATTGAACTTGTTAATGATTTGTACAACAATATAATCACAAAAGAGGTCAGCCCAGCCGGAACAAGTGAATCTTTCGAGGTCAAAGTAGGTGTTCACCAGGGCTCTACCCTTAGCCCTCTTCTGTTCAACCTGGTAATGGACTATATTACTGCAGACATACAGAAACCAGCACCGTGGTCACTACTGTATGCCGACGATGTTGTTTTTATAGCCGAATCTTTGGTAGAAGTACAAGCAGACTTGACATTATGGCAGGAGTCCTTGGAGAGGAGAGGATTGAGGGTCAGTAGACAGAAGACGGAGTATATGCTCTGCGACTTTTCAGAAGCCAGTACAGGCGCTACTTCCTGTCCATGTATCGAAGACCAACCTCTCAAAAGAGTCGAAGAATTTAAATATTTCGGATTCATCGTAGCACCTAGGGTGTGTACAGAAAAAGACATAAGGAACAGAATCCAGACAGCATGGTTAAAGTGGAGATCTCTGTCGGGCGTCCTGTATGATCCGCGCATGCCTATTAAAATTAAAGGCAATGTATACAAAAGGGCAGTAAGACCAGCTCTACTATATGGGTCCGAATGCTGGCCGATGAAAAAGTCAGATGAACAAAAAATTCACGTCACTGAAATGAATATGCTCCGTTGGTCAGGAGGAGTCTCTAGAAATAATAAAATTAGAAAAGAATATATCCGTGGTACTTTCAAAGTTGCCCAAATACAAGAAAAACTCAGAGAAAACCGACTGCGCTGGTACGGACACGTGATGAGACGAGATGATGACCATAATGACCAAAAGTGTTTTGAATATAGAGGAGAGAAGAAGAGGCCGTGGACGACCACCAATGACCTGGCTACAAACTATAAAAAATGACCTGAAAAGCGCAAACACTAGCGAAGAGACAACCCGCAACCGCATGGTGTGGCGCAGAAATACTAGGAGGGCTGACCCCAAATAAATTGGGATAAAAGCCAGGAGAAAGAAGAAGAAGATTCTGTAAAGAATTTACATTGAATACAATTATCTGAATCTAACACAGTGCAATTAATATAGCTGTTTTATGAGCAAATGTGTTGAAAAATATTTAAAAAAATATATGTATAATAAATAAAAAATGATGATGCCATCGACACGCAAAAGAGAATTAAGATTCCGTTTTTATTAATGGTTTATGCGGAGTCGGCTACCCAATCTAGGGGATTTATCGAGGGCACTGCTTTATACACAGCGCCACTGTCATCTGACTGGTTTGACCTCTGGGTTGTGGAACCCAGAGATCAAACCAGACCCAATCTTATATTAGGCTTTGCCAGGTTAGTATTAAGTAACTTGGCTGTCAGAGTTTTGAAGCCGCCAAATGGTCTCTGACTTGGCTTAAACCTGGTTTACACCGTCAGCGACGGTCGGTTAGTCTGGTTTAGAGGCGATATGTAAATTTTTTTGGGTATTTTGAAGACAAAAATCTTTTTATTTACTCAGCATCTTGCCGTGATTTTCCGGTATGTGTTTCTTGACCATTCAAGTGAGGGAATCATTAAGACCAAAACATGATTAGTGAAAATCGACTCGACAAAATAAAAATCCAAAGTTGCCTCTTCAATTTTCATTTATTCCTCTTTTTGTGGAATCTGAGGTGTTTTAAGTAGTGAAATTAAGTATACAAAAAAGGTATTTGTAGTTGCTAGGGTTTGCCGAACCTAAAATTTTAATTTATTACTTACTTGTTACAAAATGTCGATATTTTATATCAGGCGCTTACGTCATTTAGTTTTGGTAACACGCACAGTATATCTTTTGCAATCTAATGCGTTGCGGATTGCGTGCATAAGCACATAATCGCCTTGTTGTTGTGCCACGGCTAACTAACTTTCGGGATCGGAAAGCAAGACCAAACCGCTGACCCACGAGCGCTTCTACTTATGCAATTCTAAATATCATGAAATTAATAATAATATCTAGGCTGAAAATTAAATCATATAAAAAACCAGCCATTGCTTTGCACCGGCAATAGTGGATTTGTATGGAATGACATTTTTTTTCGAATCATGTCTCTTTCGGAATGTTATTTAAGTTTCATGTTCTGGCCAATGGGCCAAAATAAGTATTTTAGTGATACGAGTACAGATGGATCACTCAAAAAATATACCCAGAAAGCGTGTAATATGAAGATTTCTGTTGCTGCTATAACAACAAATAATAAAAAAAAATAAACGAGGGCTACCCTTAGAAAAACGAGTTTTCAGGCCATTTTTCCTCGATTTTTCGTTTTAGCCCTATCATAAAAACAGAAACACTTACAAAAGTGAAAATTTATTTATTTTTAGTTTACTTGTACTTTGAGTAACTATTACAGTTACAAAAAAAAAACCGGTCAAGTACGAGTTGGACTCGCGCACCGAGGGTTCCGATATACCTATACTGTTTTTGAAAGCAATAAAGTCTATTTTTAGGACTGCAATACTAAATTTGTTTGTAAAGGATTTTTGCAGATTTCTAAAAAACTGTGCAATTTAGAAAGATTGTTTTATTTTTGCTGTAATGTTTACATAAACTTCTATCGACTGTAATTAATTCAGATTCTCACAAACTTTGGAGATAAAGGGGGGTGGTATTTTTTTGGTGGATGGTATTTTTTTGTCTTTTTTCATCATAACTTCAAAACTAAGAGACGCAAAAAAAATACAAAAATATATTTTAGAATGTTCAAGTAAAGTCCTTTCATATAATATCCCACTTGACCTAGTAACTACAGTTTGAAATTTTGCCCCCCCCCCCCCCCCCCCGATTTTATTCTTAATCATATTTTTTTTCTAATTCTTTTAGTTGCAATTAAGTTGGACAACCATATTCTAAAATCTAAGACAGACAGACAAAGTCGCACCATAAGGGTTCCTTTTTTACCATTTTCGTATCGGAACCCTAAAAATAAGAAATTGAACAACTTTCCTTGAGGAACTTATTAGGTCAAAATAAGAAAAAACAATTTTGACCTCCCTTACAAAATGCAGTATCAGTTGATTCAGTTTCCATAGGTAATTTTATTTTTCGTATTTCGACCTATGTTCCTTAGGGAAAGCTGTTCAACTTCATTGGAAGAATCACATTCTTCTGGGTTGATTACCCTTTCTGGTAAACCCATTAGAATAACAAACAAATAATAAAAACTATTCAAGTGCGTGTCGGACTCGCCCGCAATTAATGCACTTCTGCGTGACTGCGCGTATGACTAAGACGGTATTTTTAGGAGTTCCTTGGTCGATATCCTTGTGCAGCTAATACCTAACTGTCAGCATCGGAATTACTTTTTTTTATAAATCCCCTAGCCTTAAAAAAACCTATAACGCAAACTATAACACAACCTATAACAAAAAAACCTAAACCTAAACGTCGACGACGCTTCCGTTTCGTTAGACCCTTGTATTATATAGTCTAAGGTTAGACCCTCAGAACAAAAACCTCCTTCTTTGGTTAGACCTGTGTTTTGTAGCGAAGCAAGGAGGTTTTTGTTCTGAGGTTTTGTATAATATTGCCATTTGATTGCCATGGACGACCTTGGAGTGGACCAAAAGCAAGGAGGTTTTTGTTCTGAGGAGTGGACGACAAATGCTAAATGTTCTGAGGGAGGAACTACGACTCTCGAGGCCAAAGCATTGACGTAAGAAAAACGCTACGCCCTGCGGTTGCCCTGCACTCTGCGCGGTTTCCAATTTTTTTTGCCACAATCCCAAAATCAAGGGCCAAAATGATGCCAAAGAAAGTCATACGTCATTTTCTAGGTTATACACAAAATAATAAAAACAACATTGCATTTTTGGTTTACATTTATTGCACTAATTTTAGTTGTAAAAGCGAAGAAAATATTGTGTGCATTCATTTTGAAAAACATGAGAATATAATGTTTTACTTTTTTATGCTATTTATGATTACATTACTACCATTTGGTGCACATCACACAGCCAGAGAAAGTAGCATTGGGAAGCCGCTGGATAAATCTCTTTATGAAAAAGTATCATATCGTCGTAAGTGTAGTCCTTTTGTCCACAATAAATTGACAACTGCCTTATTCCAAGTTGAACACAAAGACTATAATGACGATTATTACCAGGAGCACGAAGATGAAAATATACAGGAGTTGAGAGACGACAATAAAAATACTTATACTGAACCGAAAGGGCAAAGTAACGAAATATACTACAACGAGCCAATTCTTGACCACGACCAAAACTACGTTGAGAAAATAGGAAAACCATATTTCGAACAAGACCAAAACTACGTTGAGAAAATAGGAAAACCAAATTGGGAACAAAACCAAAACTATGTTGAGAAACATGAAAAACATATTTACTATGATGAGAATGACCCTAGTTACGACGTTGAGTACATACAGAAAAACTCTAAACAGGCAAGTTTAGAATCATTCGAAGAGCTTAAAGCAGAGCTGAGCAAAATTCACAATTATATTGAAAAGAGTAAGATCAATTATCAATTAGGAGAGAGCTCCGCATTCATGAAAAATTGGAAAGATAAGGACAGCTTAGTATCTTTAGACTCTAAAGAACAAGACCACAGAATATATAATAGTAAACAATCAAAAATCTTTAGAGGATGAAATCTTTCTAACTGAAAGCATACATGGAAATATTAATAAGCGTTAGAAACCTAAACATATTTTAAGACAAAATATAGATATAATAAAACAAATCTAGGTGTAGCTATAGCGGTTGGCTAAAGTTATGTATTTTAATGTTTCCTTCTTCTAAGGCAATTACCATGGTAGAGCGTGTGGTCTCGTCTATAACCTGCAGAAGGAAGATGTCGTTTGACAGGGTAGGTTAACTAGTCCCTGTTACTACTGTTACTCTAGGGGATGGCAGGTTAACTAGTCCCTGTTACTACTGTTACTTTAGGGGATGGCAGGTTAACTAGTCCCTGTTACTACTGTTACTCTAGGGGATGGCAGGTTTATCTAGGCCCTGTTATTACTGTTACTCTAGGGGATGGCAGGTTAACTAGTCCCTGTTACTACTGTTACTCTAGGGGATGGCAGGTTAACTAGTCCCTATTACTACTGTTACTCTAGGGGATGGCAGGTTAACTAGTCCCTGTTACTACTGTTACTTTAGGGGGTGGCAGGTTAACTAGTCCCTGTTGCTACTGTTACTCTAGGGGATGGCAGGTTAACTAGTCCCTGTTACTACTGTTACTCTAGGGGATGGCAGGTTAACTAGTCCCTGTTACTGCTGGGATGGCACAACCACGCCCATATGTCCTTATTTCCCACCAGTTTTTCAAAAATATTTACAATCTTGACAATTCACCTGTGGCTTTTGTCATCATCATGACAAAAGCCTACTAAAAAAGTTTACTGCTGAACGGGAATACTATCCAGAATTTCCACTCGAAATGCACTATAGTAGTGCGGTCAGTTAGCTGTTTCACGTAGACACGCCTTACAATTTCATAAAAAAAAATCCAGGTACTAGTTAGGTACATAGCGCTCAGTTTTTGATAGGACCCAATTCTTGAATTTCAAAAAATTTCCATAGATAATTCAAGAATTGGCTCCTGTCAAACATTGAGAGCTATGTACCTAATTTGTACCTGGAAAAAATTTGCTGCAATTTGGTGAATTTAGCGATATAAGACTATAAGGGACCGGACGGACCGGACTATAGTCATATGGTACACTTGTAAGGGTGGCACATTGTGGTTGGTGATCGGTCGTAGAATCTTGTTGGTAAAGTATGCAGAAGGCAGCTAGGCCCGTCTTAGCCGCCTATCACGACACCCAGAGATAGTGTGGTGATATTCATAGCTTTATTTTTTTTTATTTTATTTATTTATTTATTTTTGGGAAACTAACAGCTAAATTATAAACCTACTTCCTGCTAATATTATAAACGCGAAAGTTTGTAAGTATGTAAGGATGGATGTTTGTTACCTACTCTTTCACGTAAAAACTACTGAATGGATTTTAATGAAACTTTACAATAATAGGTATAGCTTAAATACATCAGAATAACACAATAGACAACAATACAATTTATAAACCTGTGCAGACGAAGTCGGGGGCACCAGCTACTATTATATAAACTTATGCTAATCATAAGTCTCCAGCTGCTGAATCTATTGTTGTCACTTTCTGTTTTATAAGGCGGAGAGCGCGTAGTTGTTAACCCTACCTCAACGCATACCAAAAAGCGACCTATTTAGGCGCTGCTGCACAAAAAAAAGGTGAGTCTAAACACAGGCACGTTTTGTACAGTCAACAAAAAACTGGTTGATTTTTTAACACTTTATGTTCCAGTAAAGTACATAGTACATGCATAAGAACTAATTAATATGTAACAAAATAACCATGGTTGCCTTGCCTAAACCCGGTAATTTAGGGAGTTGCAATGTCATTTTTAAGTTATGTCAACTCACTAAGTATCAGAGTTGAGCAAGGCAATCCTGGATATGGTACTTTTGTATGCACTATGTATTTACTTTGGTAAACAAAATGAATAGTTTTTTGTTGAACGTACAAAAGGTGCCAGGTTTTTTAGATTCATCATTTCATTGTGCAGCAGCCTAGATAGGTCGTTGTTTGGTATCCGATGAGATAGGATTGCCAACTTTACGCTCTTAGTCTATAATGACAAACAAAGTAACTCTTCAAACCAAGTTTCACACCCTAGCCCACTGGCGCAAAGTTGCATGTCTGTCGGCCTTTTACAGATTGTTCTTCGAAGAGTGTGCCCAAGAGCTCCATGAGTTTATTCCGCCATCCCTCTTTTTCCATCGGGAGTCCAGACGCACCGCACGATAAAGAGTGGAATACTCTGTTTGCATCTGTGTTCCCGAGCTCTTTTAACCCGAATCTATTTAAGTCGCGAGTGAATAGGCATCTTCTGGGCAAGCTCGTTCCATCATCGACCTCATCTCTGTCCTCAAGGCTAGATCGAGGTCAAGAGTAAGCCCATAGACAGTAAAAAAAACCGGTCAAGTGCGATTCGGACTCGCGCGCCGAGGGTTCCGATATACTTTCTGTATTTTTGGATCGATGAAGTCCATTTTTAGGACCGCAAAACTAAATTTGTTTGTAAAGGTTATTTGCAGATTTCTAAAAAACTGTGTTACTAAGAAAGATCGATTTATTTATGCTGCAATGTTTACATAAACTTCTGTCAACTGCAATTAATTCAGATTTTTCCTTTCACAAACTTCGTAGATAAGGGGGGGGGGGAATGGTATTTCTTTCACATTTTTCATCATAACTTGAAAACTAAGAGACGTAAAAAAATACAAAAATATAATTTTGAATTTCCAAAAAAAAGTCCTTTCATATGATACCCACTCGACCTAATAGCGACAATCTGAAATTTGGCCCCGCCCCTATTTTAGCCCCCTTTACATTATTAGTCATAATTTTTTCGAAATTGCATGCAGCATGAGTGGTTGCTGAGATATAGAGGTGTGACAGTCAGACGCACGGACAGACAGACCGACAGACAAAGTCGCACCATAAGGGTTCCTTTGTTTACCATTTTGGTATCGGGACCCTATAAATGGGTTTACTCACATATAATCCTGATTACCCATACAAAGCCCTCTATTGAATTTGGTTGCTATATCTGGAAAACCTAAACAAATCTCTTGTACGACTTTTCTTTCTTTGAGAAATTTGTCCAGTTTTGTGTTTTGGGTGTTAAATAATAATTATTTGAACAATTTGAGTGAAACCTTATGCATCAACTAAATTAAGATGTGTGTGCTGTTAATTTTTGAGGAGTTACCGGTTTTAGTCTCATATTTCATCATTAGATTTTGACTTAATTTAACTGAAGGAAACTATTGAATAAAAAAAGAATATTTAAAATTAGTTCACTACCGGCGGAGATATCGCGTAACAAACATACAGAAAAAAAGCATTCGAATAGAGAACCTTCTCCTTTTTTTGAAGTTGGTTAACTTTTTTTGAAGTCGGTTAACTTTTTTTGAAGTCGGTTAACTTTTTTTGAAGTCGGTTAACTTTTTTAGATGTCGGTTAAAAATAAGCTACAGTCGAAATTAAAAAGCTTCATTAGAATGATGACAATATACTGGTCGCGTTCTCAAGGAGATCCCAGAGCTACCCGTCAGGCGCTGAGGTTGGCCACCGGGGGGTTTTAGTCAGTGGAGTCCACAGAGCAGAAACAAAGTTTGTTTCTGCTCTGTGGTGGAGTCTGACATAACCAATAAAAAAAGGACTATGCGTGAGAGCAGGACGTAGCGATACGTGTCTCTGTCGCGCTGTTGTCATTCTAATCAAGCAAATTTTTTTCTACTGTAATCACATAATTAAAATTTAAAACATTTTATTTCAATAAAGGACTATTTACAACTCATTACATTTATACTATGTAACATTATTATTTTATAAAAATACGTAAAATGAAACATATTTTAACACTAATAATACTGTAATAATAATTATTTATTTGTTAATCTCTAAAAATTAACTATTTATAACGTAGGTAATTTCTGAATTTCAAGAATAACAAAACATGTTAACCATTTATCTATAAAAAGGGTCTAACTAAGGGACAGGTTCCCAAAACAGTGTAGGCAACGAAGCAGTTTACCTTAACATGAATTTCTCAGGTAGATTTTATTTGACACTCGTAAAGAATCATGAATTAAATACAAATTCAAAATATCAAAAAAAAAATTTACAAAATATTTTTTTCATATATTTTTTGTAATTTTTGTATGGAAAAATTAAAAGTACCGTTTTTTATTGGATTTTTTTATAGAAGGTTTGTCTCATGTAGTGTTATACCCCAGCAAAGTTTCATCGATTGAGGATTTAACGCGGGGGTCTTCATACAACGATCCGCTTCGTTGCCTAGACTAAAAACTGAAAGGGCATCGTCAGTAAACGTAATAATCCAATGCATAGAGAATAAAAGTGAAGGGTTACCTTACAAAAGGTACGGTAACCCAAAATTTTTGATATGTTGTCTAGGATGGTTAGTGTTTAAAATGCAACCCTTCGCACCAATCAATCTAATTTTCCGGAAAGTTCTTTTAATTATCAGCCCTAGAAATAAAATTTAAAACGTTTATTGTAGGAAATTTAATTCTTTACAACATTATGCAGAACACTTTTCTAGCTAAAATTCACCTAAATGAAGATATAAGCAAAAAATATGGCAGCAGGTGCGACGGGGGGGGGGTGGGGGGGGAAACTGTGCATTTTTTGCATTTTAAACTCTTAGACGTACCTACTAACCATTCTAGACAACATAATATCAAACATTTTGAGTTACCGGACTGTTTGTTAGAGACTGTAGAACATTTTTCAATGAATAAAACTTCCAGGAAAAGAAAAAAGTCAGCCTGTTTCGTGTTTCCTTCGACCTAAGTTCCTTGGGAAAAAGTTGTTCAGTTTCATGAGCAGAACCACCTCTAATAATATCCAGGATGATTAAAAATAAGGATTTATAGTCTAATGTGTTGGCATAAAGTATTCGCCTTGACTTAAGGGTCTAATGTCCTAATGTAATAGTGAAGATTTGAGCTTGTTAGGCCATTAAACTGAACAAATTTCCCTAAAGTGCAAGCCAGACAGAACGGGCGCGGCGCACTTCGAGCGCCCCCTTGGTACACTTTTCGGCTGGACGACGCAATCGACGGCAGCGGACTGTGCTGTGCGGCGGCGTGCCGGCGGTCACGCCGGCGGTGCGCCGGTGGTGCACCGACAGTGCGCCTTAGGCATGCCGTCTCGTCGCCTGTTCAAATCACATGCATACAAAATGTAGGAGAACGACGCGGTGCAAGCCAGACAGAAGAGGTGCGCTGAAGGCGTGCCGTGCGGCGCACCTCTTCTGTCTGGCCTGCGCCTAATAAAAAAAAATTACTTCCCGTAGAGACTGCATCAGTTTATAGCGCATTTAGTATGACAGGTCAAAAAATTGGGTGTTTCCTCGTGTCCGTACTACTGTGCTGACTAGTACCATCTCGTACGGACACGAGTAAACTTAATTCATCGTGTCCGTACTTTTCACTAATTTAATATTTAGATCCTCCTGTATATCACACTTATCGCACTAATATTATGAAGGTGAAAGTTTGAATGTTTGTTACATCATTGACAATGTTTTAATTTAATAAAAATCTGCAAAATTATACATAGAAAATGAGGTCTGTTTTTTTGGATGAAGTTGTTCAGTTTCAAGATACAAGTAATATGCTAAAATTATTTTCACTATATCTCAGGACACAGGGTGTAACAGAAACGGTACAACCCTGAAGGATGTGAATCTGCCTATGAAGCTGAACAACTTTCCTTAAGGAACATGGGTCAAAATATGAAAAAAAAAAATTCGACCTTCCATACAAAATACGTTATCAGCTGATGCAGTTTCTGTGGGAGGTAAATTTTTTTTTCGTATTTCGACCCATGTTTCTTGGGAAAAGTTGTTCAGTTTCATGGGCAGATTCACCTCCTTCAGGGTTGTTATACCCTTTCTGTTATAGCCTGTACAGACGGAGAGCGGGCAGTCGTCAACCCTACCTCATCGATTACCAAGATGCAACTAATCTAGGGCGATCCACGTTAAAAAGTTATATCCGAATCAATAGGGTTGCCTGGGCGAAACCTGGCAGGTTTTGTACAGTGGGCAAAAAACTTATAATTTTTTGGGCAAAAATGACCTCATCGAGTACCAAATTGGTACATAGTACATTCGATAGTACACATCAAGGAGTGCCTAAATCAACAGGGTTGCCTCACTCAATCCTGGCACATTCGGGAGTCGGCCTGATTTTAGGTTGGCAAAAAAATACAAAACTTACTTATGATAATGAGTAATGAATTGAAACTTATACCATTTGCAGTCCTAGACATTCTAGATATTTGCTACAGTATCCCGATACTTAAAAGCATGTTTCATTTTATTATACAGGATAGAAAGTTAAGATGGGGTACACAGGGCAGCTACTATAAGCATTATAGCTACAAGAAAACTTAGTAAAGAGACTGATCCTAACTTTTAGAGATATTTTGACCTACATTCACAGATTTTGTAAAAAAATATACAGTTAACTAAGAAAAATGGTAATTTCCACGAAATTTTTTTCATTCCGTTTGATCATATTGATAAAAAACATAATTTTCTATGGGGTCAACCAAGGTTAGTGTATTAGAACTGAAGCACAAAATTATTTTCCCATACATGTAATAGGAGAAACAGACATTTTCATGTACCTTTTTTACGAAACATTATATCCTCTTGTTACTAAGAAACAGCAGTCTATATAACGTCCACCAGAGTCAAGGTATTAGAACTCGATGGACTCGAACTCGAACTTAGGTACTCGATGAGGTAATTTTTGCCATAAAATGACAAATTTTTTTGCCCATTGTACAAAACCTGGCAGGTTGCACCCAGGCAACCCTGTTGATTCGGATATGACTTTATAACCTGCATCACCCTAGATTATTCGCATCTTGGTAATCGATGAGGTAGGGTTTACGACCACACGCTCTTAGTCTAATAGGTTGTGTGGTTGTGTGTTACAGCGGTTGCCAGCCGCAACGCTTATAAGCGTGGTGACTATGGCAAATCCCCTCATAAGTACCACGCGTTTTTGCTGGAGTGTCCTTGTCTTGCAGAGGACGTTTCATGAGATGTTATGTTGAGGTTGTTTGGTAATTATACAGGTAGACTTGTCCCAACTGAACAACCGTTACCAAAAATGTTATCTAACAAAGTTTTCGTAATATTTAGGCCACACAACTTTTCACAACTATCCAAGTCAACTCAATATGTCTTACAATCAACGATATTTCGTCATTCACTGTGGTCATTCATATCGTTTTGTTTTCATCATTTTTTCAAACTTAATCTTTACAATAAAAAAACCGGCGAAGTGCGAGACGGACTTGCGCACTAAGAGTTCCGTACTTATCCACCACATAGCTACTGTAAGCTTTTGCCACACCCCGGACAAGATACAAGGTTATTTTTATGGACCTGATTTCCTTTATAAGTGAGGTGAAAAGCAACAACTTTTGTTCTACGACTTTGCTAACAATGCACGAAAAATTTTCAACTTCCCATACAAAATGGGTCAGTCAAGTGACCACTTTAGTATGGAGAGTCGAAAATTTTGTGTGCGTTGTTAGCAAAATCGTAGAACACAAGTTGTTGCTTTTGACCTGACTAATAAGTGGGCAAAAGGAAATCAGGTCCAAAAAAATTACCTTGTATACTTACTAGTACTTCGAGAGCGAATTAATTGGAAGGTCGCGTAGGCCTGCATATTCAGTACAACTGACCCGCAGGAGTACTGGGCGGGGGACGGACGGGTGCGCGCGGGGGTGCGGGGTGGATTGCGGGCGGGGGGCGGAGAGTGTCCGTTCTGTATGATAGTACAATTACTTTATTCTGTGCTATTTCCGTTTGATTTTAAAACTTCGCGTTCATTCAACCCTGTTTAATATGAAGTACCTGGTCGACTGAGCTTCGCTTTATAATAGCTACCTCAACATTAAAATATCATCGGGTGAGCAAGCTATTCTACTTGCCAACAGATGGCGCTGTAGGTTTCTGTCTGAAACACGGTAATTTTTTTTAAATGCTCAAAAACACGGGGAAAACTAATATACCCATACATGAGATGTAGCTAGATCGATTTTTCGTCCCCGTTTACAAAATTCATCAAAATCATTAGAGCCGTTTTTGAGAAACCGATTACAAATATATATATACAAATATTGCTCGTTTAATTGTATAGGATATACTTGAAACGGGAGCTCACCATAATTGATCCTAATTGGTTGACATTTATATGGCACCTAGATCTTGACAAATTTCATGATTCTAGGTCAACGGGAAGTAAGTAGGTATTGGTTTGCTTCATAAATGTATGGAGATGGGGACATAAATGGCCGTATTTTTTTATTGTGTTGTCAAAGAAGCTTGAAATTTTCACACTTACAACACAAACGGTTTATTTTTCTTTGCTGTAAATAAATTATTCACACGTTTTGACAGCTGTCAAACTGAGCTTCTTATGAATTGGTATTGTATGTGGCTTTTTGGCGGGAACTCGACATGGGCGTTTGCCTGCTTAATTGAAATTTAGTTTTTTTGTGCATTTAGTGATTTAGTGGATAATAAAGATAGTGTGTTATGCCGTAAATTTACTACGGAGTGCGCAGCTGATGAAGATTTCAAGTGATCTCGTGTTTAAGCCCCGTTTGTGTTGTCCCAAAAAGTCACGAACATTTTCCTTCGTAAAGTTCACTATCGCTTTACGAGGGGAGCAAAAAGAAAGATTTAAACACATCAGACATGGCTGTATGGGCTTTGTACTCTTTGCCTTTCCGAAAGGAAGAATAAAAAAAAAAAAAAAAAAAAAAAGGTATTGTATGTTGGTACGGAATCCTCTGTGTGCTGAGTAAATTTTTCATACGTTTTGACAGCTGTCAAACTGAGCTTATGAACTGGTATTGTATGTTGGTACGGAATCCTCTGTGCGCGATTCCGACTCGCACTTGCATATTTCTTTTTTTTTTATAACTGTGTCAACCTGTATATTCAATGCGAAACCCTGTATTTCTAAGAGCGTTATTAACAATTTCACGACTTAATGAGCAATTCGAGTAAATTCTGGTCGTAGTCGCGCAGTCGCAGGCATCGTGGGCTTTCCATCTGGAGACCACCAATCTTCCCCACCAGCCAAAACGTTTCCATGTCACCCTTTCCCTGTAAATAAATAATTTTTCTTTTTTTATTTCATGCGCCTCAAAATAATTAAACCTTATATGACAGTATACTTTACTAAAATTATATTGTCTTTGCTTATATCTCCAACTACTTGTATTGCGTTTTTTTAATACTATGGACAACAAAAGTAAAAAAAAAAAAAATCACCCCCTATTTCATCCAGTTGGAGGAAGATTTTCAATATACTCTTAAACACGAATTTCTTTTTGTTTTTACCAAAAGCTTAAATGCAAAATATGTATCTTATTTTTAAAACAAGTCTTTTATATAAATCATTTTCCCTCAATTCACCCCCTTAGAGGATGAATTTCAAAAAAGATTAAACGTACTTTTTATTTTTTACGAAGAGCTTAATCTCATAAATACCTGTCACTTCAAAAATTAAGGATATCTAGACCATCGAACCGACAAATATGTATATTTCATCCCCTTGGAGGTCGGTTATATAATTGTAATATCATTGCTTGGAGGACGATTTTCAAGAAACGCTCAAACATTTGTTTCTTTATTTTTTACCAAAAGCTTAAATGAAGATTTGTATGAATCTAACTACAGAAATAAAATTTTGCATAGAAATAATTTTTCGTCATTTCTCTTCCTTAAAGGATGAATTTCTTAAAACTATTTCTAAAACCTTCATTACATGCTTAGAATACCCTCAAAATTTCGTGCTTTTAACATCAACACTTCCAGAGTTCCATACTAACTTTTATCCATCATTTCATCCGCTTAGGGACACACACACTTCTTCACATTCACTTTGATTCATATCCTTCAGGGTTGGTATATAGGGTGTAAGAGACGTCGTACCGAAAAAAAAACCGGCCAAGTGCGAGTCGGACTCGCGCACCAAGGGTTCCGTACCACCACATAATAATAATTGTATTAGTTGAAATTTCAGTAAGTTAATGTGCTAGATTTTTTGAGTCCGACACGCGCTTGACCAAATTTTATTATTTGTTGTTATTTTATAGCTTATGCACTATAAACAAACCAATTTTCAAGTTTGTAAGTGTTCCCGTTTTTAAAATAGAACTAAAACAAAAATCACCTCATTGACCATCCAACTTGACCCCTCTCTTATATGAATGTTCTTGAAACGGGAGCTCACCACAATTGGTTATCATTAGTTGTGAGAAAAGTTGTAATATTTAATGATTTCAGACTTTTCCCATTATTTGTACTGTGAGACCTAGCTTCTTGCCAAATTTCATAATTTTAGGTCAACGGGAAGTACCCTGTAGGTTTTGCATTTTTGCATAAATGTATGGAGATGAGGACATAAAATGCCATATCTTTTGAATGCGTCGTTGTAAAAAATTTAAATTTTCAGAACTTGTGTGGTTCATAGATCCAAATATATGGTATTAATTTCAACCTGATACCTCTACCCGTTCGTGAGATAAAGGGTCTTGACAGACAGACAGACAGACAGACAGACAGACAGACGGACAACAAAGTGATCCTATAAGGGTTCCGTTTTTTCTTTTGAGGTACGGAACCCTAAAAAGGCTGGATTAGTAGAGTAAACTAAAAATTAAAATCTACCTCTGCAAATAAAACTCGTATGACAAATACGATTTTTGTTTCCATTATTCAAAGCCTGCTCATGATTCTTAGGGAAAATTGTTCAGTTTTGTCTACCGAGTAAGCCCTTCCAGTTTTCGGTGCAAAATCTCTTACACCCTGCACATTCTTTGGGAAAAGCTGTGATATAGGTACATATTTGGTGTTCAAAAGTCATTACTCGTTTAGGTTAGGTTTTTTTTATGTAACAGGTGAGCAAGGAAGCTTGTGGGCCACCTGATGGTAAGTGGTCACCACCGCCCATAGCACAATTGACACTAACATGACAGCAAACCGCGTTGCCCACCCTGAGAACTAAGATGGTGAGTCTCATGTGCCAGTAATTTCACTGGCTCCCTTGCCCTCCAAACCGAAACACAGCAGTGCAAACACTGCTTCTTTACGGCAGAAAAAAGCAAAGGGGTGGTACTACCCAGATGGACTTTGCACAAAAGCCCTACCATCTTCAAAAGTTCAGTACAATAAAAGAGGTGGTTTTGGTCTTTGCCCGATTCGGTGCTAAGAATAGGGGTCTCCATAATAAATAACCGATATGACTATTGTCCTATCAAGGTTAAACGTGTCAATATCGCCTGCCTTGATCCCAATTCATTTGGGCTCGCTTCAAAATGTCAAGCGATTGCTTTATTCCTATCAGCCGTCTCACTTATTTCCTTATGAACATTCAATGCGTTTTTACTTCCGTCTTTCTCGTACTTTTGCTCCCTTATAATGGTGAAAAAGCTGTTGTAGAATTCTTTATCAACTTACCGCTACATCCACAATGCCCCTTGACTGTACTTCGTAACCACCGATTTGGTCCAACGCCTTCTTCGTTAAATATGATATGTGTATCTTCATTGCTAGAAATGTAGAGAAAATTAATGATAACAGTATCTGGGCGACTGAGCTTTAGATGGAGAGCTGCCAACGGATGGAGCCGACTGAATAGTAAAAACTAGTAAATTTCATCGAAATCTTTAGAGCGGTTTTCGAGAAACCGATTACGATGGTGATGAACGATGAAATTTACCATATAAGGGTTTTCGGAGACGAAATATCAATCTAGCTAGGTTTCATGTCTAGGTTAATTAGTTTTCTAGCATTTCATGAGAATAACACGTTTCAGAAACCCTTCAGAGCCATCTATTAGGGAGCTTTGGTAAAGATAATACAGGAGAAACTGACTTTTTAGCGCCTGCCACTCTACCAACTAAAAGGCCTGCCCATCCATTTTATATTCGAATTCAGTGAATTACTGGCAAACTTCTTTTTTATCTTCACGACACCAAATATTGAGCTCTATAAATGGATCAATTTCAACTAATGTTTCAACACCTTTGTCGAATTAAGTGAATTGCTAGCTATAATACGACACCAAACACGAAGCTCTATAAATGGATCAATTTCAACTAATGTTTCAACACCTTTGTCGAATTAAGTGAATTGCTAGCTATAATACGACACCAAACACAAAGCTCTATAAATGGATAAATTTCAACTAATGTTTCAACACCTTTGTCCGATTAAGTGAATTGCTAGCTATAATACGACACCAAACACGAAGCTCTATAAATGGATCAATTTCAACTAATGTTTCAACACCTTTGTCCAATTAAGTGAATTGCTAGCTATAATACGACACCAAACACGAAGCTCTATAAATGGATCAATTTCAACTAATGTTTCAACACCTTTGTCGAATTAAGTGAATTGCTAGCTATAATACGACACCAAACACGAAGCTCTATAAATGGATCAATTTCAACTAATGTTTCAACACCTTTGTCCAATTAAGTGAATTGTTAGCTATAATACGACACCAAACACAGAGCTCTATAAATGGAAAATCAACTTCAACTAACGTTTCAACACCTTTGTCGAATTAAGTGAAGTTGCTTGCTATAATACGACACCAAACACATAGCTCTATAAATGGAAAATCAACTTCAACTAATGTTTCAACACCTTTGTCGAGTTAAGTGAATTGTTAGCTATAATACGACACCAAACACAGAGCTCTATAAATGGAAAATCAACTTCAACTAACGTTTCAACACCTTTGTAGAATTAAGTGAAGTTGCTAGCTATAATACGACACCAAACACGAAGCTCTATAAATGGATCAATTTCAACTAATGTTTCAACACCTTTGTCGAATTAAGTCAATTGCTAGCTATAATACGACACCAAACACAAAGCTCTATAAATGGCTTAACTTCAATTGATTTTTCAACACCTTTACTGAAAAATCTAGTCCTGCACTATACTTAATAATCTGGGAGCTAGCTAATCGATTCGATTTAAATGAAGTCGCATTTCTATGCGAATTTTAAAAAGTCATCGCATTTTGCCCCCAAAGATTTCATAAAAACTGAAAAATCGCTGAACGGTTCGTCAATAAAGGCGAACAAAATAGCTGTTTTCTCCAAGAGACTTTCGTAGCGGGTAAAAATGGGATTTAAAATTAGAATTTGAATTTAGGTCCACCATAGCACCATAGGGATATTTTAGGTCAACCATAGAGGCCGAACCAAAATATTATATGAAAAATGATACTGGCCGGTTGTACTATTAAGAATATAAAAAAGAAATATGCTCTAAATGTAAACAAGACTACCAACCAAAGAGCTTCTGTTCCTAATTGATACAAAAATGTAAATAACATTTTCAGTTTTTACAAATAATACTTAATATGATTTTTAATTTGTTTCATCAAGTAATATTTTAATGGTATTTTATATTTAAAATTAATGACGAGTGTGTGTCTCAATGAACCTCTTATTCTTTTCTCATAGAGGGAGATGAAAAGTAGAGTGTATTACGCGGCTGCAAAAATATTTTTACCTTGGGCGACCTATTGAATTCCTCGCTACGTTCAGGATTCTACTCTAGAATCCTTCACTTCGCTCTGGATTCAAAATAGCGCCCTCGCCTTAAAAATATTATTTTACAGCCTTGTGATACAATCTACTATTATAGCCGCAGAGTAATAGTCATGTCCTTAAAACAGTTATTAACCTATGGGATATAAATTAGTTTCCTTTATTTCAACCTTATTAAGAGTGTAGACTATCCTACTGCGACTTATAAATATTATAAAGATCAGCCGGCTTAGCATGCTGCAATTGTCAGTTTATCTAGGCCCATAGATTAAATACTTTAAGCATGGTTACGTTTTTTTGACATCCGAGCAGTGCGACACATTTTGAAAGACAAGGACGGCTACATGTAATAGTGTGTAAAGCTATCTCTGTCTAAAAAACCAAAAACGTAATCTGTGAATTTGCTAAACATTTTCCTCCACTGACATTTCTTCGCGCTTGGAGGTGATAGATTAGATGACATAATTCCTCAAATAACTACATGACATTTCTTCGAGATATATTTTCTCTCGGGCAGCGTGCTAAGCCGGCTGGTGTCTCCTACTCGGTGTTTTTTGTCGATGCTGATAAAATTTTAATTGTATGTTTACCTTCACCCGTACTCTCCATACGACTGGCCACATTGATGGTGTCGCCGAAGAGGCAATACCGAGGCATAGTAGTACCAACAACCCCGGCCACACAAGGCCCAGTGTTGACCCCGGCTCGGATTTGCAGAGCTTGGTCCGGTCTGTGTGGAACCCTCGCTCCGTCTAGACTTCGCATCAGAGATAAAGACATGTCTGCTATCTCTGACGCGTGGCGATTGCCTGGAATGACACAAGTAATTTACAAAAAAAATATCTTGCACATTACACCGCAAGAAGAACCGATGACCGATGGGGCATAAAGATTCTATTGTTTAGTTCATACGGTCTTCCGCGGCCTACGTGGGTCGCGGGGTTCGGTGTGGAGGAATCCTTCGTACCTGGGCGTCTTCTCCCCGGGCACTAGGCCCGGGGGTCATGCAGGGCCTATGCCCTTGTAGGTAAATACCACATCGAGCAAGGCTGGACCCTAGAGGAGGCTGACATTTTTTTTGTTTAGATTCTAGAGTAGCGACCAAGAACCGGAAGACGTAGCTTGGACGTGCCCCAAGGTGGACCGACGATCCAGTAAAAGTCGCGGGAAGCCGCTGAATGCAAGCAGCGCAGGACCAGTCGTCTTGGAAATCTTTCAAAAAGCATATTTCCAGCAGTGTACATCTTATAGCTGATATGATGATGATAAGAATGCGAGAGCAGGACCGAGAGATACGTGTGTCTCTTTCGCTCCAATATCTTACGCATCGCTCCGTCCTGCTATCATATTGCTGTCATTTTATATTCAGATTCAGATAATTTTATTCAATTTAGATTCTTTACAAAATACTTATTGAATGTCATGCAGAATACAATGCAAATAGAGCGAGTCTACGCCGTTTCGGATCGTGCTATGGCAGCGTAAAAGAAACGGAAAGAAACCACTGCAGCACGGCCTACTTTAAGAGTCGGCTTTTTACAATGTGTTTCTTGTGTTTCGCTGGAATATCAGAGCAAACAAGATATACATTATTTCGATTGAAGTAATCGAGTCTTTTAATAGGCACAAGGTTGTCTCGTAGTTTCACTTTCATAACGATCACGAAAGTAGGGCAACGTTGCCTGTAGTTACAACCTGGATGGATGACCGCTTTAATAGCTACAGCGTCACTATTCAAGTCGCGAGTGAATAGGCTTCTTTTGTGCATGCTCGTTCCATCTTCGACCTCATCTCTGTCTTCAAGACTAGATCGAGGTCAAGAGTAAGCCCATTGAAAAAAAGCGTTTCTGCCTTTCGTTCAATACTTATTAACGGTGAACTCAAATTTTGCAAAACCTAACCTAGGATTGTTGGTTTTGGGGAAGCCAAAAATCTCTGGGTTGCGGAGGTAAGATGGCAGGTTCTCTGTATAAAAACCAGTGTCTTCGTTAAAATCCCCTAGGTTAAGGGATTTCCTCCGGTCCACTAGCGCCCCCATTAGTTAAAAAAATATTACTCGCTAAATACAAAACTTATCGAAAATCTGTCTTACCAGATTTAAGTAAAGGTACCCTAGTTTACTTAGAACCTATCAATCCTGAAAAATATAGTTCACTGTAGTTACAGATACAAAATCTGCTAAAAGTGGCCGTTTTTCGTACTTTTTGTAACTGTAACTACAGTGAACTATATTTTTCAGGATTGATGGGTTCTTAATAAAATAGGGTACCTTTACTTCAATCTAGTTGGACAGATTTTCGATAAGTTTTGTATTTAGCGAGTAATATTTTTTTAACTGATGGGGGCGCTAGTTGATTGCAGCGGAATAATGCTGAATACCTTATAGTTTAAAATTGTTTATTGTTTTATATATTGATAAGGATATCCGCCACAATAACACCGCATCAATAAATAATTACCAAAATAACATAATTCTTTCAAAATTTTAACTGGTTCGCTGTTACCGTTATCGATAAAAGTTATCGTTATAGCGACCGAATTCGCAACGGTTCGGATCTTGTCCTATAAAGGGTTACATACCTACTATAAAATAATTCACTTTAGCTCGTCCACGTTAAGAATGCAAATGCAAGGTAATGGTGTATTCACAATGGAGTTAAAATGCAAACAATTTATTTTAATTTCCTTATTTTTTGGGTTCCAATACCAAAATGGTAAAAAAAGGAACCCTGTCTGTCTGTCCGTCTGTCTGTCACACCTCTATATCTCAGCAACCACTCATGCTATCGACTTTAAATTTGGAATAGTTTTAGAATATAGTTGCCCAACTTAATTGTACATGAAAGAATTATGAAAAAAATATCATTATTAATGTAAAGGGGGCCAACATAGGGGGGGGCAAATTTCAAATTGTCGCTACTAAGTCGAGTGGGATATCATAAGAAAAAGCTTTACTTGAACATTCTATAATATATTTTTGTATTCTTTTACGTTTCTTAGTTTTCAAGTTATGATGAAAAATGTCCAAAAAAATACCATTACTCCCCCCCCCCCCTTATCTCCGAAGTTTGTAAAAGGGAAAATCTGAATTATTACAGTTGATAGAAGTTGATGTAAACATTACAGCAAAAATAAAACGATCATTCTAAATTGCACAGTTTTTTAGAAATCTGCAAATAACCTTTACAAACAAATTTAGTTTTGCGGTCCTAAAAGTGGACAAAAATACAAAAAGTATATCGGAACTCTCAGCGCGCGAGTCCGACTCGCACTTGACCGTTTTTTTTAATGTAACACACGAAGGAAACAACCGCTTCTTTCGAAGGTTAGTCATTGTGCATTTGACTTTATACGTTTAAACGACCTGATTGGTTAAGGGGCTTTGCTACCAGCGGTGGAAAGCGATGACTCACTGCATTCATTTATATTTAGATGGACAAACTGTAGTCATTTTTAAACTGGCCACTTACCATTTCTCTGTGGCAATCCAGACACAACCATGTAAGCATCACCAATAGTCTCCACCTTGTACACATTATAGTGCATTATTTTCTCGTCAAACAACCTGGAAAAAATAGTAGGATCATGATCAGAATAAATATTGTCAGTAGAGTTCTAAGTTCTAAGTTAAGTTTGTGGTTTCCGCACTTAGTCCAGTAAGGACCATTGTGCGTGGGCCTATGTGGCCGTCAAGTTAGCCACCCTAACTGTTGCCAGAACTCAGTCAGTTTGTCCAGTCTGTTGGGTATTTGATCTAGGGTTATGTCCGCTCCAAGTGTGTTTTCTCTGATGCTTTTAATTACTTTGCATTCCAGAATTACGTGTTCGATGGTTTCGTCCGTTTCCATGCAGGCCCTACATAGAGGGCTGTCGGTTATGCCTATAGTGTGGTAGTGTTTGTTGAGAGCAATGTGACCTGTTATTGTGCCTACTACATTGCGGAGCTTTGTCCTATTCATCTGTAGTAGCCGTCTTGTTAAGTTATTGTCAGTAGATTTTTGACGTCAAGCTCATTCCGAGACAGAAATATACAAATAATTCTTTACGTGATGATACGTCATGATGATCCCCATTATATGGGTTATTTAATGGGGATCATCATGATGATGGGGATCGTCATCACGTATTCGTTTCACAAACATAATGGTGGCGCCAAGAAACAACCCACGCGTATACTATGTATAGCATTGATATTATAAGTACATAACAATTTGAACAACCTAGCCTTTTAGAACCTCTCTTCTAAACAATCTGATATTTAAATTACCTTATTTACAGCTTTTTTTTAGTGTATATTTAGACAAGATTTCTCTTCTATCGCACGATGCATTAATACATTACTGCAATTTCAATACTTTTTTCAATAAATGCAATACTTTTTCAAAAAATGCGCGGAAATGCAAACTAAGTTTAATCCAAACAAACATTAAAAACTTTCTACTTACCAATGTATTCCATAGTTTACATGGCAATTTTTTCATTTTCATCCGAGATTTGCATACTCTATTTAATCTGTGTTTGTTTGTTTATTTATTTTTTATAATTTACAGCTTTCTTTTTGCAAGCCGGTTCGGAAAAATAAATATAAAATCTGATAAGTTACTTCTTTGGTTGTTATGCTTTTTTGTACATTCCACTTTTAAATAACTCAACAGATATGAGTTTTCATAGTAAATGATTCGGCCGCAAAACACGAAAGAAATGGATAATCATTCTAACTTTTCCGGTCAGCGATCGCCCGTAACAGCGTGAATTTGTCAAATTTTTTTCGCCTCTCCATAGTAAAGTGATCACGTGATCGAATCATTTTGTTTGGGGAGACGAAAATTGTTTTTTGAAGTAACAAAGTTTTTCTTCGGGAAAGTTGCTTGTTTTCGGGTGCAAAACCAATACAAATTCACGCTGTATAACCAGTACAGCTATATTTAGATTTATCTTGAAGCATATTGTCAAAATAATGATCGAATTTCCAAGCATATTAGAGAAAACGTTGTTAACCATAATATACGCACAGGAATACAAAAAATTTACGTTATTTTATATACAAAGTTCCCTGATTTTTTTAAATAGGTCATAATATAACGTTGACAAGAACCTTTGTGTTTCACCTCAAATATCTAGGGTGCCCCAAAGACTCCAAAGGCATACACTACCTCCTATTGTATATCTGTATGTCTGTGAGGTTCTCAAATTCCCTCATTGACTCCCTAGAGGATGAAAGATTTCGAAAGAGTTCGGTAGATGGCGTTAAACATCAGTAGAAATCTGTGTACGTATTTTTACTTCATAATATTTTTTTAATTATAAGATAAATATTGCGTATGCAGTAGATATCTCTTGATTTTCTTATCTCTACATTTTGTAGAATAAGTGAATTAAACCATACATATTTTAGAAGTATGTAGCGCATTTAGACAACTGGCGTACTTATGTTAGTGTTGTTTTTATCTGTGGTTTTTATGCTAACGACATTTACATTTGTGTGTGTGGGACCCTTAGAAAACTACGCATGTGTGTAACACCGCACTGCGGGATCTTACTGGGATCCTACCCGAGACCTATCGCTCGGAACGGAATTAAGATATTTTTCCTACATTTCTCATGGTGTATTAGAAAATGTACAAAAAACTTGTTGTACGGGAATCTACGTATATCTGAACAAGTTTTCTCGAGGCACATAGGTCGAAATACCAAAATAAATTTAGACCAAATACTTTATTAACTGATTAGATGCAGTTTTTTAGAAACAGGAAATTGGCTACCGTAGTTTGTTCCTTGGGAAAAGTTGATCAGTTTCTTAAATAGGTTTACGTCCTTCGGGATTGCTATACCATTTTTGATAGATGCTGTATTTATAAATTATTTGATATTGAAACTTTTGAGAAATTCTAGACCAAATCAATTTATCAATTGAATGTCGTAGCGTAACGTAGGCATTTTCTACAACATGGACTACGACAAGGCATCGAACGAACAAAACAAATATTTGAATTAAAGATTAATATCATTGTATTGTGTGGGTTGTACGATCGATGACCGACCTCACAAAGGGTGTAAAAGTACATGTCACGAAAACTGAAAGCGTAGATTCTGACCATAGAACTAAACAACTTTCTGCAGGGAACACAGTTCAAAACAAAAAAAAATTACTTTCCACAGAAAATGATACAGTTTTTCACCACTTCACCTTCCTACCGTCTTGAAGTAAACATCGTTGCATATTCGCTCCGTCGAAATAAACTAAACTAATGGAAAAAGTGATCATTTATAATATTTTTCTCGCTTAAATTGTTCTTCAAGTGTTTAGTGAACGTATAATATCAGTGATATAACGAGGTTTTGCTTAACTAAAGCACTAAAGTGACTTTAAGTGTCTGGATTTCCTACCTACGGCCTATAATCAACAGTGACTAGCAAAACGCGTAAGCGACGCAATCTTCACGGCGCATTCGACCTTTTTCTCGCGAGCCTTACGAAGCTGGCTGTGCGGTAGTGAGTTGTTTATTACAACCGCGCGTGTTACCTACCTACACTAATCTGCTTTTGCCTACTAGTAAATTAACTCCTGCTGTTGTTATTACGCGCATTGTTGTTCCTGACTGCTGTCTGTCAACCACTCGTCATGTCCCATTTGAACGAAAAAAGCGGTTCCTTTCCTAACATAAACGATATTGAAGAGAGTGACCCACTGAGAAACCAACGGCTAAAGCGTTCACGTGAGGAGCTAACAAGAGATGATTTTATGTTATTTAAAGACGGCCTTATGACAACACTTAAAAGCTGGAAAATCGATCAAGATGAAAAATATTCCAACCTTGAATCCAGTCTACAAGTTATTAATCAGGCCAACTCAGAAAAATTCAATTTACTAAGTGAATCAATACAAGAAACCAACCAAAGCATTCAAAATCTCACACTATCGATGACAGCCAAACACGAAGAGCTTACAACCAAAATGACTTCTCTGGAACAAGAAAACAAAGATAATCGCAACCAAATTCACGTTCTCGAACAAAAAATTGAGCAACTTGAGCGTATTTCAAAGAGTGTATACATGGAAATTAGAAATGTTCCGTTGAAAACAAACGAAACTAAACAAGATTTACTCAATGTGATCCACAAGATTTCACAAGCGCTACAAATAAATATCTTACCCTCTGACGTCAGGGATGCATTCAGGAAACTAGGAAGAAAGGGTCCAAACAAACCGGTTATTGTGGAATTGTCGAGCTCCACGTTGAAGCATAGCCTGTTGGCAGCAGCAAGAAAATACAACTTGGCCAACCCACACAACAAACTAAATGCTTCTCAAATTGGTTTTATTGAAAACAACTCGCCCCTGTACCTATCGGAGGTGCTAACTGACAGTGCCGGGAAATTGTATTACATGTCAAGAGATTTAAAAAAGAACAAATTTATTGACTTCTGCTGGACCTCGAACGGCAAGGTGTACATTCGGAAGAAAGTCGGCGAGCCCGCAGTACTAATCAGAGACGAGGCACATATTGAAGAATTGAAGAAACGCGCCGTCTGACTAGTTTTCATGTCTTTGATATTTAAACAGTTTCATATGTTTTATTTGTTTTGCCACTTTTTTCAATATACAGCTAATATTTATATACTGTATTCATGTAAGACCAATAAACATAAAAATCTACTCACGCACACACGAGCACCTTCTCACTCAAGCAAACGCACGCTATCACACAAACACACACACACACATAAAGGGACATATACACTTTTGACTTCAAAAACTTCACCATTTTACGCTACAAATACCTTACCCTGTTGTCCGTCTGGCATCTGTATAATGACAACTGGACGCATTTTGTCAACCTTGCAAAATGTCGATAAAGTATTTAATGACCTTGACTCCACCGTATTAATACCGCATTTTCAGGTTGACAGACTGGAAGAATGTTTATACACTCAAAGGGAAATATATAGGCACATATTTGTCCTCACACAACTCACCAATTTACGCGATAAATACCTTACCCTGCTGTCCGTATGGCATCATCATAATGACAACTGGATGCATTTTGATAATTTTACAAATGTTCGATAAAGTAATTAATGACATCGACTCCACTGTATTGATACCGAACTTTCAGGTTGACAGACTGGAAGAATGTTTATCCTACCTGGGAAACCCCAATGAGCAACTAACTATTTTAACACAAAATATTCGCAGCATCAATAAAAATTTTAATACACTACTAGCTTACATGAATAATTTGAATTTTAAACCCGATATCCTAGTGTTAACAGAGTGCTGGCTAGATTCTACTTTTAATGGTTTAAACCTTGAAAATTACAACTGCCATTACACGAAATCTTTTATTAATCAGAATAGTGGTGTCGTAGTTTATTCAAAATCAAACCTATCTGTCAAAATATTGGAACCAATATTTATAGATGCCAACTGTTTAATCATTGAACTCGATTCTAGTGTGACTCTTATTGCGGTGTACAGATCTCCGTCAACACGACAAATACAAAACTTCTTGAACTCCTTGGAGTCTGTAATGGGTGGCATCTCAAGCGATACCTGTATCATTGCCGGTGACATTAACATCGACATAAAAGAAAATTCTATCGACAACAACAAAGATGATTACCTATTGTTAACAGCGCACTACGGCTTCACCCCTGGACACACACTACCTACACGAGGCTCAAACTGTCTGGATCACTACTTAATAAAAACAAATAAGTCAACACGAGTAGTTGTATGTAAGTGTGATATCACTGACCATGATATGATCATTTTAGGCATCGACTTTGAGTACCCCAAAAAAGCCAATCACCAAAAATATAAATTCAAAATCGATTACCCAGGTCTAATTGCGTATCTTAATAACTTCGATTGGTCCATAGTTTTTTGTGATACAGACGTAAACCAAGCTACTATGACCCTTATAGACATCTACAACAAGGCTCTTAGTAAATTCAAATCGCGAAAAAAAATTCGCAGTGTAGACTTTGTCATAAAACCTTGGATGTCAAAAGGCATGTTGAGGTGCATCCAGCGCCGAAATGAAATTCACATAGAAACACGTAAAAATCCAGACAACAAGGACCTGGAAAAACACTACAAATCCTATCGAAATTATTGTAACAACATCATTCAAAACCTTAGAGACAAATACGACAGAGACCTTTTACAATCCGGTAAAGGCGACAGCCGAAAAACTTGGGATGCAATATCGCAAATTTGTAGTCTAAAAGGTGTTAAAACCAGCAGCGAAGATCTTCTGAAGCTAAGCGATGACCCTACATCTGCACTTAATGTAGTGAACAACTATTTCTCGAATATAGGAGCAACCTACGCTTCGGAAATAATTAACAAAATCGGCAAGACTGAAGATGAGCTAGCAACCAATCTTGAATTTAATCAAGACCTCGCCGAATCTTTCTTCATGACCCCAACAGATGAAATCGAAATTTCACGTATTATTGCTAGTCTTAAGAGCAAATCGGCAGCCGGTTGGGACAACATAGAAAATAACGTACTTAAGCAAATCAAGGAATCAGTAGCGGCACCAATTGCACATATTTGTAACCTTAGCATATCAACGGGTACTGTTCCTGACTGCTTTAAGGTTGCACAAGTAGTCCCGATCCATAAAACAGGAGACAAAGACAATCCCTCAAATTACCGACCAATCTCACTTTTAAGCACTCTTTCAAAAATACTGGAAAAGCTCGTGAATCATCGCCTTATGAACTTCTTAGAACGGAAAAATTTGCTATCAAATAACCAATTTGGTTTTCGGACTGGACGGGGTACTGAAGATGCGATAACGGGGTTGACTGATTTTGTATCCTACAAGCTAGATGAAGGTTTAAAATGCGCTGGAGTGTTTATCGACCTGGCTAAGGCCTTCGATACCGTTTCCCACCCGATCCTGCTAAAAAAACGAGAACTTATAGGTATTCGAGGTATTGCTCTAAATTGGTTTTCATCATACTTGTTCGACCGGAAACAGCAGACCAAAATAGGAAATAACGTTAGTGACTACACCAGCATCGCCTTTGGAGTTCCTCAAGGTAGTGTCCTCGGACCCACGTTATTTCTTGTGTACCTGAATGATCTCTGCTCCATTAACCTACCTAACATGAAACTCTTTGCGTTTGCCGATGACACTGCCTTGATCTTCCATGACAGAGACTGGGAATCGCTACAAGTTTCGGTTGAACACGGTTTGCGACAGGTAGCGCTTTGGCTACAAAGAAATTTGCTAACACTTAACGCTAATAAAACAAAAATACTCACCTTCCGCATATCTGAACGTACCGCTCCTTCACCGAGTCTGCGATTCGTTTTGCATTCATGCCCTGATTGCGTCCCAAACACCTGTGATTGCCCAAATCTTGAACAGGTCAGCCACATAAGATATCTTGGTGTCATTATCGACAACTGCCTAAACTGGTCGCAGCAGATACAGATAATTAGTAATAGAGTGCGAAAACTTATGCACATCTTTAGAAGGATTCGTGTTGTAGCTGATCAGGATACGGTAAGACTTGTATATATAACCTTGTGTCAGTCTCTTCTTAACTATGGAATAGTCTCTTGGGGTGGAGCTAACAAAAGTCGGTGTATTAAAGTAGAACGAGCTCAAAGAGCTATTATTAAAGTTGCATTTCACAAACCCTTCCGTTACCCAACCGACATTCTATATAATGAAACAAAATTCCTACGTGTTAGACAACTGTATTTCTTATCTACAACGTTGCGCTTTCACAAATCCTCACTGGCTTCTGTTCAGAAAACCTCACGACGCTTAAAATGGATTCCACCACCTGTACGTACTAGTTTTGCTCGAAAATTTTATAGGCATGTAGGTCCCTACCTGTACAACAAAATAAATTCTAAATTACAAATTGTTACCCTAACAAAACACTGCTGTAAAAAATCGCTTTACACCTGGCTATTGACCCTCAACTACAATGATACCGAAAACCTCTTAATTCCCCTAGTATGAATTTAAACAGTCCTACCTAAAATTTTATCGCCAATACACTAATATAACCCAACACGTCCCCAATGCACTTACACTTAAGCTAACACATCCACGCAACTTGATCGAAACACTTCCACACAATACCCAAACACACCCATTCACTCAAATCACTTACTCACATATGGTCTTGTATATTTATTATTATTTTTTAGTTCTTATACCATTGGTTTAGTTTTAAGTCTAATTGTTACTCCAGGTAGAAATACCTAGTCCTTGCGATACAGGGAATCCTAGTGTAAGGACTAGATAAACTGTAAATAACCCTCTTGAGTATAATAAATTTCATTTTCATTTTTTTCATTTTTTCATTTTATATATTTTTCTTACGGATCGAAACAGAAATATCAGCATTGGGACGATTGAGAGCAATCGCCGCGTATTTGCTATGGACTTGTGATTGGAAGGCAGATTTCCGGAATTATCTGCTATAACGGGTGTCGACCTGCGCATTCGGTGAGCGCGGCGTGCTTGAAGCATGAGGCTGGGGTTTGACCTGGATGCCTGCTGCGGGAGCGGCCAGCACTAAGATCGGCGCGGATCATCGCATCGACACCACAGTACACATTATAATTTATTCTATGTAATTGTATTTATTGGACATTCCTACTTGCACACAAATAGTAAGTACACTTCCAAATGTACATTTCGACTCGTCGCGACCACGGGAATGTCACCGGTAAGTGATTTCGGTAGGGTCGGTCAAGCGCGAGTCATCTGGGTAACGTAACGTAACGTAACGGGTGTGACACCGGTCACGAACGTACCATCTTGGGTACGATATGTGTGTATTTAGTTAAGGTATTTAGTTATAAGTTTAGCGCTGTGTATCGCAGCCCAATTTGTTACGCTCCCGCTCGGGTCTACGAGTGCACGGTTGTACTCCTGGGTACGTTTAACTCATAGGGCCCAGCGGACGTATCGGACCCGGGCCGCGGAGCGGACAAAACAAGCATTATTATCGTAATTGTAACTGTTATGAAATTTTAGACGTAAACAATTTACCAATTGAGCCTGTCGTAGCGACACGTAGGCGTTTGCTACGACCCTTGCTACAAGCAGGCAACGGCCTAAAAGAACTAGTTACTCGTATATGAAAACATACACCGTATTACAAAAAAAAAACTAGAGTAGACTGTTTATCTGGCCATTAAACAGAAAAAAACAGCACAAACGCAACGTTGGAATGCGTATAGAGGTCGCTAAATTTCACAACACCGGGCAGGACCACAGGTAGCCTAGTTGGTAAAGCGTCTGCGGTACTTATGCAGAAGACGCAGGTTCGAATCCTGCCTGTGGTTGTGAAATTTTGCGATTTTCTACTTTGTAGAAAAAAAACAACCTCCCATACAAAGTTTGAGTTGATTTTTATGTTCTTCGGAATCTTAATATATAAAAGGATAAACTGAATGACTGACTGACTGACTGATATATCAACGCACAGCCCAAACAGCTGGATCTAGAGACTTGACATTTTGCACCTAAATACCTTATACAGTCTAGGCATCCACTAAGGAAGGATTTTGCGAAATTTCACCCTTAAGGGGGTAAAAAAGGGGATGAAAGTTTGTATAAAAGTCCGTCAGTTTTGAAGTTAGGATCTTCAAAATTTGTATTTAGGCTGACAACTAAAAATAAAGTTTTACGTGTCTCAGGGTTTTTGAAAATTCTGCACCCTAAGGAGTGAAAAGGGGGATGAAGTTGAAAATCCTTCATTTTCAAAGTAAAATCCACTAAATTTATTGTTTAGGCATTAGGGTAGTAATTCTTAGGAACGTACATCACTGTTATTGAAATTCCACCCCAAATTCAACCCCTAAAAGAGGGAAATGGGGTGAAAAAGTCTAAAAACCAATATGGGTATCGTTTGTATGGTTTATCGGGTCGCTGATTACAAAAACTACAACAAATTTGAAATCCAACGTGTTGGACGTGAAATACTATCATCCGTTGGGGATGGGGTTGGGGTGCGATAGGGTTGAAATGTCTAAAAATCAATATGGGTGTCGTTTGTATGGTTTATCGGGTAGCTGATTACAAAAACTACAACAATTTTGAAGTCCAACATGGTGGACGTGAAATACCATCATCATTTGGGGATGGGGCTGGGGTGCGATAGGGTTGAAATGTCTAATAATCAATAAGGGTGTCGTTTCCATGTTAGGGATAGCGGTTGAATTGACGTTAGGGGTAGGGATAGGGGAAGGGATAGGGGTAGAGGTAGGGTAGGGGCAGGGATAGGTAGAGGTAAATATAGAGGTAGAGGTAGAAGGATAGGGAAAGAGAGAAGGAGGGGAAGGGGGAGGGGGAATGGAGGGGAGAAGGAGGGGGAGGGGGAGAGGGAGGGGAGAGGGAGATGGAGGGAGGGGGAGAGGGAGAGACAGAGGGAGGGGTGAGGAAGGGTGGAGAGGGAGGGGGAGAAGGAGTGGAGGGAGGGGGAGAAGGAGGGGAGGGGAGAGGGAGGGGAGGGGAAGAGACAGAGGGAGGGGGAGGGGAGAGGGAGAGGGTTTTAGTTTTTCTCAATCCGTTTTGCATAAAAAATTCTTATTCTTGTCGAACAGTTTGTATGGAGAGGTCATTTTTGTTTTTGTTTCCCAATAATGTTTCTTTGGGAAAGTTGTTCAGTTTCGTTGACTGAGCACGCCCTTTCAGTTTTCGTACACCGTGCCTTACACCCTGTATATGAAAAGTTGTCCGGTTCGGTTTACTGAACAACCCCTTTTAGTTTTCGGCACACTAAGGCTTAAACACTATTTACGGATTAGCGTAAGATGAGACCCACACGGCGCAGGGAAAGTCGAGTTCTACCTTGCCCTAGGCTATTTGCGTCTCAGCTCACGCTCACCCTATTTCTTGCTCACGTACCTGTATAACATATTGAGCATATTAATAACTTCCATCGGCGTACTGCTAGCCGATATAGAAGTGAATCCGACGATATCACTGAAGAATATCGTTACAGCGTCAAAGGCTTCAGCCGGGACGGTCCTTTGCGCTCGTAGACGCCTGAGGACGGGCAGAGGAAGCATCCTTGAGAGAAGCAAGTCACTCTTCTGTTTCTCCGCCATTAGTTGTTGTGTGCTTAATTCTATAGACCGGTTGAAGCTCTGAAAGGAGGTTCGTTGGCAGTTTGAATATACAGGGTGTAACAAAAAAGGTATAACAACCCTGAAGGATGTGAATCTGCCCATGAAACTGAACAACTTTCCCTAAGGAATTCAGGTGAAAATATAAAAAAACAAAATTGACTTCCAATACAAACTGAGCATTGCATTTTGTATGGGAGGTCAAAAATATAAAAAAATATGTTCCTTAGGAAATGTTGGTCAGTGATGAGAGCGCAGTGCAAAGGCTCTTAACTGTACCTACATTGATGAACTTCTAATTATCAGGCCAACCAGGGATTTTGTTCTAAGGTTTTTATAAAAGTTCAGTCATGGATTATAAATGATAAATAATGGGTGCAAAAACAAACACAAAAAAACTGAAACCATGCATTCAAATCATGAAACTAACCAATAATTGTAAGAAAGGAAAAAATACGAAAAAAAACTGACTACCCATAAAAACTCGCGTGATAATTCATTTTGTATTGGAAGCCGAAAAGTAGTTTTTCGATGTAAGTTCCATCAGAGAATTTGTTCAGTTTTGTCTTTAGATTCCACAGTTTTTGTTTTCGGAAGATGTCTTCTACACAATTTATCAAAATATTTTACAAAATAAAAAGTCATTCTTGCACCAAGAAAGAAACCAAAAGGAACATGCAAGTCTCGTCTCCACTAAATATAAGTCTTTCTTATAATCGAAGGCAATTTAAAGGAGACGCCCATACAAAATAAATGATGCATTTCCCTAATTGTAGAGCTACAGTAAGCTGTGCGTGCATGTAAAATAATTAAACGATAAGATTTTTATTACAAGCTTAAAAATGTGCAGTAATCGCCATAAAAAGTGGGTACAAAAAGTGGGCCATACACATTTTTCTATGATGATGTGGGACAAAAACATCTTAAATGTCTATCCTAAACCAAAAACGTAGTGAGATTGTTAAATGAGATCCAGAAATAGAAAAATACATATAATTAAACTACACGGACAAGCATTCCTTTGATTATATTCTTCGGAACTTTATTACTCTCACTGAGGAACATAGGTCGACACACGAAAAAAAATTACCTCCCATACAAAATGCTATAATAAGCTAATGCAATTTTTGTGGCAGTATATTTTTTTCTGCATATTTTGATGTATGTTTCTTAGGAAAAGTTGTTATTAACATACCGAAAACATAACAAAACTGAAATGGCATGATCATTCGACGTAACTGAACAACTTTCAGTAAATAAAACTTTCAGGAAATGAAAAAATATCCGCTCTACAAATTGTTCAATCAAGTCTGCAATTTTGTATGGAGAGGCCGATTTGATTTACATATTCTAAACGTTTTATTTACTGAAATTTGTTCAGTTACGTTGACTGATCATGCCATTTCAGCTTTCGGAAACCTCTTACATTTTTTATGTCTCATGTTTACTTTTAGTGCTGCAATTTTTTTTCCAACATTTCAGATTAATTCTCAAATTCAGTTTCAAATTATCTTTTTTTTTGTGGCTACCGATCTTTATTCGGTAACGTAAATATTCATATTAGTGCCTTTTGTGACCCCATCATTGTATAAAAATGTATGGCAAAAAACCTACTTTAAACAGTATATTTGTAAGCATTTACCTGTATAGTGTTCACAGTATATCTGATGAGCAAAACCAGTACAGGCGAGGCCAAAAGTACTGCTACGAGAATAGAAACTCCCACGAACAAAGTACGCCTTGCTACCCACACTTCGCGACTCACCGATTCTCTGCAAATAAAGATTTTTCACATCGTCATATCATGAGGGTGGTAAGATCGATTACTGTGCTCATGAACCTTGGTGTCAGAGTAATTGAGCCGCAAAAGGCCTCTACCATGGCTCATTATCGACTTCTTACAAAACACGGACTTAACTTTTTGGACAATCTGCAATCATTACAAAATCATCATATTTTTTTATCATTATTGATACATCTGTAATCACTACATCAGCCGAAAGACGTCCACTACTGGACATAGGCCTCCCCTAAAGATCTCCATGACGACCGGTCCTGCGCTGCTCGCATGCATGCGGATGCGAGCATTCTGCAATATCCTAATCAGACAGGGGAAGTCGCACAAAGTGATTTTTATTTGACATTGTCCCCATCTGGAATCGAACCCAAAATCTCCAGATTGAGAGCCGATCTAACCACTAGACCACGGAAGCTATTTATCAAAAGATACATCCACTGGTAAAAAAAGGTCTATTTCAAAATGGATGTTCGCTTCTAGCGATCCTTGACCAGATCCTCGGATCACTTTGTCCACAGTTTGTCTTCCGGTTCGTAGTCACCACTCTAGAACCTTTCACGCTCATAGTATTGTGTTTCATTCAACTATTATGTTATACTGTGGTTATACTCTAAAAAGCATAATAGTCCTTTGGTAATCAATCATTTCGTAAAACGACGCATGTTTCGTATCGAAATAAGGACCGTTGTACACTGTATTCTCGTAACTGTTGCAATAAATGTGGTGCGCGATAAACGTGGGAGTACCCAGAGTAAAATAAACTTTGAAACAAAAAAAAACTAAAGAAGTGTCTCCGCTGCCGGAGCCGGCAACCATGAATAAGTGAAACAGTTGCCTGAGATGTAATTTTGACATATTTTATAATCTATAGTCCTCTCATTTTTTGATTACCTCAAAAGCTCTCTTTGTTTGTTGTATCGTGAACATCTAATCGACAGAGCATTTTGGATCTTGGATTCGACGTTTGAGTGTGTTCATAGGTCCGTTAGGTAAAATTAACTTGGGATCGGTTAGGTTGAGTTAGGTTCTCTTGCGACTGCAGCGCACGAGCCTAGCGAGCGAATCGAGCGTGCCGCGGCATGGCGAGTGCCAGAGGTGAATTTATGTGACAGAATACAATGATGTAAAGCTCTTAATTTGTACAAATTTCTTTTTCGGCAGCTGTTGTCAATGCCAGCTCCAGCAGCCGTTCTTGATGCTAGCTCCGGCAGCGGAGTGACAGCCAAAAATTAACTAAATTTGTCGCTGTCTTGTTACCCTCTGTAGGCTGAACAAAGACATAAAAAGCTTTTCGCCCTGTTCAGATTTGCGCGCAATTTTGCCGTGTTTTATTATACACTGCTTATTCGTTAATAATTTGATCACTTGCACTTCTAAACAAAGCGGCTTCTACTTAAAATTGCGCACAAAATCGCAGTGAATTCGCTTCTTCTGAACAAGTCTTTACATCTGTCAAAGGAGACGTTTCAGAATACTATGGAACCCTGGCCATGTCTTCATACACCTGTCACTAGACTCAAAATGCATTACTATTAGAACGTCTATACATTATGACTTTTGTTTCATTCGTAGTTTTTTGTTTAAAAGCTTATTTTCATGTTTATTTTCATTTTTACTTTGCTTCATTGAACCACTGTGACATGAACATAACCGTGGCATATCGCACGGCACGAATGAGCGCATTTGTAATATTTTTTTCTCGTTCAATCAACCGCATAATAAACGAAAAGGGTTGCTGGATTAAACTAAATACAATTTTATCTGTGGTTTTAGCAGGTGTATATAGAGATGGCTGGAGATGGAACATCTCCTTTAGATAGATAGATAGATAGATAGATACTTTATTGTCACACACAGAACGCATTAAAAATAAAAAGAGACTCTTAAATCTAGGGTTACAAAGGCGGTCAGTTTAGTTTATTTATATTTCAATAAGAAAGAAGAATTTAAGAAAGAACAGCTATCTAGGTGCCTAAAGTTGTGCAATAAATTAAATGAAGACAGCAACTTTGACCTATTTGCCGGAAGTAGTCATAGCGTAGACCTTGAGTCAAATTTATGATTTAAGTTTATATAAATTTACTAATCTAATTCTCTCTTAATCTAATTCTTACGTTACGTATACTTTGTTTAGCTTACTCTGATATCCATTTGTGGAAGCTTGTCATTGGCCTTTAATGACCCATATTGTTCACCACTTTGTGAATGTATCTGTAAGCTCCCCTGATATAATAAAATTAAGATAAATAAATGATACCTTGTGATATCCCACAGCGTGACTCTGATGTCTCTCAGTTGAGCGAGACAAACGTTGGAGTCGGCGATAAACCGCTTCCACTCGATATCTGAGAATGCTTCGTTACTCTTAAATGATAACTGCTTGTAACTGGAAACAGAAAAATTAAAATAGGAAAAATCACTTTAAATCTAGCTCAAAAATTCATTTAAAAGCCACTGAAAATATTTATGAAAAAGTATCATCATAACATCCCATGAAATGTCTACTACAGGACAGGGAGATCCCTCCAGAATTCTAGCTTTTGCTGGAAAAAAGTAGAGGGGAAGTACCAAAGTCACCTCGCTTGTCAGCGATACGACTGGCACCTTGACCGCGTTTGTAGGTGACCGCAGTAAGTAAGATGATATGATACACAGGAGAATGCTGCTGCCCATCCTCCAGTTTATAACCCTTAGTCGCCTCTTACGACACACACGGCTATGTATGGGATGGTACTATTCTTTGCCGGCACCACACGGGACCCAAAAAAAATACACAAAAAATATCACCATAAGCTATTTTGATTCCCCTGAATCCAAATCCTAGATCCAAATCACAGATACTTTAGACTTTTTGTCTGTTTGTTTACTTGTCTGAGCATCACGCAAAAACTAAATATCCTATTTAAATGAAACTTTATTGTTTGATGCATGCATGCGGACAAAGTCGCGGAAAGGCTAGTAAATAATATCAGTTTGTAACTGAAAATTTAAAATTCTGCAATAAAATATTTTACATACTTATAAATATGAGTCTAAGTAGTTTCAGAGTCTAGCCTAAGTTTCACAATAATGTTTATATTAGGGTAACCTCCACTCAGCTGACTGAAAATCAGTGCCATAAGTATTTGAACTCAAGTATTTCTTTGCGCGATATTTAATTGAAAGCCCTATTTTATTTTATGTATTGTATCGTGCATGGAATAAATTGGTTTCTTTCTTTCTTCTTTTTTTCTCTTATTATTATTAAATAAAGTACCTGGTCGACCAAACTTCGCTCTATAATGGCCGCCTAAACAATAGAATATCATCGGGTGATCAAGCTATACTATTCGCCAACAGATGGCGCTGTAAGTTTCTGTCTAAAACGCGGAATTTAAAAAAATTCTCAAAAACACGGGGAAAACGAATTTTCCCTGACATGAGACCGAGCTAGATCGTTTTTTTTTTCCTAAAAACTCCCGTATAGTAAATTTCAGCGAAATCGTTAGAGCCGTTTTATAATTATTATTATATAAATATTGCTCGTCTAATAGTAAAGGATATCCTTTCGCGCATTACGGTTTTGAGCTAGGGTTTGCCATTGACGAGCGTGTTCATTCAACTCTTTTCACTAACTATTTTGAGGTCGACCACGACGTCTTCTGACGTTTGGCTCCCAAGTGGTAGTTGTTTTGGCCCAAAATAGATTTGGCATGCGGGTGATATGACCGGCCCAATCCCATTTGAGATGAGCGGCTTTTTTAGCTATACATCTTTGATTTCGGTCTGAGATCGCAGCGTCATATTTCTAACTCGGTCAACAAGCCTGACCCCGAGTATGCTGCGCTCCATTCCCCGTTGACAACACTTGAGCACAGAATAAAGTAATTGTACTATCAGAACGGACACTCTCCGCCCCCCGCCCGCAATCTACCCCGCACCCCTGCGCACACGCCCGCAAGATTCTCGTGCTCCTTCTGAAGGTCTTTTGTACTGAATATGCTGGCCTGCGCACGACCTTCCAATTTCAAATTCATGCTCGATGTATGGAGGTCCGGGGTGTGCCTTGAGTTCGGACTTCCGAATGTCCAAGTCTGAGCTGCATAGGTTAGTATGGGCATGGGGTCTCATTCCGTACTACGGTTTTTTCGACGGAGTAAATAGCCCGAATTCATTTGGCCCTTTTGTTTCTTATAATTAAACTAAATGTTACTACTAAGTTGGTAGGTAAAGGTGTAAACTATAACATTAATTCAATTTTAACATCCAGATATCAATTTATTTTAAGAAAATACCTTACCACAGATAATATAATACTATACTAGTACAGATGCCTCACGTCATAGAACGAATTTGTGCCGAAAATTGTTCGGGCTATTTTTTCCATAAGGTATATTCTTAGAATAAGTTGATATATGGATGTTAAAATTGAATTAATGTCATAGTTTACACCTTTACCTACCAACCTAGTAGTAACATTTAGTTTAATTATTAGAAACAAAAGGGCCAAATGAATTCGGGCTATTTACTCCGTCGAAAAAACCGTAGTACGGAATGAGACCCCATGGTATGGGAAGAATGCACATATTTATGTTACTTACAAATTAAAAACATCTTCAATGGCCTTGGACTGTCCTATTCGCTCGACTTTCAGATACAGCACAGTGGAATCCAGGTGATCTAGTGCTGCGAACTGGTGCTGGTGAAACGCTGTGGTCTTTTGATCTTCAGCTATACTGCTTACAGCCATTAGTGCCAGGGACAACTCTTCTGAGGCCTTGAGGAGTTCATAGCATGCTGAGAGGTGCCTGGAACCAAAATGTCATCATTATGGGGTGCCATCTTCAAAACTAATTAAAGGTGATAGTGATTTAAGGCGAAGGTGGTGGTGGGCGGCTATTGTGCAAAGTCCGTCTGGGGAAGTACCGTCCTCTTGCTTTTTTCTGCCTTGACCCAACAGTGTTTGCACTGCTTTGTTTCGGTTTGAAGGACAAGGGAGCCACATGAGACACATCATCTTAGTTCTCGGGGAGAACAACACGCTTTGCTGTCTTGTTAGTGTCAGTTATGCTACTAATTATACAGTGGGCGCTATGGGCGATGGTGATCATTAACCATCAGGTGGCCGACAAGCTCGCTTGCTCACTTGTTGCATGAAAAAGAAAAAGTTTTGTCATTGTAATTACAGCGTATGAGAATGTCACTTCTGAAGATGGATCATCATCATCATCATAACATCCCATGAAACGTCCACTACAGGACAGGGAGCTCCCTCCAGAATTCTAGCTTTTGCTGGAAATATGTGGAGGGGAAGTACCATAGTCACCTCGCTTGTTAGCGTTACGGCTGGCACTATGGACCGCGGTTGTAGGTGACCGCAGTAAGTAAGATGTAAGATACAAAGGAGGATGCTGCTGCCCATCCTCCAGTTAACCCTTAGTCGCCTCTTACGACACCCACGGGTATGTATGGGTTGGTACTATTCTTTGCCGGCACCACACGGGATAGAAGATGGATATAATACCAGAATGTTCGCAGCAAAGTGTATCATATTTTGAGGAGACGGCTTTGGACGTCTGTAGTGCTGGTTCAGCTGATACTGGTTTTGTTTCTACGTGCTTTCTGCCGTGCGTACTATAGTCATAATAACAATATTGGTGACCACAGTGTACCAGGAAAATACGCAAAAGAATGAAGCTAGCCATGCTCTATTTCAGGATGGCTACCATAGAACTTCTTCTTCTTTCGTGTCGGCAAGAACACGGGCTAAATCTTACTTGCCCAGAAAGCGGCTACCTTGGTAGCCCTCTGGTTACCATCAAGTAAGTCCTCACGCGAGCAGGTGGTCGGGCACGCGGGACAATTGGTGAGGTGTGTCATGGTTTGCAGGAGTTCTCCACATTCACAGCTGGCGTCTGCGCTACTTAGGAACCCCCACCGGCACAGGTTATCCTTGCTTCGGCCAACCTGGGTCCTCAGCATATTCAGACTTCTCCAGGTTGGCCAAGGTTCCTTATAGCCAGGAGGCAGGTTTTCGTTGGGGGGGTACAGTGAATGTGGGTACTCGCTTGCCCACTAATTATAATAGATGCCTACTGAGGCATCCTGAAGGCAGGCGCTCATAACCCAGAAACACACGAATAAAAGGATTACGTCCTTCGATCGTACAATTTGGTAGATGCACGATTGCTGCTTAAAAATGCCCTCGTAAAAAAGGCTCATGGTGTGCTTTTGGCTTATATCTCTCTGTGCTCTCAGTCGCTTTATCTTTGAAATTTTATATTTAGAATACACGAAAATTACGATGTTTTGCCATTCGATTCTTGATACGACTTTGTATTTATCAAAATACTATTAGGTATTTTTTTTTGACCTGATATGCGTATGCCCACCTTATTACAGAGGTCAAAAGCAACAACTTTTGTTCTACGACTTTGCTAACAACGCACGAAAAATTTTCAACTTACCATACAAAATGGTTCGGTCACGTGACCACTTTAGTATGGAGAGTCGAAAATTTTTCGTGCGTTGTTAGCAAAGTCGTAGAACAAAAGTTGTTGGTTTTGACCTGTGTAATATGGGCATACGCATATCAGGTCCAAAAAAATAATCTTGTATATGGTTGAGGGATACGTCACAAAAAAAAGAAAGAGTTTAAATGTAGCGACAAACCTGCAGAAATTCCGCGTCAAAACGGTCTGCGACGGATCATTCCGTCAAGTATGACACCGTAGAGCGTAATTGTGTTCGTCTGCATCTGTGTTCCCGAGTTCGTATAATCCAAATCTATTCAAGTCGCAAGTGAATAGACTTCATCTGGGCAAGTTCGTTCCATTGTTGACCTCATCTCTGCCCTCAGGGCTAGATCCAAGAGTGAGTCCATCGACAAAAAAACAAATCATTAAGCAAATGTCATAATTGACAAGATTTTGCGGTAATTCGACGAACTTGCGGTATCATCCGCTCTAGTATGTCAAACTTGATGGAAAGATCGCTGATCGTTCCGACAAGGAATTTATGCAGGTCTGTCGAAACACTTATGATGCCACTAGCTGTGCCCGCGGCTTCGCCCGCGTGATATTCAGACACTGAGCAGTTTTACCCTCTCCCCTTCCCTCTCCCCCTACCTCTCCCCCTCCCTCACCCTCTCCCACTCCCTCTCTATCTACCTCCATACCACTTCCTCTCCTTCTCCCTCTCCCTATCCTTGCCCCTAACCCTACTCCTATCCCTATCCTTAACGCCGTCTTAACCGCTATCCCTATTCTTATATAAACATAGAAACGACACCCATATTGATTTTTAGACATTTTAACCCTATCACACTCCAACCCAATCCCCAGGGGATGATGGTATTTCACGTCCATCACCTTAGATTTCAAAATTGTTATAGTTTTCGTAATCAGCGATCCGATAAACCATACAAACGACACCCATATTGATTTTCAGACATATCAACCCTATCGCACCCCAAACCTATCTTCAGGGGATGATGGTATTTCACGTTCACCACATTGGAATTCAAAATTGTTTTAGTTTTCGTAATCAGCGTCCCGATAAACCATACAAACGATACCCATATTGGTTTTTAGACTTTTTCACCCCATTTCCCATTTTAAGGGGTTGAACTTGGGGTGGAATTTCAATAACAGTGATGTATGTTCCACAGAATTACAACCCTAATGCCTTAATAATAAATTTAGTGGATATTACTTTGAAATTAAGGAGTTTCAAGTTCATCCCCCTTTTCACCCCTTAGGGTGTAGAATTTTCAAAAACACGTAAAACTTAATTTTTAGTCGTCAGTCAAATACAAATTTTGAAGATCCTAACTTCAAAACTGACGGACTTTCATACAAACTTTCAGTCCTTATTTCACCCCCTTAGGGGATGAATTTTGAAAAATTCTTTAACACGTGCTTTTTTATTTTGTACCAAAAGCTCAAAAACAAATTTTTATAACTCTACCTTTCAAAATGAAAGACTTATAGACCAACATACGAAAAAAAAATCATCCCTTTTTCACCCCCTTGAAGGGTGATTTTTAAGAAATGCTTAAACACGTGTTTCTTTATTTTTTACCAGAAGCTTAAATTAAATAAAGAAACAAAGGACTTTCATACAAACTTTCATCCCTTATTTCACCCTCTTGGGAGATGAATTTTTCAAAATCCTTTCTTAGTGGGTGGTTTTGACGTGTTTAGAACCTGTGTACAAAATTTCAGATCTGTATCTATAGCGGTTTAGGCTCGGCGTTGATGAATCAGTCAGTCAGTCAGGACATGCTCTTTTATATATTTAGATTAAGAAGATTATGAGTTAACGAACTTTTATAAATACATTAGAAAACGAAGCTTCGTGATTTTAAGAAAACGTCAAGAGCTGTGAAAGGTACTTTTTAAAAGCGTGATTAAATTAGAAAACTAAGCTTACTGCCGCACTCAGAGATGTCACTTAAAGTTACTCGTTAATTAAGCCTCGTGTTGTCACTTTCTTATTCAATGAAATTGAAAAGCACAGCAAGAGACTTAACAAATGATTAACTTTAAGTGACGTCTCTGAGTATGGCAGTTAGTGATTTAAAAAAAGAAGTCTAGAGCTGTGTAGGTACCAAAGTAACTAATGAAAAGCGTGATTTTACCTACCAATTGTTAAAGACCATGTACCTCCATAAAGTAGACTTGGTAGTTTTAACTTCTTTAGCCAAATAGAGGAGGAGCACCGAGTTGATCTCGCCGTAAACTGACATCCTCTGCAACGTGTCAGTTTTTGACAATAGCCTGTAAAAAATATAAACAGTTCGTTGTGAAGTGAATTTTTCAAGGGTAAACTAAACAACTTTTGTCAAGGAATATACAGGGTGTTAATTTAATTGCGTGCCATAGCTTAGGGGATGTTTCAGTAACGGTAAAGGAACACAAAAAAAATATTTTAAAAAATCCTACTTAAAAAAAATAAACTCCATTGAAACTAAACTAACACGGAGGGCCACCGTGCTATCACCGAGCCAGCGCGAGAGTATCAAGAAATCCTTTCTTTTTTTGTGTATGACTCCAATTTTCCCTTCATACTTTAACGGGCTTAGGACCGTCAAAATGTAATACCTGATAAATTATAAAAAAAAAATCATTGATGATAAAAAAAATGAAGTGGGATTTTTTTTTACATTTTTTTTGTGTTCCTTCATCGTTACTGAAACACCCCCTAAGCTATGGCACGCAATTAAATTAACACCCTGTATAGGTTGACTTTTAATTAGTTCTTGATAGCAAAAGATATAATTGTACTCATGATACTGATCAACTTTTTTCAAGAAATATAGGTCGAAATATGAAAAACCAAATTTCACCTCCCATACAAAATGCGCTATCAGCTGATGCAGTTTTCTACGGGAGGTCAAATCTTGATTTTCGTGTATCGTCGATATACGAAAATCATTGGTTTTTCATATTTCGACCTATATTTCTTGAGTACAATCATACCTTTTTCTATGAAGAACTAATTAAAAGTTACACTATATTCTAAAATAAAAAGAAAATTAAAAAGTATGGTAATCTTTACAATTATGAAACTTTTTCATTCCTGAGGGAACGTGTCACAAAATTAGAGGATCAATGCTGCCAATCGTAAATTAGTAAGATTGAATCGTCAGTTGTAGATGATCCTCGTTTTTAGGGTTCCGATACCAAAATGGTAAAAAAAAGGAACCCTTATGGTGCCGCTCTGTCTGTCTGTCTGTCTGTCCGTCTGTCTGTCACACCTCTATATCTCAGCAACCACTTATGCTATCAACCTGAAATTTGGAATAGTTTTAGAATATAGTTGCCCAACTTAATTGCACAAGAAAAAATTTTGAAAAAAGTATGATTATTAATATAAAGGGGGCCAAAATAGGGGGGGCCAAATTTCAAATTGTCGCTACTAGGTCGAGTGGGGTATCATATGAAAGGGCTTTACTTGTACATTTTAAAATATATTTTTGTATTTTTTTAAATTTCTTAGTTTTAAAGTTATGATGAAAAATGTCAAGAAAAATATCATTCCCCCCCCCTTATCTCCGAAGTTTGAGTAAGGAAAAATCTGAATTAATTACAGTTGACAGAAGTTTATATAAACTTTACAGCAAAAATAAAACGATCTTTCTAAGTTGCACAGTTTTTCAGAAATCTGCAAAAAACCTTTACAAACAAATTTAGTTTTGCGGTCCTGAAAATGGACTTTATTGCTTCCAAAAATACTATAGGTATATCGGAACCCTCGGCGCGCGAGTCCGACTCGCACTTGACCGGTTTTTTTTTAGGTTATATACAAAAGCACAAAGGCTTCCTACGCGCTCCCATCTGTTATGTGAAGAATAGAGATTTAACTGGTGAAACAGGTGAAGGTTTTTTGTGACTTGTTTGCAAAGTACTTTTAGTCTACCTTTCTTGAACCCAATCCCAAAAATAACCATTGTTTGCCAAACCTTGATAATGTTAATTTAGACAGCGTTTAATACTATTAAAAGAACTCCTGAAGAAATCGAGAATACCTTTCCAGGAGAAGTCCAGTACTCACACCACTGACTTTTGTGTTTTGTTAGATCTTTTCTTATTCTAAACGGGATAAGTTAAGATAAGTGGGTCGTGGTTTATCTCAATAAAATATCGTGATAAGCTTGTATTTGTAATATTTTTACGATGGGATAATAGTACATTAAGATGCACGTGCGCTATTTTGGATATTACGGCCGAGGCTCAGAAATTGCAGCCCGAGTCGCAGGCGAGGGCGTAATGTTTAGTTTAGTTTAGTTTATTTATTTCTTAAGATAAGGTAACATCAGATTTTACACAATGTAAAAAAGGGCTACCTGACATAAGGTAGTCAACATAATCTAAAAGGTACAATTCAAAATAAACAAATAAACTATTAAAAATTACATGTCAAACAGGTAAATTGTAACATGTCAAAAATTTATAAAAATATTCTTAATTATTGTAAAATACGTATAAATTCATTTATAGAATAAAGTTCTTTATCCAACAAAAAGTTTTTTAGTCGATGACTAAACGTTTCGTCATTTTTTTTTTCATTTCTAAGTTCAGCGGGTAGGTGCTCGTAATAAGTGGGACCGATAATGCGTGGATTATTTGTCGCGAGGGTGGTGCGACGTGGGACTGCACGCAGCCTGCCGGTGTTCCGCAGCGCTCGGCCATACGCATCGCCACAACGTTCGTAGGTGGCTATGTTCTGCCTTACATACATTATTATTTCATACACGTACAAGGAGTACAAAGTAAGTATCCCGTGGGTCTTGAAAAGCGATCTACAAGAATGTCTTGGTTTTAAACCTAACATTGTTTTTAAGGCTCGTTTCTGGGCAATAAAGACGTGGTGCGATTCTGTTGAATTCCCCCAAAGTATCACACCGTATGCCATGATGGAGTGAAAGTATGCAAAATACGTTTGACGCAAAACTTTTAATGATACGATTGGACGTAGCTTCCTAAGTGCATAGGTTGCGCTACCCAGTTTTTCGCACATATTCTGGACGTGATTTTTCCAATTCAGATTGTGGTCTATGTTCAAGCCAAGGTACTTACATTTTTGGCAAAGTGGGACAGGACTGTGCACGGAAATCGGTCTATCAATATTTTTTGCCGTAAATAATATTACATTAGACTTTGCTGCATTTAGAATGAGGCCGTTAGAGGTGAACCACTGTTGTAGCTGTGAGTATATGTGGTTAATTTTGATGTTCAACTGTTCATAAGTAGGCGCACTTACAACAACCGTAGTGTCATCTGCAAACAGCACAATCTGACCATCGGTAACGTATGAAGAAAGATCATTTATGAAAATTAAAAATAGCGTATTCCCAAGAGAAGACCCCTGAGGGATACCGATAGTAATGTGACCTGGTTTCGATTTTACTTTTTTACCGCTTACAGAGACTTCTACGGTTTGCTTCCTATTTTGTAGAAATGATGTTAGCAGGTCATGCGAGACACCACGGATGCCGTAGTGATATAGCTTGTCTGACAGAAGTCGATTTTCGATTAGATCAAACGCTTTACTTAAATCGCAGAATATCCCAGCTGTTTTATTCTTTTCGTCTATTGACGTAAGTATGGTATCAATTACTTTGTGTGCTGCTGCTGTTGTTGACCTATTCTTGCGATAAGCGTACTGCATACTGCTTTAAAGATTATTAATTTCTAGATGGTTCATGATCTGTTTTGATACGAGAGATTCTGCGAGCTTCGACATATTAGGCACGATAGTGATCGGTCTGTGGCTGTCAACGCTGGTTCGATCACCTTTCCCTTTATATATTGGACACACTCTAGTGCTTTTCAAGACATCTGGGTAAATGCCCCCCACAAACATCTCACGCATCAATATTATCAACAAATCTAAAAGAAATGGCCAAATAGACAACAATATATTGTAGGATATGTCATATACGTCTAACGTGTTTGGTGACTTCATCATCGTTTTAAACATTTTATTCAATGTACATTTGTTTACTTCGGGCAGTACTAGGTCAGGTATCACGATTCCTGATAAATGGTTAACTAGATGTTGAATAGCCTCTTTCCTATCGCAACACGCTGCATAATTTGACGCAATATTCAAAAAGTGACTGTTAATACAGTCCGGTATTTGGTGGGATGGCAACTCTAGACCTTGTTGTTTTATAATTAACTTGCATGTTTATGACGTTTTGGTGCAACTTCATCATTAACAACCCGCCACACCTCTTTCACCGGGTTTTTGTGCATTACACAGTCGATTTTCAGCGTAAATCTTACGATCACGTAGGCTAGTAGCCCTAATTAAGGTAGCATAATGTTCTATACATTTTTTTAACTCATTGGTATTTTGCGAATATTGTTTCTTCATTTCGCAAAAATCTTCGTATCTTTTTATGTATGTATGTATGTAACTCAGCGCTTGGCCAAGGAACATTGTTTTTTCTGATCCGAAGTTTTTTTATTGGAAAATGTATGTCAATGTAATGGGTTAGTATATTAAATAATCTGTCAAATTTTTCATGGATGTCAAGGCTACAATTATTATAAATAAAATTAAAATCGTAATTAGATATGTCATAGTAAAAATTTTAAATAGAATTTTCGCTATATAAACGCTTTTCTTCAGTGGCATTACATACTTTATTTTCCACCTTCAATGCCCTAATGTGGAATAATTGAGCACTATGATCGCTAATTACTGTGTCTATTGGCTGAGCGGTTACCTCACCATCACTACGAGACACCAACCCGCAGTCAATCGCGGTTTCTGAGCTATGGGCTACACGAGTAGGAAAATCTACAATATTTCTTGAGTTGTAGCAACATAACAAGTCGTTAAGTTGTTGTTGTAGGTTATTACTACATAAATAATCCACGTTTATGTCACCGACCAAAAGAAACCGTTTGTTTTCGTCAATTATTTTGCTTAGCAGTAATTCTATAACATTCAGAAATATTTTATAATCGCCCTTTCCAGATCGGTAACAACAGATTACAATTAAATTTAATGAAAATAATTCGATTGCTGTTAGATCGCAGTGAAATTCGACAGCGTAGGCTTGCAAGTCGTTTCGTTCCTTAAATTGTGTACCGTGCTTTACGTAAACAGCTGCCCCACCATGCTCGATACACTGGCGACAATAGTAATTCGCCAGTTCGTACCTATTAACGCTTCTAACCCATATTTCTGAACATGCTAATACATCCGGGCGGTATTTATTTGTTAATAAATCTAGCAATCCGGTTTTGCTTGTAATCGAACGTACGTTTTGGTGTATAATTGTTAAAGCATTTCTTTAATTTTGGTAAACTATCGGTGGAACTATCGGTAATGGAGCCGAGGGTATAATCACCAAAGCGCACAAGCTTCTTACGACGTTTTTCAACACATTTGCGAATAAAAACAAATCAAAATCGCTTACCTTTTTCTCCTAAGGAAATTTCGTAGACGTTTTCCTCACATTTCTAGGTCACCCTATACACCGGACTTGTGTTTTTGTTCAAGTATTTTCGACGTTCTACACTTATCACTGTTTTTCTTATTTGTAGAAGTCATTTATTTTTTAATTACATTAAACACATTTCACAACAAGAAATATCTGTTAAAATGGCGCGCGTATTACTTTTTTCGAAGACACAGATTACACATGCGCGCGCAGGAGACAATGACTAAGCTATCAAACAGACTACTTTTCAATTTATTTTCAATTTTAATATTTTGTTACTTTAAAGACAAATTTGTAGTTAGTTAGTTGATTAAAATCAATATTTTCGTTTAATTAACGTTTATTTATCATATAATCGAACACAGTTTCTTAATTCATTAAATTATTATGAATGTTATAGATATAGAAACTCCTTGCACCTTGCCGCTATAAAAAACAAAACAAAAATAAAACACTAACCTGTCAAACAGCTTACTCAGCAAGGAGGTCTTTGTTCTGAGGCTCACTCCCTTGATTTATTTAATATTGAATATTTTGTTACTTTAAAGACAAATTTGTAGTAAGTTGGTTGATTAATATAAGTATTTTCACGGCACTGCAAGTTATCCTACGTCATCTAGTACACGAAATTTGCAACTTTGTAGCGATACTAGTGGCCTAGTAGGTCCACAAAACGTTGGTCGGCCAATCCGAAACCTGGCAGGTTTTGTACAGTTGGAGAGAAAAGTGGTTAAATGTCAGATTACACGAATGAAATCTATTCGTAGAAATAGAAGGTACCTATACAAGTAAAAAACAACAGGTCTGCCTTGCATCCTCTTGGCAGTTTCGCTAGTCGGACCACAAATGTGGTCGGATGTGATTGGACCACAAATTTGGTCGGACAGGCGAAACTGCCAAGAGGATGCAAGGCAGACCTGTTGTTTTTTACTTGTATAGGTACCTTCTATTTCTGTGAATAGATTTAATTCGTGTAATCTGTCATTTAACCACTTTTTTCTCCAACTGTACAAAACCTGCCAGGTTTCGGATTGGCCGACCAACGTTTTGTGGACCTATTAGGCCACTACTATCGCTACAAAGTTGCAAATTTCGTGTACTAGATGACGTAGGATAACATGCAGTGCCCTTACGGTCTATAAGGGCCATAAGTGCTTTTTCCATTATATTACCGCACTAGTGTTTTATTTTTGTTTTTTTATTTTTGGCGAGGAGCAAGGAGTTTTTATAAGTATAAAACTCATCATATTTTCGTGATTAAATAAATTTTGTTCGATAATATGATCAATAAACATTCATTTCATGAAAATATTTATATTAATCAACTGAGTAATAACAAATTTGTGTTTTAATTAACAAAATATCCTATTTCAAATAATTTTAAGACTACACTGTTTGGCACTTCAGTTAATACCTCCTGTGTGCGCATGTATGTATGTATAATCTGTGTCCGCTAAAACAGCGCGCGCAATTTTACAAATATTTGTGGTGTTTACTTTATGTGTGTATTTAATTGTAATTTTTTTTTCAAAAGTATTGACTCCTAAGTATAAATAAAAAACAGAAATGTAGTTCTTCAACGTAGAAAATACTAAGGCACGAAACACAAGTCTGGAGATTCGGGTGTACGTAGAGATCTAAGAAAAAATACGTAGCTTGTTGTTCAGGAATTTTCCTTGGGGAAAAGAGGTATGCAAATACTTGTTTTTATTCACAAATGTGTTGAAAAACGTCATAAGAAGCGCGTGCGCTTTGTTCATTACACTCTCAGCTCCATTACGCCCTCATCTGCGGCTCGGGTTACAATTCTCGAGCCTCGACCTTAATCAACAAAATGGCACATTTGCATCTTAATGTACTATTATTTTTCATGATATATTTTTAATATATTTATTCACATATATTGAGATAATTTACATAATTAATGAGCTTGATATGAGCATTTGCTTCTAAAACTTTAAAATTCTAGTTCCTGGAAAAAAAGATTTTCATCGAATGTTCAGCTCTGTCCAAAATGTCTTAGGCCAAGGATTTCGTATTTGACCTCCAAGAAGAAGCCTTAGATAAATCTTTAACGAAGTTTTCTACACTTCGGTTTGTGTAACAAATAGCGTTCTTACAAGCATATTAAATAGAAAACCTAAGTTATTTTAATGAGAACGTCTAAAGCAGCAAGCGCTTAGTTTATAATCCTTGCGAACAAGAAAGTAATTAAGAGTTGAACTCATTTGCGACGGTTCCCTGAGTTTATGAGTTATGATTTGACTGCAATTTTACCTGTGATTATTATGTTTGTGTCATTATTATGTTTGTGTTAGGGAAAGTCAAAGGAATTCCAACTTTATAACCCGAGACTGCTTGTTAATAGCAAAAACGTTCCCATCATTTCCTTTGGACTCGCCATATAAATGATGAGCCTCTATCTCTTTCTGGCATACTACTGACACGATTGTTAGTAGGAGACAGAGGCACTTTTAGATTTGTTTTTCAGGGACCAAAATGTTACTTCACGTGAGCCGTCTAGTTGTATTGTATGTAGAAACATGTAAAATCTCTTTGGTGACAGTTTAACATTCATTTTTTTATATATTTAAAATAGGCTTACTTTTGATCTGAATTCAAACCTCAAGGAAATGATGAGGTTGACGAGAAGAATCCTATTCACTCGCAACTTAAATGGTGCTTCCTAATCAATTAGGCCGGTATTTCACTGAGACACTGGTAGCGCGACTGGTTGCGCCACTGGTGTCCGTAACAAGACACCAGACTCGCTATACCCTGTTGCCACAGTATTAAGGGCTATATTTCACTGGGAGTGGTAGCGCGACCAGCAGCCGAGCTGGTTGCGCCGCCAACCATCCAAACATTTGGCTGCAGGGTGTAGCGACTCTGGTGTCTAGTTACGGACACCAGTAGCGCAACCAGTCCCGCCACCAGTCGCGCCACCATGGTGTCCCAGTGAAATACCGGCCTTACAAACGTTTGAGTACAGTACTGGAACCCATAAAACTGAACAAATCCTAATCAACATCCAATGGATGACGGATACATCCCATGGATGGAAGTAAATTTATTTTCGTATTCCGACCTAGTGAAAGCTGTTCGGTGTTATGGCCCGAGTATTCTCAATGACTCGCAGTAGATCAGGAAGCACCCTATAAATTAAACCATAAAACAAGATGGTAGAGCTTTTGCGCAAAATTCGCCTTGGGTTACTACCTCCATCCCTATTTTTACCTTACTCGTAAGAACAATACTCCCGCAAAATTAGCAGCTGAACGTTCGTCAATGCAAATGTCGACCTCATTCACACGTCAATAACGTTCATATAAGCGTGCCTAGCAACGTGATTGATACTACCAGCAGAGATAAAAATATTTGTTTCATTATGTTATCCAGCAAATATCAAAAAAGTAAAACGACATTTAATATTGATTTGTCTAAAATATTGTCAATTTTCGTATATTTCTGACAATAAATAAAGCAGTAAAATCGTTACAATTGGAAAAAAAATATAAAACATGGGTAATTTTTAAATTATTTTTCTTCAGTTGAAATCCGAACCTGACCACGTCATTAATCACATCTCGTAGATTACTGCGTTTTTCTTTCTACTCAGAAAAGAGCGATATTTAATATTAAAAGTGGTAACGAAGTTACTCGGTTGTGCTCGGTCTCAAGGTCATTTAGGGAACAACGTGTCCACTGTCACTTTTTGGTTCAAATTATAAGGAAGCTCTTGACATTACCGGCACAACAACATTCCATCTTACTTAGCAATTTTTCTGGAATGCCCGTCGTCGGTACAAGGGGAAGACTTTTATCAAATTCATGTCAAATACTATTATCTAATCTAGGCCTATTTGAAAAATAATCAGTTGTGAGTAACCGAAACAGGAGAGATAATGAAAAAGTTTATGTACCTGGAGCGAAAAGAAAAGTGTCATATCTAATTTTTTTTTTTGCTCTCTATTCTTAATTAAATTACGGTCGCTAAACACGTTTTAACAAAATAATAATATAATGGTGTTGTATTGGTGAGAATGTTTTAGGGCATGTACTTTGACAATAATAAGATATGATATGTATTACTAATTTTAAGTGTCATATTTGTTAATTCTCCAGATGAAAATAAATAAATAAATAAAGGGTGTAAAGGATGGTGTACCGAAAACTAAAAGGGCGTGCTCAGTAAACGAAACTGAACAACTTTCCCAAAGAAACATATGTTGGGAACACCAACACCGGTTCGACCAGAGTGGGCAATTTGTATGGAGAGGTGAAATATTTTTTTCATTTCCCAGCATATGTTTCTTTGGGAAAGTTGTTCAGTTTCGTTGACTGAGCACGCCCTTTCAGTTTTCGGTACACCGTCCCTTACACCCTGTATAGCTCCAAAAAATTATAACAAAGTACCTGAATCCATAATATTACATTATTTAAAAGGACTAGTTTCATATTTGACCGACAAATGTATATACTCGTAATGTTAAGGATTTTTTTAATATCTTTAATTTTACTCGTATATCAATTTTGATTGTGTTTTATGAGAACGAAGGTTTTAGATTTAATTTTTTAAACTTATTTTTGTATACCTTTAATGGTATAGCAGAGCGAATATAGTATTTAAGACCTTTCTTGTAATGCCTATTTTCATACAAATTAATCTTATCTCACCTTGTCTTATACTTTATACAATATAATACGTGAAAAAACCTAAAAACAAACAGTAAAAGTAACCAAAACACAGTGAAACGATGAGTCTGAATAATTGAGAGCGTTTGAATGCGAAATGACAACATCCATATGAAAGCATATCGAACACTGAAATTGTCGGAGAAACGGCATATAAAATTTCTTTGGAAATTGTAGTACGTTAAAATTTATGTTGTACATCCAGATGTCATACAATAAGACAGTTATATTTTTGTACAGATTCAAAGTGTCCCGCAATAGTGTGAACTAAAAAAGGAATAGATTTGTCATAGGTCGTCATTGAATCTCATTAATCTCCTAATCGAATCCCACATTAAATAAATTTCTTAAATACTTCCATTGAGCCACCACGTATGCAACTTCTAATGCCATTGAGCTACTGCTGCTGCAATACTGCTACAACGTAGCAGCCCGCTACGGCGTAGCTGTAAGCCGTAGCTGTGCCCGTAGCATTGGACTACTGTTTTGGAACTAAATGTGAGTGGTCTACAAGTCGTTGTTTGGCATACAGATTTGAGTAAAACGAGCGAAGCAAGTGCCCGAACACTGTGGTCTACTCTTAATTTTTGATAAATCGATATGATACTATTCGAATCATTCAATTTCAAAACTTCGGTCATTGACAATACAGTAGAATATTGGTTGGATGAGAATCATTGCCAACCTGACAACTCATCCAACCAATATTCTAATCTATTTTCAGTGAACAAAGCTTTGAATTGGACTGTTTAGAAAGAGTATGGTATGGTAGAGTATGGTGGAAAATTGTGAGTAGACCATTCTGTGTTAAAAACCTAGGCTAGAAGTAAGTAAAATAACTTTGTCAAAAGAAAAGATCTTTTATTAAAACTGAGTTTTTTATTAAATAAACGAATTAATTTCCTGAGGATCAAAGCGTTTGAAAATTGAAATTTTTCAACAAGTTGATTTTGTAATGGAATTTAGCAAACGCCAGTTCAGAATTCATTTGAATAACTTGTACTGTAATTTGCATTTTGTCACCTTATTTATAAGAACAAATTAACAAATTTAAGGGCGGGCTCCCATCAGATATACACTAAGCGGCATTCAAGTCCAACACAACGGTTAGGTAATGCGCGGAATTCGAAAAAGGTATCGCGAAGTAATGACGCAATGCGCAAGGCAGGCGTGAGAATCGTGCAATGACTCCCTACATCCCTGGTACGGTACTCATTCACAACTATCAGTATTAAAATAAACGTTCTATTCCGTGTTAAGACAATTTCAATGTCTTTATTGCATTCCATTGCGTGTTTACAAGACAACAATCGGTTGGCAGCTTCCTTTTCCTATAATATGTTTCTAAGTTTATTAGAAGATGATATCCTAACGTCTTAAACTTGTTTGATTGTATTTAACTAGTCATTTGGTCAATAATTAATAATAATAAAAAAAATTATTCATTCAAAAGTTTTTCTTACGGCTAGGTATCTAAAACTAGGTTCATTAAAGATAAAGCACATTGATTAAAATGATCTGCCAGTGTTTTAAAAGGTTAAATCCTGTGCTAAAACACTAGCATTCTTCCTAAAATGACGCTGAAATAACAATATAAAAGCATAGGTATCTGAACCGCGATTCAATTAAAATACTGATTGAAAGTAACAAAAATAAAAGTGAGAAAATAAATGAGAATAAATGAACTACTAAAACAAAAATAAAATCTGACATAATAGTTGGAAATCATCGGAATATGTGTGTGTGTGAGTGTGTGTGTATGTGTGTGTATATGAGCCTTGGGTATAATATTATTGTATTGATCGAACTAAATTTTCAGTTTCTGTGTAGTTTAAATTAAGAAGCCAATTACGTACTATTTTTTTACATTCAAATATATTTTTATTAGCTATATTAATCTTTTTATTAATGGCGTTGTACAAAAAACGACCTAGGAAGTAATAGAATATTTGCCCAAAAGTAGTCTTACACGTTATAGCCTTTGTTGGGACAATGTCACCTCGATTTGGACGTTTGTAACGGTTTAGTGTTAAGAGATCTGTATCCAGAGCAGTGTGTTGTTTTAAGATTAAGGCGAAAACAAAATGTTGACGCACCGTCAATACTTCCCATAGTTTATAAAGTTCCGTAGTGGGATGAGGAAATGGCAAAGATGCACCGACTTTCAAAACGCTTCTTTGGGCTCTTTCCAAAGGAAGCATATTAGATTTCGCAGTACCACCCCAGGTGGTAATGCAATATGTCAACAAGGACTGACAGAGTGCATAATAAACTGTTTTCATTATTAAAGAATTAGCTAAATTTCGTAAATTTTAAAAAATGTATATAAGTTTTCGAATTCTAGCAGTAAGTAAAGTGATATGCGGTCTAAACGTTAAATTTTTATCAATCAAAATTCCTAAATACTTAATAGAGTCAGTCCTTGCTAGCGTAGAGCAGTCGCAGTCAGGGGAGTTACTGCAAATAGTTGAGTGAGCTATGATTGTTGATTGAAAGGTTTCAGGTTGTGTCGTATTATTAATTGTAAAAGTAATATATTTAGTTTTAGAGCCAATTCATCACCTCATTAAAACCCATCTGTGCAACTTTGAACGTCTCCTCCCACGTTACGGCCGAGAATATCAAAGCAGTGTCATCGGCAAAAGAAATCAACTCTCCATTTATGAGTTCCAGTCTACACAGGTCGTTAATATATGCCAAGAAAAGCGTTGGTCCGAGGACACTTCCTTGCGGTACTTCATATTCCACAGACATTTCTTCACTGATGTAGTCACCAATTTTGACGCATTGGACTCTATTTGTAAGGTAAGACTGAAAGAGTTTATGCTGCAATCCACGTATACCTAAGCGTTCCAGTTTTGTTAAAAGTAAGGGGATTGAGACCGTATAAAATGCTTTTGCCAAATCTAGAAATATAGCAATACATTTTTTCTTACAGTCTAAGTTCTCAACGACAAAGTTAGTCAACGTATGAACCGCTTCATTTGTAGATTAACCTGCACGAAATCCATATTGACGATCAGATAAGAGCTTACTGCCCTCTAAGTAATTTATTAGGCGGCTATTAATAATACGCTCTAGTACCTTAGATATACTGGTTAAAACTGAGATCGGCCTGTAGTTATTGATACGGTCCCTCCCCCGCCTTAAATATAGGATGTACTAGTGCTTTTTTCATCTCATCCGGGAATATACCAGAGCTCAGACATTGGTTAATAATGAAGGTAAGTGGTGGAATTAGGATAAGTTTGTGTTGTTTTAAAAAGGAAGTAGAGATACCATCAATGCCCACGGCACAATTTGTCCGTAAGGAATCGATGATACGCTCAACTTCCTCTTCATCCGTACTTAAAAGAACAAAGGATTGAGATGTATTGTAACTAGAGTCATTATTCACACAACTATTTGACGGGTGGATTTTACTAGCAAGTGTTCTACCCACACCAACAAAAAACGAGTTAACATGATTAGTTGATTCAGTGAAAGAAGATTTAAGTGCTAGAAGATCTACGGACGGAGCACTACTTTTCTTAGCGTGTATTATTTCATTGATAGCATTCCAAAGCTTCTTCATATTGGAACCAGCTAGTTCCAGTTGTTCTTTTTCATACTGCTTTTTCACCTTTTTTAGAATATTACACCAAAAATTTCGATACCTCTTGTATGTTAGCTTAAGGGTCTCATTATGAGGCGATAGCCTTATTTGTCTATACATTCTGTCCCTGTTACGCATACATCTCATTAAACCAGGGGTGATCCAGGGCTTCCTAATTTTTAGCCTATGGGGGACTGTTGATGTAACAGAGTTCATTCTAATAGCTCTATTAATTGAATTCAAAAAGTATCCAAAAGAAGAATTGGGATTGTCAGAAGTGTAAACGGGCGAGAAGTAACAATTTTCCAAATCAATTGCCAGTTTACTATGATTGATTTTGGTCACAGATTTATTGCAGTAATCTAGCTTAGGTTTCATTAGACTAAGTATTACAGCAGCATGGTCAGTAACAGTAGAATTCACAACTATAGTTGTAACGGTCAGATTGCTTTTCAATATGACATGATCAAGACACGTTTTGTTGTGGGTTGGAAAATTGTGTGTCTAGCAATAACATTTAAATAATCACGAGTATTACTATCCACATTTGCATCAGTAATGTCTAAATTTATATCTCCTATTACAGCAATCGTTTTAAACGTTCGGAGTGTTAGTAGAATTGGTTCGAGTGATTGTAGGAATTTAGTAACATCCTTGAATGAAGGTGGACGATAGATAGCCAAGATTCATTTAATTTTTATGAGAAGACAGGTTGCTTCTGCTAAACCCGGTTCAGAAACGGTAACGTTATCGATGTTTTTGTTTATGTAAACAGTTACTCCGTCATTTTGATTTTTGTTCTGACCTGTAGTATAATAATCATAACCACTAAGGGACAGGATGTTTTGGTTTAACGAGAGCCAACACTCAGTCAGTACCAATATATCCATATCCACTACAAGCCGCGAAAGTAGCAAAAGAAACTCTGAGAAATTTGCTGAAATACTTCTAATATTTTGCGTAAGAATTCTGATGCTCTTTGAAACGTTCGGTAGATATTTATTACACTCCTCTGGATCACATTGATATGCTGATGATACTGCGAATTCATCAATTTGCGAAGCAATCTTAGTGTTAGGATCGAATTGTATAGTTGAGACGATGGTGACACAGCTTAAGAATGGGAGTCCAGGTAGGTGAGTAATTAAATAGGTATGTAAATGGGTTTGTGTGTAAATGAGTGTAAGGTGCAGTAAGCATATAACGAGTGTTCAATCCAACTAAATACATGATTAAAACGTTACAAGACAAAACAAGTATGATGATAACTTTTACCATGCAGTTTAGGTTTGAAACATGCAATAATATTTTATAAAATAGTCAATCTTTTTTCTTCAATTCCTCCAGATCTTCTTGACCATCGATGCGGACAAAAGGCTGTCCGTCGGCTTTTCTAAGGTAGACTGTGCCCCTAGAGGTCCAGCAGTAGTTATACCCGTATTCATTTGCAAACTGACGAGCGTGATAATATACCTTTTGCGTTTTAAAGGTAAGTGTCTCAGAAATGAAAACTGGTTTTTTAGGACCGTTCATTTTGAGGTGCATTGTATTGAGTTTGTCTTCTTTATTCTTGCTTTTGTTAAAACTCTTTGTTGTCTCAAGTAACTCTTCCTTTTTTATAATCGAAGTATTCTGTGCTTTTGAGTCCTGTAGATGTCACGTATTTCCATAGCTGCCGTTATTCATAATCTAAGCGTATTTCCGAGTTTTCAAGATTAACATTTACAGTTTGTGCCAGCTTCTGTATTACACCACATAGTTCATTCTTGGATTCTGATCTGTTTCCTTGTATTAACTTCGGTACATTAAATAATTTTAAGAATATGAGTGTAAGAATAAAAAAAAGTAAAATTTTCCTTAGATAAGTTAGGTATTTTAATTAAATATCTACGTTCACACGACACTCCGGACTTGCGTTTTGTGTCTAAGTATTTTCGACGTTGAGAAACTACATTTGTAGAAGTTGATACTTTTGAAAATAATTGCAACAAATACCACAAATATTGGTATTAAAGGCGCGCGCATAACTTTTTAAGCAAACACAGAATATACATGCGCGTGCAGAAGGCATGTTGACCTAACTGCCAAACAGTCTAACGCTTGGATAAAATGAAATGTTTTCTTTCATAAAAAAAAATATTGTTTGTTATTTGTTTAATTTAAATATGTTTATGATATGAACGTTTATTTATATTGTTTCTTTATTTTTTTAAAGAACGTTTGTTTATTTATATAACACAGTCTATTTATCCAAAAAACTCTTTGCTCTTTGCCGAAATCAACAAAAAAAGAAAAATTTAAAAACTAGTGCGGTAATATAATGAATTAAGCACGTGTGTTGAATAAGCTGGAATATGGACCTCAATTCAGTGCAAATGTAACTGTTTTATTAGCAAATGTTTTGAAAAATATGTATTCGTACAATTTCCATTCCACCTTCCAACGAGAATGTAGCTCAAACTGTCAGTACTGGGTTCCTATTGAATTATTTACAGAGTTTGCTCCGTTTTGAACAGACTCACGATTTAAATTTGCATATTTAACAACGTTTTCTACTGCAAGCAACAAGACACTCTGAAAAATGAAACATGTTCTTGTCACTTTATGAAAATGAAGTTCTAGAAACAGGCAGGGCTATTTTTAAACCACCGCTTGGAAATGTAAAGTGATACCTATTTTACCCGACTGCGGCGAAGCCCAAAAGGAGGGTTATGTGTTTGACCTGTATTGTATGTCAGTATGTACGTACTTTTTTCTGCCTATAATTCTGTGCTCTGGTCCCTCGTACCTACTAAACGGCTGAATCGATTTTGAAGAATTATAAGTTGTTTTTATCTTAATAGCGCAAGTTAATTATTTCTTTCATCATCACAAATAATATATTTATGTTATGTTTATGTTTTCACAGTTGAGTCTTTGAGTTTCCCTCGTAAAGCGATAGTGGACTTTACGAAGGAAAATGTCCGTGATTTATTGAGCACAAACTGGGAATTAACACGAGATTGTTTGAATTTTTTAGCACCTGCACACTCGGTAGTCTATTTAATGCATGCAAATGCACTTTCTTTATTATCCATTACAACACTAAATATGCAAAAAGCTAATAGGTATTTTAATCCATCAGGCAAATGCCCACGCCGGATTCCCGCAAAAAAGTCAAACTAAAGATTATGGTGGCAGTATTGCCAAATTTAAAATAAGGGCAAATTATGTAGTATACTGTATACTACATAATTACTGTATACTGTATACAGGGGTGGTTGGTATACGTCTGCAAACGTCTCAGGTGGATGCTTTTCCCATGAAACTAAACAACTTTCCTTAAGGAACATTGGCTGAATGATATACAACAAAAAATTCAACGTCGCATAGAAACTGCATTGAAGGTGATAGCATGCTTTTAGCGTATATTCTATGAGGGTAATTTAAAAAGAAAATTCATACTTTGACCTAATAGTAGATCAGTTTCATGGGCAGCGCAACCAACCGAGACATACACTTAAAAATACTCTATGTAAGCCGCTAATTAGCATAATTCAATACTATGATAACTGATGGCACAACTGAAACAAACCAAAGAAATTTAGAAACTGATTCGGCATACATTACTTCAAAGTAAGGATATTGGAATTAACAGAACTAAGCTTCCCATCAATGTATGCCAAATGTATGCGGCTTTACGAATCACACTAAAAACATTGAAAGGATAAATAAGAAGTGACAAATACTCACACAGTACTAATGAAGTCCTCCCTAAAACGGCTGCATGAAACAATTTAAACTTTTACGTATCTAGAAGTACAAAATTAATAATGTAGGTACATTAATTGTAGTCTGTGGAGTTATGAAGTATATTTTGTTAAGAATGTAGTTTTTTGCAATGGTAATAATATGTGCTTCGGTAAACCCTAGTATGACATTATGTAGATTATGCGCTGGGAGGGCGGGCGGTACTCGTATTATACTTTTAAACATGAAACTGAATATCTTTTTCTAGAGAAAATATGTCGAAAAAGTACAAGTACCTACAAATACAGTGCTTACAAGTACCTACTTACCTACCTACAAGACCCAGACCCAGACCTAGTAGTAATACCTACAAGAGCAAGTATCTATAAGTTTTCTCTGTTGCAAACTTAATTTTGTATAGTAAAATTGCCCGCAAAATATTCGCAAAATGTTACGATGTGTGACAATCTGCGGACGCGACATTGTGCTTTTGTAAACCCTAGTGTAAGAATTTGCGAAATTGACATTATGCGCCGGGAGAGAAAGTTTTGCCAGTTTTTATGGGATGATGGTGCATTATGTAGGGAGGTAAATTTTTTTTTCGTATTTCGACTCATGTTCCGTAGGGCAAGGTATTGAGTTTTATAGGCAGGTTCACATAATTCCGAGTTGATATATCCTGTCCGTTACACCCTGTATAAGAAAAAAATAAGGCTGAGTAGCAACATTTTAGTTTTAGCCGGGAAACAAACTTTATAAAATTTAGACGAGGATATGGGAAAAGATAGATATTTGACAGTGCGCGCAGTCTTTTCGCTTGAAAGAAAGGGATAAAGTGCGCAATCCGCAACGCATTCGATTGCGACAGATATACTGTGCGTGTTACCAAAACTAAATGACGTAAGCACCTGATATAAAATATCAACTTACTGTAAAAACTAAGTAATAAAATAAAATTTAAGGTTAGTCAAACCCTAGCAACTACCAATACCTTTCTGTATACTTAATTTCACTACTTAAAACACCTCAGATTCCACAAAAAAAGGAATAAAAGAAAATTTAAGAGGCAACTTTGGATTTTTATTTTGTCGAGTCGTTTTCACTAATCATGTTTTGGCCTTGGTGATTCCCTCACTTTAATGGTCAAGAAACACATACCTGAAAATCACGGCAAGATACTGGGTAAATAAAAAGATATTTGTCTTCAAAATACTCGCAAAAAGTTACATATCGCCTTAAGAAATTCAATAAATATTCAGTAAGTGTACAATGAATGCGGAGTGTAATAAGATATCTGATGGATGAAAACCTGTCATGAAACTGAACAACTTTATTTATGTGACTCAAGGAACAAAGGTCGCTACATGAAATTCAGAAAATGAAAAAAATCGGCCTCTCCATAAAAAATTGCGAACTTGGTTGGACAAAGTTTTATGTAGGTCGATATTTTTGTAAGTTCCTAAACGTCATATTCGCTGAAAGTTGTTTAGTTACGTTAACTGACCATGCCTGCATGCCATGCCATGCATGTCTTAGTTACCGTAAAAAAATAAGGTACTTTTACGTGATTCAGTTACTATGAAAAATTATAAAAAAAAAATGTTTTGTTTGGCGGTGTTCAATCTGAATCAATGCTGAAACGCATGGTTTCTGCCGAGCCCATACCGAAAACAAGAGCAAAGCGCCTAATTATTACTATTACTTAGAGCCACTGTCCACCTACGCGACATTTATCACCCAAGCGACATAAATCACTTAGGCGATATTAATCACTTAGGCGATATTAATCACTTAGGCGATATTAATCACTTAGGCGATATTAATCACTTTTTTTTTAACTATGTATGGGCTTGCTCTTGACCTCGATTTGGCCTTGAGGACAGAGATGAGGTCGACGATGGAACGAGCTTGCCCAGAAGACGCCTATTCACTTGCTCTTGCAACTGCAGATGCATCCTGCCATTGACTGTTTACAGGAAGAATGCCACTTTTTCAGCGAATTTTATCCGTGACTTGGAGTCCATAGATAGTAAGGTCACTGTTTTATCGCTTGCATGGCAGTTACGTAAACAGATCTAAAATGCAAACGATATTTGTAGCTCAGACAATGCGGAATATGCATAAAATTATAAAATACCGTAGTAGAGATGACAAAAAGTGAAATTAAAATTTAAATCGGCTAAGAAATACGGCCGTTATAAGCATTTTAAACTATAAATTACGCAACGATTAGACAGAGAGCCGACATGGACAGTGACGTCACATGTGACTACGGCCATATAAATTCCGTGTTAAATTTCGTTTTGCCAGAAAGAGGCAGAAATAAATCTTCGATGGCTTATACCTACCTTTTTTAATTTCATAGTTATTGTAAAAGTTGTTTTACTAAACTGTTTTGTACGTGATTTTTTTTTAATAAAAGAAAGATCATGCATTTTCCCTATTGTCGCCAGATAATTATTGCTGATGTGGACAGTGATTTATTTCCCCAGTTTATAAAAGTGACATTCTTTAATCAGATAAAGATTGATTTATTTCAGCGATCACCTTCAAAATATCTTATTCAAAGATACAGCAACAAAATAACAAAATTACGAAATAACACGTTCGTTTTGCCAATAACACGAAAGGTTTCACATGTTTTCGAATATTTGTTATTCAGATGTGTAAGGCGAGTGGAAATAGATATTGAAAGGAATTACAAAACGCATGAGGTCACGAACTCATCTTACGTACAGTCAACGACAGGTCTAGCTTGACACTTGCATTGCGAGTAATATTTTTTTACTGATGGGGGCGCCACTGGATGGCAGGTAGCCACTTTAATAGTTTTTTATATAATTTATTAATATTTTTTTCATATTCCTTTTCTTTCATCACAACACTACCACAAAGCAATTAATGTTACAAGTGACAAGACCTTGCGGTAAGTTCCGCCGCTTCCGACGCAGAATTTCCGTCTCCGAACCTTCCGTTCCGTCGTGGAATTTTCACAGGTGTGTTGCTACACTAATGTAAGGGACTAAAGTTGTTCAAAGCTACAGAACCTATGACATAGGTAGATTCATATTCTTCAGACTTAAAATCATTTTACATAATTTGAGTTCGTATGCCATAATTTAAAAAGGTAATACAAAATTTGTAAAAGATATTGGAATAAAGCGTAATTTATTTGATTAGGTTCAAACTAGCGAAGTTAGTACTTAATATGGTAAATATAAAGAGTATGGTAAGAGTATTGTATTGTATTGTAAATAATAAAAATAATTAAATTTGTTTATAATGGCAACAAGGGCCCATTTGTTAGTAAGACAAGAAAACTTATATCTATGTTAGTTTATCAGAACAAAATCACAAAACAAATCAGTCATAATAAAATAATTAGCAATTGTCATTAGTATTATTCTAAAACCAAATAAAAATGTACATCGTAAAAATATCTAACAAAGACACAGGGTCCATAAAAATGTATAAAACATGAATGCACGTTACAAAATATTATTCTCTAAATAAAAATATAGATCTGTATCTATAGCTTTCTTCCTTCTTCCTTTATTTTCTTGTAGAGACTTTCGAGTTTTGTTAATGATAATTGTTTCTCGTTTTAGTCTATTTTCTGTCCCACAGCAAGGTGATCCTTCAACTCGTATCCTTAGAATGAAACATCAAGTCGCCTGTTTGACCAGATTTAGACGATTATGAGTTAATTCAGGGCAAAGAAAATTTTAAAGGGAGACTTTACTATCCGCTTATAAGGGGCTGATAAGAGCTAAATACGCTTCACTTGAGCAGGTTTTTAACAAAAAGTGATGAATATATGGCCGTGAAAAAATTTAAATGATGCTTAATTAAGCATCTTTCCAAGAATATGGCCGACTCCGAAACACGATTAAATATATTTTGTACGCCATAAAAAAAATCCAGTTACCTCTGCTTTTTGCTTTAAAACCGTTTCTTTTCAGTACCCATTAATCTACGATGCCAAAACTTTTACACATTATTCAATACATTATGCTAATTAATATTATGGGTGCAGATTTTGAGAAAAATGCAAAAATGAGCGAAAAACGTAAAACAGCGCGAATCTGCTCCGTTCTAGCACGCGCATTCTACCCTTTGTTAGAAAGGGGGGTAATTCAGTTCTTATCAGCCCCTTAACGTGCACCACCACTGCTAAGTGCCTTTACGTTATGTGTATGCCTGGGGGCGCGCGTGTCTTCTATCTCTTTCGCTTTTACCCGGCGTTTTAACCTTAAACTTCAAAATTGAAACAATTAACGTGTTGTCATCAAAGTTTGAGTACTTTTTTAAAGTTTTATACTAAACGGACCCTGCATAAATTTTACTTACTACAGAACAACTTTGTGTTTTTCTTGAAGAGCTGAGTCCACCAAAGTATTGAGCAATGAATCGGACACGGTGAACGCATGATGTATCTTGGACCTAGAAACAAGGAAGTCGGAGTTATTTCTTTGACAGTACTATTTTTCATTCTTCTATTATCTTCTTTTACTATGGTGTCACATTGACTAAAAGATTAAACTTGTAGGTTCTAAAATCATGAATTATTGTACAGTTTCGTATATCAAATAAGAAAAAGGCTAATATACAGGGTGTAAGGAACGGTGTACCAAAAACTGAACCAGCGTGCTTAGTCAACGAAACCGAGCAACTTTCATAAAGAACCATTTTTGAAAAAAAAAAATTGAACTTTTTAGACAAACATTAAATGTCATTTACATCATACATACATATACATATTACATCGTCTCAGTAACAAGAAAATAAATTAATAATTTTCAGTCAAATAACCCGCCCATCGTCATCCCTGGTGCAAAGGTGCCCATGATGCTCGCGGCATTGCCTTTTTGAATCGCAATGGACAGCCTTTGTACTAGGTATGACCCGGAGCGGGGGTCAAACCAAACCCTTGTCACCTCGGCGACAAATTTCTTAGCCTCACTGCCCCAACAGCCCGCGGTCTCCACCGTGATCGGAACAAAAGGGTAGTTTCGCTTCAACGATCGGAACAAAAGGGTAGTTTCGCTTCAACGATGCGCGTACTTCGCTCTCTTTTTTCCACCGCGCGCTCCGCCGCAGCCCCAGCCTCATATACGGTAAGACTAAGGTGCGAGGTGGCAAAGGTAATTGACGCACGTAGCATCCCACAATAAGCACCTTCCCTTCTCCCATGGCACCATAGTCATACCGTCAGGTCTCTTCCCATCTGACCTGCTAAGACCCGGGGGCTCTAACACGCAACAGACATTGACAGATACAAGAGCCCTGTGGATGATGTCGTTTAGAGTGTGGTGCCGAGGGAACCTTCCAGCGCAACGACAACAACTCAAAACGTGGTGCCTTTCTAAGTTGCACAGTTTTTTAGAAATCTGCAAATAACCTTAACAAACAAATTTAGTTTTGCGGTCCTAAAAATGGACTTTATTGTTTACAAAAATACAAAACGTATATCGGAACCCTCGGCGCGCGAGTCCGACTCGCACTTGACCGGTTTTTATGTCTCACTTTTGGTGTCCCACTTGTGAATACTCTCTTTCACTTCCGTGGGTTGGCTGGAAGAAATCTCTTGTAGAGGTAAGCCCGCCTTTGTAAATGCAGTTTTACGGTGAAAGCTTTAAGCTTTTATAAAGCTTTCACCGTAAAACTGCCGGAAGAAACCAAAAGTGAGACATAAAAACCGGTAAAGTGCGAGTCGGACTCGCGCGCCGAGGGTTCCGATATACTTTTTGTATTTTTGTAAACAATAAAGTCCATTTTTAGGACCGCAAAACTAAATTTGTTTGTAAAGGTTATTTGCAGATTTCTAAAAAACTGTGCAACTTAGAAAGATCTTTTTATTTTTGCTGTAATGTTTACATACATTTCTGTCAACTGTAATTAATTCAGATTTTTCCTTTCACAAACTTCGGAGATAAGGGGGGAAGGCTTATCCCGCGGTAATTTTTGCAGTCCTGTTGTGACCCTTTTCCCTTGTACAGCGGCACAATCACAGCCTTGCACCAGTCAAAGCTATCAACTTTAAATTTGGAATTGTTTTAGAATATGATTGCCCAACTTTATTGCAAGTGAAAGATTTATAAAAATATTAATATTATTTTAATAAAAGGCCTAAATGGGGGGTCAAAATTTAAAATTGTCGTCAGTATGTTAAGTGGGGTATCATATGAAAGGGCTTTACTTGTAATTCCAAAATAGATTTTAATTTTTTTTTATGAGTCTTAGTTTTGAAAAATACCATTCCCCCCCCCCTATCACGGAAGTTTGCTATAGGAAAAATCGGAATTAATTACAGTCTATAGACGTTTACGTAAATATTACAGGGAAAATAAAACGACCTCTAAAAATAGCACCGTTTTTTAGAAATCTGCAAAAAACCTTTACAAACAAATTTAGTTTTACGTTTCTTAAAATCGGCGCGCGAGTCTAACTCTCACTTGACCGGTTTTTTTTATAGTGAATTCACCTTTAATAAATACTTGGCCATCTCCATTCTTAACTGAACTAAACATTGATGTATTAAAAAAGCATCACCTCAAGGTTCAAATCTCGTTGCTTTAGACTAAATGAAAAGAAAAAAGATTTTCTTGTTAATGGCATCTTTTGAATTTTAAATACTCTTTGACCCAGGTGTACGGTTAACAATAACCCCATGGCCAGCAAATAAATAGATTTTGAAGAGGAAATAATCTGTTCTTTTCAAATATGAAAAAGGCTGTAATTCATGACATAAAAACTAAATATTGCTGAAAAAATGACAGACAGAAAGTTAGGAGTTAATACTCCTAACTTTCTGTTAGTATTATTACGTTAGTATTATTATAATCTAAATAGGAGCACGTGAACCAAAAGATAGCTCTACTTGGTATTCTCATCTTGAAATTGAAAGCACGTGCATCTCCCCAGAGGAAAAGGCTTTCCATGTACGAAAAAGATAAAAACGCTTTGGAATTTATTCATAAAGTGCTCTTTCATATGCGTCGTTAGAAAATAACATTAAGTATTTATACAGAGTGTTAGAAAATGCTGAACTAATTAATATCATCCCATGAAACGTCCACTGCAGGGCAGGGAGCTCCCTCCAGAACTCTAGCAAAAACGCGTGGTAGGTATTTAGGAGGGGATTTACCATAGTCACCACGCTTGTAAGCGTTGCTGCTGGCAACCGCTGTTGTTGGTGACCGCAATTTGTAATATGGTACGATACACAGAAAGATGCTGCTGCCCATCATTCGGTTTATAATCGCTTAGTCGCCTCTTACGACACCCACGGGTTGAGATGGGTTGGTTTTATTCTATGCCGGCACCACACGGGCAAACTAATTACCTCAAGGAAAATAATTAGAAATATAAAAAAAATACTTACTGTTCTTAATGTAAGCATGGACGATGTAACTGACAATTATGAAGTCGAGATTTTGTATCATATTTCGAGAACATTGGCTTAAGCGTCAAAGTACTTTTTCAACACATTTGCTCATAAAACAGCTCTATTTGCACTGTATTAAGGTTCATAATCCAGCTTATTAAACACGCGTGCTTTTTCATTATATTACCGCACTAGTGTTTTAATTTTTTTTTTTTAATCGGCAAGGTGCAAGAATTTTCTTAATCTATAACATACATAATATTTTCATGAAATAATAAACTATGATAAATAAACGTTAATTACATGAAAACATTTATGTTAATCAACTAACTAACTACACATTTGTCTATAAAGTAACAAAATATTCAATTTTAAATAATTCAAGGGAGTAGGCTCTTTAGCAGTTTAGTCATTGCCTCCTGCGCGCACAATCTGGGTCTTCCGAAAAAGTGGTACGCGCACCGTTTAAACAAATATTTGTTATGTTTATTGTAAAAGTATTGACTTCTATAAATAAAAATACAGTAATTAGTGTAGTTCCTCAATGTCGTAAATACTTAGACACAAAACGTAAGTCTGGAGTATCGAGTGAACGTCGAGACCTTTGTCTAAAAATTTTTCTTAGAAATAAAAGGTAACCAATTTTATTTGTTTTTATTCGCAAATGTGTTAAAAAACGTCGTAAGAAGCGCGTACACCCTCAGCTCCATTACGCCCTTCTTGCGGCTCGGGCTGCAACTTCTGAGCCTCGGCCGTAATATCCAAATTAGCGCACTTGCATCTTAATGTATTATTTCGAAAATCCTAAGTACTAATATAAAATGTACGATGCTGATTAAGTTTTTCCTAATGTATTTACGGAGCATCACTTGAGAACGGCTGAAACGATTTGGCTAATTCTTTTTGTTGTGTTCGTAATTTTTTTTTAATAGAAAAGTTTCTCGGAAAATTTACAAAATCGGGAGATACTGAAAGTGCATTTTTGTATGAGATTTTTGTATGACTTCAAACTTAGAGATTCCCTTGCTAAGCCAGAGCGGGCCTCTAGTAAATTATAAATCTCAAGATTCAAAAGGGTTGCCCCGTGTGGTGCCGGTAAATAAAAGTACCAACCCATCTCTCTCGTGGGTGTCGTAAGAGGCGACTAGGAGTTAATGAAACAGAGGATGGTAGCAGAATCCTTCTGTCTATCGTATCATCTTACATTCTGCGGTCACCAACAACCGCGGTTCATGGTGCCAGCCGTAACGCTAACAAGCGTATTGACTATGTTAATTCCCCTCCACATTGTTTTAGCAAAAGCTAGAATTTTGGAAAGGAGTTTCCTGTCTTTTAATGGACGTTTCAAGGGATGTCAAGATGATGATGAAAAGAGGTGCATATTTCACAACATTCAAGTTTGATTGAATGTTATAGACGTGTATATGAAGTCGACATTCGGATTGACGAGCGTGTAGCCGCTATTTTGCAGGGGTATTGCTCTAAAGTTGGTTCATTTACGTTGTAAGTTCTGTTTTAAACGACCGAGTGGGAGTGTTGTAAAATAAAAGTAGCAATGAGTTTTAATGTTAGTTTCCTGCAAGAAACTGCACAGACAAATGGGTAATCTTCATGTCGTGTAATACTCATTTAGTATAATATTTCATAAATATAATTAAAATCATTGTACATTTCAGTATTACTAAGTAAATGAGGAAGCAAGCAATCTTGCGTGATGGCAAGCCAGCGAGCAAGTATGCATGCAGGCAAGCAAACAAACATACATGCAAGCAAGCAAGCAAGTAGCATGCAGGCAAGAAAGCAAGTATGCATGCAGGCAAGCAAACATGCGAATACATTCATGTCAATCTAACCTGAAGGGTATGGTGGAATGCCTCCGCTCCATTTCGCCATACAATTTGAAACTAACCGTGTCAGGGTGCACCGACACCTCATTGCTCACTTTGCTCGCCTGTGATACATTTAACTAAACCCTTACTTTTTGTCGGAAAAGTATGCATTCAGGTAAGCAAGCATGTATGCACCCTGCAAGCAAACAATCAAGTAGCATGCAGGCAAGCAAGAAGCATGCAGGCAAGCAAAAAAGTATGCATGCAGGCAAGCAAACATGCGAACACATTCTTTTCAACCTAACCTGAAGGGTATGGCCGAACCGAATGGAGCTGAGCTCACTATGCTCGCCTCCTCTCAATTCTGTTATACCCTTCGAACCTAACCAACTATCTCGGGGTGTTCTCAACTTTATTGCTCGCTTCATAAATTTTATCAAGCCTTTGCCTGTATTATTGCCATGGAATTGTTTTGAGAACAATTTATACCAAATAAGCATTAAAATTATACCAATTGATTATTATATCAAATGAGTTTTATATTATAACGTTCACATATGCGTGCCTTGCAAAGTGGCTGTTACTCTGTTTCATGTATTCTATGGTTACAACCAAAGGTGACCCGGTGAAAAGAATTTTTTTGGTATGTTATTTTATGTTAGTATGTTATGTATTTCTAAAAAGTAAAACGACCACTTCATTAAATATTGTTTTGTCCAAAATATTGTAAATTTACATATATATTTTTAATAAAAAATGTAGCAGTAACAATGTCAATGTTAAGATAATGGTCAATTATTTTTTTTTCCTTCTGTTATACTAATTAAATTAAATTCTATCTCGACCACATCACTTCCCATATCTTTTTCTTTACTATGTTTTCGTATTTTATAGGAAAAAATATTACAAAGTTATTCAGTCTCAAGGTCTTTCAGGGAGTTTTGGTTTGGTAATAATCTATACATATAATAAAAGAGTAGAAACCACGTGTCTGTACTTTTGATAAATTTATAAAAAAATTAGTGTTAGCGATAAGAAACGACTAATAAAACTCAAAAATATGTTTTCTGAACTTTTTGTCTGTCTGTCTGTCTGTCTGTATGTTTTCGATAAACTCCGAAACTACTGAACGGATTTTGTCGCGGTTTTCGCAGATAGATTAAGCTTAGGTCTGAGCAACATATAGGCTATGTTTCATTCAAATCGGTTCACTCAATCAGAAGCTACACCAATGTAAAGTATAAAATTGCCTGTACGACAATAACTCGCCAACCGATTGAAACTAAGTTTTTAATTACAAGTTTGGCTTACTTTTGTGCAACATAAAAATATATTTTCATTGCAAACGGTTCACTCAGACCGAAGGTACGCTAAGTTTCATGCGGCGGCGCCCATAACTCACAAACGGATTCAAACAGGGTTTTCAATAAACTGTCAAGCTTACTTCTTTGCAACATATTAGCTTACTTTCATTGAAAACGGCTCACTCAGACAGGTGCGTGAAATTTCCAGCCGAGGCGCCAATATCTCACAAACAACTGACCCGATTAAAACGAGGTTTTCAGTAACGTGTTTGGCTACTCCATGAAACATGTATGCTTAGTTTAATTGCAAACGGTTCACTCAGACATTAAATTCACTAAGTTTCAAGCGGCGGCCCCAATAACTCACCAAATACTAAACGGATTTAAACGGAGTTTTCAATAACGTGTTTAGCTTAATTCTTTGCAATGTATTAGCTTACTTTCATTGAAAACGGTTCACTCAGACAGGAAATTCCCGATGTTTCAATAGACGGCGCAAATAGCTCACAAACTAATGTACCGATTCCAACTGGCATCTCCATGACGTGCTTGGATTAGGTACTTAGGTACTTTCGTGCAACATATAAGCTTAGGTTAGTTGAAAACGGTTCACTCACATAGAAGTTACGCGAAGTTTCAAGCAAAGGCGCGAATAACTCACAAACTTTTGAGCAGATTCAAACGTGGCTTTCAGTAACGCGTTTGGCTTACTCCTGTGCAATAAACGAGCTTAGTTTCATTGCGAAAGGTTCACTCTGACAGAAGATACGCAAAGTTTCAAGCTGTAGAACCAAGAACTCACCTACTGAACTGGTTCAAACGAGGTTTTCAATGACGCGTCGGGTTTCTTTATGTGCAAAATATAAGCTTTATTCCATTGCAAACGGTTCATTCACACAGAAGGTTCGCGAAATTTTAAGCGGCCACACCAATACCTCACAAAGTACTTGAACGACTTTTAATAACGTATTTGGGTTGTTTTCGTGCAATATTTGAACTTTATTTTATTGCAATCGGTTCATTTAAACAGAAAATGGGCGAGTTCAAAGTTTCAAGCTGTGAAACCGAGCTGAAATCAAACAAAGCTTAGGTATATTTGTATGAAAGAAAGCCAAATACGTTGTTGAAAATTCCGTTTGATCCGGTCCAGTTGTTAGTGTAAAAGTTGTGGGTACAGCTAAAGATTGATAAAATCTAGATTTAGTTTTATAATAATAATAAAAAATCCTGTTTCGGCATGGCAGTGCAACAAATGTAAAAAAATATATGAAAGTTCTGAAGTTTTGAAAACTTAAGAGGTAGGTACTTATAAACAAAATACTTAAATAAATATAGAGAGATGTAAATCATTGTTTTTTAGGAATTGTCTTTTAAGGGGAGAAATAAGTTATAACGATTGTACAGAAGTGTAGTCTAACAGTTTTGTAAAGCCACGTTGGACTTTGTACCGCTCTTTTTTCAGTTGCCACAGAAGCTAAAGTGACTGAGCCTCAGATTTAGTTAGGTTGTGTTTTGTATAGGAAATTACGAAATCCGTATCATAGTTCGTCCGCGTGGAAATCGACTATAATTTTACACTTACGAGGATAGTGGGCGACCTAACAGTCCACACGTAAACAAGGTGTTTAAGTTACAAAAATCCTTACTATCGGTACTCTGTATACCTAAGAATATAAAGGCGAGAACTGCACTGTCTGTCTGTCTGTTAAGCTTTTATGACTAATCCGATAAACCGATTGTGATATACACTTGGTACGAAGATAGTTTGAACCATGGGAAAAGTCATTAGCTGCTTTTTCTGACCCCACGCGGACGGAGTCGCGGGCAACAGCTAGTTCGTAATAATCGGTTTTACCTCGTTAAGGAAATTACTTCAGTAGACTACAATGTAATGTACATACATTAAACATCAAAAGACTGATAGAACTAAGGTTATCTGCTCTTTGACACAAGTAATAACTAGACTAATATAACAGCATAATAGCCCTGAGATGGGGTTTCCACGAAAGCATACCTACATCAAAGAACGCGTGTCCTTTGTATGTCGCAAATAAACATCGTTATTTCCAAGGTACACACGGCCGCACGTCAGTAGAAACACTTTTGGACCTTATAGCGTGGTAATAGAATTGAAAAAGTTTCTACCGACATGCGATTGACCGTACAATCTTCCCACATATTCAGATTTTGTTTGCTTTTGTAACACTCTATCCCCATTACCTACAGGTATGCAATATCTATTTGGGTAAATTGGCTTGTTTGTGCGACATATTTTGGTAGGCAAATTTTGGCTTTCTCAGTAATAGGTTGTTATATTTATAAGGCAGAAGTTACCTTGGTAACGGCATTTTAAGGGTTCCTTGGAGCTGTGACTTCCCAAATTAACATTTTAGTTTGTCAACTTATTTTGTCAAAAGTTTGTGTATACAATTGAATAAGATGTATCTAAGTTTAAAATATGTTTTTATTGAAAACAATAAGATCTACCTATATATACAGCGAGTTTACATTTTTCATACATGTTTTCAACTAGCTCTATCTTTATATGGATTTATTGTTTTCTAATTAGATACCTGTTTCAAACCTAGATACATCATATTCAATTGTATGTACAAATTTTGACAAAATGTATTCTATATTTTAAAAGTTATTGTAAAATTTAGTTTGTATGCAATCACAGCTCCAACCCTAGCGACGAAATATGTTGTAGAAGAACGCAGCAATGTGTTATATGAATAAACTACTAATACTTTGTATTATCTTTCACTTGAAATTTAAATTAGTACATTGTTCATCGAGTAGAGAAAGGGACCCACTCAAGGGCTTCAATACACCCGAGGTGGGAATGGTACTTTCTTTCTACAGATGCATAAGTAGTTCTTTATACTTCACCTAATATGATAACACTATTTAAATTGAACACTAAATTCTCTTCTATTCCATGCTTATGAAAATGGCGTTCACATATCTTTTTAAGATAATTTTCTAATGTCAAAGATTTTAATTGATATTTGCTTTTTTAAATTATTATTCTTTCATAAAAGTAATAGAAACACTATGTAGAAAAACACAAATATCTGTGTAGAAAAAGCATACAAGAAAAGTGCAAGTGGCGAATATCATGTCGCGAACTCAGACCTAAAAACTTTTTGTCTTCTTGTCAGGCCATCGACAGGTATCAACCTAAATTTAAAAAAAAAACCGGCCAAGTGCGAGTCGGACTCGCGCACTGAGGGTTCCGTACCACCACATAAACATTAGTATTAGTTGAAATTTCAGTAAGTTAATGTGCTAGATTTTTTGAGTCCGACACGCGCTTGACCAAATTTTATTATTTGTTGTTATTTTATAGCCTATGCCCTATAAACATACCAATTTTCAAGTTTGTAAGTATTCCCGTTTTTAAATAGAAATAAAACAAAAATCGCCTCAGCAACCATCCAACTTGACCCCTCTCTTATATGAATGTTCTTGAAACGGGAGCTCACCACAATTGGTTACCATTAGTTGTGAGAAAAGTTGTAATATTTAATGATTTCAGACTTTTTCCATTATTTGTACTGTGAGACCTAGCTTCTTGCCAAATTTCATAATTTTAGGTCAACGGGAAGTACCCTGTAGGTTTTTCATTTTTGAATAAATGTATGGAGATGAGGACATAAAATGCCATATCTTTTGATTGCGTCATTGTAAAAAATTGAAATTTTCAGATCTTGTGTGGTTCATGAATCCTAATATATGGTATTAATTTCAACCTGATACCTTTACCCGTTCGTGAGATAAAGGGTCTTGACAGACAGACAGACAGACAGACAGACAGACAGACAGACAGACAGACAGACAGACAGACAGACAGACAGACAGACAGACGGACAACAAAGTGATCCTATAAGGGTTCCGTTTTTTTCTTTTGAGGTACGGAACCCTAAAAACAGCGCGTGGATGGATTTCCATAGAAAATTCTATCTCGAAAATTTGTACGATATTACTTTATTCTATAGCAATGCAAATACTAATCGTTTATTAATAATATACATTATAAGTCAGTAATGTCGTACATTCTTCCTCATTTTTAGGGTTCCGTACCTCAAAATAAAAAAACGGAACCCTTATAGGATCACTTTGTTGTCCGTCTGTCTGTCTGTCTGTCTGTCTGTCTGTCTGTCTGTCTGTCAAGACCCTTTAACTCACGAACGGGTAGAGATATCAAGTTAAAATTAATACCATATGTTAAAGTCCATGAACCACACAAGACCTGAAAATTTTAATTTTTTTCAAGGACGCAATCAAAAGATATGTAATTTTATGTCCTCATCTCCATACATTTATGCAAAATAGGAAAACCTACAGGGTACTTCCCGTTGACCTAAAATTATGAAATTTGGCAAGAAGCTAGGTCTCACAGTACAAATAATGGGAAAAGTCTGAAATCATTAAATATTACAACTTTTCTCACAACTAATGGTAACCAATTGTGGTGAGCTCCCGTTTCAAGAACATTCATATAAGAGAGGGGTCAAGTTGGATGGTCGAGGAGGCGATTTTTGTTTTAGTTCTATTTTAAAAACGGGAACACTTACAAAATTTAAAATTGGTATGTTTATAGTTCATAAGCTATAAAATAATAACAAATAATAAAATTTGGTCAAGCGCGTGTCGGACTCAAAAAATCTAGCACATTAACCCGTGACATTAACTTACTGAAATTTCAACTAATACAATTATGTTTATGTGGTGGTACGGAACCCTCAGTGCGCGAGTCCGACTCGCACTTGGCCGGTTTTTTTTTTTTTTAAAAGAATTTAGGTACTTTCCGAGAAGGTGAATTATAATAGTTATTTATGCAACTGTTGCGTAATGAGAGTAATTTTAACAAGAGATATGATTTTTGATACGAGGCGCAGCCGAGTGTTAAAATGGCTAATTACATAAAGTTGCATACAAAACCTTATCTACGACCGACAAAATAAAATCAGAATTCTAGGCCGCTTATTGGCCTCCAACTTGGTTTAGCGACTTTGCTGCCTTGCTTGGTTTAGTGCCTTACGTAGCACGAAAATTTCTGTCCACGGCTAATCTCTTTATTTGTGGTCGGAGTGAGAAACCAAGTAGTGCTCAATTACAAACGCTTCGCTTCAGTCAAAACGCAGAAAGAAATTTGTTGACTTACCGGTTACTGTTCTGAGCTGAATCTATGAACAGACTTCTGAAGATGAGCAGCCTCTCCTCTTGAAGAGCGGCGATTGTGTCACCAAGAGATAGACTCGAAGCAACCTGTCAATGAAAAAAAAACTACTGAATCTTAAGATTACCAGGAAGCCGTGATCTAGCGAATAAATGTATCAATTTTTTACATTTAAATCCAAATTAGACACTTTCCGACTCATGTGCCTCTACAATCTGATAGATAGCGCTGTAATTCTGAAAAGTTCCAAACTCTATGATTTTGAAAAATTTTGCTCATTAATATTTTCGTGTACTCGTATTTGCATTTGAGTTGCATACATTCTTTACTACACAATAACGCAGAATTATTACAGAGATTAGTGAGCTAATTCTGTCAAAGCATAGAGTTATGGACCCTCGCGGAAATATACAGCACCATCTATGGGATTTTTAAGGAGCATTCCTCGGAAAGTATCGGAAAGTCCGCCAGATGTGCAATTTAAAAGCATTAAGTACGGGCGTAATAGGTGGATCTTTTCGTGTCGGAATCTCCACAGATGTGCCCCATATACATGTTTAACCTACAAACTAATGTTTTGGCATAAAATTTAAAAGTTTCTGTTACTTTACTGCAAACCACATGTCAGTAGAAGCATTTGACTAATCAGCATAATAGAGACCGCTTTTATCAAGCTGATAAATCGTTGTACGAGTATTTATACCTACTGTGCGGTTGACTCTTCGTTTTCTCAAGAGATACACCAGAGTCTAATCAAATATCTGCTACATTATGACATCAATAAAACTACGTTGCATCGAAAACAAAGCGAAATTTTGTAGAAAAGAAAAAGACATGGCCAATATCTAAAACCTCAAACACACGCAGATTCCATTGCCATTAGCATGGGCGACCACGGTTCGTTAACGTAGCATTAAACACCGTGCAGACACAGGTCTTTTTTAGTTGCTCCGAACCAAAATGGTAAAAACGGAACCCTTATGGTGGGTACATGAGTTCCGTTTTCTCCATTTTGATTCGGAGAACATAAGGCGATTATAGCCCTGAAATTAGGAGATACGCGATCGTCAATCCAAATTTAACACGTCAATAAAGTTTACCTAAGAGTGCTCTTCAACCAACGATGAAGCGGAATTTTGGCAAAACTTAGGAAAAACTTACTTTTTCGTATGAAACATAGCAGATAAAAAAAATCCCTCCCGACGCGATCGCAACCGCGACGACGATGTCACGTTCGCAAAATGTCACTTTCTCAAATGTCACGTTCGCAAAATGTCACGTTCACAAAATGTCACGTTCGATAATAACGTTCCCAAAATGTCACGTTTTTTGGGACTTAGAAATTTTTTGAATTATTTTATTATAGATTTGGGACACAAAAGTTTTCATTATATTTTGCGATGCTTTTTTTGTTTTGGATATATTGAATAAAAATAAACATTCGTTTTACTTATAATTTTTTAGACTTAAGAAAAATTTTAATTCTTTATGGACTTAGAAAAATTGTCATAATTTTTTCGCAGAATGTTACGTTCGCACAATGTCACGATTAAGTGTGACATTATGCGAACGTGATATTTGGCGAACGTGACATTTTGCTATAGTGAACCCTAGGGCTGGTAATAAAAAATATATGTCAAAAATCAGTTCAAGGATTATACAGGCTGTAAGGGACGGTGCACCGAAAACTGAAAGGGCGTGCTTTCCCAAAGAAACATTTCTGAGAAATGAAAATAAATTTTGACCTCTCCATACAAATTGCTCACTCTGGTCGAACAGTTTGTATGGAGAATTCAAAAATTTTTTCACTTCCCGAAAATGTTTCTTTTGAAAAGTAGTTCAGTTTCGTTGACTGAGCACGCCCTTTCAGTTTTCGGTACACCGTCCCTTACACCCTGTATTTGGTACATTAATATTTTCTTTATCTCTTTGCATTCTATATTTTATCAAAAAAACTACGGTACTCATCGATTTTTGACGTTGATTACCTACTGCTCCCAAAGCGCTATGATATTTGGAATTATTTTTACACTAATAAATTAAAAAACTCTTATTCTTTAAACACAACATTCGATTTTTTCCTTGAGGAGTAGGATTTACAAAATGCTCATTTGAGGGCTATAATCGCCTTAAAACTCAAGGTCAAGGCCAGTCTACAAAACTGAACAACTTTTCCGAAGCAACATATCAGCCGAAGAAATTACGGCCTCTCCGTGTATATAAAAATGAATGGAGCATTTATTTAGAACGGCTCGAACGATTGAGCTGATTCTTTTTATCCGATTACGGAAAAAAGGAGGTTTATGATTGTTGTATTCGAAAAATCAAGTACAATATTTTTAAAGAAAGAAGAAAAAAGTTTCCCAAATAATTTACAAAAGTGGGAAAAAAAGTGCTTTTTGTAAGGATTTTGTTTGACGGATACGGGTTCCATGCGTGCAAAGTCGCAGACCAAAATCCCATAAAACGTCCACTTCAATACATGTAGCTCACAGTAACCACGCTTGTGTTGCAGTTGGCGACCCCTGTAGTGACACATTTGCATTGTATCAGCACTTTCGGTAGAGCGCTTCCCGCCACCTCCAGTCGTCTCCTAATCTCTGTAGCGCGCACTACTGTACTTTGGCCTAATTAATTAATTCTAAAATATCCGGTAAAAAATATCATGTAACTGTGTGTCTTCTGCTAAAAATATAATTGCGAAGTTTTATATCTATCACTTTCTTTTTTTTAATATCATAATAAGGAGTCCTAAATTAGCCTACCTCTAAATAGCGCTAAAACCCCTGTTGTTTGTGACCGCAATATGTAAGATGGTACGACACACAGAAAGATGCTGCTGCCCATACTCCAGTTCATAAAACCTTAGTAGCTTTTTACGACAGCCTCAGGTAGAGTGGGTTGGTAACGTCTAAGACAAACTATTTTTGTAACTTTAATCTTAGAAATCTAACACTTAGGAAAGTTTGTCGTTATAGAAACAATGATAATTCCAAAAAAATTACACGATTGCCTGGCACCATCTTCTTTAAATAACGGTATGTTTTGCTTCACAATAAATGTGCTTTTTCTATACTGCAAGGCGCACTTGAGCCAGGTAATCAAATTAAACACGCAACAATTTATAAAGCGTTAATAGGATCTTCGTTCGGAAGCTTTATAGCGATTGCCCAAAGAAAAAGATACTTACCCAGTATCCACTGGCAAATTTATTTACTCTTGGTCTTATCGTTACACGTTACTAATGCTAAAACACATCTAAGGTTATTATTATTATTATTCCTGGCCTATTGTGTCCCACTGCTGGGCAAAGGCCTCCCCCTCCTTCTTCCACTTATCACGGTCTTGTGCAAGCTCCCACCAGTCCCGGCGGAAGGTGTTTAGATCGGCACTACATCTTTTGCGGGGTCGTCCTCTGCGACGTTGTCCGTCCTGGGATAACCACTGAGTGACGATCCTCGCCCACCGTTCAGGGTGCATGCGGCTTACATGGCCTGCCCAGTCCCACTTCAATCTGGCAGTCTTTCGACCAACATCAGCTACGCCTGTTTTGGAACGGATGGCAGTGTTCCTTACTCTGTCAGTTCGTTTTATACCGAGCATGCTACGTTTCATAGCTCGCTGGCAAACCTTGAGTTTGGACTTCTGGCATTCGGTGAGAGACCATGTTTGGGCACCGTAGGTTAGGACAGGCAGGATACACATGTCAAAAAGTTTGCGCTTGATATCTAAGGTTAAAAAAAATATATATATCGACATTTTGTTACCCGTAAAAAAATTTGGACTTTACAACAACCTTGTTTCAAACACTTTACGAGCTAGAATTGCACTACAAGTCTCAAGCTTGATGTGCTTGTCTGAACAACCAGTAGGGCAACCAAGTAGGACCACGAGCAATAAATTGTTAGGAGCAGTGACCGTTTTGTACCGTGTTTGAAGGTCCCAAATATAATGTAACGAAGTAATAACTCAGGCTCATAACATAAAACTTTTTATGGTATTAGTTGGGTAACTATCTTAATAGCTAGCTAGTCGTATCAAAACACCTTGAGAATGTCAAAGCAATAAACTCCGGTTGGTTGGTTGCCTTACGTAAACTTATCAGACGGGATACTGTAACATCGTGTGCAAACATAAAGAGCAAGGAAATGAGTACGGGCTAATTACATAGTATAGGTAACATTTCCTGTTACCTTATGCAATTGAGAGTTTTCAAACACCTTAAGAAAAGCGAGAGCGCAACTATAAGCTACGGTTGGACCATAGCGCTAATCTTCCGCGAAACCCAACTGCTACCCAACCCCTTTAATGGCTCTAGTCAATTTGGAATGGATTTAAGCGCGCTCACGTGTTCTTCTGTCAAAATGTCAGTTTTGTTTTTATTTTCTTTAACAAAGCCTAAGCTAATCCCTGAAAAATGTGCGCCAAATCCACTCTCATTTCCATTAGAGACAAACTGATTAAAATCAAAACTTAAGAAACATCAGCTGGCTGCAAATGTGTGGGATTTTATATGTGTCAAATCGATTTTGACATTGCGCTTTCACTGCTCCACCTATTTGACTAAAGCACTGATAGCAGAAATGATGACGTCATCAATGACGTAAGGCGGTGAACGAACGAGTGCTATAGAGCACGCTTTTGGTCAATTTGGACCGACTTAAGCGCGCTTACAGTGCTCTAAAGCAGTCTGTTAGCGCAAATTGGAACGCACAGCAGTACATACATACACAGATACATAACATCACGCCTCTTTCCAGTCAGGGTATGCAGAGACACTTTACCTGCTACAGTAAAGTCAGTTTGATTCAATTCTGTCACATTTTTTTTTTTCAAAAGATTTCGTTTATTTTCTCTAAGCATTAAAAAAAAATACCAACAGTTGTCAGCGTACCACCAATCGACACGTAAAAATATGTAGTTGACAAACGTTTTAGAAAATTCCCAACTGCGCAAATGATTGTCCGTACAGACTTGTCAAATTGTCAAAACTGGGTCTTGACTTGACGTTTCCCCCTTACCGCTGCGCACTACTGTTTCTTTACGTTGGTAGACCCTGATTTACCGTAGTGATAAATAGTGACGTCACAATGCACTACGGCCATATAAACTCCATATTTAATTTCGTTTTGCTAGAAAGAGACAGAAACAAATATTCGAAAAATAGTTTTACAAGACTGTTTATTACATGAATGAGAATAAATTTTTTAAATAAAAAAAAATCGTGCATGTTCCCTCTCTATTTGTCCTGACTGATAATTTCGCTCTTTATGTTTTCACCGTTCGAAAGCTAATCTTATTTGAGTTTGATGTATGTAATTTGTTAGTCAAAATATGCTAGTTATACATATAACTAATATGCTAGTTATATAACTATCTTAGTAGTCCCATCAAAACACCACGAAATTTTACTCGTGTTACTTAATTGATCGAAATATGATTTAAATGTAAGTTTGAATATTTTTAGGGTTCCGTACCTCAAAAGAAAAAAACGGAACCCTTATAGGATCACTTTGTTGTCCGTCTGTCTGTCTGTCTGTCTGTCTGTCTGTCTGTCTGTCTGTCTGTCTGTCTGTCTGTCTGTCTGTCAAGACCCTTTATCTCACGAACGGGTAAAGGTATCAGGTTGAAATTAATACCATATATTAGGATCCATGAACCACACAAGATCTGAAAATTTCAATTTTTTACAACGACGCAATCAAAAGATATGGCATTTTATGTCCTCATCTCCATACATTTATTCAAAAATGAAAAACCTACAGGGTACTTCCCGTTGACCTAAAATTATGAAATTTGGCAAGAAGCTAGGTCTCACAGTACAAATAATGGGAAAAGTCTGAAATCATTAAATATTACAACTTTTCTCACAACTAATGGTAACCAATTGTGGTGAGCTCCCGTTTCAAGAACATTCATATAAGAGAGGGGTCATGTTGGATGGTTGCTGAGGCGATTTTTGTTTTAGTTCTATTTAAAAACGGGAACACTTACAAACTTGAAAATTGGTATGTTTATAGGGCATAGGCTATAAAATAATAACAAATAATAAAATTTGGTCAAGCGCGTGTCGGACTCAAAAAATCTAGCACATTAACTTACTGAAATTTCAACTAATACAATTATGTTTATGTGGTGGTACGGAACCCTCAGTGCGCGAGTCCGACTCGCACTTGGCCGGTTTTTTATGGTCTGGACTTCTCGGATATTGCCACCGTGAGAAGCCACGGCAGAAATTTGAACAATGTCATATTCTCAGATAAAGTATGTACTCACTGACGTTTGTATACAGCGTGATTTTTTATTCACCAAAAAAATTAAGGGATGATTCTGTCCATAAAATTGAACAACTTTTCCCAAGGAACATAATTGAAATACGTAAAACCAAATTTGACCTCCCATACAAAATGCGCTATCAGCTGATGCAGTTTCTATGGGAGGTCAAAAATTGATTTTCGTATTTCGACCTATGTTCCTTGGGAAAAGTTGTTCAGTTTCATGAGCAGAATCATATCCTTATTTTTTTCTGGTGAATAAAAAATCACGCTGTATACCCATATCTTTGGTCATATTGCACACAAAATGTACCATACCACACAAAAGGCACCATACCATTCCTTGCACTAAGCGTCTTAAAAATATTTCTAACACTTTTTTTCAAAGAACAAAACAGGAAAGTCAGTAATGGAGTTAAAGAATGAGCTTTTAATTTAAAAACGCTTCATGCAACAGACGGCAAGAGTCTTAACGCAGACAAATGAAACCATTTTAAAGAGACATGCGGATTTTTGCGGTATCTCACTCTAAGAATGTCAAACTAATAAATTTCCGGTTGGATGGCTGCTATACATAAATTTTGGATATAAACCTGTGGGATTACATTGGATTGCTTTTATCACACATACTACGGCGATCAATAAGTAGTGAGAATGATAGAAAAATACTAACTATTGATAAATTAATAATGCTTTTTTCTTAGTTGCTTGAAAATCTCTTCAGACCCAAAATCCCGAAGTTTTCCGAAGCTTCGATCCCTTTGAAAAAGGAAGCTTTTATTTGGTCATGCATGAAGTTCTGCGTATAAAGATGGGGATAAAACAGATACGGAAGTCAGATGTAAATCATGGATATGATTTAGATTTTACTGCCATGTCTGTTTCTCTTTTGGTGTTATTTTGATTTTGGACTTTAAAGGCACTATTACATGAAAGTAATTCAAACATAGTATGTAAAGAAAAAAAATAAATCTATTTATTTCGTCATTGTCATTAATGTTTTATTATAATTTCTGATTGAAAAATCTGCTTATACAGATTGTGTTCAGGCAGGGGTCATACATATTGTTTTCTGGATTGCAATGAACTTTACTTCATTATTTATGCGTTTCTAAATATTATAAAATAGGTTTTTGTCATCATATGTTTACTAAAATAAACTATCAATAGCCATAAATATCAAAAGACTACAACCAAAATGTTGTTCTACTTTATCACTACTTTTTGATCACCCCTCATTATGCGGTCTTTGAAAGCTTATCTGAATTAGTCCATTTTACTACGGAAATTGTAGTATTCGTTCATAATGTAGGTCCAATGATACATATGTGCTCACGACTTCGTATCCGTGGAGTTTGGGCTTTTACTGAAAGCAAAGATACTAACAAGATTTTGATAATATAAAATATGAGGATGTACGAAATATTTCCACCAGGCGATAGTGCACGGAAACTTTGGAATGGAAAGGCCTCGGCGAACGTTCCAAGACCAAATTAAGGACGTTCTAAATAAAGGCCAGGTTAAAAGTACCCTAAACCAACAAGCGGACTTTCACACATGAAAGGGTTGTTTAAAGTAGAGGAAACGAGGGACGTATGTCAAGATCGTAGCAGATGGAGGGCTGTGGTCTTTGCCTTCCCCACAAGGAAAGAAGCGTATTATTTTAAGTATGTTTCTATATGAAAGCTGGGTATGGCAGAAGAAGCATGAAAGTAGAATTAATGCAGTGGAAATGAGAGCGCTAAGGAGTATGATTGGTGTGAAATTGAGTGACAGGATTAGAAATAGTGTGATAAGAGAACGGTGTGGCGTAAAAGAAGACGTAGTGACCAAAATCGAGAAAGGGTTGCTGAGATGGTTTGGTCATGTAGAGAGGATGAATGAAGGAAGATTGACGAAAGAGATCTACCAGGCGAGAGTGAATGGAAACGTTGGAAGGGGAAGGCCTAGGCGAACGTACCAGGACCAAATTCAGGACGTTCTGAATAAAGGCCAGGTTAAAAGTACCGTAAACCGACGCGCATGTATGAAAGGATTGATGAAAGTACAGGAAGCAAGGGAAGTATGTCCAGATCGTAGCAGGTGGAGGACTATGGTCTCTGCCTACCCCAACGGGAAAGAGGCGTGATGTTATGTATGTATGTTTCTATACCTCTGATGCCGTACTCCGAAGTGAAACTACGATAATATCGCGCCAATAATTAGTCTATGGTTCGGCCTTTGACAAAGAAATTCCCATACAAAGTAAATTTCCGAACGTAATTGTTGCTGTCAATCTGTTAATATCGGAGCTCCGATAAAACTTAGGAGTACGCACCCTGTTTAGTAGCTTTGTTTTATCGCAATAGGTTTACTCAAACAGAAGAATTGCGAGTAGCTACAAAGTCTCAAACGGCGAAGGAATAATGACGAAAATGAAATATAACGTTCACTGAACTTGATAAACATCGGGACCAATTCAGGGTTGGTATTCCGCTAAATTATTAACTTCAAAACATGTTGATATTTGCTAATGGCGACAAAAGTTGTAAGAAGTTGTACATAACATATTTTGTGCAAGCTATGAAAATTTGGTTTCATACAAAAACAGCAACGTATAGTGATTTCTCAGAATAAGGACAAAATTTGCATTGCCTTTCTCCCTCTTATTAAGACAGTTAGAGGGAGAACATGTAGACGCAGTCGCGCAGCGAGCAACCCTACCTCATCGGGTACCTCATACCGTTTAGGTATGAGGTTCCAAGTAAGTAATGTGAGTAAAGGAACATGAAGGGGTAAAAAAATAGGCAGTTTTTTGCTGACTGTACAAAACGTGCCAGCTTGCGCCCAGGCAACCCTGTTTTTTTGACTCACCATATCATTGTGCAGCAGCCTAGATAGGTCGCTGTTTGGTATCCAATGAGGTAGGGTTGTTCGCTGCGCGCTCTTATCTATTGAGAGAAAGGAAAAGACAAATGTTTATATGAAACTAAAAGGGATGGAAGAAAATGTGACATAAATATAGTTTTTACGTCAAACTGATTACAAACGAATAAACAACAAAATTTCTTTGAGTACTATTTCGTTAAAAACATTGAAATAAATAATCACAAAATAATCACAAATAAGCACAGGTTTTTTTAAAAATAAACAAAAGGCATTAAAACTAAAAAAAGCTGTGCTGGACGATTTTGCAGAAGTCATGCTCTGACACCCAAGAAGTTCGTGGCACGATGCTCAATAACATCAGTAGAGTTTCACAACAAGTGGGTCACAAAATGAACATGGATAAGACGAAAATGATGTCTAACGCCCTTGTCGTACCCATTCCACTCAAAGTCGGAGACTCTGAAAATAGGATAATAGGTAATATTGTACCTGAGGAATAAAGAATAATCCCCAGCTGCTAATAAATGCTTCTTATATAAACCAAGTAAGTAAACTGTTGAAATTAACCAAGAACAAGACTGTAAAGACTTTAGCTGGTCTGTGTCAAAAGAGACTGAGGCCACTGTTACGCTCAGTATTCCGTAACCCCTAACATACATACTTACAACTGCCGCTTAGCTTGAAATAACCAAGGAATAACTACTTAATAATGCAAATTTAAACATGCCTAACCAATTCAATGGGTTCTACCTATAAAAGCTGTCTATAATTTTATCTTAACAGAGAGACTACTAGCTATGATGATCATATTGATCATAGATACCAATATACAAATTTACTGATGATATATCTAATACAAATATTCTTCTGTCAGAAAGGTGGTGAACATAATCACATCATCAGGTATGGCCTGTGGTATGGTGGGTCCGTCACGATCATAACATCCCTCCACTACAGGACAGGGAGCTCCCTCAAAATCATAAGCTAATCCTTTATATTAGTAGTTACATATCCGTGTAGGACCGGATAAGAATATAGTAAAATTTTTCTTCCTATGAAATTAGTAAACGGCTACTAAGTGTACACAAACTGGCGCCAAACAGTATCCACCTTTTATATCTTTCTCGTCGTAGCTCTTGCAAAATGGTAGTAACCTCATCTCCAAAGACTTTAAGAATCTAACTGCTAGGGTCAATGAGTCTTGTTTTACAACCTCACATTCTTCAATTTGCAGGTACGAAAAGAGCAGCAGACACAGCGTGCAATCTATGCTACTCAGCTGGTGAACATGCATATCCCTTTGGAGCGCGATCAGCTCTCTCGAAAGATGTGGATATTACCTACTGAATCTTGTTGAGCTATTTGTACGGAAAAACTAAAAAGGAATTGGGTAGCAGACAACCTCTACAAAGAGATAATTATTCACCCTCACGCCTAAAAAGTCGTCACAGTTTTAACAAACACGCAGTGCTTCCACGATTATTGATAGATTCAGATCCATCCAACATCATCGTTCCATGGGAACAGTCTCAGAAAGTGGATAACGACTAGTGTGAATAAGACGCTTTGCAAATCCTTAGCTGCGGCCTTGGCACGACAGAAGCCGGCGGCGAGTGCTAGCAGCGAATTCAGTACAGTTCATTATTTTTAGAAAGTTGATCAAATTACTAAGAAATTGATTACTAAGAATAAATCAACTTATGATTGTGTGTTATTTTCCGTCGAGATAGGTACAAGTGGCTTTAAAACTGAAGTTAATTTGTAAATAAAACAGGTTGATAGATTAAAATAAAACCATATTTGTCTCGAAATATTTTATTCTTGCAACTCTCTGCACTTTTTTGTTCTTGCACAGTTTGGTATCAGATGATCAGATGACCTTGTGTGAAATGTCCCCCAATATGTATGAGTACTACCTGACGCATAATTACAAAATTATTCGTGAAGACTCTTTAGCGACGGAAGCGTAGTCAACCACACTAGCCTCCTTCTGTCCAAGCTCACTCACGAGCAGAGCGTTTTTGCCGGTTATATAATTGTAATATCATTGGTTTTTGCTAAGCAGATGACTACTGGACTTGTTGTAGTTTGTAGGCGAGTTTGTCTCGTACAACGGTTACATAAACGATTAATTGCGCCAGTACTTCTTTTTCAATTTACTTCTAGAAACTTTTAAAAGGTAATTTACATCCAATTCCAACGGGAACAAGGCGTGATGTTATGTATGTATGTAATTACATCATGCTCTCTAACATGGAATACTAATTACATTATGAAATATTATTATATTCATTTAGTGGCAGCCATTCAAAATAAATATGAACATATTATCATAAGGGTCGGGCCAGATTGATCGACGGCCTTTCGCACTTTGCCATGAAGGAAAAAAAAATTTACGCACCCAAAAAAATTTTTTTTTCTTCATGCACTTTGCCGATTGAAAAAGAGCACACTAGTACGCATTATGCCGATCCACCGCTTACAGAGGCATTCGCATCCATACGCAGCTGTACGGACGCGTTCCCATCCGTACGCAGCCGTAAGGTGCCGTATACTTCACGCGGGGACTCCCTGCTTTATCACAGTATAGGTAATTACACAATGTTCTCTTTACAGTCAGCTTTTTTGTTGCGCATTTGAGGAAACAATTTAGTACACTGTTGATTTATTATCGAATTATTTCTAGTACCAGTTTTGTTAAGCAATTGGTTGATTTGCAGTAAAGAAATTTTTTTTGACGTAAAAATTATTTAATTTATAAACATAAACTGATAGGTAATGGGTAATAAATTATGTAATGTGCGTGCATCATGATTTTCATTATCTGTACAACTGTTTCACTGGGAAACAATAGTATCTATGTTGCAGTTAAATACCCACAATAAATACAAAAATCTTTAACTTATACGAATTTTGCGAAAAATATATAAAAATGTGTTGTAGCTTAAAACTGTGCTTAAAATATGAAATCATTGGAGTGAAAAATTATTAAAGCATAAAATCTTATTTTACTTCGCATTTGTTGATTTACTGTACTTTGTACACTGTGGTACAACTTATCGCCATCGTCAGCCGTCGATCGCCGCGGTCGTTCTCCATCGATCGCCGTCGTTCTCCGACGATCACCGTCGTTCTCCGTCGATCGCCGTCATTTGCCGTCGTTCGCCGTCGATCTCTGCCGACGGTCGTCCGCGTTTCGTCTTCAGGGCGCGTTCGCTGCGTCGATACGAAAGGATTTGCATACTTTGCGCGCGTTTTGTATAGGCAAACCGTCGATCGCCGTGATCAGTGTGGCCCAACCCTAATTCATAATGACAACCATGAAACTGTCAAGAGATTTGTTTGATTAGATATTTATTTAATGGCATCACATTGCATATCAAGTAAAGAAATTGCTGCAAAATTATGGCGAAATAACACATCCACATCACGAGGACAAGGGCCTGTATACTATGATGACTCCGATAAGTTGAAAGGGGAAATAATAGGAGTCATGATGACAGCCGCTTTTAACCATCCGAAAATCTCAGTAAATGATGTTCACTTTCATCATCATCATCATATCGTGTGGGTTGCAAGTCGTTCACTGGATCTGGAACACCCTATCAAAATTATACAACGATCAAGTACGTTTTTGTTCAAATTATGAAAAAAAAAATATCATACGAGGCTCAGCAGACAAGATCCGTGAGCTGGGCAGACACGAGCAGTCACGGATTTTGTCCGCCAGTGTGGCCGATATTTCGAAAATTATAGTTTTTATCACAATAAAATTCTAACCACAATTTTCACAATTGCTCTACATTTTAAACAAAATAACAATAAATCTGAACAACCTTTTCGATTAAATAACCCTTTGGTATGAACAACAATTCAAGCGGTTTTCCTTCCAAAGCAAAGATTGCGGAGCGTTTTTCTCATGTCATTGACAAAAGTTTGCCGTCTGCTGCACAGACCCTCAGAACAAAAACCTCCTTGCTTCGCTCGGCACAGACCTTTGGTCTGCTGTGGCTCGCGGGGATACAGCGTTTTTCTTACGTCAATGCTAGGATTCGAGAGTAAAAAATCAAAGAGATTTGAACCTCGCTACGCTCGGCGAGGTTAAAATCTCTTTGTAAAAAATGTTCCTCAACAGAAGAAAAAAAAAACCCTTATCGCTTGCCACCACCAATGATCTTACATTTACCATGATAGCGTACTCTTAACAATTTGTGCAGAGGCAAAACGAGCAGAGCAAGACATCATAGGCGATGTACTTCGTCCCTTTCTAATTATTGCCATACTAATGAAGTTTGCACAATTTCCGTGCAAAATGTTAACTTTTATATTCACAAATTTATATTTATACGTATTTTTAAATACTTATTTGAATAATTTTCAACGTGCAAAGTATAAACTTCTCTCTCAGTTTTCATTAAATATTGATAAATGCAGAAAATCATTTTCTTTTGATTTATCTGGATTAAAAACTCTTTGGTAAAATGATTTTTAACAAAGATTTTGCATGACATTTTGTTGATGTTCTCATGGCAACATAAACAAAATGTCATGCAAAATCTATTAGAAAGGGACAGCTTCCTCTCATCTTACGTCCTACTCTGCTCGCATAATTTTTGGAAGAGCGCAATCTGGTTAAAAGCGCCACGCGCGAAGTAATAAATCTATGGCCACCACTGACCTCTATATATACAAGCGTACTTGTGTGGTACTTGTGTGTGTGTGTGTGTGATGCTTGCCACACAATCACTGTGCATCTTCCAAGGAAATCCAAACCGGCAGAAAACTTCATTAACTAAATTCTTAGCGACAATGGTGGATCATTTTGATCGTCTATTTCACACTCAAATTGTGAAATTCGCCCCTTCACAGAATGCGTAATTGCCTACATTTTACAAATTGGTGCGTAGTTCGTTTCTAGCGTAAGTCGCATCGCAATAAACCTTGGCATTTTTAGGGTTCCGATACCAAAATGGTAAAAAAAGGAACCCTTATGGTGCGACTTTGTCTTTCTGTCTGTCACACCTGTATATCTCAGCAACCACTCATGCTATCGACCTGAAATTTGGAGTAGGTTTAGAGTATAGTTGCCCAACTTAATAGCACATGAAAGAATTTTGAAAAAATTATACTTATCAATGTAAAGGGGTCCAAAATAGGGCGGGCCAAATTTCAAATTGTCGCTACTAGGTCGAGTGGGGTGTCATATGAAAGGGCTTTACTTGTACATTACAAAATTTATTTTTTTACGTCTCTAAGCTTTAAAAGTAGTAGTAGTTGTAAAAATGTAAAAAAAATACCTTTATCCTCTTATCTCCGAAGTTTGTGAAAGGAAAAATCTGAATTAATTACAGTTGACAGAAATTTATGTCAACATTACAGAAAAATAAAACAAACTTGCTACGAGTATGTTGCGCAGTTTTTTTGAAATCTGCAAATAACCTTTACAAACAAATTTAGTTTTGCGGTCCTAAAAATGGACTTTATTGCCTCCAAAAATACAAAAAGTATATTGGAACCCTCGACACGCGAGTCCGACTCGCACTTGACCAGTTTTTTTTATTTCTGATAGCTTTCTATTTGCAAGCTAGTTCGGAATTTAAATGGAATAATTTATGATAATATTCCTCCTGGGTTGATACCTCGTAGTTCGTTTCATTTTTTGGGTTCCGTATTCGAAAAGGAACCCTGATAGTTTCTTCATCTCCGTCTGTCTGTCTGACTGTCCGCGGCATACCTCAGAGACCAAAGAGAAAGAAAAGTATCAGAGACCCTTAGTACTAAAAAGTTGTAATTTACTGGACATATATTTTAACCACGCCGACAAAGTGGTAAAACATAATCATGAAAAAACAACTTTTTAGGGTGTGTCCTCTACAAGTAAAGTGGGGTTGTTTTTATGTTCTTGTGGATCTCATCGTGTGCTCTAGCTCTTTTGAAAACAACGTGAGTCTTTTAATTTTTCGATTTAGGGATCCGTTTGCGAAATATTAAACTTGAAAGCACATTTTTTTGTTGGAGTCAAGTATGCCCCCCCCCCCTGCCAGCAAAACTGTTGCCAATGGAAATATGAAAAAATTTAAAGGAAAACTATCACCGCTAAGTAGGTTTTACAGGTCATTGAACTATAGCAAAAAACTGGAATTAATAAAAATTGCCATAGCAATCAGGCGCTAGGACCTCGCATAGCATTAGGATGTAAAAGTTTACGAGTATGTTATCAACGTTATTATTAGCCTATGTAGTGTCCCGCTGCTGGGCAAAGGCCTTAAGTGTCCCACTGTTAGGCAAAGGCCTAATGAAAGGCCTTATCAACGTTATGAAATACTAAATAAAAACCTGCTATGCGATAAAAAAAAAAAAAAAGCTTTTTTCGTAGTTACGGAACCCTATACTGTGCATAGCCCGACACGCACTTGGCCGGTTTCTTCATTATATGTATCATTTAATCTTGAGTCTCTGTAAGGAGCAAGTAGATTAATATATCTTGAATTATTGATAAATTTTTCGTGGATAAATAAATAGTTTTAGTAAAAATACGATAAATAAACGTTTCATTTTACTATACTCTGAACTCTGATCTTGCTGCTGTTCAGCAATAGGCTGAAAATTTCGGGCTTCTTGTAAACCCAACTAAATCTCAAGCAATAATAGTTGGTAGCAGCAGACTAAGGGGTAGGTTAGGGGACTTAGCGTTGCCAAAAATATTTTACAACGGAGTCTGTATTCCCTACACGGACAAAGCAAAGAACCTAGGGATTATTATAGACCGTGACCTGTCATGGTCAGCGCAAGTTAGTGAGGTGAGTAGGCGCATGCACTACTCTTTTCACTCCCAACCAAACCAAATTGCTGAACAAACTTGAGCGCCTACAAAATCTGGCTATTTCATCTTTGGTCTTCGCAAATATGATCATATCTCCGAATTTCGCGCTCAATTAAAATGGCTACCTATCCGACTTCGTCGTAATGTGCACATCCTTTCTACCTTATATAAGATCCTGAATGACCCTGCCACCCCTGACTACCTTCGCTCCCGCTTCAAACTTTTACCTCCTGATCCCCTCTCTAGGCGCGACTGCATCACTGCGATGTTGGAGTGTCCTTGAGCGAACACCAAATTCTTTTTTAACTCCTTCTCTTCCCAAGCTGTGCGACTATGGAACAAACTTCCCAAGGATATACAAAGCAGTCCTTCAATAACATCGTTTAAGATGCGAGTAAAAGAGCACTACTTATCGCAATCATTATAATATTATTTTTAGCTTATGTAAGTATTTATGTTTGTATGTATTTTAAAAGGATGTTTATCCTTCTTTATATATGCCTTATTGTTTATATTGTAATTTTAAGTATATTAGTGTGTAGTATAAGTAGGTATTTTTTTTCTCTCCATATTTTATGCTAGTTTGCTATTTATTAAAAACATATGTACTTTTTTTTTAATTCTCATTTCACACTTCTAAATGCACATTCCTGTGCCCCTTTTCATGTCATTCTTTCACACCAGCTAGGTTGGCTGGAAGAGATCTCTTATAGAGATAAGCTCACCTTTGTAAACAAATTTTATGTTGACTACGATTTTATGTAATTTGTGCACAATAAAGAATATATATATTTTTTATATTTATAAACTAATCAAACATTTTGTTATGGAAACAATATTTTTCATATGAGTGAAAGAGAAACCACATTAGTCCTGTCCTTGCCTATACGAGTACTTCTCTGCCAAAATGCGCGTATAGAGACATTCATTTCAGGAATGTTTAGTAAGGGCAAGTTCCAGCTACTATCTATGTAGTAGTCGTTGAATGAGCCATGTCAGGGGCCTTGGGTTGGGCAGCTCAACAACTCTGGCACCAGGGTTTGTGAGGTCGCTCAGAACAATCTAGTCGATTATAAATCGCAGTTAGAACAATCCAATATTACTCTGGGCTGAGCCTGCTGTGTACAAGTTATTCAATAGCTATTGCGGTAGTCCGTCTTATTCATAACCGGCAGTTTCCCTTATCTCTGACAGGGTCAGAGAAGTTGGCGAATGCATTTGAACAGCTCGCTTAAAATCATTTCATACGTGCTCAACAGGGTTAGAGTTGGGATCGCCGGAAGAACATTGTTTTCTCGGAGAGCAGCTTTTACACGTTCAGCTCGATTTCCTGGTTCATTATAGTTGTAAAACACAAATCGGTGCCCGTAGTTTCACGATCATAGTGCCGGTAGTTTTTTAAATTTTTTGCTCAATCCAACAAAGATAATGTTTAACGGTCTTGGGCAAGGTATACATGTTGGCGGCGTCTTCCAGCTGAAACTTAGCTAAACCGATCATAATGTTACAGTAAAGAATTTTTGATGAAAATCTAGATAGAATATCATAATATTTACATTGTCATATTGGATGTCTGTCATACTAATCTGGGATGTCTGTGACCAGTGACATAACAGCGCCCAAAAAAGTTTTAATTTTAAGGAGTAGACACACTCTATACAAAATAGAGTTCCATGGCAAAATACCTTTTTTACCTCACAAGCTCGGAAAACTTTGCTTTATCGGTTGAATCTGCGTGCACAAGTCATTTTTGCCGCTTGCGTGGAAAAGGTTTTTGAATTTTTTTTCGGTTGAAGTCTGCGTGCTAAGATTATTTTTGGCCGCTGACGTGGAAGATCTTTTTGAAATTAGAACCTGATGATGAATTTATTATAGTATAAGGTATCGGCGCATATAGGTAATTAGGTACCATTTTTCTCCCTGTAGTGAGATGAAAATTTTTGTTTTGCTCGGCAGCAAACTCGCTTCGCTTGTGGCTCAATCCTAGAATCCTTCGCTTGCTCAAGTTTCAATACATAGCACTCGCGCGAAATAACACTTTTGTGTACCAGTTGTGTTCAGAAAATGAAATGAAGCTAAACTGTGACAAATACTATTTCGTGAATTTTCCAGGAAAAAGAAACAATGGGTTACCAAATAAAACATTTCCAGTAAGTTTTTACAACAAGTTGCTAGCATCCGCGATCTTGGGATTTATTTAGATTCGGATATAAGTTTCAGGACCCAGATTTATGAAATACTTAAAAAAGCTTTCTAACTAACTGGATAAGGATTTGTAATAAGACAATTTAAAGCAGGTACCTATTTAAAGATCCAGATGTTATTATCCCTATTTATAATTGTGTGGTGCGTAGTGTATGCAAGTCCAGCATGGAATCCTTGTTATCAAGTGCATATCAGTCGTAAAGAGCGGGTCCAAAAATGTTTCTATATCATTTGGCTTATGCTAACAATAAATAGATGTGACGTACACAATAAATGTGGGTACTCTGGGAGAATATCATTCGACGGCAGGCTGGCGAGCGGGGATGTTCTGTCTGTGTCCCACGTACCATTAATAGTTAGTTTTACTAGATGCATCCCGATAAATAACAGTACGTCCTACTGGACGTAACACTTACTTCATATGAATCTAGGTTAAAGTTCTAAAAAAGAATACCAAGTATCCGAAGAAAATATGAAAACATAACATTCCTGTACAAATTAGTCAATGGGTGTATTGACTTCATGGAGATTCTACAAGCCATACAATTTGAAATTCCACGACCAAACAGCAGGCAGCAGGCTTCTAAATAGGAGAACATTATTGTCCCTCCTTATGTTAGGTTAGGACCAACATTGGCCAACACAGTCCTGTCCACAGAATGTGTACCGGTTACTACGGTATTCGTTTTTCATTTGACATCTTCACTGGTTCTTTGGCCTCAGTTAAAGATAAGGTACTTAGTAATTTAATTCTTCCCTAATTTAACCTAATTGTCCCCTCACTTCTTAGTAATTTACTTCTTACCTAATTTAACGTAACTTAAAACTAGAACTATGTACCTGCATGACGTTTTTGTATACCCCTTGAAATGCTGTGTTCACTATTTGAGAATGCCAATTAGTAATTATTTCTACACTGAATGTATTGTTTTGTTTGTGAGTTGAAATAATAAAGATTTTTTATTTTTCATTATCTACTTATGTTTGTCAGTATTCTAGTTGTAGGTGTGTAATATTCGGCAGCTAGGACCTTGATAGTGAAATTAGTATGCCCCTATGAAGGACCTTGTTTTTTTTTTAATTTAAATGTTTATTAATTCTTTTTATTTCGAAGAAAAAACAGCAGCAATCAAACAAATTTAATTATTTTTATACTGGGGGAACGTTCAGTATCAGTGTTTCCATTTTATATTTTCCTACTGCTAACTAGCAGCGCTTAATACGAGTAGTTAAACTTCCAAAAGCTGGTTGAAAACACCCTATTGATTTGCAAGCTTTCGCGACACCCCCGCCCAAAATAAAGTAAATACCTGATCAGGGTTGAAAACTGAAAACGTTTCACGCAGTTGATTTAAAACAAATAAACAATATTTTTTGTAACACATACATAACTTAAACTTTAAACTCGCGATTGAAAAGTATTCTCACTCAACACAGGTCTCTTTCAGCCAAAACACATTACCACATATTTCCAACTGGGGTTGGTCACTTTGACTGTCTATGTTGATTTTATCTGCATTTACTGAAATTTCATAAGACCGTGAATTTTAATTGGTTTCGGTGGGTTTATTAATGATTCTACTCACTAAAACAAGCAATGTTCGCGAAAAAATCAATTTCGACACCATACTTAAGTGGTCACGTTATCGACTCAATTCATACGGGAAGTAAAATTTTTTTTTGGGAAAGTTTCTTCTTTTTAGTAATAGTCTACTGGGCTTGGGAAGCAAAACCAATTAAAATTATCATTATACAACGTGTAATGAAAAAGTGGGATAATACTAAAGGGTGTGAATCTGCCCATAAAACTGAACAATTTTTCCCGAGTAACATAGGCTGAAAAACGAAAAACCAATTGTTTGACCTCCCATACAAATGGCGCTGTCAGCTGATGCACTATGGGAGGTCAAAAATATATTTTTGTATTTTGACCTATGTTCCTTCGGAGAAGTTGTTCAGTTTTATGGTTAAATATTTCAGTATTACCACACCTTTCCGTTGCACGTTGTATATCTTTCCTATTGACTAAACTTAAATTAAAAAGAATCTCATGTTGTTTGTTTTATTTGTATTTGTTTAAATAGTAATTTGTGATGTCCCTTTGTCTGTAGGTATGCATCCCCAAATGAGCCCTTAGACCAGTTTCTATACTAAGAACCTAATTCTCTACACAAACTGCCCTATACGACCAAAATCAGCAAAATTACCTTTTGCGGTTTTAAACTTGTTTCTCTTATTTTCACCTGAAGGATATTTCTTGAATTTAGCTTTGGCAGCATTTCTCTAATAGGTAACCTTTTGAATAGTGCGCATGATAGTTTTAGTAAGCACAATTGTTATGTAAACATCTCCCGCATCTATGTGTACTTTACCTTAGAGTTACTCATTTATAATATAATCTCTTCAGAAAAGAATATGGGGAAGTAAATGCAAACCTTATAGAACGTAATCTTTTCGAGAAATCCGTGTACGACTCGTATAAATCCGTGTACGAATCGAATTGTTTATCCGGTCTCACTGATTCCTATACAGACAGAGTGAGACTGCAAAAATGATATCGTCTTCATATGATCTAGAATAAGGACTCCAAAAATTTGGGTATGAAAAGGGAGGCTATAGATTGATGCTTCCATATTACGCAATAACATATTCTTTAAAGAAAACAATCAATCCCTATCTCTTATCAGCCAAGATTTGCAACCTTTTCGCCGGTTAGTCGACAAAAGCCTTTAAGAATAGGAGAATCGCAACCCAGACCTTGTATTCTTATTCTATATAGGGACCTTCAGACATAGTGGACATAATTTTAGCATGTTACTAAGACTACGAAACTATGGGAGGTCAAAAACTGATTTTTGTATTTCGATCTATGTTCCGTGGGGAAAGTTGTTCAGTTTCATGGTCAGAGTAACATACTAAAATTATGTTCTCTATATCATTCGGGGATTACAATTTCTAAAAACAATTAAAAAAAAAGAACGGGTTGCACTCCGGGAGTGCCGGCAGAAGTGAAAACTTGCATTTTTTATATTAGCTTTTTGTAAGGGTCAATCGCGCCATTATCGCGTACTTCTTTGATGTCACTGAATAAAAACCCGTATTTTAATAATAATACGGTTGGCAGTTGACGCTTTTTCGATCAGGCTACGGATCTGACGCGACATCTGACGCTAGTTTAAATTTTTTTACCCATCATCTCAAAAAGTGCCAAGCGCCGCTAAAGAAGTTTTCTCTTCAATAAGTCTTACATATTAGTGCTAGCCTATGCTTTTCAGAAAAAAATACTACTATCTTCCCTGTACGGTTAGTAGTCGCTAAATGAGCAATGTCAGAGGCCTTGTACTGCTTAACAACTCTGACAGCAGTGTTTGTGAAGACGATCATCGACCTTAAGCCCGTTTCACACGAGGGCAGAACAGTCGGGCAGGACAGTAGGCACCGCAGTACTGCTGCAATCTGAACGCACACGCCGAGACAGAACGGTACTGTCTTGACAGTATTCTAGGCAGAACAGTCAATAGCTCGCCGGTCTATTTTATCGGGGCAGTTTGCTTCCCCCACCACCTTTCTCGCACGTCTGTCTTGTGCAACAAACACAATATGATGATGACTCCAGATATTCAAATTTTTTTCACCAGTTTATGTCTGAACGACGACCCTGTATAACGTTTTACGTGATCGTCTACGGTAAACAAACATGTTGACTGTTGCCTCATGACATATCGTTGTCTTTATCGCTATAAAACAAAAGGCATTTATTATTATAACATAATATTAGGGCCTGAATACACAGGAAACCGACAAAAGTTTGCTTACTGAACACTTACAGACTTTTTCCGTTCAGGATGGGAATAGAAAATATTGTTTTACAGGGAATAGAAAATATTGTTTTACTTTGAGTCATGAAGGCCTATGGTGCGCCTTATTATGAAAGTGGCAGCACGCTGAAAGGTAGCAAAACTTCAAGCTCCCTTTGTCCCTTTTTTTCACAAGCATTTCAGCTATTTCTCTTTCTTTCTGGTGCAAGTAAAACGGAGGATATCCAGTACTCTACATCCTCACTCTATCAAAGATTTCGCATCTAGAGTATTCTGTGATCGCTACAGTGCACTTACGAAGACAGCATTTTCATTGCAACTTTTTTTTTATCCTAGCAAAAGGACATTTCGTGTACTGGCTGTAGCTTCACATGGGCGCGCACTTTTTAAGCACACCCACGAAATTCCCTAGAGAACTGATTTCTCTACATACACTCTAAAAATTAAAAAATTGTAAGGTTGCACAAGTAAAAGCACTTGAGTAAATGGACAGAGTCCATGCGGGCCTCCAGTCACATACCCGGATACTACATACATCGAGCGCGAATTTGAAATTAAAAGTTCGCGTAGGCCCGCATATTCATAACAAAAGACTGAAAAGACCGTCAGAAGGACCACGAGAATATGGGGGCGGGGTAGATTGCAAGGGGGGCGGAGAATGTCCGTTCTGTATGAACCACTATTACTTTATTCTGTGCCCAGTCATACACTTAGCGTGCATGACTGGGGGCACGCATGGACTCTGTCTCATTCTGACGGACTTTGTCTTACTGATAACGGGGGAGTGGGGAGTTCCGCTCATTATTAGTTAATGTTGCCAACATTCATAATACAAGATCAATGACCTCGGGTAAATTTATTGTCCCTATAGTGACAAACTATTATGGAGATAGGACCCTTAAAAGCGTCTTCCGTATCTAATTAACAGTTTACCCGATGACATTAAAAAAGAAACTAAAAAAACTAAATTTAAAAAAGAATTGAAAGAATTCTTTATAGATTCTTTGCCTGATTATAAGCACTTCATATAAAATTCATATTTTATTTTACATGCATAACGAGAATCAACAGATCCTACAATCAAACTGTCTGTGCAGTTTTGTGGGACTTTGGATAGTTTTTAGGGTTCCGTACCTCAAAAGAAAAAAACGGAACCCTTATAGGATCACTTTGTTGTCCGTCTGTCTGTCTGTCTGTCTGTCAAGACCCTTTATCTCACGAACGGGTAAATGTATCAGGTTGAAACTAATACCATATATTAGGATCCATGAACCACACAAGATCTGAAAATTTCAATTTTTTACAAAGACGCAATCAAAAAATATGGCATTTTATGTCCTCATCTCCATATATTTATTCAAAAATGCAAAACCTACAGGGCACTTCCCGTTGACCTAAAATTATGAAATTTGGCAAGAAGCTAGGTCTCACAGTACAAATAATGGGAAAAGTCTGAAATCATTAAATATTTCAACTTTTCTCCCAACTAATGGTAACCAATTGTGGTGAGCTCCCGTTTCAAGAACTTTCATATAAGAGACGGGTCAAGTTGGATGGTCACTGAGGCGATTTTTGTTTTAGTTCTATTTTAAAAACGGGAACACTTACAAACTTGAAAATTGGTATGTTTATAGTGCATAAGCTATAAAATAACAACAAATAATAAAATTTGGTCAAGCGCGTGTCGGACTCAAAAAATCTAGCACATTAACTTACTGAAATTTCAACTATAACAATTATGTTTATGTGGTGGTACGGAACCCTCAGTGCGCGAGTCCGACTCACTCGCACTTGGCCGGTTTTTTAGGTTATATCTGTATTTATATGAATCAAAAATAAATAATAATAACAATAGACTTGGATATGATCGGAAAGAACGGTTACTGAGACCAAAATTGCCTGTGACCACAAGCCCTTTGGGCATTTTGTGTTATTCTAAGGGCTTCGCACGTGCGTAAACTGTTGTGATTACCAATCTGAGATTTTCTTTGTAGTAACATTTTATTTCTTACGGAAAAACAAAGTCTTATAGCTTTGTCTCACGTACCAAAATACAGAGGACTCCTTCATGCTATTTAAAATTTTCTGTGCCAATTTTATTTTTCCTTGAAGAAATTTTAGGTCCCCAATCCTAAACCTTTGTAGGTGGTATTTTTTCTGCCATAAAGCAGCAATGTCTGCACTGCTGTGTTTCAGTTTGAAGGGCAAGGGAGATATTGAAATGACTGGTACATGCATATATGACCTGAGACACACCTTCTTAGTTCTAAGGGTAGACTACGTGCTGCCCTGTCTTGTTAGTGTCAATTATGCTACTAATGAGACAGTGGGCGCTATGGGCAGTGGTGACCACTTACCATCAAGTGGCGTACAAAATCGATATATTAAAAAAACCTATAGGGTAATTTCGGTTGACCTTAAAGCATGGAGCATTGGCAAAATTGGGTTTTTGTCCGTTAGTATACATGGTTTTTTTTTGGATTGGATTGATACTATTCGTCACAAGCCAAAACAAAGTTCTGAGTTCTGATCTAATCTAATGAAAACGCAAACAGAATGGACAATTCATTGTTATTTTTTATGCATGACTGCCTCTAACTAGAGACTGCTGAAGTCTACAAAACGATGTTAAAAATAGAAGGGTATCCACTTTGAAGAGCTCAGTCCGTCTAGGAAAGTAACGCCCCTTACCTATTTCTGCCGTGTAGCAAGCCCGGCGGAAAGTAAAATATTATGTTACGTAAGTTACTTAAAAGTAACAGATTTTTTGCTGTTCCTAGCTAAGAGCTTTAATTAACACAAGCGCCGGTTTAATTAATAGACTTTTTTCTTATTAACAACTTGCTTTAAATAACAGAAATTTAAAAAAAAAATGAAGATTTTAACATTGGTGCATAATTAATGTAATCAAAGTGGAGCCTTTTCCGGTTTTTTCGTTGAGCAAGATTAACAAGCAGCTGTTCCACAATATATTTTCATAAAATTCTGCTTTATGAAAAAAGTCAATCCCGTCGAACCTTTTCCAGCTTATTGTATTGATTGGGACGAGATCCAAAACGTTGGCTGACCAAATTGCTTAACGAAAATTAACTTTTACAATACCGTAGCCGGCATACAGAGGTAATTTTTGGAACCCTGGCAAAATATATTTTTTATTGTCAATGGGCTCACTCTTGACCTCGATCTAGCCTTGAGGACAGAGATGAGGTCGACGCTGGGACGAGCTGGCCCAGAAGAAGCCTATTCACTCGCAACTCGGTTATATGAACTGGGGAACACAGACGCAGGCAGATAATTCCACTCTATGGCAGTGCGCATTATAAAAAATGTTTCAAAGAGCTTTGTGCGAATGTGTGGAATATCAACCAAATGTGGGTGATATCCTGCGGTGCGTCTATACTCCCGAATATTATGGTATGTTACTGTAGGGGTGCCAAGCTATTGTTATGATAGCTCTACGATGATTTTGTTACCTGAAGGACACAAACTCTAAACAATGTTTTTTTTTAATTGTATTTCATCGAACGTGCTTTTATTCTATTGACAACCGCGTACTGATCAACGTTGTAAAATTTCGTTTTATGATTATATCTAGCAATATTTTATATAAAGTAATCGAATCTTTTCAAGTTGCGAGTAAATAGGCTTCTTCTAGGCAAGCTCGTTCCATCGTCGACCTCATCTCTGTCTTCAAGACTAGATCGAGGTCAAGAGTAGCCCATTGGCGATAAAAAAAATGTGCTGTGCGTATTGGTGGTATTTTAAAGCCTTATATTCTACGCGAGTGCATTTGTTATTATTTGTGATTTATTGTTGTGAGATTTTCAATAGTGGACTTATATTTCTTGAATTTATTTGATTTGTTTTTTTTTGTTGAGGGAATTCTAGCAGGAACTGCATTTATAGGAGATACATTCCTGAGCTACACGCCCCCACAGCTCACTTAGGGCTGTTATATTACTATCAACGGCAATTTGTATAATTCAGGCATTTTATACAATTCCTACGCAATACATAGAATGCCTGTTACCTATAATGACATACGTCTCATCTTCTTCTTCGTGTCAATGTTCAAATACGTTGGATCAAATACTTTCCTCCCAAAACCTTGCCACTTCTACGGCTTTATCTGACGCCTCGCGCAGGTCCTCGCCAGTGCAGGTGGAGGGGCACAGTGGACAAGAGAGCGAGTGCGCCATGTTCTGAGATGAAGCTCCACAGTCACAGTGCCTTAGCAAATGGTCTGCGAAGCCCCACCTCGCCATGTTTTCTCTGCAGAAATAGTTGTAATGGAAAACTGAAAACGAATCACACTTTCATCCCACGTTTCTTTGTAAAATTGTTTAAATTTGAGTTTTTTGTAAAAAATAAATAATTCGCTTGGCACCCAAAAAAGCCCTGTATAACGTCATTAATTTAATTTAGGTACAAGAATAAAAAAAAATGTCATTCTTTATCGTTACTGAACCCAAGGAGCTTGAAGTAGCAGCACTTTCTCCTAATGAGGGAGCCATTAAAGTATCCATTTTTTGGAGGTCCATACTAAAACGTATAGATTTTTATCAAAACCCAAAAACGTAAAATTGTTATCTTTCTCTCTGTGACATATATGATTTGGGACTAATAAATGTTATTACTACAGTTTTTCTAGTATAAATACTTACCATTCCGGAAAAAAACGTTGCATATAATGGCTATTTATGGATCATTTACGCTTTCTTTCTTATTATTATTGATCAATTCACAAGTACAAAAGATATATATTCACTTTCGCAAATAAAGGTTAGCTAAAACATTAAATTTTTAAAGATTTCTTGATTTTGACAAGCCCGTTGGTGTGGTTGGTAGTGAGCCTGCCTCACACGCCGTGGGCCGCGGGTTCGATCCCCGCCCAGGGCAAACATTTGTGTGATGAATACAAGTGTTTGTTCAGTGTCTGGGTGTTATTTATCTATTTATGTATGTACATCAGTCTCTGGTACCCATAGTACAGGCTTTGCCTAGTTTGGGATCAGATGACCTTGTGTAAAATGTCCCCCAATATTTATTTATTTATTTATTTATATTTTAGTAAACCGTAAAACCGGGTTGTTTGACAAACATACTCGTAGTCGTTCGCAGGGAAACGTTTTACACTTCAGTACCTCATACTCTCTCTCGGACTCTATATAATTTTTACTCTGTGCTGAAATCCTAACTACACTACGACAAGGCTTATAATGGACGTGGTAAAAAAAGGAACTAACACCGCCACCTTGTGAAACGTCACTTTTGGCAGTTCTCCTCATACAAACCAGCAGCGCCCCCACCCGCGTTAATTATAAGCCTTGTCGCACTGTAAACTATGGCACGCAACACACACCCTGTAACACCCTGTATTGATGACGTTCGCTCGGACAAACTCGATTAATATTACCTACAAAGATAACAATAGGTGTTTTCGATTGGTTTTAGATCTGAATGAAGGAAAAAGATGATGATGAGAATGTTTTTGATTAATTTGTAGGCGGAAATTGGACTGGGTTGTTATTCAGTTTTTGTGAATGAATAAAAGAGCTTATTGTATGACTTTGCAATATTTTCATTTAATAATTTGCCCTTCCTAATAACCCCTCCCACCCTTCCCTTCTTCTTCGTCACCCCCTTAGACGTAGTTATGGAAATTTCCTAGGGTGTGCAACCTCTGGGTGGGTGGGCTGCAGGGTACACGTAGTCACACTTAGATGAAAAAAAACGGCCAAGTGCGAGTCGGACTTGCGCACCGAAGGTACCGTACCTTTAAGGCAAAAACACCATTTCAGTTATGGACGCGCAGTCACACAAAAGTGTATTCAAATGCGCGTTAATCCGACACACACTTGACCAGTTTTTATTATTTGTTGTTATTTTATAGCTTATGCAGTATAAACATACCAATTTTCACGATCGTAAGTGTTCCCGTTTTTGCGATAGAGTTCTAACAACAATCGAGAAAAAATCGCAAACAATTAGTAGGGAAGCCCCCCTTGTAAATACATAATCTGTGAAAATTTCATCCATCTACCTATTACGGTTCATAAGGTACAGCCCGCTGACCGACAGACATCAAAGGCATTACATGGTTTCCCTTAGGGGATGAATTTCAAAAAATCCTTTCTTAGTGGTAACTTTCATAACATGAGCAATATACTCCTTCTATCTTCAGAAACAAATGACTTTCATACAAATCATTTTCCGTCATTTTACCCCTTTAGGGGATGAATTTCCTAAAATGCTTAAACACGTACTTTTTTATTTTTTACGAAGAATTTAATTCTAAATTTTTATATCTCTACCATTGAAAATGAAAGACTTCTAGACCAACATATGAAAAAAAAATTCATCCCCCTTTTCACCCCTTTGAAGGATAATGTTCAAAAAAACGCTTAAACACGTGTTTTTCTTTATTTCTGACCAAAAGAATAAATTCAAGTTTATGAGAAACTTACTTAAGAAACAAAGGACTTTCATACAAATTATTTTGCTTCATTTCATCCCCTTAGGGGATGAATTTCAAAAATTCATTTATTATCAGCAACATAAGGGACTTTGCAGACCGATGACAGCGCTACTCTTGTCAGAAAAACAAACTAAGTGTATGACAAATGTTGTTTGGTGGTGTCAAAGAAAAAAACTCTTTCGTCTCTCTTGTAAACTGTTAAATTATTATTATTATTATTAGGAGCCTGTTGTGTCCCACTGCAGGGCAAAGGCCTCTCTCCTCCCTCTCTCTCACAAACTGTTAAATAAATGATAATAATTGTAAAATGAAGAAATAATAGAGGGCCACACCGAAACGATCGGGAATAGAAAAAAGTACAAAAATAATACAACAATATTTACTTTCATTGTTTTTCGAAGTATTCTCCGTGACAATCGATGCACTTTTGCATTCTATCAAACCAATTATTATAACAGTAATTCCAGTCTGAAGTGGATATAGTCGAAACGGCCGATTTTTAAGCTTCGACTGCCTCTTCTGGGCCTTGAAATCGTTGACCACGTAGCATATCTTTAATTCTTGGGAATGTAAAATAATCATTGGGGCTCAAGTCAGGGCTATACGGTGGATGGTCCATTAACTCCACGTTTTCCTGATTTAAAAACGCGATCGATTTGCGAGCGGTATGTGAGCTCGCATTATCCTGGTGAAGAATCATGCGACGATTCGGATTAATTTTACGAAGTTCTCTTATGGCTTCCGGCTAACAAACTATTGTGTACCAATCAGCAGTAACCGTTCTGCGTTCTTGTAAAGGAATCGTAGCCACATGACCAGTTTTCGATACAAACGAAGCGACCATTTTTTTCGACACGCTACGAGAGCGGACAACTTTTATTGGCTTGACCTCGCCTTCGAAGACCCAAACAGCCGATTGATGTTTTCTTTCGGGCTCATATGAATAAATCCACGATACATCACCACAGCCGATATTGTAAACTGCATTTGAGCTCCCTCTATTGAACCGTTGCAGAGTAGACCGACACCAATTAACACGAGCCGACTTTTGTTCCTCGGTCAAACGATGGGGCACCCAGCGGGAAACTAACTTCTTGACACCCAGTTAATCATGTAGAATAGTTTAAATCGCTGTCATACCAATGCTGACAGAAGCCCGAATCTGCTCGTATGTCACATGTCTATCTTCTTTTATTAATTGGCGCACAGCATCGATGTTATCTTGAGTTACCGCTGTTTTTGGTCGACCAGTAGACGGAACTGTCGTGAGAGAGGAACGTCCACGACGAAACTCAGAATACCAACGATATATAGTCGTTTTACTGGGTGCTTCAAGTTCATAAACAGAAACAAGCTCGGCGAGACATTGTTCTTGAGATAAACCTCGACGAAAGTTGTGAAAAATTATGGCACGGAAATGTTCCCAGCGTAAGCTCCATTTTCCCCACTGACTTGTCAAATTCAAATGGCTACTACTCTTTTCTTTTTTACTTTTTTTAAAATTCAAAAATGGAATTGTGTTTGAAATAATACTACATGTCATTAACCAAAAAGGTTTTAATCTAATTTATTCCTGAGTATTCTATTCCCGATCTTTTCGGTTTGGCCCTCGTATTCAAACATGTAAAAACAGAAATTTTAAAAACACATGCAAACATAGTGGAAATGATGTTATTTTTTTTTACTTTTCCGTCAAATAACCCAGATATTCCTTGGCTTCTAAAAAATCGATTGGAATGGTTAAATGCCGTAAAAACATGTGTAAGTACCTCACAGTAAAATATACATTAGCTTTAAATTATTGCGATTCCGGACATGAAATAAAATTATTTGTAAACCAATACGAGTATGAAACAATTCCTAAAGGTGTGTATAAATTGGGGCAAACTACTTAAACAATTACCTTGGCTGCGTAGAGTCAATTTAACATACAAATAAAATTCCTTTGTCAAACGTGCGCAAATTAGATTATTGTTCAAGTTGTTTGCCTGCAAAATGCATAAACATAGGTGTGTCGTACTTTTCCGCGAACAACTTCAGGATGCTGTTCCGACTGCTACGCATTCTGGCGAACAGTGACGCTGTCCTTTTTCGAATCACAGCATAAAAGTCGTCTGTTCGAGCAAGTGCGAACAAGTACTGCCCTCTTTAGTTTCAGCAAAGTCCCTATACCCTCCAAATTTCGTGTTTCTATCTTCAGCTGTTTCAGTTGTGTGTTGATACGTCAGTCATTCAATCAATCAGGATTTACCTCTTTATTATATTGTATGATATGATAGTATGATATGATAGCCAAACAGGTGGGTGAAATTTTTAATTTTTCTAAGCTGGGCGGGCACTGCCACAAGCTTAATGTGCACATGACTGTATTTTTTTCCCGGACAATTCGTTAGGTACTTGAAAAAATGGCTTCGTTAACTTAACTTCGTTATAAACACATCCAACATTGCTACGCTCAAACTTTCACAATAACTTAAATGTTGTCCTGAAGCTAAAGTTTTCCAATCTAAATATATTGTCTGTTTGTATTTTTCTTGGTAGTGCTAGTGGCAACAAATTCCAAGCTGAGAACATTAATTTAGTTATATACTGTTGTAAATCTTTTTTCCTTCCTATCTTCCTATTTTTAAGGTTCCGATCGAAATGGTAATAAAAAGAACTCTCATGGTGCGATTTAGTTCGTCTAACAAAGATGTCAATCGCACAAAAAAAGACAGATTGCCCGTAACGACTTGTCGAGTTCACAGGATGATAGTTACTATGTCAAGTGGGTTTTCATATGAAAGGGCTTCACGTTTACGTTTCGAAAAATGATATTTTTACTTTGTTTGACCCTTAGTTTTCGACTTATATTGAAGAATATCACGTACCGGAAGACGAAGGGTTGGCAGGCCCCCCATAAGGTGGACCGACGATCTGATCAAGGTCGCGGAAAGCCGCTGGATGCAAGCAGCGCAGGACCGGTCGTCATGGAGATCTTTAGGGGAGGCCTATGTCCAGCAGTGGACGTCTTTCGGCTGATATGATGACGATGATGATGAATGAAGAATATCAAAAAAATTACAAAGATTCCTCAGATCTAAATAAAATATTGCATTATTAAACGAGCAATGTGTATATTTCTAATTGGTTTTTCTAAAACGGCTCTTACGATTTCGATAAAAATCACTGTACAGGGGTTTTAGGGGGTGGGAAATTGCTACGAGGTCTACTAGCTAGCTAGGTCTCATGTTTCCAACATTTTTTTTATAAATCCTTGCGCGTTTTAGAAACTTACTGCGCCATCTGTTGTTGAGTAGCATAGTTTGCTCACCCGATGGTATTATAATTATACAAACCATAGCTCAGTCGCCCAGGTACTATGAGTAAATAGACATTAATGTACCTACCTCTTACAACAAATATTATAACGATATCTCTAGATAACAATTTTTTTTAAATCCAGAATAATCCTTTACAAACACACTAAAGTTATGCGATGCTGAAAATTAGCTTTATAGCATCATGTTCATACTATTAAGTATATCGGAACGGAACCCTTGGTGCATGAGTCCGACTCGCACTTGAACGGTTTCTTTTTATGAATGAAATGGAAATAGGGAGTTTACCTGGAGTTTACAAACACCTTTTCGAAGGTCAACTGGATGGCCCTGCAGATCGGCATCAGGAGAAAGTATAACTTTACCGCCACCACGTGGTGGCGTGGTTACGTAATCGGCATCACATACCATGAAACGTCCACTACAGGACAGGGAGCTCCCTCCAGACGTCCAGCTTTTGCTGGAAAAATGTAGAGGGGAAGTACCATATAGTCACCTCGCTTTTTAAGGTTACGGCTGGCACCATGGACCGCGGTTGTAGGTGACCGCAGTAAGTAAGACGTAAGATACAAAGGAGGATGCTGCCGCCCATCCTCCAGTTTATAGCTCTTAGTCGCTTCTTACGACACCCACGGGTATGTATGGGTTGGTACTATTCTTTTCACCACACGGGTCAACTATAAGAAAGCAAAGGCAAAATCACCCTGCACATAACTTTGCAAAAAAAAGACCCATGAAAAATTAAGTAGTGTTTGAAAATCTGATGTGAAGTTGGAGTTTGTACTAATCTAACTAATCAGCATGAAAATGATGAAGTCAATTTGATTCCTCTGTCAAATGCCTGTAAATTATTTTCTTGTAAAAAGATTTGATGTATTTTAACTAAGCCTCAAAAAAGAAATTACCAACAGTTATTAGCGTACTAGCGGTCCGCCCCGGCTTCTCACGGGTAGATATAGGTTCTTGTTGCGGCGAGGGTTACTAAAAAAACCAGCCAAGCGCAAGTCGGACTCGCACCGAGAGTTCCGTACAACTAAGGTAAAAATACCGTCCTAGTTATGGGCAGTCATACCGTCTTAGTCACGCAGAAGTGCATTAAATTCTCTCTAGCCAACACGCACTTCATCATAACCATCATAACATCCCATAATACGTCCACTACAGGACAGGGAGCTCCCTCCAGGATTCCAGCTCTAGCAAGAAGAATGTGGAGGGGAAGTACCTTAGTCACCATGCTTGTTAGCGTTACGGCTGGCATCAAGGACCGCGTTTGTTGGTGACCGCAGTATGTAAGATGGTGCGATACACGGAAAGATGCTGCTGCCCATCTTCCGGTTTGTAAACCCTTAGTCGCCTCTTACGACACCTACAGGTAGAGATTGGTCGGTACTATTCTTTGCCGCTACCACATGGAACGACACGCACTTGACCAGTTTTTATTATTTGTTGTTATTCTATAGCTATTACGGTTCATGAGATACAGCCCGCTGACAGACAGACAGACATCGGAGGCATATTAATAGGGTCCAGTTTTTCACCCGTTGGGTACGGAACCCTAAAAAGAGTACATTTTAAAGAAAATTTGGGTAATATTTTGAATTAAATGTTTAGGTACTTAAGTAATAGACAAAGCTAGATTTCTCATCATCACATACACTCTTTGATGCCCTGCCTGCCTACCCCGTGGGGAAGGGATATAGGCGTGAGATTACACTCAATTACACATACAGGAAACATAAGCCAAATTTTTCGTGTCTATTCTCTCTTGTAGATAAAACCATTACAGTCACTTAGAGCGCTGTTTCTTTAATTTTAATTTTGATAACGATTACACTCATGATAACTTTTGAATGGTATGTCCGATTTGAATAATTAAAAAGTTATTTAGAGGTACTGATACTCGTATAGCCTTGAATAAAAAATCATTTATTTGGATAAGGATTTATAGGTACGAATAATGTGGCCTTTATAGTTTGTACCGGCGTTACTATTGCATATTTTAACATGAAAAAGTAGTTATTGTGACATAACTGTAACAGTTAGACATATGATATCGCGGACTTTTTTGTAGATATTAATGTCTTCTATAAACCTGTAGTACATCACTTTGCTCTATTGTTAATACTCGTAGATTCGGCAGCGTACGCGATATAATAGGATGCTATTTGGTATTTTTTTCACACCTAGGGTTACATTATCGAAGTTTTCATACGGAACCCTAACTTTTTTGAAAATATTTTATAGCCTATGTTCATCAAAAATAATGCAGGTTTCTAATGGTGAAAGAATTTTTCAAATCGGTTCAGTTGTTTCGGAGCCTATTCGATGCAAACAAACAAAAAAACAAACAAACAATCAAATCTTTCCTCTTTATAATATTAGTGTAGACTATTTACCGGCACGTAAAAAAACATAGTTGACAAACTCTAAAGAAACGCCCCTATTTCAGGGTGCTAAAGATATAAAACATAAAAAAATCTTGCAAGTAAGTAAAGTATGAAATGAGGCAACTTTTACTGATTTTACTACGACGAAAATAGTTTTTATCAGCCACGAAAAAGGAAATTCGTCGCGTAAATCTATCCTAAGTCGTAAATCTTCCTATCAAACTGTCTGTCTGTCTGTCTTTACAGGGTGACAAGACAACTAAAAGGGCAAAGTAAAAGAATTAGGTGTGGAAACATATAGGTACAGGGTTACCAACTTTAGTCCACTTAACTTTTAGTAAGTTGCACAGTTGGCTCAGAATATGAAATTTAACAATTTTCCCAAACGAACGTGGGTCGAAAAACAAGAAAAAAGGGCATCCCATACAAATGTCACTGTGGCCAGCGCAAGGTTTCTTTGGGAAAGTTGTTCAGATTTGAGTTCTGAGTAACATGGGTATTAAAAAATTTGGCTGAGGTTTTAAAAATAAACCTTGTTCCTTGCTCGGTAGTTTGGAAATTCCAGACCATCCGGGATAAATCAGGCTTATAAACATTGACAAAACAACATCATATTTACATTTGGTTCCTCAAATCGCAAAAAAATTAAACACACCCGAAGGCACTCCGGAGGGTGTATTTGAAGTATTTGCAACTCCTTTGTCAAACATTACCGTAGAATCCCCACTGGGTCACCTGATGGTAAATGATTACCACCGCCCTTAGCGCCTCCAGCTGTCTTATTAGTGGCACTATTTGTCACTAATGAGGCAGCAAAGTGCGTTGCCCTACCTGAGAAATAAGATGGTGTATCTCATGTGCCGGTAATTTTACTAGCTCCCTTTACATTTAAACCGAAACACAGCAGTGCAAACATTGCTCCTTTATGAGAGACATAGCCGAGGGGGTGGTACTTTAGGTGGCCCACCTGCTCGTTTGCTCACTTGTAACATAAAAAAAAACTTCCCTAGACGGACTTTGTACAAAAGCTCTCCACCTTGCTGCGTGTAGTAATATCGTCGTTAAAACGATAAATATTTCTCGAAGTTATAAGGGTAGAATGTCAGCATCTTAACTATCTGCAGACCATAATAATATAGACGTCAGAAGCAAAAACATAAGTAATTCGGAAGTTTACAACCTAGCCAAACTACTCCTTTTATAATGAACACTAAGAAAATGTTTCATAGATTTTGTATGAAATATTTGAAATATTCATCATTATTTTATTATTTATTTATTTATTTAACTGTTTATTGTACACATAAAAATACAAACAAAACAAACATTATTACATTATTTCTTCTAAAGTTTACGAACTTTTTAACACTTACATAAATTTAAATGGTTAGTGTTTCAATAATTCCAAATGATTTAATTCTTTCTTATATGAAAACAATAGCTGTATTTTAGGTATTTCTTTAATTTCATATTTGACTTAACAAGTTCGTTTGTGTAACCGAAATTTTAACAATACAGCCATAATTTCACCGAAATATAGACCTTGTACCTAAAGTTATTTCTATAAATAGACCTTCTAAAGGTATTTCTCGGGGATTTCAAAAAGCCCATTATCACGGTGTCAATATACGACACATTTCTCTCCTGTTTCATTACAAGACTATCAATCACAGATGTATTGTTTACCAAAACAAACACATGTTTATAAAGGGACCTGTATATTTCGGAATACAGAAATAGAATACTTGCCAAATATAGGAGAGAAACATTCGTCTAAATATTGTGTGATAACAAAAGCAGTAGCTTTCTAAATTGATCCGATTTTGGCGAGAATGTGAAACCACAAAATATGCTACTGCATTTAGTTATCAACCTGTTGTTTTTAAGGAAGCAGGTAGATTTGAAATGGTAACAATATTAGTAAATAGTTGATAAAGAATTTGGTAAACATCAAAATAGTAAAGATATATCCTTTTATTTGACAAATATAGAGTAGCTTTCTAAATTGATCCGATTTTGGCGAGAATGTGAAAATACAAAATGTTGCTACTGCATAATTTTGTGGTTATGCAGTAGCAACATTTTGTATTACGGTTCACACTTCAATAATGTAGGGTTACTTTAGTTGAGGTTCATTACAATGTGTCCTTTTAAGCTACTAGATGAATCTTTGGCCAACCTTCGGACTGAGACAGACTCAATATAGACTTTAGGAACTACAGAACAAGCGTTAGATAATATTAGGTCCTTAGTTAGGTTTCCCTTTAGGTACAGCTAGGTTTAGTTAGGAATTTAGGTACTACAATATACAGTTACACACTGCAGATTCATTATAAGCTTTTCAATTTAATACACCAAAAGTTAGGCCACCGTAATAGGTCTTTCCTGACAGCTGTCAAACGTATGCAAAATTACGACCTGCTAAGAAAAATGAACCCTGTGTGTTGGTGTTAAGGAAACATCAAAACGGACTTTTTACGTTGGCGCTACTTTAGGCTAACCTAGGGCCGGTTACAATTTGTTTGGTCTCGTGACCATGATGTAGAATTAGACTAGACTAGACAGCTAGAGAGATACAGGTAGGCTAGGGATTACAAGCTTTCTTAGGGGGGGGGGGGGGGAGGGGTGTTAATAGTTGCTGCCGTTGACCAGTGATATGTAGCTCCTACCTAGGTGTTACAACATGAATCACATTGAACATCTATGGGATGAATTAAAGAGACGAATTCGTGCAAGAGATCTTGCCCCAGAAACACTTAGCCAGTTGCAAAAAGCAATTCAAGAGGAATGGAATTGAATGCCACAACATGTGATCGTGACTCTCATCTCTCATCCGATCGATGGAGCACCATATGGAAGCAGTAATAAGAGCTCGGGGAGGGAATACAAGTTATTAAATAAACGTTTCTTAGCTTTTTTTTTTCATTTACGTGCGTTGTATCCATTTCCTTCATAATCCATACAGGGTAAAAATTACTCATTAAACAATATACGAAAGCTATGAAAATTTAATTTGAATTTAGAACATTAACATTAGGATTTGAAAATCTCATATTATTCACTATTAAACGACATTTGACATATATTCCTATATATACACATTTTTCTGATAATACTTACAAAATATAAATTTGCAAGGTGTTTCGATTTTTCTGATGAGAAGTGTACGTTAATCTATTGGCCCCGGCAGATAATAAAGTAGGAGATAAATGATAATTAAATTTTCTCAGAACAAAAACGGGACCATTTGTGACAATAAAGGTTATATGGGGTTTTTGGCAACACAGAATCCAGAAATCAATGTTGTCAAGCCGAAATCCTACTAGTTCAAAAAACACCAAAAGTAACCTAGGATAAATTACGGTGGGAGGTTTCTTGTTTTAGAAGTGTTCCTTAGGTCCCCCTGAACATATCTGGAAAATTCTCAATTAACAATCGTAAACGTTACTTTCGTTATAAAATTACCAACCCATTGACACCTGTTTTATTTCAGTATTTGAAATATAGAGTTAAGTTTGCACTTACTTACCACTGATGACCTATTAGCAAACTGCTGGTAATAGTAGTCCAAATGAGTAGAATTTACGTTAACAAATTTGATTTACCTTTAACCGTTTCTGAGATAAATGAAAAAAAAAAAACTAAAACCAGGGACCCGGAGCTTATATGGGATTCAAGAGATCACTCTTAGTGATAAAACCGCCTTTTTCCCTCATTTTATAACTTGTAATTTGTAAATGTTACTATGTTAGTGTGCAATAAAGTGTTATTCATTCATTCCTTGTTGAATTACATGTTTATCATGCGATCAAGCAAGTTATAAAGTTTGCTGAAAGGCCTAACACGGTCTGAAACTCTATTGAAAGTACAATCGTGTAACAAGGAATACGGTTTTTCGTCCCTTCCGAAGCACCAAAACGCTCCTAGTAACATGTTAGTTACCTACTAATCCTACTATTAGTAACGTAGGTTAGTTACTACTAGTTTCGGTACTACAAAAGGGACAAAACCGTCAAAATAACTAACTGACTAGAAACTTACTAGTCATTTAGTTATTTTGAAGCACGTTAAATTCAGTGGTAAGTCTGAACCATAATCATATCATAATCATAAAACTTTATTTGCAATAAATGTGGTGGTGCACGCAGGCAAGATGTTAAGATAAATAATGTTCAAGCACATTTAACCAATTAGGGCATGCAAAATTAATGTATGAATCATACCTGGTCATAGAGTAACACGATTTTTGCTTGCGCGGTTTGACGCGTTGCTCTAAGTACCTGGTGCGTCAAAAATTCCTCCGTAGAGTAAAAACTTTTATCCAGCAACCATTTTCTTAAATTATTTACAAATATATTATAAGGGAGTGTTTTAAGGCATCTGGTAACGCATTATATATTTTAACACACATAGCATGACCAGTTTTCATGTAAAGTGTAGTTCTTGGCAATTTATCAAAAACTAATTGATTAGGATATCTTAGAGTCCTAGAACTAACATCGGATTTCTTTTTGAAAAGATAATTATGATTCCTTACAAATTTTGCTATTTCTAAAATGTACATAGAGGGAGGGGTCAATATATTAAGTTTCCGGAAAAACTGTTTACCAACGATTGCACGTAAAGACTTTTTTTGGGCTTTGAAAGCTCTTATAAAATTAGTTGAATAACTTTGTTAGGTATAAAAAGTTAACAACACAAATCCCTAACGTCCTTTCATCTATTGACCACAGTCGAAGTTACTCAACTTTGGAGACCGGATAAACAACTCGACCGGCAATAAGTTCAGCTGCCGTACCTGTACATTAAGTTACTAATCTGGGGCCGTACGTCGAGGTGAAACTACGATAATATCGCGCTGACAATTAGTCTATGGTTCGGCCTTTGACAAGGAAATTCCCATACAAAGTAAATTTCCGAACGTAATTGTTGTTGTCAATCCGATAATATCGGAGATCCGATAAAACTTCGGAGTACGCAACCTGGTTGTTTTCCATCTTCAGAATCAAAACAGCAATGTATTACGTACCCATGTTTAAACTCGCCGTAAGGTAGTTTTTAGGGTTCCGTACCTCAAAAGAAAAAAACGGAACCCTTATAGGATCACTTTGTTGTCCGTCTGTCTGTCTGTATGTCTGTCAAGACCCTTTATCTCACGAACGGGTAAAGGTATCAGGTTGAAATTAATACCATATATTAGGATCCATGAACCACACAAGATCTGAAAATTTCAATTTTTTACAACGACGCAATCAAAAGATATGGCATTTTATGTCCTCATCTCCATACATTTATTCAAAAATGCAAAACCTACAGGGTACTTCCCGTTGACCTAAAATTATGAAATTTGGCAAGAAGCTAGGTCTCACGGTACAAATAATGGGAAAGGTCTGAAATCATTAAATATTAAAACTTTTCTCACAACTAATGGTAACCAATTGTGGTGAGCTCCCGTTTCAAGAACATTCATATAAGACAGGGGTCAAGTTGGATGGTCGCTGAGGCGATTTTTGTTTAAGTTCTATTTAAAAACGGGAACACTTACAAACTTGAAAATTCGTATGTTTATAGTGCATAAGCTATAAAATAACAACAAATAATAAAATTTGATCAAGCGCGTGTCGGACTCAAAAAATCGAGCACATTAACATAGTAAAATTTCAACTAATACAATTATGTTTATTTGGTGGTACGGAACCCTCAGTGCGCGAGTCCGACTCGCACTTGGCCGGTTTTTCATTTATTGGAGAACTTTACAGCTCTACAGGATCTATCTAAACCACGATTTTTGCTCGCAAAGCCCGATGTAAACAAACGATGTAAGACTGCGTTATTTATTTGTTTTTCGGTGCTTGAAGTCAAACGCAAAAATCCAATTTCTAGCCAGGCGTGTTCAAATGTGAGTTAAAACATTTTATTGAAGTTGGGCTCCAATTACTTATTCATATATCCTATACTATTAAACGAGCAATATTTGTATATATTTATATCATAAAATCCCATGAAACGTCCACTACAGGACAGGGAGCTCCCTCCAGAATTCTAGCTTTTGCTGGAAAAATGTAGAGGGGAAGTACCATAGTCACCTCGCTTGTTAGCGTTACGGCTGGCACCATGGACCGCGGTTGCAGGTGACCGGCGACCGCAGTGAGTAAGATGTAAGATACAAAGGAGGATGCTGCTGCCCATCCTCCAGTTTATAACCCTTAGTCGCCTCTAACGACACCCACGGGTATGTATGGGTTGGTATTGCTTTTGACCTCTGTAATAAGGTGGGCATACGCATATCAGTAGTAACATTGTTTCTTTCGGAAACGTTCCTCATTATCATTAGAAGCATTAGTTTGATCCGGGAGTCAAACTAATGTAAATTCACATTGTATTCAGCGTATGTAAGATTTGGTAGGAAAAATAAAACTTTTTTCGTGAGGTACTGTCTGCTGGTTTTCAACTTAAGTACCTAATCATATCAGGGACAAGCACTTATGTTCCACTCAAAGCCACGCCATTTTAGAGGCTAAAATTTTCACCTGCGCATCAATATCACCTCCTCAGATAACCCGGGTTGACAGGTACTATCGTGGAATTCTTCGCTTGATCAGTTAAGATTTTTGATCTGAAGCCGACGCAGGCACTGAGTCTCTCTTACCACACCCCAGACACTACATACATCGAGCGCGTATTTGAAATTGGAAGATTGCGTATGCTCGCATATGACCCTCAGACAGAAGGAGCACGAGATACTCGCGGGATGCGCGCGGGGGTGCGGGGTAGATTGCAAGGGGGGTGGAGAGTGTCCGCTCTGTATGATAGTACTATTACTTTACTGTGCTCTTACCTAAAGGGCTTCTCGCCGTCCAGTGGTCCCAATCAGTAAAAAAATATTATTCGCTGAATACAAAATTCATAGTTTTGCTAACGAATTATTATGGATGGAAAGTTCAAAAGCAGAAACTTTGACTTGGGAACTGTGTTAAGACTACTTTGGAGGTAGATTTCTGAACCTTTGAAATGAGCCTTAACCTGCTGAGGCCCAAGGTCATACAAATACGACATACAAAAAAATTACGTATAAAATATTATTATGAATAGTTTTATTTATGATATTTTTAGGAGTAACAAGCTTTAGAACATTTCACCATAATTTTTCATAATATTAAGTAGGAAAAAATTGGCCAAGTGGGTGTCAAGCCACACGTGATGTAAGTTTCCATAGTTCCTGCTTGAAGAATTATTATTGTTAAGCAGGTTTCGACTTTTTTTATATTTTTTTCCGTCCTGACGACCAGCGAAGCCCAGCGCCAGATTTCTACGTACATATATTGTGTTTCTATTATTTTCAGTTTATATAATAAAGCCTACGCTGGGTCTCAGGAGGTTAAGAGGGGAAGATCTTGAGAGAGGAAAATAGGCAATTTAAAAAAAATCTAAGAACACGTCCTAACTGATTCACGAATGCTATTCGTAACCGCTGTGGCTACGGATGTGAATTTTGTACAGAGGATTCTTGCACGCAAAAAACATTTCTTATTCAGGATTTCCCAACATTCATCTCCCAAAGGAATAAAAAAAGGGATGAAAATTTGTTCGAAAATACTACAGTATTTACAAGCGATGCATAAAAGGTAGGATTTGAACTAATGAAAAAAAATATCTGCATTTTCGCAAAATCTTCTCCCAGGTATTGAAATGAGGTATGAAAGTTTGTATGAAATGTTCATATATTTAGATTTTCATAATGCCCTTGTCGAGCGAAAACTTATAAAGTATTTTTGTAAAATTTTAAGTAGAAATATTTAGTGCTAGGACATTCTGTACCGCAGTTTTCGAGAAATACACGAAATATAAAAAAACGGGACCCTCTTTGAGTCTCCTAGCCCTAGTCTCCTAGGGCTCAACTCAAAGGGATCATGATTTTTACGGTTTTTTAGGGTTCCGATACCAAAATGGTAAAAAAAAGGAACCTTATGGTGCCGCTCTGTCTGTCTGTCTGTCCGTCTGTCTGTCACACCTCTATATCTCAGCAACCACTTATGCTATCGACCTGAAATTTGGAATAGTTTTAGAATGTAGTTGGCCAACTTAATTGCACATGAAAAATTATTGAAAAAAGTATGATTATTATTAGGGGGCCAAAATATTTTTATTTTTTTATTTATTGGGAATAGTTAACAATTGTGTACATAGCTTAAAATTAACAGTTCATACTTGAAAACGGATTAAAATTTATACACAATCCACAGCACTATTCACAGATTATTTTTCATAATGTTGGTAGTAGCGATACATATGAACTAATAGAAAAATCTTACGTTTTGTGCATGTGACTTCGTTTAAATTAAATTATAAGTTAAGTGGCGCAAACTATCCTTAATTTACATAGAGAAGCCTTAGTTCTAAAAAAGAAAAAAATATATAACATCTATTGTTGTTTTAGTTCTTTTATAAGCAAACTCCTAAATCGGTGATAAGAATGCGCATAAATGTCCAAATGAGCGAAGTTATCATTGTAAGTTGCAATTAAGCGCCTCAAAGGAGAGCGTACTCCGGCATTAGTATTGCAAAAAATTGTGCTAAACAGCTTGTGCGGGTGTGTTTTACGTTGTGGTCGAAAGGGGACACGATAAGCTAGTTGTGCAGCAAGATTAGGACAGTCTACCATATTATTATAGGACAGTCTAAAATAGGGGGGGCCAAATAAGGAAAAATCTGATTACAGTTGACAGAGGTTCATATAAACTTTACAGCAAAAATAAAACGATCTTTCTAAGTTGCACAGTTTTTCAGAAATCTGCAAAAAACCTTTACAAACAAATTTAGTTTTGCGGTCCTGAAAATGGACTTTATTGCTTCCAAAAATACTATAGGTATATCGGAACCCTAGGCGCGCGAGTCCAACTCGCACTTGACCGGTTTTTTTTATGTAACACGTGAGCAAGCAAGCTTGTGGGCCACCTAATGGTAAGTGGTCACTACCGCCCATAGCGCCCACTGTCTTATTAGCAGCATAATTGACACTAACAAGACAGCAAAGCGCGTTTCTCACCCTGAGAATTAAGATGGTCTGTCTCATGTGCCAGTAATTTCTATGACTCCCTTGCCCTTCAAACCGAAACACAGCAGTGCAAACATTGCTGTTTCACCGCAGAAAAAAAATAAGGTGAAAAGAAGAAAAAAACTGTTATGAAAACTACTACTTTTACCTCCTAACTAGACAAAACAAAGTCCCGGAGACAAACTTTCTGCTTTTGAGCTTTCCATCCACAGGCCACACTCCCCTTTTGAGCTTTAATAGAAAATCCGGTCAGACAGATTACAGTAAAGGGACCGTAGTTTATTTCTAACCATTAAGCTCTATTAAATATAGGTCACTTTAGTTACCGCCATAGCCGAGGTCCGAGCCCCGCGAGGTGCCTTTAGACTTGTAGCCTACCGTGCCAATAAGGCATAAAAGCCAAACAAGGTCATTTAAAAAAAAGTAAAGAAAGCGTTTTTTGGACTACAGTTCGATGTATTTTATTCAGTACCTAAATTAAGGTCCATTAAGTTCTTCTTTTGAAAACAATGAAAAAATATCTGTCTTCTAAATAATATGTTGTCTTTAGTTTTTCAAGGTTACGGGGTGACATAGCGCTTTTATTTATCAAGTGCAAGCAAACATGAGCTTAGTTGTGGCCAGGCAAAAGTAGCCTTGATAGTACCTATAAATAACGAATAGGTACACATTTTCCTACACATACAGACATAATTTATCACTGTCTGTCTTAGGTAACATTTTCATCCCGTAATGGTGTAATAAAACGATCCTAGCGCGAAGTTATTTCATCCCGTTGGGAGAACAAACAGGTACCAAGTCACGTGCGGGACCAGTTTTAGACCACTCGTGTTGATCACACACAAGTGTTTTCCCTGGGTGGGGATTTAATCCGCGACTCATAGCGTGGAAGGTAGACTAACTATCAAACACGCCAATGGGCTAGTCCCGTTTCATCATAACATCCCATGATACGTTCAATACAGGACAAAGAGCTCCCTATAAAATTCCAGCTTTTGCTGAAACAATGTGTAGGGGAAGTATATTATAAATTATAACTGAAATTATGCTTAGTGATCTATTATATATTCCTAGATTATTTAATTATTTAACTAGCCTCCTATGACTAGGGGTGGGCTTAAAATCAGCCTGTTTCTGTGCCCATGCCCATTTTCGGTAATGTTTTTATTTTTAAAATTGTAATTCAATTATATTGATGTAACTTTGTATACATGTAAATAATGTAATTTAAAATCGAAAATAAATGAATTTGATTTTTTTGAATTTTTAGTCACCACGCTTGTCAGCGTTACGGCTGGCACCTGGACCGCGGTTGTTGGTGACCGCAGATTGTAAGATGATACGATACATAGAAGGATGCTGTTGCTCATCCTCTGGTTCATTAGCCCTTAGTTGCCTCTTACGACACCCACGGGTAGAGATGGGTTGGTACTATTCTTTGCCGGCACCACACGGGGCCAGTCCCGTTTATAGGTTGTTAACTAAGTAGAGTTCATCAAAGCTTCCCCACTCAGTGCCGCCAAAATATCTTAACCTCTACCAAAGCGCGAAGAGCATAATATAATGTATCAAGTAATTTTAGCAGTACGATAGTACGGCACGTCTGGTTTAGCTTAGAGTTATTCAGGATGTCCTCCGTAGCTGTAATAGTAGATTAAAGAATAAGTAATTAAGAAGAAATTATTCTATTATAATAGTTAGGGTGCTAGCTGCAATTTGGGTATATGATTTGCTCATGATTCATATTAATAGGGATGATAGATCAGCTCAATACGAATCGATTTGGTCCTAACAATTTTTTCTGTGCGTCGCTGCGTTTTTAAGTTATAGCAAAAAAAAAACAAGATACTAAATAATGTTTTTTGTCTGCCTTTGTGGCTGCTGTTTAAAGTACTTCTGAAGATGTAGAAAATCGAAGAGGCAGACATGCAGGGCTCTGCATTATCACGGGACGAAGTAGTGAATTTTTGCATTTTGAAGCGCTGTAACTTTACAACGCAGGGCTATTATGGTGGCAGACCATTTTTCTGGGGTCCTTTACATTGTATTTAATCAGACAGTCATAGTCTGCGAGGTGTACGTTTCATTGTTAAATTTCAAAATTGTTAAAACTTAATTCCTTAAAATGCAGGGGTGTGGATGTCTGCCAATATTTTTTGTAGCTTTTAGAGGATGCTTCTTATCATCAGACAAAGAGGCAGATATGAGCAAATCATATAGAAAGACCGTCATCACCCTTACTATAATAAGAAGCGCGTGCAATGGTCAAGGAGTCACGTCAAGCAAGAGAATCGCCCGCAGCACAGTGTTGAAAATTCTTGCTCGACCAGACATTTTGAGTGAAGCTAAGCAAACGATGCGTTATAAAATTTTAAACGTCTTAGTAAAACTCCGACGTGGCAATTCTTTACAGTAACAGAGAAATTCAACTTCTAATTTAGTCATCTTTCGATATTAAAATAATACAAATATTTAAATTTCTCAGAAAATAACAATTACACTTTATATATCTTAGCTCGATTTTATAACACATATGAGTCTACATTTATGAAGCTTTGCCTCGTCTCCGAAATACAATCGTAAGATGAGGAAATTACATATTTGTACACATTGAAATCTTAAATATTTTTTCTTGTTTGCCACGACTGCGGTACGCGTCAGCACTCTACAGTCTACACTTGGCCCACTATTGGTCGTTCTTATACAGCGTGTAACAAAAAGGTGTGATAATACTAAAAAGTGTGAATCTGCCCATGAAACTAAACAACTTTTCCCACGAAACATAGGTCATAGAACAATAGTACATTAAGATGCATGTGCGCTATTTTGGATATTACGGCCGAGGCTCAGAAATTGCAGCCCGAGCCGCAGGCGAGGGCGTAATGGAGCCGAGGGTGTAATCACCAAAGCGCACAAGCTTCTTACGACGTTTTTCAACACGTTTGTGAATAAAAACGAATCAAAATCGCGCTTACCTTTTTTTCCTAAGGAAATTTCGTAGACGTTTTCCTCACATTTCTAGGTCACCCTATACACCGGACTTGTGTTTTTGTTCAAGTATTTTCGACGTTCTACACTTATCACTGTTTTTCTTATTTGTAGAAGTCATTTATTTTTTAATTACATTAAACACATTTCACAACAAGAAATATCTGTTAAAATGGCGCGCATATTACTTTTTTCGAAGACACAGATTATACAGACTACTTTTCAATTTATTTTAAAATTGAATATTTTGTTACTTTAAAGACAAATTTGTAGTTAGTTAGTTGATTAAAAACAATATTTTCGTTTAATTAACGTTTATTTATCATATTATCGAACACAGTTTCTTAATTCATTAAATTATTATGAATGTTATAGATATAGAAACTCCTTTCACCTTGCCGCTATAAAAAACAAAACAAAAATAAAACACTAACCTGTCAAACAGCTTACTCAGCAAGGAGGTCTTTGTTCTGAGGCTCACTCCCATGAATTATTTAATATTGAATATTTTGTTACTTTAAAGACAAATTTGTAGTAAGTTGGTTGATTAATATAAGTATTTCCATGTAATTAACATTTATTTATCATATTATCGAACACAGTTTACTTTTTCATGAAAATATTATGAATGGTATAGATATAAAAACTCCTTGCATCTTGCCGATTAAAAAAAAGACAAAAATTACAACACTAGTGAAATTATAGTAATGAAAAAAGCACGCGTGTTTAATAAGCTGGATTATGGACCTTAATAGAGCTGTTTTATGAGCAAATGTGTTGAAAAATCTATTTTTGACCTTCCATAGAAACTGCATCAGCTGATAGCGCATTTTGTATGGGAGGTCAAATTTGGTTTTTCGTATTTCGACCTAGTTATGTTCCTTGGGGAAAGTTGTTCAGTTTCATGGGCAGATACGCACCCTTCAGTATTATCACATCTTTCCGTTACAAGCTGTAATATCAAAAATAAATATAGATCGAAATTACCTTTGGCAGTTTCCACCATATTGTTAAACGCAATTACCTTTTCATATTTTTTTTTTGTGGACACGCCCTTATATATTAGATAAGTCCGTGTCGTCGCGATTGCTAGGCCATCTGGTGGACCATAATAAAAGAATGTAATAAAATACTCTTTAACTATCTAAAAAAAAACCTGGCCAAGTGCGAGGCGGACTCGCGCACCGAGGGTTCCGTTCCGTACCACTAAGGTAAAAATACCGTCTACACACAGAAGTGTTCTAAATGCGCTGGAGTCCAATACGCACTTAATCAGTTTTTGTAATTTGCTGTTATTTAATAGCTTTTGCACAATAAATTTACCAATATTCATGCCTTAGAGCAACGCGAAAATCGTGTTACTCTATGATTCATGCTTGTAAGTGTTACGTTTTTACGATAGAGCTTAAACAAAGATCTAGCAAAATTCGCCTAAAAACAGGTTTTTAGTATGGAAGCCTTCCTTAATTTTTTGTATTTTTTATCATTTGTTGATAAAGCGGCAATACATAATCTGTAAAAAATTCGACTGTATACCTATTACAGTTTATGAGATACAGGTACTTAATCTTCACTTTTATAAAGAAAAATTTGTAAAATTATGAATTTTATAAGAGATATTTTATATATATATTCTTTATTGCACATTTAACATACAGAAAGTAAACAAACAAAAGGACATTTACAAAGGCGGGCTTATCTCTACAAGAGATTTCTTCCAGCCAACCCATGGTTGTGAGAGAGAATATTCATAGCGGGATACAATCGTGCATGTAAATGGAAAAAAAAACAATAATAAATAATGAATACCTACAATTTCATAGTAAATAATTAATACCTGTATATAAAAATATATACTATTATAAACACTGTATACATATATGTAATAAATATAAATACATATAAATAGATATATAAAAATATGTACATAAATATTTAAATAAATACAACGACGAAATTCACAATGATGACTACGACTACGATGACGAAATAGCGGTTTGAAGAAGAAAATGCTCTTTCACTTTCTGTTTAAAAGAGGCAATAGAGGTACTCTCTTGTATGGCTTTGGGAAGGCGATTCCATAGTTGAACAGCACGAACAGAGAAGGAATGAAAAAAGAAATTAGTTTTGCTCCTAGGCACCTCAAGCATCGTGGTGATACAAGGGCGCCTAGGTCGAGTGGGAGGAGGAAGAAGTTGGAATCGGGCACGTAGGTAAGGAGGGGAGTGCGGGTCATTGAGGATATTAAAGAGGACAGATAGGATGTGCATATCTCGGCGAAGGCGGATAGGGAGCCACTTAAGTTGAGCACGAAAGTTAGAAACACGGTCATATTTCCGCAACCCGAAAATAAAGCGTATGGCAAGGTTTTGAAGACGCTCCAGTTTATTAAGTAGCTCCTCAGTCGCATCCAAATAGCAGACATCAGCGTAGTCGAGGATAGGTAAGAGAAGAGACTGCGCAAGCATAACTTTGGTGTAGAAAGGGAGAAAAAATTGGAGACGCTTGAGAGAGTGGAAAGTGTAATGCATACGTCTACTAACGTCGTTGACGTGAGATGTCCAAGACATATTGCAGTCCATGATCAGGCCCAAGTTTTTTACTTTTTTACTGAAAGGGATTAAAACACCAGCGTAAGTAAGTCCAGATACTGAACCCCATTCTAAGTTGGCCCTGAGTCTACTGCTACCGATAACTATTGCTTGGGATTTGTCAGGGTTCACAAGAAGACCAAAGGATTTAGCCCATAGCTCAACAGCAGTAAGATCACCGTTTAAAATTTCAATAGCCTTGGACATCTCAGTCAACTCGAAATGCCTATAAAGTTGTAAATCATCTGCATACAAATGGAAGGGAGAAGTAATCACACGGGATATATTATTAATAAAGATCGAAAAAAGCAAGGGTGAAAGAACGCCGCCTTGAGGAACACCAGCAATGAGGTCAGACCACTCTGACGAAGCATCGTTAGTCTTCACACACTGCTGGCGACCGAAAAGATAAGATTGAAACCAGTCTATAACAGCAGAAGGTATGTTAACAGCCCGAAGAGTGCCAAGGAGGATATCAAAATCAACAGAGTTGAAAGCACTGCTGAAATCCAATAGGGCCATCACAGTGAGCTTGGTATTATCCATAGCACACCGGATGTCCTCCGTAATATTCAACAGTGCACCAACCGTGCTGTGGGAAGGACGGAAGCCAGACTGGAAGGGACATAAAAGGTTGTTGGAAGTAAGAAAGGAGTACAATTGCTTATGCACAATAACCCGGTGATATTCGAAAATTTGCCGTTCGTTTTCTTTCTTCATTAACTTCAGCATCAAACAATATGAAAGAGTAATGCGTAACTCTTAAGAAGATTTATTTTAAGAAGACTCAAGGTCACCCACGTAGTCTTTAAAGCTTACATTTAAGAGGGCTCGTCTTACCGTGATTTAAGTGGGACATTAAACTTGCCAATATTACCCATTTAGAGCCTGATGTGGTAGTAAAATGTTCCTTGATGCGTAAACAGATTGACTCTAGTTAAATATCGTATATCGAGTATATTATGGAGTGTCATTTTGTGTCTAGATAAATCTGCTATCAGAGTTTTCAAAATGCCAAATGGCCACTAGCATGGCTATTTAAATTTATAGATGGTATAGTCAAGAGCAGGTCTGATTTTCGAAATAGGGAAACAAAATTGGAGTTCTTCTACAGGGTGTAACAAAAAGGGTATACCAACCCTGAAGGCAAAATACCAATATATCAATCTACCCATTAAACTAAACAACTTTCCCTGAGGAACATAGGTCAAAATACGATAAAAAAAATGAACTCCCATTAACTGATTCAGCTAATAGCGCAATTTGTACAGGATAGGAGTTCAATTTTGTTTTCGTAAAGTCGTTCAATTTGTTTATTTACTTTTTTCTTCCTATACACGTCTTTGGCATTATTACCTTCACGTATGTCTAAAGCCACTATCACACCTTCCTTAAGTCAGAAACGAATTCGCCATACATTGCTCGTTGAAGTAAGGATATTGGAATCAACAGAACCAAGCCTCCCAGAAATTCATGCCGAATTAGCCTTTGAATTTAGGAAGGAGTAATTACTCGAATTTTAATATGAACTTTCATTAACTTTACTCCGCTACTTATCATAATAAGGTTCGTAATGATACCTAAGCTAAGGCAACTCAGAAACCGTACACAGCGCGTGGCACGACACACACTTAGCCGCTTTTTCCTTACTTTAATGTTGGCTTAGGGTAAAATGCTGTGCTTCAAAAGGCACATAAATGCATGATCAAAAAATTGCAAACAAAAGCTAGTACCTACTTTCGTTGCATAAGCTGTATCTTTGGATTAATCAGCGAAATTTTTTACTAAAAATAGCAGTATACACTCGTTTTTCAACAGCACTTTGCAAGCAGAATGCAAGTCATTTGAATTTACTGTGAAAAACGGATCGCCTTACGCAAATAAAACAACATGGTGTATTGTGTACTATGTAGGCGAATAATAAGATAACGAGTAGCTTGAGATGGCGTCCTTAAGACACGTTTCGCTTTTGAGGGCGTCTTAATTGGCAGAATTTTCAGTATTCACGCTTTCTTGACGAGTAATACCCGATAACGCTCATATTTTGTAATCGCTTTCTCGAAAATGACTCTAACAATAAAAATAATTTTACAATATACTATACAGGGTGTATTGGACAGGTTGGCAAAAAATAAAAGGAAATGATAAGTCGAAGTTACAGAACAACTTACAGTAAATAAAACTTTCAGGGATAGAAAAAAAAATATGATGATGAAGATCGAAATAACTTAAGCGCGATTCAATAAGAAACTCTATTCGTTGGATTTTTTCCAGCTCAAAGCTAGACCTTTCTCAGCCCTGGTGGATATTTACCATCAGAAAAATAGGATTAAAGAAATAATTCCTCACACGTTAGGGATGTGCACAGAACAACGATAGGGCACTCCGCCTGCGCGCGCACCCCCCCATAGAAGCGAAGAGAGTAAAAAAATTGGTTCCTTATTGACTAAGTATACTATCCAATTTATGTAAGCGCTTATTTTGAATGCACATCATAAACACATTCGTTGTTATAGATACGCTGTCACTGGTTTTTTGCATCTTACTCTCTCGCAATAATGGTACTATGTTTATCGCACACAAATGACGCTAGTAGTGTGGGTGTTAGTTTTAGTAAATGGTGACACCATAGAATACATGAAACAGAGTTAGAAAGGCAATGGTGACAATTTTGTACGAGAACCGGTGTCGCCAGTTTGCACACATTTTCACGATGAATTATATTTTCACTACATAAAAAAACCGCTAGCTATTTGTCGTCTACTGGTGAATCGAAAAAGTCAAAAGAGCCAAATCCAAGCAATCAAAAATTTACCGTATTACATTACGTTATAACATTATTTTCAAAAACGTCAAAATCTGACGTTTTTGGGTGAGAAAGAGACAAAGATAAAATGTGGCCATTCTAATAAAGTTTGCACAAAACGGTTCAAAAAGTATCCATTGGACCTTTCTTTGTTTTAACTTTCCTTTTAAATATTTCCCTAACAATATATTTGTAAATGTGTGCAACATTATGCATAATACTTAAAAAAATAATTTAGATTTTTCTTTACTGAAAATAGAAAGTTAGCGATTTTGAAATATCAAATTGTTGTGTTATACTGGTATCATTATTGTGCAAATGCTAGGGATGTATGTTTCATTGGGCAAATTATCGATAAAATGGATTATTGCACTCTGGATTACAACTTTTCCACGAAACATAGGTTTGTTTCAGATTCGTACAGCTTGCAATAACTAACTCTAGCGATGGCGGTTAATGCGCAGAACACAAAAAACGAGTCGCGGGGTATGGTGGGGGAAGGACTGCGAAGTGTTCATTGGCTCTCCGCGTGTCAACATGCGCAGAAACTGGGAAGAGAGGGAAGGAAAGGGTGCGTTCTTAATTAGTTTTATTGTGTTGTGTATTGCCTGGAAAAGCATCATAATAACTTTTGTTTGAGAAGCCAAGTATTTACTTACACCTTGTATACGGGTTTTAGTTTTACACTCATTCTTTATTAGGGTTTAGCTATAAAATAACAAAAAATAATAAAATCTAGTCAAGCTCGTGTCGGACTAAAAAAATCCAGCACAGGAACATACTGAAATTTCTAATACAATCGTGATTATGTGGTGGTACGGATCCCTCGGTGCGCGAGTCCGACTCGCACTTGGCCGGTTTTTTATTAGAAGATCCCTGCGTGTAAATATTCTTCAAAATAAAATAGATCATGAAGCATTGTTTTGTTTTATTATTTACATGATATTTACATTTTTCTTATTTATATCTCACTAATATTATAAAGATAATTTATTTTAGTTTGAATTTTTATATGTTCGGATGTTTGTTACTCTTTCACGACCCAGCCACTAAACAGAATTTGATTAAATTTGGCAGGAATATGGACTTAGACCTAGAAAAGCATAATATCTACTCTTTTTTCGAATCCCACGCAAATGAAGTCGTGGGCAACTGCTAGTCAGCAATAAGAAGAACCAACAAATTAAATTAATATACCAGTAAAGACGTGTGTGGTAAAGTTGGTGTCCCTCCGGGAAGTGATTTCGGTTTCTTACAGGTATAGCGTATAGCAAGAAGAGGCTTTAAATGTCTTCTTTGTGCCGAAAAGATGATGTCACTCTCCAGAAAGTGTTTAGAGCAAGTAGAACTTGTTTTGTTGGCTAACCAATCTTTTCGCCCTGTGGCATCGATCCATCTTTGCTTTTCTTTTGGATCACTTGGGATTTAGTATGAGTGCAAACAATTTTTAATTTTTTAATTATTAAAAAATTATTGGTTATCTTCAAAGCTAAAAAATATATACAAGTAAGTATTCAACATTACAGGAATAATGCAAGTATACAGAAATTTATCGATATCGATGTATTTTTGGAAGCACTTTTGCTCTGGTTTCGAACGACAAAAAAATATTTTTGTTTTAACAAATATAGTGAATAAAAAGGTATTCTAAATGGTTATCGGTGGTATAATAGGCCTCCATTTTGCTAATTTTTATCTTTGCTGTGAGTTCGACGTGATAATATCGCACAAAACGGCATTTTCTTAAAAAATACGTCGCTGCTCTTTACGCCATTGAGTCGGGCAAATGACTGAAGGGGTCATTTTGAGGTTTTGACGTTTGTTTGTCCTACGGACCTATCCGTGGCACGCGGGGCCCGCCTACTTCGCCTTTCTAACTCTGTTTCATGTATTCTATGGGTGACACTGATTTGTATAGAATGAAAAAAAGAATTCGTCTCTAGATGCAGAGCAAGACGCATGGAGTTCAAAGCTCTGTGGGGGGGGGGATGTGTGATGTAAAGTCAGAACAAATCACATAATCCCATTATCTTTGTAAATGCAATGAAGATGTGTCGTTCTATTAATTTGGTAGGATTATTTTGAATATTTAAATATAATCGATGATAATGTGACATTGCATCTAGCAAAGGAGGTGTGACATGCTGGCAGATGTCATCCTATGGTAAAATGAAGGAGGTTACAGCACTGTCTGTCTGTTGGTCCGCTTTGGTTGGTATTCGTTTATAATGAGTATATAGCTCGGTCACTCAGGTACAGTGAGCATCAAAGTAGCTAAGCTAAGAATAATATCTTTATGTACAAAAAAAGGTTTCACATTATTGTAAGCACCTTTTGTTTTACAGGAAGCCTACATTAACTTGAATATGAGTGTCATATAATGTCGCGGGCACACACCTAGCAAAAGCGCGCGCTAACGCTTAAGGGGCTGATAAGAGCTGAATTACCTCCCTTTCTAACAAAGGGCATAATGCGCGTGCTGGAACGGAGCGGATTCGCGTTGTTTTACGTTTTGCGCTCATTTTTGCATTTTTCTCAAAATATGTACCCTTAATATTAATTATCAAATAGCTATATTATTATGCATAATGTATTGAATAATCTGTTACAGTTTTGGCATCATAGATTAATGGGAACTTAAGATAAACGGTTTAATATCAAAAAGCAGTGGTAACTTTGGACTTTTTTATGGCATACAAAATATATTAAATTGTGTCTCAGAGACGGCCATATTCTTGGATGCTGATTGATGCTAAAGATGCTTAATTATCACGTAATTTTTTTTCATAGCCATATTGTAATATGGCCGTGAAAAATATCCTTTTCGTTAAAAACCTGCTCAAGTGAAGCGTATTTAGCTCTTATCAGCCCCTTAATAGTCTCAGGTAAAATATATAATTCGCCGCTTCCACTGCCATTGCATCCTACAAAATGCCGAGAAATTCTTTAATTCAATATTTACATAATACCTCGGCATTTTACATAACGACGGATAATTCATTTCTGGCACTCGCCGGCCGCTTCCGCGGCACGCTCTCGTTACGCGGCTCTTGCTTTGTGGTCGTAAGATAACCTAACCTTTCCCATCTGGGATTGGTTAGGTTGGATTTACCTTAACTAACTAAACTAAAATAAACCAGTACGTTTACAATCTGCCGATGCCGTTTGACAATTTACCGAACGTACCTATACAATTTTGCCAGGCGTTTGTAAATGGCGACCTGCCTGCGACCTTCAGCGAATCATTTATCTAAGCCTGAGCCTGTGACCTATAGATAGTGAGGGTTACTTTGAATGTGTGGTTCTATATGGACTTAAATGCTTAGCCACTTTTGCTGCTCACTGTACTAATGCCTAAAACGCCTAAGTAGCACTATTTGTGGCACGTAATAGAAGAGTACACAGTTATTCCAGACGGCGGTGGCGCCTGCCAGCCAACGTAAGTTTACAGAAGATAAAATATAAACAGGTTGAGTACCTAAAGTATTCAGTCGAGAGAAAAACTTCTACATCTAAAAGAATTGAGGCAGAACTGAGCCTAAACTAACCTCATTATCTAAACAGAAATAAATTCGTAATGCCGCCATTTGCAGGAACCTTCTTCCAAATTATACCTACCACAAAAAAAAATATATTTAGTTGTTGCCCGCGACTACGTATGCATGGGATTAAGAAAAAAATAGCTTTTGTCTTTCTTTTATTCGGTTCAAAATATCTTCATACCAAATTTCACCAAAATCTGTTCAGCGGTTTAGCCATACAGATAGACAGACAGAGTTACTATAGTTAGAGTTACTTAGAGTTATTTCAATCTAAACTTTAGATTTAATAAGATGAAAAAATTAAAATCTCGATATGAAATGATATTCATTCTGGGGGACCATTTACACAAGGTCATCTGATCCCAAACAAGGCAAAGCCTGTACTATAGGTATCAGAGACTGATATACATTCATACATAGAAAATTAACACCCAGCCAGGCCTGTGACACTCCGCACTCTAGGTATGCAACGCGGCGTTAGAAGTCGACTGGGTGAGGCAGTCGATTTTACTTTTCTTTATGTCATCTTAAGCCCGTGTCTTAAGCTTATGGCGGCAAAATAGGTAAGTAAGTATTTGCATGTTCGATCGAACAATACCTACTTGCATCTCGCTCAGTATCTCATAAAGTGACAAAATCATCGCTTTAGCCCACCTGTCCGCGATCACCCGCGATTTAAAAACGTGTACTAAGCGGAGCACTGCAAGTATCGACTTTATGCTTTGACCGTAAGGTTGGATTTTGTCGGCACCCCGCTTGGGAGTGTCGGATCTGTAAACGTTAGTTTACTATTATTTAATCTGTGACCCAGATACCGAACAAACACACGACTTCATCACACACGCGGGATCGAACACGCGGCCCATGGCGTAGAAGGCAGGCTTATTTAATACCAACCGCGCCAAGTTTATAACGACTCATATTTATTACCTGAAATATTTTGTGAATTTTCAAAAGCCGTCGTACTAAATTTGCAGCATTAAATAAATTCCCATAAAAGCCTTTAAATAAATTAACATTAATAAATACCTTGCATATTTTTGTCGTACTTCCAACTGGAATTTCAGAGACTATTATTGGATTCCAGACGAATTCCAATACACGAGTTTCTCTTACGTGCTTGACTGGAACCTTTTGGTATTTGGCCGGAAACTTAAACGAACTGCCTTAACTGTCCCATTCGTGCGATTAGTTAGATTTGGTTCGATTCCCGGTCATTGTCAAACAAAAATTACTTTGTAAGAGTTCCCCAGTTTGGTTAAGACATTGCAAGATGAATCACCTGATTATTTGAAAAGTAAGATAATTTGTTTCGGAAGTAGGTAACGTAAAAGCCGCTATCACGCCTTCGTCAATTCAGAAAATAATTCAACATACATTGCTCGTTAAAGTAAGAATATTGCAATTAACATAATCAATCCTCCCAGCAATGTATGCCGAATTTGTCTTTGAATTTAGGCTTAAGACGTTGGACCCGGCTACTGTCTACGGAAGTATTCGTTGAGGCCTTGGACGGCTCAAAAACTCTGACACCAGGGTTTGTGAGCTCAAGCACCGATCTGACATGGTGATGATTTGTCCAAATCAATTGTAGGTTCAGTCAATAGCACGTTAAACTTGACACATTGTAGTAAGGGTGACGAAGGACAAATTTCTATATGATTTGCTCATGTCTGCCTCTTTGACTGATGATAAGGAGCATCCTCTAAAAGAAACAAAAAATATTGGCGGATATCCACACCCCTGCGTTTGGACTTGGAACTTTTGGACTTTGCACCATTTTTAGGGTTCCGTACCTCAAAAGAAAAAAACGGAACCCTTATAGGATCACTTTGTTGTCCGTCTGTCTGACTGTATGTCTGTCAAGACCTTTTATCTCACAAACGGGTAAAGGTATAAAGCTGGAATTAATACCATATATTAGGGTCCATGAACCACACAAGATCTGAAAATTTCAATTTTTTTACAACGACGCAATTAAAAGATATGGCAGTTTATGACCTCATCACCATACATTTATGCAAAAATGCAAAACCTACAGGGTACTTCCCGTTGACCTAAAATTATGAAATTTGGCAAGAAGCTAGGTCTCACAGTACAAATAAAGGGAAAAGTCTGAAATCATTAAGTATTACAACTTTCCTCACAACTAATGGTAACCAAATGTGGTGAGCTCCCGTTTGAAGAACATTCATATAAGAGAGGGGTCAAGTTGGATGGTCGCGAAGGCGATTTTTGTTTTAGTTCTATTTTAAAAACGGGAACACTTACAAACTTGAAAATTGGTATGTTTCTAGTGCATAATCTATTAAATAACATCAAATAATAAAATTTGGTCAATCGCGTGTCGGACTCAAAAAAATCAACACATTAACTTACTGAAATTTCAACTAATACATTTATGATTATGTGTTGGTAGGGAACCCTTGGTGCGCGAGTCCGACTCGCACTTGTCCGGTTTTTTTTTATATCAATACCAGTACGAGTTAAAGACATGTTACGAATGTTTTTTTTTACTCTTGACCTCGACCTAGACTAGAACGATGGGACGAGCTTGCCCGACTTGAATAGATTCGGGTTATATGAACTTGGGAACAGACGCAGGCAGAAATTTTAACCCTTTAACCATGCGCATTATAAAAGATCTTTCAAAGTGCTTTGTGCAAATGTGTGGAATATCAACCGAGTGTGGGTGATATCCTGCGGTGAGTCTGGACTCCCGATGGTAAAAGGGGGATGGTGGAATGGGAACTCTCTCCGAAAAACGATCTGTAAAAGACTGACAGACATGCAACCTTCCTACAGTGGGCCAGACTGTGAGCAACTCATCACCAACGAGCTCCTTGGCTTTACGATCTATCGAGTCAAGTGCGGCTAAGTTGATATTTGGCTGAGCCATCCCAAAGATGACAGCAATTCTCCATTCAAGATCGGACTTGTGCTTTATATATAAATAGAAGCTGTCCAGGAGTTAATTAACGCTTTACATTGTTGAGGATACCCAGCTTTTTTGCCGCCTGTTTGGCCTTTTGACTCAACGTTGGCGCCGAAATTCACAATTTAAACAGTCAAATGAAGATTATGAATTAGAATGTCAACAGAAGATTATTATGGTTCATAAATAATATACAGACCTTTGATTGGACGGGTCGAACAGAAGGTAGACAGACAAAGGCCCTTGACTGTTTGGGGATGGAACCAAAAAAAAAACCGGCCAAGTGCGAGTCGGACTCGCGCACTGAGGGTTCCGTACCACCACATAAACATAATTGTATTAGTTGAAATTTCAGTAAGTTAATGTGCTAAATTTTTTGAGTCCGACACGCGCTTGACCAAATTTTATTATTTGTTGTTATTTTATAGCCTATGCCCTATAAACATACCAATTTTCAAGTTTGTAAGTGTTCCCGTTTTTAAATAGAACTAAAACAAAAATCGCCTCAGCAACCATCCAACTTGACCCCTCTCTTATATGAATGTTCTTGAAATGGGAGCTCACCACAATTGGTTACCATTAGTTGTGAGAAAAGTTGTAATATTTAATGATTTCAGACTTTTCCCATTATTTGTACTGTGAGACCTAGCTTCTTGCTAAATTTCATAATTTTAGGTCAACGGGAAGTACCCTGTAGGTTTTTCATTTTTGAATAAATGTATGGAGATGAGGACATAAAATGCCATATCTTTTGATTGCGTCGTTGTAAAAAAATTAAATTTTCAGATCTTGTGTGGTTCATGGATCCTAATATATGGTATTGATTTCAACCTGATACCTTTACCCGTTCGTGAGATAAAGGGTCTTGACAGACAGACAGACAGACAGACAGACAGACAGACAGACAGACAGACAGACGGACAACAAAGTGATCCTATAAGGGTTCCGTTTTTTTCTTTTGAGGTACGGAACCCTAAAAAGGGCAAAAAAAGGTTTCTTGAATAGAGTGTGGAAAGGACTTACTTGTAAGACTACTTACGTAAATTTACTGTCTGTTAATTTGGCACAGCGTTATTCGTATTTGGAAGTTTGCATGAAAAGGGTCAAACGGCGTCGTGTCGTTCCTATGTCGGTTATCAGTTCCAAGGTCGCGAGGCCCGAATCAAAAGATTGCGAGGAACTTTGTTGCTATGAACATAAGGGTCAAAGCTGAGTACAGATTTTTTATTTATTTACTTATTCATTTTAAATTCCTGAATCCTTCTATGCTTCGTACACTTTTTTACCGTGAGAATGAAAATTTTTAGTTGTATGTCCACCCTGAATATAGGCGTAATTAGGAGAAAGAACTTTTGAAATAAGAGGTTTCGAAGATTAAAATCGGATTCTGAATTCAGATATTCAAATCTTTTTATGACTTTAGCTAAACTATATGACTAAAACAAACTTTAACTCAAATAAGTTTGGTTGTAAAAATGAAGATTAGTTTGGCTTTTCAAACATTCTTCCTTGAAACTTGTTACGTAACCGCCAGGTAACAACAAGATCATACCCTTCGGAAGACCTTAGCCCTGGCTTCTATATAGTAGACAATTTGAACTTTTGATCCCTAAATTGGGTACCACTATTATACCACTTAGTATTTAACATTTTGCGGGCCTCGGTGAAAAATATAACATGTCCCCAAATTTTTTATATGATACGGACAATAGGAATAGAGCTCCCACATCGTCTTAGTTTATGTGGGAACTATGTTCCTTATTTCCATTCCGGACAACAAGGTTGCATAAACGTCTTCCATTTACGGGTTAAGGTGAAAAACGGGACCCTAATAATAATGCCTCCGATGTCTGTCTGTCTGATCTCATGAACCGTAATAAGCAGACAGATGTATTTTTGTTGCTGCTATGATTACAAATAATAAAAATAAAAGAGGCTTTCTTACTAAAAACGTGTTTTAGGCGTTTTTTTTTTGCAGAATTTTTATTTTAACTCTATCGTAAAAACGGGAACACATACAAGCGAGAAAATTGGTGTTTTTGTAGTGCATAAGCTATAGAATAACAAGAAATAATAAAAACTGCTCAAGTGCATGTAGGACTTCTGCGTGACCATACTGCAGAACCCTCGGTGCGCGAGTCCTACTCACACTTGGCCGGTTTTTTTACTTTTTTTCAACCAGACAGCCCTGAAGATGCTAATTCAATAACGAACTAGTGACAAAGCGAGATCTATCTCTTGTTCGGTGAAACTGTAAATTTATCGTATTTACAGGTCATTATCATCCCTAGAGCTGGTCCTAATGAGCATCTGGCAGTTGATAAATACCACGTACGTCCTACACAGAACACAGTAGTTGTACTGCGAATATCAGCTCTACGGCATTGTAATAGAGGTGGTATCAGGATTAAAGTATTCCTATAGTATCTAAGTAAAGTAGTAAGTGTCCCTTGGGTTCCATTACGTACGCTCCTCTTCTAACTAAAGTTAAAAGTAGCGAGAATGAGTGAAAATTTGTGAGGCTAAGAATAGTCCCAACTCATACATATCCGTGGGTGTCGTAAGAGGCGACTAAGTGGAGGATGGGCAGCAGCATCCTTCTGTGTATCACACCAACCGCGGTCCATGGTGCCAGCCGTAACGCTGACAAGCGAGGTGACTATGGTACTTCCCCTCCACACTTTTCCAGCAAAAGCTGGAATTCTGGAGGGAGCTCCCTGTCCTGTAGTGGACTTTTTCATGGGATGTTCTGATGAACAAAAAGGGCATATCAATCCTGAAGGACGTGGATCTGCCCCTGAAACTGAACATTTTTCCCTTAGGAACAAAGGTCGAAATACGAATAAAAATTTTGACCTTTTTGACCAGGGTTGAACTTTGAACTTGACACATTAGACTTTGCACCAGTTTTAGGGTTCCGATACCAAAATGGTAAAAAAAAGAACCCTTATGGTGTCGCTTTGTCTGTCTGTCCGTCTGTCTGTCACACCTGTATATCTCGGCAACCACTCATGCTATCGACTTGAAATTTGGAATAGTTTTAGAATATGGTTGTCCGACTTAGTTGCACGTGAAAGAATGAAGAAAAAAAATCATGTAAAGGGGGCCCAAAAAAACTGTTACACCTTTTTTTATGTCAAAAGTGGCTAAACGAGCAGGTGGGCCACCTGATGGTAAGTGGTAACCACCGCCCATGACACCCACTTAACTGTCTTATTAGTGAAATAATTTGACACTAATAAGACAGCAAATCGCGTTACCCACCCTGAGAACTAGGATGGTATGTCTCCTGTGCCAGTAATTTCCCTGACTCTTCCGACACAGCAGTGCAAACAATGCTGCTACACGGCAGAAAATAGCAAGACAAAAAAGCCCTACCACCTAAGAAACCTTGTACAAATAACGCAAAAATCCCTCCGGAAATATAGCTATAACATAAACGATGACATAATCGTAAACTGAAAACGAGAACATCAAAATTAATATTGATAAAAACATCATCTGTTACAGAAGCAAAATTTTAATTGGCTATTTCGTAATATGGCGGCCTTTAGACGCTCAGTCTGACTGATGGATGACTGACTGACTGTGGTTTGAGTGACGCTTGACTGAGCGTCTAAGTACGTTGACTGGCGTATGACTGAGTCACTGTCAGAATCAGAATCAGTCAAGCGTCACTCAAACCACAGTCAGTCAGTCATCCATCAGTCAGACTGAGCGTCTAAAGACGGACTATAGTGTGAGCACCCACACTTTGTTTAATTGCGTTGTTAATTTTGTACCATTGGCTTATACAGGGTGTAACAAAAAGGGTCCATGAAACTGAACAACTTTCCCTTAGAAACATTTTTTATTTTATTTTAAAAGTGAGCAAACGGTGGGCAACCTGATGGTAAGTGGTCTCCACCGCCCATAGCGCCCACTGTCTTATTAGTGACATACTTTGACACTAAAGACAGCAAAGCGCGTTGCCCACCCTGAGAACTAAGATGTTATGTCTCATGTGCCAGTAATTTCACTGGATCTCTTACCCTTCAAACCGAAACACAGCAGTGCACACAGAAGTGCATATACTGCTGCTTTGCGGCAGAAATAGGCAAGGGGGTGGTACTTCCCCAGACGGACTTTGCACAAAACCCTACCACCTACACCACAACTAACATAGGACGAAATACGAAAAAAAAATTTAACCTCCCATAGAAATTGAATCAGCTGCTATTACACATTTTGCATGGGAGGTAAAAAAAAAATTGTTTTCCTATTTCGACCTAGTTGTTCAGTTTCATGGGCAGAATCACATCTTTTAGGGTTAATATACTCTTTCTGTTACACTTTGTATAGGGTCCTACTTAATGAGCCGCCAAAGCTGATGCAGTTTCTATGGGAGGACAAAAATACAATTTCGTATTTCGACCTATGTTCCTTTGGGAATGTTGTTGTCTAAGCAACATGCTTAAATTTTGTTAATTATTTCATTAGGACCCTGTATAACAATTATAATTACAATGTGTGCCGCCATCTGCTGATTTTTGTATGTATTAACAACTTGAGCATTTTTCTTGCTTCGTAAGGTGCGTTGGTGATTAAGTAGCTGCCCCGCCGTAATAAATATTATGGCACTCCTTACTTACTAAGTTTTAAACTGAAAGTAAAAAGTGCGCCGGATAAATAAAAAATAGTGCTAACTTTTTTCTATTGGCATATATTTAACGCGGCGACAAATTAATCTGAATTAGGGTTTCAAAAAATATTAAAGCAGGTAGCAAAAATTATAGGTTGGCAGCTACAGTGAAGTATCATTTTAAGCAGATAATGGTAGCTTTATAATCAGTTGTAAGCTTTGTTTTAATTTAAACTGGCATCGATTTTTTGTTTTGGCAACTAAATTTATTGTTAAGCAAACACTTAACAGCGGATAAAAACTAGAAAATAGGCTTTCTTAAATAATAAAATGAGGTTGTATATAAAGTTAACTAAGGTGTGAAGAAAATATGAACATGGTCATAAAAAACATACTTTGTGCGACATTTTAAGAGCTCTAAATAAAGCAAATAGTGACATGCATAAAAAGTTGTTGGACTTAGAATTTTTATTATATGGCTTAAAATTTTCCTACAATGGCGAAAGAGTAAAAGGTATAAAGGTACAATAATTGTCTTGATTTATTCAACCCGCAATATTTATTTATTTATGCCGAGCTGAGTGTTCCTCTTTGTTCATTGTTTATAATTAAAGCTCCATTAAAATCCTCTTGACTATAGGTTAGTTCGACGGGGACCCACTGAGCGGGCTCGCAAACAGAAATAGGAGCCCCTCACAGCACAAAAAGATATAAAATCTTTAAATATATTCGACCCGCACTCTGTTTCTATGCAATGATTAACCTTGTCGCCGTTTTCATTAAATTATGATTCTACAAACAAAAATACTGAAATCCATTTTAATTTTTTACCTGCCTACAAATCGCAGCCCGAAAGTGTATTTTTATATGGGAGCCTATTGTTGCCAATAATTCAATCTTTGTTATCCCACTGTTAAAATTAGTCGCCAAGTCATTATTTATAGTACCTCGCTTACCCTGTTTAAAATATTTGCTACCTTAAAGAATCAGCCATTATTAAGTTTTTATAAATCCTTGCATTTGAAGCTCATCTATTATAATTGTTGCTAAAATATTTAATCGCTGTCAGATTAATTTATTAGATGGAAACTGTTCGTTGCCGTTTCATTTGTTAGTTGCCTCAAAAATAATAAGCCTTTTCTATTACGTGCTTCGCTCTACTAAGCTATTTTCCGAAAAATTGGAAATACTTAACAAAACACCGCATCAAATTTATTCCAGTTCAGCGCAATTTTTAAGGACACATTTTTATGTATGTATTCAGAGGATTTAAGGAAATTGATCACACTGAAAACTTGCGGAGGCAGCCCTACCTAGACCCGACATTCTTAACAAGTCTAACAACCGAACGATATCAAAAGGACCTTTCCTAATTGGGTCAAATTCAGCTGTTTCCGATTTTAGTGCTAAGTAAATTAAAAAGGCCTTAGAATAGGGTGTTTTCCACCACCTTTTGAAAATTAAACTGGATTGCGCTACTGATCACTGTAAGAAAAATGGAAAATTAAAACGAAAAAATAACGTGGATGTCAGTTTCATTACTGCTATCAAAATAATTTTTTTTTTCGCTATCCTATACTGTCCCACTGCTGGGCAAAGGCCTCCCCTTCGGCCCTCCAACTGTAGCTAACTAATAGCGAATTCTGGCCAGTCGCGACGACGGTGCGAGTCTAAATCGTCACGCCAGCTTTTTCGTGGTCTACCCCTGCGACGTTGGCCATTCTGCGGTATCCATTGGGTGACGACTCTCGCCCACCGTCGCGGATGCATTCGGCTTATCCAGCCCAGTTCCACTTAAATCATTTATTTAAATAAGTTTACAGAATAAACACGTCACTTTAAGGTAAGTCAGCAAAAACCCCACCCCAAATAGTTCCCGGTGCAAAGGTGCCTATTACGAGTATGCTTGCCGCACTACCGCGCTGTATGGCGATGAACAGCTTCGGGCACCAAAAATGATCCAGCGCCTGGGTCATCCCCAGACTCCCTCAGACTGTAAAATGTCTGTTATATATTTTCCACTTAAAGATATGATTCATTTTACCAAGCCTAAAAAAAAATTCTCAACAGTGATGATTAGCGTCACCCATTGACAATTAGAAAAACATAGTTGACAAATGTCATAGAAAACCATTGACGTAAGATAAACGCTGCGCTGGCGTAGTTTCCAAAATCTTTATAGAAAACACCCTATTAGACCTGTGCCCACGGGTAACTTTTGTCACCTCAACAAAAAGGATTTGTCTTGTCCTGACACCGCCGTACCTCCGTCTTAATCTATCTCGTCAGCGAAAATTGTTACAACAAATTGTTACAATATATACTCCCTGAGGAAGTTTTTCAGTTTCATATGCTGAGCGACATATTATGTCCAAAATAATGGCAGACGATCCTTTTTTTGAAAAACCAATACCATTAACATAATTTTCATACATTATTCAATTAACAATAAAGTACAATATAAGTAGAACCCTTACAGGCAGACAAATTTAAAGATAGTGGTGAAGACGTGCACGGCCACAAGGAAATGTAAACCAAACCAGTATAAGCTGAACTAGCGCTACGCTACAAACATCCGTAACCCAGAGACCTGATCAAAGTCAAAGTATTTCCATATAACCTTCGGTCGCGGTACATTATCAGGCTTCATCATCATCATCATATCAGCCGAAAGACGTCCACTGCTGGATGTAGGCCTCCCCTAAAGATCTCCATGATGACCGGTTCTGCGCTGCTCGCATCCAGCGGCTTCCCGCGACCTTGACCAGATTGTCGGTCCACCTTGTGGGGGACCTGCCAACGTTTGGTCTTCCGGTACGTGGTCGCCACTCTAAAACCCTTACGAACCATCGGCCATCGGTTCTTCTTGCGATGTGCCCTGCCCACTGCCACTTTAGTTTAGCGATTCTCAGTCTAATTATCTCTATGTCGAATTATCAGGCTTATCCAGGCCTAATTTGAGCTGTCATTTCGTATCTTTGTTAATGTCTGTCAGTGGGAAGATTCAATCGCATGTATTCTTATCTTATCTTAAATGGAAATAAATCAAATAAAATACATAAAAGCTAAGCTTGGTAGCAGAAAAAATTGAGTGCCAAAATGTCAAGACGCCCGGGAGCTAAATAAAGGTGAAGGTCGCATTGGAAGAGTTTGGAACCTAGATTCGCTCAGTAATTTTATCTGAAGCGCCTTTCGAACTCAGCCGCCCAAAGAGATAAAATGTATTTTACAAGTTAAATATTCGGGTGAAGTGAAGGGGTATTTGCGCCAACGATGAATTCACCAGTAAAAATTTGTGTAATAGAAAACATTCGTTAGTTTTACTAAAGGAGACGTTTTAGATTACTATGGGACCCCGGCCATGTCTTTGTACCAGCCGGCTTAGCACGCTGCAGTTGTCAGTTTATCTAGGCCCATAGATTAAAGACGTTAAGCATGGTCACGTTTTTAGCGTTCCGTACCTCAAAATAAAAAACGGAACCCTTATAGAATCACTTTGTCTGTCTGTCTGTCTGACTGTCAAGACCCTTTTTCTCACGAACGAGAAGAGGTATCAGGTTGAAATTGTTAACGAATATTAAAGTCCATACACCGCACAAGATCTGAAAATTTAAATTTTTTACAACGACGCAATCAAAAGATATGGCTTTTTATGTCCTCATCTCCATACATTTATGCAAAAAAGCAAAACCTACAGGGTACTTCCCGTTGACCTAAAATTATGAAATTTGGCAAGAAGCTACTCAGTACAAATAAAGGGAAAAGTCTAAAATCATTAAATATTTCAATTTTTCTCACAACTAATAGTAACCAATTAAGGTGAGCTCCCGTTTCAAGAACTTTTCTATAAAAGAGGGGTCAAGTTGGATGGTCGTGGAGTTTTTAAAATCAAAGAGCAAAAGCTTTTAGTATATCGTACGGAACCCTAAGGGCGCGAGTCCGACTCGCACTTGGCCGGCTTTTTTGACATCCGAGCAGTGCGACACATTTTAAAAGACAAGGACGGCTACATGTATTAGTGTATAAAGCTATCTCTGTCTAAAATATCAAAAACGTAATTTGTGGATTTGCTAAACATTTTCCTTCATAGAGGTGATAGATAGATTAGATGACATAAGTTCTCAAATAAAGTTACATTTCTTCGAGATATATTTTCTCTCGGGCAGCGTGCAGAGCTGCCAGTTGTAAGTTGATTTTAAGTAGGTACATGACAAGAATGTTATGATTTTTGTTTTATTCGGCATAGTTTATTTAGTCTTGAAAAATCCTGATATTTTTTTCTATAATCGGCCATACCTCGGCCATAATCGGCCTACATAAAATATTGAGGGCAATGTTATTTTATGTGACCTGTGTTTCAAATGGCCGAAAATACATTTTCAAGATGTTTTCATTATTATTTTGCTTAGTTGGACCACTGAGACATGAATGTTGCCATGCCACATCACACAAGTGGGTATATTTAAGTGATGTGAAAACTATTTTTCTCGTTAAAACTGTAGGATATTAAACTGCAGGATAGTAAAATAAAATTACTATGTCCCAAATATGTCTCCTATGTGACCTTTATTCAATCTCTAATATGTCCTGAATGTGTCTTAATGGCATCGTTGATCTTTTCTAATATGCCGCATATGTGCCTTTAATGGCATTCCTAGTATGCCGTGTATGTGCCTTATGGCGTTCTTAATTATGTCCCTAATGTCACCCTAATGACATCCCTAAAAAGCCAAAAGTTGTCTAATTGCATCCCGAATATGTCCCAAATATATCTCTTATGTGACCTTTATTGCATCTCTAATATGTCCTGAATGTGTCTTAATGGCATCGTTGATCTTTTCTAATATGCCGCATATGTGCCTTTAATGGCATCCCTAGTATGCCGTGTATGTGCCTCTAATGGCGTTCTTAATTATGTCCCCAATGTCACCCTAATGACATCCCTAAAAGGCCAAAAGTTGTCTAATTGCATCCCGAATATGTCCCAAATATGTCTCTTATGTGACCTTTATTGCATCTCCAATATGTCCTGAATTTGTCTTAATGGTATCCCTGATATGTCCTTTATGTGTCTTGATGGCATCCCTTATACATATAACCAAAAGGTGTCAAATTGCATTAAATTATAAGTTATTGGTAAGTATTTTTTTGTCTTTTTAGGGTTCCGTAGCCAAATGGCAAAAAACGGAACCGTTATAGATTCGTCATGTCTGTCTGTTTGTCTGTCTGTCCGTATGTCACAGCCACTTTACCGAAACTATAAGAGCTACACTGTTGAAACTTAGTGAGTAGATGTATTCTGTAAACCGCATTAAGATTTTTACACAAAAATAGAAAAAAATAATAAATTTTAGGGTTCCCCATACTTAGAACTGAAACTCAAAAAAATTTTTTTCGTCAAAACCATATGTGTGGGGTATCATGGATAGGTCTTCAAAAATGAAATTGAGGTTATTACTATAATTTTTTTCTAAACTGAATGGTTTGCGCGAGAGACACTTCCAAAGTGGTAAAATGTTTCCCCCCCCTGTAACTTTTAAAATAAGAGAAAAATAAAAGTAAAAAAAATATATGATGTACAATACTATGTAAACTTCCAACGAAAATTGGTTTGAACGAGATCTAGTAAGTAGTTTTTTTTTAATACGTCATATATCGTAAACCGCATTTTACCTTTCATTCAATCAACTCAAATATAAATTTTAGATACTAAATATAAATTAGCAATAAAAATACCATATTTTTTACTTATATACGTACAGGTTTTTACGGAACCCTCAGTGCGCGAGTCCGACTTGCACTTGGCCGGTTTTTTTCTTAGCTGGTGTCTACATAGATGAAACGTCTCCTTTCATATTCTACTTGGATGAATCAACCATTGTCAACCAACTCTAAAGAGCATTGGTTTAAGACACAATTTAAAAAAATCGCTTTTAGTGTCCTGGGAACTAATAATTTTGTCCTAGGTATACCATCACAGATGAAAACATTATATTTTCTGTGGTTTCAGTCCATGAACAGTGCATGGACACTATTTTATTGCGTACAGCCTCAAAATGAATGAATGAACACTTTTTTACACACTAATAAAGTAACTGAATTAAATTATTGTTGTTATTAAATGTGTGAAGCGATACAAGCGTTGCTTAGTGCAGAGATCGATGTAAAATTAATTAATTATGGTAGTTCCTTTTAAAATAACTATTCAACCATAGGTGTTTATGTTAAGTGATGTTAATATTAAGTAGATTTAAGTGATTGTTATGAAATACCCACCCAATTATTTCATCTGTGCACACCTACTGTAACATCTTGGTATGTTTATTAAATGATTTTTTTTTTAATTTTTTTTTTATAACTTTTACAAGCGAGTTATAAAATGTGGGCAAAATGGCGTCAATCAAATAAGCACGACTACAATTTGTCAGTTTGGCATCCACTCCACGTTCCTAAATGCGTTTATAGCGTGCTTTAAAGCACTGTAAGCGCGCTTAAATCGGTCCAAATTGACTGAAAGTGTGCTCTAGGACACTTGATTGTTCAATGCCTTACTTCATTGATGACGTCATCGTCTCTGCTATCAAAGCTTCAAATAGGTGGAGCAGTGAAAACGCTAATGTCAAAATTGATTTGACCCGGCCGACGCTTCGCAGGTTTTTTTTATGAGTCATCATCGTATGAATAATTGAAATGAGAGTTGATTTGTCCTACATTTTGAAGGGATTAGTGAATCTTCCTAAACCTAAATCCTAGATATAGAAGATCGGGCCTCCTAACACATGCGTTGAGCTTAATAGGAGACACCTGCCCCAAGCATTTTAACACTTATTATTTAAAGTGAATATTTTTTTTTATTATACTAATATTAGTACCGACTTTGATACACAAGATAAAAATTAAACTGACTTATTGACAGATGAACTTGTGAGCGCGCTATAATCCGTTCCGAATTGACTTGAGCCACTAAAGCAGTGATAGCTCTGTAACCATGCACCTTGGCCATGCACAATCAATTTGGACCGTCTTTCAGCACCGTATACGCTTTTTGCAGTGTTTGCTGAAATTAGAACACAGCGCAGTGAACCCTATTCTAACATTAGTAGTAGTCCAAATCTGTGACTCTAATCAGTAATGTTGGGTAATCTTCTGCACTTTGTCGATGACAGAATCATTGTTAGCAAAAACAATAAAAAAATCAAAACTAGAATCCTACTCTTACTAAAAATCTTGCTCCTAAAAGTATGAAACAAGACAATACAGGGAGTACTTGGCGGAAACCGAAAACTGAACAGGCATGCTTAGAAAACAAAACTGAACAACTTTTTCAAAGAAACATTTTTCGGAAGTGAAAAAAAATTTTGACCTTTCCATACTAACTGTTCGATCAGAGTGAGCAATTTGTATGGAGATGTGAAAAATAATTTTCATTTCCCAAATATGTTTCTTTGGTAAAGTTGTTCAGTTTTTTTATCTGAACATGCCCTTCCAGTTTTCGGTACACCGTCCCTTACACCCGGTATTGTCATCTAAAATTGTTATGTACAAACTATGGTAGTTAATAAATATTTTTACATCTCTCATATTCGGTAAGTAGGTCCTTATTACCCCCAAATGGGGCTTGTAGGTGACCAATTAGAGCTCTAGGGTAATAATGTAGCTAGAAAAGCCCTAGGGCGGTAAGTAATTGTAACGCCTCCGCCCGGCAGCACCTCCACCTCCACGCGCGGCTCCGCCTTGATGGCCGCCTCCAGCAGCGGGGCGGCGGGCGTTTTAATTACTTACCGCCCTAGGGCTTTTCTAGGTACATTATTACCCTGTAGCGCTAATTGGTCACCTACAATTTGGTGGTAATAAGGACCTACTTACCTCACAATCGAGATGTAAAGCAGAGTAGTTAGCTCGGGTGTAAGCATCAATTGCACCCTCGAACTAAATATCTCGGGCTGCAATTGATGCCTTACAGCCCTTGGCTACTAATCTACTATTAGTAATGTTCAGATAAAAGCCGTGGTCTACAATGAACATAAATAAATACGGACATACATAACATACTTACCGGTCAAAATCATAACTCTCCTTTTTGCCGTAGTCGGGTAAAAAGAAGAGGAAATAAAGAACTCAGTTTTATTTCAACAGCCTAAAGCTAATCTAAAACTATAGGTTACTACCTATAGTTAAACGGTAATGAAATCCCAAGGCACTAAAAATACGTCAATATTTGTTAGTGGCTGGGGACTTGGCTGAAACTCTGCTGATTCGTAGAGTTGTTAAAGTACCTATCCCAGCAAAAAATACTGCCTTTGCTATTAGTTCGGGGTTCTGCAGTCTGGTCCTCATATTATAAGATACACATAAATGTAACCAAAATGTGGTGAAAGTAGATGCTTAATAACAGACTTTCTCAGCTCGGCTTAAACTCCGTAATCTGGAAGAAGTATGAGAAATCTTTATATGAAACCGATTTTGGGTTCTTAAATATGTCATGACATAAGACACATGAACCAAAGTTATTTAGTGAAAGAAATATGTTGTTAAGTTTGCTTCATAAATAAATAAAAGCTTAGAAAGACCATAATAAACTAATCGTTAGGGTGCTGGCTGCAATTTGGGTATATGATTTGCTCATGATTCATATTAATAGGGATGATAGATCAGCTCAATACGAATCGATTTGGTCCTTACAAGTTTTTCTGTGCGTCGCTGCGTTTTTGAGTCAAAGGAAAAAAAAAATAAGATACTAAATAATGTTTTTTTTCTGCCTTTGTGGCCCCTGTTTAAAATACTTCTGAAGATGTAGAAAGTTGAAGAGGCAGACACGCAGGGCTCTGCATTATCACGGGACGAAGTAGTGAATTTTTTCATTTTGATGCGCTGTAACTTTACGACGCAGGGCTATCATGGTGGCAGACCATTTTTCTGAGGTTTTATACATTGTATTTAATCAGATAATCATAGTCTGCCAGGTGTACGGTTCATTGTCAAATTTCAAAATAGTTAAAACTTAATTCCTAAAAAAAGCAGGGGTGTGGATGTCCACCAATATTTTTTGTGTCTTTTAGAGGATGCTCCTTATCATCAGTCAAAGAGGCAGACATGACCAAATCATATAGAAATTTGTCCTTCATCACCCTTACTATAAGGTTGCCACCAAAATTCCTGGCACAGTCCTTCTTTCATATCATTGTATACAAGAATGAAACCAGTGCAGGACGATAGCCCTAAAGGTCCTATTGATAAATATTCTGATGAATGCTCAACTTTGAAGGCTTTTAGAACAGCCAACGGATTTCTCATAATACTTCCATTCGAGCCCCATACAACAATATGTTACTTTACTAAGCCTCTACTTTCACCGAATTATTTTTTCTTTTATGTATCTTATGAGGTAGATGACTAGGTTGCGGGACCCCGAACTAATTGCTTTCTTCTTCATGTGTCCGTTTTTTAACAACTAGCTGTTGCTCGCGACTTCGTCCTCGAAGTTTTCCTAACTAACATTACTAACAAACCTATTTTGATACCCTTGACACCATGTGGGTACCATCGCAATCAGGAACCTCGTAAAAAATATTTTGTAGTATATTTTGAGTTCGTGTATTTTCAAACAGAATTAGGAAGCTTAAGTTATGTTTTCAGATACGCTCTTAAGAAGTTTGAAGACGAACTCAACTCAAGTTTAGAATTGAAGGAAATTCTATACAACATCAATAAAATTAAGAATTAGTTTATTCAGCTATAAATAAATCCTAAAGATCTTCCTATACAGTGTGAACAGGAGGTAACTTAATTCGGATTCAGATTATTTTATTCAATGTAGATTCTTTACACAATACTTATTGAATGTCATGTAGAATACAATGCAAATAGAGCGAGTCTAACCGTTTCGGATCGTGCTTTAACCTCCTGAGTTCCAGGAATACTTTTTTTGGAGATTTTCTTTGAAACTTCTGTAGTGTGGTATTCAGGTATAAATTAGTTTCGAAAAAATAGTGAAAAAAATATGGCACAGGAAAACCTAGCTTTTCACTATGTCCTTCACATAGTACAATGGGACACTATAGATATATTCTTTGTAAAGATGTTTTTGAGTTTAATTGAGACTTGATGGCAAATTAGGAACTTTAAATGATAGGCTTTTCATTACATACTAATAATTTTAATTACAGTTTTAAAAAAATATCAAAACTTAAACCTTCTCCTAAAAATAATCATAAAAACTTAATCTTCTTACAAAATTACAATAAAAAAGAACTTGTAGCAAAAACAGGAACGTTTAGAGATCAATCAGGTAACTCTTAAACTAAAAATCAACAGTCTTCATGAAAATGAGTAAAACAATTATGATTAGGCGTAAAGCACAAGAAAATATCGCATTTTTTACAGAAAACGGTAGTCTTTATATCACAGCCTGTTTTCCTGCATCGCGATTGTTTTGTACCATATTCTGGTAAATGAGATGCCCCTCTGGCACGATTTTCTTTGGAAGGCACGGGCTTTATTAAAATTTTACGCTTTTTGTGCTTAGGCTCAAGTTCTTCATAATTGGTTTCATCATCGTTACCGTCACTTGTCTCTTCTTCGTTGTCTTGAATAAGTTCGCAGCCCAAATTTTGTTTATATTCTCGCATCTGAACAATATTTTGCTGGTTGGGTCAAATTTCTAATTTCAGATTCCATTGTATTGTGCACCCAAGTGTCTTGTCCAGCAGCATTATTTTGACGATTTCTAATAGCGATTTGCCGAATGCATATTTGCTGCGGCCCTCCACAACGTCCACGACCACGCCCGGGTGTCGTCGTTCTTGCGCGTCCTCTTGATCGGGACTGTGGTGATGATGTTGCAAGTCCTAAATCTGAGCTATCAGATAGTACTGGAGAAGCAATTGGAGTAAGTAATTGATATACCTCCCTTGTCATCTGAGCTACTCGATTCACTATTGCGATGTTCGCTGGCTCTTGGGTTCAATTCTGGTGGAACATACTCCGGGTCTTCATCGGAATCTTCGCCAGAATAATCAAATTCGGAATAATTCAAAGCCTCTGTGATGTCCTTGTCTGTTATGGCTAAAACAAACACAAAATATTGGTAAAACGAAACTTTTATTAAATTCTGTTGTACTTTGCAGAGGACATAAAAAATATTTTTTAGGTTATAAGCTCATTTTTGAATATTTTATGAAAATAATAAATTACAACATTAATGTACAATACAAATATATCACTTGATACAAAAAAAGCAAAATAAATAAATAAATCTTCAGATGAATATGGATATACTCACCTTTGCGCGGACGCACGTTTGCACGTCTCCCTGCCGACGATATTTTTTGAAAAATGATATTATTTTGACACGTCTGTATTCTAGCATTACCTTATAAAGCCAATAGATGTCACCACTAAAATATTTTAGTGTTACCATTTGAAACAAAGATCATTTGATTTTTTATTTCTTACGTACTACATAAAGAACAAATGTACCCAGGAGGAAGCAGCGTAAAAGAAACGGCATGAAACCATTGCAACACGACCGACTTTGAGTCGGCTTTTTACAATGTGTTTGTTGTGTTCAGCTGGAATATCAGAGCACCATACCTCTTTGTTGTCCTGTGCCTGGTTATACTTCTGTAGGGAAATACGCGTATAGAGAGTTTTATTCCAGGAATGTTTGGTTGTAGTAAGTATTATAGCCTCGAGTGGACATCCGCCACCTGATACAGTGAAACTTATTTCGCGAAAATACAGTTAATTTTGAATTACTTCGAGGGCTGGTTGTTACTGTCTAAACTTGGTTTGAGAAACGTCTCAATAAGACAGGAAGATTCCGAAACTTCCACAGTCTGATAAGCCTGTTGTTTACTTTTGATTATACGACCTTTTGTTGATGATGAGCAAGTGTTTTTTTTAGGGTTCCGATACCAAAATGGTAAAAAAAAGGAACCCTTATGGTGCCGCTCTGTCTGTCTGTCTTTCCTTCTGTCTGTCACACCTCTATATCTCAGCAACCACTTATGCTATTGACCTGAAATTTGGAATAGTTTTAGAATATAGTTGCCCAACTTAATTGCACATGAAAAAAAAATTCAAAAGGTATGATTATTAATGTAAAGGGGGCCAAAATAGGGGGGGCCAAATTTCAAATTGTCGCTACTAGGTCAAGTGGGTATCATACGAAAGGGCTTTACTTGTACATTTTAAAATATATTTTTTTATTTATTTAAGTTTCTTAGTTTTAAAGTTATGATGAAAAATGTCGAAAAAAATACCATTCCCCCCCCCCTTATCTCCGAAGTTTGAGTAAGGAAAAATCTGAATTAATTACAGTTGACAGAGGTTTAAGTAAACTTTACAGCAAAAATAAAACTATCTTTCTAAGTTGCACAGTTTTTCAGAAATCTGCAAAAAGCCTTTAGAAACAAATTTAGTTTTGCTGTCCTGGAATGGACTTTATTGCTTCCAAAAATACTATAGGTATATCAGAACCCTCGGCGCGCGAGTCTGACCGGTTTTTTTTATTTTATTTCATTGACTACACATAAATAGGTACTACTTAGTTCGGTAAGAAGGTGAAAAAACATCAAAAACAATTTGTTGTTTTTTTATATATAAACGTATCTAAACGATACGGAGAAGAAGGTTGATGGTGGGCGTAAGCTGAGACGCAGGTAGCCTCCCGGTGCATAATGCCACGTTTGCAAAGTATCACACTAGGCTTTACCACAGAATAAAGTAATCGTATTTCATACAGAACGGACACTGTCCACCCCTCTTGTAAACTACCCCGCACCTCCCCCGCGAAATTCTCGTGGTCCAGATGCGGGTCCATTCAAGTGAGTTGGCGCATTGCGCGCCATCGACGCGCGCAATGCATTTTTATATTAGTTTTCAGTCGGCGTGCGAAACGAATTACTTATAGTACTATTTTACTATTTTTACTATTTTACTTGACTTTAGACTTTATTTAGTTGACGGTGAGTTCTAAAATTATTAAAAGAACCAAATTAAGCAAACTACAAACATGTGCTGCGCATGGGTCTTTTTCTTCAGAAAAATGGGTAAAGACATTTTTGTCAATGTCAAAGTACGCAATGTAAATCCAATTTTATAAGTCAACATCATATCAGCCGAAAGACGTGAAAAGACCAAATTCTGTTTAAAACAACATGACTTGAATGTTTAAAGTAAAACGTGTAATCTGAAGTATTTTGATTAATTGTCTATGCTAGTTGTACTAACTTACATAAAACAAATAGTTTTACAATTTATGTACAAATTGTGCACTTCGTTTGTGAGTCTGTTCGTGGTAAGAAAGAGTATAGGGGGTATAGTATAGTAAGGGTAAGGGTATCAGTTCACAGTTTTATACTGGTTTGTTTGCATTAAAAATCGGATGAAATTAAATGTAGAATATGGTTTTTGATCACGTGCACTATCTATAAAGGTGTACTACACTGCGCAAAGAACCACGTATATATATATACGTTTTAGTGTACCTGTTCAGCCAAGGGTCAACCCTACGCTTCTGTCAAATTCAAATTTTGACAGGTCGTGGTTTCGCGCTGGTTGTATGGAGGCGAAGCAAGGAGGTTTTTATTCTGAGTATCCGGGGTATGGTTTTACCCACAGAAAAATAAGGGTACTTAGAAGGAGGATTAAAGAAATAATTCGTCACTATAGGTAGCGAAGGCGTCGTTCTATGGATTTGACGGGTTATTTTGAATATTTCCTAACGATCATTAATAATTTGACATAAAAAATTGGGACATGTTGGCAGATGTCATCCCATAGTAAAATAAATTAGCAAGGTATCTATTCCGAGCGAAGCAAGGAGGTCCGAAATCTTTGGTTTTACCATAATAGCCCAATATCAACTTCGCATGGCGCAAGGTAGAACACATCTTCCTTTTGGCTTTATTACGAAGAATAATGGAGGATAGGAACACCGGTCTGTGCTCCATTGCTCCATCTGCGTCTCATCTGCGTCCCAGCATACGCCCACGCTGAATATATTGCAGACCCTGGCAACAGTCTGAGCCAACGATAGCATAGAACTAAAGATATTTTACCATCAGACTTTAATTATTTAACATAAATTGTGATTTTAGTAGCCCATTTATTCGACTAGGTTGTATAATTATCCCAACTTGCTTTTACATGTTAAAATCTTGAATTTAAACAGTCAAAATAATTTTCAACTTAAACAACTCTAAATATTATCTAATATTTTATGAATGCATAACAATAGTAGTTTATGCAACGGTACATAATGAGGAGTATAAAACTCGAGTCTCGGTTTATGGGACCCAGGCGAGCGCAGCGAGCCAAGTTCCATAATAGATGACACGATTGTTTTATACCTAATTATGTGGAGTTGCATACACAACTTTATCACTTATCACTCTAATATCGTGAATCTTATAATGTGCTTTAAAACAAACCTTTTCTTAATTTTTTTCTTATTTTCCAGTGATAATTGCTAAGCGAAATTCCTAGCTGCTTTAATAACACCCGAAGGCGAGTTTTAAACGTTTTAATGACTTATTTCACAAAGTCGATAGCTTGAGTATTTTTAGAGATAAACCGGTGTCACAGACATACAAAGAGACGAATTCGTTACGTAAGGGTTCTGATTTAACCATTTTGGTATGGATTCCTAAAAATTTACGACGTATAATTTATCAAAATAGGTTCAAACGTTTATTAGTTACTCGTACAGGGAACATAGAAATACATACTTGCATACAGGTCAAAAACATAACTCTTCTTTTGTGATTTGTTGTTTAAAACCATGTTTTTACAATATATGAACTGGGCTTTTAATATAAAGTGAATGAATGTACTTTCTACTTAACGAAAAGGTTTTTTTTTTGTATAAAAGCAGTGATCAATCCTATAAAGCTTTAATCCTTTAAATGCTCCGAGCGTGCCACATGTGTTTCGACGTTTCCACGCGCTTCGCAGCATTTGAATCATAGAGGGACGTGGCTACAGTTGCTACGTTGATATTCAGGCATGTTTCAGCAATAAATTGTTTTTAGGAAATGTATTCTAAACTGCGAGTATACAGGGTGTTAATTTGATTGCGTGCCATAGATCAGGGGCGGGATCAGTATCAGTAACTGAACAACTTTTCCCAAGGGACATAGGTCAAAATACGAAAAACCAAATTTGACATTCCATACAAAATGCGCTATCAGCTGATGCAGTTTCTATTGGAGGTCAAAAATTGATTCTCGTATTTCGACCTATGTTCCTTAGAAAAAGTTGTTCAGTTAGGTACTGATACTGATCCCGCCCCTGAGCACAATCAAATTAACACCCTGTATTGCTTTATCAAGTGCCAGTTCAATAGACCAAAATTTCATTTTATAGTGTTTTTCCTTATATATATTCTTCAAATGTTGAACAGGTCAGATTCCGAACGGGCAATTATAAGCGCAGCGCCAACAATTTTCCTTAACACCTGCAGACTAACGTCTTTTTTATGTAAGCAACGAATTTTCTATTTTAATAATACTTCTTTACTAATACAACAGAATATTCAAAAGCTAGCTTCACTTTACAAACAATTATTAATATGAGCCAGCAATTAGAATAAATAACTCAGCGACTAATGTTGTAATTCTATATTTTCAAGCTTCAACATAAAATCAAATTCCAGCAAGCATAATAGGCATCGAACATAATTATTCTACAACTGAGTTAATAAATCATTTTTTTTTATGAAAATTAGGAACACTTAAATTGAATGTACACAAAATTAATTAAATGTATAGAAAAAATATCAAAGGTCCGTTAGCTAAGACAAACCTGACCAAAGCGATCCCAAAAGCGATCAGATAGGTTGGGTTAGGTTCTCTTGCGACCACAACGAATTCTCTTGATGTGCATAAATTTATGCACAACTAATGATCAAGTCATCAATTACTTTATGATCTATGTATACTTACTTTTTTTATTGATAATAATAGTTTATTTACCCAATGTAAGAAAAAAAAAAACCGGCCAAGTGCCATTCGGACTCGCGCACTGAGGGTTCCGTACCACCACATAAACATAATTGTATTAGTTGAAATTTTAGTAAGTTAATGTGCTAGATTTTTTGGGTCCGACACGCGCTTGACCAAATTTTATTATTTGTTGTTATTTTATAGCTTATGCACTATAAACATACCAATTTTCAAGTTTGTAAGTGTTCCCGTTTTTAAATAGAACTAAAACAAAAATTGCCTCAGCGACCATCCCACTTGACCCCTCTCTTATATGAATGTTGTTGAAACGGGAGCTCACCACAATTGGTTACCATTAGTTGTGAGAAAAGTTGTAATTTTTAATGATTTCAGACTTTTCCCATTATTTGTACTGTGAGACCTAGCTTCTTGCCAAATTTCATAATTTTAGGTCAATGGGAAGGACCCTGTAGGTTTTGCATTTTTGAATAAATGTATGGAGATGAGGACATAAAATGCCATATCTTTTGATTGCGTCGTTGTAAAAAATTGAAATTCTCAGATCTTGTGTGGTTCATGGATCCTAATATATGGTATTAATTTCAACCTGATACCTTTACCCGTTCGTGAGATAAAGGGTCTTGACAGACAGACAGACAGACAGACAGACAGACAGACGGACAACAAAGTGATTCTATAAGGGTTCCGTTTTTTTCTTTTGAGGTACGGAACCCTAAAAGTAGCTTATAAATAAGAAAGGTGACTGAAAATAGAGCTATAATTTTATCATTATTTTGATGACAATAATAAGTTAATTTAATGTTTATTTATATATGATAGATTCAGTCATCAATTACTTACGCTAACGTAGGTGACTAATTAAATTTAGAAGTCGTTTTAAAAGTAGTTTCTAACAGTTCGTTTAATTGTTAAGTTGTTGTAAAGTTGTTCAGTATGTTAAGTTTTTCGATTTAGGGATCCGTTTGCGAAATTTTTGTTGGAGTCGATTGTCTGGCAAAACGGTTGTTATACTGGAAATGTGAAAAAAAGAATTAAAAAAAACTATCACAGCTAATTAGGCTTTACAGGTTAAAAAGTAAGTAGCAGATGAAAACTGAAGTTAATAGAAATATAAATATCAACCACGCACTGTTCTTTTCTTGTAAGGACGGAAAAAGCTTCTAAAAAATTGAAACCTGTTTAAAATATCCTGCCCCTAACCCTGCCCCTACCCCTATTCCTATCCCTTCCCCTAACCCTACCCCTAAAGCCATCTTAACCAAGCAATTTCACTACGGGATCCTACATTGCGCGTGGCCCGACACGCACTTGGCCACTTTTGTAAATTTTACTTGTTATTATGGCTTGAGAGCGTTTCTATTTTTTGGGTTCAAGCAAAAATAAGTATAGAGGTAATAAAGTACGAGTGACCGCGACAGTACATACATCAGTGGATACTTTTTAAGATTTGTCATTTCTTAGTAGCATTGAAACATACAATAATAATACACTACGTCATTGAAATGATTGTTAATTATTATCACTGTTTCGTTTCCTCACAACAAAAATAAAAATTTGAGTTTAAACTTCGTTTTAAAACTCATTTTATCCGCGACTGAAATTTCTACCCTCGCCTGCGGCACTGATAGATAAACGTCTCGAGAGAAACGGCTTGTTTTAATTCGTCGTTGTAAAATCCTTATTTATAGTACCTATCGGCAGACAGATCTAAAGACCGAACTACACGCAACGTGGATACCCACGTCGTCCGGCCGGGTATTAGCGTAGAATACGCCGCTTACACTTAAGTAGAAAGTTATAGCCTAACCGCACCACTTTCTACATTATTTTCGCGTTGGTGTGAACGGTGTTGAAATTCTATGAATCGCAATGCAGGCGCGTAAGGAGGCGTAAAATGCAAAACCCGAAACTGCAGTGCTAGAACAAGACACAAACATAGCTTAAACATGAGTAGTCAATATATATTTTTTTCAGATTGATTTGTACAAAGACTATCTACGTTTATAGCCTCAAAGATCACCTAAATTCGCAGGAGACTTGAAGAATCGCCTTAAGCTTCAAAATGTCTAGTGTGCATAAATTTAAAAAACACGCACAGAAGCGTTTATAATACTATAGCGAGAAGTGTTTCATGTTAAAACAACATTATAAAAAAGAAAATTTTGACATCTCGTCTCTATTGTCTCTGTGCTTAGCACTCTGCAGAGTAAAGAAAGGTATCGATTTCGATAAATAAATAATGGCGCGCAAGGCGTTCTAAAATGGCTGCACTACAATGCTCGGTAAACAATTTAAGATTTCTTTAATTTAATGTGTATAGTTTTAGATAGGTATGCATTTTAGGGGTCGGTAACCAAAATCGTAAAAACGGAGCCGAATTCGTCTGTCTTTCGCCTCACCAACTCATACTATCGACTTGAAATTTTGAATACGAAAGAATTAATATGAATGGGACAATATTATATGTAGCCTGCCTCCCAAACTAGAATAATCTGTGTTTAGGAAGACAGTACATTCCACTGTGTACATAACTAAAAGAAAAAGCTAAAGAAAAGTAAAAGATAAGAAAACAAAATAACTACTCACTTCTTAAAAAAATTAAAGAAAGTTTTGCAAAGTCAGTGTACGCTGTATTTGAAATTAGTTCTCTTGTCTAAAAAGCCCAACCCAACAAACATACGACCGACGACATGAGTTTTCTTTCAGAAATAGATACTCGAGAAATAGTTACTCGATATTTTTCCAATTTGCATACTGAAGCAGTCACGTGACCGACTGCACATTGTCATTGTGCACAGATATTGTTTTCCCATACATTTGTTGATTTTTCACTCAAAATAGACTCCACAGTAGTTTAATATATCAGGGTTGGTGATGTTATTATTGTTATGTTGTCTTAGACCAACCCATATCTTTACCCGTCGGTGTCGTAACGTAAGAGGCGACTAAGGTCTTATGAACCGAAGGATGAGCAGCAGCATCTTTCGGTGTATCTTACCATTTTACATACTGCGGTCACCAACAACCGCGATCCATGGTGCCAGCCGTAACGCTATGATAAGCGTGGACTTATACTATGCGTTTTTGCTGGTATTTCGGAGGGAATTCCTGCAGTGGACGTTATGATGATGATGTTATTAGGCTAAACTTAGTCCTCAAAATTTATTTCATTTTTTCCGAGTCCATTTTGAAATTCTGTTTTTTATATACGCCGCAATTGGGTATAAAAAAAAACTCACGTGGGTAAATCTAAGCTGCGAGAAGACAACTTTGCCTCTGAGTGTTAATACTGTTCCTGGACTTTCTCAATCTTCTTTTCATGACTGTTGGCTGTTGTAGACCGCTGCAGTATAACCCGATTTTTTTAACTGTGCACTTCGAGCCGACAAAATATTAGCTTGATTGCAGTATTGGTAGGGTCAGGATAACCCTAATTTTATTCATTGCAAGTACAGTCAAAAGCACTTCGAACTTGGCATATTGGATTTTGTACCATTCTTACCGTAATAGCTGTAGGAGCTAAAGACATTCAGCTCGAAGTGCACAGTTAAATATATTGGGTTATAGTTATAAGTAACTTACCTCGGTGTGAAGATAGAGAGACGCGTCGAGTGTTTGTGCCAGTTGTGCCATGACACTGCAGTTTTGTGCCACCAGTGCCACGTGGGGGATGAAGCAGAGAACCAGCATTTGAAGCATGAACAGTCTTCGGCCGCGTCTGGAAAAGAACGCTGAAATTAGATACAATTAATCTACAATCTATAACGTTCACCATGCCATTAGCTAATGACATATGTCATCGAATTTATACCGTAGCTTAGTGAAGCAAAACTGTGGATTTTAACAAGAAGTGAGCATAATGTAAAGCATTTATCTAAACTATAAGATGAATCAAAAAGTTACAAAAAGCAAAGTTATAGAAAATTTATACCGAACATATTTTATACTATTATTCAACACATTTGCTTTGAATAATTCTTGACATAATTCAATGAAACAGTCGTCATTTGTATTATTTGTTTGCTCATATTTAAAAAAAGTCTCTCTACTACAATCAAACTCTCCAAAGCAGGTTTGAATTTTTTGGTGTGATTATAGGTATTTGGTGGTTAAGGTTCCCCTTGTGGTGCCGGCAAAGAAAAGTATCAACCCTTACATACCCGTGGGTGTCGTAAGAGGCGACTAAGGGTTAACTGGAGGATGGGCAGCAGCATCTTCCTTTGTATCTAACATCTTACTTACTGCGGTCACCTACAACCGCGGTCCATGGTGCCAGCCGTAACGCTAACAAACGAGGTGACTATGGTACTTCCCCTCTACATTTTTCCAGCAAAAGCTAGAATTTTAGAGGGAGCTCCCTGTCCTGTAGTGGATGTTACATTTGATGTTATGATGAAGGTTTTTGACCGACTCAATAAGCTTAACTGTATGATATTGAGTATGTAACTCGGATAATAAATTCCTTTAGGGACATAGGTCCAAAACCAAGATTTTTATGGCTTTTCCATACAAACCTAGCGCCGTTAAGAGATGTTTTTATGGGACCATCAACTCAAACTCAAAATAGTTTATTCATTGTTGGATATTAAAATCTCTTAATGATGTCAGCTGAACTACATCGCTTCACAAACAAATTGGCGCCATGGTGGGAAAAAAAGAAGCGACAATAAAAACCCACGCGCTCTTTTAAATATGTTTGAATGTACAGGGTTGATACAATAAACATAAGTCAATTTGAATTTTGAATTAGCCTTTTAGAACCGCAACCTAATCCCATGGATTTTAAAACAACTTTTCGCATTATTCATGCCACGTTTCTTTTATGTATTGAGTAGCATACTGAAATATACGCAGTTAATTACTAGGTTATTTTAAGGTTACTTAAAAATTGCCTGAAAATCCCTACAGCACTAAACTGAATAATTAGACGTGCAAATAGTGCCCATCAATTAGGCTTTTGAAATGGAAATGTTGGAGGATTCATTCATTCATTAAGCATTCTCTTTGAAAATATTCAACATTTCTTAAGAAGAAATCCCACAGAACCCAATAATTTCAATATTGGATCTCAGCTGTCCCATTGGTTGTCAAAAATAGGAAAAATAATTGAAATATAGTCGAATCATCATAACATCCCATAATACGTCCACTACAAGACAGGGAGCTCCCTGCAGAGTTCCATTATTTCAATTCTTACAGTTCCTTAACTTATGACAACTAACTCCCTTTAAGTAAAAAATATACCTGTATTAAGAGGCCTCGCTCTTCCGTATGACATTAAAATGATACTGTAGGATTTAAATATTACAATATTAATTTAGATATTTCAACTTTAAATAACCTTTGGTTTTCCCTTCAGTCCTAAAGAGAGACAAAGTTAATTAAGAGAAAACTTGATGTAATAAAAAAACCGGCCTAGTGCAAGTCGGATTTGCGCACCGAGGGTTCCCTACTTCTAACGTAAAAATATCGTCTTAGTTATGGACGCGCATTCACGCAGAAGTATGTATATTTAATTATAGTATAATATATTGTATTGGTAAGTCTACTTCAGTTATTCCCATAGTCTCATCTCATACGGCCTTTTGTTATGAGGTCATGCTGCGAATGCAAAAAGTATTTTTATACTACAAAAGCGAGCTATGTTCGTGCAATTTATTAGATGAAGCCTAGAGAATCTTTTAGAAATAAATCAACAATTTGACTTTTGTGTCGCAATATATTTATGAGAATTAACAGAATATACACATTTTCGAGAAAAATAGTGACAAGCACAGTGTCAACATAAGAAACAAGAATCAACTTGCTTCTCATGTTAGCCATGTTCACAAAATTAGTAAGACTTATAAAGGTCTGTATCTATATCTATATCTATAATAAGTTACCCACTGACAATGAAAGTTTACCGTTAGATAAATTCAAAACTGTTATCAAGCAAATATTGTATAAGAAAGATTTAAAAAAAATATCAGATTACCTAGAAGAGAAAAATCCATGGAATTAGGCTAGAGTTCTAACAGGCTAATTCAAAATTCATATTGACTTACGTTTTTTATATCAACCCTGTATATTCAAACATAAAAGAGCGCGTGGGTTTTCATTGTCGCTTTTTTCCCACCATAGCGTCACTTTGTTTGTGAAGCGATGTAGTTTAGTTGACGTCATTAAGAGATTTTAATAGATAGATTTTTTTTAGATCTCTATATATAAGGTCCTAATGAAATAGTGAACATAATTTAAGTATGTTACTCAGATCATGAAACTGAACAACTTTCCCCAAGGAACATAGGTCGAAATACGAAAACCAATTTTTGACACCCATAGAAACTGCATCAGCTGATAGCGCATTTTGTATTGGAGGTCAAATTTGGTTTTTCGTATTTCGACCTATGTTCCTTGGGGAAAGTTGTTTAGTTTCATGGTCTGAGTAATATGCTAAAATTATGTTCAAAATTTTATTAGGACCTTATACTATATCAGTCTCCGATACCCATAGTATGTAATGGAATGGTAGTTTGCCTAGTTAGGGATCAGATGACCTGGTGTGAAATGCCCCCCAAAATGAGAGAGCAGGACGTAGCAATACGTGTCTCTATCGCTCCATCGCTCCAATATCTTACGCAACCTGCTGTCACAAACACAAATTGCTGAACCTTGATTTCCTGTGTGATCCTTATTTCCAACTTTGTGCCCCTTATGAATTGCCCAATTCTGAACCATGCTGAATTGCAAATATTTAAGCCACTGAAAATTTTATAAACATGCAGGGTCTTACTACAAAAAAGTTAGACATCTGTTGAACACTTGATTAAAAAAATCGCACAAAATAAGTGGCTATGTCAGTTGATGCGCAGAAGTTGAAAATAAGTATTTTTTTAATTTCTGCGCATCAATGACATAGCCAGAGTTATTTTGTACTATTTTTTAAATCAAGTGTTCAACGGATGTCTAACTTTTTTGTAGTAAGACGGGCATAATTTAACCTCTAAAGCACTTTCAAGAAAAAAATCTCAATAATCTATGCAATTTCGTAGTCGTATAAATATGGCCTTGTAACCGGACACCCGTTGGCTTGCTCAAATCGGTAGGGTAATACCACTTGACCTCAAGGACTTGACCTTGAGTTCTCATGTGGGTCGGGTAATCCTCCGGTTTCCGCCAACTTTAGTCTATGGTTTATACGTCATTCGAAAGGTAATTTCAATAGGTCGTAGGTCTTTATACACGCTAAACCGAAATAAACCTTAACTCAAACGCAATAAGGCATAATATCGAGCGCGGGAAAGGTGTGAAATCGTAATGCGATAATCGTAATGCGACACCCTTAAGTCGTCGTCATATCATAAGGACATTCTTAAGGATATTCATATTCGTTTATTTGTATTTATCATACAGTGTCATTCTTTAATATCATACATTAAATACAGGGTGGAAACGATAAGTGATCTCACTCGATTATATTTTCTAAACTATACAAACTGGTTACTGATCCTGAAAGTGCTTCACGAGCTCTTTCAAACGGTTTCAATAATAGGTTAGAGAATAAACTGGATCGATCAAAAAATTCAATGTTTCCAGCTTCCATACATTTAGTACAGCCATATGGCATAAGTTAACTTAGTAAAATGTTTAACAAGTTTTCAAAGAAACAATACATTTAATCAACAAAATTAACTGAAGTATATTATTAGTAGAGTTTTCCGGTTCCAACACGAGAATTCAGACATTAGCATCTCGTTAACAATTCTGTTCTCAGAATAACAATAGATTCACTAGGACAATATATTTCCTCTGCGTGTATTCTGGAAGCCACTGCAATATTAATTGCTGTGTCGACGCTGTGAACACGTTTCACTATTAATGTCAAACGCTGAAGCAGCACTTTCGGAGATCTATGACTGACAATAAATTTTGCCTGCACTACAGCGACCCCGGTCGTATCTTTTCTGGTAGTTGCCGTTTCGAAAACCATTTAATTTAACCACAAAACCGGTTAAAACTCATACTACATACGTGGGCGAAACTGAAAGTTCTTAGAAAAGAAGAAATTGGACCAACTAGCAAATTATTTATTATATCTTTTAAAAATAGTGTCAATTTACCTCAATACATCGCTGCATCCGATGCAACCACTGAAAAAGCAATTTACCCACTCGTCCTTAGGGGCCTCTTCGACGGCCTTTTGAAACGCAGCCACTGCTTCCTCTGCGTCCATAAAACGTTTTCCTCGAAGTTTTTCTTTTATTTTTGGGAATAAATTAAAATCGCAAGGTGCGAGTTCGGGGCCATACGGTGGGTGACCCAGTCATCGTACGTATGACGTCGCCAAATAATCGATCGTCTGCTTGGCGGTGTGCGACGAGGTGCTGTCGTGGTCAACTCCGTTTAATATTTGAACCATTTCACGGCACCAATTAACATGACGGAATTTTTGGGTCTCTGTAAAATAATGAGCTGTATCCATCGGGAACATGTCATTACACTACAATTGTTTCAGAGGTTTGAAAAACAGTTACTGCGGAGTAGTACACTAACAAAATGTTTGCTACTTGTCTTGGAAAAGTTCGGGAGAAACAACCTCGCAGAGGATTCTCCTTCACCACGTCAGCACCTCGTCGCACACCGCCAAGCAGACGATCGATTATTTGGCGACGTCATACGTACAATGACTGGGTCACCCATTGTATGGCCCCGAACTCGCACCTTGCAATTTTTATTTATTCTCGAAAATAAAAGAAAAACTTCGAGGAAAACGTTTTATGGACGCAGTGGAAGCAGTGGCTGCGTTTCAAAAGGCCGTCGAAGATACCCCTAAGGACGAGTGGGCAAAGTGATTCTTTGAGTGGTTGCATCGGATGCAGCGATGTATTGTTGTGAATTGACACTATTTTGAAAAGATATAATAAAACTAATAATTTGCTAGTTTGTTCAGTTTTTGATTTTCTAAGAATTTTGACTTTATATTATCTGCTATTTCTTCTTCTAACGCTTGTACAAGCGTGGTGTCTATGGTAAATCCCCTTCTAAGCACCACGCGTTTTTGCTGGAGTTCTGGAGGGAGCTCCCTGTCCTGCAGTGGACGTTTCATGGGATGTTATGATAAAGCAATGGTTATAGACTATCGATCGAAGGACATAGTAGATCGCTAAGATCAATATATCTGTATCGACGAGATTACTGGTTAAATAAATAATATAAATAAATAAATAAATGTTTATTTGAGCCAGTTACACAATTGGGTTAAATTTAATTATCTAATCGTATTAGGATAAGTATCTGGCGTTCAATGACCCGTAACTTTATCTGAGTTGATTAGATAAAGCACAGACTTCGCTTATCTATTTAGTGGTCCCATTGCCCCAAATTTAAGTTGTTTACCTTGGTAAGCCAAGTCCCAACGGCATGGTCATTCTTATTTGTGTACCTAATTCAGTTCATTTAATTGCCAAGCCAAGTCAGAACGACTTGGTCATTCTTATTTGTGTATGTAATTCAGTTCATTTAATTGGCGTCCTAAGTACTTAAAAAGTTAACATCCCATGATACGCCCACAAGAGGACAGAGAGGAGGGAGCTCCTACGATTTGGACGGGAAGTACCAAAGTCACCAGGCTAGTTAGTGTTGTGGCATAGACCGACCCCAATTGTGTGTGACCGCAGTACGAAGATGGTAATCAGGAGGACGCTCCTGCCCATCGACGATTATAAACCCTTAGTCGCTTCTTACGACACCCACGGGTAGATATGTGTTGTCTATACTTTGCCCGCACATATTACGACATCTAACAGCGTGAATTTGTATTGGTTTCGCTCCCGAAGCCCAGTGATTCTACTCATGAAAACCACAAACTTTCCCGAAGAAAACATTTTTTTACTCAAAAAAATTTTTTCCCCTTCCCATGCAAAATGAGTCGATCACGTGACCACTTTACTATTGAGAGGCGACTCCCCAATAGGGAATATGCATAAATTTTTTTAGTCGCATTTATTAACAAAAGTGAAATTAAAATTTAAATCGGCTAAGAAATACAGCTGATATAAGCATTTAAAACTATTAATTACTCGGCGATTAGACAGAAAGATCCGACATGGCATGTGACGTCACATGCCACTACGGCCATACAAACTTCGTATTAAATTTCGTTGCTAGAAAGAGACAGAAACAAATCTTCGATGGCTTAAATCTTTTTTAATTTCATAGTTATTCGAAAAATAGTTTTACTAAACTCTTTATTACATGAATGAGGAGATTTTTTTTAAATAAAAAACCATCATGCATATTCTCTATTTGCTCAAGATCTGGCCTGATCGATCAGGCCGTAAAGATAATCCTATTCATACGTACGTGGACGTGCGCGAGTTTGGCGCGATTTGTCGTATATTGTTTAATCCTTAACAATTTAATCACTTGCACGGCTTAACAAAGTGGCATTGTACGTGAAATTCGGAACAGAGTCTAATTTGTCCAAAAAACGTTTGTACCCTAGTACCAATTGCTGTTTCTTCCCGTCCTTGGAAGGCAAAAGCTCATCGTTCTTGTTTTGGCTGGGAATCGGATGTTTTTTTATGGTCAATGTTCTAACTCTTGGCCTCGATCTAGCCCTGAAGGCAGAGATGAGGTCGACAATGAAACGAGCTTACCTAGAAGAAGCCTATTCACTCGCGACTTGAATAGATTTGGGTTATACGAACTTGGAAAAACAGACGCAGGCAGAGAATTGAGATTGGTGCTAGTTGTACACAAAGCCATAGAAACTGCATCAGCTAATAGCGCATTTTGTATTTTAGTACCTGGGCGACCCAGCTATGCTCAGTATGATTAAAATAACATCGGGTGAGCAAGCTATGCTACTCAACAACATTTATGGCGCTGTAAGTTTCATGAACGCACTAAAACGCGCTAAGAAATATTTAAAAAGACGGGGAAAACGCGTTTTCCTAGACATGAGACCTAGCTAGATCGATTTTTTGCCCCCAAAAACCCCTATATACCTACAAAATTTCATCGAAATCGTTAGAGCCGTTTTCGAGAATATTGCTCGTTTAATAGTATAGGATTAATTTGTTTAATAGTTTGAAAGATAAGAAACTTAATTAAGTAAAAACAGAGCCAATGACAGGTCTGCACAAAGCAGGGTTTATGGGAGGTCAATATTTTTCGTATTTTGGCCTATTTTCCGCAGGGAAAGTCGTTCACTTTTATGGTCCGAGCAAGAAACGCAGTTGATTAGGAAGCACCCTATATTACGGTCTTATTGTTAGAATAACAATCAAATAGAATAGTCGTACATTACAGAATGGAAGCCATTTTAGTGGCTTGAAAACTCGGGCTAAGGATTGTACAGCGTGTAACGGAAAGGTGTAATGATGATACCTACCTTATAATAATAGTAGTTTAAGATACAAGTTCCGTAAGTAGGGTTATTACAAACGAGTTGACGTTTTGTAAGCCCGAGACGAAGTCGAGGGTTTACCATCGGCACGAGTTTGTCATAACCCTTACGGACGTGTATCTTACGACGTTTTTCAATACATTTGTGAGAAAACAGGTATAAGTATACACTGGTAAAGGAACCAACCATGGGTACTGTTAGCCTCTTGTCGATTTATGTTCTCCTGGTACTCTCTATTTTATTTTAAATATAGGTAGAGCCAAGATCTGAGCGTCTCTCCCTTACTTTATTTTTATTTTTATTTATTTAGAAAACCAACAGCTGTTTACAAAAAAGAATAGTTTGCTTATATATTAATGGTACATGAGCCTATAACAGGTTTCCCTAAGTTAACAACACATAATTTAGTATTACTATCTACAGAGCAAGCGTAACTAAGTTAACAGTTTCCAAATACCATTGAAAATTAAAAAAAATTACTTAACTAAAAATTTGTCACATATACGTTACAAAGTTTTAACACGATCGAGAAGTAAAAAACAATTAATTAGGTTTTGAGAAGATGCTCCAAGTAAAATAATAAATCACATTAAAACTAAATAATCTGCCAGTTAAAAGAAAACAAGATGCTAAAAACAATTGGAAGTGTGTATATGGGTGTGGTTTGAATGTGTATGTGCGTGTGTTTGCTCCTCCCAATCCCCTCCCCCAAGTAAACGAAAGCAACATAGCGAGGCCGAAGGCCGAGCTCCGCGTAGAGCGAAGCTCGAAGCGTCCCCCAGCATGTCGTGCTCCCGCATACATACATTACGTCAAGTTTAATACGAGGCCAGGGGCCGAGTCGCGACTTTGCCTGTCCACATCCCCTCTCCCCAAGTAAAAAGTCACCACTGTAGTATTTTTACAAAATAATTTTATGATCAGAGTGTAAAAACTCCTTGGTATTATACTTTTTTTACTTACCGCACTAGTTCGGTAACTAACTACTTACGAGCAATGTTTACTTCCTTGTAAGTACGTTTTTCGAGCAAATGTATTGAAAAAATAATAAATAAAGATTTTTTTTACTCCTAACTCCACTGTTAAAACACCTTTAGCCTGCATTTGCACAAATGACTTACTGAATTCTTAACGTAGACGAACTATAATCTTAGAAGTATATATTACAAACAATTCTAATAAAATTACCTGAACACAAAACTCACAAAATGATGAAGTCACCAAGGATTTTTACGAGCTGACCCCAAAATAATTCTCTCAGGCAGATTTTATTTGAAAGGATGATAAATTATCATGAATTTAATGTTAATTCAAAAAGGCAAATTATTAATTGCACATCAAAAATACTGATTGCACATCAAAATACTGACTGTACATCAAAAATACCAAATTTCTACTTATCAAGTGCAATACTTAAATTCACATCAAAAATAATGATTGCGCATCAAAATTCACATAAAAAATAATGATTGCGCATCAAAAACTATAGGTTCGTCAGCTAAAGTGGGTTGGGTTTAGAAATCGGAAGCCACCAAACCCATAAATTGGTAACAGAACTGAATTGGTCAACCCCGATTCCAAGCTGCCGACTCTAATGGATGGAGTTTGTTTTTATAAAGCCGGAGGAGGGAGAGCAGCCCCCGCCCGCCGTAGCAAGAGCCAGGCACCACGCGAGCCGCAGCGGCTGAGGCTGGTCGCCGTAGGCGACCAAAAAGCCGAAGCTGCGGAGGCGAACGTGGATGCCTGGCTCTTGTTACGCAAGGACGAAGGGGTTGCACTTCCCGCAGCTCTGAAGCTGTGAAAATTCGAAATTCCTGCTTAAGAAATAGGGGTTACAATTTTTTTTAATTAATAGTGTTCAACCCAGAAAATTAGCTGTCCAGGAACTTAAATTGCTGCCAAAATTTGAATATTTCGAGGTAACTATTTTGCTGTGCATATTAGTATTTCTGATTAACATATGGATTTTATTTGTATTACAATTCAAGGAATATTGATTTGCAGTTAAATACAACCCATTCAAAAAATTCAAAAAAAGTTTTACAAAATTATTCTTTTCATATATTTTTTGTAATTTTATATGGAAAAATTAAAAGTACCGATATTTTTTTGGATTTTTTTATAGAAGGTTGGTCTCATATAGTGTAAATACCCCAGGAAAGTTTCATCGACTCAGGATTTAATGCGGGGGTCTTAATACAACGATCCGCTTCGTTGCCAAGACTAAACAGGGAGGTGCGGCGTGCTTTAATGTCGGAGGTCAAGAATCACTTTGGTTCGCTGAGCCATAGAGATAGATATAGATAGATAGAACACAAAACTAACACAATAAATACAATCACTAGTATAACTATAAACACTAGACATTATAGCAGCTTCTCGCAAAATCCGTATTTCTCGTATATCTTTTTCGAGCTCTCCCTATTTTTTACCCGACTGCCCCAAAACAGGAGGGTTATGTTTTTCGAGAGTATGTATGTATGTATGTCGATTTCTTTGTCGCGCTCTGCAGCCTAAATGGCTTGGTAGATTTCGACATGTGAGGTGTCGTTAGGTTCGTATTCATTGTAGGAGTGTCATAGGGTATAAAAAAAAATTAAAAGGTACTAAATAAAAAAACTATTTCAAAAAACAGAATACCCGACTGAAAAAAGGATCTCAATCGGTTTCCGATTGAGATGAAATTTTGTATGCGTATGTGAATCAGATGACAATGCAATATTATTGTAACTTGGAGCTGATCTGATGATGGAGCCGGAAGATATCCATAAAAAAGTGGAAATTACCGCGTTTCAGAATCCTACAGCGCCGTCTGTTGGTGGGTAGCGTCGCTTGGTAAAACAACTCTGGGAGGTTTCTTAATAAAATATTTGGGTTAACTAGGCCTTTTGGAAAAAAAATCACTTAGTTTTAACATACAAAACAATGACTAAATTTCCCGTGCAAGATGCAGCATTCATTACTTTTGTAATTAGTTTTTCTACTCCATACCAGAGGCGCTGTTTTTATTACCGCGTTTCAGAAACCTACAGCGCCATCTGTTGGTGCGTAGCGTCGCTTGCTCATCTGGTAATATTTTATTGATAAAACAACTCTGGGAGGTTTCTTTATAAAATATTTGGGTTTAGCTAGGTCTTTTGGAAATAATTTTCTAAGCAATGACTAAATTTCCCGTGCAAGATGCAGCATTCATTACTTTTGTAATTAGTTTTTCTACTCCATACCAGAGGCGCTGTTTTTATTACCGCGTTTCAGAAACCTACAGCGCCATCTGTTGGTGCGTAGCGTCGCTTGCTCATCTGGTAATATTTTATTGATAAAACAACTCTGGGAGGTTTCTTTATAAAATATTTGGGTTTAGCTAGGTCTTTTGGAAATAATTTTCTAAGCAATGACTAAATTTACCGTGCAAGATGCAGCATTAATTACTTTGTATTATACTGTAGCTTTTCTACTCCTTATCAGAGGAGCTGTTTTTTTATGTTGACTACCCAAGGAGGTTTTAGCCCACGCTTCGCCAAAGCGAACCACCAGCGAAAACCTCCCTGTGACTACCAAATTCAACCATACCTTACGTACGGTCAACCGCACGTGAATGGAAAGATTTGCGACTCTATTACTATGTTACAAAGTCCGAAGTGTTTCTACTGACCTGCTGTTGGGTGTATGTAGAATAATATCTTGGGTATGGGCTCGTCTGATTCTAGGGTGTGTAAATAGTTGTTTTTACCCGACTGCATGTATGTATGTATGTATGCCGATTTCTTTGTCGCGCTCTGCAGCCTAAACGGCTTGATAGATTTCAACATGTGAGGTGTCGTTAGATTTGTATTCATTGTAGGAGTACTAAAATATTATACCCTATGTCACCTTTGAATAGAAAAAAAAGGGTGATTTTTTTTTTAATTAATACTTTTACAACATTTGTATCAAACAATAGCTGGTAAAAACCTGATTCTGAGGTTCAATCAAATGTTTTAGTATAACTTGACGTAGCAAATCTGAAAACTAAAAAGTTTAAAATAAAAAATTATTAAATAACAAAAAACCCAACTGCTTAGCACAAGAGAGGAAAACAAGCTTAAATCTATTGGATTTGGTCACTTGAATTGTATAAGATACTGCAGGCGGGGACGAACAAAATTAAGTTGTAAACATCCACAAAACGTTTTTTCGTCCCCGCCTGCAGTATGTTATACAATTCAAGTTACCAAATCCAATAGATTTAAGCTTGTTTTCCTCTCTTGTGCTAAGCAGTTGGGTTTTTTGTTATTTAATAATTTTTTTTATGTTGAGATTTTGGACTGTGCGTTAATTTCGCTCAAAGCAATAATTTTAGAGCTTAGCCAAATTAAAGTGTATTTTATCGGTTCGTGAAAGACCAAATTATATCTGTAAGAATAGTAAAGTTGCATTCTTGGCCTCGTTTTCGTCGTTTAGTTGAGGATTCAAGATTGTTGTCACCTTACAAAAGGTACCTAAGAGGGCATCGTAGCTGCATTTCTTCCGTACGAATTGAAACTAATGTATTCCCGTAATTCCACCCTGGATACTGCCTGTTGAGCGGTGGTATTTTGTGTTTAAATCAAGGTCTACTGTAGGCATGCCCCTGTTAATAATTTTATTTACGAAAAATAATTATCAAAAGAAAAATGACTTCCCAAAACCTGAAAAAGTGCCCCGTTTTTCATCCATATTTAGACGACTACCAGAAAAAACTAAAAGATTCCAGGATAGAAAAAAAAGGAGCTTAGATCTACTCTTTCCATCTTTGATACCAAAAACAATTCAATCAGCTCAGTTCTGGAAAAGAAAACAGCGGAATGCGGAACGAAGTTTTGTAGGTAAAATCAGTCTAAGCTTTAGATTGTCCCTATCCCACACTACGAGAGGATTGTTGGGGCGCAGCGAGACAGCAATATTTTGTACAAATACCTATTTCTTGACTAGAATACCCTCTTAAACGTTTCCTAACATACACCGGGTTTAATGGACCGGGCGGTCCGGAAGCTTCTCAACCTACGTCTGGAGGAGGTATCGTTTCGTCATCGTATAGCGGTCACATTGTAACATCCTATCCTATACTATTAAACGAGCATTATATGTCGCAGCCATATCGTAGAAAACGCCCTGTTAGAAACTGCTGGCCATTTCACATAATGGCGTGGTCAGCGTTTTACATAACGGCGGCAGTGCCATTTTACAAAACCGCGAGTAATTCGCTCGCTTCGCTCGCTCGGCTCGTGCGTAGTGGTCGCGAGGTAGCCGATCCCTGCTCGGGATCGGTTAGGTTGGGTTTACCTTAACTTATGGACCTAAAATACAATCTGGCGACGCTCAGTGATTGCAATCTGCCGACGCCGTTATACATAATAGCGCCTGGTTACATTTGGCCTTATTATATATTTGTAATTTCTTTGTGCGTTTTAGTGCGTTTCAGAAACCTACATTGCCATCTGTAAAATAGCTTGCAAGGTAGTATTATAATATTGATTGTTATTCATACTATTATTATGATTGACGTTTTAAGGGCTTATTAAAAATTTTACAACCCCGAAAAATCACCCGGTGCAGAATTTCGGTGTATAAACTGTAGTATTTCTACTCGTTACTAGATGACGCATTTCCTTTACTTTTAAGGTAGAGATATCAAAATTTTGAATTAAACTCTGCTAACGTGTTTAAGGATTTTTAGAAATTCAACCCCTAACGCGATGAAATGGGGGATGAAAATTTGTATAGAAATCCTACAGTTTTGTCATGAAGTACATGAGATATAATCCCCCAAAATCCTACAGTTTTGACATGCGGCACTTGAAAATTGGATTTTAGCTTAATAATAAGAAGTAAAGGAACACGTGTAGGTACGGGGATGGATTTTTACCATTAGAATGCTAAATTATTCCTGAGTAACATAAGGTATATTTATTACTAGAAAAAAGTAAGGATCCCTACTAAAACTTCAATAGTGTAACCCAAGGTGAAAAAATTTGCAATACGATGTTTTTCATCACATGCGCTACGTAAACTAGAACTTTATGATAGAACAAAATAATGTACTACAATATTAATGAACGTATTTATATGTAAAAAAAACTCGCGAGACCATAATCAACTATTTTAGTCATATCACAATAACTTTTTTTACATTTTAAAAGTTGATAGAAATGCCGACTAAAGTCAGACCATGTAATCCTTAACTTTCTAAATCCTTATTCAAATAAATCATACTACTTTTTAAATTATTCAAATCAGATATTCCAATTAAAATATATGAAGAATTTTAAAATGTCAATCTAAACAGAATACTTAGATAAAACTATGTTTAAGCATTTCTAGATAAACATCCCCCAAAACTAAGTGCTACCCGTGCAAAGCCGGGGCGGTTTTTACATAAATGTGTTTGCAATCATAACACTAAAACCAGAGAATATGGGGCATGACCCGTCCTACTGGAGTGTCCCACTGGAAGATGGACGGGGAATTCGCAGAAAGAATAATATTGTTGTACAAACTTGTTTTTTCTGACAGCTTTAGCCGAATGCTTTTGACATAGCTGCAAAATGTGTTGGTAAGCATGACCCGTGGCCAATAATCCTTTGGAAAATTTGTTCAGTTTCATGGACAGAACCACATCTTAAAATATTCGAGGTAATAAAAAAATACCGCTGTAGAAGACATTCTATATTTAAAAAACATTCAAGTGCGAGTAGGACTCGCGCGCCGATGGTTCCGATATACCTTTAATATTTTCGGAAGCAATAAAGTCCTTTTTTAGGAACGCAAAACTAAATTTGTTTGTAAAGGTTCTTTGCAGATTTCTAAAAAACTGTGCAACTTAGAAAGATCGTTTTATTTTTGCTGTAATATTTATATAAACTTCTATCGACCGTAATTAATTCAGATTTTTCCTTTCACAAACTTCGGAGATAAGGGGAGGACGGGAATGTTATTTTTTTGTCATTTTTTATCATAACTTAAAAACTAAAAGTCCTAAAAAATACAAAATTATATTTTAAAATCTACATGTGAAGCCCTTAAATATGATCACCCACTTGACCTAGTAACGACAATGTGAAATTTATAACATTAACAATCATTTTTAGGGTTCCGATGCCAAAATGGTAAAAAAAAGGAACCCTTATGGTGCGACTATGTCTGTCTGTCCGTCTGTCTGTGACACCTGTATATCTCGGCAACCACTCACGCTATCGACTTGAAATTTGGAATAGTAATTGTAGAATATGGTTGTCCAACTAAATTTCACATGAAAGAATATAAAAAAGATTATGATTATTTATGGGGGCTATGCTATTAGGTTAAGTGGGGTACTCGTATCGTATGAAAGGGCTTTACTTGCACATTCTAAAATATATTATTGTACTTTTTTACGACTCTTAGTTTTCAAGTTATGATGAAAAATGTCAGAAAAAATACTATTCCCCTCCCCTTATCTCCGAAGTTTGTAGTAGGAAAAATCTGAATTAATTACAGTCAATAGACATTTATGTAAATATTACAGCAAAAATAAAACGATCTTTCTAATTAAACAGTTTTTTTGAAATCTGCAAACAACCTTTACACACAAATTTAGTTTTGCGGTCCTAGAAATGGACTTTATTACTTACAAAAATACTAAAGTTAAGTTGGGCAACCATATTCTAAAACTGTTCCAAATTTCAAGTCGATAGCAAAAGTGGTTACTGAGATACGAGTATAAAGGTGTGACAGAGAGACAGACAAAGTCGCACCTTCCTTTTTTTACCATTTTGGTATCGGAACCCTAAAAACGACAACGTCAGCTCTAGGACAACAAGGTTTCCATATTTTATGGAATAGCTTGTCCAGCATAAATTTTAATTTTTCCTATGAGAAAATACACATTTTTCATTTTGTTTTTTTGCACAGAATATTAAGCGCAGTCTCATTTTTAAAAAAAGTGAATCTTTTCCACTTCGATGTAGTGCAGTTAAAAGTAAATGATGCGAAAAACTCTGCACAGTTAATATTAAAGATGCTCGTACACTCAACAGTACGTCAGTATTAACAATTTGGACTTTATGACATGGTAATAGAATCGCAAATGTTTCCACTGACGTGCGCTTGATCGTACACAGCGCAAGTAGCTAGAGCGAGTTAGTATGCTCGTAGACGCGTCTACACGGGTGTTTTTTTGTTTCCGATACCAAAATGGTAAATAAAGGAACTCTTATGGTGCCGCTTTGTCTGTCTGTCTGTCTGTCCGTCTGTCTGTCTGTCACACCTCTATATTTCAGCAACCACTCATGCTATCGACTTGAAATTTGGAATAGTTTTAAAATTTAATTGCTCAATTTAATTGCACATGTAAGAATTTTGAAAAAAAAAAAGCATGAATTTTAATGTAAAGGGGGCCAAAATAGGGGGGGGGGCAAATTTCAAATTGTAGCTACTAGGTCGAGTGGGGTATCATATGAAAGGGCTTTACTTGTACATTCTAAAATATATTTTTGTATTTTTTTGAGTTTCTTAGTTTTCAAGTTATGATGAAAAATATCAAAAAAAATACAGAACCCGACCACTGGTAAAAGTTCTGAAAAGTATGAAACAAGAAAATATTGTCATCGTAAATTGTTATCTACAAACTATGGCATTTAATAAATATTCATAGTGATGTTCAGAAAATAGCCTTAGTCATAATTTTTTTTAATTTTTTTTTTCGATCATGACTGGATCTCCTCTAGACGGCGCCACATTCAATTTAATGTGACGTCTTATATCCTTTAACAAGCGGATGATCAAGACGCTTCTAACATACCTCTTGTGTCAAATTACAATAAGTAGTTTAGAAGTAATGATACAGATGAACATTAATATTACATACCGGTCAAAATCATAAATCTCCTTTTTGCCGTAGTAACTTTTTTATGTAATATATTCTGTTCCGTAGTCGGGTAAAAAAAACGCTTATGTTATTTTATTACAAGAAAATATTGTGTAAGTAGTAAATTAGAAAAATATAATTCAAAACCAAATTTAAAATTAGTAAACTTAAACAGCAGGGTGGGTTCGGATCACGAAATTGAACCACTTTACAGATTAGATAACAGTAAACTGAAGTTTAACCACTTTCCGAAAGAAAGATAGTTAATAGATTCTCCATTCAAAATATACTGTCGACTGTTGAAGATCTGTATGCAAAATCTAAAAACTTTAATTTCGACCCATATTTCTTCGGAATAGTTCTGTTGTCCAACGCTCGTATTGTTTGTCTCTTTCACTCTCACCCGACACTTTAGCCTGACACACACTAACAAGCGGTACGCGAACAGATTTCTTCACTTGTTAGAGAGTAGGTACTAGAGAGTTTCATTGCCATACTATCTTGTGGTATACGTCGCCTTTTGAATTTTGCCGAAGCCTTATGACAACACAACAGCACACACACAATATAGAATAGGAATACATATATACCAAAGGCACTCAAAGAGTATCCACATTAGATAAAAGAGGTGATTCTTCGAAATCGAACCCATTTCAAACTGCCTAATAAGATTTGCGAGTTTCATTGAAAACCATCTATATAAATGCAAATTAATGCAATTTGAATGTGAAATTTCCTCCAGAAAGAGACAGGTATAAACCTTAAGCAGTTGTCGAAAGTTTTTCGGAAAGTTTGTTTGTGTAATTTACAACCTTTACGAGAGGATCGCTTTAAAAATATCGAGAAAGCTCTACAAGGAAGAGCTTACTTCCTAAAGTTGCAATTGATAGCTTTTACTTAGTTTGAAGGCAACTGCGCGATTTGCTTAGATTGCGAAAAATTATGTAGATACTAAAAATATTACATACTTAGCTATTGCCCGTGATAAAAAAGATTAACATCGGTCTGTTTATGCATGGGCACCATAACTGACAGATAAGACATGTATTAATGTCATCATCATCATATCAGCCGAAAGACGTCCACTGCTGGACATAGGCCTCCCCCTAAAGATCTCCATGATAACACGACATTAATGTATTATTTATTAAATGATAAAAAAATATAGTACCTATAGTTATAAATTATTAATAAATTTTAATAGGTACGTAAAGCTGCCCGTATGAAAAATATCCCATCCATAAATCAGCACCGGCAGCGTTGAAAGGCCCTGCGACTGGCCATGGGATATCGATTAATGATTGATTGTCCTTATGAAACAGACTCTCACAGGAAACTGCGCGCGCTTGACCTAGAATGTGAAGCCGATAGGTCAAAGCAGATGCTTATGCTTACTCACCAACAACGACGCAACCCGTTGAAATTCTTGCCTCATATGTGAGTTTCCTCTGAAATGACAATACCTTCAGCCGAGATCCGTTACATCGTTGTACCATTTCGTTTATTTTTGATAATGTTGTTCATTAATTGGCCTCTCTCAAATTTTAAGAAGCACGTCTGAAAACCCTTAAGCGTAAGAGTTTCCAGCAATTTTGGACCTGCATAATTGTATTAAACGTGGTACGGGCAGCATATCCACCAGAAAGCAAAGTGGAAATAATCCTGGACGGTATAGCAAGGGCGGTCTTTCCTTCCCGCTTATAATTTCCGCTAGAAGTAGGTTAGACACAAAGGCCAGTAAGAAATGTTATGCCGTCAACTCCTAGTGCATGAAGGAAAAAAGTTTAATACTCAACACATCATGCTTAAGCTACACGCTTCTTACGACATTGTCAAAAACCATTCTTTGCTCGACTGTGATTCTTACGATATTATCAATCAATCACGATTGCAGACATTTTGGCTATTACCATAATACTCTTCCACAAACTACTGGCGGTGTGTGACTGGTCTAGGAGTTGCGGCAGCGGGACAACTTAGTCGTGACAGTTCAGCGTATTGCTGCCAATCGAAAATGCACAGTTTTCTACTCTCTCGTCACATACCTACGTCACATGTAGTTTTGTTTGAACATACGCCGAAAACGTTTACCGAAATGCGGTTGATATTTCTTCTCCATAATTGCACAGGATTGGAGACACAGAAACATCATTACTCAACAAACAAACCCCGCAAACGACTTGAGCTATAACCACAGCTATAGGCATGCTATAGGTAACTTACAATTTGCCCAAGCAAGATTTTTATTCCAATTACGGTTGTTGTCCAAGAGGTGCCTTGCACTGCTGCAGGCCGCATTGTTGAAAACGTTTAAAAATCATCTACAGATTTTTATAAGCAACTAAACAATGGAGTCAGCTTGAAATTGTAATACTTTTACGGGCAAGGCGCGGAGACCATAATAACAATAATCAAAGGCCTGGATCAGTGCGAAGCGGACGTGGAAACCTTTTCGTATTTCGAACATGTTTCTTGGAGAAATGCTCAGTTCATTGTTTAAATCCACTAATGCAGCTTCAGAATATGTTTGATAGTTTATAAGGTGGTATTCCTTGTGTGTGAAGTCCATCTGGGAAAGTAAAAACCCCTTGCTTTTGTCTTCCGTAAAGCAGCAGTGTTTGCACTGCTGCGTTTCGGTTCAAAAATTAGTGAGACATACTATCTTAGTTATAGGGTGGGTAACGCGCTGTGCTGTCTTATTAGTATCATATTATGACAGAGGATGCTGTGGACTGTGGTGAACACTTACCATTAGGTGGCCCACCTGCTCGTTTCCTTACTTGTAGCATACAAAAAAAATCTGTTTACGCCCCTGTTCAGATAATATCGTAGGGTTGCACAAAAGGTTATACGGCGGCACTAATACTCCATTTAACCCCTATGAACACAGAAGCTACAGTTACAAATGGGCGTACCAAACTCGAGCCATGTGCGACACAACTAACTACCGCTGCTGACGTTACTGCGACCCATAACAGTTAAATTGGAACCTATTAATTATTGACCTCTACAACCTGTCACATAAAGGGGTTAACGACCTTGAAGGGTTTGAACCTTCCCACGAAATTAAACAACTTTAGTTTGAAACGAAATTCAACTTACAATAAAATGGCGCATTTTGTACCTACAAGTGGTAAAAAATCGGATTTCAAATTTTCAACCTACGTTCCTAAAAATAAAAAGGTGTTCAGATTTTATGACAAAATCACATTCTTCTTTTTTTATGTTATACCATGTTATACTTAGCAGGCAAACGAGCAGACAGCTCACTCAATGTCGCCCATAGATCTTTAAGTCATACCGTCATATTCATATTCATATTCACTTTATTTTGCAAAGTACAGCATTTATAAAAGCCATGCAAAATTAATATAAATTATCAAATTAACATAAATTAATATAATATAAAATAGCTTATTTGAAAATTACTTCTAGCTTAATAAAAATATCACAGCATATTACAAAGTATCACGAAATTACAAAATTCATTTTTAAAAACATTTTCATGTCAAATCTAAGTAGTTAAGTAGTCTCTGTTGCTTATATACATTTGTTTAATTTTATTAGCTATCTTGTAATATTTTTGTATGTATTAAGATTCAATATGTATGATCAATCCAACAGGCCATGTGTCCCATTTAACTACGGGCTTCTCCATACAAACTGTTCGAACGAAGTGCGCAATTTTTATGGAAAGGTCGAAATTTCACAAAAAAATTTCAATGGGAAAGATTTTCAGTTTCGTTAACTGAGCACGCCCTTTCAATACATATAGTCCCTCACACCCAATATTCATTCTATTTCACGCATTACATAAACGTTCTAGGAACTTAATAAATTTCCTAGGAATAGTGAAGAATTCCTAGACAAACAAACAACACAAACAACACAAAACAAACACGAAACAAATGCGTAGATCACCGTTCTTTTTAGCAGCAGGTACAATTGCATTGACCCACGGTGTAGGGTGAATGACCTTTCTTATCACGCCGAGTTTTATCATCCTATCTAACTCGTCCTGCAACTTTTCACACAACGTAATCGGAATTTTACGCGCCGCACTCACTACCGGCGGTACGCTCGGATCGACAACAATGCTGTATTCCCCCGGTAAACAGCCCAAACCTTCAAATAAATCACTGTAATCGTTTAAATTAAGGGTATGAATGCGACAAATCAATCCCATTTTTAAACAAGCCTGTCGACCCAATACGCTTTCACAGATCATATCAGCTATGGCAAATTTTAAACTGTATTTACAATTTTTATGCAACCAATTTAAATTGCACACACCTTTTATCGGTATGACGTCACCGCTATACGACTGAAGCTTAATATTATGATTGCAATCGACTATTGACATGTCATAACCTAATTCTTTGAACCGTTTGAACGACAAAACATTAATATCGGCTCCGGTGTCCAATTTAAAACGCTCCACCCCGCCTTCACCGGTCAAAGTCTCATACCATTCATCTGCCGCCGAACCTTGACCTGAGGTTATGTTTTTTATTTCCGAAATATAAAACAACTCACAGTCATCCTCGTAAGCATCCGTTTCTTCTTCCTGAACCTCGATGTCGTACATCTTTTTTACACTGCTTGGTGTATTACACATCCTAGCGAAATGACCATAATTTTGACACACATAACACTTCACATTAATAGCGGGGCACATTCCGGGTAAACATTGCATTCCACACCCGCGGCACTGCATTCCGTGCGCGCTGGCGCCGCTTGCGCTTGCGCTGGCGGCGGGCGCTCGCTGCGGCTGCGCGTACCCTCCGCGCCCGCGCGCCCGGCCCCGGCCGCCGCGCCCCCCGCGTCGATGCCCGCGCGCCTGCACGGCGTCCACCCGCGCGGTCCCTGCCGCGCTGCCGCTGCGCGTCTCGAGGCAACGACTGCCGTCCGTAGATACCTCGTCAGCTTCACATATTTTGATGGCTTTCTCCAACGTTAAGTCGTCTGCTCGTAATAATCGCTCGCGCACTGCACTGTTTATTATACCACAAACTATGCGATCGCGAATCAGCTCCTCCTCTAGCGAAGCAAACTGACATTTTGTGCTCAAGAGCTTCAAGGCCACAACATATTGGCTAATCGTTTCACCTCCCTCTTGGTTTCGTGTGTAGAAGTTGTATCTAGCATGGGTAATATTGGGTTTTACACCAAAATATTCATCGAATTTTTGTAACACCTTGCTTGCGTCATCCTTGTCAGTTGCTTTTTCGAACTTTAAGGTTTGATACACATCGAAACCATCTGGACCGATCAGGTTGACAAGCAAACTTGACTGAACATCCGATTCTTCCTTATGCACCCCTGATGCTTTGAGGAATAATTGAAATTGGGTTTTCCATCTCTTCCAAGCGTCAGCCCGGCTGACGGGGCTGCCGTCTAAACTGAGTTCCGGCGGTGGCCTGGCGTGCTCCATTGTAATAATATCGTTACTCTCACTTTATTATCAATGAATAAACTGTTTTTAAACGCGTAAACTTGATAAATCACTTTAAATCGTAATTTTAATCACCGCTGTCACCATGTGGTGTTCATTGAAAGACAGTCTAGATGACAACTGATTTATTATATTTTCTACAACTACCCACAACACACACATTTCCTGTAACAAGGATGATGAACATTAAATCTTTGACATTTAATAATTAAATATCCTTTACTATTAAACGAGCAATATTTGTATGTAGGTATATTTGTAATGGGTTTCAAAGTCAAACATTTATTGCATCCCCTGTAACACATAGAGGACTTAAAAATATTGTGAAGTACAAACATGGACCCGGTTTGGGCATAGCAATGTAATAGTAATACGTACTTAAGCTAAGTAGGTATTTATATGTTACATTCTTCTTAGATAGGTACATCAAATTATTTTTTCTCTCTCTTACTGCTTTTCTAACTCTTGTAGCGTATAATAACATTTATCAATCAGAGCTTTTTAGGGTTCCGATACCAAAATGGTAAAAAAAAGGAACCCTTATGGTGCCGCTCTGTCTGTCTGTCTGTCTGTCTGTCCGTCTGTCTGTCACACCTCTATATCTCAGCAACCACTTATGCTATCAACCTGAAATTTGGTATAGTTTTAGAATATAGTTGCCCAACTTAATTGCACAAGAAAAAATTTTGAAAAAAGTATGATTATTAATATAAAGGGGACCAAAATAGGGGGGGCCAAATTTCAAATTGTCGCTACTAGGTTGAGTGGGGTATCATATGAAAGGGCTTTACTTGTACATTTTAAAATATATTTTTGTATTTTTTTAAATTTCTTAGTTTTAAAGTTATGATGAAAAATGTCAAGAAAAATACCATTCCCCCCCCCCTTATCTCCGAAGTTTGAGTAAGGAAAAATCTGAATTAATTACAGTTGACAGAAGTTTATATAAACTTTACAGCAAAAATAAAACGATCTTTCTAAGTTGCACAGTTTTTCAGAAATCTGCAAAAAACCTTTACAAACAAATTTAGTTTTGCGGTCCTGAAAATGGACTTTATTGCTTCCAAAAATACTATAGGTATATCGGAACCCTCGGCGCGCGAGTCCGACTCGCACTTGACCGGTTTTTTTACTTTCGAGCGGAGCGAGAAAGGTATTGTATTCGTGAAAAAAAAAGATTTTCTAATTTTCTCAAAAATGTGTTCTATATCACTTGTAAATCATAAAAAGCAAGTCTCCCAAATATGTCCGTCCGTCGGTCGGTCGGTCGGTCGGTCGGTCGGTCGGTCGGTCCGTCGGTCGGTCTGTCCGTCACGCTTTGGCCTAGCGGCTAAACGAATAGTCCGATTGACACCATATTTCAAATTTAAGATTTTCTTGTAAATTCTTCGAAGGATACTGAGTAGTTTTTGCTGGCTCTCTTTATGAGGGTAGCTGTCATACAATGGAAATGAGTAATTGCGATTAGCTCAAAAACGACTGAAACGATCTTAATGAAATTCTGCATGACCAAGAATCTTCATGCAAGATATCTTTCGACAGTATCCATTGTTCTGTGGATGTTCATATAAGCGGTGTTCCCTTACTACTAAAATTATAAAATGTGATTAACTCAAAATCGGTTTCAATGAGCTTATTGTAATGTTTCAAATTGGAATTCTAAATTGGTTATGTACCTGACTGCATATTTCATTAATTTTTTTTTTACATAAATCTGATATAAATAAGTTTGTATTCCCATATTATTTGTATGGAATAACAAACTTAAGTTTGCACTTGGTCCTCATTTACTCTTTACTATCCGCAGCCCTTTATAATCTAGTAGTTAGAGCATTCGGCTTTTGATCCGGAAGTTCTGGGTTCGATTCCCGGTCTGGACACTGTCGAATGATGACTCTCGTATATCGCGAGAAAGTAAGTGCAGTGCTGCTGTACCATTTATTAATAGTTGCTTGAACTTGTTTATGTTATTTTCGTTTTTTGTTGTTAAAGGTAAATTATTATAGATCTTGGCTGACATTCTTAATGGTCCAGATGAGACTATATTCATTTTGGAAAAGGGAAGTGCTAGTCTAGATCGGCTCTAAAGATTTCGATAAAATTTACCATACGGGGGTTCTCAGGGCCGAAAATTGATCAAGCTAGGTCTCATGTCTGGGAAAATTCGTTTTCCCAGTGTATTATGTATTTTTTTTTAATACTGCGTTTTAGACAGAAACCTACATCGCCATCTGTTGGCGGGTAGCACAGCTTGCTCACTCGATGATATTTTCATATTGAGGCGGCTATTATAGAGCGAAGCTCGGTCGCTCAGGTACTGTATTTTAAAAGAGATTTCAAAAGAGATTTTTTATCGAGAGATATTAACATGTCTCTCGGGTTTCTTGCGGGAGGTTTTCGATAAGTCACTTCTCAATAGCCCATTTGTCAGTATTTTCAGCTCATTTATGCGATCTAACGACGACTATCAATCGCTGGATCTGACAGGACCAATAAAAACAAACTTGATCGTGCGTGAAAATTGAGCTTTCCTGAAAGGTGATACCAAAACGATCACTCAATAGCTCGCACTATGAAAATCAACACAAACCTACACGTGGAATGATACATTAATGACCTGTAATGAAACTGCATCAGCTGATAGCGCATTTTGTATGGGAGGTCAAATTTGGTTTATCGTATTTCGACCTATGTTCCTTGGGAAAGGTTGTTCAGTATCATGAGTACATGCATATACGTGGGACACTCAGAAATATTTGCGACACTAAAAAAAATTGTTCTACAGGTACATATATTTTTATTAAATCTTTTCAAAGTACTCTCCACCAGCCTCTATACAAAGATTCATGCGTCTGAACCAGTTTTCAAAACACTTTTTCCAGTCCGCCGTAGACACCTCGTTTACAGCCTGCTCGAACGCAGCCAGCGCATCTTCCGGCGACGAAAATTGTATCCCCTTGAGCTGATTTTTTATTTTTGGAAATAAAAAGAAGTCACACGGTGCTAGATCAGGGCTGTAAGGAGGTTGACCCAGGAGTTTGACTGGTGTGCTGTCCAGGAAGTCCCTCGTTTTGAGCGCGGTGTGTGCAGGCGCATTGTCGTGGTGGAGCAGTAGTCCGCGGAGCCCTGTGTTTGGTCGCTTGTTGCTCACAACAGAAAAAAACTTCTGGTAAACATTTGGTAGTATACCATTCGGCGTTGATGCTTCTTTGATCTCGTAAGGGAATTGAGGCCAAGTGGCCAGTCAAATTAAAAAAGCTGGCGATCAAAATCTTCCCCCCGCTTCGAGATCGCTTCACTTTGGTAGGCGTTGGTTCATTTTGAAACACCCAAACTGTCGACTGGCGCTTGGTTTCTGGATCGTATTGATAAATCCAGGACTCATCACCTGTTACGATGTCGTAAACACGCCGAGACGAGCCTGCTTCAAATTTGTTCAGCATATCACGGCACCATTCCACCCGGGCCTGCTTCTGAGCGTCGGTGAGGTAGTGCGGCACCCAGCGCGATACTATCCTCCTCACGCGAAGATGCCCGTGTAGAATCTCGTGAACGCTTCCCGATCCAATCTTTAATATGTGCTGAATCTCCTGATATGTAATTCGCCTATTATCTTGGATTAAATTTTTCACTGCTAGCACGTTTTCTTCCGTAATAGCCGTCAAAGGGCGACCGCTTCTTTCTTCATCCCCCAAGGTTGGTCGACCGCGCCTAAATTCGTTATACCAACGATACACGGTTGCCTTGGAGGGGCCTTCATCCATAAATGCCATTTGAAGTCTATCGAACGATTCATCCGGTTTCAGGCGACACTTGAAATCGTAAAAAATCATAGCTCTAAAATGTTCCCGGCGCAGATCCATTTTTCAGTAAGACACGATACTTTGAATTGGCTCGCAAAAAATGTGGAGGGAAATTTTGAAAATGGAACACACATATTTTTACTTACAAGTAATCATATTTTCGAAAAAGATTCTGACCGGCCAGTCTCCCATATATAAAAACTATTTTTCGCAATACTTTCTGAGTGGCCTGGTATTTTGCAATCAAGAACTAATTAAAAGTCACCCTATATATAGTTCGTCCGTGTAAAAAATGTACGATAACAATCTCAAAAGTGCAGATTTTCTTCAATTTTGGTGGCCATTTTTTTCTTGGGCTTTTGTGAAAAATAAGGATGCGGTATGGAAAAAGATATTTGTAGCTATAAAGAATATCTTGATAAGTTTTCGAGATATTAAAGTTGTAGTGAAACCAAAATTTTATTGCAAACACCAAAATTTAAACGTGATCACGAAACTAGAAAAACGGCCACCAAAATTGATAAGTGACCACCAAATTTGAATAGCGACTACCTAATTTTAAAAAAATCATGAAAAATTCAATAAGCTTAGACTTAGTGAAAAATCTAAGTTAAGCCACGATCACACCTTCCTGTATTTAGAAAGTAATTCGGCATACATTGCAGGTTGAAGTAAGGATATTGGTATTAACAAAACCAAGCCTCTCATTAATGTATGCCGAATTAGTCTTTGTATTAAAGAAAGTGTGGTTGTGCCTGTATTCCAATTATTGTTATTATACTAATTATTGCCTTCTATTTTGGATTTTTTTTAAGAAATTTATACATACATAGCATAATGTGGATCAAGGTTTGAAACTGATTTTTGACTGTAATAATCATTCAATTAAAAGCTATAATTAATTAAATATTTTTCATGAATTTTTAAATTTAGGTAGTCGCTATTCAAATTTGGTGGTCACTTATCAATTTCGGTGGCTGTTTTTCTAGTTTCGTGATCACGTTTAAATTTTGAAATTTAAAACAAATTTTCTAAATTGATGAAATAATGTTTATTGAATGGTTTAGCCTTGCTTAACTGAAAAGTTGTCCTTATAATTAATCTAATTAATTTTAGTTAATAGGATTTTGTCGAGCAGTCAAACTAGTAACTATTAACAGTTTTGCGGGTGCTTGTTTAGTTTTTAAGAAAAACTGTAGCATTTTTGCAGAAAGAATCTTACAGAAAGGTTATAACGACCCTGAAGAATGTGAATCAGCAGTTTATGAACAACTTTTCCTAAGAAACAAAGTCGAAATATGGAAAAAAAAATTACCTCCTATATAAAATGCGCTATCAGCTGATGCTGTTTCTATTGGAGTTCAGATTTTTTTTAGTATAATGACCTATTTTCCTTGGAAAAAGTTGTTCAGTTTTATGAGCAGATTCACGGGTTGGTACATCCTTTTCGTTACTACCTGCAGAGTTAATTTTTAAGCATACCATAGACAAGAACGCGTATACTAAAATATCTTTATATTGATTGGTATTTTTTAATCAAAAATTGATTTCGAACCTCGATAACTATTATCAGATTGTATGTACAAAATTTGGTTTTAATGTCCTTTGTGGTTTAGACGTTAGTTTTTATGGGAAATCAACGCTTCAGGGGACCCTTAAGACAGTAAGTATCTCAAGGTAACGTACCTTGACTTGTAATTATTAAAAAATATTTTTTTTTTTAAAACGAGAAAATAATTCTCATCTCGGTGAGCAATGTACTATTGAAAATTCATCAGTCATCACTCTAAAGGGTCAAATAGGGTAATAAAATTTATATAAAAGCCGAGAGGAAATCTCATCAATCACGACTAGTACTACAAGAATTTCGCTGATCTGATAAAAATGTACGCGAGGATTGATGGAACTTTCTATACGAGTATAGATAGGTAGGCATCGGTAGGGGCTGTCTACTTCCATATGGAAAAGGCTTATTATTTTTGAGGCAACTAACAAATGAAACGGCAACTAACAGTTTGCATCTAATAAATTAATCTGGCAGCGATTAAATATTTTTGCAACAATTATAATAGATGAGCTTCAAAATGCAAGGATTTATAAAAACTAAATAATGGCTGATTCTTTAAGGTAGCAAATATATTAAACAGGGGCAGTGAAATCATAAGCGAAGCACTATAAATAATGACTTGGCGACTAATTTTAACAGTGGGATAACAAAGATTGTATTATTGGCAACAACAGGCTCCCATATAAAAATACACTTTCGGGCTGCGATTTGTAGGCAGCTGTAAAAATTTAAACAGGTTTTTGTTTGTAGAATCATAATTTAATGAAAACGGCGACAAGGTTAGTCATTGCATAGAAACAGAGTGCGGGTCGAATATATTTAACGATTTTATATTTTTTTGTGCTGTGAGGGGCTCCTATTTCGGTTTGCGAGGGGTATCAAGGGACCTTGGCCTTGGAACATGACCTTAGAAACGTGACCTTGGAGCTTTAATTATAAATTAGCTTTACTTTGTAATCAATTAATCATACTTCCGCGTGCTCTTAACCTTTTAACAATGACTACTGCTTTTCTCTAAATGACCACTACCATCACGAAGCGGGGGGACAAGGGGGCCCAGCTCCCCAGAATGGTGGGTTCGGGGGGCAGAGCCCCACGCCATCCAAAAACAAACTCCAGACAGGACGAAACATACACGGTAGGTTATGTTAGGTTCCCTTGTGACCCCTAGCAGACATAAATAGGGGATCAGCACAGTGGGTCCCCGTCGAACTAACCTACAGTCAAGAGGATTTTAATGGAGCTTTAATTATAAACAATGAACTAAGAGGAACACTCAGCTCGGCATAAATAAATAAATATTGCGGGTTGAATAAATAAAGACAATTATTTTACCTTTATACCTATTACTCTTTTGCCATTGTAGGAAAATTTTAAGCCATATAATGAAAATTCTAAGTCAAACTATTTTTTATGCATGTCACTATTTGCTTTATTTTGAGCTCTTAAAATGTCGCACAAAGTATATTTTTTATGACCTTAGTTAACTTTATATACAACCTCATTTTATTATTTAAGAAAGCCTATTTTCTAGATTTTATACGCCGTTAAGTGTCGCTTAACAATAAATTCAGTTTCCAAAACAAAAAAAACCGGCCAAGTGCGAGTCGGACTCGCGCACTGAGGGTTCCGTACACCACATAGACATAATTGTATTAGTTGAAATTTCAGTAAGTTAATGTGCTAGATTTTTTGAGTCCGACACGCGCTTGACCAAATTCCATTATTTCTTGTTATTTTATAGCCTATGCACTATAAACATACCAATTTTCAAGTTTGTAAGTGTTCCCGTTTTTAAATAGAACTAAAACAAAAATCGCCTCAGCGATTATCCAACTTGACCCCTCTCTTATATGAATGTTCTTGAAACGGGAGCTCACCACAATTGGTTACCATTAGTTGTGAGAAAAGTTGTAATATTTAATGATTTCAGACTTTTCCCATTATTTGTACTGTGAAACCTAGCTGCTTGCCAAATTTCATAATTTTAGGTCAACGGGAAGTACACTGTAGGTTTTGCATTTTTGAATAAATGTATGGAGATGAGGACATAAAATGCCATATCTGTTGATTGCAATGTTGTAAAAAATTAAATTTTCAGATCTTGTGTGGTTCATGGATTCTAATATGTGGTATTATTTTCAACCTGATACCTTTTACCCGTTCGTGAGATAAAGGGTCTTGATAGACAGACAGACAGACAGAGAGATAGACAGACAGACAGACGGACAACAAAGTGATCCTATAAGGGTTCCGTTTTTTTTCTTTTGAGGTACGGAACCCTAAAAATCGATGCAAGTTTAAATTAAAACAAAGCTTACAACTGATTATAAAGCTGCTATTTTCTGCTTAAAATGATACTTTACTGTAACTGCCAACCTATTATTTTTGCTACCTGCTTTAATATTTTTTGAAACCCTAATTCAGATTAATATGTCGCCGCGTTAAATACAGCCTATGGAAAAACGAATAGAAATAAAACTACATAGGCTTGTTACGTTGGTACAAAGCTGAAAACTAAAAGGGTTTTTGGTTTGATCAGTCAACGAATCCCTGAGAAAAAAAAATGCGGCTCCTCAAATTATGAACTTCACAAAACCGTTTATAAGTTTTGTCAGCTTTGCAGTGCCCAACAGGTATTTGATACTTTAATTTTTGTTAACGTTGTGCGGTATACTGTAGTAAAAAAAACTACTTCCTCTTATTTATTATACTTTTAGGATATTATATTCAATTTCTTTACAATTTCACTGTTCGTAGGGCTAGGATCTTTTACTAGTTTGTTGGAAACAATACAATACAATACTCTTTTATTGCACACAGATAACAAACAGTACAAAAAAACAAATGTGGACATAAAATTGGAGCACAATAAGGCGGCCTTATTGCTAAAAAGCAATTTCTTCCAGGCAACCTTTGGGTGCAAGGAAAAATAAAGATACAATAATGCGGTGGCGGTGCACAAATATGAACTAAGTGAATATTATATTTAACTAATAAACTTAACTAAACTATCTGAATGCAAGCACAATGTGTCTATATTCTACAGGGTGAATTTGCAAACATTCGACAAATTTTGAGATTGAGTTCAGACCACGAAACTGAACAACTTTTCCCAAGGAACATAGGTCGTTAGGCGTAAAAACAATCTCCCGTACAATATGTATGGTCAGCTGATTGACTTTACTATGAAAGGGTAAAATTTTTTTTTCGTCCGATGACCTATGTTCCTAGGCGAAAATTGTTCAGTTTCGCGGTCTGAACTCAATCTGAAAATTTGTCGAATGTTTTCAATTTCACCCTGTAGATTATTTTATCCCCCCATTTATTAATTTTATTTTTATCCAGCCTTATTTTAGGTAACGGTCCAAGCAATCTTTCCAGGTGATGAAAAACTGTTTTCTTTTCCAATGTTTTTTTTTGTATTTGTAGAACTAAACTTTTGAATGGGCTTTGTATTCTTGATCTCAATGGAGATTAGAGTTCAAGCACAGCGAGGTTTCAAACTCTTTGGAGTACAAAGTTGTCAACGACTTGTTTATGATAAATGATGCAGAAAGTATTATTAAATTGCGATCTTTCTTTACAACTAGTTTCAAAGTGAACACGTGTTTGTTTGATACAAATTCTTTCTCATGTATAGAACACGGTCGGTCGCGCTCTTTGTGGCTTCAGGGTCATCTGAGCCCACAGTCCACTAAGCCCTCGGGCTCTGTTGACCACGTTTTATTCATAGCCCACTCGACTCACTAAGACCGCCACTCAGCACGTGGGCTGAGTCGACCGCTTCCAACTCCTAAGGGACAACTTACCCCAAGGGAAAAACCGATCACTTTCAACCCCTTTAAGGATTAACTCAGCCTGCGGGCTAAGGAGACTGCTTTCTACTATATTCGCGGTCGGTCTAGCTTAAAATTCCGTCACCCAGCCTGTGGGCAAAGCCCGGCTATCTTTAGGAGTTTGTATGTACCTGTATCTTAATTTAAAATGGCAACAATAATTTATGTCACCGAATTATAATATCTATTCCCTTAATTTCTGTGATTGCCTGTATTTTTTTTTCACGTTTCGAGTAATAGGTAAGTGTTTAGCTGGTAGGGGGGGAGAGGTGTTACAAAACTTTTGCTTTTATCAAATCAATCAAATCAAATTAGTTTATTTGCCAGAAAACAGTAAAGAAGGTCTTAATAATTATTGAAATAAGTACAATGTTTTCAGCTAGAATACTAGCATGCAAATTTTCAAGATTTTATACCATTAAATGTCAAAGAATTAAAGATGTTAAGATTAATAATATTGAATGTCAAATGAAAAATATATCAATATGAAATTCAAGCAAAAATTAAAGCAAAATATAAATAGAATGTTAGAACTTATCGGTCTTATGGTCTAGAAATAGAAAAAAAAAAAAGCCGGCCAAGTGCGAGTCGGACTCGCGCACTGAGGGTTCCGTACCACCACATAAACATAATTGTATTAGTTGAAATTTCAGTAAGTTAATGTGCTAGATTTTTTGAGTCCGACACGCGCTTGACCAAATTTTATTTTTTGTAGTTATTTTATAGCTTAAACATACAAATTTTCAAGTTTGTAAGTGATCCCGTTTTTAAATAGAACTAAAACCAAAATCGCCTCTGCGACCATCCAACTTGACCCCTCTCTTATATGAATGTTCTTGAAACGGGAGCTCACTACAATTGGTTACCATTAGTTGTGAGAAAAGTTGTAATATTTAATAATTTCAGACTTTTCCCATTATTTGTACTGTAAGACCTAGCTTCTTGCCAAATTTCATAATTTTAGGTCAACGGGAAGTACCCTGTAGGTTTTGCATTTTTGAATAAATGTATGGAGATGAGGACATAAAATGCCATATCTTTTGATTGCGTCTTTGTAAAAAATTGAAATTTTCAGATCTTGTGTGGTCCATGGATCCTAATATATGGTATTAATTTCTACCTGATACCTCGACCCGTTCGTGAGATAAAGGGTCTTGACAGACAGACAGACAGACGGACAACAAAGTGATCCTATAAGGGTTCCGTTTTTTTCTTTTGAGGTACGGAACCCTAAAAACAGTGCTCTAGCAGCCACTTTGTTAAATTTAATTTCAGTGAAACTTTATTCATCAATTTAAAATTGTCTGGAAGTTTGTTATATAATAAAATGCACATGTTAAATATGTTCTTTTCATAAATAAACGTACGTCTTTGGGCAGGAGGCTGACATAGTAAATTCTTTAACTTTTCTCTTGTTGGCCTTTGACTGACCTCGCCTCGGGTTCTCCAGTAACCAGTTTTAAGCTTATTGTTTCGCAAACTGATCTATAAATAAAAAAAAATGTACTTAGCTTTTACACAATATATTTAAAAACAGATATAATGAATGACACATTATACCATGTGGTAGATGAGAAAAAGACCACCCCCAGTTTACGTGTAAGGAGCTCCAATACACGTAAAGTGGGGATAGGTTTTTACTTTAAATCACACTTTTCAAAATTTAATTTCACCACTTTGTCGCCGTCTTCTTCTTAGCGTGTAAAATATTTACATTTTTTGTAGCCCAGAACGTTACCACTGTCACGTAATCACTGTACGTAATGTAGCTAGGCAACTGCAAATAAATAAACTTTTGTTTTTACGGAAAATGTCTGTCTTTGACTTTGTACTAACCAAAATTATAACATTTTTGGCGACCGTGGGATAAAAAGCCTGCAAATAATAGGCAGAATATCATCGTGCAGTGAAATAATTACAAATTAATTATAATGGATGTCCTAAAGCGCAAGCGAACCCAATTTCGCAGAGAATTTACGTCCGCAGCTGACAACTTTGAAAAAGCCATGCAGCGCAAAGAAGAAGCTGAAAAACTGGACGTAGAGGGGAAATTTGCACGGCTATCCGACTGCGCGGATGAACTATTCAGCTGCGAAGTGAAATTACGTGACATCTGGTGCGAAGCCGAAACCTTCGACGAAACCGCTTTCGCCGAGGATCAAAGTAAAGCCGCGCATTACAAAACCAGATGGTCCATGTTGAAGACTCAATTCAAAAACTTCGTTAAACAAAATGAAAATGATGGTGCTAGTAATTCATCGTCAAAATCTACTGTTAAGTCTCACTCTAAAGAGCGTAAGGTTATAATGCCAAAACTGGACATTACTAAGTTTGATGGCGAGGCACTGGTGGTTACGCTTTTGGGGACAATTCTCAAAGATAGACGGGGACCCAGACATCAACGGCACTGACAAGTTCCAGTTCCTGTTACAATCTATGGAACCTAACTCCAGCGCCAGACAGTTAGTAGAGAGTTACCCCCCAAGTAGCGAAAATTATTCAAACGCTGTAAAAGCTTTAAAAGATAGATTCGCCAGAGATGACGTTCTCATCGAGACTTACGTTAGAGGTTTGCTAGCACTGATGCAAAATAAGAGTGAGGTAAGCAATCTAACTACATTGTATGACAGTCTTCAGACTCACCTTCAAGCATTAGAGACTCTCGGCGTCACCAAGGACAAATACGCTTCAATGTTGTTCCCTATGATTGAGTCGGCGCTTCCAGAAGACGTGCTTCGCGCTTGGCATCGCAGCCAGCAAACTAGCAGAGACCTTTCTAACCTCATGAACTTTTTGCGTCTAGAGGTAGAATCTGAAGAAAGAATCCGGCTCGCTAGTCAAGTTTTTCCCACAACATCCGCTGTCGACCCGAAGCCGCCAACCGCCTGTTTCTTCAACGAATCCAATCCAGGCAAGTCTGAAAGCTCCAGTAAACAACGTGCAGCATGTGTTTGGTGCGATAAGGATTCCCACTCGGCTACGGAGTGCCACAAAGCTGCGAAGATGCCGCTGAAGAATCGTGTTGAGTTTTTGAAAAAGAAGAATGCCTGCCACATATGTTTTAAAACAAATCACTCGGCCAAGCAATGTAAAAGCTATCCAAGGTGCCTTTTCTGCAAAAAACGACACTACACTTTAATGTGCACTGAATTAGAAAAATTGGATAGTCAAAACAACACTGCAAACAATAACAATAAACAACCAGAGACGAGCAATTTGTCATGTCAATCAAAGTTGACAACTGTAACTTGTTAGCGGAGTTGAACTTATATGCACAGTGAACTATATGTGATACCGGAACTGTTTATAGAGCTAGATTTACGCGAATTATTTTGATTATATTTACGAACGCGATTTAGTAGGTATTGTTTTCACAACGATGTTTTTGCAGACACTGACATTTGACATTTTTCGATTATAAAAATTGTCTTTGTAAATGTTTCTAAAGAGTTCGCATATTTGCAAACTCAACACTTTCCCTAAACATTTACTGGGATAGTCCTAGCGCCACGCGAAGGACCTTAAAAGTTGAACCGGGCAACGCCTTGGTGAGAATGTCCGCAGCTTGATCCTTTGTGCCGATTCTTTCTACACTGCAGATACCCTCGGTCACCAGTTCTCTCACATAAAAGTGTCTGAGGCGTATGTGTTTTGTGCGCTTATGGAATTCTGGGTTATGCGCAAGTCGTACAGCAGCTTCGTTGTCTACAAACAGTAATGGAATATCCGCGAGTACAGTCAGCTGTTGTAAAATCCTTGCGAGCCAGACGAGTTCTCTTCCAGCTTCACTGGCTGCCACAATTTCAGCTTCAGTTGTCGAGATAGCGACTGACGCTTGACGTTGGCTTAGCCATGATACTGTCCCTCCGGCATAGAGACAAACGACTCCAGTGGTAGAGCGACCGGTGTCCTGATCTCCACCGTGATCGGCATCGCTGTATCCCTTCAAAATACGGGTTGAGTACTTCGCTTGGTATCTGATTCCAAGTGAGCTCGTGCCTTTGATATAGCGTAGGATTCGCTTCACTCGCAACCAGTCTTCTTTAGTCGGTGATTCCAATTTTCTAGATGCAACTCCAACTGCATATGCTATGTCCGGACGTGTTCCGACCATTAAATATGCGATGGCGCCTACAGCCTCACGATAGGGGAAGTTCGCTTCTGTGTCGTTCACTTTCCCTGGTTCAGTAGGTGTTGCCTTCTCAATTGGCGTAGCAACAGGGTTGCAGTTTTCCATTCCGAAGCGCTGAAGAAGCTTCTTAGCGTAGGCTTCCTAATTGATAAGAATGGAACCGTCCTTTTCTCTGGATATTTGTAATCCCAGGTAATAGGTCGCTGGCTTCGTTGTAATGTTCAGCCGTTCCTTGAGGTCGTTTATGAAGGCGGTCGACAGTTTCTCATCTGTTGCAGCTACTAATCCATCGTCGACATACAATGTCATTAGTATTTTCTGTCCATTTTCAAAGTGTTTGGTATACAGGCAGCAGTCTGCTTCGGATTGATTGAAGCCCATGCTCAGCAGTATACTTTCAAAGCAAGAGTTCCAGCATCTCGGAGCTTGTTTTAATCCGTACAGGCTTCGGTTAAGCTTCCAAACATTTGACGTTCCGTCTCCATAGCCTTCCGGTTGTTTGACATAAATCTCTTCCTTTAACTCGCCGTTAAGGAATGCTGTACAAACATCAAACTGTATGAGATGTAAGTTTTCTTGTGCACTGACACTCAGTAGGGCTCTAATCGTAGCGAGTCGGGCCACCGGACTATAAGTCTGATCATAGTCCTCTCCTTTTCGCTGTTTATAGCCTTTTACGACAAGGCGAGCTTTATACTTGTCGATAGTTCCATCTGGGTTCTTTTTGATACGTAAAACCCACTTGCATGGAAGAGCCTTTCTGCCCTTGGGTAGTACACACGGCGTCCAAACGTTTAAATCTTTAAAGGATTTCATTTCACTGTCCATGGCCTTCTTCCATTCTACATTGTCATCACGTTGCATCGCATCGGAGAAATTCGAAGGGAACGTTTCCGCGGCGCACACGAAATCGTCGTATCTCTCCGGGCGCTTGATTAGACTTCGGTCTCGTAGGTTGTAGCGTGGAGTAGGAGATTCAGCATCATGAAATTCTTCAAAATTGTTGTCTGGTGGATCTAGCACGTCTTGTTCCTGGATATGATCTTCGACTGGAACTGGTTCTGGGTTTCCCTCGATATGGTTTCCGTCTGGAACTGGTTCTGGGTTCTCTCCCTCGAGATCATGTCCATCGTTGTTTGTGCTCATCTCCAGATCATCGTCGATACGATCTCCCTCGTTTTCTATAGGGGCTGTTAACCTTGGTGGATCTTGATGTGACTGAGAGGCCTCGCTGTCTTTGGCGTTATCCAATGGCAGTTTAAAAGTATAATCCCTAGTTTCTGTCTGTTCCTCATTAGAAGACTTTTCATCAATGGGAAGTGGTCTCTCGTCGAAGATTACGTCACGCGAGCGGATAAGCGTGTTCTTCTTTCCATCTGTGATCCAGATCCGGTAACAGTCTTCGTCGTAGCCAACGAGTCTGCCTCTGATGGCTTTCTTATCTAATTTCTTTCTTTTTTGTTTTGGAATGTGGGCGTAAGCATTCGATCCGATGATTCTCAAATGTTTAATAATCGGCTTTTTTCCACACCAAAGTTCGTAGGGAGATTTTCCCTCAGTCTTTGTTGGACCTGTTCTATTCAAAATATATGCAGCCGTGTTAATAAGTTCTGCCCACAGTTGTTGCGGCAAAGCTTCGTGTGCATACATCATGGATCTCGCGGTTTCGACCAGAGTTCGATTCTCTCGTTCGCTCACTCCATTTTGCTCCGGCGTGTAAGGTGTCACAAGTCTTTGTTGAATTCCATGCGCGTTCAGGATTTCTCGAATGGACTTGTTGTCGAATTCACCTCCGTTATCACTAAGCAGGCATTTTACAGTGTGTCCAGCTGTTTCCGTTTGTTTAAGCATCAAGACGAGTTTATTCTTGACCTCAGACTTGTGTCGCAGCATGTACACCATACGGTAGCCAGTATAGTCATCTTTGAACAAAACGTAGTATCTGTAGTTTGAGTAACTCGGTTGAAATGGTCCACAAACGTCGGTATGAACGAGCTCTCCCGGTGCACTAGCACGCGTTCTCGTCCCGAATTTAAATCTATGGGCTTTCCCGTAAATGCAGCCTTCGCAGTTCTCCTTATCAAGAGGTAAATCGAGTCCCAGTTCGCGTTTAACTTTGGCTTTTACGTGTCTCTTGTTTTGGTGAGCTAGTCTCTCGTGATAGAGCTGCAGCGTAGAAGTTGTCAGGTAAACTTCTTGTGGTTGAGCAGGTGGCACGTTCGTTGCTTCGAGCCGGTATAAGCCACCTAGTCTCAGGCGTTTTCCTCGTAAGCATTCTTCTCCGTTGACATAGACGGTGCATTCTTTTGTCGTCGATGAGAAAAAGCTATTAGGGAGTTTGTCGTGCAGAGCGAGAACTGAAAATAAATTTTTATTTATAGCAGGGACATACCAGACATCTTGAAGGGTAATGACGAATTCTTTCCCTCTTACATTGGATTTGAGAGTAACTGAACCTTTGCCCTTGGCACGAATCGCATTGCCACTTGCAGTTGTTACAGTATGCGTCTCAACGAAATGCTCAAAGCTCTGGAAGAGGTCTGCTCGGTTCGTTACATGGCTCGTCGCGCCATTGTCGACGTACCAGTTCTCGCTGTCGTTATCGTTAAGTGAATTGATTACAGTACCTGCGTTCGCTTCTATAGTCAAAAGAATCATGTTGGCTTTCTCACTATGCGAAGAAGAAGGGGGCTTCGGGTTCATGCTCTTCGGTGGCTTGCCGTCGTTAATCCATTTCGGACAGTTCTTAACGCGGTGTCCGATTTTCAAGCAATAGTTGCATTTCATCTTCGGTTCCTTCTTCTTAGAATGCTTCTGTGTGCCCGACGTCGAGGCACTGAGAATATCCTGCTCAGGTACGTTATTACTTGGCAAGGCTCTCTCAAAAGCACATAGGTGGCTGGTCAGGTTCTCGACTGTTCTTTCCTTTTTTGGTGTTAGAAGCCAGCTGCTACGGAATGTAAAATATTCGTCGCCCAAAGTATCCAAAATCTTGCATATAAGGAGGAGCTCGGGTAGTTCCTTCTTGTACTCTGATTTCGACATCTCAATATTAAGCTCTGTCCAAATATTTTTCAATTTCGAAAGGTGGGTAGCAACATCATCATTTGAGTCTCTCTTAAAACCAAAAAACTTCATACACAGATTGTATGCGCGATCTTCGGTGATCCCGTCGAAGAGCCTGTGTAGCTCTAGCCAAACATCTCTAGAATTGGTGTATCTCATGACCTTCTTTAGCGTTCCGTCATCGAGGTTCGTGGTCAGGAGTAGCAGCGCACTAGTGTCAGCGTTAATAAATGCCTGGAGTTCTGCTGAAGTACTCGCATTTGTCGGTGAATCTGACGCTGCTGTACTCGGGCTTTCAGGTCGCACGAATCTGCCCTCGACTACGTCTAGCGCGCGATCAACAGTTCGTAAAAGTATGCACATCTTGTATTTCCATGTTTCCCAGTTGGACTTTCCACTTAAAAGACCGATCGTCATATTTTTTATTGGGTCCATTTTTCGTCTTTAAATTTTTGCGCGGGGTCCTAAACCTGTTAGCGGAGTTGAACTTATATGCACAGTGAACTATATGTGATACCGGAACTGTTTATAGAGCTAGATTTACGCGAATTATTTTGATTATATTTACGAACGCGATTTAGTAGGTATTGTTTTCACAACGATGTTTTTGCAGACACTGACATTTGACATTTTTCGATTATAAAAATTGTCTTTGTAAATGTTTCTAAAGAGTTCGCATATTTGCAAACTCAACATAACTTTACTACAAACTTTTGTGGTAAAGATTGTTCATGGCATTGACGTAAGAAAAACGCTGCGCCCTGGCGTAGTTTCCAAAATCTTTGGTTCATGGCAACAAAGAGGTTTGTGTAAGAGCGCTTATTGACAGTGGCGCGCAAAGATCCTACATCAAAAAAAGTCTCATTCAAAAGCTCGGTCTGAAACCTTCGAAGAAGGAATTAATAACTCATTGCTTGTTCGGCGGGCTTGAGACCTCTTCGAATGTTTTTGAAGTATTTGACATATGTGTCAAAAATGTCGGTCTTTGACTTTGTACTAACCAAAATTATAACAACCACATTTACTGCGTCATTTACTTTACTTTGTCGCCGTGTCTAACATATACACAATAACAGATTTATAAGGGTTATTTTTGGACACCCTGCAAAATTTTAGTATGTTGCTCAGAATATGAAACTAAACAACTTTCACAAAGAAAGTTATGGGTCGAAAAACAAGAAAAAATTTTGGTCGTCCCATACAAATTTGCAAGGTTTGTATCCAAAAAACAAAAATTCGTTTTTCGACCCATGTTGCTTTGGGAAAGTTGTTCAGATTTGTGTTCCAAGTCACATACAAAAATTTGGCTAGGGGTCCAAAAATAATCGAAGCTGCGGACAGGCAGACAGACGGAAAGATGAAACTATAAGGATTCCTTTTTAACTACGCAACCCTAAAAATCTAACGACGCTAAAGCATAACCGTTGGCTATGCAGAAAGATTTCCTAAGTAAACTAAAAGCTACTCCTAAGATAACACGCCCTGGACGTGTTCGTTATTTGGTGTAAATAATCTATTGCGACCCTTCTCTCACATGAACGATGCGCAAGTTTCGTAACGGCAATTTGTGAAGGTCAAACGTGTTCCCCTTTCTAGAGATTATAGACTTTGTTGAGACGCCAATCATTCTTCGTGATAGCTCCTTAACTCAGTTCGAAAGTGGTTTGAAAAGAATTTGCCACGTCTCTGCAATAAATTTCGATTATTCAAGCTCCGAGCAGATTTTTTTTAAAAAGTTTCTCCTTTTGAAAGCTTGTAAAATCACGACAAGTCTGTTGCTCGAGTTCTTTTCTAGAGTTTGTGATAAATGAGGGAAGCTACATGTATGAAGTTCTAAAGAAATAGTGAACATAATTTTAGAGTGACAATACAGACTGGAACTAATAACTATTCCCAAGAAAAATACTACTACCTACGCCATAGAGTAACACGATTTTCGCGCGCAAAGGTAACACGATTTTTTTTTGGGCTTGCGCGTTTTGACACGAAAAAAAGACACGTTACGCGTTGCTCTAAGACCTACGCACAAGAAACGCATAAGATACATTTAGATCGAGTGAAATATAAAGATTAAGAATACTACACATTTTTAAAGCTTATTTGATGAGAATAGTTGAAATAGTTAAAAAGACTTTTTCCATTTTCGTAAAATGTTTCTTCGGGAAAGATGTTCAGTTTCGTTGACTGAGCACGCCCGTTCAGTTATCGGCACACCGACCCTGTATAATCCTAATTTCCCATACAAATCTTTCTATTGAATTTGCTTGCTTTGTCTGAGCAACCTTAACAAATATCTTTTTTGACTTTTATTTCTTTGAGAAACTTGTTCAGTTTTAAAATCAGTCCACTACCGGCGGAGATATCGCGTAACAAACATACAAAAAAAAACCTACAGTCGAATTAAACCTCCTCCTTTTTGAATTCGGTTAAAATAAGTTACATTAGGAACTTACTCAGTAGCGGGATTGATGTGCAGACAGCCCACCTTGACGGCGACAATCTGGTGATCGTTTCTCTCTGAAGGAGTGGTGCAGTGAGAGGAACAGTTCTCCACACGAAGTGTGTTGGGCGTCATTCTGATTAAAAAAAAAATCTTATGAGAACATTGGCAAAAAATATTCAAGGTTATTTTTTGGACCTGATTTGCGTATGCCCACGTGGTCACGTGACCGTCCCATTTTGTATGGGAAATTGAAAATTTTTCGTGCGTTGTTAGAAAAGTCGTAAAACAAAAGTTGTTGCTTTTGACCTCTGTAATAACGTGGGCATACGCAAATCAGGTCCAAAAAAATAACCTTTTATATTTTACGCTAATTTATTTATTTATATTAGGTTAACACAACAGGTAACAATCAAATTGATACTAAAAAAAAACCGGTAAAGTGCGAGTCGGACTCGCGCGCCGAGGATTCCGATATACCTATAGTATTTTTGGAAGCAATAAAGTCAATTTTAGGACCGCAAAACTAAATTTGTTTGCAAAGGTTCTTTGCAGATTTCTAAAAAACTGCGAAACTTAGAAAGATCGTTTTATTTTTGCTGTAATATTAACATTTAACTTCTATCGACTGTAATTAATTCATATTTTTCCTTTCACATACTTCGGAGATAAGGGGGGGGATGGTATTAATGGTTTACGCTAAGATCTCAGGCAGGATTTCCATCAATGCTCTGTGCAAGGGATCTAAGCTGTGAGCTGAAAAGTTCCAACCATTTGACGCAATTAGCTAGGAAAATGGCGCGTGAATTTTTACAGCTCGCAGCTCAGCTCTCTCGCACAGCAGTGATGGAAAAGCAGCCTAAGGATTTGGTCCTTTATGATGTTGATGAGAAAAGAGTTGGGATTATATGAAGTGCCGGTTTAGGGGCTGATAAAAGCTAAATACGCTTCTTTTTAACGAAAAATTATTAATATATGGCCGTGAAAAAAAAATTATGTGATAATTAAGCATCTTTCCAAGAATATGGCCGACTCCGAAACCCGATTAAATATATTTTGTACGCCATAAAAAAATCCACACTTACCTCTGCTTTTTGCTTTTAAACCGTTTTTCTTAAGTACCCATTAATCTATGATGCCAAAACTTTTACACATTAGCTATTTGATCATTAATATTATGGGTACAGATTTTAAGAAAAATGCAAAAATTAGCGAAAAACATAAAACAGCGCGAATCCGCTCCGTTCTAGCACGCGCATTCTGCCCTTTGTTAGAAAGGGAGGTAATTCAGCTCTTATTAGCCCCATAATAAGCTAGGAATATGGTGCGTGAATTTTCACAGCTCGTTGCTTAGCTCTCTCGCAAAGCACTGATGGAAAAGCAGCCTAAGGATTTGGTCCTTATGATGATGATGAGAAAAGAGGTGGGATTATATTAAGTGCCGGTTAAAAGCTGCATGCGATCGGAGTGAGTGGCGCAAAACAGAAGAGGCCTAATATAAGATACGTATAAGTATGAATTTTCATTCGTTTTAAAGCCGAAGCCCAGTGATTCTACTCATGAAAACAAGCAACTTTACCGAACAAAAATTTTTTTGCTCGAAAAAAATTTTTCACTTTCCCATACAAAATTTGTCGATCACGTGACCACCATTTACTATGGGGAGACGAAAAAATTTTTTTGAGTAAAATCTTTTTTTCTTCGGGAAAGTTGCTGATTTTCATGAGTAGAATTACTGGGCTTCGGCTTTAAAACGAATGAAAATTCACGCTGTATATCATAAAGCTAATACTCTCTTAATGACCTTAAGACTGAATAACTTCGTAACCACTTTTTACATTTAATGTAGCATTTGTCATAGCAGAAGAAAAACTTAGTAATAAACAAGATATTATGACAAGTGACGAGATATACATTTTAGTTTTATTAGTATAACTGAAGAAAAAAAATTCTAAAATGGCCACAATTTTTCAAAACTTTTCCCATTTTACTGCTACATTTTTGTGTCAAAAATGTATGAAAAATTAAAATACTTTAGTCAACACAATGTTTAATGATGTGTTTGTTTTACTTTTTGATATTTGTAAAATAAAATACTTTAAAAAATCTCTATTGTGAATTTCGGGTTCACCGTTGGTAGTAACAGCCACGTTGCAACGCACGCTTATGTGAACGTTATTTACGTGTAAATGAGGTCTTTATTTGCATTGACAAGTGTGTAGCTGCAAATTTTATAGTATGAGCCTTCAGGCAACAACATCGTCTGTCGGATAACCCAATCAACAATATCCAATATTCTCTCAATTTCTCTCACAGGACAGTTTATAAAATAAAATTATTCGGCGGTATATAGGGTGACTTTTAAGTAGATCTTGATAGCAAAAGATATGCATGTACTCATGATACTGAACAACTTTTCCCAAGAAACATAGGTCGAAATACGAAAAACCAAATTTGACCTCCCAAACAAAATGCGCTATCAGCTGATGCAGTTTCTATGGGAGGTCAAAACTTGATTTTCGTATTTTGACCTATGTTCCTTGGGGAAAGTTGTTCAGTATCATGAGTACATTCATACCTTTTTCTATAAAGAACTAAATAAAAGTCACCCTAATTCTAGGGGTGTTAAGGGTAGGCTTATGTTTATCATGCTTGCGTCTATTTAAATATGTCCCATCCAGAAGGCACCAGACAAGGCCGGAGAATATTATAGGTATGTTATGAGCAAAAGGGTTGCGAAAACTCCGAATAAAAGGAAGTTTATATGTAGGTTTTTCAGCTTTATAAATTTGGTTTAGTACATTATCTAACTTTCGAAGTTTTTCCTTTAGAGTTTGTTTTGTTGACGCAATTTGGAAAATCATATATGAGATACAAGGTTTTAAAAAAGACTGGCCAAGTGCGAGTCGGACTCGCGCACCAAGGGCTCCATACCATTAAGGTAAAATACCGTATTACTTATAGACGCAAAGTCACGCAGAAGTGTATTACATTATTCGCGCGAGTCCGAAACGCAGTTGACTAGTTTTTATTATTTGTTGTTATTCTATAGCATATGCACTATAAACATAATAATTTTCACTGTTGTAAATGTTCCCGTTTATAGGATAGAACTTAAACAAAAGCCGAGAAAAATCGCCTAAAAAAACACGTTTTTAGTAGGGAAGCCCCCATTGATTTATATAGATACCTATTTTTTTATTATTGATGTAGCGGCAACAGAAATAGGTACATAATTTGTGAAAATTTCAACGGTCTATCTGTTATTATTACGGTTCATGAGATACAGCCCGCTAACAGACAGACAGACATCGGAGGCATGTAAATAGGGACCCTTCTTTTACCCTTCAGGTTCGGAACCCTAAGAAGTAAAGCTGTCATTTAATCTGCCAATCAAACTGAGTAACTTTTTCAAAGAACATAGGTACTTACGTAAAAAAAATACGTCCTATACAAGGTGTCAGCGTTACGGCTGGCACCATGGACCGCGGTTGTAGGTGACCGCAGTAATTAAGATGGTATGATACACAGGAGGATGCTGCTTCCCATCCTCCAGTTTATAACCCTTAGTCGCCTCTTACGACACCCACGGGTATGTATGGGTTGGTACTATTCTTGCGAGGTGACTATGGTACTTCCTCTCCACATTTTTGCAACAAAAGCTAGAATTCTGGAGGGAGCTCCCTGTCCTGTAGTGGGCGTTTCATGGGATGTTATGATGATGATGATACAAGGTGTAACAGAAAGGGTATCAACCCTGAAGGATGTAATGTTGCCCATGAAACGGAACAACTTTCCCTCAGGAACATAGATCAAAATACGTAAACAAATTTTTGACCTCCCATACAAAATGCGCTATCAGCTGATTCAGTTTCTATGTTTCTATGGTAAGTCAAATTTTTTTTTCGTTTTTGACCTATGTTCTTCAGGGAAAGTTTTTCAGTTTTATAGGCAGATTCACATTCTTAAGGATTGGTATACAATTTTTGTTACACCTTGTTTAACAGACCAGTTTGTATGGAATTTTTGTTTTTCACATTTCTATGTTTTGTGGAAAAACTTGTTCAGTTTGATGGGCAGAATAATAGCCTACGAGCTTTATTTTTTTGTAACACAATGTAAAAGACTGCTCATAGGGGGAACGTTTTGAAGGCACCCCAAAAGACATTGAAATCAATACCAAGGAATAAGTAGAGTTTGTATAGAAGGACCAATTTTTTTCTCGTTTTTCGACTATTCAGTTTTATGGTCTGAAGAACATACCCCCTCCAATCCCTGGCTAAGTATGATGACACTCTATTTGTCCAGGGGATCATTATCATTTTCCTAGCCATTCCGTTTCTTATTAGGGTTCAGTATATTAAAATGAAAAAAAAAACGTAATCCTTATAGAGTCACTTTGTTGTCCGTCTGTCTGTCTGTCAAGACTCTTTTTCTCCCTAACGAGTAAAGGAATCAAGATGAAATTAATCTCAAATATTAAGGTTCATAAATCCTTGACGCTGTGTTATTTACAAACTTTTGCAACTACACAATCAAAAGATACGACCATGTATGTTTATGAACCAAACTAAAACCTATAGGGTACTTCCCGTTGACCTAATTTGGCAAGAAGCTAGGTCTCAAGCAAAGAAAAAGTCTGAAATTATTAAATATTACCACTTTTCACACCGCTTTCACGTAACTAATACACCACAGTACTCACCGACTTGTTAACGGTGTGAGTACGAATAGCCCTAATCTTTTATGTTGGGTACGACTTTTCTCACAAGTAGGTAATCGTAACCAATTAAGGTGAGCTCCCGTTTTAAATCATCATCATCATCTTAACATCCCATGAAATGTCCACTACAGGACAGGAAGCTCCCTCCAGAATTCTAGCTTTTGCTGGAAAAATGTGGAGGAGAAGTACCATAGTTACCCCGCTTGACAGCGTTACGGCTGGCACCATGAACCGCGGTTTTAGGTGACCGCAGTTAGTAAAATGGTATGATACATAGAAGGATGCTGCTGGTTATCCTCTAGTTTATAGCTCTTAGACGCTTTTTACGACACCCACGGGTCACTAGGACACCCGTTTTAAGTAAATTCATATAAAAGAGAGTTTAGGTTAGAGTGGACGTGGAGTTTTTAAAATCTAAGGGCAAAAGCTTGAAGAGTATGATACGGTCGATGAGTACGGAACCCTTCGGGTGCGAGTACGACTTGCACTTAGCCGGTTCTTTTTGTCAGATACAATCATAGCCCAGAAGATTTGACAAAAGCATTGCCTTTTACTCAAAGCGACTGCCATTTGACCAGGCGATAACCTTCGGGGTGATCGTGGCAATTTTAACGATATTACCAAAACAAAAACGTTTGCCTCATACGTTATGTGACGTCATAAGGCGCAGGCCAGACAGAAGAGGTGCGCCGCACGGCACGCCTTCAGCGCACCTCTTCTGTCTGGCTTGCACCGCGTCGTTCTCCTACATTTTGTATGTGATTTGAACAGGCGACGAGACGGCACCGCCGGCTTGACCACCGGCACGCCGCCGCACAGCACAGTCCGCTGCCATCGATTGCGTCGTCCAGCCGAAAAGTGTACCATGGGGGCGCTCGAAGCGCGCCTCGGGCGCACCCGAAGCGCGCCGCGCCCGTTCTGTCTGGCTTGCACCTTACTAAATGTTTTAGACCAACGTTTTTGTTTTGGTAATATCGTTCAAATTACCACGATCACCCCCCTTGTATAATAACAAAGCCCAAAATGACCCCTATATAAGGGTCCTCCCGATCCCGAGTGGACTAGACACAAAAACTGGAGAGGTACTTCAACCGAACAGCACGTGTCGTTATAATAAAATGATTCGATAGACACATAAAATACTCATAAAACGTGTAACAGCAGCAGTAAAGTAACTGTCACGTCGCTTCGCTATCTTAATAAAACACCAAATTTATAAGAGAACGAGGCACGAGAAACGTCAGTTACTGTTACTGTCATTTCATCTGTGATTGTAACGACGGTAAAAGAAAATCCAATTTTGTTTGATTTCGACCCTTTTTTGTACCGCCAGTTGCAGAGGCTCTTTCAAATTAAACCTACATTAAAACTGTTACTGACACTTTGGCAAAAAGAGACCGGCAAAGTGCGAGACGGACTCGCGCATCTAAGGTTCAGTGACACAAAAAAAATCATTTTTGATAGACGAAAAAGTGGTGGGTTAAATGCTTGTTAAATCCAACTCACACTTGACCAGTTTTTATTACTTTTAATAATTAATCATACCGAGTTTCATCATCATCATAATAAAATCGTGTTTGTTGTAAGATCGCTCGATGAACGAGAGAACGCGGCAAAAAATCACGTAAGACACCCCTTAAATAACCAGGTTTTTACTTCATTGCACATTTTGTATAAGGTTACATTTTATATTTCTACCTATAGTCATTGGAAAAAGTTGTTCAGTTTCAGCTCAAATTATTTGCAATATTTCACTAGGACCCTATTGACGAACTACCATGATTAACTAGATTTACTTTCATGCGAGGGATGTTCAATAAATAATGAGGATGACCAACATTTTTTTCAGTACAAGGATGATATTACAAATTTAGGTCATAATATTTAGAAACGTAGGAATAAAGAGGTAAAGTTCAACGGGCAGTCAACTAATCCATCAAGCAACTTAAAAATTGAGAAAAAATTAAGTTTTGATAGATGCCATTCAATAAGCCGAGTTTGACCAAGTTAATCACCCTCCCCACATAGGCATTATATTGAACTGACAGTTTTCTACTCATATTAAGCTCTATCTGTTCCACAACACCGAAGGAGAAACAGATACGGAAGCAAAATCGAAGTCATAGATCCCAAACGTAGAGTTTTGATACGACCAAAATGAAAACTTTATTTTTCAAAGGGATCGAAGCTTCGAAAAACTGTTCGATTCCGGGACCAAGGAGATGATGAAGCTACGTAAAAAAGTACATTATAAGTTTATACCTAAATAGTTGTATAATTTCTGGGTCATTCTCACTACTTATTGAACGCCGTAGTAATTTAAATAAAAAAATTCTCCGCATGGTAAGCTACTTAGATTAGATTAAAAATTATATTCTGCTTTAAATGGAACGCGTAAAATTTTCATTAACTTTATTAAGAACGTTAAACAATTTCATGTTCTTTCAACAGATGATGCTTATAGCCATTGTAGAGAAACATTGACTTTGAACTTTACTTCTACGATATAAATATCATTTTATTTCGTTAGTGTGACATCGACATTGATAGCGCACATGCTACGAGTGACGTCATTTGGATTCCGCGCGGACCTATGGCGCTTGGGATGGCGTACGCTATTTTCGACGCAGCAGACATCGGCCCATTAGCTCAGTTGGTTAGAGCGTCGTGCTAATAACGCGAAGGTCGCGGGTTCGATCCCCTCATGGGCCATAATGTTTTTTGGATTTTTTTTTATTTTGCTGTCAATTTGAATTGATCTCAAGGAGACGCTCTCCTTTGTATATGTGGAATTGATATCCTATTTTCAATAGATATACGTCAATTGTTTCTAGGTAGGTACGCAGTTTTTCCGTTTTATAGATCAGCCTGCTTAGGACGCTCTCCGAGAGAAAATATATCTCGGAGAAATTTCACTTTAATTGAGGAATTAAGTATGTCATTTAATCTATCACCTCCAAGCGCGAAGAAATGTCAGTGAAAGATAAATGTTTAGCTAATTCACAAATTACGTTTTCGATATTTTAGACAGAGATAGCTTTATACACTAATACATGTAGCCGTTCTTGTCTTTTAAAATGTGTCGCACTGCTCGGATATCAAAAAAACCGGTCAAGTGCGAGTCGGACTCGCGCGCCGAGGGTTCCGATATACCTATAGTATTTTTGGAAGCAATAAAGTCCATTTTCAGGACCGCAAAACTAAATTTGTTTGTAAAGGTTTTTTGCAGATTTCTGAAAAACTGTGCAACTTAGAAAGATCGTTTTATTTTTGCTGTAAAGTTTATATAAACTTCTGTCAACTGTAATTAATTCAGATTTTTCCTTACTCAAACTTCGGAGATAAGGGGGGGGGGAATGGTATTTTTCTTGACATTTTTCATCATAACTTTAAAACTAAGAAATTTAAAAAAATACAAAAATATATTTTAAAATGTACAAGTAAAGCCCTTTCATATGATACCCCACTCGACCTAGTAGCGACAATTTGAAATTTGGCCCCCCCTATTTTGGCCCCCTTTATATTAAGCAATAATAATCATACTTTTTTCAAAATTTTTTCTTGTGCAATTAAGTTGGGCAACTATATTCTAAAACTATTCCAAATTTCAGGTTGATAGCATAAGTGGTTGCTGAGATATAGAGGTGTGACAGACAGACAGACAGACAGAGCGGCACCATAAGGGTTCCTTTTTTTTACCATTTTGGTATCGGAACCCTAAAAACGTGACTATGGGCCTAGATATACTGACAACTGGAGCGTGCTAAGCCGGCTGGTTACTACTTGAATATACAATTTATTTTATAGTTACTAAAGTACGATATTAGTAACGAAAACAAAAAACCCAAAAGTACTAAAAACTGGTCAAGCGCGTGTCGGGTCACACGCAATATAGGGTTCCTTCGTTTCTTTAGGATTTCGTCGTAAAGCAGGTTTCGATTAAGTAGGTATTTCATAGCGTTTACCCCAAGCGTTTACCTCCCAATGCTCAGCGAGGCCGAGGACCTAGCGCCTGGTTGCAATTTTTATTATTTTCAGTTTTTTGGCTATAGCTCATTGGTCTGTAAAGGCTACTGAGCTGTGTTAGTTTTTCTTTTAATTTAATGATGTAAACTACTACAGCTGTGAATTTTTTGACATCTCCAATTACATCTGACACTTGAGTTAAACTTGTTTACTATTTTACAGCGTGAATTTGTATTGGTTTTGCTCCCGAAGCCCAGTAATTCTACTCATGAAAACAAGCAACTTTTCCGAAGAATTTTTTTTACTCCATAAAAATATTTCGCCTTCCCATAACAAAATGAGTCGATCACGTGACCACTTTACTATGGAGAGGCGAAAACATTTTTACGAGTAATTTTTTTTTTCTTCGGTTAAGTTGCTTGTTATCATAAGTAGAATCACTGTGCTTCGGATGCAAAACCAATACAAATTCACGCTGTATATTCTGTACTTGAATCCAACCAAAATTTTTGCTTTCAAGCTAAATATTTCACAAACGGATCCTTTAATCAAAAAATTATTTAGCTGACTAACATTATTTTTAAATTATCTATAGGTATCTAACGACACTTAAAACGATGGAATACACAAGAAAACAAAATTTCACTTTCAATTTTCTTGTAGGGGAGATACAGTCATGAGCAAGTTAAGCTTGACAATCGCAGCGCGATTTTCACCTCTGCACTGACTAAGATAAGCGCGGTATAAAGTCAAATGTGTCAAGCTTGACGTGCTCTTGACTGTACCCAAATTTTGTTAAAGATTTTATTTTACGACTTTTTCGGCGTATTTATAAAATGTATTATCCATACAAAATTACAGCTTTCTAGTACTAAAGGTCTGTGAGCCAGAACGGACAGACAGACAGATAGACATGGCGAAAATAAAAGGGTTTATTGTTGACTACTACGGAACCCCAACATATAAAGTATTAGACCTTAGATAAATGATTCGCTCGGAGCGCAGCGAATCATTTATCTAAGTATTGGACTATTGGTATCACATAAGTTTCTTTGAAAAGTTGCATCTCTTTGATTTTCTATAAATAATTTTTTCTACACATTTGCTCAAACAGCTCTATTTTGGTACTGTATTAAGGTCCATAATCCAGCTTATTAAACACGTGTGATTTTTTCATTATATTACCTCACTAGTGCTTTATTTTTATTTTTTCATCCCGTCAAGCAGCAAGGAGTTTTTATGCTTATTGCGTGTTGTTTATTATTGTAATTATTTCTAAAATCCGGAAGTGCCGGCAGAAGGGAAAACTTGCATTTTTGAATATTATGCTTTTTGTAAGGGCCAATCGCGCCATAAAACTACTACTTCTTTGATGTCACTGAATAAAAATCTGTATTGTAATAACAATACGGTTGACAGTTGACGCTTTTAGGCTACGGATCTGACGCTAGATCTGACGCGGCATCTGACGCGAGTTTAACATTTTTTACCCACCAAAAAAAAGAGCCAAGCGCCGCTAAAGAAGTTTTCACTTCAAAACTGTATTCAATGTAGTTTCTGAACCGTTTAAATTACTTAGACACGAAATACAAATTTGGAGTTTGTGAAAATCAAAGGAAAACACTAACATTACAAAATGTTCCGGTGGACGTGCGGTGGACTTATGTCCATAAATTTGCTAACTTAGCTTATGCTAAGTTAGCAAATTTATGTATTTTTACTCGCAAGTGTGTTGAAAAACGTCGCAACACGCACGTCTTTGAGATACAACAATAAGCAAAATAGCTCACTTCTATCTTAATGTACTATTAAACAGTGCATGTGAAAATTATTTATCTTCTTTCATTCAATGTAATCCATGTCGCTCGCTCAAAATAATTGAGCGAGAAGCGAATAGGAACACAATATTATTTCCACCCCTTGCTTCAACTGACCGAGTTGGCATTTTTGCAGCTCAATTAATTCAGTAAAAAAGTACGATACGTCCGGAGAAAAACCGGACAAGTGCGTGTCAGGCCACGCGCAGTATAGGGTTCCGTAATTTTTTTACGATTTTTTGTCGCAAAGCAGTTTTTGATTAAATATTTCATTCTATCTGAGAAGACCTGTAATTTGCTCTGTTTTTACATATTTAAGCTATCTATCTTATTTTGAAGCTGTTGGTTTTCCGACTATTAAATGAATAAATAACGTTTATAACATAAACATTTTACCTCCTAAAGCTCAGCGAGGTCCTAGCGCCTGATTGCTATTGCTATTTATATTATTTTCAGTTTTCCGGCTTTAGCTAATTAACCTGTGAAGCCTTCTTAGCTGTGATAGTTTTCCTTTTAATTTCATCTCATACTCACGTCACATACATTCATCACAAGGTATTACTGTAAAATTTTTCACATTTCCAACAACAACCGTTTAGCCGGCACACCCAACATTTTTTTTTCAACTCCAACGAAAAATTACGCTTCAAGCTTAATATTGCGCAAACGGATCCCTAAATCAAAAATTGATCTTTAAAACTCACATTTTCTTTAATAGACCTATTCAAGGACACCCCACACTATGGGGTAGACGAAAAATATTCACCCCTACCTGAGAAGGTACCCTAAAAAAATATTTTTCAAGATTTTATTTTACCACTTTGTCGGCGTGGATGAAATGTATATATGCGTACTAAATTTCAGCTTTCTAGTACTAAAGGTCTCTGAGCTAAGCCGCGGACAGACAGACAGATGGACGTGACGAAACTAAAAGGGTTCCTTTTTGACTACGGAACCCTAAAAACGGTGGAGAGGGAATATCGGTGCATTTTGTATGAACTAGTGCACAGTTGTCCGTACCAGTGAACATAAAGGGGTTCAGCAGACTAGGACAAAATGTTTAGTTGTGTTGTATTGCATTGCATTCCATTGCATTGCCTGGATCATATCGGATTGTAATATCTCATCGTGTTTTGAAGTTGTGTCGTATCGTTTAGTACTGTATTGTATTGTTTCGTTCGTATTGTATTGCAAAAGTTGAATGTTGTTCCCTCAGAATAATGACCTCCTTACTTCGATCGGAGTTGTTCCTGTTCTAAGGATCGTAAGGATGAATAGGGACGTTTTCTAGGTAAAAAAAAAGTGTACCTACCTATTTTCATTAAAAAAAAACCGGTCAAGTGCGAGTCGGACTCGCGCGCCGAGGGTTCCGATATACCTATAGTATTTTTGGAAGCAATAAAGTCCATTTTCAGGACCGCAAAACTAAATTTGTTTGTAAAGGTTTTTTGCAGATTTCTGAAAAACTGTGCAACTTAGAAAGATCGTTTTATTTTTGCTGTAAAGTTTACATAAACCTCTGTCAACTGTAATTAATTCAGATTTTCCCTTACTCAAACTTCGGAGATAAGGGGGGGGGAATGGTATTTTTTTTGACATTTTTCATCATAACTTGAAAACTAAGAAACTTAAAAAAATACAAAAATATATTTTAAAATGTACAAGTAAAGCCCTTTCATATGATACCCCACACGACCTAGTAGCGACAATTTGAAATTTGGCCCCCCCTATTTTGGCCCCCTTTACATTAATAATCATACTTTTTTCAAAAAATTTTCATGTGCAATTAAGTTGGGCAACTATATTCTAAAACTATTCCAAATTTCAGCTCGATAGCGTAAGTGGTTGCTGAGATATAGAGGTGTGACAGACAGACAGACAGACAGACAGACAGAGCGGCACCATAAGGGTTCCTTTTTTTTACCATTTTGGTATCGGAACCCTAAAAACTAAACATTTATGAAAATCTTACCTCTTCTCATTTCACTTTTTGTGTAAATTTAGTGTTAAGAAGTTCATAAAGACAAGACAAGAAATGATGACGTCATAGTTTGTCAACTTTATACAAAACCTATTTATTCAATAACATTTGACTAGGATGGAAACAGCGGATTGCGGTTCGCGTGGTTTCATGTTTGACTGGCCCTTTGGCGTGGTTGGTAGTGTGTCTGCCCTCTAAGTCGTGGGCCGTAGGCTCGATCCCCGCCCAGGGCAAATATTTGTGGGATGAACACGAGTGTTTATTCTGTATCTGAGTGTTATTTATCTGTTTATGTATGTATCGCAGCCAAATCGTAGAACACGCCGGATATCAATCGGCCGGCCAAATATAAACGGGCGCCATTATGTAAAATGGCGTCGGCAGATTGCAATCACTAATCGTCGCCATATTGTATTTTTGGTTCGTTAGCTAAGGAAAACCCAACCTAACCGATCCCTAGTAGGGTAGGTTGGTTTAGGTTATCTTGCGAACACCACGTACGAGCCAAGAGAGCGAAGCGTGCTGCGAGAGCGGCCGGCGAGTGCCAGAAACGAATTACGCACCGTTTTGTGAAATGGCGCATTCTGTATTCCTCGCCGTTATGTAAAATGGCGCGCCTTTTGTAATACTTCGTGTTTTACGATATGGCTTCGACATAATATGTACATATTAGGCGCTGATACTCATGGTATATACAGGGTCAGCCTATTTTGGCATCATTTGGCTTTGTGTGAATTGTCCCTCAATATTATACAGTCCGTGTAGCACCGGCAAAGAATAGTACCATCCAATCTCTACCCTTGGGTTTACTATTATGTAATCTGTGCCTTGGGTGTCGTAAGAGGCGACTAAGGGCTTACGAACCAGAGGATGGGCGGCAGCATCTTTTTGTGTATCGTATTAATACATACTGCGCATCGCTTACAACCGTGGTGGCTATGGTAAATCCCCTCATTTTTGCTGGAGTTCTGGAAGGAGTTCCCTGTCCTGCAGTGGACGATTGATGTAGATAGATAGATAGATAGATAAATTCTTTATTGTCACACAAAAACAAAACAATACACAGGAGACTCTTAAAACTAGGGTGGACAAAGGCGGTCTTATCGCTTAAAGCGATCTCTTCCAGACCATGATGATGACCATGAGATGTAGATCTTTGTCTGTTTAGAGTAGTCGCCTCTGTTATTCTGCGGACGAGATTGTGTTGACCTGCGATAATGAGACAATTAAACCTTGAATTTAAACGTTCAATTTCAGAGGTAGATTTTACATTGGTAAACATTGTAGAGATAAACTTGTCGCTTGTCTACAGCAATTGACAGTTACAATGCGATACGCAAATTACTATCCAATGCGAAGGGCGGGCGATAACATTGACTGAAATTATATGGGGTCCTACAGAAACAGTGAACATAATTTGAGCATGTTACTTAGACCATGAAACTGAACAACTTTTCCCAAGAAACGTAGGTACTCGCACTATACTACTGCATTTCCAAATATAACGGGTGTAAGGGACAGCCCTCCAAAAAAAGTATCGGCCTATGAGAAGCCGATTTTTACTTTCATTTCCTGAAAGTTTTATTCGCTGAAATATGTTCAGTTACGTTGACTGTTTATGCCCTTTCAGTATTCGGAGGGCTATCCCTTAAACTCTGTATATGTCGCAGGCAAATCGTATAATTCGCCATTTACAAACGGCGGGCAAACTGTAAACGGTCGGCAAATTGAATAACGGCGCCGACAGATTGTAAATGGGTTTAGATCACTAGTGCATTTTAGGTTCGTTAGCCATTGTAACATTTATCGGACGTTATCTTTTGACGAAGCGATCGTGCCGCGGCAGCGACTGGTGAGTGCTAGAAACGAATTACGCGCCGTTTTGTGAAATGCCGCGTCATTATAAACAAATTTTTTCGGCATTTTGTAGCATGCCAAGACATAATGTCGCAGGAAAATCGTATAAGTCACCGTTTATAAACGGCGGGCAAACTGTAAACGGTCGGCAAATTGTAAAACGGCGCCGGCAGATTGTAACGGGTTTAGATCACTGGTGCATTTTAGGCTCGTTAGCCACGGCAAACCTAACCTAACCAATCCCGAGCAAGGATCGGTTAGGTTGGGTTATCTTTCGACCACAACGCCAGAAACGTTTTGTGAAATGCCGCGGCATTATGTAAAATGCCGAATTAAAAATTTTTCGGCATTTTGTACAATGACAAGGCAAACTGTGAAACGACGAATTATACAATTTGCCTGCGACACATAGACTGCTAGTTCTTTTAGCTGTGTTTTAGTTTTTTTTTACTTATTTAGCTTTTTTTATGACGTGGATACGTCTATGGCCTATGCTTTCGTTTGGGGGGTCTCTTCCTACAATATGAGTATAGGCCCGCTGGTGGCAATCATTGGTACTGTCACGAACGTGACGTAGTGCTGTCAGCTGTCATAAGAAGGAACCCCCCCCCCCCCCTTATTATAATACTCTTTGGAAGGAACTGTAAGTGGAAGTCAGCTAAGAGCCGTGGTCCAGGGGATAGGGCGTTGGACTACCAAGCCGATGGTCGCCGGTTCGAATCCCACCCACCCATGAATGTTTTATCATTTGTAATTTGTTTAGAACATTCTAGAAAGGAATGAACGAGATAAGCAGCTGAAAAAAAGATAACCAATTACTAGAAAAATCTAACAAACACCTAAATTCAAAAATGAGTCTAGAATGTTCGGGAACGAGTAGCACGGGTATATAAGCCGGGCCGTCAAGCGGCTACACCGTAGTTCAGTGGAAAGCGATCTAAAGTGAGGAACAAGAAAAAGAAGAAAAGTCTTAAGACGATTTTTGTACTTGTAACCAGCGGGCATAGCACGCTGCCCGAGATAAAATGAGATGGAAAAATGTCACTTTTGATCTATCACCTCTAAACGCGAAGAAATGTCAGTGGAAGACAATGTTTAGCAAACTTACAAATAACGTTTTTGATATTTTAGGCAGAGATAGCTTTCCCTGTGAAATGTAGCCGTCCCTGTCTTTCAAAATGTATTGCACTGCTCGGCTGTCAAAAAAACGTGACCAACCTGGTCCTATAATCTCTAAACCTCGCGGACTCTAATCTGACAACTGCAGCGTGCTAAGCTGGCAGCTTTCATCATGTTTCCTTCTCCCTGTCTGTAACATAGAGGACTTTTACCAGACATTGAGCTGATGGATCCTGATTAGACATACAATATCTATCAAGACACATCGTTTTATTTCCAACTAGCTGGTGCCCGCGACTTCGTCTGCGCAGAATCTTCGGTTTCACCCGCATTAAATACGTTTTCCCGTGGAAATGAAGTGTTTTCCCGCGTTAAAAAGTAGCCTATGTGTAATTCCAGGACCTAACTTATATGAGTGCCAAGTTTCATTAAAATCCATTCAGTAGTTTTTACGTGAAAGAGTAACAAACATACATCCATCCATACTTACAAATTTTCGCGTTTATAATATTAGTAGGATCCTGACCGTATAGCAACGAGAGTAAATTCTTTTCTGAACGTAAGACAGTATCTGCAAATTTTGCCCATTTTGAATGAAAATCGCAAAATTTCAAAACCACAGTCATGTACATTCGACGTCTTCTCTGTCGATACCGGAGACGTTTTACTAACAAGGCTACCGTGGTCCTCCCTGATATTTTGTGAAAACGACCTCTTCACGCATTTATAACGTTGCGTTTCGTTGCGTTTTTCTACTTTTGTAGATTTATCCGAACACAGGAAGTGTTAAAATAAAATAATTTTCATTTTGAATGAGTTGGTGGAAATTGGAAAAAGCATCTCAGGCGGCAATCGTTCGCATTCGTTTTATTGGGTGGTTTTATAGAGGGTCCATTAACGTGAAGTAAACAGCTTGGGTGACCTATTTATTGGAAAGCCAGATTAAATCAATCAGGTTAAGAATAGCTATTAGCCGAAAATATTAATAACTAGCACGGGCTGTTGACCGTACCATCATGTAATTTTTGTGCGGCTGAGTTCGTGATAAGAGGTTTTTTTTTATAGTACAAGTGAGCAAACATACAGGCATACAGGTGGGCCGACTGATAGTAAGTTGTCACCACCGCCCATGCCATCCACTGTCTTACCATTGGCATAATTTGTCGCTAATAAGACAGCAAAGCGCGTTGCCCACCCCGAGAATTAAGATGGTATGTCTCATATGCAAACAGAGGAAGGGGCCGACCGAGGAGAACCTTTATAGAACAAATAAAAGAAAAAGTACAGGTCGAGTCGTATCAGGAGGTGAAGGAACTGGCGGAAACAAGGAAACATTGGCGATTACTCCACCGACAAGAGCACACCTCTTAAGTTTAAAGAAGAAGAAGAAGTCTCATATGCCAGTAGTTTCACTGGCTCCTTACCCTTCCAACCGAAACATAACAGTGCATACAAAGCCGCTTTATGTTGTAAAAAGGCAAGTGGTTGTTACTTCACCAGACGGACTATGGCCGGTATTTCACCGAAACTGTATACAGCTCTATAGAGCCACTCACCTTGTGTCCGTTTGGTTGAGCAACCAATTTGGCGGCCCAAACAAGCTCGGATGCTGGTCGCGCTACCACTCCCAGTGAAATATAGCCCTTAATACTGTGCCCGCAGGGTGTAGCGACTCTGGTGCCTTTACTGGTGTCTAGTTACGGAAACCAGTGGCGCAACCAGACGCGCCACCGTGGTGTCCCAGTGAAATATCGGCCTCATACCTACCACCTTTATAAAGCACTTTGACTCTATGGAATCTTTTTGCTTCCCAAGCTCATCTAATCTTTCCTTCCGAGCTTTGATATGGATTTAAACGGAAGGAGCTTGTAGTCTTCTGTTGTCGAGTAAAGTTACCATCACACCTCCTTAAATGCAGAAACGAATTTGGCATACATTGCTCGTGTAAGTAAGGTTATTGGAATTAACAGAACCAAGCCTCCCAGCACTGTATGGCGAATTAGTCTTTGAATTTAGCAAGGTGTGACTGTGGCTTATGCCAAAATCCTCATACCCTAGGTAGCCATAATTACAATTTGCACGATTACAGGTGCTCCTCACCACAACATACCTAGAAATCCTACTAATATCCTATCCTATCCTACTTCCTACTAATATCCTATCCTACTAATCCTTCCTATCCTACTAATATTATAGACGCGAAAGTTTGTAAGTATGGATGGATGTTTGTTACTCTTTCACGTAAAAACTACTGAATGGATTTTAATTAAACTTTACTATAATATAGCTTACACATCAGAATAACACATAGGCTACAATTTATAAACCTGCACAGACGAAGTCGCGAGCACCAGCTAGTAAGAAATAATCGAAATATGTATCTGTTTCTTTTTAGGGTTCCGATACCAAAATGGTAAAAAAAAGGAACCCTTATGGTGCCGCTCTGTCTGTCTGTCTGTCTGTCTGTCCGTCTGTCTGTCACACCTCTATATCTCAGCAACCACTTACGCTATCGAGCTGAAATTTGGAATAGTTTTAGAATATAGTTGCCCAACTTAATTGCACATGAAAATTTTTTGAAAAAAGTATGATTATTAATGTAAAGGGGGCCAAAATAGGGGGGGCCAAATTTCAAATTGTCGCTACTAGGTCGAGTGGGGTATCATATGAAAGGGCTTTACTTGTACATTTTAAAATATATTTTTGTATTTTTTTAAGTTTCTTAGTTTTCAAGTTATGATGAAAAATGTCAAAAAAAATACCATTCCCCCCCCCTTATCTCCGAAGTTTGAGTAAGGGAAAATCTGAATTAATTACAGTTGACAGAGGTTTATGTAAACTTTACAGCAAAAATAAAACGATCTTTCTAAGTTGCACAGTTTTACAGAAATCTGCAAAAAACCTTTACAAACAAATTTAGTTTTGCGGTCCTGAAAATGGACTTTATTGCTTCCAAAAATACTATAGGTATATCGGAACCCTCGGCGCGCGAGTCCGACTCGCACTTGACCGGTTTATTCTTTCAGATAACACGCTTTATTTTATCCCTTTGAGAATGTTAAATGTTTATAACCCAGCGAAAAAATTCCTTGTTCTTGTTCATAATTACTTTCGAAATTGCTAACAAAGCTCATCAAATTGTACTGAGAATTTTGTAAGAGCGCTGTTTAATTCTAACGGTAATTTAATACTCCAAGAGGAGCCCAATTTCCTGAAAGCACACACTCCGGTTCCAGTGAAATTAAACTCACAAATACATCATCTTTTTGCCTTTTTAAATGAAAGGGACGTTTTGAAAAAGCAGCAATGTTACGCGTCCACTTCAGAGATAAAAAACTCGCTAACTCGCTGACCAACTTTTTTAAAATCTCATTAGGGAGTTAATTAAAGTTAGCTACATCATTACTTATCTAAATTAAGATAAATTATATAGAAACCAACACGTAGCATAAGATATTTAAGAGCGAAGCTTTTTTTACCCGTCTGCCCCAAAGTGTATGTATGTGTCGATTTCTTTCTCGCGCTCTGCAGCCTAAACGACTTGATTGATAGATTTCAACATGTGACGTATCGTTAGATTTTTATTCATTGTGGGAGTGTCATATGCTATAAAAAAATATAATAAAATATATACAACGAATGTACTAAGTAAAAAAAATATTTAAAAAACAAAATACCCGACTGTGTAGAGAAAAACCGGCCAAGTGCGAGTCGGACTCGCGCCCTAAGGGTTCCGTACCTATCTACCATATGATATACTAAAAGCTTTTACTCTTTGATTTTAAAAACTCCGCCACTATCCAACTTGACCCCTCTTTTATAGAAAAGTTCATGAAAAGATCTTGTGTGGTTTATGGACCTTAATATTCGTTATCAATTTCAACCTGATACCTCTACCCGTTCGTGAGAAAAAGGGTCTTTACAGACAGACAGACGGACAACAAAGTGATCCTATAAGGGTTCCGTTTTTTTATTTTGAGGTACGGAACCCTAAAAATAAGTTTATTTATAAAAAGACATAACGCCTTGAATTTTATGAGGTATCGCAAACAAAAACTTCAAAATACTTATATTTGATGTTGAAAAACTACCTCCAAACACATCATTTTAGTCCGCCCCGCTTGCAATACCTCAAGAAATGCAAGTTATATTTATGTTACTTGTTATAAATTAAACTTGTTTTTTCTCTTTTCAGTTAATATCTACAAAGTCGGGTATTTTGTTTTAAAAATATTTTTTTACGAAAACGGGACTAAGCGACAATTTTTAAGGTCTGGGAAAATATCATCCCTATACCTGATTCACACTAAGGCCGGTATTTCACTGGGACACCATGGCAGCGCAACCAGTCGCCGCTACCAACAAAATGTATACAGCTCTATAGAGAGTTACTCGGTACCGTTTGGTAGCACAACCAATTTGGCGGCGCAACCAGCTCGGATGCTGGTCGCGCTACCACTCCCAGTGAAATATATATGTGCCCTTAATACTGTGGCCGCAGGGTGTAGCGACTCTGTCTTTACTGGCGTTCCAGTGAAATATAGGCCTTGAAGTTGGTTTCCCACCGGAGCAGAGCAAGGTAGCTAAGCAGGAAAATTCCAAACAATAGTATTAAACAATAGTATCACTCCATTTTCCAGCGCATGTCTTAACTAGGCAAATGGAGCAATGCAATTAGTTAGTTTTTTTTTGGTTCAAAAGTTAGTATAGCACAGTTCTGCGGTCCGGAACCGGTTTTTTTTATTGTCTAGGAGTTTAGTCTTGACCTAGATCTAGTGTTGCGGACAGAGATTAGGTCGACGAGAGGCGCACTTACCCAGAAAATGCCTATTCACTCGCAACTTGAATAGACTCGGGTTATATGAACTCGGGAACACAGACGCAGGCAGAGAATTCCACTCTTTAGCCGCGAATAATAAAAGATGTTTCAAAGCGCTTTGTGCCAATATGTGGAATATCAACCAAGTGTGGGTGATATCCTGCTGCGTCTGGACTCCTGATGGTAGAGGGGATGGTGGAATCATTTTTACACCACCGAAAAGTAGAGATTTCAACGAATTTTAAAGAAAGCACACCAACTTTTTGAAAAAAGCTGATATTTTGACGGGTGAATTTTCGATTAAAAATTAGGCTGCTTTTTCGATACTTAGTCAAAATAAGGTGAAAAAATAAATATTTCAATTCAAATAAATTACAGAGTATTTGGGACATAAAAAGGTACGTTTTCACATCTCGGGAATTTTTTTTTTGTAAAAGATAAAAATAAAAACTAAAAAACTTGTTTTTTTAAATTTTCACATAAATTTTGAGGTTATGTGAAAAAAGTTTCAATACAAAAATCTGTCTATTACGTTTGCCATTTGACTTTTTAGTTTTGGCGGAAATCGAGATAAACCGTTTTCCCCCGAGCGAAGCAAGGAGGTTTTTGTTCTGAGGTTTTCCCCTAAAAAAACTCACCCCCTTCCCGACCTCAGATCGCCCGTAAATTATTTTTCCTTTCATTTTTAGGGTTCCGATACCAAAGTCGTAAAAAATAGGCACCCTTATGGTGCCGCTTTGTCTGTCTGTCCGTCTGTCTGTCTGTCACACCTGTATATCAAATTTGGAATAATTTTAGAATATGGTTGTCCAACTTAATTGCACGTAAAAGAATTAAGAAAAAGTAGTTATTATTGATATAGGGGGCAAAATTTCAAATTGTCGGTACTAGGTTGAGTGGGGGTATCATATGAAAGGCTTTGCTTGTACATTCTAAAATATATTTTTTATTTCTTACAACTCTTAGTTTTTAAGTTATGATAAAAACCGGTCAAGTGCGAGTCGGACTCGCGCGCCGAGGGTTCCGATATACCTATAGTATTTTTGGAAGCAATAAAGTCCATTTTCAGGAACGCAAAACTAAATTTGTTTGTAAAGGTTTTTTGCAGATTTCTGAAAAACTGTGCAACTTAGAAAGATCGTTTTATTTTTGCTGTAAAGTTTACATAAACCTCTGTCAACTGTAATTAATTCAGATTTTCCCTTACTCAAACTTCGGAGATAAGGGGGGGGGAATGGTATTTTTTTTGACATTTTTCATCATAACTTGAAAACTAAGAAACTTAAAAAAATACAAAAATATATTTTAAAATGTACAAGTAAAGCCCTTTCGTATGATACCCCACTCGACCTAGTAGCGACAATTTGAAATTTGGCCCCCCTATTTTGGCCCCCTTTACATTAATAATCATACTTTTTTCAAAAAATTTTCATGTGCAATTAAGTTGGGCAACTATATTCTAAAACTATTCCAAATTTCAGCTCGATAGCGTAAGTGGTTGCTGAGATATAGAGGTGTGACAGACAGACGGACAGACAGACAGACAGACAGACAGAGCGGCACCATAAGGGTTCCTTTTTTTTACCATTTTGGTATCGGAACCCTAAAAATGACAAAAAAAATACCGTTCCCCCCCCCCCCCCCCCCCCCCCCCGTATCTCCGAAGTTTGTGAATGGAAAAATCTGAATTAATTACAGTCGATAGAAATTTATATAAATATTACAGCAAAAATAAAACGATCTTTCTAAGTTAAACAGTTTTTTTAGAAATATGCAAAAAACCTTGACAAACCAATTTAGACTTGCGGTCCTAAAAATGGACTTTATTGCTTCCAAAAATACCAAAGGTATATCGGAGACCTCGGAGCGCGAGTCCAACTCGCACTTGACCGGCTTTATAATATTCTCCTCCTTTTCCAATGAATTTCATCCTACTATTATTATTTTTTTCAATTTTTATTATTTTTAAAGGCTTCTACCCTGGTCTAAATAGGATAAGGCAAAAAGAAGAAAGATAGATTTCAAATCGTTTTAAGAATTATTAATCTTTTCATAACAAGTGGGACAAAGGGCTTATCATTAGACTCGTGGAACGCACAAAGTAAGCCCCGCTTACAGAAAACCCTGCTTACTAAAAAAAACCGGCCAGTGCCAGTTGGACTTGCGCACTAAGGGTTCCGTACCTGTCCACACCTACTTACAAGCTTTTCCCTTTGATTTTAATAAACTCCCCGTCCACTCAAACCTGATCCCTCTTTATATGAATTTACTTGAAACGGGAGTTCACTTAAATTAGTTATAAGTGTCTAAAAAATTATAATATTTTGATTATTTTAGTCTTTTCCCTTTAGTTGTGGTATGAGACCTAGCTTCTTGTCGAATTTCATGATTCTAGGTCAACGCGAAGTACCCCATAGGTTTTGGTTTGTTTCATAAATGTATCATGATGGGAACAAAGCAGGCCGTGTCTTTTGGTTGTGTTGTTCTAGAAGCTTCAAATTTTCGTAGCTTCAAGGGTCCACAGATTTTATTATTTGATATTTAAAAAAAAGGGTCTTGACAGACAGATGGACAGCAAATGGAACCATTATTTTATTTATTATTTATTTTACTTTATTTGGGATTCTTACAGCTATATTTACAGTTTGAGTGCTATAAATTATTTGCTATTAGCCAATGACAAGCTTCCACATTATAGTGCGACTTTGTCTGTCTGTCTGTCCATCTGTCACACCTATACAACGTGTTAATGGAATAAGCGAAACCCTCATACAATCCGACTGATTTTTATTAAAATAAATCCATACCCGTACAAAAAAAAAATCTCTAGATATTGTTCTTTTAAAGTTTCATCCGCGCACTCCGCACACGCCACACTCACTTCCCTCCCCTCCACGCTGCTTATGAACCGCGCGGCGCCGGCTGCCAGCGCGCGTATCCACAGAAATATTTAGAATAGAAGCGGTAAAAATCTAAATAAAAAAATAATTACCCGTATCAAAAACCCGTAAAATTGATTCTACTCTCGATTCTGAACAAACAATTTTCTCAGTTTCGCTTATTCCGTGATTATCTGAGCAACCAACCACTCATGCTATCGACTTGAAATTTGGAATAGTTGTAGAACTTGGTTGCCCATCTTAATTGCACATAAAAGAATAAAAAAAAATATGATTATTACTCTAAAGGGGGCCCAAATAATTTCAAATTGTATTTCCTAGTTCGAGTGGGGTATCATATGAAAGGACTTTACTTGGTCATTCTAAAATATATTTTTGTATTTTCTTACGACTCTTAGTTTTCAAATTATGATGAAAAATTACAACAAAAATACCATTCCCCCCCTTGTCTCCGAAGTTTGTAAAAGGTAAAATCTGAATTAATTACAGTCGATAGAAGTTTATGTAAATATTACAGCAAAAATAAAACGATCTTCCTAAGTTTCACAGTTTTTTAGAAATCTGCAAAAACCTTTACAAACAAATTTTGTTTTGCGGTAATAAAAATGGACTTTATTGCTTCCAAAAATATGTGGCGACGCGCAATGTATGTTGTCGCGCGCCGCCGAGCAATGTACATCGCCCTGCCTCCGGTTACCATAGAATCAATCTTGTTATTCTTGCTTGCTGAAAATTTTTATACGTGATTTCTGTATTTCTGGATATTATACATTTTTAACTCATCTTCCTCGCTTTATTGCTGCTCCCCCCTCAAATACTATAGGTATGTCGGAACTTTCGGCGCGCGAGTCGGACTCGCACTTGACAGTTTTTTTTGTCTTTTGAGTTACGGAACCCTAAAAGATCAAACTTTCCTCTGAAATCTGGGTCACCTGTATAAAAACGTGTGTCGAAGAAAAACCTCAGAGTTTTGGCGCATAAAGGGATGTAAAAAAATCTTTTTACAACAGACTTGAAAACTAAATTTACAACAGACTGAAAATTAAAAAGTGCTCAGCCAACAACAAAATTACTATAAATAAAAAGCAAAACTATACTAACGAAAGAGAACATTTTGTTTGGCTATCAGATGCTGTTAATAGTCCTTGAGCCCGTGACAAAATCACTTACCTGTCATGAGAACATCTTAAGATGTATGACAACGGATCGGCAAAGTGGTGCTGAGCAAGAATCAGTTACATTTGGCATCCGAAATTTGCCGGAAGTCCGAGAATTTCTTCCACTTCCGGTCAAAATTTGGGGGTGCAAGTTACGTGTCATGAGAACACTCTGAAACCCTCGGCAACATGTAGTCCTTCATTTACAGAGTAGAAAAATACAAGTCTGCCAGTTCCTAGTTTGCCGGAAGTACTTGGTAGACGGACTCAAAGGATGGCCACCACCCAGTAAACAGATCTAAGTTTTTTACTATATAATTAAATACGTATTAATAATCGTGCAAGTCTGCTACGGCTTTAGTTTTTTAGCTTCACTAGTCATTGTAACTGATTACTCCAAGGGTCTGATGATGACCAGCTATCAAGCAACTGGATCTGAGGGCCAACTACACCCAAGAGCTCCAGATTTTGACTAAAATGCATTGTAGGTGGCTGCCGATCCTAGAATTGCTGGATCGAGAGTCTGATGAAGACCAGATGTCAAGCAACTGGATCTAAGGACCAACTACACCAAAGAGCTCCAGATTTCGACTCAAACGCTTTGTAGGTGGCTGCCGTTCCTGGACCTGCTGGCTCGAGGGTCTGATGATGACCAGCTATCAAAAAAGATTAATTTTTATTGACAATTAGGTATCATAAACAAGCTTAGCTTACCTCCTATGCCCAGCCAATGGAATCGAAAGGACAAAATTTTCTTAGCCTTAATAGGACTCGCACGCAACTTCGCATCGCAAGCCACAGCGGAAGTAAATGTCGCGAGCAGTGTTGCCGTTTTAGCGACTTTAGAATCGACTGGCTTGCTGGATGGCTTGTTTATGATACCTAATTGTCAATAGAATCATCATCATTCAAAATCATTTAAAAAAAGTATTTTATTCGAATTTCCAAGCATTTGAGTGAAAATCTGGACCTTTTGGGTGTAGTTGGCCAATAATATTAAAAAAAAATAAAACTGTTTATTTTTATCCAGAAAAACTTAATATTATAATTTACGTCTAAACAACCCTGGAAACCCTTGGGGTTTATGTTGGGCTGGTGACTCGGTTTCACTTAAATATAAAAACAACTAGCTATGCCCGCGGCTTCGCCCGCGTGGAATTCAGACAATGTGCAGTATTGTGCAGCTCCTTCTCTCTCTGCCTCTCCCTCTCTTTCTCTCCTCTCTCCCCCTGCAAATTTTCAATTACCGCATGTCAAAACTGTAGGATTTTCTTACAAACTTTTATCCCTTATGACACCCCCCTTAGGGGATGAATTTTTCAAAATGTTTCAAAACTCATCCCCTAAGGGGGTTCAATTACCGCATGTCAAAACTGTAGGATTTTTAAACAAACTTTTATCCCTTATTACACCCCCTTAGGGGATGAATTTTTCAAATTTTGGATTGGGAGGGAGAGGGAGGGAGAGAGGGAGAGGCAGAGAGAGAAGGAGCTGCACAATACTGCACATCGTCTGAATTCCACGCGGGCGAAGCCGCGGGCATAGCTTGTTGTTTTTAGGGTTCCGTACCTCAAAAGAAAAAAACGGAACCCTTATAGCATCACTTTGTTGTCCGTCTGTCGATCTGTCTGTCTGTCTGTCAAGACCCTTTATCTCACGAACATATATTAGGGTTCATGAACCACACAAGATTTGAAAATTTCAATTTTTGCCAACGACGTAATCAAAAGATATGGCTTTTTCTGTCCTCATCTCCATACATTTATGCAAAAAAGCAAAACCTATTGGGTACTTCCCGTTGACCTAAAATTATGAAATTTGGCAAGATGCTAGGTCTCACAGTACAAATAAAGGGAAAAGTCTAAAATCATTAAATATTTAAATTTTTCTCACAACTATAAGTAACCAATTAAGGTGAGCTCCCGTTTCAAGAACTTTTCTATATAAGAAGGGTCAAGTTGGATGGTCGCGGAGGCGATTTTTGTTTTAGTTCTATTTTAAAAACAGGAACACTTACAAACTTGAAATGTGGTATGTTTATAGTGCATAAGCTATAAAATAACAACAAATAATAAAATTTGGTCAAGCGCGTGTCGGACTCAAAAAATGTAGCACATTAACTTACTGAAATTTCAACTAATACAATTATGATTATGCGGTGGTACAGAACCCTCGGTTCGCAAGTCCGACTCGCACTTGGCCGGTTTTTTATGTTTAAGTGAAACCGAGTCGCCAGCCCAACATAAACCCCAAGGGTTTCCAGGGTTGTTTAGACATAATATAATATTAAGTTTTTCTTGATAAAAATAAACAGTTTTATTTTTTTTATTATTATTGGCCAACTACGCCCAAAAGGTCCAGATTTTCACTCAAATGCTTGGAAATTCGAATAAAATACTTTTTTAAATGATTTTGAATGAAGATGATTCTATTGACAATTAGGTATTATAAACAAGCCATCCAGCAAGCCAGTCGATTCCAAAGTCGCTAAAACGGCAACACTGCTTGCGACATTTACTTCCGCTGTGGCTTGCGATGCGAAGTTGCGTGCGAGCCCTATTAAGGCTAAGAAAATTTTGTGCGTTCGATTCCATTGGCTGGGCATAGGAGGTAAGCTAAGCTTGTTTATGATACCAAATTGTCAATAAAAATTAATCTTTTTTGATAGCTGGTCATCATCAGACCCTCGAGCCAGCAGGTCCAGGAACGGCAGCCACCTACAAAGTGTTTGAGTCGAAATCTGGAGCTCTTGGGTGTAGTTGGTCCTTAGATCCAGTTGCTTGACATCTGGTCATCATCAGACTCTCGATCCAGCAATTCTAGGAACGGCAGCCACCTACAATGCATTTTAGTCAAAATCTGGAGCTCTTGGGTGTAGTTGGCCCTCAGATCCAGTTGCTTGATAGCTGGTCATCATCAGACCCTTGGAGTAATCAGTTACGATGACTAGTGAAGCTAAAAAACCAAAGCCGTAGCAGACTTGCACGATTATTAACACGTATTTAATTTTATAGTAAAAAACTTAGATCTGTTTACTGGGTGGTGGCCATCCTTTGAGTCCGCCTACCAAGTACTTCCGGCAAACTAGGAACTGGCAGACTTGTATTTTTCTACTCTGTCAATGAAGGACTACATGTTGCCGAGGGTTTCAGAGTGTTCTCATGACACGTAACTTGCACCCCCAAATTTTGACCGGAAGTGGAAGAAATTCTCGGACTTCCGGCAAATTTCGGATACCAAATGTAACTGATTCTTGCTCAGCACCACTTTGCCGATCTGTTGCCATACATCTTAAGATGTTCTCATGACAGGTAAGTGATTTTGTCACGGGCTCAAGGACTATAAGTCTTTCTTAAGCCACGATCACACCTAGCTGAATTCAACGACTAATTCGGCATACATTGCTGGGGGCTTGGTTAGGTTAATTTCAATATCCTTACTGCAACGAGCAATGTATGCCAAATTAGTCTTTGAATTTAGCTAGGTGTGATCGTGGCTTTACCAATCTTTCAGAGCCGGTAAAATTACGTCAAAGCTTTTTAGGGTTCCGAACTGAGATGGTAAAAACGGAACCCTTATGGTGCGTCTTCTTCGACTTCGTCTGTCTGTCTGTCACACCTGTTTATCTCGGCAACTACACAAGCATTCGACTTGGGAATAGTCTAAACAACATGATTGCCCAATTTAAATGCTAGCGAAAAATATAAAATAATATTATTATTTAATGGGGGCTCAAATAGAAGAAACAAAATTTTCAATTGTCCTTACTAGGTCGAATAGTATATCATATAATAGGACTTCTACTTACATTCCTAAATGTACTTATTATTGTATTTTTATGACTTTTAGTTTTCAAGTAATTATGAAAAATGTATAAAAAAATACTCCTCCCAACCTCCCATCTCCGAAGTTGGCCAAAAGAAAAATCTGAATTAATTTTAGTTGATAGAAATTTAGTAAATATTACAGGAAAAAAAAAGATCTTTCTAAGTAGCACAGTGGCATACTATTTTATTTTAAAGTGGCATACAGCTTTGCGGTCCTAAAAATGGACTTCATTGCTTCTAAAAATACTAAAGGTATACAGAACTATTCAGAACCCTCAGCGTGCCAGTCCTACTCGCGCTTGAATAGTTTTTTTTTGTTGAATCTGTGTAAAATCTGTTGCTGACAGTTTCTTTGATAAAAAACTGAAAACATATTTAACAAAGTTCAAACTTAAGAGAGGTTTTATGCGACTGGCAGTAAATTAATTAAAACAAAAGGAGAACGCCAAAAACAGGACCTTAATGTGGCTTTTTTTTTCGTTTCCTTTTTTTTTATGTGACAAGTGAGCAAACGAGCAGGTGGGCCACCTGATGGAAAGTGGTCACCACCGCCCATGGAGCCCGCTGTCTTATTAGTGGCATAACTTGACACTAATAAGACAGCAAAGCACGTTACCCACCCCGAGAACTAAGATGGTGTGTCTCGTGTGCCAGTGATTTCGCTGGCTCCCCTCACCCTTCCAATCGTAACACAGCAGTGCAAACACTGCTATTTCACGGCAAAAATAGGCAAGGGGGTGGTACTTCCTCAGACGGACTTTGCACAAGAGCCCTACCACCTTTAAAAATCCTTCCTTAAATCATCATCATCATCATATCAGCCGAAAGACGTCCACTGCTGAACATAGGCCTCCCCTAAAGATCTCCATGACGACCGGTCCTGCGCTGCTCGCATCCAGCGGCTTCCCGCGACCTTGACCAGCTCGTCGGTCCACCTTGTGGGGGCCTGCCAACGCTACGTCTTCCGGTACGTGGTCGCCACTATAGAACCCTCACGCCCCATCCGCCATCGGTTCTCCTTGCGATGTGCCCTGCCCACTGCCACTTCAGTTTAGCGATCCTTAAATGCTTTGCTAAAAATATTGTAGAAATAAATAAAAATTATACATTCTAAAATGTTACCAATCTTGCTAAGTAAAGATTTTTTTCTTGATCTCGAACTAGCCCTGAAGACAGAGATGAGGTCGACGGTGGGACGAGCTTACCCAGAAGAAGCCTGTACACTCGCCATTCGGATAGATTCGGAAATTAGGATTTGAATTCTTATCTCAAATATTACTTTAAGATACAATCGAATGACTTATTTTCTATTATTTTTATGTAACAAGTAAGCAAACGAGCAGGTGGGCCCACCTGCTGTAAGTTGCCACAACCGCCCATAGCACGCCCGTTGTCTTATTAGTGTCACGGTAATTTTACTGACTCCCTAACCCAAGGAACATAATTATACTAGGTTATTTTTTTGGACATTGTATGCGTATGCCCACGTTATTACAGAGGTCAAAAGCGACAACTTTTTTCTACGGCTTTTCTAACAACGCACAAAAAAATTTCGACTCCCCATACTTGATAATGTGAGATAATAAAATCTAATCTAATCTAATCCAATCTACTAAAGTGGTCACGTGACCGACCCATTTTGTATGGGAAGTTGAAAATTTTTCGTGCGTAGTTAGAAAAGTCTTAGAACGAAAGTTGTTGCTTTTGTCCTCTGTAATAACGAAAATCAGGTCCAAAAAAATAACTTAGTATAATACTCTTTGCCCTAACCTTTCAAACCGAAACACAGCAGCTCAAGCACTGCTGCTTGACGACAGACAGGCGTGTATTTTATCGTTCAGCTCGTGTGTGCGCTGTGGTCGAAGGACGGACCTATGTAATCTAACCTAAATTTAATTGTCACGCAATTTCACTTCTGATCAAAGTGTTAAAAGTGGCCAAAAGACAACCTAATTCAGAAGCATTTTGACGCTATGTTTATGAGCGGGTAGAAGCAGGCTTGTGGGGCGGGGGAAGTAAGCCACGCCTGAACGCTCAAGGCCATTGGCATTGGGTAGCGCCTTAAGAGGCCTATTACAAAATTTCGTTCAAAAAAATGAAAAGTGGAAAATCTCACTCGGCGTCCAGATTTTTCGACACTGTTTTGTAGCTGAAACTAAACGATATAAATACTTTTTGTATTTTCAAGTTATTTGATACTATTATTGCGTTTGAAAGGCCAGCGCATCGGATTATGGAGAAATTTGGCAGTTTTAAGTACGTTCAATTAAGGTATTAAAACGAATTGTTTTTAAACAAACGTATGTGATTGGTGATTTTAATTTTCTTTATACCAAAGTTTAGTATGGTATAAGTTATACGAAATAATATTAATATAGTAAAGAGCAATTTGCAGTTAAACCTGAGCGTTTTTTGTAGTTTTTTTCGTTCGGAATTGATTTTTTTTCTAGATTTTCCAAAATATTTTTCAAAATTCCGAGGCTGCTACGACCTACACTATTATATAAGAGATTTTATTGTATTATTTTAATTTTGTTTGCTCTGCCCAATAGTTCAATCCACGAGCTCAAAAAAGTGCCTTCGCGCATTTTATGAAAACTTGCTTCGGAGTATTGGCTATATCTACCAATATAAGAAAAAATTGTAAAAAGCGAGGCCGCTACGAACTTAAATAATAACTATTCTTCAACATTTTATAAGTTAAAGTTATCAAAATCTTTCCGCAAAAACACGCTCAAAATGTAATAGGCCTCTTAAGTTGTGTTTCGACCGCCAGAAGCGAATTTAATTGACAAAATATGTTAGCAGTGAGCACATTTTTGTGTGCAACCTATTTTTGGTGCTATTTTGAATTATTTTAGTGGGCAAATTTCAGTGTGCAATCCACAATTTTTTAATGCACTATATATATTTTGATGTGCAGTTAAATATATGCCCGACAGAAATAGGTAGGTAAGGTAGAATCTATCACGTTTTGATATTTTTGCACTTGCAGTCACTCCCACACACTTTACACTCTGCCCCCACAAACACACACACTTACACACATACATACTTACGTATTACCTACATATATACATTTCTCGCTTTCTAACGCAAACGCACTCTTGTTATTGCTCTTGTACAGTCAGGGGCATATCAAGCTTGACACATTGGAATTTGCACTGTTCCTATTTCACTATGTACTGGCTAGAGCCACGCTGCGAGTGTCCGGCTTGACCTGTCGTTGATTGTACAAAACTATGATTTTATAATATGCAATCCCTGTTTGTCTCTCGATGTAGTCATTGCAAGGAATGCTGACATCTAAAACACAGGTTTCCCTAGCTTAGATGTCAGTTGGCACAAAAATTGTTATATTTTTAGGCAAACTGTATACTCGTACTGTTGCTGTAAAACATTACCGATGTTTGTTGTTTGCAAATAAAAAAAAAGAAAAAAAAAATAAAAAAAATATTTATTTATATTTTCTCTCAAAAGCATAGAGTAACACGATTTTCGCGTTTGACGCGTTGCTCTAGGCTCAAAAGGGACCAAATCCTTTGCAATTTATAGTGCCAACATCGTAGCAAATAAGAAGATAAAAGCTTGCTATTTCAAGAACAACTTGGCTTTGAAGCACTTGTATAACTCACAAGAACTTTTTAACGTGTTTTGTTAGCAACCAATTTGCAGAGATATCTTTAGTACAAGTATTTCAGTATTTCGTAACTGATGGGGATAATTATACCGTAGGTATAAAATAAGTTGCAGCCCCTTAACTAAAACATTCAACAAAATAGGTCAAGCTAGAATGGTGTTAAGATGATAAAAAAAACTAAATGCTATCGCAAAAAAACACTCGCAAAAAATGGCCTCATATTTTTTGCAGTAATTTACTGAGATGTCGTCAATATTGTTTGGTGATACGGAACCCTCACTTGGCCGAAAACCTTATCCTATTTATCTAGTTTCGGGTTAAATATTTTCGAAATTGCTTTCATACAATTTATTAATGAAGATATAGCGAGTCACTGGACGTATATTTTACAAAAAAATATTCAGCCGTTTTTTCCCTGGAGGAGCTCAAACTTGGTGTGTTTCGAAAATGTTTCTTTGATTTTAAGATAACCAGATGATCAAATGTGACAATGTAGTATATTTCCAGAATCAGCTTCTAAAGCCCTTTCCTTTGATATACTACACGATAGGAATATAACATTATTTTTTTTTAATCCCATACAAAAAATTGATGACGTCATACCTCCTGATCCAGGGATTTGACAGATTTTGTCCCAGTGGTTTTGAAGGTGTTATATCATGTTTAATAACATACTAAAAGTTGGTACTAGGTTCATCATCCGAAACGTTTTGGCCGTTTTTTGAGTCGCTATACGTCTTCTTTTACGCCACAATGTACAACGTTAAATTGAGTGACAGGTTTTACTTCTAATCCTGTCACTCAATTTAACACCTATCATACTCTTTAGTGCTCTCATTTTGCATTAATTCTACTTTCATGCTTTTTCTGCCATTCCCAGCTTTCAAAGCTTTCAGCTTTGTAAAGTTACTGTCCAAATAGGAAGCCCTTATAAATACTCCCAACAATATTGGGTAGCCAGGCGAAATGTGCACACATTTTACGAGCATTTTCTTTACGAGATAAATGGCCTTGGCCCCGAGTAAGTTCAGTAGGTGTCGTTATTGCAAAATTTGCCCTCATTTCAGAATTCCAGCAAGACAATCGCCACGTAAAAATCCCGCGTAGCATATTAAGAATATGGGCACTGTGTTGTTTTACGTAATGGAAATATACTGTTTCTAATTCCCGCAGCAACTTTGCTTTGGAACCCTACATTGCGCGTGGCTCGACACGCACTTGGCCGTTTTTTAGGGTTCCGTACCTCAAAAGAAAAAAACGGAACCACACAACTGATGGTAACCAATTGTGGTGAGCTCCCGTTTCAAGAACATTCATATAAGAGAGGGGTCAAGTTGGATGGTTGCTGAGGCGATTTTTGTTTTAGTTCTATTTAAAAACGGGAACACTTACAAACTTGAAAATTGGTATGTTTATAGGGCATAGGCTATAAAATAACAACAAATACAAAAATTTGGTCAAGCGCGTGTCGGACTCAAAAAATCTAGCACATTAACTTACTGAAATTTCAACTAATACAATTATGTTTATGTGGTGGTACGGAACCCTCAGTGCGCGAGTCCGACTCGCACTTGGCCGGTTTTTTTTTTCATGTCTTACAAAGAGAATTTTAAAATGCAAGACCCTATGTACGAAATTCGCAACAAGCACGTAGAAACAAAACCAGTATAAGCTGAACCAGCGCTACGGTCCAATTGCCCGAAACCAGAGACCCGCTTATACAGGGTGTTAATTTGATTGCGTGCCATAGCTTAGGAGGTGGTTCAGTAACGATAAAGGAACTCAAAAAAAATATAAAAAAAATTTTTTTTTTACTCCATTGAAACTAAACTGACGCGGAGGGCAATGACCTTGAGCACCGCGCTATCAAAAGCGCGCGAAAGAGTTTCAGTTATGTATGTGCCTACCTTATCCACTGATACTGCGTGTACCACTGATGCTCCGTCCGGGTCATTGCCCTCCGGGTTCGTTAAGTTTCAATGGAGTTTTGTTTTTTTTTAAGTAGGATTTTTTAAATATTTTTTATGTGTTCCTTTATCGTTACTCAAACACCCCCTAAGCTATGGCACGCAATCAAATTAACACCCTGTATATGTTTCCACCGATAAGGCCTTTATTTATTATTTTGTTTTAAGAAGATTAAAAAGCACAGCTTTGATCACAGCACAGATGAATAAACAAAAATCCAGAATGTCGAGCACAGTTCTTTTCTCTCGAACACACCTTATTGATAACATTTTTTTAGGGTTCCATACCCAAATGGTAAAGACGGTGGACGGTAGACTCTTATGGTGCGAATTCGTCTGTCTGTGTATCATACCTGTGTACTATTATCGAATAATGGAGAGGGGGGGGGATAGATCAAGTGGGGTATCATATAAAAGGGCTTTACTTGTACATTTAAAATAGATTTATAACATTTTTAACATATTTATTTTATATAACTCTGTTTTCAAGTTATGATGAAACATGACAAAAGAAAAATAAAACGATATTTCTAAATTGCACAGTTTTTAGAAATCTGCGAAAAACCTTTAGAAACCAATTTAGTTTTGCGATCCTAAAATGGACTTTATTGCTTCCAAAAATACTATATTTTCGTGGTAATTTCAACGATATTACCTAAACAAAAACGTTTGCTTTAAAACTTCTGTTAAGTGTTTTAGTTTTAGGCATAGCTTTTTTATTTTGGTAATATCGTTCAAAATACCACGATCACCCCCTAGGTATATCGGAACCTACAGCGCGCGAGTCCGACTCGCACTTGACCGGTTTGTTTATTTTCGAGCGGTAGAAAGGTAATGTCGTCATGAAAAATAAGTTTTTCTATTTTTCTCAAAAATTTGTTCCGTGTCACTGAAACACCATTAAAACAAGTTTACCAAAAACATCCGTCGGTCTGTTGGTTGGTCAGTCCGTCGCGCTTTGGCCTAGAATGGCTAAACGTAGGGGGAGTCTGGCATAATTGACCAGGTAGGACACATATATAAGCCAACATCAATAACTTTTTTAGTTTCGAATTAGTTTCGCGCTGATGGCGGGACCGGCAGTTCGCCCGGAGATGACCAATCACTCACATTCAACTATCATGTGCAAAAACCTTAGATTATGAATAACGGCAGCTTACTGCAAAAACCACAGACCTAGCAAAAGCGCGCTAACGCTTAAAACAGACACGTGTGACAGCCGCCCTCACATTATAATAGTTACAATATATTATGAAGGTTCCTATGTTTTGTGTCTATGCGCTTTTTTTTAAATAAGGTTTTGAGTTTATGTATTTCTTATAATTTGGTTTTGGTAGGAGAGCCGCGAAGAATTTTTCACGTGATAATCAGGGCGACCAAGAGATGTCTCAGTAGATGGGGCTTTATGAGAGGATCACGAAAAAGTTGCAGGCCGGAGCCCGGTGTTCAGGACGCCATTGTCTGGAAACGAAAAAGGACAGAAAAACGTGATATTCAGAAAACAATATTCGTGCCAAAAGATGGGGGCTGATGAGTAACGATACAAAAACTTTGACAAGACAATAAAACCGGCGGCTTTGGTCAAACCACTCAAGCCTGAAAATCTGAGTAGGGATAATTTTTTTAAGTGATATTCAGCATGTATGAAAGGTTTGATGAAAGTACAGGAAGCAAGGGAAGTATGTCAAGATCGTAGCAGGTGGAGAACTGTGGTCTCTGCCTACCCCGACGGGAACAGGGCGTGATGTTATGTATGTATGTATATTCAGGGCGACCAAAAGTGAATGCCCATAAAAGAGTAGCTTATCATCATCATCATCATATCAGCCGAAAGACGTCCACTGCTGGACATAGGCCTCCCCTAAAGATGTCTATGACGACCGGTCCTGCGCTGCTCGCATCCAGCGGCTTCCCGCGACCGCGACCAGATCGTCGGCCCACCTTGTGGGGGGCCTGCCAACGCTTCGTCTTCCGGTACGTGGTCGCCACTCTAGAACCCTTACGCCCCATCGGCCATCGGTGAGAGTCGCTAAACTAAAATGGCAGTGGGCAGGGCACAACGCAAGAAGAGTAGCTTATACTCATACAAAAAAACACCGACCAGACATGAAAACAGGGGGCTTTAGCCAAAACAGACAAGACTGAAAATCTGAAAATAGACGAAGGCGAAGAAATGTGATTGCTCGTATATTCCAGTCAAAATTAAGTCAAAATAATAAGTGTGGAATTAATTCTGACAGTTGCAAATTCTTATGGAATCGTTAAATGACAAAAAGAGAAGTTCATGACTGATTTGCACCGTTTCTCGTGCATATGGAACGTTCCTTAATATTAGATTGAAACTTTGAGTGGGCGTCATGGTATTTAATACATGGGGGGCGTAAATTTGACTACTTACTGCATTAAGAGTTTTAATTATCACTACGTGCACGGTAGGAATCGTTAGCCATTCATTTTTTTTTTATTTGTGACTCGGGGAAAATTATTGCACTTGGTGCAAACTTACACAGGCCTTCTATTATAGGTATAATAAACACTTGTTAGTTTTGCACTCCTTCTGCAAACACCGGAGCACTTCAAAATAACATGCAAAAATAACTTCGTATACATATTTGGACATCTTTTCTATTCATCTTGTCAATTTACACCGAGTGCAATAATTTCTCCAGAGTCAAAATAGTAAAAAAAAAAATATTTTTTTGTGGTGTTCCGTAAGTCAGATTAAAAAGAATACTTGGTGCGAATGTAAATAACAATGGTATAAAGAATATGTGCAATTGCACTAATTGTCAGAATTTCCCCCATTGAGTTACGGATATTAAAAGATTTCTCTCCATGTCATAGAGGAGCCGCGAAGGATTTTTCACGTGATAATCAGGGCGACAGGGTGTTAATTTGATTGCGTGCCATAGCTCAGGGGTGGGATCAGTATCAGTAATTGAACAACTTTTCCCAAGGAACATAGGTCGAAATACGAAGAGCAATTTTTGACGTTCTATACAAAATGCGCTATATCAGCTGATTCAGTTTCCATGGGAGGTAAAAATTTTATTTTCGTATTTCGACCTATGTTCCTTGGGAAAAGTTTTTGAGTTACTGATACTGATTCCACCCCTGAGCTATGGCACGCAATCAAATTTACACCCTGTATATATTGTAGGAGCCATGCATAACACGCTTTTAGACATCAATGCCGTATTGGCTTAAGGAACGTAGGTATATGAGATCCATATCCCTTCTGTTCCTATTGCTAATTTCACTCTGTTTTTCAAATAAAACGGGATTATTTCTAACAAATAAGGCTAATCACTACATAGTATAAAACAAAGTCGCTTCCCGCTGTCTGTCTGTATAAATGCTTAGATCTTTAAAACTACGCAACAGATTTTGATGCGGTTTTTTTACTAGATAGAGTAATTCAAGAGGAAGGTTTATAGGTACGAGCATAATACATGCATAATATAATAGAGAAACACTGATAATTTTAGAGGTTACTAATGAGATCTCGTAAATAAACACATTTTTTTGCGGTTACATTGCAAACGCTGGCTGAACCGTAAGAGATAGATCAAAATAATGTACTACAGTATTGTACACTTTAAAAAGATCTACAAAAAAATCTGCGATGGTATCTTTCTCTTAGGGATAACCCACAATAAAAAAAAAAATTACGAATTATGAAGCAGTACAGCATTAATCCTTATCCAATTAAGTACCTTAAATACTTTTTGCATTTAATATAGATCAATATGGCCCTTTACAGCATGTAATTTAAATGAATATTTTCGAAGATATTACAGATTTAAAATGCAGGGACATAGCGGTTGCGGCGGTACCGGCCGACCGGGGCGCGCGTGCCTATCAACAGTGTATTTAGCAGCATTTCACCCGTGCGAAGCCGGGGCGGGTCGCTAGTTCTAATATTTAATTGGATGGATATGTAAGTATTTTATGTTTTATAAAATAAAGTCGACAGCTGTCTCTTTGTGACACTGTGAACATTGACCTTATACAGACTGATTAAAACTATTAATGCTTTTAAGGTCTCTCTGAGAATTATCAGAGGAATATGAAACATCGGAATGTGCGGTACAATAACCCTATCTAAATCCATGTTATTTAGGTATACGGTGATAAAAATATGTGATAATAAAAATAGAATACCTACAATTCATTCAAATGAAGCTCTTTTGTGAATTAAACTTTTATGCTCTTATGAATAGCATACAAGATGAAAGTGATAGCTTGCAGCTATTCAACGCGTGGATCCAAGTACGGTCAAACAATAATCAGTGGAAACATTTGCAACTCTATTACAATGCGATAAATTCCACAGTGTTTCTACTTACGTGCTGTTGGCTGTACCTAGTCTGCTATCTTCCATTCGCATAAGGGCTCCCGCACACGACCGAGAATCGGTGACCGATTTTTTGTCGACATCCCGCTCTGACGTGTTATCACCTGCATCTTCCCTCCTTGTTCTGGCCGATAATCGCCCACCGATTCTCGGTCGTGTGCGGGAGCCCTTATTTGGACCCCTGGCGTTGCAATACAACGCGGTTTGTGCGATCATTTCTTTTGCGCACATATAGGATGTGGAATGAACTTCCCCCTGTGGTTTTCCCTAGTAGTTACGATACGAGTATGATGGCTTTCAAAAAGCGGGTTAACAAATTCTTAAAAGGCCGGCAACGCACTAAGCATCGCCTCTTCTGGTGTTGCAAGTGTCCATGGGCGGCAGTGACACTTCCATCAGGTGAACTGTCTGCTCGTTTGTCTGCATTGACATAAAAAAAAATACTGATACTAAGCCACAATATAATTCTGTTCGTAATAAAAACAAATATAAAGAAAGTAATTCAAAAGCTTTCCTAAATAATAAAGGAACATGAAATAATGTTGGGAAAATTTTGTAAACAAGCCAGTCACTTATTATTTTGCATTCCAGAAAAGTTATTTACATTCCTTCACTGAGTTTGCATTTAAGTCTGTTGTAATAAGATCGTCTTTTTGTATGTAAATGTCATAAAACAGACCTCTCCATAATGCTGAGTAATAAAACCATGAGTGGTAATTTAGTATATGGAGAGGTAAACAAGCTCTTATTAGTTTTGTATGTCTTTGTTCGTTTTGTGACATCTTTTGCGCTCAGCTAAAGAGCGGAAATAACTGCCTGCGTCTGTGTAACGTAACCGCGTACATCTTATATCATCAACATCATCATGATAACATCCCATAACTCCAGCAGAAACGCTCGGTACTTTGGAGGGGATTTACCATAGTCACCTCGCTTGTAAGCGTTGCGGCTGGTGACCGATGTTGTTGGTGACCGCAGTGTGTAAGATAGTACGATATACAGAAAGATGCTGCTCCCTAAATTCTGGTTCATAAGCCCTTAGTTGCCTCTTACGACACCCACGGGTAGAATGGGTTGGTACTAATCTTTGCCGGCACCAAACGGACGCACATCTTTTTACTATTATAAAATTGGAAATTTATTTCATCTGCGCATTGACGATGTTTATTTAAAAAATCACGTTATGCTACTTTGATGCTCCTGATCACTGATTGTTGGACTTTCTGGTCCTTAGTGAGTAAGCTTTTTCTGAGTGGACTCACAAACCTCATCTTCGTCCTCAGGGCTAAATTTAGTCTAGGAAACGAAGCGGATCGTTGTAGGTATATATGAAGACCCACGTCACACAGAGCGGTACAAGCGGTAAAGCGGCCCGGGGGCGGACCTGCGGGAAGCGAAAGCGTTCCGGGACCGGTCACACAGAGGTACCGCGCGGAAACCGCGGCGGGACAGCGGGGCGGTAGTGGTCGGTGTGACATTATTTATCTGTGATTATTCAAAAGACGTAAATCCTTTGCACTAAACAAAAAACCAAACTGATAACCTAAAAAAAAGTCTGCGCAAAGCCGCAAAATTCTTGTAAAAGAAAAATACAACGTCAAAGTCCGCGCCTGGACCGCACCGCACCGCACCGCACCGCGCCGCGCCGCGCCGCTGCCGCTCTGTGTGACGGGTTGCATTGAACGCAATGGAATACAGCGCCCGCTCCCGCCGAAAGTTCGGCCCCGCGCCGCGCCCGGTCCGCGGGGTTGTACTAGCGGCCCGCCCGCCCCCGCGCCGCACCGCGCCGCGCCGCGACCGCTTTCAATGTGACAGGGTGCATAAGAACTCATACTTTACAAAAAATACCGGCCCCGGAATGCTTCCGCTACCGCCTCAGTGTGACTTGGGCTCCAGTCGATGAAACTTTGCTGGAGTGTCACACCGTGTGAGACAAACTTTCTATAAAAAATCCAAAAAAAAACGGTTTTTAAAATTTTTCTATACAAAAATGTATGGAAAGTTTAATCTGTTGATTTTATTTTTATATAGATAGATAAACACATTATTGTCACACACAGAACACATTAACAATTAAAAAGGAGAGTCTTAAATCTAGGGATATTTTGAATTTACATTATAAGTATTTTTTTTAATTCTTTATTTAAGGAGCTTATTTTAAGTATTCATGATACCTTATCATCCTGTGAAATAAAATCTGTCTGAGAGAATTATGTTGGGGTTAACTGCTTCATTTCCTACACTAATATTAGTACAATACAATACTCTTTTATTGCACACAGATAACAAACAGTACAAAAAAACTAATGTGGACATAAAATTGGAGCACAATAAGGCGGCCTTATTGCTAAAAAGCAATTTCTTCCAGGCAACCTTTGGGCGCACGGAAAAATAAAGATACAGTAATGCGGTGGCGGTTAGTAATTATATTATGTATTAATAATGTAATAATAATATATTAATAATTGTTGTACTTTCTGGTCCTTAGTGAGTAGGCTTTGTCTGAGTGGACTCACAAACCTCATCTTCATCCTCAGGGCTAAATTGAGGTCTAAAGAAAACATACAAATTTTATTACTCGATGTATGCACAACGGTAGCAAGGAAGTGGAAACTAAACCATAGTATAAGTCAATCAAAGTGTTTCCACTGACGAGCGGCTGTGTGTACATTGTCCGTCGGTACGTTATTTTATAAACGCTTGATGGTTACTTTCTCTGAGGCAAAGTTTATTATGACTAAAATCATATTGCATCGTAATATTTGGATAACATTTAAAAAACATTGTTACATAAGTAATGTGACTTTGTTATCTAAACATACGTACTCACAAGAATTTGATTATAGATGTCACGGTGCAAATTGGCGGTTAAAAACATTGTTTGTTACTTTGTACGAAGAAGTGCCGTAAAGGATGAGTAAGAGAATTTAAGCCAAAGGATGGACAACAGCTTTCTGCGTATCGTATTTATTCATTATTGGTATAAAATGAACCAGCACAACGCTACAAACCCTACAGATTGTATAAACCAGAGAGAAGCTTGGTGATAAGCCCGTTGGTGTGGTTGGTAGTGAGCATGCCTTTCACGCCGTGAGCCACGGGTTCGATCCCCGCCCAGTAGTGTGAACATAAGTGTTTGTTCTGTGTCTGGGTGTTATAATTAACTATGTGTGTATATAAATCAGTCTCTGATACCCATAGTACAGACTTTGCCTATAGGATCAGTTGACCTTGTGTGTAATTTCCCCCATTATTATTATTTTAAATATATGTCGGTATTAAACATTGGCGATAGTCCTAGATAGCTGTAAAGGCTTACTCTTCGATTACAATCACTCATTATCTTAGCCACATCGCGTCTCACTGTAGTCAGACTTGCGTATTTCTACTGATGGCTCATATTAGACCCCCGGACTATAATGTCCAGCACAAGCACCAGTCAGGACCCAAGTGCCTTGCTCGGCTGCCGCACGTAGACTGATCCAAAAATGGAAGCAGGGGAGGGGCGCGCACTCACAGTCACACCACCCTGAAGTTAGTTGCCTTTCAAATAATTGCTCTTCAGTACAAGAACCGTACTCATGGCCCGGCAGTATACCCGACATATATAAGAACTAGTGCAAAGCAAACTTACAACCAATACTGTTACCACTGAATTGTGGCCGACTGTCATGTCCAACAAGTTTACAGACTATTGAAGAATTGCTGCGCTTTGAGGACTGGTTACGACTTAGATTTATTATAAACAAAAAATATATATACATACAGTGGAACATAGAACCTCCTCCTTTTTTGAAGTCGGTTAAAAAATTTAAGGCGACTATTGTATATTTAAATGAATAAATGACATCAGCATCAGCAGTGCTGTTTGTGACTTCAATTATATTGTTAAATGAAAGTCATGACTTTCAGTAAGTATAGCAGCACCGTTGCGATTTGGCCGTTGTTATAAATTAGTTACGATTCCGTGAGGGCATCAAAAACAACCCGCAGTTTGTACTTTGTAGTAGACTCACAAAACACTCATATTGTTCAAAGTAAATTGCAATTTTTCACAAAAGACCGAATGGACCGCTTTATTGCTTTGAGACGTGCTCAGTTTTCTAAATTGAGCGTCTTGAAACCTGACCGTTTACTTAATAAAAATCACAATTGTGCAGTCGCAAACAGTCTTAGTATTTCTATCAATGGAAATTCGCAATGGAAATAGTGGGATACAGCCTGCGTGGATACAGCGGTAATTTCGGGACCGAATTAATCAATATGTCGAAGATTGACATTATTTATACGTTAGTATTATAATAATCTAAGGAAATTATTTTTACAGTACTTATCTATTGTATTCTACTTATCTCCGAGCGAAGCAAGGAGGTTTTTGTTCTGAGACTTATCTAGTCCCTGATTGTATTGTATTTTATATTCATTTAATGGCATCACATCTCATTACAAAACGTATTTCGCCAATGTCAAAGTAAAGGAATTGTTACAAAATTATGGCGACACGCAATGTCCAGGTCCCTGATTGAGTTTTCCTTGACGTCTGTCAACTCCTGTTTTAGGGTTCCGTACCTTTAAAGAAAAGAAGGAACCCTTATAGGATCACTTTGTTGTCTGTCTGTCTGTCTGTCTGTCAAGACCCTTTATCTCACGAACGGGTAAAGTTATCAAGTTGAAATTAATACCATATATTAGGATCCATGAACCACACAAGATCTGAAAATTTAAATTTTTTACAAGGACGCAATCAAAAGATATGGCATTTTATGTCCTCATCTCCATACATTTATTCAAAAATGCAAAAACTACAGGGTACTTCCCGTTGACCTAAAATTATGAAATTTGGCAAGAAGCTAGGTCTCACAGTACAAATAAAGGGAAAAGTCTGAGATCATTAAATATTACAACTTTTCTCACAACTAATGGTGACCAATTGTGGTGAGCTCCCGTTTCAAGAACATTCATATAAGAGAGAGGTCAAGTTGGATGGTCGCTGAGTCGATTTTTGTTATAGTTCTTTTTTAAAAACGGGAACACTTACAAACTTGAAAATTGGTATGTTTATAGTGCATAAGCTATAAAATAACAACAAATAATAAAATTTGGTGAAGCGCGTGTCGGACTCAAAAAATCTAGCACATTAACTTACTGAAATTTCAACTAATACAATTATGTGTATGTACGGAACCCTCAGTGCGCGAGTCCGACTCGCACTTGGCCGGTTTTTTAAATGTCGATGGGTGGTACGCTAGCCCAAGGAAGTTTAACTACGCTTAGCGTGGGTTAAAACCTCCTTGCGCTAGCCACTGTTGTTAATTTCAATTTTTTTAACAATGAAATCTTTTTACAAGAAAAAACGTGAAAGTGTGAGAGTCGGAATCGCGCCCTAAGGGTTCCGTACCTATCCACCATATGATATACTAAAAGCTTTTTCTCTTAGACTTTAAAAACTCCACGACCATCCTACTTGACCCCTCTTTTATATGAACGTTCTTGAAACGGGAGCTCACCTTTATTGGTTACTATTAGTTGATTAGATTTTAGACTTTTCCCTTTATTTGTACTGTGAGACCTAGCTTCTCGCCAAATTTCATAATTTTAGGTCTACGGGAAGTACCCTCTAGGTTTTGCTTACTGCATAAATGTATGAAGATGAGGACATAAAAAGCTAAATCTTTTGATTGCGTCGTTGTAAAAAATTTAAATTTTCAGATCTTGAGTGGTTTATGGACCTTAATATTCGTTATCAATTTAAACCTGATACCTCTACCCGTTCGTGAGAAAAAGGGTCTTGACAGACGGACAAAAAAGTGATCCTGTAAGGGTTCCATTATTTTTATTTTGAGATACCGAACCCTACAAATGATAACAGGCATTTGACAGAATCAGTCAAACTAACTTAATCATTTTCATACCGATTATAATGGCAGTATGATGGTTTTTCCTCGTGCTGATTAACAACGCCTTCCAGTGGACATTTAAAACGATGGTTGGAAACACCCTATTGAAGCTCGGTAACTTTTCATTAGGATTCGATAGGTATAGGATGACAGCAGGACAGAGAGGCGGTATGATTGCGAAAGCGGTCCGGGGCGGTTTGGCGGGAACAAAATACCGCGCCGCGACCGCTTTTCAATGTGACAGGGTGCATATGAACTCATACTTTACAAAAATACCGGCCCCGGACCGCTTCCGCTACCGCCTCTGTGTGACGCGGGCTTAATACTAAGCCAACGTTATATTTTTGTCCGTCCGACCTGTATCTTTTGAGCCTCTTTAGAAGAGGTAAGATGATCATCAGCCACCTCATACATAGGGCACACAGACCTTTTGTAAGCTCTTTGATAGGGCATGATCAAGTCAAAATCATCATGGAAGGAAAAGTAGAAGGGAAGAGAGGAAAATGTGATGATTTTATATTATTTATTGTGCACAAATTACATAAAATTGTAGTTAACATAAAATTTGTTTACAAAGGTGAGCATATCTCTATAAGAGATCTCTTCCAGCCAACCTAGCTGGTGTGAAAGAATGACATGAAAAGGGGCACAGGAATGTGCATTAAGAAGTGTGAAAAGAGAATAAAAAAAATACATATGTTGTTATGTTATGATGATAATGATCTTTTGAACCGTTCAGTAGAAAATATAAGGTCCTAAATAAATCTATGGGTCCTAATGAAATTGTTAACATAATTTTTGTATGTTACTCATACCATGAAACTTAAAGACTTTCCCGAATTAACATATGTCGAAATACGAAAATCAATTTTGGACCTCACACAGAAACTGCATCAGGTGATAGCGCATTTTGTATGGGAGGTCAAATTTCGATTTTCGTATTTCGACCTATGACCCTTTGGGAAAGTTGTTCAGTTTCATGGGCAGATTCACACTCTTTAGTATTATCACACCCGTCCGTTACACGTTGTACCTATCCTTTCGGTCTATTAGGTCCACTTCCTGTAAGTATTTAAAAGCAGAATTTTTCGTTTGCGAAAATTGCGGACCGCAAAATGTGATTTGTCTACCTAAGACCCTCGATTTTATAAAAAGTCATGTTGACCCGCAATCCGATTTTTAAAGGCTTGTATCATTTGTACTGAGGGAGGGCGCAAAAAAATTTTTTAGCTGCCCTATCGAGTAGGGTATCGTTGTTTACTTTAATGTTTATTATTACGTGTATTTTATTAACAAATACCAATCCGATTTTTGGTTCAATATTCCCTATTTTTTCTTTTATAACCAACCTGATTTTGGGGTCAAATGCCTTGCACAGAAGGGATGTGGTGCGGTAGCACGCTACTGGTACGGAACACTAAAATGTGCAAAGTCCGACATGCACTTGGCCGGTTTTTTATTTATTTTATAACCATTGTTTTCCTGACACTCTGTATAATTTGCACAGACTATTGACATTAGTTGACACAGTTATTTACTAGGACGTCAGTAATGGAAAACGCTTCTGGAAAAAGGGGATTCCCTATAGAGGACACTTATTTGTGTCGTACAAGACAAAAATAGATCCAATTTACTCGATCGAACAGACGCGAAACATTTCATAGAAAATACGTTCAATACAATTGCGGAACAGATTTAAAGAAGCATTTCCCTCGTACAGTCAGGAACACATCAAGCTTGACACATTGGACCATGTACTGTTCTTATTTCAATAGACGCACGGGCTAGAGTAGCACTTTGAGTGTCAAGATTGACCTGTCGTTGACTGTACAGTCAAGAGCGAGTAAAGTTTAAAACTAACTTGCAGTGCGACTCTAGTGTTTAGGGTATTTATGAACGGTACAAAGAGTCGAGACTCACGTGTTATTGAGTGCACATGCACTTCTATGAACTATTGAGTGTAATTTTTGTATGCTAATCATAAAACTGAACATAGGTAAAAAACTGTAGTATTAAGTAAAGAATCTATATTGAATAAATTAATTTGAATCTGAATCCGTAACGTAGGCACATGTAACAACTTTAACAACACAATGGACGCGAGTGATAAAAAAGTTATACGAGTATGCCTGCTACAAACCCACACAATTAAATATCAAAGACGAGCTCAAGATCGTAGTGTTACCTACAGTAAACAACACCACACAACAATAACAGTAAACAAGTAGTAACATTAGAATGAAAATTTTCATTATGAACGTTAATGTTTAATTAATGAAATGGGCACTGATACATTTGTCCTTTTACATTAATCCATATTTCCGGTTGGGATAAAATTTATATACGCAGAATAGAACGGTAGTAAATGCATTTTATTTTAACAAGCCCAATATCTGGGGCTTTGTGGATTATCAGCATCCACGTTTTGGTATTCATAGATTTTGAGAGTAGGATCAACAAAATATTGATAAAATTGTCCCTTCGGTGACAGTATCTTTATTACGCCAATATTATATACAGTGAATTTTGATTGCTTTCAATCCCTTAGAAAACAAGCAACTGTCCCAAAGAAAAAAAATCTAAAAAAAACAAACAAAACCACCATAATGGCTCAATCACGTGGCCTAGCCATTTTAGAATGGATAGCCAATAAAAAAATTCTGAAATTAATTCTTTCTTTTTCGTCAGGAAAGTTACTTGTTTCGGGAGCGAAAAAAATTTTTAATAGTGTTCAGAATTTTTTTAAAGCTAACAAACTGCATGTGAAATGTGAAGAAGAAAAGTACGTTGTTTTATTTCATTATTTCTTACGAGATGTTAGTAAAAAAAAAAAACCGGTCAAGTGCGAGTCGGACTCGCGCGCCGAGGGTTCCGATATACCTATAGTATTTTTGGAAGCAATAAAGTCCATTTTCAGGACCGCAAAACTAAATTTGTTTGTAAAGGTTTTTTGCAGATTTCTGAAAAACTGTGCAACTTAGAAAGATCGTTTTATTTTTGCTGTAAAGTTTATATAAACTTCTGTCAACTGTAATTAATTCAGATTTTTCCTTACTCAAACTTCGGAGATAAGGGGGGGGGAATGGTATTTTTCTTGACATTTTTCATCATAACTTTAAAACTAAGAAATTTAAAAAAATACAAAAATATATTTTAAATTGTACAAGTAAAGCCCTTTCATATGATACCCCACTCGACCTAGTAGCGACAATTTGAAATTTGCCCCCCCCTATTTTGGCCCCCTTTATATTAATAATCATACTTTTTTCAAAATTTTTTCTTGTGCAATTAAGTTGGGCAACTATATTCTAAAACTATTCCAAATTTCAGGTTGATAGCATAAGTGGTTGCTGAGATATAGAGGTGTGACAGACAGACGGACAGACAGACAGACAGACAGAGCGGCACCATAAGGGTTCCTTTTTTTACCATTTTGGTATCGGAACCCTAAAAACGGTCAAGTGTGAGTCAAACGCGCGCAAGCGTGGCGCGCCGATGTTTCCGTTAGGTATACCTAATACCTATCGTATATTTATTAGTAATACGAGTAGAGTCCATTTTAGGACCGAAGTTTGCTAAATTTGTAATTAGAGAGATGGTTTTACTTTTCCTGTAATATTTACATAAACGGGTATCGACTGTAATTAATTTAGATTTTTCCTTAAGCAAACTTCAGAGATAAGAAGGGATGGTATTAAACATTTTTCATCATAACTTGAAAACTAAGAGACGTAAATTTTTTTAAATATATTTTGGGATGTACAATCAACGACAAGTCAAACTTGACACTCGCAGCGCGACTCTACCCCGTACGTCAGAACGTACCGTCTTACGTACCGTGTACGTAAGAACGGTACATAGTCCAATATGTCAAACTTGATGTGCTCTTGACTGTACAAGTGAAGCCCTCTCATAATACCCCACTCAATCTTGTAACGATAATTTAAAATTTTAACCCCCCGCACATGGGTCCTCCACAAACAGTGGGGCAGCATAGCTGTATCTCATCGTATAGGCTTGGCAATACCTCAATCTGCTTCACAAAAGACTAGAGCCCTTAAACTTTTCACACCTCGATATAACTTACCAAGTGTGGCAAAATGCCTGTATCATAGGATCCACGCACACAGCACAAACAGTGGGGCAGCATATCTGTGTCTTGTCGTTGACTTGGCAATACCTCAAGCTCCTTCACAAAAGACAAGAGCCCCTAAGCTGGTGTTTATTTGATGGAAGGCTTGGCATTACCTCTTCTTCGCTTCTTCTTTGCTTCTCCTCTGGAGAAGTTATGGCAGAAAACTAAGACTATGGCCCCCATTTTGGGCCGTTTTTCATTTCCGAAAATGTTTTCTCTGTGTTTTTTCGAACACCTATCGGTCGCCTAAGTAATTACGGTAAACGAGGCCTAGGGTAGAGTACGTTATCTATTAATATGTTTCTCGTCTGTTCGTCCGGTCTGGCATCGCATACCGGATTTTGTCGTCGATATCAAATCGGAAGATGTTTTATCGCTAGCGAAATATGACTGACGCCGTTAAGATGCCGTAAAAGTTCAAAAAACTTGTCAATAATTTTGGAACACTTTGTTTAGCTGCTGCTGTTCTCTGTGCTGTGTTTTGCTAAATCATAATTTATTAGTTGTTTTTAAATTGTATTGGCATCTTATCTTAATTCTTTTTATTCTTCTTCTTCATTCTTTCTCTTAATTTGTGTGCAATAAAGAGTTTCTATCTATCTATCTTATGTTTACCTCTTTTTTAGGGTTTCGAACCAAAATTGTAAAAACGGGTCCCTTATGGTGAGAAAGGTATTTTTTTAGTAATTTTTCATTATAACTTCAAACCAAGATCCGTAAAAAGATACAACCCTACACCAAGTATTCCTGTCCCAACTAACCTATCCCTCCCGTTCCTTTTATCCCTGTCCATTCCGCCAATCTAAGGTTGACCGCGCCGATGGATGCGTGGCTAGAAACGAGTCTAGTCGAAAGCGGTCACAAGCCCTGGGCCCAGGCGAACCCAGAACTAGGCTAGCCTTGTCCTGGCATGCGGGCTCTGCCAGGATGGACCGTAATACCATTTTGAAATGTACAAGTAAAGTCCTTTCAAATCCTTTCATGTCGCACTCGAACTAATAACGACAATTGAAAATTTGCCCCCGCCCCCCCTTTTTCGGCCCTATTTACCACAATATTTATTTTTTAATTCTTTCGTTTGAAATTAAGTTGGTCTAGCATATTTTAAAACTATTCCCACGTCGATTGCGTTAGTAGTTGCTGAGATAAACAGGTGTGACAGACAGACAAAGTCGCACCATAAGGGTTCTGTTTTTACCATTTCAGTTCGGAACACTAAAAAGAAAACATTATCAACTTAAGTATCTGCATTTTATTGTGTGGCAGCACGCAAGTAACACAAGTATTTAACAATTTTATATATAGGGTTAGTTTTAATTAGTTCTTGATAGAAAAAGGTGTGCATGTACTCATAATACTGAACAACTTTCCCCAAGGAACATAGGTCTAAATACGAAAATCTAGTTTTGACCTCCCATAGAAACTGCATCAGCTGATAGCGCATTTTGTATGGGAGGTCAAATTTGTTTTTTCGTATTTCGACCTATGTTCCTTGGGAAAAGTTGTTCAGTACCATGAGTATATGCATATTTTTTTGCTATCAAGAAGTAATTAAAAGTCATCCTATATATTTTTTAAAACATAACTCTTGCCTCAATTAAGTAAGTTCATGCCTAAGGAGACGATGTTGTTACGAAATTCGTAATTCTATAATTTTGTGAAGGAAATTGGCCAACTTTCCTCTTTTGTATAAAAAATGTACCTCTAGGTACTAAATTACACGGCTTCCACAATATAAAAGCTTACATACCTATGTATCCATCAAAATATTTTTACCCGACTTCAGAAAAAAATAAAAGAGTGTTAATATTATTATGGTCACATTCAAAACATATTGTTTAGTTCTTGCACTAGTTTAAGGGTGATGAAGGCCAAATTTCTATATGATTTGCTCATGTCTGCCTCTTTGACTGATGTTATGGAGCATCCTCTAGAAGATACAAAAAATATTGGCGGACATCCACACCCCTGCGTTTTTCAGGAATTAAGTTTTAACTTTTTTTAAATTTGACAATGAAATGTACACCAGGCAGACTATGACTATCTGATTAAATACAATGTATAAAACCTCATAAAAATGGTCTGCCACCATAGTAGCCCTGCGTCGTAAAGTTACAGCTCTTCAAAATGCAAAAATTCACTACTTCGTCCCGTGATAATGCAGAGCCCTGCATGTCTGCCTCTTCGATTTTCTACATCTTCAGAAGTATTTTAAACAGGAGCCACAAAGGCAGACAAAAAAAACATTATTTAGTATCTTATTTTCATTTTTTTTGCTTTAACTCAAAAACGCAGCGACGCACAGAAAAACTTGTAAGGACCAAATCGATTCGTATTGAGCTGATCTATCATCCCTATTAATATGAATCATGAGCAAATCATATACCCAAATTGCAGCCAGCACCCTCATCATAACATCCCATGCAACGTCCACTACAGGACAGGGAGCTCCCTCCAGAATTCTAGCTTTTGCTGGAAATATGTGGAGGGGAAGTACCATAGTCACCTCGCTTGTTAGCGTTACGGCTGGCACTATGGACCGCGGTTGTAGGTGACCGCAGTTAGTAAGATGTAAGATACAGAGGAGGATGCTGCTGCCCATCCTCCAGTTTACCCTTAGTCGCCTCTTACGACACCCACGGGTATGTATGGGTTGGTACTATTCTTTGCCGGCACCATACGGCACCCTAACTATTTGTTATTATCGTAAATCAGCTGTTAACTATGGAACATGTATGAAACGGCAGATTGTCTTATAATTTCATAGTATTTAGTTTGTAATCTTATTCATAAACAGAGTATAGACGAAACTGAACAAATTTCCCAAAGAAACTTTTTTGGGAAAGAAAATAATTTTTGACCTCTCCATACAAATTGCTCACTTAAATCGAATAGTTTGTATGGAGAGTCCATTTTAATTTCTTTTCCCAAAAATGTTTCATTGGGATGGTTGTTCAGTTTCGGCCTTTCAATCGTCCCTTACACTCTGTAATTTGATTTTTTATATATGAAGTTTTACTTACGTTTTAAATACTAAGATTTGATCCTTCCAGCACGGTTATTACACTCCACCCTTTAATATATATTCTTGCTGTGATTAAAGCAACAGGCGTTTTCTTGGCGCCTCTCCACCATCAGAATATTCAAACAAATATTTACTATCACTAGCGTTTACACAAACACATTTTCTTTTAGATCACCGAGATAGCAAATAGTTGATTTGAAACCAGCCCAGTTTTCGTAAAGTCAATCACCTAAATCGATTTCTTTATATGGAAATTTTTTGAGCAATTCCTTTTATATACACTGAAACTTTAGTTAAAATCTTTATTAAAGGTAACAGGTGGTTCCGATACGATATTTTAAACGAATTTATTTCACGCGTCCGCCTGTACGAAAGGCCAGAGCAAGACTGAATGAATGTAAGATGACATTGCTATACGTATTTCTGCAGGCGCCCGGGCGAGTGTCGCTCAGCTCTGCGTATACAAACTAGTTTAATTGTTAACTCTTGTTCTGTGTAAATTAAGTGTAAATTAAATCAATTTTGTGCACAAATTTTCTTAGTAATTGGTTTGGTGTCGTTTAGATTGACAACAGTTGTAAACACGTGCCTGCGTGTCACGTTTCTGTCTTCGTTTCGGGGTTGGCTTCTGAGGTTATAAGTTGCACTTATATAAGCTTTGTACAGTCTAGAGCAAGTCAATCTTGACACTCGCAGTGCGATTTTCGTCTCTAAGCTGACTAAGATAATCGAGGTACAAAGTCCAACAGTCAAGCTTGACTTGTTTTTGACTGTACCATATTTTTAGCGCGTTATACATGTCACCCTGAAGGATGAGAATCTGCCCATGAAACTGAACAACTTTCTATAAGGAACATAGGTCGAACTACTAACGAAAAATTGTTAGACCTCCCAACTCCCATACAAACTGAATCAGCTGATAGCGCATTTTGTATGGGAGGATTTTTTTTTTTCCGTATTTTGACCTAAGTTCATTAGAGAAAGTTGTTCAGTTTTATTGGCAAAATCACATCCTTCAGTGTTGATATGCCCTTTCTGTCATCAATGTTAATTTCGACCTCATTTACACGTTAATAACGTTCACATAAGCGTGCCTAGCATTGTGGCTGTTACGACCATCGGTGATCCCGAAATTCACAAAAATGAGACCAAAGTATTTTTTTTCTATGTTATATCAAAAATGTAAAACGACCACATCATTAAACATTGTTTTGTCTAAAATATTGTAAATTTTCATATATTTTTGATGAAACATTTTTAATGTAGCAGTAAAATGGTTACAATGGGAAAAAATGGACAAAACAAGGGTCATTTTAGAATTTTTTTTCGTCAGTTATACAAATTAAATTAAAATTATATCTCTATCATCACGTCTCATATTTTGTTATTTACTACGTTTTTTTTCTGTTAAAATAAATGCTATGTTTAATGTAAAAAGTGGTTACGATGTTATTCATTCATAAGTTCATTCAGGAAGGTATACCCTTAAAGCAATTATTTGCTCTGTTCAGAAACTAGGTACTATAGCGGTCACTCGCACCTTGTTTGCATCTGATACATAGATCCCACCAAAAACATGAATGTAAAAAAATGGAAGCCAAGTTCATTATAAATAATATGCGTGGCTGTTGACTTCACTGACAAAAGACGTGATATCTAAATTGGTGCCAAGTTCTAGAAATCCTTAAATTGGTTTATAAGAACGTACAAAATTCTCAAATAAATTTACAACACAATTTCTTATTTTTTCTGCTATAAAAATGTTTGTTATTTAAAAAATATAACATTTAAAATTTTAAAAGTCGAAATTTTTACACAAGGCAGATAAATTTGGATAAAATTGAAGTTTAAGATTTGGCTTGGCTAGTTTTTACCACCTTACTAAATATTTAGAAGAGTAAGGTAATATGTTGACCTTAAAATAAATAAATAGTCACTTGCATAAGAACAAAATAAAGAGGATAAGTAGATTAGCCAAATATAAAATAACATTAATATAAAAACTAGCCAAGTCAAACCTGTTATTACTGCTTTGATTTATAATTTTAAAAGGCGAAACATTTCAAATCGTAAAAAAATCTCTTATTTCTGAGTTTTTTCTGTGTATAAACATTATTACCGAGCTGGACACCAAATTTCAACTGCTTCTTAGGTCAGTGATAAAAATGACGATTTTTAGATGTTCATATCTCAATAACCGTTTGAGCTGTATTCATGAAATTTGGGGTACTACTTTATCTTAGGGGTATTATTAAATTAAGCTTCCATTTGTTTACTTTAAATAGATTTTGAGTAAAGCAATTTGCTATTAAACTTTTGACAGGCGCTACATGTTATTTAAAATCGATTATGTGAAAAACATTTCAAATCGTAAAAATTCTCTTATTTCTGAGTTTTTTCTGTGTATACACATAATTACCGATCTGGATACCAAATTTCAACTTCCTAGGTCATCTGGAAGTGGTCTAGAAATAGGGTCTATAGGTCAGTGAGTAAGTGATAAAAATGACGATTTTTAAGTAGTCATATCTCAATAACCAATTGAGCTGTATTCATGAAATTTGGGGTGCTACTTTAGGTCTTCGGGTCTTATTAAATATAGCAAATTTCATTTGTTTACGTTAAATAGATTTTGAGTTTTTAAGGGGACAAATGTGGCTCCAAATGGTTCGTGTAATATAACACACGGTTGCTGCGTCGCCACTTTTCTCTTTGAACTTGGCTTTGACACGCTACCGCGTGTCTAGATGTGTTCTCGAGCCCCACCCTTAGAGTGCCGTTAGTTCGGAAAATCCGGGCTTTTAAGCTTTTCGAATTTATTTTTGAAATAATAAACAATTAAATTTGACGTTCGTTTTATCACTTTTTTCAGTTTCATTCTTAAAATAATTAATTCGACAGTATCATTAATTCAAAATAAAGCTAACATTGGATTGGAGTACAATATGTATTTAGATTTTATTTAAACTGTTCATAATAATAAATAAGTAATAACGAAAAACATTGAAGGTGTGCAAAGGCTATTTTTCGTACTCCTTACACATAAAGAAAAAGGCGGAGACATAATTTTTGGAACCACCTCGCCTTAAAATGCAAAAAAGAATGTAGAACAGATTATTTGCGCAATTAATTGCGTAATCGCTTTGCGAAAGTTGCGGGCGTGGCTCAGCCCAGCGAAAAATTTTCAAGTGGTCAGGCGCGAAATAACACGGTATTTACCTTGTCGCTTAATAATTTACACTTGGAAGGACCTTTAGGAAGGCCATATAGCTTGGCTTAGGAAAACTATTTTAGGAAATAACTTTACCTACGTATTTGACTACACTAACACGAAGAAGAAATACCTAACTTACCGAATCAAATCATTGTTTGTAATATCAGCAATAAGAGGTTATTATTATTTTATGATATTATGAAACCTCTTATTGAACAGTACGATGTTATTTGTTATCGGAGTTTAATCTCGTTGCCCCAGATCGAAGCTCTTCTGCTCAGAGTCAGTGTTTTCCAAAGTGGATTCCGAAGTACCACCTCACCTCTGGGGGTGCGAAGAACTTAAACTTTTGCGTTCCATTCTACAATATAGGATTTTGAAATGGATCTAGTCTACATCTTATTGATCATATTTAAAGTCCTACATCGTACCCTATTAAGTAGGCGTTTTACCTGCCATAGAATGATGTTGACTTCACACACAACAGATAGAAATAAACTTGTTCTTTCTTATTGCTGTCAGACTTTTCTATACGAGAAGGAAGGCTATTGCCCTGCAAGTTTGGAACAGCGAATTTGACCTTCATAGTGAAGGCTTAAAAGGTGAAGAATGTGTGCTGAAGAGGTGGAAGGAATACTTTGAAAGTCTGTTTGAGAGAGAAGAAGTGAAATGGAATGCGGCTTACACGCGGTTGACGCGGTGTTACGCAAGGCGTGATCTATCAGTCAACTATTTCGCACAATTTTCTCCGTGTAAGAAAAACAGCCATCCGTCTAACAATTATAAACACGATTTAGCAGGCTGTATGGAGTGGACGTTTTTTCGCTGCGGAAGATTGTCCATTACATCCTAAATATCTAGTACAGTCAACGACTGGTCAAGCTTGAAACTCGCAGTATGACATAAGCTCATAAATCTATTGAAATAAAAACAGCACAAAGCTCAATGTGTCAAGCTAGATGTGCTCTTGATTGTACCTATGGTAGATTGTCTTTTATGATGATAATAACTAATAATGACTAAAACAATTTATCTAATCAAAAGACGACTAAAACCTTTTATTGTAAAATTTTATGTTTGTATATTTATATTAAAAATTAAAAAAGATACAATCAATACTCGGTGAGGGCTGTATGTTGTGGTTCGTGGGGGTAAAGTTTGAGATGCGGTGATCTATACAGTCGTGTACAGAATTTCTTAATTAATTATTCAAAGGCCTTGTTTGTGACGTCATGTTCTACTAATAAGACACTTGTTCGCTATAATTAACATTAATATTATGATGTCACAAGTCATAATTCACCTAATTACTAATATAGTACATCCATAAGGTAGAATAATTATAAACTAGTACGCACAGCAGCAAGTAAATAGTAACAAAATCAGTATAAGCTGAACCAGCGCTACACTACAAACGCATGAAACCAGAGACCAGCTCAAGATCAAAGTGTTACCAGTGACGTGCGGCCGACTGTACATTACTCTCTAATCTAATTGCTATTTTTAGGGTCCATTGGCCTATTGTTAATGTTTATGTTATTTCAAGGGTCCGTTGGCCCTTTGGGACCGAACTTTAAAAGTACAGACAGACAGACTCAGGCTTAGCCCAACGTAGTTCGAAAAGTATTATCTATCTACCCTGAAATTAATATTTACAGAGTGTGCTATCATGGCGGAGATCCTGGAACATAAAAAGATATAGGGTACATACAAAAAGTGAGTATTTATTTTCTTTTTTTTTTTAGCTTAAAAAAGGTAACACAAGCTTCAAACTCGGTATAATGTAGTGCAACAACAGTATGACAAAAAAATATAATAAAAACTTGCAGCAAATCTTTGAATATCACCGTGTGATAAAATGTTACTTTAGAGAGTTTAAAAATTTAAATTCACCACTATAAACAATAAAATTATACACTACTTTATATTTTAAAGACTATCAATCTACCTACACAGCGTGTAACGAAAAGGTGAGAATCTGCCCATGAAACTGAACAACTTTTTACAAGGAACATAGGTCATAGAACAAAATGAAGTTTTGACCTGCCATAGAAACAATCAGCTGATAGCGCATTTTGTATGGGAGGTCAAATTTAGTTTTTCGTATTTCGACCTATGTTCCTTGGGAAAAGTTGTTCAGTTTCATAGGCTGGCTTTATAACTTGTCTCCCTGGTTAAGTGTGAATCAAACAAAATTTTTAATAGTAGTTGTTTTAAATTCTTGAGTTTCGTTTATCCAAAATAAATGATATAAAAAATTTGCAAGCCCTCTTTAGTCCTGTAACGTAACTATAAGTATAGGGATAAGCTTAAAAAAATATTAAAGAACAAAAACCCGACTTCGTAACAGAAAATTGAAAAACAAGTTAAGAGGAATGCTAGGATCCCAGGATCTAGAATAGAATTTAATTTACTTGTATTTTCAGGCAGGGCACATCGCTAGAAGAACCGATGGCCGATGGGGCGTGATGGTTCTAGAGTTGCGACCACGTACCGGAAGACGAAGCGTTGGCAGGCCCCCCACAAGGTGGACCGACGATCTGGTCAAGGTCGCGGGAAGCCGCTGGATGCGAGCAGCGTAGGACCGGTCGTCATGGAGATCTTTAGGGGAGGCGTCTTTCGGCTGATATGATGATGATGATGATGAATTTTATAACATATTGTATTTAGTTATGGTGTAAGTATATTTTTGCCACCACTTTTTGTAACCACTAATCACCTCTGAAAGTATAATTTAACAAAATCGATTCAGCCGTTTAGTAATTACAAGGGAACAAAGAAGCGGACATACCTACATTCAAACAGATCAAACACGTTACCCTTCTTTTGGGCTTGGCCACAGTCGGGTAAAAAGAGTGCTTACTGCGTATGAGACCCTCGATGAGCGAGTCTGACCCGCACTTAGCCGGTTTGTTTGAAAAATAAAAATGTGAAATAAGCAAAAGCCCACATACATGAATCCTAAAACTCTCCTTTTCAGAAATAGTACTTTACATCTCCCATATTCGGTAAGTAGGTCCTTATTACCCCCAAATGCGGCTTGTAGGTGACTAATTAGCGCTCTAGGGTAATAATGTAGCTAGAAAAGCCCTAGGGCGGTAAGTAATTGAGTTTTGAAAGAGTGAAGTGTTTTTTTTAATACTTACCGACCTAGGGCTTTTCTAGCTACATTATTACCCTAGAGCGCTAATTGGTCACCTACAATTTGGTGGTAATAAGGACCTACTTACCTCACAATCGAGATGTAAAGCAGAGTAGTTAGCTCAGGTGTAAGCATCAATTGCAACCTCGAACTTTAGGCGCCCTCGCTGCGCTCGTGCGCCTAAATATCTCGGGCTGCAATTGATGCCTTACAACCCTTGGCTACTAATCTACTATTATCGACATTAGAAATATCTTCTGCCGGAGATGTCAGGACTGAATGGTCGAACGCACACCATGCTCTCCCGTGCTGTGCAACTTAATCTCCCACGGTGACCTAAATAAGAATAGCACAATTCCGTTGTCTATTTTCTCTTGATTGAAAATACACTCAGCTGCAAAGAAATCTATTACAACGCAATGACTGAGTCAAAAAAGCGTTGATATTTTCCTAAATCGAATACAAATAATAATAAATGGTACAGCAGCACTGCACTTACTTTCTCGTAATACTCAAGAAAAAACTATCAACCGCAAACTTAAATTTGTAATGCCATACACATAGTATGGAAATACAAACTTTTATTTACGTTTTTCCAAAAAATGTTCGAATGAAATATACAGATCAATTCAGAATTCAAATTGTCAAACATTAAAACAAACAAACATCAAACGATTTCGAGTAAATCACATGTTTAACTTTTGGTAGTACTGGAACACCCTTTATATGAATTTTCAAAGATCAATAGATACTACAGTAGGATACTTGCAAGGAGATTTTTTTAATTTCCCAACACATGTTCCTTATGGATTATTGTTCAGTTTAGTCTACTTAGCAATACCCTTTCAGTTTTTGGTACACCCTGTGTACTAAATTTTAATCAAAAAATCTAAAGAATATCCAGTCAGGTAGACAACCAATCCAGGAGTAATATTATAGAAAATTTTAATAAACCTAATGGAACCAATTTTGGGTAAATCACATATTTACGATTTGGTGGTACAGGAACACCCCTTATATGAAATTACACAGATCATTTGATACTGGCGCAAGATATCTTACATGGAGATGCTTGGTCATGCAAAGTTTCATCAAGATTCTATTAGCCGTTTTTGAGAAAATTACAATTTATAATTTTCGTCGAAAATTACAATTTATCAAAATGAGAGCCAGCCAAAAACCACTTAGAACCCTTCGATGGATTTGCATAAAACTCCTAAATTCCAAGTATGGTGTCAATCGGACCATTCGTTTAGCCGCTAGGCCAAAGCGTGACGGACAGACCGACCGACGGACCGACCGACCGACCGATCGACGGACCGACCGACCGACGGACCGACCGACCGACCGACGGACCGAACGACCGACGGACGGACATTTTTGGGAGACTTGTTTTTTATGATGTATAAGTGATATAGAACACATTTTTTAAATAATTAGAAAAACTTTTTTTTCACGAATACAATACCTTTCTCGCTCCGCTCAAGAGTAAAAAATTGTTAAAAACTCATGTCTATCTGTCTGCGATGTGCCCTGACTATGGTTTTCAACGATATACGATAAGTTGATTGTTTTGTTAAAGTTCGCATCGTATCTATTTAAGGCACTCGAAATGTCTCTGAATCTCAGCTTAGTCTTGCAAAAATCGATGCAACTCTTAGAAAACATAAAACTTTTTCGGCTGATTTACTTTAAATTTCTCGTACTCGTAATCAATTATTTTTTCATACAACTTAAATCCCTACCCCTATCCCTACCCCTATCCCTACCCCCATCCCTACCCCTATCCCTACCCCTATCCCTACCCCTATCCCTACCCCTATCCCTACCCCTATCCCTACCCCTATCCCTACCCCTATCCCTACCCCTATCCCTACCCCTATCCCTACCCCTATCCCTACCCCTATCCCTATCCCTACCCCTATCCCTACCCCTATCCCTACCCCTATCCCTACCCCTATCCCTACCCCTATCCCTACCCCTATCCCTACCCCTATCCCTACCCGTATCCCTACGCCTATCCCTACCCCTATCCCTACCCCTATCCCTACCCCTATCCCTACCCCTATCCCTACCCCTATCCCTACCCCTATCCCTAATCCCTACCCCTATCCCTACCCCTATCCCTACCCCTATCCCTACCCCTATCCCTAACCTACAGGGTACTTCCCGTTGACCTAAAATTATGAAATTTGGCAAGAAGCTAGGTCTCACAGTACAAATAAAGGGAAACGTCTAAAATCATTAAATATTTCAATTTTTCTCACAACTTATTGTAACCAATTAAGGTGAGCTCCCGTTTCAAGAACTTTCCTGTAAAAGAGGGGTCAAGTTGGATGGACGCGGAGTTTTTAAAATCAAAGAATAAAAGCTTTTAGTATATCATATGGTAGATAGGTACGGAACCCTTAGGGCACGAGTCCGACTCGCACTTGGCCGGTTTTTGAAATCAAAGGTAGCTTTTGTCCTTTTTAATGATTTAGACTATCTTTTTATCAAAATTTCATCAAAATCCGTATATATATAATAATTAATAATATTAATAATTAATATATTAATATGGTTATAGTTTGGATGATTAACAAGGCCTCATCTAACGATGTAATTATTATATTGTCGCTTCTTTTTTAGGGTTCCGTACCTCATAAGGAAAAAACGGAACCCTTATAGGATCACTTTGTTGTCCGTCTGTCTGTCTGTCTAGATTCAGATTCAGATTATTTATTAATTGTAGATTCTTTACAGAATACTTATTGAATGTCATGCAGAATACAATTCAAATAGAGCGAGTCTACGCCGCACTGTGGGCTGAAACTGGCGTTTCATAGACATTCAATATTTTTTTTTGAGTGGCGCTTTTTTTGCTTGGAAACGGTTAAGGATACCTACCTTATGCCTTATATAATGAACTTTCAGGTTTAAAATTGTAAACAGCGCACTCAGAATTTTTTTCGAAAAAAATTGTATGGAGTCGGCGTGATAAATGATAATATCTCCAATCTCCATTATCGCACAATTGCGCCTAATATCCTCTTAGGTTATTAATATATAAATTATTTTGGATTTTTTGACATACTCCAAACTAAGGCCAAACTTGCGCCTTTTATTTAATCAATTTTTTTTATTTTTTTCGTTTTTAACTAATATTAAGCTTAAAATAGATTTAAATAGATTGGACATTTACGCAAATTAATTGTCTGAAATATAAGAATGTGAAATTTGCTTAAAAACTCATTAGCTGTATAATAAATAAAAAAAAAAAACTGGTAATTTTTTAAAAGTTTTGTTAAAAAAAGGCGCAAGTTTGGCCTTAGAATGTAGTATGTCAAAAAATCCAAAATAATTAATATATTAATAACCTAAGAGAGTATTAGGCGCAATTGTGCGATAATGGAGATATCATCATTTATTACGCCGACTCCATACACATTTTTTCGAAAAAAAATCTGAGTGCGCTGTTTACAATTTTAAACCTGAAAGTTCATTATATAAGGCATAAAGTAGGTATTCTCAATCGTTTCCAAGCATAAATGTCACTCAAAAAAAAAAATTGAATGTCTATGAAACGCAAATTTCAGCCCACTGGTTTCGGATCGTGCTATGGCAGCGTAAAAGAAACGGCAAGAAACCTGAAGTCTGTCTGTCAAGACCTTTATCTCACGAACGGGTAGAGGTATCAGGTTAAAATTGATACCATATATTAGAGTCTATGAACCACATAAGATCTGAAAGTTTAAATTTTTTACAACGTCGCAATCAAAAGATATGGCATTTTATGTCCTCATCTCCATACATTAATGCACTAAAGCAAAACTTAAAGGGTACTTCCCGTTGACCTAAAATTATGAAATTTGGCAAGAAGCTAGGTCTCACAGTACAAATAAAGGAAAAAGTCTGAAATCATTAAATATTACAACTTTTCTTACCACTAATGGTAATCAATTGAGGTGAGCTCCCGTTTCAAGAACATTCATATAAGAGGGGTCAAGTTGAATGGTCACGGAGGCGATTTTTGTTTTAGTTCTATTTTAAAAACGGGAACACTTACAAACTTGAAAATTGGTATGTTTATAGTGCATAAGCTATAAAATAACAAAAAATAATAAAATTTGGTCAAGCGCGTGTCGGACTCAAAAAGTCTAGCACATTAACTTACTGCAACTAATACAATTATGATTATGTGTTGGTACGGAACCCTCGGTGCGTGAGTCCGACTCGCACTTGGCCGGTTTTTTTTTCCACATGGCGCCACTTTGCTTGTAAAACGATGTAAATGTAATAGACGTCATTAAGAGGTTTAATTAATATCGTACAATGAATAAAAAATATTTTGATTTGATTTATAAAATATAGCTCAGAAAAGATAATGGTAAAAAAATGTAATAGGTACATCTAAAGAAAGAAAGAAAAAAGAAATGTTTATTTTAGTTATAGCAACTAAAAAAGGTAGCCACTCAGCTTATGCTACAGCACCTCACGCTGCTGTAGCGCTGGTTTTCCGTGACCATCTGATATATTTACTCTTTCAGAACCCGTTATTGTATAAAAATGTGTGGCGGAAATCTGAGTGCACCCAGTTTCATTGCAGTAGAGTGTATTCGACACGAAAACAAAGGCACTTTGAAACAGAAACAAGCGAGTTAAAACTTCAAACCACTCTTTCCATAGCACTTTAGAATGTACCAGTCAGTGGCTGACACAACTGCAATTTTAAAGTTTGGAGTGTTCGTGAAGCACCTACTGTCTATGAAATGAAATGAAATGGTTTTATTTGCTATAGATATGGTAACATGTAGATGAAGGGTACAATATGTAGAGTGCCATATATCTAGCCTATATTTTAGCATGCAAATTTCTTTAAAATTAATTATATTCAAAATAAGATTACAAATTCATTAAATCTACCAGTCAAAAATATAATAATTAAGCGTGAAATAATCTCAATAATGTCATAAAAGTTGTAAATTGTGAAATATTATTATGTCTAGTTCAAGAAATAGTGGAAACTATTCCTCAATCGATACGTTTCTTTTGTAAAACGGTCACCATGTCATCCGAAAGTATTCGGTCATGTTGCTTGCTGTTAGTTTCATGAATAGACTTACAGTTTAGTTTAGTCCGAAACTAATTACTTGCAAATGGTAGTGGACGTTATTAAGTAAAAAATATCGGTCAGGTGCGAGTCGGACTCACGCGCCGGGGGTTCCGATATACCGATAGTATTTTTGGAAGCCATAAAGTCCATTTTTAGGACTTTATTTATTTGTCCGAAACAAAATTGGTTTGTAAAGGATTTTTGCAGATTTCTAAAAACTGTGTAATTAAAAAAGATCGTTTCATTTTTCCTGTAATATTTATTTAATGTGTTATCGACTATAATTTACTCAGATATTACCTTTCGCAAACTTCGGAGATAAGGGGGTCGATAGCACGAGTGGTTGCTGAGATATACACGTGTGACAGACAGACGAAGTCACACTATAAGTATTCCTTTATTACCATTTTGTTTCAGAACCCTAAAAAAGAGACACGACTGAGTGTGTCATACAAGTTCGCGAAGGGAGAGGGCGATAGCGCACCGGCAGCGGCCGTTTAATCAGATCAACATACTTGCTTACATATTTACCCCGCTTATATTTCTTGAATCTAAAATTTCATGAATGAACCTCGCACTGTAACTTTGTAAATAATCAAACCTTGCCGAGTTACGTAAAAGATCTCATAACAAGTTCTGTTTTAAGGCAACTGAAGAACTTTAGATGGATTTGTATATTTGTAAACCTGTATATTTTATCTTAGTTCTTATTATAGGCCCCATTTGACATTTATATTTTCGGTGAGCTTATTTATTTTTGATTGAACACCAGAACGATTTTATTATTAGCATTTATATGGCTTGTGAAATAAAAAGCCGATTCAAAACTCAATACACAGATTATGTGTTTCATCTGCCTCAGGCACCAATTATTTTCATTTTGATTGCTTGCCGCAATGCGATCCACTGGGAAATCTGTGATTATTTTCAAATGATTTGCCAAACAAAAGTGGCGACAAAAAATACCTTTTCTCAAACATATTTTGATAACCTTCTTCAAGATAAATCAAAATATACTGGTTAAATATTCGCAAGCAGCCACCGGCAATGTTAGTATGAACATCCATTTCTATCAAATTTTGCGACCGAATAATTCCTATGAAAACTCACGTCTATGTACCAACAAAAATAACAACCAAGGAGGTAACTTATCAAATATTTTCAATTTCGAACTAGCTTGCAAAAAGAAAGCTATAAATTAGAAACAAAATTAAACAAACACAGATTAAATAGAATACAATAAAAATAGACAGGCACCGACTCCAAAATGAACTGTTTCTTGTAAATTTATAATTGAAATAAAAAAACATAGGCTTGGTTTTTACTTTCGAGCGGAGCGAGAAAGGTATTGTATTCGTGAAAAAAAAAGTTTTTCTAATTTTCTCAAAAATGTGTTCTATATCACGTATACATCATAAAAAACAAGTCTCCCAAAAATGTCCGTCCGTCGGTCGGTCGGTCGGTCGGTCCGTCGGTCGGCCTGTCCGTCACGCTTTGACCTAGCGGCTAAACGAATGGTCCGATTCACACCATAATTTGAATTTAGGAGTTTTATGCAAATCCATCGAAGGGTTCTAAGTGGTTTCTTGCTGGCTCTCATTTTGAGGGTAGCTGTCATACGACGAAAATGAAAAATTGAAATTTTCTCAAAAACCGCTCATACAATCTTGATAATACTTTGCATGACCAAGCATCTCCGTGTAAGATATCTTGCGCCAGTATCAATTGATCTGTGTAATTTCATATAAGGGGTGTTCCTGTACCACCAAATCGTAAATATGTGATTTACCCAAAATTGAAAATTTTCTATAATATTAATCCTGGATTGGTTGGTGGTATCATAAATAATATCCAGTCGGGTAGACAACTACCTGACTGGATATTATTTATGATTTTTTTGAATAATATTTAGTACACAGGGTGTACCAAAAACTAAAAGGGCTTGCTCAGTAGACTAAACTGAACAATTATCCATCATGAACATGTGTTGGGAAATTTAAAAAATCTCCATGCAAGTATCCTACGGTAGTATCCATTGATCTGTGAAAATTCATATAAAGGGTGTCCCAGTACTACCAAAAGTTCAACATGTGATTTACTAGAAATCGTTTGAGGTTTGTTTGTTTTAATGTTTGACAATTTGAGTCTGACTTGATCTGTATATTTCATTCGAACATTTTTTTGGAAAAACGTAAATAAAAGTTTGTATTTCTATACTATGTGTATGGCATTACAAATTTAAGTTTGCGGTTGATAGTTTTTCCTTGAGTATTGCGAGAAAGTAAGTACAGTGCTGCTGTACCATTTATTTTCTATTATGTCACTACGTTGCTCATAATTAACTGCCATGGTTATTTCATACTTTTTAGTGCTAATAGATTTCTTAAATAAATTTAAAGGAGGTGATTAGTTTTTGTGAAAACTATTTTTATTTTACAAGTTTTAGTGTTAAGCAAACACCTTAAGGTACAGGCACCAACAGGTGGTTAGTAACCCTGACTGATCCTGTTATAAAAACACAAAAAACGCGGTGTTGTTATGTCACTTTTTAGAATCATGATGTCACTAAAAAGTCAAAAGCATTACACGGATAAATCTCTGTATCTCTAAAACTCTAAAATTGATATTAACGATTGGTCAGAAATAAGTAACCCACTTAGCGATAGGTTTGTACACGCGGCTACACGTCAGCGAGAACAATTCGACCTTGAGCGGGTCTCTATGCTTAAAAAACCGCATGACAAAAAAGCATTGCGCGAAATGCAACGATTAAGACAGTTTTATTGTAAATATGTTAATTAGAATAAACTTCAATTGTAGAAAACTACGACGATGAATAAATATGTAAATTAGAACACTAAGACAAGCTACAACTTAAGAAAGGCCAGTGAAAAGTTTTTGTTTCAAAGTTAATGTTGTTTTTTTATCGCAAATTTTTAAATGTGATAGAACAAAAGTTGTTTAATTTCATATGAAGAGCTTTATCGATAGAGAGTTCTAAAAGGTTTTGCGTTATTTACCTAACACGTTGTATATGAAACACGTAGGTATTAGGTGCCTATAAAATTTGAGCTGCCTTTGGTTTCCCAGGGATCCCACATTGAGATCCTGGCTTGGTGACCATAGGACAACTTTAAAAGTATGTTTTGTCTTAATAAAAAGAATTTTTGAAATTTGTTCTACAATTGACAGAACGCTGTAATTGTTGTGCCACTAGCGGTCACCCATCCAGGTTCTGACTAAACCACGGCCACCGTAACTCAATTTTCGTGATCGCAAAGAAAGAACAACTTCCACTTGGCCACGAGCGCTTTAAACTATCGATCTTAAAGAACGTAACTACAATTTAAAAGAATTATCCTCCAACTTCTAAGTTATTCCGTGTCCCTTGTGGTGCCGGCAAAGAACAGTACCAACCCGTTTCTACCCGTGGGTGTAAGAGGCGACTAAGGGTTAATGAACCAGGGGATGGGCAGCAGCATCCTTCTGTGTATCTTATCATATTACATTCTGTGGTCACCAACAACCGCGGTCCATGGAGCCAGCCGTATTCTATTCTGCGCTGCTGTCTTCTTGGATATCCAACAGGCGTTTGACAGGGTGTGGCATGATTGACTTCTGTTTAAGATGAAAAATCTGTTACCAAACTCCTTCTTTATGATAATGAAATCTTACCTAGAAGAAAGACAATTCCAAGTAAAAATTGGAGAAGAGCTATCGAAGATACACAAAATCAAAGCTTCAGTCCCACAAGGGTCCGTGCTTGGTCCTGTCTTGTATTCCATATACACTGCTGATTTACCATGCAGTGCTAATGTATTGACTGCTTCCTATGCGGATGATACTGCTTGTCTAGCTAGTGACGTGAATCCTGAAAGAGCATCAGAAAAGTTACAAGCTCACCTTATCAAAGTGGATGAATGGCTTCTGAAATGGAGAATTAAATCCAGTGTAACCAAATCAGTGCAAATCACATTCACGCTGCGAAGAGGAGATTGCCCTCCACTAACAATGGCAGGTGAACAACTGCCTAGCCAAGATTGTGTAAGATACCTTGGTCTGCACCTGGATAGAAGACTTACATGGGCACAACATATCAAGGCGAAGAGAAATGAAGCAAACTTACAATATAGACGACTACAATGGCTAATTGGTCGATTATCGTCGCTTTCAATTCAAAACAAGCTATTGATATACAAATGTATCATAAAACCAATATGGACATATGGGATACCACTCTGGGGATCAGCCAGCAACTCTAACATTGAAATATTACAAAGACCTCCTCACCCCTTTCGGATAAAAAAAGAATTCACCTCACCCCTTTCGGATAAAAAAAGAATTTTGCAAATCGGTTCACAACTGACGGAGTAATCGGAGTATAAAAAAAAATACATACAGTGGAACATAGAACCTCCTCCTTTTTTGAAGTCGTTTAAAAAAAATTAAAAACTGCGATGTACTAATATAATCTTTTCGGCCAAAGCCAAGGAATATATTTGTAAGTTGAAAGTTTTTAACGTTTGTTTGTTTGGATTAAACTTAGTTTGAATTTCCATTTTATCGAGAAAAGTACTATACAAGCCATGGTCGCAACAAGGTATTGAAGGACTCACGCAAGCGGGCCTCGACTTTGCCTCTGTCCACATTATCACGTTCATCCTTCAATACCTTTTTTGTCAGCCACTATTAAATTAAATATATCATTCGTGTAAACCCTTTTTAGGACTTATTCGGGGGGCCAAATGCAACAAATTCTGTTCTACGATTAATTTGACCCATTAGCTAATCATCCGGAATACAGAGTTTATCTTATGAATTTTCAAAAGTCATAGAACCAGAGTTGTTTTATTGTACCCCCAGAATAAGCCCGATTTTCAGCTAAGTTTACAAAAATCGACCCTAAATAGTGTGCATCTGGAACGAACTACCACTCATATCAAACCAAATATACTACGGTAAATTTAACGTTTTAGATAGGTTATTAATTTATTTTGAAGCAAATATTTCAGTGAGACTTCAATATAGTTTAGTTTGAAGGTAGCAAGAAGTTTGGATGTTCTGTGATAGAGACCAGGCTCTTCGCCTTCTGGAGTCGTATCTAAATGAAAGGATCCAGAAGGTTGAAGTAAAAGGGAAAAGGTCACTAGGATCAAAAATTTGTATGGGCGTTCTACAAGGCTCAATTATGGGCCCATTCCTGTTTATTGTATTTATTAACGATTTGCCAAACCTTGTAAAGGACAAGAATGAGATAGTACTATTTTCAGATGACACGTCTTTGATTTTTAAAGTGCAAAAGACAACAATCAAATTTTGACGACCTCAATATTACAATCTCTAGTGTAGTTGAGTGGTTCACCGTAAATAATCTTTTACTAAACGAAAAGAAAACTAAGTGTGTTAAATTTGTTTTGCGAAATGTAAAGCCAACTGCTATAAGCCTATTAGTGAAAAACGAAAAATTTAGTCTTGTGGAATCAGCTGTGTTTCTAGGTATTACCTTAGACAACAAATTACAATAAGGACCGCATTTTAATAAATTGTCGAACAGACTCAGTTCTGCAGCATACGCAGTGAAAAAAATAAGAGCTCTGACGGATGTGGACACCGCGACGTTAGTCTACTTCAGTTATTTCCATAGTCTCATGTCATATGGCCTTTTGTTATGGGGTCATGCTGCGGATGCAAACAGCATTTTTATACTACAAAAGCGAGCTGTTCGTGCAATTTATTAAATGAAGCCTAGAGAATCTCTTCGAAATAAATTTAAAGAAATCAACATTTTGACTTTTGTGTCGCAATACATTTATGAGAATTTAATATAGGTATGTTAAACGGAATATACATATTTTCGAGAAAAATTGTGACAGGCACAGTGTCAACATAAGAAACAAGAATCAACTTGCTTCTCATGTCAGCCGTGTTCACAAAATTATACTATATAAAGCTCAATTACCACTGACTGACTGACTGACTGACTGACTGACTGACTCATTGACACAATTGTTCTCCATGAAAGAGGCGAAACCGGTGAAAGTGATGTATGGAAAAGTTGTACGACCAGGTATGATGAGTACCAGAAAAATCTTAAACCATGGAAAAGTCTTCAGCATCAGGGTAGAGGTCAACGGCCAGCAAAAACTGTTAGGGATAGGTGGGTCGACCTCGAACAAAAGTCGACCCTCACCCTGGTCAAATTCTACCTGGGGTGAAAAAAATCCAAAATGGCAGAAAACAAAATGGCCGCCATACAAATTTTATTAAAAAAATATTCAAAGTCCAATAAATCCTAAACAAAAAGAGCAAAGTACAATGTACTTTAACAAATGTCAAAGAGGATGATAAGAGGCGACTAACTGTGAAAAAAAAAATTCAAAATGGCGGATTCAAAATGGCGGCCAAAATGAAAGGTGCTCCGATTCGAGTAAAATTTGGTATCTGGGGGTTTTTGTGGGTGTAGATTACGTTTTTGGTGTAAAAAAAATTTTGGCGCCATTTTCCAATATGGCCGCCATAGAAACGACCCACACTAGGTAACTTGCGAGGCCGCAGGCCGAGCTCCGCGTAGAGCGAAGCTCGGAGCGTCCCTCCCGTACTTTGCCTGTCCCCAACCCCTCCCCGCAAGTAACTAAAACCAACATGGCGAGGCCGAAGGCCGAGCTCCGCGTAGAGCGAAGCTCGAAGCGTCCCCCAGCATGTCTTGCTCCCACATACATCCATTAGTTCAAGTTTCATACGAGGCCGGAGGCCGAGCTTCCGCGTAGGGCGAAGCCCGAAGCTTCCCCCCTTACTAATACCTCCCTCTCCCCCTACTTAACCCCCCCCCACCCCCCAAGTAAGTTTCATCGTATAGCGAAGCTCGAAGCGTCCTCCGGCTGACCTTGCAACCCTCTCCTACCACAAGTAATATACGAGGCCGGAGGCCGAGTTGCGAGGCCGAAGGCCGAGCTCCGCGTAGGGCGAAGCCCGAAGCGTCCCCCCTTCGTTGGAAAAATGGCCGCCATCTTGAATTTTTTGGTTTCTGGACGGTTTGCTTTCAAAATCGATATCTGAGAGTCCGAGTCGACTGCGATGACGAATCAGATGTCAGAATTGAAAAAAATGGCCGCCATCTTGAATTTTTCTATTTCTCGACCGATTGCTTTTAAAATCGATATCTGGGGGGACGAGTCGACTCTGATAACGAATCTCATGTCAAAATTTTGAAAAGTGGCCGCTATCTTGAATTTTTTTGTTATTGGGCCGATTGCTTTCAAAATCGATATCTGAGGGTCCAAGACGTCTTCGATACCGAATCAAATGTCAGAATTAAAAAAATTGGCCGCCATCTTGATTTTTTTTGTTTCTTGAACGATTGCTTTCAAAATCGATATTTGAGGGTCCGAGAGGTCTCCGATTTCAAATCCAATGTAAAAATTAAAAAAAATAGCCGCCATCTTGAATTTTTTTGTTTCTTGACCGATTGCTTTCAAAATCGATATCTGAGGGTCCGAAAGGTCTCCGATACCGAATCGAATGTCAGAATTGAAAAAAATGGCCGCCATCTTGAATTTTTTTGTTTCTTGACCGATTGCTTTCTAAATCGATATCTGAAGATCCGAGAGGTCTCCGATTTCGAATCAAATGTCAAAATTTAAAAAAATAGCCGCCATCTTGAATTTTTTTGTTTTTTGACCGATTGCTTTCAAAATCGATATCTGAGGGTCCGAGAGGTCTCTGATTTCGAATCGAATGTAAAAATTGAAAAAAATAGCCACCATCTTGAATTTTTTTTTTCTTGACCGATTGCTTTAAAAATCGATATCTGAGGGTCCGAGAGGTCTCCGATACCGAATCAAATGTCAGAAATGTTAAAAATTGCCGCCATCTTGAATTTTTTTGTTTCTTGACCGATTGCTTTCAAAATCGATATCTGAGGGTCCGAGAGGTCTCCGATACCGAATCAAATGTCAGAATTGTAAAAAATGGCCGCCATCTTGATTTTTTTTGTTTCTTGACCGATTGCTTTCAAAATCGATAACTGAGTGTCCGAGAGGTCTCCGATACTGAATCAAATGTCAGAATTGTAAAAAATGGCCGCCATCTTGAATTTTTTTGTTTCTTGACCGATTGCTTTCTAAATCGATATCTGAGGATCCGAGAGGTCTCCGATTTCGAATCAAATGTCAAAATTGAAAAAAATATCCGCCATCTTGAATTTTTTTGTTTTTTGACAGATTGCTTTCAAAATCGATATCTGAGGGTCCGAGAGGTCTCCGATTTCGAATCGAATGTAAAAATTGAAAAAAATAGCCGCCATCTTGAATTTTTTTGTTTCTTTACCGATTGCTTTAAAAATCGATATCTGAGGGTCCGAGAGGTCTCCGATACCGAATCTAATGTCAGAATTGAAAAAAATGGCCGCCATCTTGAATTTTTTTGTTTCTTGACCGATTACTTTCAAAATCGATATCTGAGTGTCCGAGAGGTCTCCGATACTGAATCAAATGTCAGAATTGTAAAAAATGGCCGCCATCTTGAATTTTTTTGTTTCTTGACCGATTACTTTCAAAATTGATATTTGAGGGTCCGAGAGGTCTCCGATTTCGAATCGAATGTAAAAATTGAAAAAAATAGCCGCCATCTTGAATTTTTTTGTTTCTTGACCGATTGCTTTAAAAATCGATATCTAAGGGTCCGAGAGATCTCTGATACCGAATCGAATGTCAGAATTGAAAAAAATGGCCGCCATCTTGAATTTTTTTGTTTCTTGACCGATTGCTTTCAAAATCAATATCTGAGGGTCCGAGAGGTCTCCGATACCGAATCAAGAATAAAATTTTGAAAAAATGTCCGACATTTTGATTTTTTTTGTTACTGGACCGATTGCTTTCAAAATTGATATCTGAGGGTCCAAGACGTCTTCGATACCGAATCAAATGTCAAAATTAAAAAAAATGGCCGCCATCTTGATTTTTTTTGTTTCTTGACCGATTGCTTTCAAAATCAATATTTGAGGGTCCGAGAGGTCTCCGATTTCAAATCCAATGTAAAAATTTAAAAAAATAGCCGCCATCTTGAATTTTTTTGTTTCTTGACCGATTGCTTTCAAAATCGATATCTGAGGGTCCGAAAGGTCTCCGATACCGAATCGAATGTCAGAATTGAAAAAAATGGCCGCCATCTTGAATTTTTTTGTTTTTTGGCCGATTGCCTTCAAAATCGAAATTTAGTCCACGATAACAAAAGCAACAGCCACAACACCTCACGCGGGCTGCTTGCAGCCCGCGCACCCACGCGACCTCTAGTTATACTATATAAAGCTCAATTACCACTGACTCACTCACTCACTGACTGACTCATTGACACAATTGTTCTCCATGAAAGAGGCGAAACCGGTGAAAGTGATGTATGGAAAAGTTGTACGAGCAGGTCTGATGAGTATCAGAAAAATCTTAAACCTTGGAAAAGTCTTCAGCATCAGGGTAGGGGTCAACGGCCCGTAAAAACTGTAAGGGATAGGTGGGTCGACCTCGAACAAAAGTCGACCCACACCCTGGTCAAATTCTACCTGGGGTGAAAAAAATCCAAAATGGCGGAAAACAAAATGGCCGCCATACAAATTTTATTAAAAAAATATTCAAAGTCCAATGAATCCTAAACAAAAAGAGCAAAGTACAATGTTCTTTAACAAATGTCAAAGAGGATGATAAAAGGCGACTAACTGGTAATAAAAAAAAACAAAATGGCGGATTCAAAATGGCGGCCAAAATAAAAGGTGCTCCGATTCGAGTGAAATTTGGTATCTGGGGGTTTTTGTGGGTGTAGATTACGTTTTTGGTGTAAAAAAAAATTTGGCGCCATTTTCCAATATGGCCGCCATAGAAACGACCGACACTAGGTAACTTGCGAGGCCGCAGGTCGAGCTCCGCGTAGAGCGAAGCTCGGAGCGTCCCTTCCGTACTTTGCCTGTCCCCACCCCCTCCCCCCAAGTAACTTAAACCAACATGGCGAGGCCGAAGGCCGAGCTCCGCGTAGAGCGAAGCTCGAAGCGTCCCCCAGCAAGTCGTGCTCCCACATACATCCATTAGTCCAAGTTTCATACGAGGCCGGAGGCCGAGTCGCGAGGCCGTAGGCCGAGCTTCCGCGTAGGGCGAAGCCCGAAGCGTCCCCCCTTACTAATACCTCCCCCTACTTAACCCCCCCCCCCCAAGTAACTTTCATCATATAGCGAGGCCGAAGGCCGAGCTCCGCGTAGAGCGAAGCTCGAAGCGTCCTCCGGCTGACCCTGCAACCTTCTCCTACAATAAGTAATTTACGAGGCCGGAGGCCGAGTTGCGAGGCCGCAGGCCGAGCTCCGCGTAGGGCGAAGCCCGAAGCGTCCCCCCTTCGTTGGAAAAATGGCCGCCATCTTGAATTTTTTGGTTTCTGGACGGATTGCTTTCAAAATCGATATCTAAGAGTCCGAGTCGACTGCGATGACGAATCAGATGTCAGAATTGAAAAAAATGGCCGCCATCTTGAATTTTTCTATTTCTCGACCGATTGCTTTCAAAATCGATATCTGGGGGGCCGAGATGTCTCCGATACCGGATCAATGATAAAATTTTAAAAAAATGGCCGCCATCTTGAATTTTTTTGTTACTTGGCCAATTGCTTTTAAAATCGATATCTGAGGGTCCGAGAGGTCTCCGATACAGAATCAAGAATAAAATTTTAGAAAAATGGCCGCCATTTTGTTTTTTTTGTTTCTGGACCGATTGCTTTCAAAATCGATATCTGAGGGTCCGAGACGTCTTCGATACCCAATCAAGAATAAAATTTTGAAAAAATGGCCGCCATCTTGAATTTTTTTGTTTCTTGACCAATTGCTTTCAAAATCGATATCTGAGGGTCCGAGACGTCTCCCATACCTAATCAAAAATAAAATTTTAAAAAAATGGCCGCCATCTTGAATTTTTCTATTTCTGAACCGATTGCCTTCAAAATCGATATTTGACAATTTACAACAGCCACAACACCTCACGCGGGCTGCTTGCAGCCCGCGCACCCACGCGACCTCTAGTTATACTATATAAAGCTGAATTACCACTCACTGACTCACTCACTCACTGACAGAATTGTTCTCCATGAAGGAGGCGTCTGAGGTGGAAGTTATGTATGGACAAGTTGTACGACCACGTCTCATGAGTACCAGAAAAATCTTAAACCATGGAAAAGCCTTCAGCATCAGGGTAGGGGTCAACGGCCAGTAAAAACTGTAAGGGACAGGTGGGTCGACCTCGAACTAAAATCGACCCACACCCTGGTCAAATTCTACCTGGGGTGAAAAAAATCCAAAATGGCGGAAAACAAAATGGCCGCCATACAAATTTAAATAAAAAAATATTCAAAGTCCAATAAATCCTAAACAAAAAGAGCAAAGTACAATGTTCTTTAACAAATGTCAAAGAGGATGATAAGAGGCGACTAACTGTGAAAAATAAAATCAAAATGGCGGATTCAAAATGGCGGCCAAAATGAAAGGTGCTCCGATTCGAGTAAAATTTGGTATCTGGGGGTTTTTGTGGGTGTAGATTACGTTTTTGGTGTAAAAAAAATTTTGGCGCCATTTTCCAATATGGCCGCCATAGAAACGACCCACACTAGGTAACTTGCGAGGCCGCAGGCCGAGCTCCGCGTAGAGCGAAGCTCGGAGCGCCCTCCCGTACTTTGCCTGTCCCCAACCCCTCCCCCCAAGTAACTAAAACCAACATGGCGAGGCCGAAGGCCGAGCTCCGCGTAGAGCGAAGCTCGAAGCGTCCCCCAGCATGTCGTGCTCCCACATACATCCATTAGTTCAAGTTTCATACGAGGCCGCAGGCCGAGCTTCCGCGTAGGGCGAAGCCCGAAGCGTCCCCCCATACCAATACCTCCCCCTACTTAACCCCCCCCCTAAGTAACTTTCATCATATAGCGAGGCCGAAGGCCGAGCTCCGCGTAGAGCGAAGCTCGAAGCGTCCCACGGCTGACCCTGCAACCTTCTGCTACCATAAGTAATTTACGAGGCCGGAGGCCGAGTTGCGAGGCCACAGGCCGAGCTCCGCGTAGGGCGAAGCCCGAAGCGTCCCCCCTTCGTTGGAAAAATGGCCGCCATCTTGAATTTTTTGGTTTCTGGACGGTTTGCTTTCAAAATCGATATCTGAGAGTCCGAGTCGACTGCGATGACGAATCAGATGTCAGAATTGAAAAAAATGGCCGCCATCTTGAATTTTTCTATTTCTCGACCGATTGCTTTTAAAATCGATATCTGGGGGGACGAGTCGACTCTGATAACGAATCTCATGTCAAAATTTTGAAAAGTGGCCGCTATCTTGAATTTTTTTGTTATTGGGCCGATTGCTTTCAAAATCGATATCTGAGGGTCCAAGACGTCTTCGATACCGAATCAAATGTCAGAATTAAAAAAATTGGCCGCCATCTTGATTTTTTTTGTTTCTTGAACGATTGCTTTCAAAATCGATATTTGAGGGTCCGAGAGGTCTCCGATTTCAAATCCAATGTAAAAATTAAAAAAAATAGCCGCCATCTTGAATTTTTTTGTTTCTTGACCGATTGCTTTCAAAATCGATATCTGAGGGTCCGAAAGGTCTCCGATACCGAATCGAATGTCAGAATTGAAAAAAATGGCCGCCATCTTGAATTTTTTTGTTTCTTGACCGATTGCTTTCTAAATCGATATCTGAAGATCCGAGAGGTCTCCGATTTCGAATCAAATGTCAAAATTTAAAAAAATAGCCGCCATCTTGAATTTTTTTGTTTTTTGACCGATTGCTTTCAAAATCGATATCTGAGGGTCCGAGAGGTCTCTGATTTCGAATCGAATGTAAAAATTGAAAAAAATAGCCACCATCTTGAATTTTTTTTTTCTTGACCGATTGCTTTAAAAATCGATATCTGAGGGTCCGAGAGGTCTCCGATACCGAATCAAATGTCAGAAATGTTAAAAATTGCCGCCATCTTGAATTTTTTTGTTTCTTGACCGATTGCTTTCAAAATCGATATCTGAGGGTCCGAGAGGTCTCCGATACCGAATCAAATGTCAGAATTGTAAAAAATGGCCGCCATCTTGATTTTTTTTGTTTCTTGACCGATTGCTTTCAAAATCGATAACTGAGTGTCCGAGAGGTCTCCGATACTGAATCAAATGTCAGAATTGTAAAAAATGGCCGCCATCTTGAATTTTTTTGTTTCTTGACCGATTGCTTTCTAAATCGATATCTGAGGATCCGAGAGGTCTCCGATTTCGAATCAAATGTCAAAATTGAAAAAAATATCCGCCATCTTGAATTTTTTTGTTTTTTGACAGATTGCTTTCAAAATCGATATCTGAGGGTCCGAGAGGTCTCCGATTTCGAATCGAATGTAAAAATTGAAAAAAATAGCCGCCATCTTGAATTTTTTTGTTTCTTTACCGATTGCTTTAAAAATCGATATCTGAGGGTCCGAGAGGTCTCCGATACCGAATCTAATGTCAGAATTGAAAAAAATGGCCGCCATCTTGAATTTTTTTGTTTCTTGACCGATTACTTTCAAAATCGATATCTGAGTGTCCGAGAGGTCTCCGATACTGAATCAAATGTCAGAATTGTAAAAAATGGCCGCCATCTTGAATTTTTTTGTTTCTTGACCGATTACTTTCAAAATTGATATTTGAGGGTCCGAGAGGTCTCCGATTTCGAATCGAATGTAAAAATTGAAAAAAATAGCCGCCATCTTGAATTTTTTTGTTTCTTGACCGATTGCTTTAAAAATCGATATCTAAGGGTCCGAGAGATCTCTGATACCGAATCGAATGTCAGAATTGAAAAAAATGGCCGCCATCTTGAATTTTTTTGTTTCTTGACCGATTGCTTTCAAAATCAATATCTGAGGGTCCGAGAGGTCTCCGATACCGAATCAAGAATAAAATTTTGAAAAAATGTCCGACATTTTGATTTTTTTTGTTACTGGACCGATTGCTTTCAAAATTGATATCTGAGGGTCCAAGACGTCTTCGATACCGAATCAAATGTCAAAATTAAAAAAAATGGCCGCCATCTTGATTTTTTTTGTTTCTTGACCGATTGCTTTCAAAATCAATATTTGAGGGTCCGAGAGGTCTCCGATTTCAAATCCAATGTAAAAATTTAAAAAAATAGCCGCCATCTTGAATTTTTTTGTTTCTTGACCGATTGCTTTCAAAATCGATATCTGAGGGTCCGAAAGGTCTCCGATACCGAATCGAATGTCAGAATTGAAAAAAATGGCCGCCATCTTGAATTTTTTTGTTTTTTGGCCGATTGCCTTCAAAATCGAAATTTAGTCTACGATAACAAAAGCAACAGCCACAACACCTCACGCGGGCTGCTTGCAGCCCGCGCACCCACGCGACCTCTAGTTATATTATATAAAGCTCAATTACCACTGACTCACTCACTCACTGACAGAATTGTTCTCCATGAAGGAGACGTCTGAGGTGGAAGTCATGTATGGACAAGTTGTACGACCACGTCTCATGAGTACCAGAAAAATCTTAAACCAAGGAAAAGTCTCCAGCATCAGGGTAGGGGTCAACGGCCAGCAAAAACTGTAAGGGATAGGTGGGTCGACCTCGAACAAAAGTCGACCCACACCCTGGTCAAATTCTACTTGGAGTGAAAAAAATCCAAAATGGCGGAAAACAAAATGGCCGCCATACAAATTTTATTAAAAAAATATTCAAAGTCCAATAAATCCTAAACAAAAAGAGAGAAGTATATAGTGCTTGAACAAATGTCAAAGAGGATGATAAGAGGCGACTAACTGTAAAAAAAAAAAAACAAAATGGCGGATTCAAAATGGCGGCCAAACTGAAAGGTGCTCCTATTCGAGTGAAATTTGGTATCTGGGGGTTTTTGTGGGTGTAGATTACGTTTTTGGTGTAAAAAAAATTTTGGCGCCATTTTCCAATATGGCCGCCATAGAAACGACCGACACTAGGTAACTTGCGAGGCCGCAGGCCGAGCTCCGCGTAGAGCGAAGCTCGGAGCGTCCCTTCCGTACTTTGCCTGTCCCCAACCCCTCCCCCCAAGTAACTTAAACCAACATGGCGAGGCCGAAGGCCGAGCTCCGCGTAGAGCGAAGCTCGAAGCGTCCCCCAGCATGTCGTGCTCCCACATACATCCATTAGTTCAAGTTTCATACGAGGCCGGAGGCCGAGTCGCGAGGCCGTAGGCCGAGCTTCCGCGTAGGGCGAAGCCCGAAGCGTCCCCCCTTACTAATACCTCCCCCTACTTAACCCCCCCCCCCAAGTAACTTTCATCATATAGCGAGGCCGAAGGCCGAGCTCCGCGTAGAGCGAAGCTCGAAGCGTCCTCCGGCTGACCCTGCAACCTTCTCCTATAATAAGTAATCTACGAGGCCGGAGGCCGAGTTGCGAGGCCGCAGGCCGAGCTCCGCGTAGGGCGAAGCCCGAAGCGTCCCCCCTTCGTTGGAAAAATGGCCGCCATCTTGAATTTTTTGGTTTCTGGACGGATTGCTTTCAAAATCGATATCTGAGAGTCCGAGTCGACTGCGATGACGAATCAGATGTCAGAATTGCAAAAATGGCCGCCATCTTGAATTTTTCTATTTCTCGACTTATTGCTTTCAAAATCGATATCTGGGGGGCCAAGATGTCTCCGATACCGGATCAATGATAAAATTATAAAAAAATGGCCGCCATCTTTAATTTTTTTGTTTCTGGACCGATTGCTTTCAAAATCGATATCTGAGGGTCCGAGACGTCTCCGATACCCAATCAAGAATAAAATTTTGAAAAAATGGCCGCCATCTTGAATTTTTTTGTTTCTTGACCAATTGCTTTCAAAATCGATATCTGAGGGTCCGAGACGTCTGCCATACCTAATCAAAAATAAAATTTTGAAAAAATGGCCGCCATCTTGAATTTTTCTATTTCTGAACCGATTGCCTTCAAAATCGATATTTGACAATTTACAACAGCCACAACACCTCACGCGGGCTGCTTGCAGCCCGCGCACCCACGCGACCTCTAGTTATACTATATAAAGCTGAATTACCACTCACTGACTCACTCACTCACTCACTCACTCACTCATTGACACAATTGTTCTCCATGAAAGAGGCGAGACCGGTGAAAGTGATGTATGGAAAAGTTGTACGACCAGGTCTGATGAGTACCAGAAAAATCTTAAACCTTGGAAAAGTCTTCAGCATCAGGGTAGGGGTCAACGGCCAGTAAAAACTGTAAGGGATAGGTGGGTCGACCTCGAACAAAAGTCGACCCACACCCTGGTCAAATTCTACCTGGGGTGAAAAAAATCCAAAATGGCGGAAAACAAAATGGCCGCCATACAAATTTTATTAAAAAAATATTCAAAGTCCAATAAATCCTAAACAAAAAGAGCAAAGTACAATGTTCTTTAACAAATGTCAAAGAGGATGATAAAAGGCGACAAACTGTTACTAAAAAAAAACAAAATGGCGGATTCAAAATGGCGGCCAAAATAAAAGGTGCTCCGATTCGAGTGAAATTTGGTATCTGGGGGTTTTTGTGGGTGTAGATTACGTTTTTGGTGTAAAAAAAATTTTGGCGCCATTTTCCAATATGGCCGCCATAGAAACGACCGACACTAGGTAACTTGCGAGGCCGCAGGCCGAGCTCCGCGTAGAGCGAAGCTCGGAGCGTCCCTCCCGTACTTTGCCTGTCCCAAACCCCTCCCCCCAAGTAACTAAAACCAACATGGCGAGGCCGAAGGCCGAGTTCCGCGTAGAGCGAAGCTCGAAGCGTCCCCCAGCATGTCGTGCTCCCACATAAATCCATTAGTTCAAGATTCATACGAGGCCGGAGGCCGAGTCGCGAGGCCGTAGGCCGAGCTTCCGCGTAGGGCGAAGCCCGAAGCGTCCCCCCTTACTAATACCTCCCCCTACCTAACCCCCCCCCCCCCCCCCAAGTAGCTTTCATCATATAGCGAGGCCGAAGGCCGAGCTCCGCGTAGAGCGAAGCTCGAAGCGTCCTCCGGCTGACCTTGCAACCTTCTCTTACCATAAGTAATATACGAGGCCGGAGGCCGAGTTGCGAGGCCGAAGGCCGAGCTCCGCGTAGGGCGAAGCCCGAAGCGTCCCCCTTCGTTGGAAAACTGGCCGCCATCTTGAATTTTTTGGTTTCTTGACGGATTGCTTTCAAAATCGATATCTGAGAGTCCGAGTCGACTGCGATGACGAATCAGATGTCAGAATTGAAAAATTTGGCCGCCATCTTGAATTTTTCTATTTCTTGACCGATTGCTTTGAAAATCGATATCTGAGGGTCCGAGATGTCTCCGATACCGAATCAATAATAAAATTTAAAAAAAATGGCCGCCATTTTGATTTTTTTTGTTTCTAGACCGATTGCTTTCAAAATCGATATCTGAGGGTCCGAGAGGTCTCCGATACAGAATCAAGAATAAAATTTTGAAAAAATGGCGGCCATTTTGATTTTTTTTGTTTCTGGACCGATTGCTTTCAAAATCGATAACTGAGGGTCCGAGACGTCTCCGATACCCAAACAAGAATAAAATTTTGAAAAAATGGCCGCCATCTTGAATTTTTTTGTTTTTTGGCCAATTGCCTTCAAAATCGAAATTTAGTCCACGATAACAAAAGCAACAGCCACAACACCTCACGCGGGCTGCTTGCAGCCCGCGCACCCACGCGACCTCTAGTTATACTATATAAAGCTCAATTACCACTGACTCACTCACTCACTGACTGACTCATTGACACAATTGTTCTCCATGAAAGAGGCGAAACCGGTGAAAGTGATGTATGGAAAAGTTGTACGAGCAGGTCTGATGAGTATCAGAAAAATCTTAAACCTTGGAAAAGTCTTCAGCATCAGGGTAGGGGTCAACGGCCCGTAAAAACTGTAAGGGATAGGTGGGTCGACCTCGAACAAAAGTCGACCCACACCCTGGTCAAATTCTACCTGGGGTGAAAAAAATCCAAAATGGCGGAAAACAAAATGGCCGCCATACAAATTTTATTAAAAAAATATTCAAAGTCCAATGAATCCTAAACAAAAAGAGCAAAGTACAATGTTCTTTAACAAATGTCAAAGAGGATGATAAAAGGCGACTAACTGGTAATAAAAAAAAACAAAATGGCGGATTCAAAATGGCGGCCAAAATAAAAGGTGCTCCGATTCGAGTGAAATTTGGTATCTGGGGGTTTTTGTGGGTGTAGATTACGTTTTTGGTGTAAAAAAAAATTTGGCGCCATTTTCCAATATGGCCGCCATAGAAACGACCGACACTAGGTAACTTGCGAGGCCGCAGGTCGAGCTCCGCGTAGAGCGAAGCTCGGAGCGTCCCTTCCGTACTTTGCCTGTCCCCACCCCCTCCCCCCAAGTAACTTAAACCAACATGGCGAGGCCGAAGGCCGAGCTCCGCGTAGAGCGAAGCTCGAAGCGTCCCCCAGCATGTCGTGCTCCCACATACATCCATTAGTCCAAGTTTCATACGAGGCCGGAGGCCGAGTCGCGAGGCCGTAGGCCGAGCTTCCGCGTAGGGCGAAGCCCGAAGCGTCCCCCCTTACTAATACCTCCCCCTACTTAACCCCCCCCCCCCAAGTAACTTTCATCATATAGCGAGGCCGAAGGCCGAGCTCCGCGTAGAGCGAAGCTCGAAGCGTCCTCCGGCTGACCCTGCAACCTTCTCCTACAATAAGTAATTTACGAGGCCGGAGGCCGAGTTGCGAGGCCGCAGGCCGAGCTCCGCGTAGGGCGAAGCCCGAAGCGTCCCCCCTTCGTTGGAAAAATGGCCGCCATCTTGAATTTTTTGGTTTCTGGACGGATTGCTTTCAAAATCGATATCTAAGAGTCCGAGTCGACTGCGATGACGAATCAGATGTCAGAATTGAAAAAAATGGCCGCCATCTTGAATTTTTCTATTTCTCGACCGATTGCTTTCAAAATCGATATCTGGGGGGCCGAGATGTCTCCGATACCGGATCAATGATAAAATTTTAAAAAAATGGCCGCCATCTTGAATTTTTTTGTTACTTGGCCAATTGCTTTTAAAATCGATATCTGAGGGTCCGAGAGGTCTCCGATACAGAATCAAGAATAAAATTTTAGAAAAATGGCCGCCATTTTGTTTTTTTTGTTTCTGGACCGATTGCTTTCAAAATCGATATCTGAGGGTCCGAGACGTCTTCGATACCCAATCAAGAATAAAATTTTGAAAAAATGGCCGCCATCTTGAATTTTTTTGTTTCTTGACCAATTGCTTTCAAAATCGATATCTGAGGGTCCGAGACGTCTCCCATACCTAATCAAAAATAAAATTTTAAAAAAATGGCCGCCATCTTGAATTTTTCTATTTCTGAACCGATTGCCTTCAAAATCGATATTTGACAATTTACAACAGCCACAACACCTCACGCGGGCTGCTTGCAGCCCGCGCACCCACGCGACCTCTAGTTATACTATATAAAGCTGAATTACCACTCACTGACTCACTCACTCACTGACAGAATTGTTCTCCATGAAGGAGGCGTCTGAGGTGGAAGTTATGTATGGACAAGTTGTACGACCACGTCTCATGAGTACCAGAAAAATCTTAAACCATGGAAAAGCCTTCAGCATCAGGGTAGGGGTCAACGGCCAGTAAAAACTGTAAGGGACAGGTGGGTCGACCTCGAACTAAAATCGACCCACACCCTGGTCAAATTCTACCTGGGGTGAAAAAAATCCAAAATGGCGGAAAACAAAATGGCCGCCATACAAATTTAAATAAAAAAATATTCAAAGTCCAATAAATCCTAAACAAAAAGAGCAAAGTACAATGTTCTTTAACAAATGTCAAAGAGGATGATAAGAGGCGACTAACTGTGAAAAATAAAATCAAAATGGCGGATTCAAAATGGCGGCCAAAATGAAAGGTGCTCCGATTCGAGTAAAATTTGGTATCTGGGGGTTTTTGTGGGTGTAGATTACGTTTTTGGTGTAAAAAAAATTTTGGCGCCATTTTCCAATATGGCCGCCATAGAAACGACCCACACTAGGTAACTTGCGAGGCCGCAGGCCGAGCTCCGCGTAGAGCGAAGCTCGGAGCGCCCTCCCGTACTTTGCCTGTCCCCAACCCCTCCCCCCAAGTAACTAAAACCAACATGGCGAGGCCGAAGGCCGAGCTCCGCGTAGAGCGAAGCTCGAAGCGTCCCCCAGCATGTCGTGCTCCCACATACATCCATTAGTTCAAGTTTCATACGAGGCCGCAGGCCGAGCTTCCGCGTAGGGCGAAGCCCGAAGCGTCCCCCCATACCAATACCTCCCCCTACTTAACCCCCCCCCTAGGTAACTTTCATCATATAGCGAGGCCGAAGGCCGAGCTCCGCGTAGAGCGAAGCTCGAAGCGTCCCACGGCTGACCCTGCAACCTTCTGCTACCATAAGTAATTTACGAGGCCGGAGGCCGAGTTGCGAGGCCACAGGCCGAGCTCCGCGTAGGGCGAAGCCCGAAGCGTCCCCCCTTCGTTGGAAAAATGGCCGCCATCTTGAATTTTTTGGTTTCTGGACGGATTGCTTTCAAAATCGATATCTGAGAGTCCGAGTCGACTGCGATGACGAATCAGATGTCAGAATTGAAAAAAATGGCCGCCATCTTGAATTTTTCTATTTCTCGACCGATTGCTTTCAAAATTGATATCTGGGGGGCCGAGTCGACTCTGATAACGAATCCCATGTCAAAATTTTGAAAAGTGGCCGCCATCTTGAATTTTTTTATTACTGGGCCGATTGCTTTGAAAATCGATATCTGAGCGTCCGAGATGTCTTCGATACCGAATCAAGAATAAAATTTTAAAAAAATGGCCGCCATCTTGAATTTTTTTGTTACTGGGCCAATTGCTTTTAAAATCGATATCTGAGGATCCGAGAGATCTCCGATACAGAATCAAGAATAAAATTTTTAAAAAATGGCCGCCATTTTGATTTTTTTTTGTTTCTGGACCGATTGCTTTCAAAATCGATATCTGAAGGTCCGAGAAGTCTCCGATACCCAATCAAAAATAAAATTTTGAAAAAATGGCCGCCATCTTGAATTTTTTTGTTTTTTGGCCGATTGCCTTCAAAATCGAAATTTAGTCCACGATAACAAAAGCAACAGCCACAACACCTCACGCGGGCTGCTTGCAGCCCGCGCACCCACGCGACCTCTAGTTATACTATATAAAGCTGAATTACCACTCACTGACTCACTCACTCACTCACTCACTCACTCATTGACACAATTGTTCTCCATGAAAGAGGCGAAACCGGTGAAAGTGATGTATGGAGAAGTTGTACGACCAGGTCTGATGAGTACCAGAAAAATCTTAAACCATGGAAAAGTCTTCAGCATCAGGGTAGGGGTCAACGGCCAGCAAAAACTGTAAGGGATAGGTGGGTCGACCTCGAACAAAAGTCGACCCACACCCTGGTCAAATTCTACCTGGGGTGAAAAAAATCCAAAATGGCGGAAAACAAAATGGCCGCCATACAAATTTTATTAAAAAAATATTCAAAGTCCAATAAATCCTAAACAAAAAGAGCAAAGTACAATGTTCTTTAACAAATGTCAAAGAGGATGATAAAAGGCGACTAACTGTGAAAAAAAAAATTCAAAATGGCGGCCAAAATGAAAGGTGCTCCGATTCGAGTAAAATTTGGTATCTGGGGGTTTTTGTGGGTGTAGATTATGTTTTTGGTGTAAAAAAAAATTTGGCGCCATTTTCCAATATGGCCGCCATAGAAACGACCCACACAAGGTAACTTGCGAGGCCGCAGGCCGAGCTCCGCGTAGAGCGAAGCTCGGAGCGTCCCTCCCGTACTTTGCCTGTCCCCAACCTCTCCCCCCAAGTAACTAAAACCAACATGGCGAGGCCGAAGGCCGAGCTCCGCGTAGAGCGAAGCTCGAAGCGTCCCCCAGCATGTCGTGCTCTCACATACATCCATTAGTTCAAGTTTCATACGAGGCCGGAGGCCGAGTCGCGAGGCCGTAGGCCGAGCTTCCGCGTAGGGCGAAGCCCGAAGCGTCCCCCCTTACTAATACCTCCCCCTACTTAACCCCCCCCCCCAAGTAGCTTTCATCATATAGCGAGGCCGAAGGCCGAGCTCCGCGTAGAGCGAAGCTCGAAGCGTCCTCCGGCTGACCCTGCAACCTTCTCCTACCATAAGTAATTTACGAGGCCGGAGGCCGAGTTGCGAGGCCGCAGGCCGAGCTCCGCGTAGGGCGAAGCCCGAAGCGTCCCCCCTTTGTTGGAAAAATGGCCGCCATCTTGAATTTTTTGGTTTCTGGACGGATTGCTTTCAAAATCGATATCTGAGAGTCCGAGTCGACTGCGATGACGAATCAGATGTCAGAATTGAAAAAAATGGCCGCCATCTTGAATTTTTCTATTTCTCGACCGATTGCTTTCAAAATTGATATCTGGGGGGCCGAGTCGACTCTGATAACGAATCCCATGTCAAAATTTTGAAAAGTGGCCGCCATCTTGAATTTTTTTGTTATTAGGCCGATTGCTTTCAAAATCGATATCTGAGGGTCCGAGACGTCTTCGATACCGAATCAAATGTCAGAATTAAAAAAAATGGCCGCCATCTTGATTTTTTTTTTCTGGACCGATTGCTTTCAAAATCGATATCTGAGGGTCCGAGAGGTCTCCGATTTCGAATCCAATGTCAAAATTGAAAAAAATAGCCGCCATCTTGAATTTTTTTGTTTCTTGACCGATTGCTTTCAAAATCGATATCTGAGGGTCCGAGAGGTCTGCGATACCGAATCGAATGTCAGAATTGAAAAAAAATGGCCGCCATCTTGAATTTTTTTGTTTTTCGGCCGATTGCTTTCAAAATCGACATTTAGGCTCGGATAATATATCCAACAGCCACAACACCTCACGCGGGCTGCTTGCAGCCCGCGCACCCACGCGACCTCTAGTTATATTATATAAAGCTCAATTACCACTGACTCACTCACTCACTGACAGAATTGTTCTCCATGAAGGAGACGTCTGAGGTGGAAGTCATGTATGGACAAGTTGTACGACCACGTCTCATGAGTACCAGAAAAATCTTAAACCTAGGAAAAGTCTCCAGCATCAGGGTAGGGGTCAACGGCCAGCAAAAACTGTAAGGGATAGGTGGGTCGACCTCGAACAAAAGTCGACCCACACCCTGGTCAAATTCTACTTGGAGTGAAAAAAATCCAAAATGGCGGAAAACAAAATGGCCGCCATACAAATTTTATTAAAAAAATATTCAAAGTCCAATAAATCCTAAACAAAAAGAGAGAAGTATATAGTGCTTGAACAAATGTCAAAGAGGATGATAAGAGGCGACTAACTGTAAAAAAAAAAAAAAACAAAATGGCGGATTCAAAATGGCGGCCAAAATGAAAGGTGCTCCGATTCGAGTGAAATTTGGTATCTGGGGGTTTTTGTGGGTGTAGATTACGTTTTTGGTGTAAAAAAAATTTTGGCGCCATTTTCCAATATGGCCGCCATAGAAACGACCGACACTAGGTAACTTGCGAGGCCGCAGGCCGAGCTCCGCGTAGAGCGAAGCTCGGAGCGTCCCTTCCGTACTTTGCCTGTCCCCAACCCCTCCCCCCAAGTAACTTAAACCAACATGGCGAGGCCGAAGGCCGAGCTCCGCGTAGAGCGAAGCTCGAAGCGTCCCCCAGCATGTCGTGCTCCCACATACATCCATTAGTTCAAGTTTCATACGAGGCCGGAGGCCGAGTCGCGAGGCCGTAGGCCGAGCTTCCGCGTAGGGCGAAGCCCGAAGCGTCCCATCTTACTAATACCTCCCCCTACTTAACCCCCCCCCCCCCAAGTAACTTTCATCATATAGCGAGGCCGAAGGCCGAGCTCCGCGTAGAGCGAAGCTCGAAGCGTCCTCCGGCTGACCCTGCAACCTTCTCCTATAATAAGTAATCTACGAGGCCGGAGGCCGAGTTTCGAGGCCGCAGGCCGAGCTCCGCGTAGGGCGAAGCCCGAAGCGTCCCCCCTTCGTTGGAAAAATGGCCGCCATCTTGAATTTTTTGGTTTCTGGACGGATTGCTTTCAAAATCGATATCTGAGAGTCGGAGTCGACTGCGATGACGAATCAGATGTCAGAATTGCAAAAATGGCCGCCATCTTGAATTTTTCTATTTCTCGACCGATTGCTTTCAAAATCGATATCTGGGGGGCCAAGATGTCTCCGATACCGGATCAATGATAAAATTATAAAAAAATGGCCGCCATCTTTAATTTTTTTGTTTCTAGACCGATTGCTTTCAAAATCGATATCTGAGGGTCCGAGACGTCTCCGATACCCAATCAAGAATAAAATTTTGAAAAAATGGCCGCCATCTTGAATTTTTTTGTTTCTTGACCAATTGCTTTCAAAATCGATATCTGAGGGTCCGAGACGTCTGCCATACCTAATCAAAAATAAAATTTTGAAAAAATGGCCGCCATCTTGAATTTTTCTATTTCTCGACCGATTGCTTTCAAAATTGATATCTGGGGGGCCGAGTCGACTCTGATAACGAATCCCATGTCAAAATTTTGAAAAGTGGCCGCCATCTTGAATTTTTTTGTTATTAGGCCGATTGCTTTCAAAATCGATATCTGAGGGTCCGAGACGTCTTCGATACCGAATCAATAGTCAGAATTAAAAAAAAAATGGCCGCCATCTTGATTTTTTTTGTTTCTGGACCGATTGCTTTCAAAATCGATATCTGAGGGTCCGAGAGGTCTCCGATTTCGAATCCAATGTCAAAATTGAAAAAAATAGCCGCCATCTTGAATTTTTTTGTTTCTTGACCGATTGCTTTCAAAATCGATATCTGAGGGTTCGAGAGGTCTGCGATACCGAATCGAATGTCAGAATTGAAAAAAAATGGCCGCCATCTTGAATTTTTTTGTTTTTCGGCCGATTGCTTTCAAAATCGACATTTAGGCTCGGATAATATATCCAACAGCCACAACACCTCACGCGGGCTGCTTGCAGCCCGCGCACCCACGCGACCTCTAGTTATACTATATAAAGCTGAATTACCACTCACTCACTCACTCACTCACTGACTCACTCATTGACACAATTGTTCTCCTTGAAAGAGGCGAAACCGGTGAAAGTGATGTATGGAGAAGTTGTACGACCAGGTCTGATGAGTACCAGAAAAATCTTAAACCATGGAAAAGTCTTCAGCATCAGGGTAGGGGTCAACGGCCAGCAAAAACTGTAAGGGATAGGTGGGTCGACCTCGAACTAAAGTCGACCTACATCCTGGTCAAATTCTACCTGGGGTGAAAAAAATCCAAAATGGCGGAAAACAAAATGGCCGCCATACAAATTTTAATTAAAAAATATTCAAAGTCCAATAAATCCTAAACGAAAAGAGAGAAGTATATGGTGCTTGAACAAATGTCAAAGAGGATGTCAAGAGGCAACTGAAAAAAAAAAAAAAAAAACAAGATGGCGGATTCAAAATGGCGACCAAAATAAAAGGTGCTCCGATTCGAGTGAAATTTGGTATCTGGGGGTTTTTGTGGGTGTAGATTACGTTTTTGGTGTAAAAAAAATTTTGGCGCCATTTTCCAATATGGCCGCCATAGAAACGACCGACACTAGGTAACTTGCGAGGCCGCAGGCCGAGCTCCGCGTAGAGCGAAGCTCGGAGCGTCCCTCCCATACTTTGCCTGTCCCCAACCCCTCCCCCCAAGTAACTAAAACCAACATGGCGAGGCCGAAGGCCGAGCTCCGCGTAGAGCGAAGCTCGAAGCGTCCCCCAGCATGTCGTGCTCTCACATACATCCATTAGTTCAAGTTTCATACGAGGCCAGAGGCCGAGTCGCGAGGCCGTAGGCCGAGCTTCCGCGTAGGGCGAAGCCCGAAGCGTCCCCCCTTACTAATACCTCCCCCTACTTAACCCCCCCCCCCAAGTAGCTTTCATCATATAGCGAGGCCGAAGGCCGAGCTCCGCGTAGAGCGAAGCTCGAAGCGTCCTCCGGCTGACCCTGCAACCTTCTCCTACCATAAGTAATTTACGAGGCCGCAGGCCGAGCTCCGCGTAGGGCGAAGCCCGAAGCGTCCCCCCTTCGTTGGAAAAATGGCCGCCATCTTGAATTTTTTGGTTTCTGGACGGATTGCTTTCAAAATCGATATCTGAGAAACCGAGTCGACTGTGATGACGAATCAGATGACAGAATTGAAAAATTTGGCCGCCATCTTGAATTTTTCTATTTCTCGACCGATTGCTTTCAAAATCGATATCTGAGGGGCCGAGTCGACTCTGATAATGAATCTCATGTCAAAATTTTGAAAAGTGGCCGCCATCTTGAATTTTTTTGTTACTGGGCCGATTGCTTTGAAAATCGATATCTGAGGGTCCGAGATGTCGTCGATACCGAATCAAGAATAAAATTTTGAAAAAATGGCCGCCATCTTGAATTTTTTTGTTACTGGGCCAATTGCTTTTAAAATCGATATCTGAGGGTCCGAGAGGTCTCCGATACAGAATCAAGATTAAAATTTTAAAAAAATGGCCGCCATTTTGATTTTTTTTGTTTCTGGACCGTTTGTTTTCAAAATCGATATCTGAGGGTCCGAGACGTCTCCGATACCCAATCAAGAATAAAATTTTGAAAAAATGGCCGCCATCTTGAATTTTTTTGTTTTTCGGCCGATTGCTTTCAAAATCGACATTAAGGCTCGGATAATATATCCAACAGCCACAACACCTCACGCGGGCTGCTTGCAGCCCGCGCACCCACGCGACCTCTAGTTCTATTATATAAAGCTCAATTACCACTCACTGACTGACTGACTCACTCACTGACACAATTGTTCTCCATGAAAGAGGCGAGACCGGTGAAAGTGATGTATGGAAAAGTTGTACGACCAGGTCTGATGAGTACCAGAAAAATCTTAAACCTTGGAAAAGTCTTCAGCATCAGGGTAGGGGTCAACGGCCAGTAAAAACTGTAAGGGATAGGTGGGTCGACCTCGAACAAAAGTCGACCCACACCCTGGTCAAATTCTACCTGGGGTGAAAAAAATCCAAAATGGCGGAAAACAAAATGGCCGCCATACAAATTTTATTAAAAAAATATTCAAAGTCCAATAAATCCTAAACAAAAAGAGCAAAGTACAATGTTCTTTAACAAATGTCAAAGAGGATGATAAAAGGCGACAAACTGTTACTAAAAAAAAACAAAATGGCGGATTCAAAATGGCGGCCAAAATGAAAGGTGCTCCGATTCGAGTGAAATTTGGTATCTGGGGGTTTTTGTGGGTGTAGATTACGTTTTTGGTGTAAAAAAAATTTTGGCGTCATTTTCCAATATGGCCGCCATAGAAACGACCGACACTAGGTAACTTGCGAGGCCGCAGGCCGAGCTCCGCGTAGAGCGAAGCTCGGAGCGTCCCTTCCGTACTTTGCCTGTCCCCAACCCTTCCCCCCAAGTAACTTAAACCAACATGGCGAGGCCGAAGGCCGAGCTCCGCGTAGAGCGAAGCTCGAAGCGTCCCCCAGCATGTCGTGCTCCCACATACATCCATTAGTTCAAGTTTCATACGAGGCCGGAGGCCGAGTCGCGAGGCCGTAGGCCGAGCTTCCGCGTAGGGCGAAGCCCGAAGCGTCCCCCCTTACTAATACCTCCCCCTACTTAACCCCCCCCCCCAAGTAACTTTCATCATATAGCGAGGCCGAAGGCCGAGCTCCGCGTAGAGCGAAGCTCGAAGCGTCCTCCGGCTGACCCTGCAACCTTCTCCTACAATAAGTAATTTACGAGGCCGGAGGCCGGGTTGCGAGGCCGCAGGCCGAGCTCCGCGTAGGGCGAAGCCCGAAGCGTCCCCCCTTCGTTGGAAAAATGGCCGCCATCTTGAATTTTTTGGTTTCTGGACGGATTGCTTTCAAAATCGATATCTGAGAGTCCGAGTCGACTGCGATGACGAATCAGATGTCAGAATTGAAAAAAATGGCCGCCATCTTGAATTTTTCTATTTCTCGACCGATTGCTTTCAAAATCGATATCTGGGGGGCCGAGATGTCTCCGATACCGGAGCAATGATAAAATTTAAAAAAAAATGGCCGCCATCTTGAATTTTTTTGTTACTGGGCCAATTGCTTTTAAAATCGATATCTGAGGGTCCGAGAGGTCTCCGATACAGAATCAAGAATAAAATTTTAGAAAAATGGCCGCCATTTTGTTTTTTTTTGTTTCTGGACCGATTGCTTTCAAAATCGATATCTGAGGGTCCGAGACGTATCCGATACCCAATCAAGAATAAAATTTTGAAAAAATGGCCGCCATCTTGAATTTTTTTGTTTCTTGACCAATTGCTTTCAAAATCGATATCTGAGGGTCCAAGAGGTCTATGATACAGAATCAAGAATAAAATTTTAGAAAAATGGGCGCCATTTTGTTTTTTTTTGTTTCTGGACCGATTGCTTTCAAAATCGATATCTGAGGGTCCGAGACGTCTCCGATACCCAATCAAGAATAAAATTTTGAAAAAATGGCCGCCATCTTGAATTTTTCTATTTCTGAACCGATTGCCTTCAAAATCGATATCTGAGGGTCCGAGAGGTCTCCGATACAGAATAAAGAATAAAATTTTAGAAAAATGGCCGCCATTTTGTTTTTTTTTGTTTCTGGACCGATTGCTTTCAAAATCGATATCTGAGGGTCCGAGAGGTCTCCGATACAGAATCAAGAATAAAATTTTAGAAAAATGGCCGCCATTTTGTTTTTTTTTGTTTCTGGACCGATTGCTTTCAAAATCGATATCTGAGGGTCCGAGACGTCTCCGATACCCAATCAAGAATAAAATTTTGAAAAAATGGCCGCCATCTTGAATTTTTCTATTTCTGAACCGATTGCCTTCAAAATCGGTATTTGACAATTTACAACAGCCACAACACCTCACGCGGGCTGCTTGCAGCCCGCGCACCCACGCGACCTCTAGTTATACTATATAAAGCTCAATTACCACTCACTGACTGACTGACTCATTGACACAATTGTTCTCCATGAAAGAGGCGAAACCGGTGAAAGTGATGTATGGAAAAGTTGTACGACCAGGTCTGATGAGTACCAGAAAAATCTTAAACCTTGGAAAAGTCTTCAGCATCAGGGTAGGGGTCAACGGCCAGCAAAAACTGTAAGGGATAGGTGGGTCGAGCTCGAACAAAAGTCGACCCACACCCTGGTCGAATTCTACCTGGGGTGAAAAAAATCCAAAATGGCGGAAAACAAAATGGCCACCATACAAATTTTATTAAAAAAATATTCAAAGTCCAATAAATCCTAAACAAAAAGAGCAAAGTACAATGTTCTTTAACAAATGTCAAAGAGGATGATAAAAGGCGACAAACTGTTACTAAAAAAAAAACAAAATGGCGGATTCAAAATGGCGGCCAAAATAAAAGGTGCTCCGATTCGAGTGAAAATTGGTATCTGGGGGTTTTTGGGTGTGTGGATTACGTTTTTGGTGTCAATTTTTTTTTGCCGCCATTTTCCAATATGGCCGCCATAGAAACGACCGACACCAGGTAACTTGCGAGGCCGAAGGCCGAGTTCCGCGTAGAGCGAAGCTCGGAGCGTCCCTCCCTTACTGTGCCTGTCCCCAACCCCTCCCCCAAGTAACTTAAACCAACTTGGCGAGGCCGAAGGCCGAGCTCCGCGTAGAGCGAAGCTCGAAGCGTCCCCCAGCATGTCGTGCTCCCACATACAATCATTAGTTCAAGTGTCATACGAGGCCGGAGGCCGAGTCGCGAGGCCGTAGGCCGAGCTTCCGCGTAGGGCGAAGCCCGAAGCGTCCCCCCTTACTAATACCTCCCCCTACTTAACCCCCCCCCCCCCCAAGTAACTTTCATCATATAGCGAGGCCGAAGGCCGAGCTCCGCGTAGAGCGAAGCTCGAAGCGTCCTCCGGCTGACCCTTGAACCCTCCTCCTAACATAAGTAATTTACGAGGCCGGAGGCCGAGTTGCGAGGCCGCAGGCCGAGCTCCGCGTAGGGCGAAGCCCGAAGCGTCCCCCCTTCGTTGGAAAAATGGCCGCCATCTTGAATTTTTTGGTTTCTGGACGGATTGCTTTCAAAATCGATATCTGAGAGTCCGAGTCGACTGCAATGACGAATCAGATGTCAGAATTGAAAAAAATGGCCGCCATCTTGAATTTTTCTATTTCTCGACCGATTGCTTTCAAAATTGATATCTGGGGGGCCGAGTCGACTCTGATAACGAATCCTATGTCAAAATTTTGAAAAGTGGCCGCCATCTTGAATTTTTTTGTTAATAGGCCGATTGCTTTCAAAATCGATATCTGAGGGTCCGAGAGGTCTGCGATACCGAATCGAATGTCAGAATTGAAAAAAATGGCTGCCATCTTGAATTTTTTTGTTTTCCGGCCGATTGCTTTCAAAATCGACATTTAGGCTCGGATAATATATCCAACAGCCACAACACCTCACGCGGGCTGCTTGCAGCCCGCGCACCCACGCGACCTCTAGTTATACTATATAAAGCTCAATTACCACTCACTGACTGACTCACTCACTCATTGACACAATTGTTCTCCATGAAAGAGGCGAGACCGGTGAAAGTGATGTATGGAAAAGTTGTACGACCAGGTCTGATGAGTACCAGAAAAATCTTAAACCTTGGAAAAGTCTTCAGCATCAGGGTAGGGGTCAACGGCTAGCCAAAATTGTAAGGGATAGGTGGGTCGACCCCGAACAAAAGTCGACCCACACCCTGGTCAAATTCTACCTGGGGTGAAAAAAATCCAAAATGGCGGAAAACAAAATGGCCGCCATACAAATTTTATTAAAAAAATATTTAAAGTCCAATAAATCCTAAACAAAAAGAGCAAAGTACAATGTTCTTTAACAAATGTCAAAGAGGATGATAAAAGGCGACTAACTGTCAATAAAAAAAAACAAAATGGCGGATTCAAAATGGCGGCCAAAATAAAAGGTGCTCCGATTCGAGTGAAATTTGGTATCTGGGGGTTTTTGTGGGTGTAGATTTCGTTTTTGGTGTAAAAAAAATTTTGGCGCCATTTTCCAATATGGCCGCCATAGAAACGACCGACACTAGGTAAATTGCGAGGCCGAGCTCCGCGTAGAGCGAAGCTCGGAGCGTCCCTCCCATACTTTGCCTGTCCCCAACCCCTCCCCCCAAGTAAGTAAAACCAACATGGCGAGGCCGAAGGCCGAGCTCCGCGTAGAGCGAAGCTCGAAGCGTCCCCCAGCATGTCGTGCTCTCACATACATCCATTAGTTCAAGTTTCATACGAGGCCGGAGGCCGAGTCGCGAGGCCGTAGGCCGAGCTTCCGCGTAGGGCGAAGCCCGAAGCGTCCCCCCTTACAAATACCTCCCCCTACTTAACCCCCCCCCCAAGTAGCTTTCATCATATAGCGAGGCCGAAGGCCGAGCTCCGCGTAGAGCGAAGCTCGAAGCGTCCTCCGGCTGACCCTGCAACCTTCTCCTACCATAAGTAATTTACGAGGCCGGAGGCCGAGTTGCGAGGCCGCAGGCCGAGCTCCGCGTAGGGCGAAGCCCGAAGCGTCCCCCCTTCGTTGGAAATATGGCCGCCATCTTGAATTTTTTGGTTTCTGGACGGATTGCTTTCAAAATCGATATCTGAGAAACCGAGTCGACTGCGATGACGAATCAGATGACAGAATTGAAAAATTTGGCCGCCATCTTGAATTTTTCTATTTCTCGACCGATTGCTTTCAAAATCGATATCTGAGGGGCCGAGTCGACTCTGATAACGAATCTCATGTCAAAATTTTAAAAAAAGGCCGCCATCTTGAATTTTTTTGTTACTGGGCCGATTGCTTTGAAAATTGATATCTGAGGGTCCGAGATGTCTTCGATACCGAATCAAGAATAAAATTTTGAAAAAATGGCCGCCATCTTGATTTTTTTTGTTACTGGGCCAATTGCTTTTAAAATCGATATCTGAGGGTCCGAGAGGTCTCCGATACGGAATCAAGAATAAAATTTTTAAAAAATGGCCGCCATTTTGATTTTTTTTTGTTTCTAGACCGATTGCTTTCAAAATCGATATCTGAGGGTCCGAGACGTCTCCGATACCCAATCAAGAATAAAATTTTGAAAAAATGGCCGCCATCTTGAATTTTTTTGTTTTTTGGCCGATTGCCTTCAAAATCGAAATTTAGTCCACGATAACAAAAGCAACAGCCACAACACCTCACGCGGGCTGCTTGCAGCCCGCGCACCCACGCGACCTCTAGTTATACTATATAAAGCTGAATTACCACTCACTGACTCACTCACTCACTGACAGAATTGTTCTCCATGAAGGAGGCGTCTGAGGTGGAAGTCATGTATGGACAAGTTGTACGACCACGTCTCTTGAGTACCAGAAAAATCTTAAACCTTGGAAAAGTCTTCAGCATCAGGGTAGGGGTCAACGGCCCGTAAAAACTGTAAGGGATAGGTGGGTCGACCTCGAACAAAAGTCGACCCACACCCTGGTCAAATTCTACCTGGGGTGGAAAAAATCCAAAATGGCGGAAAACAAAATGGCCGCCATACAAATTTTAATAAAAAAATATTCAAAGTCCAATAAATCCTAAACAAAAAGAGCAAAGTACAATATTCTTTAACAAATGTCAAAGAGGATGATAAAAGGCGACTAACTGTTAATAAAAAAAAACAAAATGGCGGATTCAAAATGGCGGCCAAAATAAAAGGTGCTCCGATCCGAGTGAAATTTGGTATCTGGGGGTTTTTGTGGGTGTAGATTTCGTTTTTGGTGTAAAAAAAAATTTGGCGCCATTTTCCAATATGGCCGCCATAGAAACGACCGACACTAGGTAACTTGCGAGGCCGCAGGCCGAGCTCCGCGTAGAGCGAAGCTCGGAGCGTCCCTCCCATACTTTGCCTGTCCCCAACCCCTCCCCCCAAGTAACTAAAACCAACATGGCGAGGCCGAAGGCCGAGCTCCGCGTAGAGCGAAGCTCGAAGCGTCCCATAGTATGTCGTGCTCTCACATACATCCATTAGTTCAAGGTTCATACGAGGCCGGAGGCCGAGTCGCGAGGCCGCAGGCCGAGCTTCCGCGTAGGGCGAAGCCCGAAGCGTCCCCCCTTACTAATACCTCCCCCTACTTAACCCCCCCCCCCCAAGTAGCTTTCATCATATAGCGAGGCCGAAGGCCGAGCTCCGCGTAGAGCGAAGCTCGAAGCGTCCTCCGGCTGAACCTGCAACCTTCTCCTACCATAAGTAATTTACGAGGCCGGAGGCCGAGTTGCGAGGCCGCAGGCCGAGCTCCGCGTAGGGCGAAGCCCGAAGCGTCCCCCCTTCGTTGGAAAAATGGCCGCCATCTTGAATTTTTTGGTTTCTGGACGGATTGCTTTCAAAATCGATATCTGAGAAACCGAGTCGACTGCAATGACGAATCAGATGACAGAATTGAAAAATTTGGCCGCCATCTTGAATTTTTCTATTTCTCGACCGATTGCTTTCAAAATCGATATCTGAGGGGTCGAGTCGACTCTGATAACGAATCTCATGTCAAAATTTTGATAAGTGGCCGCCATCTTGAATTTTTTTGTTACTGGGCCGATTGCTTTGAAAATCGATATCTGAGGGTCCGAGATGTCTTCGATACCGAATCCAGAATAAAATTTTGAAAAAATGGCCGCCATTTTGTTTTTTTTTGTTTCTTGACCGATTGCTTTCAAAATCGATATCTGAGGGTCCGAGACGTCTCCGATACCCAATCAAGAATAAAATTTTGAAAAAATGGCCGCCATCTTGAATTTTTTTGTTTCTTGACCGATTGCTTTCAAAATCGATATCTGAGGGTCCGCGAGGTCTCCGATTTCGAATCGAATGTCAAAATTGAAAAAAATAGCCGCCATCTTGATTTTTTTTGTTTTTGGGCCGATTGACTTACAAATCGATTTTGACAATCTACAACAGCCACAACACCTCACGCGGGCTGCTTGCAGCCCGCGCACCCACGCGACCTCTAGTTATACTATATAAAGCTGAATTACCACTCACTGACTCACTCACTCACTCACTCACTCACTCATTGACACAATTGTTCTCCATGAAAGAGGCGAAACCGGTGAAAGTGATGTATGGAGAAGTTGTACGACCAGGTCTGATGAGTACCAGAAAAATCTTAAACCATGGAAAAGTCTTCAGCATCAGGGTAGGGGTCAACGGCCAGCAAAAACTGTAAGGGATAGGTGGGTCGACCTCGAACAAAAGTCGACCCACACCCTGGTCAAATTCTACCTGGGGTGAAAAAAATCCAAAATGGCGGAAAACAAAATGGCCGCCATACAAATTTTATTAAAAAAATATTCAAAGTCCAATAAATCCTAAACAAAAAGAGCAAAGTACAATGTTCTTTAACAAATGTCAAAGAGGATGATAAAAGGCGACTAACTGTGAAAAAAAAAATTCAAAATGGCGGCCAAAATGAAAGGTGCTCCGATTCGAGTAAAATTTGGTATCTGGGGGTTTTTGTGGGTGTAGATTATGTTTTTGGTGTAAAAAAAAATTTGGCGCCATTTTCCAATATGGCCGCCATAGAAACGACCCACACAAGGTAACTTGCGAGGCCGCAGGCCGAGCTCCGCGTAGAGCGAAGCTCGGAGCGTCCCTCCCGTACTTTGCCTGTCCCCAACCTCTCCCCCCAAGTAACTAAAACCAACATGGCGAGGCCGAAGGCCGAGCTCCGCGTAGAGCGAAGCTCGAAGCGTCCCCCAGCATGTCGTGCTCTCACATACATCCATTAGTTCAAGTTTCATACGAGGCCGGAGGCCGAGTCGCGAGGCCGTAGGCCGAGCTTCCGCGTAGGGCGAAGCCCGAAGCGTCCCCCCTTACTAATACCTCCCCCTACTTAACCCCCCCCCCCAAGTAGCTTTCATCATATAGCGAGGCCGAAGGCCGAGCTCCGCGTAGAGCGAAGCTCGAAGCGTCCTCCGGCTGACCCTGCAACCTTCTCCTACCATAAGTAATTTACGAGGCCGGAGGCCGAGTTGCGAGGCCGCAGGCCGAGCTCCGCGTAGGGCGAAGCCCGAAGCGTCCCCCCTTCGTTGGAAAAATGGCCGCCATCTTGAATTTTTTGGTTTCTGGACGGATTGCTTTCAAAATCGATATCTGAGAGTCCGAGTCGACTGCGATGACGAATCAGATGTCAGAATTGAAAAAAATGGCCGCCATCTTGAATTTTTCTATTTCTCGACCGATTGCTTTCAAAATTGATATCTGGGGGGCCGAGTCGACTCTGATAACGAATCCCATGTCAAAATTTTGAAAAGTGGCCGCCATCTTGAATTTTTTTGTTATTAGGCCGATTGCTTTCAAAATCGATATCTGAGGGTCCGAGACGTCTTCGATACCGAATCAAATGTCAGAATTAAAAAAAATGGCCGCCATCTTGATTTTTTTTTTCTGGACCGATTGCTTTCAAAATCGATATCTGAGGGTCCGAGAGGTCTCCGATTTCGAATCCAATGTCAAAATTGAAAAAAATAGCCGCCATCTTGAATTTTTTTGTTTCTTGACCGATTGCTTTCAAAATCGATATCTGAGGGTCCGAGAGGTCTGCGATACCGAATCGAATGTCAGAATTGAAAAAAAATGGCCGCCATCTTGAATTTTTTTGTTTTTCGGCCGATTGCTTTCAAAATCGACATTTAGGCTCGGATAATATATCCAACAGCCACAACACCTCACGCGGGCTGCTTGCAGCCCGCGCACCCACGCGACCTCTAGTTATATTATATAAAGCTCAATTACCACTGACTCACTCACTCACTGACAGAATTGTTCTCCATGAAGGAGGCGTCTGAGGTAGAAGTCATGTATGGACAAGTTGTACGACCAGGTCTGATGAGTACTAGAAAAATCTTAAACCTTGGAAAAGTCTTCAGCATCAGGGTAGGGGTCAACGGCCAGCAAAAACTGTAAGGGATAGGTGGGTCGACCTCGAACAAAAGTCGACCCACACCCTGGTCAAATTCTACCTGGGGTGAAAAAAATCCAAAATGGCGGAAAACAAAATGGCCGCCATACAAATTTTATTAAAAACATATTCAAAGTCCAATAAATCCTAAACGAAAAGAGAGAAGTATATGGTGCTTGAACAAATGTCAAAGAGGATGATAAGAGGCGACTTACTGTAAAAAAAAAAAAACAAAATGGCGGATTCGAAATGGCGGCCAAAATGAAAGGTGCTCCGATTCGAGTAAAATTTGGTATCTGGGGGTTTTTGTGGGTGTAGATTACGTTTTTGGTGTAAAAAAAATTTTGGCGCCATTTTCCAATATGGCCGCCATAGAAACGACCCACACTAGGTAACTTGCGAGGCCGCAGGCCGAGCTCCGCGTAGAGCGAAGCTCGGAGCGCCCTCCCGTACTTTGCCTGTCCCCAACCCCTCCCCCCAAGTAACTAAAACCAACATGGCGAGGCCGAAGGCCGAGCTCCGCGTAGAGCGAAGCTCGAAGCGTCCCTCAGCATGTCATCCATTAGTTCAAGTTTCATACGAGGCCGTAGGCCGAGCTTCCGCGTAGGGCGAAGCCCGAAGCGTCCCCCCTTACTAATACCTCCCCCTACTTAACCCCCCCCCCCCCACCCCCCAAGTAAGCTTCATCATATAGCGAGGCCGAAGGCCGAGCTCCGCGTAGAGCGAAGCTCGAAGCGTCCTCCGGCTGACCTTGCAACCCTCTCCTACCACAAGTAATATACGAGGCCGGAGGCCGAGTTGCGAGGCCGAAGGCCGAGCTCCGCGTAGGGCGAAGCCCGAAGCGTCCCCCCTTCGTTGGAAAAATGGCCGCCATCTTGAATTTTTTGGTTTCTGGACGGTTTGCTTTCAAAATCTATATCTGAGAGTCCGAGTCGACTGCGATGACGAATCAGATGTCAGAATTGAAAAAAATGGCCGCCATCTTGAATTTTTCTATTTCTCGACCGATTGCTTTTAAAATCGATATCTGGGGGGACGAGTCGACTCTGATAACGAATCTCATGTCAAAATTTTGAAAAGTGGCCGCCATCTTGAATTTTTTTGTTTTTGGGCCGATTGCTTTCAAAATCGATATCTGAGGGTCCAAGACGTCTTCGATACCGAATCAAATATCAAAATTAAAAAAAATGGCCGCCATCTTGATTTTTTTTGTTTCTTGACCGATTGCTTTCAAAATCGATATTTGAGGGTCCGAGAGGTCTCCGATTTCAAATCCAATGTAAAAATTTAAAAAAATAGCCGCCATCTTGAATTTTTTTGTTTCTTGACCGATTGCTTTCTAAATCGATATCTGAGGATCCGAGAGGTCTCCGATTTCGAATCGAATGTAAAAATTGAAAAAAATAGCCGCCATCTTGAATTTTTTTGTTTCTTTACCGATTGCTTTAAAAATCGATATCTGAGGGTCCGAGAGGTCTCCGATACCGAATCTTATGTCAGAATTGAAAAAAATGGCCGCCATCTTGAATTTTTTTGTTTCTTGACCGATTACTTTCAAAATCGATATCTGAGTGTCCGAGAGGTCTCCGATATTGAATCAAATGTCAGAATTGTAAAAAATGGCCGCCATCTTGAATTTTTTTGTTTCTTGACCGATTACTTTCAAAATTGATATCTGAGGGTCCGAGAGGTCTCCGATTTCGAATCGAATGTAAAAATTGAAAAAAATAGCCGCCATCTTGATTTTTTTTGTTTCTTGACCGATTGCTTTAAAAATCGATATCTAAGGGTCCGAGAGATCTCTGATACCGAATCGAATGTCAGAATTGAAAAAAATGGCCGCCATCTTGAATTTTTTTGTTTCTTGACCGATTGCTTTCAAAATCAATATCTGAGGGTCCGAGAGGTCTCCGATACCGAATCAAGAATAAAATTTTGAAAAAATGGCCGCCATTTTGATTTTTTTTGTTACTGGACCGATTGCTTTCAAAATTGATATCTGAGGGTCCAAGACGTCTTCGATACCGAATCAAATGTCAGAATAAAAAAAAATGGCCGCCATCTTGATTTTTTTTGTTTCTTGACCGATTGCTTTCAAAATCGATATTTGAGGGTCCGAGAGGTCTCCGATTTCAAATCCAATGTAAAAATTTAAAAAAATAGCCGCCATCTTGAATTTTTTTGTTTCTTGACCGATTGCTTTCAAAATCGATATCTGAGGGTCCGAAAGGTCTCCGATACCGAATCGAATGTCAGAATTGAAAAAAATGGCCGCCATCTTGAATTTTTTTGTTTCTTGACCGATTGCTTTCAAAATCGATATCTGAGGGTCCGAAAGGTCTCCGATACCGAATCGAATGTCAGAATTGAAAAAAATGGCCGCCATCTTGAATTTTTTTGTTTCTTGACCGATTGCTTTCAAAATCGATATCTGAGTGTCCGAGAGGTCTCCGATACTGAATCAAATGTCAGAATTGTAAAAAATGGCCGCCATCTTGAATTTTTTTGTTTCTTGACCGATTGCTTTCTAAATCGATATCTGAGGATTCGAGAGGTCTCCGATTTCGAATCAAATGTCAAAATTGAAAAAAATTGCCGCCATCTTGAATTTTTTTGTTTTTTGACAGATTGCTTTCAAAATCGATATCTGAGGGTCCGAGAGGTCTCCGATTTCGAATCGAATGTAAAAATTGAAAAAAATAGCCGCCATCTTGAATTTTTTTGTTTCTTTACCGATTGCTTTCAAAATTGATAACTGAGGGTCCGAGACGTCTTCGATACAGAATCAAATGTCAGAATTAAAAAAAATGGCCGCCATCTTGAATTTTTTTGTTTCTGGACCGATTGCTTTCAAAATCGATATCTGAGGGTCCGAGAGGTCTCCGATTTAGAATCCAATATCAAAATTGAAAAAAATAGCCGCCATCTTGAATTTTTTTGTTTCTTGACCGATTGCTTTCAAAATCGATATCTGAGGGTCCGAGAGGTCTGCGATACCGAATCAAATGTCAGAATTGAAAAAAATGGCCGCCATCTTGAATTTATTTGTTTTTCGGCCGATTGCTTTCAAAATCGACATTTAGGCTCGGATAATATATCCAACAGCCACAACACCTCACGCGGGCTGCTTGCAGCCCGCGCACCCACGCGACCTCTAGTTATACTATATAAAGCTCAATTACCACTGACTCACTCACTGACTGACTGACTGACTCATTGACACAATTGTTCTCCATGAAAGAGGCGAAACCGGTGAAAGTGATGTATGGAAAAGTTGTACGACCAGGTCTGATGAGTACCAGAAAAATCTTAAACCTTGGAAAAGTCTTCAGCATCAGGGTAGGGATCAACGGCCCGTAAAAACTGTAAGGGATAGGTGGGTCGACCTCGAACAAAAGTCGACCCACACCCTGGTCAAATTCTACCTGGGGTGAAAAAAATCCAAAATGGCGGAAAACAAAATGGCCGCCATACAAATTTTATTAAAAAAATATTCAAAGTCCAATAAATCCTAAACGAAAAGAGAGAAGTATATGGTGCTTGAACAAATGTCAAAGAGGATGATAAGAGGCGACTAACTGTAAAAAAAAAATTCAAAATGGCGGATTCAAAATGGCGGCCAAAATGAAAGGTGCTCCGATTCGAGTGAAAATTGGTATCTGGGGGTTTTTGGGGGTGTGAAATACGTTTTTGGTGTAAATTTTTTTTTGCCGCCATTATCCAATATGGCCGCCATAGAAACGACCGACACCAGGTAACTTGCGAGGCCGAAGGCCGAGCTCCGCGTAGAGCGAAGCTCGGAGCGTCCCTCCCTTACTGTGCCTGTCCCCAACCCCTCCCCCAAGTAACTTAAACCAACATGGCGAGGCCGAAGGCCGAGCTCCGCGTAGAGCGAAGCTCGAAGCGTCCCCCAGCATTTCGTGCTCCCACATACATCAATTAGATCAAGTTTCATACGAGGCCGGAGGCCGAGTCGCGAGGCCGTAGGCCGAGCTTCCGCGTAGGGCGAAGCCCGAAGCGTCCCCCCTTACTAAGACCTCCCCCTGCTTAACCCCCCCCCCCCAAGTAGCTTTCATCATATAGCGAGGCCGAAGGCCGAGCTCCGCGTAGAGCGAAGCTCGAAGCGTCCTCCGGCTGACCTTGCAACCTTCTCTTACCATAAGTAATATACGAGGCCGGAGGCCGAGTTGCGAGGCCGAAGGCCGAGCTCCGCGTAGGGCGAAGCCCGAAGCGTCCCCCTTCGTTTGAAAACTCGCCGCCATCTTGAATTTTTAGGTTTCTGGACGGTTTGCTTTCAAAATCGATATCTGAGAGTCCGGGTCGACTGCGATGACGAATCAGATGTCAAAAATGAAAAATTTGGCCGCCATCTTGAATTTTTCTATTTCTCGACCGATTGCTTTCAAAATCGATATCTGAGGGGCCGAGTCGACTCTGATAACGAATCTCATGTCAAAATTTTAAAAAGTGGCCGCCATCTTGAATTTTTCTGTTACTAGGCCGAATGCTTTGAAAATCGATATCTGAGGTTCCGAGATGTCTCCGATACCGAATCAAGAATAAAATTTTGAAAAAGTGGCCGCCATTTTGAATTTTTCTGTTACTAGGCCGATTGCTTTGAAAATCGATATCTGAGGGTCCGAGAGGTCTCCGATACAGAATCAAGAATAAAATTTTGAAAAGATGGCCGCCATTTTGATTATTTTTGTTTCTTGACCGATTGCTTTCAAAATCGATATCTGAGGGTCCGAGACGTCTCCGATACCCAATCAAGAATAAAATTTTGAAAAAATGGCCGCCATCTTGAATTTTTTTATTTTTTGGCCGATTGCCTTCAAAATCGAAATTTAGTCCACGATAACAAAAGCAACAGCCACAACACCTCACGCGGGCTGCTTGCAGCCCGCGCACCCACGCGACCTCTAGTTATATTATATAAAGCTCAATTACCACTGACTCACTCACTCACTGACAGAATTGTTCTCCATGAAGGAGGCGTCTGAGGTAGAAGTCATGTATGGACAAGTTGTACGACCACGTCTCATGAGTACCAGAAAAATCTTAAACCTTGGAAAAGTCTCCAGCATCAGGGTAGGGGTCAACGGCCCGTAAAAAGTGTAAGGGATAGGTGGGTCGACCTCGAACAAAAGTCGACCCACACCCTGGTCAAATTCTACCTGGGGTGAAAAAAATCCAAAATGGCGGAAAACAAAATGGCCGCCATACAAATTTTATTAAAAAAATATTCAAAGTCCAATAAATCCTAAACGAAAAGAGAGAAGTATATGGTGCTTCAACAAATGTCAAAGAGGATGATAAAAGGCGACTAACTGTTAATAAAAAAAAACAAAATGGCGAATTCAAAATGGCGGCCAAAATGAAAGGTGCTCCGATTCGAGTGAAATTTGGTATCTGGGGGTTTTTGTGGGTGTAGATTACGTTTTTGGTGTAAAAAAAATTTTGGCGCCATTTTCCAATATGGCCGCCATAGAAACGACCGACACTAGGTAACTTGCGAGGCCGCAGGCCGAGCTCCGCGTAGAGCGAAGCTCGGAGCGTCCCTTCCGTACTTTGCCTGTCCCCAACCCCTCCCCCCAAGTAACTTAAACCAACATGGCGAGGCCGAAGGCCGAGCTCCGCGTAGAGCGAAGCTCGAAGCGTCCCCCAGCATGTCGTGCTCCCACATACATCCATTAGTTCAAGTTTCATACGAGGCCGGAGGCCGAGTCGCGAGGCCGTAGGCCGAGCTTCCGCGTAGGGCGAAGCCCGAAGCGTCCCCCCTTACTAATACCTCCCCCTACTTAACCCCCCCCCCCAAGAAACTTTCATCATATAGCGAGGCCGAAGGCCGAGCTCCGCGTAGAGCGAAGCTCGAAGCGTCCTCCGGCTGACCCTGGAACCTTCTCCTATAATAAGTAATCTACGAGGCCGGAGGCCGAGTTGCGAGGCCGCAGGCCGAGCTCCGCGTAGGGCGAAGCCCGAAGCGTCCCCCCTTCGTTGGAAAAATGGCCGCCATCTTGAATTTTTTGGTTTCTGGACGGATTGCTTTCAAAATCGATATCTGAGAGTCCGAGTCGACTGCGATGACGAATCAGATGTCAGAATTGCAAAAATGGCCGCCATCTTGAATTTTTCTATTTCTCGACCGATTGCTTTCAAAATCGATATCTGGGGTGCCAAGATGTCTCCGATACCGGATCAATGATAAAATTATAAAAAAATGGCCGCCATCTTTAATTTTTTTGTTTCTGGACCGATTGCTTTCAAAATCGATATCTGAGGGTCCGAGACGTCTCCGATACCCAATCAAGAATAAAATTTTGAAAAAATGGCCGCCATCTTGAATTTTTTTGTTTCTTGACCAATTGCTTTCAAAATCGATATCTGAGGGTCCGAGACGTCTGCCATACCTAATCAAAAATAAAATTTTGAAAAAATGGCCGCCATCTTGAATTTTTCTATTTCTGAACCGATTGCCTTCAAAATCGATATTTGACAATTTACAACAGCCACAACACCTCACGCGGGCTGCTTGCAGCCCGCGCACCCACGCGACCTCTAGTTATACTATATAAAGCTCGATTACCACTGACTCACTCACTCACTCACTGACAGAATTGTTCTCCATGAAGGAGGCGTCTGAGGTGGAAGTCATGTATGGACAAGTTGTACGACCACGTCTCATGAGTACCAGAAAAATCTTAAACCTTGGAAAAGTCTTCAGCATCAGGGTAGGGGTCAACGGCCCGTAAAAACTGTAAGGGATAGGTGGGTCGACCTCGAACAAAAGTCGACCCACACCCTGGTCAAATTCTACCTGGGGTGAAAAAAATCCAAAATGGCGGAAAACAAAATGGCCGCCATACAAATTTTATTAAAAAAAATATTCAAAGTCCAATAAATCCTAAACGAAAAGAGAGAAGTATATGGTGCTTGAACAAATGCCAAAGAGGATGATAAGAGGCGACTAACTGAAAAAAAAAAAACAAAATGGCGGATTCAAAATGGCGGCCAAAATGAAAGGTGCTCCGATTCGAGTGAAATTTGGTATCTGGGGGTTTTTGTGGGTGTAGATTACGTTTTTGGTGTAAAAAAAAATTTGGCGCCATTTTCCAATATGGCCGCCATAGAAACGACCCACACTAGGTAACTTGCGAGGCCGCAGGCCGAGCTCCGTGTAGAGCGAAGCTCGGAGCGTCCCTCCCGTACTTTGCCTGTCCCCAACCCCTCCCCCCAAGTAACTAAAACCAACATGGCGAGGCCGAAGGCCGAGCTCCGCGTAGAGCGAAGCTCGAAGCGTCCCCCAGCATGTCGTGCTCTCACATACATCCATTAGTTCAAGTTTCATACGAGGCCGGAGGCCGAGTCGCGAGGCCGTAGGCCGAGCTTCCGCGTAGGGCGAAGCCCGAAGCGTCCCCCCTTACTAATACCTCCCCCTACTTAACCCCCCCCCCCCCCCCCCCCCAAGTAGCTTTCATCATATAGCGAGGCCGAAGGCCGAGCTCCGCGTAGAGCGAAGCTCGAAGCGTCCTCCGGCTGACCCTGCAACCTTCTCCTACCATAAGTAATTTACGAGGCCGGAGGCCGAGTTGCGAGGCCGCAGGCCGAGCTCCGCGTAGGGCGAAGCCCGAAGCGTCCCCCCTTCGTTGGAAAAATGGCCGCCATCTTGAATTTTTTGGTTTCTGGACGGATTGCTTTCAAAATCGATATCTGAGAGTCCGAGTCGACTGCGATGACGAATCAGATGTCAGAATTAAAAAAAATGGCCGCCATCTTGAATTTTTCTATTTCTCGACCGATTGCTTTCAAAATTGATATCTGGGGGGCCGAGTCGACTCTGATAACGAATCCCATGTCAAAATTTTGAAAAGTGGCCGCCATCTTGATTTTTTTTGTTATTAGGCCGATTGCTTTCAAAATCGATATCTGAGGGTCCGAGACGTCTTCGATACCGAATCAAATGTCAGAATTAAAAAAAAATGGCCGCCATCTTGATTTTTTTTGTTTCTGGACCGATTTCTTTCAAAATCGATATCTGAGGGTCCGAGAGGTCTCCGATTTCGAATCCAATGTCAAAATTGAAAAAAATAGCCGCCATCTTGAATTTTTTTGTTTCTTGACCGATTGCTTTCAAAATCGATATCTGAGGTTCCGAGAGGTCTGCGATACCGAATCGAATGTCAGAATTGAAAAAAAATGGCCGCCATCTTGAATTTTTTTGTTTTTCGGCTGATTGCTTTCAAAATCGATATCTGAGAAACCGAGTCGACTGCGATGACGAATCAGATGACAGAATTGAAAAATTTGGCCGCCATCTTGAATTTTTCTATTTCTCGACCGATTGCTTTCAAAATCGATATCTGAGGGTCCAAGATGTCTTCGATACCGAATCAAGAATAAAATTTTGAAAAAATGGCCGCCATCTTGAATTTTTTTGTTACTGGGCCAATTGCTTTTAAAATCGATATCTGAGGGTCCGAGAGGTCTCCGATACAGAATCAAGAATAAAATTTTTAAAAAATGGCCGCCATTTTGATTTTTTTTGTTTCTTGACCGATTGCTTTCAAAATCGATATCTGAGGGTCCGAGACGTCTCCGATACCCAATCAAAAATAAAATTTTGAAAAAATGGCCGCCATCTTGAATTTTTTTGTTTTTTGGCCGATTGCCTTCAAAATCGAAATTTAGTCCACGATAACAAAAGCAACAGCCACAACACCTCACGCGGGCTGCTTGCAGCCCGCGCACCCACGCGACCTCTAGTTAGTAAAACATATAAAGGTCAATGTATACGCTTCTATAATAATTGAAAGCTTACCGTTAGATAAATTCAAAACTGTTATCAAGCAGAAATTGTATAAGAAGGGTTATTAAAAAATATCAGATTATCTAGAAGAGATTAATCCATGGGATTAGGCTACGGTTCTAACAGGCTAATTCAAAATTAAAACTGACTTATGTTTGTTGTATATCAAAACATATTTAAAAGAGCGCGTGGGTTTTTATTGTCGTTTCTTTTTTTTCCACTATGGCGCCACATTGTTTGTGAAGCGATGTAGTTTAGCTGACGTCATTAAGAGATTTTAATATCCAACAATGAATAAAAAAAAATAAAAAAAATTGTGGGGTCTATCGGTGCAAAGCAATAACTCACACGACAAGCGAACAACAAAAACCAATCACAAAACGCACACGTAGCTAGAATAAAAAGTAATATACAGAAAAAATTATCGTAGGTAAGCGTTTTTCAAGAAGTAGAAGAATTTTTTTTAAAAACGGTCAAGCGCTAGTTGGACTCGCGCGCCGAGGGTTCCGATGAACATATAGCATTTTTGGAAGCAATAAAGTCCAATTTTAGGACCGGAAAAACTAAATTTGACTGTAAAGGTATTTTGCAGATTTAAAAAAAAAACTGTTTAACTTAGAAAGATCGTTTTATTTTCGATTTTATATTTACATAAGCTTCTATCGACTGTAATTAATTCAGATTTTTCTTTTCACCAACTTTTGAGATAAGGGGGCGGGGTCAAAGATTTCGGACCTCCTTGCTTCGCTCGGAATAGATACCTTGCTAATTTATTTTACTATGGGATGACATCTGCCAACATGTCCCAATATTTTATGTCAAACTATCAGTGATCACTAGAAAATATTCTAAATAACCCGTCAAATCCATAGAACGACGCCTTCGCTACCTTGTGACGAATTATTTCTTTAATCCTCCTTCTTAGACCAGTCGCTGAAGAATATCAAGTTATAAAATTATTAGAGTATCTTGTTTTTTGATATGTTGTTAACGACATACTTTTAAGTAATTTTCTAAAAATTCAGAAACCCATGAATCCGGCTTTATGTTTAATGTAGGTATTTACATTTCTTTAAAAAAAAACTTTATATATAGAATTAGAGTAGAAAAATATTAAGACATCTCATATGTAATGTTAATATCTTTATGCTATTATGTTTTCAGAAATGTAATTTAATCGGCCCATATCTAAGTGAAAAAATGTTAGTAATCTTGCCAGTGCAGTTTTTAAGTCTCTGGTATTTCTAAAATAGCATTTAAATCTCTTAATTAACTTACATATAAAAGTTTAGAAAAGAATGTTTATTGCTTTTATATTTTTTTTATATTATTGTTATAGTTGGGCCATTGTTAAATTAGAGTTCATAAATTGGAAGGTACTTACTAATAATAATGTACTTGATTACTAAACAAAAGTTTAGAAGCTTATTTTATCAGCGTTATTGCTTTTGGTGACACTGTGGTAGAGAACAGAAGGTGGCGTAGTAGGTGGGTACCCAAACGCAGGACGCGCTGGCTGCACATGCTTCGGAGCCCCGGTTAGGGTTGGCGGTCAGCGCGTAGCGTCATCAGATTTTTCTATAAAGGGCATTGATTAAAGTTGGCATCGTTTTCGAACTTTAGCGGCCACTTATGAAACTTCTTAATTTTGAAAGATTAGGTAACAGGGAACAATTCTTAGTATGGGCACCATATAGCTAAATAATATCGGGGCTGAGATAACGGGGTTCAAAGATTACCACCAAAATTTTTTTTTCTACCAAATTAAGACAAGATAGGTCTTAGTAATTTATCATTGGTCATTTTCCGATGTGATGTGAAAAATACAAAGCGCTCGTCAAGTACTGTCTGCGGATCCTACGCGATCCCCAAAATCAACCGCAAAGCTACCAACACCGCTTTTGGTTTTACAACTAGAGCATTTCCCAAACTACGTAAGGCATGTTAAGTAATTTGTATTGGTCACTGTTAGTATGTGTAGTCGTTAAGCCAAGTCAGTGTTCATTTGGCGGCTTGAAAACTTTAACAGCTTGGTAAACCATGAATTCAGCAAACGCCTTATCTGGGATTGGGTCTACTATTGCAAAAAAAGGCAATAAAAGTACTAAGAGGCTATTTAACTAATCTATATACATAAAAGAAGAAGGTGCCTGACTGACATATCAACGTACAGCCCAAACCGCTGGAACTAAAGATTCCAAATTTGGCATGTAGGTTCCTTATGAGGCCTAGGAGAGCACTAAGAAAGGGTTTCACATAGGGGTGGGTCGGTACGCGATTTTCTAATACCGAAACGTAACTAGTTATTAGTACCCGATAACGGGTTTTGAAACTATTTATTTCAATAACTATGTATTTTATGGTATGGCGATTCAAGAAGCGACTTCGTTACTGTGCGTTATTGGTATTATTGCGTAATCGCGGTGAACAGGGTGTTTCGTTATTTTAGTTATTTTATTCGATATTATTGGTATTGTGAATTAAAAAAAATATTTCTTATAGGACTTGTGAATATTGTTAATTGTTTACTTTTTTCTTCGTTTGCATAAACTTTTTTTTATAATCTACAGTTTAGTTTTTTTTCCAATTTCGTTGTTTCTAAACTTAGGTTAGGTAGGCGCAAGGAGGTTTTACTACGCTTCGCTTTAGCGTAGCGTGGGTTAAAACCTCCTTGGGTAGGCGTAATAAGCAATTTTTTTTCGATAAATAGTTTCTCCCAATAAATAGTTATTGCAGAACCGAATACCGTATTTTGGTTATTGCACCGATACATAGTTATTGAAACTATTTACGTTGCATAACGCCCATCTCTAGTTTTACAAAATTCGACCCCTAAGGGGGTAAAACAGGGGATGAAAGTTTCTATGAATGTCCGTCAGTTTTGAAGTTAGGATTTTCAAAATTTGTATTTAGGCTGACGACTAAAGATTAAATTTTACGTGTCTTAGGGTTTTTGAAAATTCCACACCCTAAGGGGTGAAAAGGGGGATGAAGTTGAAAATCCTTCATTTTGGAGACCCGTGGACTCTGAAGACCTACTGAAATCCTCATGATGAAGATTTTTTTTCCCCTTTTAATCCTGCGAGCTGTCACCGTGGACATTTAGCTGGAGTTTTGAAGTTAAGTAATGTCGTGCACATGTAGTGACATGTCCATTTAGTGTTATTTAAGGTGTTTTATCAGCTTCCTGGTAACAGGTCTTGCGGCGCTCTTCTTTTCAGTCTTTGAAAAGTTGAGTGGGCTTCAGCCTTCATTAGGTTGGACGCCAGTTCATTTGGATGCTTTTTGATACGAATAGTACGACTCCAATTTTTTTCTTATGTCTTCTTTGACGGTAGATAATTGTAGATCACGATTTAGTTGGCAGTTCGTAACATGTCAAGGTGCATTTGTTATGATGCGTAGCATTTTAGATTGGAAGCGTTGCAGAATTTCGAGGTTTGAGTTTGCAGCGGTTTCCCACAACTGGAGGCCATAAGTCCATATTGGCTTTAAGATACATTTGTATAGCAGTAATTTGTTCTCCAAAGAAAGATTTGATTTTCACCCTATTAGCCAGTACATCTTTCTTAGTTGAAGGTTCAGTGCAATTCATATAGTGTAGATATGCTTTTTCCAAGTTAGTCTCCTATCTAGATAAATTCCCAAGTAGCGCACTTCATCAGCCTGGGGGATTGTTACATTGTTAAGTTTAACTTGAGGACAGATCTCTCTTCTTAGAGTAAATGTGACTTGGACTGATTTGTTCTCATTGGCTTTTATTCGCCAGTCTCTGAGCCAAACACTTATGTCATCTAGACTTTTTTGAAGGAGTGAGGAGGCAACTTTCGGATCTTCGTAGGTCGCTAGAATAGCGGTGTCGTCAGCAAAAGTTCCAACCAGGACATTAGGATCTGGAGTTACTGGTAGATCTGATGTGTAAATGAGATAAAGTAATGGCCCTTTTACGCTTCCTTGGGGGACGCCTGCTTGGATCTTGAACTGTTCAGAAATGGCTTCTCCTTGTTTCACGTTGAAATGACGCTCTGTCAGGTATGACTTTATAAATAGAAAGCAGTTATCTGGGAGGGACTTCTGGATTTTACATAGAAGTCCATCGTGCCAAACTCGATCGAATGCTTGAGAGATGTCTAGAAAAGCAGCTGAGCAATACTTTTTTTGTTCAAAGCCAACATTAATCTTTTCGGCTGCTCTAAACCCAAACTGGTGGTCTGGAATGAGCTTGGCTTCTGATACAGCAGGCATCAACCTTTTAAGGAAAATAGATTCCATCACTTTATTTGCTAATGGTAGCAACTGATAGGTCTGTATGAGGTTACCTCATCAGGGCTCTTACCAGGTTTTGGAACCAGTAAAATCTGAGCAACTTTCCATTGTGGCGGAACAAACCCCCTTGATACGATTGCATTAAAAAGCTGAGTTAGGAATAATATTCCATTTTTTGGTAGTTCTTTCAAGACTTAGGCAGTTATGAGATCGTGACCAGGCTCCTTTTTGTTATTCAGTTTCTTTATTATGTATTCTACTTCTTTTGTTGTGAACTTTTCTATAGGTGGCTCTAATTGGTATGATCTGGATAATTGTTCATCAACTTCATAGTCCTTGAGCCCGTGACAAAATCACTTACCTGTCATGAGAACATCTTAAGACGTATGGCAACAGATCGGCAAAGTGGTGCTGAGCAAGAATCAGTTACATTTGGCATCCGAAATTTGCCGGAAGTCCGAGAATTTCTTCCACTTCCGGTCAAAAATTGGGGGTGCAAGTTACGTGTCATGAGAACACTCTGAAACCCTCGGCAACATGTAGTCCTTCATTGACAGAGTAGAAAAATACAAGTCTGCCAGTTCCTAGTTTGCCGGAAGTACTTGGAAGACGGTCTCAAAGGATGGCCACCACCCAGTAAACAGATCTAAGTTTTTTACTATAAAATGAAATACGAATTAACAATCGTGCAAATCTGCTACGGCTATGGTTTTTTAGTTTCACTAGTCATCGTAACTGAGTACACCAAGGGTCTGATGATGACCAGCTACCAAGCAACTGGATCTGAGGGCCAACTACACCCAAAAGCTCCAGATTTTAACTAAAATGCATTCTAGGTGGCTGCCGTTCCTAGACTTGCTGGCTCGAGAGTCTGATGATGACCAGCTGTCAAGCAACTAGATCTAAGGACCAACTACACCCAAGAGCTCCAGATTTCAACTCAAATGCTTTGTAGGTGGCTGCCGTTCCTGCACCTGCTGGCTCGAGGTTCTGATGATGACCAGCTATCAAAAAAGATTAATTTTTATTGACAATTAGGTATTATAAACAAGCTTAGCTTACCTTCATATGCCCAGCCATTGGAATTGAACGGTCAAAATTTTCTTAACCTTAATAGGGCTCATCATCAAATCATCCCCATTTTTACCCTCTTGAAGGGTGGTTTTTCAGAAATGCTTAAACACATGTTTCTTTATTTTCTACAAAAAGCTTAAAGTCAAATTTGTGTGAATCTAACTCAAGAAACAAAGGTTTTTCATACAAACTTTCATCCCTTATTTCACCCCCTTAGGGGATGAATTTTGAAGAATTCAAAAAAATGTACTTTTTTATTCTTTACCAAGAGCTCAGACCCAAATTCCTATAATTCTACCTTAAAAAAACCAGCCAAGTGCGAGTCGGACTCGCGCCCTAAGGGTTCCGTACCTATCTTCCATATGATATACTAAAAGCTTTTGCTCTTTGATTTTAAAAACTCCGCGACCATCCAACTTGACCCCTCTTTTATGGAAAAGTTCTTGAAACGGGAGCTCACATTAATTGGTTACTATTAGTTGTAAGAAAAATTTAAATATTTAATGATTTTAGACTTTTCCCTTTATTTGTACTGTGAGACCTAGCTTCTTGCCAAATTTATTATTTTTTTCTTCATATGTTTTTCTTGTACACGGGCTACAAAATTGGGCAACAATGGCCGACGAATACATCTGCGTCGCAGCGGCTTATGTTATTTTGGAAAATGAAAAACGAAAGAAAAAACTAGATTATGCATTCGACCTTACTTAAATAGGCGTGATACTTTAAATACGCTTAGTCATGAAATAAGCCATATTTTTAAATTCTAAAAACTGAAAAAATTCTATAAACTAAAAATGTTCTACAGCACGGCAGAAATGTCCCCAAATATGGGTTGACGATTGCCAAAAAAAAGCAACCTTCATGTAATAAGAGAGGGACGCACATATGCAACTTAACGAAACAACAATATAGCAGGCCCGGCAATTGATACTATGAAATTAATTAATTATGTGTTATATTGTAAGTGGAAATACCCAAAAACACATAACCAAACTTTTTGGTTTAAATAACTTACATTTTTTGTTCAAGGAATGGAATAATATTATCTTTAGCACTAATTGCATTTCAAAAAGTCTAATAAAATTGTTGAAAATTTGCAAAATTACTACTAATACTTCAAAGTAAACAGCTTTCATTCCAACAGTATTATGCAAATGTGTTTTTTTTTCTAGGTATTATTTTACGACAGTGGCAAAGTGAAACTAACCCATGCGAAACTTGTTAAACGTTCTCTAGGTGAGCAGCGACTGATAAGACTCTTTCTCTTTTTTAGACTCATATGACCCCGTTAAAGATGATTCTGCCCAGTCACATTCCCTTCCCCACTCCCTCCCTAGGAAATTAAATAAACCACGATTAGGGACACGTTTTCTGGGGTCGCGGTGGGAGTGGGTGGGGAAAAGGGATGTCACCGAGCAGAATCGACTTCAGCGGGGTTATATCAGTGTATAAAGACCCGGTAAAACAGTTTTTTATCAGCCACTGCTCGATATTGGCAATTTTCCACCTGCTTACCAGATGAAAGCATGGAGTTGAGATTCGTAATGTCGGTTTTAAATAGGCCCCAACTTGCGTATGCATTGAAAATTTTCCGCCAAGTAATAGCACGACGTTAGTAGTATAAAAAGTGGCGCGTTTTTTACTGGTAATTGAATAAATTATTGTGGCAGAGAGCAGATAACCGCAAAGCATGTACAAAAAAAACCGGTCAAGTGCGAGTCAGACTCTCGCGTCGAGGGTTCTGATATATCTATAGTATTTTTGGAAGCAGTAAAGTTAATTTTTAGGACCGCAAAACTAAATTTGTAAAGGTTTTTTGCATATTTCTAAAAAACTGTGCAACTTAGAAAGATCGTTTTATTTTTGCTGTAATATTTACGTAAATTTCTAACGACTGCAATTAATTCAGATTTTTCCATTCACAAACTTCGGTGATAAGGGGGGGGGGGAATGGTATTATTTTGGCTGTGTATTAACGTGCCACCAAATTTGAGTAAATTTTTACAAAATAATATCCACCAAATTTTGTATACCAAAATGGATGAATGTTCACCAAATTCGCTTCTGGCACTTTACCCAAATTTGGTGTACGTTCAGCCAATTTGGTGTACATTCTTCCAGTACATTTTGTCTGAAGTGTATTGGTGTATGAAAAAATATTTTGGGAATCATTTAATTTGTTGCCTATTATTTTTGTAATTTTTCATCACAACTTGAAAACTAAGAGTTGTAAAAAAATACAAAAATATATTTTAGAATGTACATGTTAATGAGAGGGCTCATATGATATCCCACTCGACCTAGTAATGACAATTTGAAATTTTGCCCCCCCTATTTGGGCTTCTTACAGTAATAATCATATATTTTTTTAAATTCTTTCATGTGCAATTAAGTTAGGCAACCAAATTCTTCATTTGTTCCAAATTTCAAGTCGATAGCGTGAGTGGCTGCTGAGATATAGAGGTGTGACAGACAGACAGACGGACAGACAGACAAAGTCGCACAATAAGGGTTCCTTTTTTTATCATTTTGGCATCGGAACCCTAAAAATACACGAGAAGAGAGACAACTTTGTCAAATGAACTTCTCTTTATTGAATGTGATAACTATAATCTTTACAGTATTTTATTTAGTTTTTTACCCAGGCATCATTCCTGAACTCAACTGTTTTAACGATTTCAAATTAATTCAAATATTGAAGTAGGTTGTCAAAAATTAATTGCAATAGGTACGTGGGCGTGAAATCGAAAACCAACCAGAGGCGATGAAACCAAAAGGAGGACTCAAAGTACCTTTAAAAATATTATTTAATAAGTGCCTTTTAAAACTATGCTAAGTAATATCAGCTGTAAGCAATAATTTCTAATCTAATTTTTATTCGTTGTAATAATGAAGGAAGTAGAAGCAATATCAAATTAGTACGAGAGCGCATGAGGGGAACGCGGCCGGCACAGCTTGCGTGCTACTGACCAGCCAGCCGCACCGCCCTCTGCGTAGGTATGCATATTACACGGCAATTTTTTTTTTTTTTTTCAAAATATATCAAGCCTGTCGCGGCCATTTCTAATAAATTGAGACACAGCTTAAGGCATTGTGTTAATGAAGGAGACGTAATTTTAGAGACTTAAATTTTGTATTACGTTCACTGCGGTCATAAACGTGACTGACTTAGTTAGCTTATCTCCTGGCTTTCTTATCTTTTATATGTATTCTTATGTAATGCATTTAAGCTCATTTTATGAATTTCAGGTCCTCTAAAACTATAATGGCCAAATGAAGGACAAATTTTTATTTGACCCTTTCGCATGTACCTTAAGTTTCTTAAAACTTAACAATATATATCTACCAATGTTTGATGATAGTTCGAACCAGAATATCGAACTTAAATTCTACATTAATTTATTTATCGAGAGTAAAAGGAAATACCTAAATGTATACCTAGCGCAAGTTAAAAAAAGTTCTTAAATTATACAGATATGTCTTTAAACACGTCCCTGACGATATATTAAAACACGAAGTCATTCTAATAATTTCATAAGTTAAGTGGTAAATATCTGGTTCCACGGCCCGCCTATCTAAGTACCCTTATTTTTCTGTGGGCGGGGTATTTTAACTGGAAAACTAAGTCGTAAAAAAATACAAAAATATATTTTTAAATATACAAGCAAAGCCCTTGTAAAGCTAAAAATTAAAATTTGAAATTTCGCCTTCTCTATTTGGGCCCATATTTGGGTACATAATAATCATAATTTTATTTAATTTTTTTTATGTACAATGAAGTTGGGTACCATATTCTAAAAGTATTCCATATTTCAAGTCGATAGCATTAGTGGTTGCTGAGATATACAGTTGTGACAGACAGAGTGACAGACAGACGGACAAACAGACAAAGTCTCACCATAAGGGTTCCTTTTTTACCATATTGGTATCGGAACCCTAAAAATAATGTTGGTCAGCATCCTGTAGATCGCTAAAATAAATATAAATAAATAAATAAATAAATAATAAATATTTCTTTCTTTCTTTCTTTCTAAAATCTTAAAATTGCGTTCGAATCGAATAATATTTAAAAAATCAAAAATACTTTTCTGAAATAGATAACGTGGAGCTTCCATAAAGTTGTCAACGAACCTGCACAGTACTAGGTAAATATTGGATAGGTATTATTTATGTATTATTCAACGCTCTACCTACAGTCTCTCGTTTCTGTACAAAGGTACCTATACAAATAACTTAAATGGTTTCATGGCGCATATATTTGCTATTCTATTTATTGGTGAATTCGTTATAAATCATTTTTAAGTTGCTTTCAAGGAATTTTCCATCTGGTCCACATTTCCTCGAATTTTTTCTGTAGTACTTTTTGCCTCTATTGGTCCGAGTAAAAAATAAACTGAGGTGCAAATAAAAATAAGTCGATAGTTTTATATACAATTTATACAACGTGTTAACGGAATAAGCGAAACTAAGAAAATAGTTTGTTCAGAATCGAGAGTAGAATTTATTTCACGGGTTTTTGATAGGGGTAATTCTTTTTATTTTTATTACTTAAATTTTTGCCGCTTCTATTCTAAATATTTCTGTGGATACGCGCACTGGCGCAGGCGGCCGGGCGGCGGCGCCGCGCGGTTAAAGTGAGGAGGGGAGGGAAGTGAACGTGGCGTGCGCGGAGTGCGCGGACTAGAACAACGATGAAACTAGAACAGTGATAAAACTTTAAAGTAACAATATCTAAGTAAAAAAAAATAATTTCAAGATTTTTTTAACGGGAATATATTTATTTTAATAAAAATCAGTTGGGGTGTATGAGGGTTTCGCTTATTCCATTAACACGTCGTATACAAAAATATATACAATTTATATAATTTAACAAATATTTAATAATAAATTGATGTAACTCAAAAGTTATAAAAAACAAAAAACCCGAAGACTGCGATACTGCCGTCTCTAGTAGCGGGGCACGCCAAAATTCTGTGCTATGTTACGTACAGTCAAAAGCACATCAAGCTTGACACATTGGACTTTGTACCGTTCTTATTTCAATAGACGTACGGGCTAGATTCGCACTGCGAGTGTCAAGCTTGACCTGTCGTTGACTGTACTAAGTTTAAGGTATGTGTACCACCCTGAAGAATACAATTTGGGTCTATTCAAGGCAAGAGTGAACAGGTTTCTTCTATCTAGGCATGTATACAGTGTCTATTGTTATATTAATATTTTATATTTAATGCTTACGTTTTGGATTTTCCCTTGTCGGAACTAAGACCGAACTCCTTTGTTACAAAATTCCCACAAAACCTTTTCTTATTAATGTTATAAGTTATAATATAACCGAACAAAAGAGCCAATTTTATGAATACTTATATTTTATTAAAGCTCCATGAAATTTACCGTCGATTTTACTCTTTGAAATTAATTTGACGGTAGTTATTAAACTTTAGTAGAAACTGTATGTAATAATGTAATAGGAAATGTTATGGTAGTTATAATAGTAGTAGTCGTAAAAATACGGTTTAAGTGAACTAGTGGTAAAGTTTAGGGCAAGGTAAGTCAATCAAATAATTTTTTTTTATTCATTGTAGGATATTACTATGCAATCTCACAATACGTCAGGCAAATAGGTAACTACCCACCCACGTGCCCTTGGGTACCAGGGGTACCCAAGCTTTTTTTTTAGTAGATTGCCCTCGTTTATCGCAAAAATACGCAAAAATTGACTCCGGAACCAACCCCAGTCAGATCCCGGATGCCGGATGCCCTAAACTGAGGTTGTTTTGGGCTTGCATTCTGAGAAATAAAACTTGGAGATTGGTTTCTTGAAGCGGTCGTGGATATTTCAATCTAAAAGCATACGTCGAGTCTTTGATCAGTACCTTACGTCCTGATTGCGCAACTGGGTGGGACAACATTCGGACCAAAGTCTTAATGCAGTCCAAATCGATTCTTACCTTGCCTATTACACATATATGTAACATTGCAATCCTATCGGGTACGTTTCCGAAAGCTTTCAAAAAGGCCATTGTGCATCCTATCCATAAGGGTGGGGACAGAGCGGATGACTCTAATTATAGACCCATTTCTGTCTTAAGCTCCCTTTCTAAAATTCTGGAACGCATACTCAATAACAGTCTTGTCTCGTATCTTGGGAAGTACGATATACTTGCTAAAAACCAGTATGGATTTAGAAAGGGAGTCTCCACAGAGGATGCCGTTGTAGAGTTTGCCAACACTTTAACGCGGAAATTGGATGATAAATTTAAATGCTACGGCATCTTCTTGGATCTATCCAAAGCCTTTGATACCGTCTCCGTCCCCATCCTTCTGGAGAAGTTGGAGCGCAATGGTGTTCATGGACTCCCCTTAGCTATATTTGAAGACTATCTCTCTGATCGAGTCCAGTGTGTTAAAATAGACTCGTGCATTAGGGAGGATGAAAGACTTAACATTGGAGTGCCACAAGGGAGTATTCTGGGACCTACGCTCTTTCAAATATATATTAATGAGCTGTGCAAAATAAAGTTAACTAATTGTGATATTTTTACTTATGCTGATGATACAGCTCTGTTGGTATATGATTATAATTGGAAGCAGACGAAATTGCGTGCAGAATCGACTCTTCGGGTCGTGATGGAATGGTTAGCGTCAAATCTACTCACGCTTAACATCTCAAAGACAAAAATCTTACGTTTCTCAATCACAGGTTTTTCAAAACCACCAATCGATTCGGACTTCATAAGGGACATACATGTGACCAATGTACGTTAGGATGTGATTGTCTTGTACTTAATATGGACAATCTTAGGTTTAAGTTTGACATTTTGAGATTTATATTTAACAATTTATTAATTTTTATTCCTGACTGATTTGTATTTCTTTTTTTCGATTCTTCTTGTTTAAATTTAATTTTTAAGGTATTTTTCTAAAAATTTGCATGCTAAACCAAAATTAGCAAAACATGTACATGATCACTTTATATTTTTGTACCACCTCTGTAATCCTTACCATGTTTTCGCAAATAAACGATTCTGATTCTGATTCTGTTAAATATCTTGGTGTGCATGTGGATGACAAATTGGATTGGCGTGCTCATATTAACTCGCTTTTTTCGCGATTAAGAAGACTTATATATCTCTTCAAAGATCTTAGATGTTCGGCTGACTCAGACACGTTGTTGCTAGTTTATCAGAGCCTGTGCGAGTCAATAATAGCCTATTGTATACCGGTGTGGGGCGGAACTTATAAGACAGCAATGATCGATGTCAAACGAGCCCAGCGAGCTGTGTTGAAAGTAATGCATTCGAAAAGACGCGACTTTCCCACTAGTCTCTTATTTTCTCTAGCAGGAGTGCTTACAGTTAGGCAGCTCTATATTCAACGTTCAATATTGCGACGTCATTCATTGCTTAGTTATAATCTTGACGTCAAACGCAGTATGCCAATCAATTTTCAGCCCGCACAGCTTTTGCATGTCGGCAATTTATCGTGTTAAGTTCTCGGCTTTATAATAAAATTAATAAGATCCTTTGTTTATATCCACTTGTCAAATATGAGGTCAAACACAAACTGCAGAATTGGTTACGGAATCTCACCTATGATGAAACCGAAAATCTCCTTAAAATTATATCGTAAATTAATATTGTGCAAAGGTAAATTAACTATTTAAAAATAATTAAATTGGTAAATTCATTAGTTTAGTGTCATGACTACACACTTAGTTAGTCTCATTTATTTATTTCTTAGCTGTTAAAACTTTCATTATGCGGAGGAACAACTAAATCCCTAAAATACAGGATCACCTAGTTTAGGGATCTGGTAATTCCACTCTTTTTTTTTCTTTGTTACAAGAAGTAAATCTGTATGTAGTTGCTATAGTAGTGGTTAGTCATCATTGTAACATTGTACCTTTGATTTTCAATAAAGACTATTTAATCTAATGCGCAGTTGTAAAAAGTGTCTTAAAACTCCCTATTATTTTCCTTACTTTGCTAGTACACCCAACAGCACGTTAGTAGGAAGAATTTGGGCTTTACGGCTTGGTAAAAGAATTACAAATATTGTCACTGACATGCGGTTGACTGTACATACTGTAATAAATGTATATTCTGTACGTTTTTTTTTTATGTGACAAGTGTAACACGATTTTCGCGTGCAAAGCCCGGCTTGCGCGGTTTGACGCATTGCTCTTAGTTCTACGTCTTTATTATTATGTTTCTTATTCGATCCCGACGCCTGCTTCCTGTTAACCTATAAATTCGATTTTTTTTACGTAACTATTCTTCTCCCTAAATTACCAATTAACCCTTAATTGGGCAGACGTTTATGCACGTTTATTGTCCGGAATGGACAGAAGGAAAATATTTCCCGTATAAACTAAGGCTCTCTATTCATATTGCCCATACCATATAAAAAGTTTGGGGACATATTATATTTTTCACCGAGCCCCGCAAAATGTCAAATGCTGGGTGGGAAATATATTCCTTTTATCCAATTAGGGGTTAAATATTTCAATAGCTCAGAAAACTTTACTTTATTAGTCGACATCTAAGTGAAAAATCTTTTTTGGTCGCTGGTGTGGAAAAGGTTTCTGAAATAAAATCTTTTTTTTATTCTTATCTATATAACAACTGTTACTTAGCCATTTCCTCGCTCCAGTGGGGCGTAAGGATTCTAGAGTGGCGACCACGTACCGGAAGACGAAGCGTTGGCAGGCCCCCCACAAGGTGGACCGACGATCTGGTGGCGGTCGCGGGAAGCCGCTGCTGGATGCGAACTGCGCGGGACCGCGAGTCATGGAGATCTTTAGGGGTGGCCTATGTCCAGCAGTGGACGTCTTTCGGCTGATATGATGAAGAGTGGTGTGAAAAATTGTGTTACATTCGGCAACAAAGTTATTTTGCGTCTCGTGCCTTGAAACCGTCGCTGCTCTCAGGATTCTTTTTTTTAACCTCCGGCATGCTCGTGATTAAATCCTACAATAATTCCACTCACGCCAAAATACCAATTTCCCAGCCTTGTAAAACAAATGACTATTTCTTTTTTTTTTTTTTTTTCGCCACAAATAAAAAGATCAGGTTATAAAATAAAATAAATGCGTTGTAAATATAATTCCTTAAAACGCATTTTCATTAAAAAATTAAATTATTTTATACCTTTCTTATTTTTCTTAAAATTACGACAGAATCTACTTGAAAAGAAAATATAAAATTCCTTACTTACTTTTATGTCGTGCGAAAGCTTTACGAGAGAAACCGTAAATCCGAATGAAATAATTTATTACGACCGTTTGCATGAAACAAGGCATTTTATCCGTTAATCTCGGGTAATGTTACCAAGAACAGCTTTGCCTTTAGCCCTCCTTCAGACACGTTCTGAAAATGTTTATAAATTTGCCTGCTTGCATCAGAAGGCACGCTTAGCCGTTATAGTAATACCGCCTAAATGAGTCCTCGCCCCCGCGTTACAAGGGCAGGTGCAGGGGGCGGATGCACGTAGAGCAAAGAGATTTTAACCTCGCAGTGCTCGTAGCGAGGTTAAAATCTCTTTGGCGTAAAGAATGAGAATGCCCCGCCGCCCGCCGCCGTCCTCACCTCTTTCGTTCCACCTTTGTCGTCTTACCCCCTCGCCCCTGACCCCGCGGGCGAGGACTCATTTAGGCGGTTTATCTATAGTCCCAACTATTGTCACTGACAGTAGTCGTTCAGTGGCCATTAGGAGGCTTGAAAACACTGAAAGCCAGATTGGCCACTACAATAAAGCTTAATGTACTATTGAGTTTACTCTTTGTGTTGCGGAGATCAGTTGGCGATCGCTCTGAGTAAAAAGCAGGGCTCTTGTCAAATTCCCCAGTAAATATCCGGTTAGCCCATTTTTAGGGTTTTTAAACAAAATGGTAAAAACAGAACCCTTGTGGTGGGACTTCCTCTGTCTGTCTGTTTGTCTGTCTCTCACGTCTGTTTATCTCAGCAACTAGGTACTCACGCTATCAACTTTAAATTTAGAATGCTTTAGATATGCTTGCCCGACTCAAATCAAATCAAATCAAATCAAAATCGTTTATTCATTGTTGGATATTAAAATCTCTTAATGACGTCAGCTAAACTACATCGCTTCACAAACAATGTGGCGCCATTGTGGGAAAATGTGGACTAAATTGCAAATGAAGGAATTAAAAAAATATAATAAATAAAGACTTTATATGTTCATGTATTCCAAAATTTATTGACGAGTAAAAAAATATTTTTGGCCTCCAAAATACAGGCTGTAACGGACAATGCACCGAAAACTCATAGGGCGTGCTCAGTTAATGAAACTGAACAACTTTCCCAAAAAAACTATTTTGGAAAACAAAAAAATACTGTTCGATCAAAGTGAGCAATTAGTATGGAGAAGCTAAAATTTTTATTTATTTCCCAAAATTGTTCCTTTGGGAAAGTTGTTCAGTTTCGTTGGCTGAGCACGCTCTTTCAGTTTTCGGTACACCGTCCCTTACACCCTGCATACTACTTTTCCTGTACTGTATAAACACATCGTCATCTTTACATCTCACGTCCTATTTATAAAAAGCCTACTCACTCAGGCTATTTACTCGTAACCCGAAAATAAGTCGACGTCATGATGGTTAACACAGCGTATCATTTATTAGTTCTATCTACATATGTGCACTTAATAATAGTATAAGGGGCTTCACACCAGAGCCTTCTAGTTAGCTTTTCTGAGAGCTGGAAAAATTTAATTTTCCTAAAAACTGCTGCTTTACGGAAGAAATACGAAAGAGGGTTTCCCCCTCAGAACATTAACCTCCTTGCTAATTTCTATGGTTTCCCCCTCAGAACAAAAACCTCCTTGCTTATGAGGTCAAATTTCTTTGGTTTCCCCCAAAGAAATTTGACCTCATATAGAAGTAATATATAAGAAATAATTCGTCACAAGTAGGGATGTGGGCATGCTTTCATCTATCGATAGTCGATAAGTTACACAAGGACAAATCGATGTCGAAACTTTGACCAAAAAGTTGAAGTACTAAACTTTAATAAAAGGCAAATCTGTTAAAAGCAGTGATTAAATTCATTAAAAAAAAATACTTTTTGCATTTTTTACTACAGGTGATTTCTTACGTAGGTGTTTTAATATTAAAGATACCAAATTTCTTCCTTACTTACTTACTAAAAGTAATGGACGGTAGCAGTGGAGGCAAGAGGGGTAGGAGGTGTAAAGGTTATTTTTTTTTATTTTCATGAATATCTCTAGCTTAAATACAAATTATGTAGGATTTTAAAACAAACTTTTATCCCTCAATTCAATCCATTTGGGATGGTTTTGCAAAAATGCTGAAATACGGGTTTGTGTTTTCTTCTAAGTAGCTCAAATAAATTTTCAAGCGAAATTTCGTGTATCTTATCTAATGGTAACCAATTGTGGTGAGCTCCCGTTTCAAGAACATTCATATAAGACAGGGGTCAAGTTGGATGGTCGCTGAGGCGATTTTTGTTTTAGTTCTTTTTAAAAACGGGAACACTTACAAACTTGAAAATTGGTATGTTTATAGTTCATAAGCTATAAAATAACAACAAATAATAAAATTTGGTCAAGCGCGTGTCGGAATCAAAAAATCTAGCACATTAACTTACTGAAATTTCAACTAATACAATTATGTTTCCGGTCCGACTCGCACTTGGCCGGTTTTTTTATGTTACAAGTGAGCGAACGAGCAGGTGGACCGCCTGGTGGTAAGTGGTCACTTCCGCCCATAGCACCCACTGTCTTATTAGTGGCATATTTTGACAACAATAGGATAGCAAAGCGCGTCGCTCACTTTGAGAACTAAGATAGTATGTCTCAGTGCCGGTTATTTCACTGGCTCCCTTACCCTTCGAACCGAAACACAACAGTGCAAACACTGCTGCTTCATGGCAAAAATAGACAAGGGGGTGGTACTTCCCCAGACGGACTTTGCACAAAAGCCCTACCACTACTAACAAGATAAATTATGATTAGCAAAGAAAACTGAACCCTGTGTGTTGATGTTACGAAAATATCATAAAGGAATCATAGACTCGTATTGTTGAACTTATTGGACGCACCAATCACTTTGTTTCCAGTGTAGTACGTAGAAAGTAATGTGGTAACAACTCAACATTACTTGCTTATTACGATTTATGGACCCTTTATCGATATTTACTCGAAGCTGGTTACAAAAGACCAAGGATCTAAGTAATGACAGTTTCCTATTATTTCATCTGTGGTAATGAAGAGCAGGAGCATTAGTGTAGCGACATACCAGCGGAAATTCCGATGCGGAAGGTTTCGCAACCGAAAAATTTATCAAGCTCAGATGCGGCCTCAACAAAAACAGAGCGGGCGGCTGGGCGCGTAGTTGCCACCCTACTGCAATACTGTACCGAGTACAGGCGGCGGCCAAACGTAAAACGTAAAGTGCGGAGTGACATCCCCCTGTTTCAAGTATGACACCAGAGGAAATTCCGCCCGATTTGTCATAGGTAACCTAAAAAGCATCGCGAGCGTAATGAGCGGCACTTCCGCATCTAAAAAATCCACAGGTGTGTCGCTACCCTTAGTACTCTTTGATAAAAATAATATTTTCTTCAACTGTTCCCTGTCCAACTTCTAATATATGAGTTTCAGAAAGTACAATCTTTAGATTGTCACGATTAATATTAGTTGGTATTTTGGAGAACTTTGCCTGTACGAGAGAATATTGCCAGTAACAAACTAGCAGGAATTTTCCAATTAGTATTATTAGTACGAGAACCTAGCAGGCGGAAAATTTCCTAAGCCCGCTGAGATGAAACTTGGCACGATTCAAGTACACACCTAAAGGTCAATAAGAAGTGGTGCAGCCCGGCGGCAAGACGCGACGGAGATGCACGTTACGTGCATGGACATAAATAATGTCAAAAATATGTAGTTTTTCACCAGATACTTTTTTGTTTTTTTATTTGTTACAAAGGTAAGTACATTTTGACAATACTTAGTCTACTCGCCAAACTATTACGTTTGATGGCGAGACCACGCTCTAACACGTTTTTATACCTACCTTAAAAAGTAAATAATAACTAACTAATATTTATACAAATAAAAAGTGATATACATATATAATAAGTGTAGAATTCATTAAGTAAATACAGTTGTTTTCGTTATGTATGTATATATAATTTGTACAGTCAAATGCAGGTCAAGCCTTAGAAAGTTGTATCTGCGAACGTAGGAATTAGAATAGTTTTTTGGTCGGTTAACCACTTTGAAACTCCTTATAATAAGGTGCTTACAAAACAACTGCGAATATTAACAGTGAACTACTTTATCTGAATAAAAACGCTTCCTATTCTAACCACAGATTAGATAATAGTTACTTTCGAACCTTGCGTCGCTAAAAAGGTATTTCATGGGATGACCAAAAACTTATGATTCTTAATCGTTCAGTTTTATGGTCCAAGTACCTACGCAAATTAGGAACTACACTCTAAGGGCGTACGCTGCCTTAGGTGTGATCGCGACGCATAGCTACGCGCCGTGATTGCGCGACGTGGACCCGCTGCATAGCAAAATACACGTCGCGTGGTGAGTAGGCCCCACGCAGCGTCACCATTACTATGTAAAATCACGCGTTCAGTATCAATAGACATCGTGATGTGTGTACCGGACTGTACGAATTCAATACGCCGCGTCCGTCTCGCTTGACGTAGCGGCAAGGAATGATACACACATACATAACATCACGCTTCTTTCCCGTCGGGGTAGGCAGAGACCACAGTCCTCCACCTGCTACGATCTTGACATACTTCTCTTGCTTCCTGTACTTTCATCAATCCTTTCATACATGCTCGTCGGTTTAGGGTACTTTTAACCTGGCCTTTATTCAGAACGTCCTGAATTTGGTCCTGGTACGTTCGCCTAGGCCTTCCCCTTCCAACGTTTCCATTCACACTCTCCTGGTAGATCTCTTTCGTCAGTCTTCGTTCATTCATCCTCTCTACATGACCAAACCATCTCAGCATCCCTTTCTCGATTTTGGTCACTACGTCTTCTTTTACGCCACACCGTTCTCTTATCACACTATTTCTAATCCTGTCACTCAATTTAACACCAATCATACTCCTTAGCGCTCTCATTTCCACTGCATTAATTCTACCTTCATGCTTCTTCTGCCATACCCAGCTTTCACTGCCATACATCAGTGGTGGTACCAAAACACCCCTATGAACAGCCAATCGAGCCTTGTGAGACACCTTCTGACTTCTCATAAAGGCGTGCAGGGCACCATTCACCATGTTTCCAGCATTCACTCTTCTCTCAATATCACTTTCACACTTTCCATCTCTCGTAAACTTTGAGCCCAGATACACAAACTCCTTCACTTATTCGACTTGTTCACCACCTATTAATATAGTACACTCTATCATACATTCTTCTCTTTCAAGTACCATTACTTTCGTCTTGCTTACATTTACTTTCATTCCTTTCCTGTCCAAAGCCACATTCATCATTGTTACCATCTCCTGCAACTCGTCAGCAGATGACGCAAGTACAACTTGGTCATCAGCGTAGAGAAGACATTTGATGAGTAACTCATTCATTCTCAGTCCACACATACTCTCTTTCAGATCAATCAAACAATTATCCATGAACAGGTTAAGCAGCCAAGGTGACGCTACACATCCCTGCCTAACACCTTTTTCGATGCTAAACCATTCAGTGTGCGCCCCGTTTATTCTGACACAAGCACTGGAATCCTCATAGAGAGATTTTAGTGCTTGAATCAGATGCCCGTTTACCCCATACAAAGACAATGCTGACCACAATTCATTCCTCACCACTCGGTCATAGGCCTTTTCCAAATCCACGAACGCGCAGTAGACTTTTTGGTTTTTAGCCAAAAACTTTTCAGCTATGCACCGCAAGGAAAAGACCTGATCTGTACATCCCATTCCCTTTCTAAATCCCGCTTGTACATCCCATATTTTTTCGTCAGTACCTTTCATCACTCTTTCAATCAATACCTTTGCATACAGTTTGCCGACGACACTAAGAAGGCTTATCCCGCGGTAATTTTTGCAGTCCTGTTGTGACCCTTTTCCCTTGTACAGCGGCACAATCACAGCCTTGCACCAGTCACCTGGTACTTGGCTGTTCGTCCAACACAGGTTGAAAAGGCGGTACAACTGACTAGCCACAATGCCTCGCCCAGCCTTCAACATCTCGACCGACACTCTATCATACCCAGCTGCTTTAAATGATTTCATACTATTCATTGCTTTCATAATCTCATCCATACTTATCTCACTTACATAATTATCATCTTTATTCTCATCTTCATTCTCATTCATTTCCACAGAAGACCTCGGTACGCTGGCCTCTGCTTTTTCTCTCTCAAACAGACTTTCAAAATATTCCTTCCACCTCCTCAGCAGACATTCTTCACCTTTTATAATACTTCCATCCTGGCTTCTGATTCTACTCAGCTCCAACGTTCCAAACTTTCCTCGGGCTGTCCGTATGGATTTCCAGAAAAACTTTTGGTTGGACTGGAAATCTTCAGTAAGCCTTCTGTCAAACTCATCCTTACACTCCTCTTTCTTTCTCTCAACAACTTCCTTAACAATACCTTTCGCTCTTTTATATACCTTTCTTGCTACACTAACGTCATCACTTGTTGCCTTCTGCATTCTTTGGTTAGCTTTTACGGCTAACCAATCTGACCATGCTTTCTTCTTCTCACAAACAGCTGCCTGTACACTTTTATCCATCCACTTATTCTTCTTTTTTCCACCCTTTCTCCTTTTTGACACCCCACAAACATCGACAGCTATACCTACTACTCCATCTTTAAATTCATTCCACAAACATTCAATATCATTTACTTCATCCAGGTTCTCAAATCTTTCACTCAAGCCTTTCAAGTATTCTTTTCTGACATCCTCCTCTTGCAATCTCTCTACTTTAATACGTTCTAGAACGCTCGTCTGCTCTTGTGGTCTATGCCGCCACCGGTTAAATAGACCACCAATTCGGGTCACAACCAGGTGGTGGTCTGTGTCGATGGCGACTCCACGATATGCGCGAGCGTCCAGAACTCTTTTCCTCAATCTTTCATCCACAACTACAAAATCGATCATACTTCTCGCATAGTGTTTGCCACAAAAAGACTCCATTCCAAACATATCTCAAGCAAACTTATTCCATTATCATTCACACGTTCATCACCAAACTTACCAAGAACTCTTTCATAACCGTCACGCTTTCTTCCTACCCATCCATTAAAATCACCTAGCATGATAACTCGTTCATTCTGATCACATTTCTCTAACGTATCTCTCATATTTTCCCAAAACTCATCTGTTTCTTTCTGGGCTTTCGGGGACTTTCGCGAACCCAAATTTGTTGGTGCATATGCACCTAGAACAAAAATTCGGGTCAGTCCGACTTTCAGCCTGACCCAGATGAGTCTTGGGCTCACACACTTCTTCGACTTCTTTCACGCACTCTACCATTCTTCCGGAAAGTATGACACCGACTCCCTGACAGCCTCTGCTGGTACTGGGAATACCAGACCAGTACGCTGTGGACTGATTTCATAAAACAAACACGCCTGAGCGAAACGCGACGCGCGATCGCGCCGCGTATTCTCCAGCACGCGGCGCGTGGTCGAACGCCGCGGGCTAGCTAGCGGTGCTTTTTGTAATTTGTTGAATTCACTACGCGCGCGCTACTATGCGTCGTGATCCCGCCTGACGCAGCGTACGCCCTAAAGATTTCGTAGGTATCGTATCTCTGTAGCAAGCTTCTTAAAAAATTACTTTGGTGCCTGGAGATAACTTTTCTTTTTTTAGGTATTATCCAAGATAATAATGGATATTAATTAATATTTTTATAATAAAAAATGGCGTGGCAAACAAAATAACCTAAATATTCAAAGAAAAAGGCGTTCAAATGTAGATATTTCTTAGACAAGATGTATTTTAACGATTTGGAAATGATTTCCCTCGCGTGTGTTCTGGTTACAAACATTTACTAAGTGTAATTGAAGAAAGTTCTTTACTTATCTAGATCTAGGTTTCATTTTCGGTTGGAGCTGCTATCCTATTAATTAATGGTCAACCATCCTCGTAATTGATACCACGTGGCATCGTTGCTACGTATACAAAGCCAAGTTTTCAGTTGGAATATTCCTACAGTATAATTAATCTAAACTGATCAAACTTATGTTAAGTCCACAAAAGTTTAGCTCTTGAACTATCAAACAACTTGATTAGGGTATAAATTTATCTTTAATAATAACTAGATTATTATTGAAATACGGCTTTATTATCGCAGCAAATAGCTCTTGACTTTAGGCTTCATAGTACCTGGGCCACCGAGCATCGCTCTATAATAGCCGCCTCAACATTGAAATATCATCGGGGAGCCGACTTCGACCTATGATCCTTGGGGAAAGTTGTTCAGTTTAATGGTCTAAGTAACGTGCTAAAATTATGTTCACTATTTCATTAGGACCTTATATAAGGTGTTTTTAAATTAGACTCAAATATTTCTAGGGGTGGTGTAACTATGATAAAGAAAAAGGTTTATCAAAGTTGTAGAAAAATCCTCCCGCTAGTTTTTTTTTTATAATTTTCAAACAAAAAAAATATTATTGTTTGCAATCATCCTGTAGTAATGATTTCGACCGTACTAAGAGCCCGAAACCGAGCCGAAACCGCCCGAACCGCGCACTCGGCTTGCGCGTGATTGGCTCTCGACTCCGCGCTGCCGCCTGTGCTGATACGGAGTGTTCATTTTACGATATTTAACGATATTGTTTTTAGGATTTTTCTCGAAAACTAGGGAATAGAAATGTAAACACCAATAGTATTCATTTAGGTCCTTGAGGTAACCCTAACAATATTTGGGTCTAATTAAAAAACACCTTATATACCTACCAGGGCTGTTTTTATTATTTTTTGCCAGGGCAGCACCCTATGCCTTACCTACTAAAAAGTAAGACATAGGGTGCCCTTCTCCTTCCTATCCTAGACTATGCTGATGTTTGTTATTTGGATGCGACAGCGGAGCTACTGAACAAACTGGAGCGCCTTCAAAATCTTGCAATACGTTTTATTTTTGGACTTCGAAAATACGATCACGTCTCTCAGTTTCGTGCCCAGTTAAATGGCTCCCTATCCGACTTCGCCGTGATGTGCACATCCTTACTGACCTTTATAACATCCTTAATGATCCCGCTACTCCTGAATACCTTCGATTCCGTTTCCAACGCTTGCCACCTGATCCCCGCCCTAGGTGTCCCTGTATCACTAAGATGCTGGAATGTCCTAGTGCCAACACAAAATTCCTGTTCAATTCCTTTTCCGTGCGTGCTACTCTAATGTCGAACAAGCTTCCCAAATATATTCAAGACAGCCCATCCGTCACTTTTTTCAAGAAAAGGGTGAAAGAGCACTTCTTATCGAACTTATCTTGATAATATATGTATTATTATGTTGTAGGTATATTAATATATGCAATCTATAGAAGGTATATGTAGTTATTACTATGTATTATTATAATATTATATATGAACTTATACTTATTTCTTATTATATTATTTGATGTGTTTACTTATTCTTGTACCCGTCATATACTTTTTCACACTAAACTCTGGTTGGCTGGAAGAGATCTCTTCATAGAGATAAGCTCGTCATTGTGAACCTCTTCTATCACTACTGTTTTGGTTTATTGTGCACAATAAAGAATATATATATATAAGTTAGTTCCATACTTTGCCACAAATAAGACAGCGAAGCGTGTTACCCCCCTGATAACTAAGATGATACGAGTATGTATCAGCTCTCCACTACAGAATAAAGTAATAGTACGAGTACCTACTATCATACAAAACGGACACTCTCCGCCCCCCTTGCAATCTCTCCCGCATCCCCGCGCGCACCTACCTGCAAGATTGTCGTGGTGCTTCTGAGGGTCTTTTGTGAGGCGTACTCCGAAGTGACAGGCCGATAAAATCGCGCCGATACCATAGACTAGGTTCGGCCTTTGACAGCGAACAGCAATGCGGGCGACCATCCAATTTCAAATTCCTGCTCGATGTATGGAGTATTCAGGGTGTGCTCCATCTAAAACTTGCCAGCTACCTACTAGATAACTTTGAAGCAAGCCACCGGCAGGAAGCTACGATAACGATATCTTCACAAAGCGTATCGTATTTCTGTGTAAAGATGCACCTTTGTCAGTCAGTACCCTTTTCACCTTGTCACGTTCAGTAGAAAAGAGTAGGTATATAGGGTCTTGAAATAGTGAACATAATTTTGGCATGTTACTTGGACTATGAAACTGAACAATTTTTACAAGAAACAGCTCGAAATACGAAAAAAATTTTGAACTCCCATTCAAAATGCGTTGTCAACTGACGCATTTCTATGGGAAATTGAATTTTTTTCGTATCTCAATCTATGTCCCATCGGAAAAGTTGTTCAGTATCATGGTCTAACATACTAAAATTACGTTCACAATTACATGAGCACAGCTGGACATTAGACGAAAACTCGGGTCGCATTACTTTTTAAGTGGTTTGTACCGGTAAAATGTTGCTTCAATTAAGAAAAGAAAAACTATATTGAACTTTAATTCCAACTAAACAAACCGGTCAAGTGCGAGTCGGAATTGCGCCCCGAGGGTTCCGATATACTTCAGCAATAAAGTCCATTTTAGGACCGCAAAACTAAATTTGTTTGTAAAGGTTTTTTGCAGATTTTTCAAAAACTGTGCAATTTAGATAGATCGTTTTATTTTTGCTGTAATATCTACATAAACTTCTATCGACTTCAATAAATTCAGGTTTTTCCTTTTGCAAACTTTGGAGAGATGAGGGGTGGTATTTTCCTTCACATTTTTCAAACTAGAGTCGTAAAAAATACAAAAATCTATTTTGGAATGTACACTCGGGGAAGAAAAATGTTCGTCACCTTAAGATTGGTTTTCGCTCGCACCAGTGCCAGAATTAATCATACCAACATCTTAGTACAAGAAACAGTACTGCCAATATAACGTTTGGTGCAAAACTAGCTAGGTGAAAAATAAGGTATTGTCTGTTTTCCCACTATAGAGTTTTATATTTTATGGTTTTTATCAAAACATGAAACTCTATAGAGATTTCACAGATTCCATTCCGTCAATGTGACAAATATCTCGATAATAAAGTGACAAACACTTCAATTTATGACATTGAAAGACACTAAGAATGACAATAGCTTTTTAATGGTCGTAACCAAAGAGATAAAATTAAACTAATACGAAGGTTTTAATTTATCAAAATTTTTATATGATACAATCTTCTTGGACAAGGTCTGAATTAATTTGAACTTTATTTTCGAACAGTAAAGTATACTTTTGTATGCAATATTCGAATCTTTATCACAGTTTCAAAAGGTAATATGTGCTCGCGACGTTAAACGAATCAATTTGAAAACTGGCGAACATTTTTCTTCCCCGAGTGTACAAGTAAAGCCCTTTCATAATTATGATACCTCATTCAACCTTGTAACGTCAATTTAAAAAAATCTCTCTGTATTTGGAGGGAAGTTTCCCCCTCTATTTTGAATTTCCTCCCTTTATAATATTAATAATAATATTTCATTTATTTTTTCGTTTGCAATACAGTTTGAACAATCATATTGTAAAATTATTCCAAATTTCAAGTCGATTGCATGAGTGGTTGCTGAGATATACAGGTGTGACAGACAGACAGACGAAGTCGCACCATAAGGGTTCTGTTTTTACCATTTTAGTTAGGAACCCTAACAAACTAATGATAACATGAGTGGCAAACTTGTCAATATACAAAAAAGATTGCCGTAGTACGAAACATAAAATTTTCAATAATCAGCGATTATGTTAATAATTTGCGTATTGGTCAGTAAAACATTAATTAATAACGCTGTAACAGGGTCGGGGGTTTTCTCTTGCCGTTTTTATTATGTTAGGTAATTTTATACATAATAACACTCTTTAGTGGCCTCTGAAGAGAACATTGTGATATCTCAAAAGGGATGTATATGTCGCAGAATTATGATGAAGGTTATATTTTATCACATTTCAAATATATTTCATATTTATTTATTTGCTTGCCACATGGTTCAATAAGGTGTTACATATATCTTAGGGGGCACCGCAAAATCTACTTATTCATTACAATTACATCTTACAAATTGGAACAAGACGTATACATACTGTCATAGATTTAAATAGTCAAGATAGGGTCTTGGGAACAAGCGATTCAAAATTTCCCCATACAAGAAAAAATAGCGCCATCTGTGAAAAATCGCGTGAACTACGTTGTGTAGTTCTTCGGTGGGTGCTAAATACACGGAACGGAAATAATATGGCGGGAAAAAACAAAACAAACTTAACTGTTTATATGTGATTTAGGCCTGGTTTTTCAGTTTCATTAATTGGATTATAGTCAAAAACAATAATAAGAAATAATAATAATAAGAGTATATTGTTTCTTCAACTAAGAACATTCCATTTTGTTGGTAAGTGTATTTGCATCCAATGTTGACAATATGACTGACAACGACTGACATTTGTTGGTCCTAAACGTCAAATTTCGGACCAACGAATTGGGGACATTGTAACGTGCCGATGGGCTAGTACTTATATATAAGTAAATGCATACTGTACTATATATAAGTAAACATAAATATTTCAATTTTTAATGAGTTGGTAGCTTGTTTTATTATTATGATAGTCGGTAAATAGATCTTCTAACTTATAAAAAGCATTTCTCAGTAAAAATTGTTTTAAGTGTTCTGTATATAGAGACAGCTTTTCCTGGTTTTTTACATAGTTTGGTATGCTGTTATATATTTGTATAGCCATCGAATGTGGTCCCGATCTATACAAGTGAAGAGTTGTTTGTGGAAGTTGAAGTTTATGAAGGTTTCTATTGTTTCTTTTTATTGTTTTTACTGGGGAGTATAGTTCCATGTGCTTTCTGACGAATTTACAACATTCAAGAATATATATTGAAGTTAGAGTAAGTATCTTATGTTTGATGAAATAAGGTTTACAAGAGTCAGTTTGCGAAATGTTAAATAATATTCTAATACATTTTTTTTGTATGACAAAGATGTCTTGAATCAAAGAACTATTTCCCCAGATAATGATTCCGTACATAAGTCTAGATTGAATATTTGCATAATATGCTGTAAGAGATGTTTCAAGATCAGTTGCTTTTTTTAGTTGTAATAATGCGAAAACAAGCGAGGAGAGTTGTTTTGTTAATTTATAAATGTGAGGTTTCCAATTTAAGTTTGTATCAATATTGATTCCTAAGAGGGTTGTTGTGTTATCTGTTGATATTGGCAAGCCTTTATAGTTATATTGTATATTTAGTGGTTGTTTTTGAATGGGTCTGAATTCCAAAATTTTTGTTTTGTTAGTGTTGAGCTGAAGGTTATGGGCATGGAGCCATTTTTGAATATTGTCTAATGTCATGTCAAGTTTTGGTTTTATTCCGCTTAAGTTAGTACATGAGAATAATATTGACACATCATCAGCAAAGAGGGTACAGTGTTCTTTTATAATTTTAGGTAGGTCGTTTACATACATTAGAAACAGAAGACAGCCAAGAACTGTGCCTTGTGGGATCGCATTATTTAGTACTATTTTCTGTGAACGAATATTTTGAGCTTGACCCGTGTTAAAATCTACGTTTTCTATTTCTACATATTGGTCTCGATTTGAAAGGTAAGAGGAGAGCCATTTGTGACCTATACCTCTTATGCCCGAGCCGTATAACTTATCCAATAAAATATTATATTTTACGCGGTCGTAGGCTTTGCTCAAATCAAGCAAGAGACCTACGGCGTACTGCCTATTGTTAAGAATTTCCAATATATTTTGGGTGTATTTATATATCGCGAGTGTTGTGGAGCGATTTTTGCGAAAACCGTTTTGGTTATCGTCAAGAATATTATATTTTTCAAAGAAGGAATTTAGTCTGCTGCACATTGCAGTTTCAAATATTTTTGATGATGTCGGTAGTAATGAGATGGGTCGGTAATTGTTCGGGTCCATTTTGCAGCCTTTTTTATATACTGGTCTTACAATAGAAGTTTTGAGTGCATCAGGGTAAATTCCTTCTTCGAACGATTGATTTATTAGGAAGGTGTAGGGAGATATTAGAAATTCTGCACATTTTTTTACCACTACTGGAGGCAGTTCATCAATTCCATGGCTAGTTTTATTTTTTAGTTTTCTTATAATCAACTTTACTTCTCGGGGATCGACAGGTCGTAGATAAAATGTGTTTTCTACTTGAGTTTTTATCTTTGTTAAATTAGAATTTTCTAAGTCTGGCGTGTTTTCTTTCCCAACTTCAACAAAAAACTTATTTAATACATTTGCAATGTTTTTAGGGTTTGTTTCGAGACTATTATTTACTTGCAGACTTATGTTTCGTTTATTGTAGTTGTATTTTTTATTATTCGTCTCGTTGTTTATAATTTTCCACATTGTTTTCATTTTGTTGCTTGATTTTTTAAATGTATTTATATTCTTCTGTTTTTTTGCTTTATGTACAGTCTTTTTCAATAACTTTTCGTATAATTTATAGTGTTTATGTAGTATTTTATTAGTTGTAGTTGATACGAATATTTTTTCTAATCTTTTATTTTTACAGGACGTTTTAATTCCTTTAGTTCCTTTAGTTAATATTATTACAATTCTTGGAATAAACGTATATTTGTAGGTATATCATATTTGTAATCGGTTTCTCGGGGGTTTTCGGGGGCGAAAAATCGATTTGGCTAGGTCTCATGCCTGGGAAAATTTGTTTTCTCCGTTTTTAGGGTTCCGTACCTCAAAATAAAAAAGGGGAACCCTTATAGGATCACTTTGTTGTCCGTCTGTCTGTCTGTCAAGACCCTTTTTTTCACGAACGAGAAGAGGTATCAGGTTGAAATTGATAACTAATATTAAGGTCCATAAACCACACAAGATCTGAAAATTTTAATTTTTTACGACGCAGTCAAAAGATATGGCTTTTTATGCCCTCATCTCCATACATTTATGCAAAAAAGCAAAACCTGCAGGGTACTTCCCGTAGACCTAAAATTATGAAATTTGGCAAGAAGCTAGGTCTCACAGTACAAATTATGGGAAAAGTCTAAAATCATTAAATATTTAAATTTTTCTCAAAACTAATAGTAACCAATTAAGGTGAGCTCCCGTTTCAAGAACTTTTCTATAAAAGAGGGGTTAAGTTGGATGGTCGCGGAGTATTTAAAATCAAAATCAGAGAGAAAGAATCAAAGAGTTGTGTCAACAATACTGAGATTTTACTTTGTTTACTTGAAAACACTAGTCAAAGTCAAAGTCAATGTCAAATTTATTTATTGCAGTGTTACAGGTATAAATACAAGATGAAATATGTATGAAATATGTGCACTGTAACATACCGAAATCGGCGTGCAATGTTTACTATGTTATACATAGATAAAACTTATTTCTAACATTAGAAATATTTCTTACTTCTAGAGAACTTAATAATATTTACACAGTAGTATCACATTTTTATCTTTATTTATATCTATTATTATTTATATTTAAGTATATTTACAGCACATTTTTATCTTTATCTAATAAATATTCTTCAATACTATAGTAACATTTGGTATAGAGCAAATAATGTAGTTTCAATTTAAATTTTCTACTGTCTAATTCTTTCATACTATCTGGTAAACTATTGTATAATTTAGGTGCTAGAGCAAAAGCTGTGTTCTTGTAAAATTGCATGTTCGGTTGAATCAAGGGCAAAACATCGATCTTATTTCTTGTTTTTCTAGGATGTCGAGGTTTAACTAATTTAAATTCTTCTAAATTATCGTGGACAAACAAACATGCCTCATATATATACATACAGGGAAGTGTCATTATTTTCAATTTCTTAAAATACGGTACGCAACTATCTTGTTGTTTAGCATTAAACATGGCCCGTACACATTTTTTCTGTGCCCTAAACAACGGCATTATATAGGTTGCGGCAGCATTACCCCAGTGTAATATGCCATACCTCAAATTGGAAGCAACATACGCATGATATGCACACAGTGCAGCCTTCTGCGATGTTGTCTTAGTTAAATTTCTTAAAACATACACATATCTGCTTAATTTAGATATTAAATCGTCAATATGTTGCTTCCAATTCAAGTGGCAGTCCAGAACAACACCCAAAAATTTTATGTAATTCACTTTTTCAATTCGTTTGCCGCAGTATTCAATATTAACATCTAAAGGGTGAGATTGAGGCAGGTAAAACTGCATATATTTTGTTTTGACTAAATTTACCACTAGATTATTATTATTAAGCCAGTCTATAATATTACTTAGCGTTATGTTGATGTCATTCTCGTAGGTGCTAGCTTCAGTGCATTTAATTATAACGGAGGAATCATCGGCAAATAATACCATTTTGTTATTTGTTATATCAGGGATATCATTGATGTAGAGAATGAATAGCAAAGGGCCCAATATGCTACCCTGAGGTACACCATATTTTAAGGATTTTAAATTAGACTTGGCCGTTATTTCAATATTTTTTTCATCAAGGTAGGTTATATGTGTTTCCTGCTTACGATTTTGTAAGTAAGATTTTAATAGTTCAAGGGCTGGTCCTCTAATTCCATATCTATGTAACTTTTCCAGCAAGGTGTTATGTGAAACATAATCGAATGCCTTCGTCATATCCATAAATAAGGTCATTATGGGAGTTTTGCTATTTATGCTTTCAGTAACTGAGAACAACAAATCACGTATTGCAAGATTTGTGGTCCTACTTTTGCGGAAGCCGAACTGCTCATTTTTAATGACATTAAATTTTTCAAAAAAGCTATATAATCTATTATAAATGATCCTTTCAAAATTTTTTGAAATAACTGATATGAGTGCTATTGGACGATAATTATCACATATTTCTTTCGAACCTTTTTTAAAAAGTGGTTTAATCACCGTTATTTTTAAGTTATCGGGATATATACCTTGACATAAACATAAATTAATAATGTAACTTAGGGGTGTAGATATCTCTTCTGAGCAATATTTTAAAATCTTTGTTGATATTTCATCAATGCCAACACTATTAGTATTTCTTAAGTTTAAGATTATTTTGTTTATTTCTTCTGGGGTTGTTGGCATCAAATAAATTGAGTTTTGTAAAGATTTTATGTTATTAAAAGGTACTTTATTGTTCAAATTCAAACTATTATTATTTACTTTATTTTTATATATGTCTACCATATTAATATATGTATCATTGAAAGCATTAGCTATATCTGTAGGTTTAGTTATGAAATGGTCGTTTACCTTTATCTTGATTATATTTTCTTTGGGTGATTGATATTTATTATTTTTGATAATGTTCCATGTAGCTTTGGTAATATTGGAAGACGAGCATAAATATTTACAATTTTCATGTTTTTGGGACATGTTAACAATTTTTTTAAGTAATTTGTTATACTTAGTATAGCTTTGTTTATCACTACTTTTGATACTTTGCATATATAGATTTCTTTTAGTATTAGTAGATTTTTTTATACCTGTTGTAATCCATTTTGGTTTAATTTTAGCATGAATTTTAACCCTTATTTTTGGGAAACAAAGATCGTAAAACATTTTAAGGGTTTCAAAAAAAGTATTATATGCCAAATTTCCGTCGTTAGTTTCATAAACATTGCTAAAAGTTAAATTACGTAAACATTCTCGAAATTTATTCTTATTTTCATGGCAGTAATCACGCATTTGTATATACCAGAATGATTTGCACATATCCCTTTTTATAGGGTGTAAGAACAGTTGGGCAGAATGGTCTGATAATCCTAGGTGTAACACTTTACTAATGCACCCTCTGCTGTTGTGTGCTATGTTGTCAACGCAAGTACCACTTTCAAGTCTAGTAGCTTCCTTGAATTCTAAACGAAAGTTAAATGACTTTAAAAGATTTATAAAGTCTCGACTTACATTTGAGTTTTCTAATGTATTTATGTTAAAATCTCCACATATGACTATTTTTTTGTTACGAATATTGCTTAATTTGTTTAAAAGTACTTCAAATTGTTGCATAAATGAATTGATGTTATGATATTTTGGGATGCGGTAAATACAAATAATAATAAGTTTATGAATTAATATTTCTAAAGCACAGCATTCAAATGTAGAGTTAACGGACAATTGGTTAAGTTCTGTGAGTACTTTAAAATCAATTCCATTACGGACAAGAATACACGATCCACCACGCTTTTGCGGTCGTGAAAAATTTGTACCAAGACGATAATTGTTTATGTGTAAATTACTCTCTTGACCTTTAGGTATAAAATACAAAACATCAATTGTTTCATTTTTGGAGCGGAATATATACTAATATATTTCGTAAGAATGTCGGAAAAACTGGTACGATTAGGAGCAGGATTTTTCTTTTATAATGTCTATCGTTAAATTCGTGAAGAAACAGTTACTGTTAAGTAGGGCTGACTAGTATTGATACTTATGAGGGTCTGCTCCGCGCGCGGTCGTACCGTTGTAGCCCTGCACCCGCTTCCGGTGCATCTCTTTACCGCTTGCGTATTCCGCCACGAGATTAGTACGTGTTTCTATAGTAAGCGCAACATGACGCAGATCGTCCGGCCCGGTTGTCATCCGCTCGGGCCCCGGTGTCGTCTGCCTGACGTGCTGCGGTCAGGATCATTAAGTTCGTTGTCGGTGTCAAACGCCGCGGTTCATGTACTCTTGTGGGCTTTCGCACCTGATCACTATTTTTGAAGTTGTCGCCTATTAGGTAAGCGACAACGTAATTCAAGCGCATACAGGGATCGGATGCGAGTAATTGAAAGTAGCCACCATTTTACCTTTTTGTTACAGGATCGATTGCTTTTAAAATCAAGATCTGGGGTCTATTCGGTCTCTGATAACGTATAAAAAAACTGGAAAATCTGGCCGCCATTCTGACCTTGTTACTGACGGGGCCAATTGATTTCAAAATCAATATCTGTTTGTTGTCTGGTCATCTTAACAAATAGGCTGTGTTTTCTTACTGGTTTACGGTACAAAGTTCAATGTGTGAATCTTGAAGTGCTCTTGTATTGACTGATATTAACTACATGTTGTCCACAGGCACGCAACTGCGACAAGTGAGACAAGTTGCGTTGTTCATAAAAACAAGACCGCAATGAGACTGAGTTGGAATTGAATTGGAACTGAAGTAGAACTTAATCAGAACTGAATCGAAATTTAATTGGAATTAAAATAGAACTGAATTAAAATTGAATTACTTTAAAATTTAATTAGAACCATGGAAACTATTGATCCTAGTGTTTTTGTTTTTTAGGCAAAAATTAAAGTTCTTGAGATCTTTATTTTGGTTGTCATTTTGTTAAACTTAAAACCGCTCTAACTCTGTAACTACTGGCCCTAGACTACATGTACGAGTACGTTCGGACCAAAGATTTTGAAATCAATGCACAGGGTTCGGACAAATAATAGATCTCCTCGAGATCTTTATTTCGGTGTAAAGTTGTCAAACTGAAAACCGGTATGCCTATTCATATGTTCGAAAAAATTGTAGATCTCGTCGAGATAAACGGATTCAACATCTCGCAAAGATCTCTTTATTGTCAATATCAAGAATTATATTTCGTCATAAATGGGAAATTTAATCAAGATCTTCAAAGGGTGATACTGCGCTGGCTAAACAGATAGGTAAGGGTTTCAAAATTTTTATTTATATTATTTATTGAGGTGACCTACGGCTCATTAACTAAAACCAAAGTTACTAATAACGGGTTATTCTGAATTATCTTTACCAATGACAACCCTAAATCTGGTAGACCATTTGGATTCTGAGTCATTTAACAAAGCAATAAATTATTATACGAGTACTTATCTTATTTTGGTCGGAGACAAAGAGTCTGGCCACAAAACTGCGCCACCGGCGGCGGCGTGAATTTTCAATATAGCGCCCACATACAGCTGCGGGCTTGCGAAATAGTAGGTACTCAACAACGCAGACGTATTGCAAAATCAAAGGAAGTGCTGCCGGTAGCACGGTCCCGTAAGTCTACCATAAGTACGAAAAGTATCAAGAAGTTCTAGTCCAATTACCCCAGTGTTGCTTACTTAAAATTTTAATTTCCCTATTATTCATGAGTTTTTGGTCGACCTATAGGTACGGAACCCTTAGGGCGCGAGTCCGACTCGCACTTGGCCGGTTTTTTTGAGCGTTTCTTGATCATAGCACGTTTGAGAAACCCTACAACGTTTCGGCCATGCCACAAACAACATTTCACACACTAGAAAAAAATTATCGGCACGATATACCTACACACACTCTTACACACACAACTATACATACATCCTCACATACAATCCTAATTAAACTTTAAACTTCATAAATAGAATAATTTTAAAATTGTTTTTCTTTTTAGTTTACTGCTGTTTTTCTTTTTTGGTTTATTTAATTGTCTTTATTTCTTTGGTTTTATTTATAAGTACCTACTTATTGTCAAAATCTTGCTGCACACACTACATATTTAATGTACAAGGGAAGAGCGGGGCATCCCAATACAGGTTTATCACTTAAAGGGAGTGTCCTAGTAGTGATAAGCTAAGCACTGTAAGAATGTAATAAAAACCTATTTTATTTTGTTATTTTTATTATTAACAGACTGCCCCATCACTACATGCTCGCCAGTGACACGCTCGACCCCGGCTGATGTCACCTGTGTTTAGTATCATAATAATACTCGTAACCTAACGCCTTGTTTCTAACAACTTAATGTTAAAAGTATGAATATGTCATTAATTTTGTAAATAATAGTGATCATAACATCCCATGAAACGTCCAATACAGGGCAGGGAGCTCTTTCTAAAATTCTAGCTTTTGCTGGAAAAATGGACGACAGATAGACGGATGGATGGATGGTCAGGTAGATAGAATCCCGCGCGGACGAAGTCGCGGGCAACAGCTAGTGTGTTTATAAATTTCTAATACCCTGAGAGCCAAACCATTTCACTGTATGAAGATTCAACAAAAATTCATATCAGCATTTTTTTTTCGTCAAAAATTAGATTAGCTGGTCTTTAAAATAATTCATTAGTAATCCACCCAAATTTACGACCGCAGGATTTAAAAAAATAATAATAAAGGTATTATAAATTCCACAAAAAAAGGGCAAAAATGCTATAAATATTATTTACTTTACATTTGATTACCTTTATTAATATCTTTTTTTTAAGTATATAATCCTCCTATATTTGTAAAAGAAACACAATTAAATCTAAAAAAAATGTTTACGTAAATCTTAAAGTTGCATTACAACTATGATAAAAATACTATAAGATCAGTTCTTCTATGCTTTTGTTTCATTAACGTCCCTTAACATAAAGTGTAATAAATCCACCCAAAAAACTATATGGAAATTCAAAACGATTTTAGTGGTAATAAAAAACTAGTGAAAAAAATATAGCAGTTAAATTAACTAAGTAGACTTTTCTTTAAGGTCAAATAATATCATCCTAAATTAAAATCCACCTTAAAAACATAATCAATCTCAATCAATCAAATCACGAATCAAAGAAACAAAGGGTTGCGAGGGGTATACGCGGGGCGCGGCGGCGGCGGGAACAACGAGCGAGCGGGCGCACGATGGCAAGCAAGGTCACGTCACAGGACGATATGTACCTAGATTTGTTTTAATTGCAGAGTCGTGAGCGCATTCAGCATTGTCAACATTATTTGCGAAAAATATTACCTTTGCCAACAAAGTGTTATAAAAACTTTAAGGTGATAAAAGAATGGAAGAAAATATAAGTTGTGAAAAATGCGGAATATGCAATTATTCATTGTGTTTTGATATTGTGCTTGTAGGCGAAAAAGGCCTGCAAAGACTAGGTAGTATACCGAAAAGACTCGAAGGATTGTTTTTGAGATCCCAAAATTTGAGCAATGTTAAGTTACATAAAGAAATCCGGAATTATACACGTATCCAAAACTGATTTTAGCTGCGACAAAACGTATTGCTACCGGTGAGACACCAGAAAAACCCGCAAATTTTGATTATAAATCTACAGGTTTTTTCTGTTGCGGCGATGCATCTTCGCATTGCAGTTTGAGGAAGAAGAACTGACTGAACTACTGATAGACCGTCGGCCCACAATAGAGGCCTACCTACCTTATAAAAAATCAGAACGCACGCACTTTGCAGAGACAGAGGACATTAAGTAGATTCATAAACGACTGGTCGGCCGCGGCACAACTTGGCAAAACCGGTCAAGTGCGAGTTGGACTCGCGCGCCGAGGGTTCCGATAGTATTTACCTGTAGTATTTTCGGATGCAATAAAGTCCATTGTTAGGACCGCAAAACTAAATTTGTTTGTAATGGTTTTTTGCAGATTACAACAAAACTGTGCAACTTAGAAAGATTGTTTTATTTTCGCTGTAATATTTAAATAGACTTCTATCGACTGTAATTAATTCAGATTTTTCCTTTCACAAACTTCGGAGTTAAGGGGGGGACGACGACGTATGTTTTTAACATTTTTAGGGTTCCGTACCTCAAAAGAAAAAAACGGAACTCTTACAGGATCACTTTGTTGTCCGTCTATCTGTCTGTCTGTCTGTCAAGACCCTTTATCTCACGAACGAGTAAAGGTATCAGGTTGAAATTAATACCATATATTAGGATCCATGAACCACACAAGATCTGAAAATTTAAATTTTTTACAACGACGCAATCAAAAGATATGGCATTTTATGTCCTCATCTCCATACATTTATGCAAAAAAGCAAAACCTACAGAGTATTTCCCGTTGACCTAAAATTATGAAATTTGGCAAGAAGCTAGGTCTCACAGTACAAATAATGGTAAAAGTCTGAAATCATTAAATATTACAACTTTTCTCACAACTAATGGTAACCAGTTGTGGTGAGCTCCCGTTTCAAGAACATTCAAGAGAGGGGTCAAGTTGGATGGTCGCGGAGGCGATTTTTGTTTTAGTTCTATTTTAAAAACGGGAACACTTACAAACTTGAAAATTGGTATGTGTATAGTGCATAAGCTGTAAAATAACAACAAATAATAAAATTAAATTAAATTAAATATTTTTTATTTGCAAACAACAAACATCGGTAATGTTTTACAGCAACAGTACGAGTATACAGTTTGCCTAAAAATATAACAATTTTTGTGCCAACTGACATCTAAGCTAGGGAAACCTGTGTTTTAGATGTCAGCATTCCTTGCAATGACTACATCGAGAGACAAACAGGGATTGCATATTATAAAATCATAGTTTTGTACAATCAACGACAGGTCAAGCCGGACACTCGCAGCGTGGCTCTAGCCAGTACATAGTGAAATAAGAACAGTGCAAATTCCAATGTGTCAAGCTTGATATGCCCCTGACTGTACAAGAGCAATAACAAGAGTGCGTTTGCGTTAGAAAGCGAGAAATGTATATATGTAGGTAATACGTAAGTATGTATGTGTGTAAGTGTGTGTGTTTGTGGGGGCAAAGTGTAAAGTGTGTGGGAGTGACTGCAAGTGCAAAAATAGTTAAATACACGAAATATGATTAAGAAATATGTTAGAAAAAAGGAATATTAAATAATGGGGATTAGTAATTTTTCTGTATCATCGTACGTCAAAGTCTTTAGCCAAATTTGAACTTTTCTTTTAACTTCAAATTTATTAAACGAATAAATATCAATTTTCTTATGAACAACATTATAAAGTCTACTACTCAATGTTAGCAGTTGCCGACCGGCGAAGGCGGTACGGTGACTCGCAACAAAGCTGACGGGGCAACCTTTCCTTTTAGTTAAGGTTGTATCGTTCAAGGGTAACTGTGCATGTCTGTATAACACAGCTCTTAGTATAAAAGTCTGTCTCACTGTAAGTACTTGAGCCTCGGAGTATAATTTACTTGTCGAAAAATCACGTTTCTTAAACAGCATCACTTTCAAGACTGCTCTTTGCGCTCTTTCGAGGTCCAGTAAATATGTTTTGTGAGTACCTCCCCATATTGGGATCGCATAAGATAATACAGATTGACACAAACTAATATAAACCATACGGAGGGTATCAATATCAGCAGATGATCTAAGATTTTTAAACAGGTAAATCAGTCTTCTCGTACGGGTACAGAGTGACTCGATTTGCGCATGCCAATCTAGTTTTTCGTCCAAGAGGACTCCAAGATACTTCACACTAGTTACCATTTCCAAGGCGCTACAGTCACAGGTTACTGAGTCGACACCGCAATGATGGGCTATGATGGATTCGGATTCAGGTTGTTGAGAACTACGCGAGAGAGTGAACTTAACACACTTTGTTTTCTCAATATTCAGTGTAAGCAAGTTGTTTGATAGCCAAGTCATCACATCACGAAGAGCAAGTTCCGCTGACTCCTTGGCTTTCACCCAGTCCGTACCATAGGCCAACAGTGCGGTGTCATCGGCATATGTAAAGATTTCACAATTTGGAAGCGGCAATTGACAAAGACCGTTGATATAAATTTTGAAAAGTGTAGGGCCGAGAATGCTGCCTTGTGGGACACCGTAGCTAACCATTTCCTCATTACTAAGCAATGAATTAATTTTAACACATTGAGTTCTATTACAAAGATAATCTTGGAACAGTTTATGTGGGACTCCACGAATGCCCAAACGTTCCATCTTCGACAGGAGGATAGGAATAGAAACGGTGTCGAATGCTTTCGAGAGGTCCAGGAAGATGCCATAGCATTTTAATTTATTATCAATTTTTGCGGTAAGAGAGTTTGTGAGGTCACCTATGGCATCTTCCGTGGAGACACCCGTCCTAAAACCATACTGGTTGCTAGCGATTATATCGTATTTATCAAGAAAATTAGTAAGTGATTTATTTACAATACGCTCTAATATTTTTGAAAATACATTTAATATAGAAATTGGCCTATAGTTGGCAATCACACGTTTATCCCCTTTTTTGTAAATTGGGTGAATAACAGCTTTTTTAAGAGCTTTAGGGAACTTCCCCAGGGTCACACAGAGATTACATATGTGAGTGATGGATGGTATCAAGGATGAGCGCGATGATTTAATTAGACTGGGCGGTATGTCATCCCAGCCAGTAGCACAATCGGAGCGAAGGGCCATTATTGTAGTCTCTACTTCGGCTGAATCCACTGGTAGCAAAACAAATGAATTTGAAGATAGTGTGAAGTTGTTAGTGGAATCTGAACTTGGTGCAAGACGCGATCTTGTTATTTTTGAAGCAAGATCCTTGCCTACATTGACGTAGTAGCTATTAATATTGTTTAATGAGGTTACTGGGTCATCGCTAATTTCAAGTAGTTCGGTTGGTATGTGACGTTGACGTGTTGTGTTTGTTATTATTTTTATGGCTTCCCAAGTTGCTTTTGTATTATTTTTTGCCTTATCTAACATGCCTTTTTCAAATGCTCTTTTTAGTCTTTTCAATAGATTATTGCAAAAATTGCGATATCTAGTGTAAGTTACCTTTAAGATATCATTGTCGGGGTTCTTTTTTACCTTCCGATGCAATTTATCTCTATTCCTGATGCAGCGCACAAGACCGGGGGTCATCCAAGGCTTGATAATTCTGTTTCGTCTAGGTATATTGACTACAGAGGTATGCTTCTTTATGATTTGGCGGATGATAGAAATTAATTTATCTGTGGCTGTTTCGGGGTCCATTTCATTTAAAACCGACTCAAAGCTGTTACTGTCAATTTCTTTCCGTACTTCCACGTAATTAATGCGTTTCTTGACTGAGACCATATTTGCGCTGAGGTTTTTATTAAGATTCAAAGAGAGTACTATCGGTAGATGATCGGTTATTTGTGTATCAAGGACTATCGTGGTAGCTTGTAGGTCGGATTTTAACAAAACGTGATCTAAGCAATTTTCTTCCCTCGTCTTGAACAAATGTGCAGGTAAGAGACCTAGTGAAGACGTTAGTGTTAAGTAATCATTAGAGTTGCGGTCTTTACTACCTTTTTTTATATCAATGTTAATATCGCCGATAAGTATTATGTTACTGGACGTCTTAAGGCTAGTTACAATGGATTCAAGACTGTTATAAAATTTGCTCAGGTCACTGTATGATGGAGAACGGTAGACAACTATAAGTGCAGTTTTATTGATATGGCACACCAGGCAGTTTGCATCTAATATGGTGGGTTCGCTTACTGTGCAACTAATCAAGTCTTTTATATAAATAACGACACCATCATTTTGAATCGGGTTTTTTTCTGACTGGTAAGTAGTGAATCCCTCTAAAAACGGAAGGTTTCCTGTGCACTGTAGCCAACACTCCGAAAAAATTAGCACATCAAATTGAATGGAGATTGTAGAAAGTACAGAAAGAAATTGATCGATGTTTTTTTTGATACTTCTAATGTTTATGTGAATGATATTTAAAGAGGTATTAGGGCTATTTATATATTCATGACATCGCTCAGGAGTAGAGAAAAATGAATTAGCTACAGAAAAGTTATCAATTTCATTGTTTATTCGAGATATAATATCATTAGCCATTTTTATAATTTTGATATATGAATCTGAGGGATTAGGGAGTCGAGTGTTCGGAAAAAGTAATTCTTAATAAGATAAAGAGTGAATCTAAGCACTTGCAGGGATGTGTGATAGTTATACTGTAGAGTGTGTCTGAAATTGTGTGTGTATTTGTGTGTTATACATTCTCGGTTATGAAAACAAAAAATATTGATACAGAACAACCAATTGAGAGCAATGGCAAAAAGAAATACAAACAAATTATAAAATAATAAGTAATGCCGTAAGGGTTCCAAACGATCAATAGTAAATAGTCAATCATCTTTAGTGAGTTGGGAAAGGCACAGTTGAGATTTTATCTGCACTGGTTTATCAGTTGGATTTTTTCGTATGAGAATTTTGCCACCGTAGTACCAGCAAGAAAACTGTTTAGACTTGGCGAGTTGACGTGAATCGTAGAATAGCTTCTTCGTGGCTGGTGTCATGTGTTCATCTACGTATATAGGTTTTTTCTCTCCATTAATTCCGATGATGTTAGTGTTCAGTTTTTGCTCGACTGGTCGTCCTTTGTTGTAATTTTTGACGGCATTTAGGTACTCATTCCTTTTGGACACACAGGTAAACTCCACCACTATAGGCCTGGAGGTTTCGGATTTACCTGGTAATCGGTATACATCCCGAAGTTCCGAGGTTTGGATTTCTAGATTTGCAACATTTCCCACTTTGATAACTAACGATAGTAAGTCATCTGGATCTTGAATGGGAACATTTCGAATTTCGATCGTAGAGGGGCGTGATTGAAATTGCATGTCCTGGACTTTTTTTTCCAAAGTTTGGAACGCTTCAGAATTTTCTTTCTTTTTTTCCTCCAGTATCTTTAGCCTGGATTCCGTTTCCTCGAAAGTTGAGTTGATAAATGACATGCCCGCTTCAATGTCATTTTTTGATTGCTCAAACTGTTTACAAAAGCTTTTCAGTGTTTGCACTTCAGTAGTGAGATTTGCTAGAGTTCTGTCTTGGTGAGCTTTCCAGGAGGTAAGTCTTGCATCTTGGTCGGTCTTCCATTCCGTAAGCATTTTCATAAGATCCGATTTGAAACTTGCAAGCTCACTCATTCCAAAAGAGGAATCCTCACCTTCCGGTTCCAAAAGCGACAGATTTTGTGGTCGACGGTTAGGGTCCCTTACAGTTACGTTATCTGCGTATTTGGAAGTGGCAATATCGGTTTCTAAGTCTGAGTTCGCCTTGTTTGGAGTGAGATTTTTAGGTGGAGTGCGCGAAATCTTTGGCATCTTAAACAGGAGAAAAAATTAGGCGGTATTGCAACTTAATTAGTGTGCCAGCGTAAAGATTATGTAATATATCTTGTAGCAATAAAACGCTTAAAGCAGAAGATGACAGTTTAGTTCAGTCGGCGACGAACAATCGTTATTAAGTTTCGTATTACCAATTTTCTACCAAATTGTAGGTTTTTATCCACTCTGGTAATATTTTTGAATTGGCAACACTCAATCTGTCAGCTGTCAAGGTGGCATACGTCAAACGCTGTCTGTGCGCTGTCAACTTATCTGTTGCTCACTTCACTTGTGATTTGTGTGTTTATAGTTAGGGTTATATATAATTTCCACTATATTAGCACTTTTTCTTTGATTTACACGGAGTATTTCTTCTAAAATTATCGTGATTACGAAGCCGGGATGTGCAATCCGAGTTTTTATAATCGTTTAAGTGCTCCAGATTCACAATTAACTAGGAAACTGACTAAAAATCGCAGACGCAAGTGATAACGTTGTTTCTCTGACAACTGTGCGAACTTCACTGAATTTGGTCAAGCGCGTGTCGGAATCAAAAAATCTACTACATTAACTTACTGAAATTTCAACTAATACAATTATGATTATGTGGTGGTACGGAACCCTCGGTGCGCGAGTCCGACTCGCACTTGGCCGGTTTTTCATCATAACTTCGAAACTAAGAGTCTTAAAAAAATATAAAAATATATTTTGGAATTTACAAGTAAAGCCCTAACACTAACTGCGCTAAACCTGCTAAGTTTGCTGACCAGATGTTTTTGAAGCTAATAAAGGTCATCTGTCTCTACAAAGTGTGTTTGTTTAGTTTTTTGTTTAGTTACACATATTTTTTGACAGCCTATGGGCACAGACAAAAGAAGTTAGACAAGGAAAACTGCCAAGATGAGGTCAGGCCGACCAAGACGTATGTTAACAAATTAAATTAAGCTATAAATACGCATTGTGTCAATCCTTTTTATCAATGAGGTGAAATTTACCATTTCAGTGGTACCATAAAAGTAGTCAGACACGAGAACCTGCCAGGTTTGAAGGAGGCTGATAATGTTTTTTAAGTTTTGCTAAGTGGTTAGAAGCCCACAATTCTACTTTTCGATAAGGTATTTTAACCGGTCGGACGGGTAAGTTTGGGTGCTAACTGCGGAAATCCTGCCAAGTTGTGCCGCGGCCGACCAGATTGTTTAAAGCTGCTAAAGGTCTTCTGGCTCTACAAAGTCCGTTTGTTAATTTTTAGGGTTCCGTACCTCAAAAGAAAAAAACGGAACCCTTATAGGATCACTTTGTTGTCCGTCTGTCTGTCTGTCTGTCAAGACCCTTTATCTCACGAACGGGTAAATGTATCAGGTTGAAACTAACACCATATATTAGGATCCATGAACAACACAGGATCTGAAAATTTAAATTTTTTACAACGACGCAATCAAAAGATATGGCATTTTATGTCCTCATCTCCATACATTTATTCAAAAATGCAAAACCTACAGGGTACTTCCCGTTGACCTAAAATTATGAAATTTGGCAAGAAGCTAGGTCTCACAGTACAAAAAATGGGAAAAGTCTGAAATCATTAAATATTTCAACTTTTCTCCCAACTAATGGTAACCAATTGTGGTGAGCTACCGTTTCAAGAACTTTCATATAAGAGAGGGGTCAAGTTGGATGGTCACTGAGGCGATTTTTGTTTTAGTTCTGTTTTAAAAACGGGAATACTTACAAACTTGAAAATTGGCATGTTTATAGCGCGTGTCGGACTCAAAAATCTAGCACATTAACTTACTGAAATTTCAACTAATACAATTATGTTTATGTGGTGGTACGGTGGTGTGGTGGAACCCATACATACCCGTGGGTGTCGTAAGAGGCGACTAAGGGTTAACTGGAGGATGGGCAGCAGCATCCTCCTTTGTATCTTACATCTTACTTACTGCGGTCACATAAAACCGCGGTCCATGGTGCCAGCCGTATTGCTAACAAGCGAGGTGACTACGGTAGGTACTTCCCCTCCACATTTTTCCAGAAAAAGCTAGAATTCTGGAGGGAGCTCCCTGTGCTGTAGTGGACGTTTTTTTGGGATGTTATGATGATGATGGTGGTACGGAACCCTCAGTGCGCGAGTCCGACTCGCACTTGGCCGGATTTTTTGTTATTTTATTGCTCATGCACTATAAACATACATTATTTTGACGTTTGTTCGTGTTCCCGTTTTTAAGATAGAGCTAAAACAAAAATCGAGCAAAAATCGCTTAAAAAGACAGGTTTTTAGTATGGGAGCCCCCCTCAATTTATTACTTTTTTAGTTTTTAGTATTTCTTGTGAAAGCGGCAACAGAAATACATTATCTGTAAATATTTTAACTGTCTACCTATTACTGTTCATAAGATACAGCCCAAACAAAATTTTGTAAAAAAAAACTGACTTTGGTGGTATCTAATTCCTTTACTTTTTAATATTTTTTAAAACAAAACAGCATTTATCTTCTCATCGAGCTCTAAACAACGATTTTTATTTTGTTGCCCTCCTTTTATCTAATCATGGACTTTATACAAAATCCTCAAGGATGTCAGGGCGACACCCTCCCTGATCTTGTTCCGGAGTCCTTAAATATCAAGAAAATGCAAAAAAAATTATTGCGGACGCTAAAACACGCTTCCGACAAAATGTAGGAGACCGTCTGCAAGACTATTTTAGCTCTAGCTTTTATTTAGCTCTAATTTGGCGCTTTTGCCAATCTGATTTTTGATGAGAGAATCATTAAGAGATTTTAATATCCAACAATGAATAAACGATTTTGACTTTGACGAGGTAAAATGTTGAATTTTTTATGGCACCCTAAAAGTGGTTGGATATGACCACCTGCCAGGTATTAAGTAGGCCTACAAAGTTTTTTAAGCTTTGCTAAGTGATTAGGAGTACAGACTAGTTTTATTTTGCTTTTCCATGAGGTATTTTAACCGGTCCTCTGTCTCTACAAAGTGCGTTTGTTCTGCTTTTTTGTAAGGTAGGCCTCGATACTGTGGGCCGACAGTCTATGATTGTAGATACTTAAGAAAAACAAAAATAAAATGTTTAACCTAGGGTTTGGTATATTGAATGTAAGGGCTTTGAAAAAGTACTCATTCTAAGAATACGCTAATCATCATTTATTTTGAACTTCTTGTTATCTTTAAATAATAAAAAACCGGTCAAGTGCGAGTCAGACTCGCACGCCGAGGGTTCCGATATACCTTTAGTATTTTTGGAAGCAATAAAGTCCATTTTCAGAACCGCAAAACTGAATTTGTTTGTAAAGGTTTTTTGCAGATTTCTGAAAAAACTGTGCAACTTAGAAAGATCGTTTTATTTTTGCTGTAAAGTTTACATAAACCTCTGTCAACTGTAATTAATTCAGATTTTTCCCTACTCAAACTTCGGAGATAAGGGGGGGGGGGAATGGTATTTTTTTTGACATTTTTCATCATAACTTGAAAACTAAGAAACTTAAAAAAATACAAAAATATATTTTAAAATGTACAAGTAAAGTCCTTTCATATGATACCCCACTCGACCTAGTAGCGATAATTTGAAGTTTGGCCCCCCATATTTTGGCCCCCTTTACATTAATAATCATACTTTTTTCAAAATTTATTTCATGTGCAATTAAGTTGGGCAACTATATTCTAAAACTATTCCCAATTTCAGGTCGATAGCATGAGTGGTTGCTGAGATATACAGACAGAGCGGCACCATAAGGGTACCTTTTTACCATTTTGGTATCGGAACCCTAAAAAAGATTTTTTAAACATACTAAGTTTAGGCTCGTTCAGATAAGAAATAGTTGATTTTTTTTGCAAAACATGCGGCTAAAGACTCCTTATATCATCATACAGGGTGTCCCATAATTAGGCCGTCACGCTGACACCGGAGGTAGATGGACTTAAGGCGCATCAAATAAGCTTAACATGCCCATAGAAAAGTGTAATGAGTATTGAGTATGACCAGTTTCATTGATTTTTAAAAATTACAATTTTTTTTTTTTTATTTGATGCGCCTTAAGTCCATCTACGTCCGGTGTCAGCGTGACGGCCTAATTATGGGACACCCTGTATAAAACAACATGAAAACTATTTAAAAAATATTGATTAATTTGATTGCGTGCCATAGTTCAGGGGCGGGATCAGTATCAGTAACTGAACAACTTTTCCCAAGGAACATAGGTCGAAATATGATAAAGCAAATTTGACCTGCAATACAAAATGCGCTATCAGCTGACGCAGTTTCTATGGGTGGTCAAAGATTGATTTTCGTATTTCAACCTATGTTCCTTGGGAAAAGTTGTTCAGTTGCTGATACTGATCCGATCAGCTATGACACGCAATCAAATTAACACCCCGTATTTTTAGGTGTGGACGTTTGAGCGGGCTTTTTTTGGCGCGCTCCGAGTCGAATGCCTGCGGTTGCATTAGTAAGAATAGTATCGTTCGAAAATGATACTTGGATTTTGAAAGAAAGTATATTAAAACGTTATTTGATGTTGATAATTACAAAAACAAATCTGCTATTATTTTTTTCCTAGAGTTTAAGGCACAGTTAGTGAAACAAACAACGTCTTCTCATATAATTAGTTTCCCGTTTATATCTTTGGTGGATCTCGATTTTGGTGCTTGAATATAGTGAACATAGACACATTTTCACGATAATATAGGTGCTACCTTTTTTGCTGTAAAATTGCGCCATCTTCGGGGTATAACTTTTTTTTGGTACATTCCAGTTTGAAATTTTGGAGGATTCAAAAATATAGTCTCTTAAAATTACATTTAAAGGCCATTTACAAAAATTTGGCCTGATATGAATTTTTTCCCCAAAATATAGGATAGCTCTTAGGGTATAAGAGGTATACAGATACCGTTAAAATGTTAAATAGGTATAATACTCGTATGTCTGTATCTTTCTTTGACTGTGTCAAGTATTGTATACATTTGTAACATAAATCTACAACAAAGGCAATTTAAAAACAAAAAAAACATTTAATTTCATTCCATTCCATTCATTTCATTTGACGGGTTAGTGATCAGTAAAAAGAGCTGGGACCAACGTTGTTTAACTTTTAGTGATCGGAAAGCAAGAGCAACTTCCACTTAACCACGAGCGCTTCAAACTTCAAACCCTAAAAGAAACTAAATACTCAGAGGTGAAGGTTTATTACTACTTTATTAGCATAATTTTATTTAGTTCCTTAAACAAAGAGTAAAGGTTGGTGTTGCGTAATACACTGTTGCGACACAACCGTATGTTTATATAAGGATAGGGATAGCGGTTAAGATGGCGTTAGGGGTAGGGGAAGGGATAGGGATAGGAATAGGGGTAGGGACAGGGTTAGGGGCAGGTATAGAGGTAGGGTCAGGGGCATGGATAGGGAGAGGGAGAGGGGAAGGGGAATGGGAGAAGGAGAGGGAGGGGGTGAGGGAGGGGTAGAGAATGGTTAGGGGGCGGGGGAGAAGGAGCGGGGAAGAGAGGGGTAGAGAGAGGGGGGGGAAAGAGGAAGGGAGGGGAGAGGGAGGGAGAGGTGGAAGGGGGGTAGGGGGAGGGAAAGGGGGAAAGGGAGGGAGGATGGGGGTAGGGGAAGGGGGAAAAGGGAGGGGAATGGGGAAGGAAAGGGGGGATGGGGGAGGGGATGGGGGAGGGGAAGGGGGAAAGGGAGGGGGATGGTGGGAGGGGAAGAAAGAAATGGAAGGGATAGGGGGAGGGGAAGGGAGGGGTATGGGGGGAGGGAAAAGGGGGGATGGGGAGGGGAATGGGGGATAGGGGAGTTTAAGGGGGGATGGGGGTGGCGAAAAGGGGATGGTGGAGGGGAAGGAGGGATGGGGTAGGGGATGGTGGGATGGGGGAGGGGAAGGGGGAAAGGGAGGAGGGACGGAAAGGGGGAAAGGGATGGGGATGGGGGAGGGGAGGAGGGGAGGGGAGGAGGGGAGGGGAGGGGGGAGAGGGATGGTGGGAAAGGGATGGGGAGAGGAAAGGTGGAGGGGGGATAGGGGAAAGGGAAGGGGAGATGTAGAGGGGGAGGAAGGGGGAAAGATGGAGATTTTTTAAGTTCGCCTGTAACGATTGACAATGAAAATTCCGCACTACCTACCAGTTGACTAAAAAAAATCAAAAGATTATTAAATTTGTAGTAAGATAGCATTCAACTTGGATAAGTAGAACTGCATCTTTTACGTAGGGATCAAGAAGGAAAAGCGTTCCGCAATATATGTTTCAGTTAAGTTCGAGTTCTGTTTTTCTTATAAAATCTACGCGGACGAAGTCGCGGGTAACAGCTAGTGATTGAATAAAAATAAAAAAGCTTTAAAAAAAAAATAGAAAAGCTGATTTCTGAACCAAACATGATGGTTCAGAAATCAGCGGCTCACGGCTCCGCTGGCTGGGCCACGTTGAGAGAATGACAGGGGATCGAGCCGCAAGCGTATCAAGGCAAACCATCGGGACGCCGGCCTGTTGGCAGGCCAAGATACCGTTGGATGGAAGGATGAAGTCGCCAAGGATCTTAAAGAGCTGGGAGTGCCCGACTGGACGGAATTGGCACAGAACAGGGAAGCGTGGCGTACTTTATTGTCGGAGGCCAAGAACCACAATCAATATGAGTGTCGGTTGACACTCATATTGATTTTTAGACATTTCAAACCTATCGCACCCCCAACCCCATCCCCAGGGGATGATCGTATTTCACGTCCACCACGTTGGATTTCAAAATTATTGTAGTTTTAGTAATCAGCGACCCGATTAACTATACAAACGACACCCATATTGATTTTTAGACATTTCAAACCTATCGCACCCCAACCCCATCCCCAGGGGATGATCGTAATTCACGTCCACCACGTTGGATTTCAAAATTATTGTAGTTTTAGTAATCAGCGACCCGATTAACTATACAAACGACACCCATATTGATTTTTAGACATTTCAACCCTATCGCACCTCAACCCCATCCCCAAGGGATGATGGTATTTCACGTCCTCCACGTTGGATTTCAAAATTGTTGTAGTTTTCGTAATCAGCGACCCAATAAACCATACAAACGATACCCATATTGGTTTAAGACTTTTTCACCCCATTTCCCTCTTTTGGGGATGGAATTTGGGGTGGAATTTCAATACAAGTGATGAAAGTTCCACAGAATTACAACCCTTATGCCTAAACAATAAATTTAGTGGATTAGACTTTGAAAATGAAGGATTTTTAACTTCATCCCCCTTTTCACCCGTTAGGGTGTAGAATTTTCAAAAATCCTGAGACAGGTAAAACTTCGACTGTAATTAAATCAGATTTTTCCATTCACAAACTTCGGAGATAAGGGGGGGGGGGAACGGTATTTTTTTGACATTTTTTATCATAACTTAAAAACTAAGAGATGTAAAAAAATACAAAAATATATTTTAGAATGTACGAGTAAAGTCCTTTCATATGATATCCCACTCAACCTTGTACCGACAATTTGAAATTTTGCCCCCATATTTGGGGGCAAAATTTCAAATTGCCCCCTTTACATCAATAATCATATTTTTTCTTAATTCTTTTACGTGCAGTTATGTTGGACAACCATATTCTTAAACTATTCCAAATTTCAAGTCGATAGCATGAGTGGTTGCTGAGATATACAGGTGTGAAGACAGACAGACGGACAGACAGACAAAGCGGTACCATAAGGGTTCCTTTTTTTACCTTTTTAGTATCGGAACCCTAAAAACGAAAAGGAGACTCCTCAATCTAGGGTCAAAGAATATATCTAGGGTGACAAAGGCAGTCTTAATCATCATACTATTTTGACCAAAGAGATTTGAACCTCGCTGCGCTCATTTGGACACCATGCGGCTGTGATTTGGACAATCTGGTGATCCATCCTGCAATTTCCTAACCCCTTACCAAACCAGGGATGTCTCATAATGAGATTTTTCACGTGTATATACATTTCTGCTTTGTTTTGGGGGGTCATTTCATGCAAAGTGGATATAGGCCCCCCCAGCGGTAATAATTGGTACTATATCGAGCTTTAAGTGAGTCAGAGGGTGAGGGGAGAAGAGAGGGTTTGGAGAGGGCCGCTTTTGCAAGCTTGACATGCTCTTGAAGAGTGAATCACATTACGTCTCATATGCCTACGCACCATTTTAGTGCATAATGGGATACTTATATTTCATTTTTAGTCCCGATACGTCCTACCTTATTTTTTATAACGTACTAGCTGTTACCCGCGGCTTCGCTCGCGTGGTTTTCGTGTTTATGTTGTTACCGGTTTTCCGAAGCAATGAGATATTTTCCCGTCATTTCGGGGTAATTTTAAACTAAGGAAAAACGGGACTAACCCTGCGCAAATCAATGAGTACAATTTGAGATCCAGCTGAAGTTACTCCTAAATTACTCAGAACCGAAGAACTTAGCAGCAGTATTATGCCTTAAAGTTGTCACTTAACCTAACAAATGTAGAAAGAGAGATGAGAGACACCTTTATGTAATATTTCAAAACAGAGCCAATTCGCAGAAGTAATTGAGAAAAACTAAAACCCTCTCCCTCTCGTTCCCTATTCCCCATTCCTCTCCCCCTCCCTCTCCCTCACCCTCTCCCTCTCCTTTTCCCTCTCCCTCTCCTTTTCCCTCTCCCTCTCCACCTCCATCTCCCTCTTCCCCTCCCCTCCCTCCCCTCCCCCTCCCCCTACCCCTCCTCCTACCCCTGCCCCCCTCCCTCTTACCCTCCCTCTCCCCCTTCCCTTCCTTCTCCCCTCCTTCTCCTCCTCCCTCTCCCTCTACCTCTCTACCACTCTACCTCTCTACCTCTCTACCTCTCTACCTCTCTACCTCTCTACCTCTCTACCTCTCTACCTCTCTACCTCTCTAACTCTCTACCTATCTACCTCTCTACCACTCTACCTCTCTACAACTCTACCTCTCTACCTCTCTACCTCTCTACCTCTCTACCTCTCTACCTCTCTACCTGTCTACCTCTTTACCTCTCTTCCTCTCTACCTCTATACCTCTCTAACTCTATACATCTCTACCTCTCTACCTCTCTACCTCTCTACCTCTCTACCTATCTACCTCTCTACCTCTCTACCTCTCCCTCTCCCTCTACCTCTCTACCTCTCTTCCTCTCCCTCTCCCTCTCCCTCTCCCTTTCCCTCTCCCTCTCCCTCTACCTCTCTACCTCTCTACCTCATTACCTCTCTACCTCTCTACCTCGCTACCTCGCTACCTCGCTACCCCTCTACCTCAATACCACTCAACCTCTCTACCTCTCTATCTATCTACCTCTCTACCTCTCTACCTCTCTACCTCTCTACCTCGCTACCTCGCTACCTCGCTACCCCTCTACCTCAATACCACTCAACCTCTCTACCTCTCTATCTATCTACCTCTCTACCTCTCTACCTCTCTACCTCTCTACCTCTCTACCTCTCTACCTCTCTACCTCTCTACCTCATTACCTCTCTACCTCTCTACCTCGCTACCTCGCTACCTCGCTACCCCTCTACCTCAATACCACTCAACCTCTCTACCTCTCTATCTATCTACCTCTCTACCTCTCTACCTCTACATATCCCTGCCCCTATCCCTACACCTAACGTCAATTTAATCGCTATCCCTAACATAGAAATGTTACCCATATTGATTTTTAGACAAATCAAACCTATCGCACCCCAACCCCAACCCCAGAGGATGATGGTATTTCACTTCCATCACGTTGGATTTCAAAATTTTTGTAGTTTTCGTAATCAGCGACCCGATAAACCATACAAACAACACCCATATTGATTTTTAGATATTCCAACCCTATCGCACCTCAACCCCATCCCCAGGGGATGATGATATTTCACGTTCACCACGTTGGATTTTAAAATTGTTGTAGCTTTCGTAATTAGCGACCCGATAAACCATACCCCAGGTAGCAAAATGACGTCATAATACAGTCATTTTCGACGTAGGAGACGTCATATTATGACGTCCTTATGACCAGCCAATGACGTACTATTGTCACAGCCTTATGACGTCATATGAGGACGGTAGGATGACGTCTCTGAAGACGTACTGATGACGTCTCTTACGACGTACTGATGACGTCTCTTACGACGTACTCACGACGTACTGTAGTAGTTCATTCTGTAGACGTGGCTTCAAGACAAAGGCAAAGCGGCGCTGCTGTAGGTGGCTTAATAAAAATAAATAGCTGCATAACTGAAGATGTGATGTTATAAGTGATGTTAAGTCACTTTAACCAATCTAGCCATCTAGGAACGTTATTTATAGGTATAACCTATAACCCTACCTTTCCACCACCAAGGAAATGTCACGGCTACATACCACGTCATACTGCGAGAGGGTCATTCTACGAGAAAAAATCTCAATACCACGATATACAAAATGCTGCGTTTTGTACAGCGCCATCTCCTACATATATTTATTACTATAAAAATGACATCAGTTTGACGTACGATTCCGACGAATGCAGTACCCTACCAACCTTATATTAACAAAAAAAAAATACGTACAATTTCGATAAATAAATTACTGACCCGTTATTCATTGAATAAACTGTAAGATTACGTCACTCTCCCGACTTTGTCGACCTACCAAAGACTGACCACAGCTGACCTTTCGCTAACTGACCCAAAGTGACCAGGATGGACATTTAATTTGAATGACCTTTAATGGACTTCAGCTGATTCTTGAAAAACGCTCACTGTTCACTGGTACAGCACAGTCCTAAAATGACCAAGAAGTGACGACATTTTGACGGACGATTTTGACCAATACAGTACGGCCTAAAACTGACTTAAAAATGACGTCAGTTAGACGAAAGATTCCGACCAATGTAGTACCGACCCTATACTGACCAAAAATGACGTCAGTTTTACGTCCTATCTCGACGAATTCAGTACTGACCCTAAATTGACCTTAAAATGACGTACTTTTTTCGTCCTAGACGTCATTTTGCTACCTGGGACAAACGATACCCATATTGGTTTTTAGACTTTTGTACCCCATTTTCCTTTTTTAGGGGTTGAATTTGGGGTGGAATATCAATAACAGTGATTTGCGTTCCACAGAATTTCAACCCTAATGCCTAAATAATATTTTTTTTGGATTTTACTTTGAAAATGATGGATTTTCAACTTCATCCCCCTTTTCACCCTTAGGGTGTAGAATTTTCAAAAACCCTGAGATACGTAAAACTTAATTTTTAGTCGTCAGCCTAAATACAAATTTTGAAGATCCTAACTTCAAAACTGACGGACTTTCATATAAACTTTCATCCCCTATTTTTCCCCCCTTAGGGATGGAATTTTATAAAACCCTTTCTTAGTGCACCCCTAGGTCTCATAAGGAACCTACATGCCAAATTTGGAATCTCTAGACCCAGCGGTTTGGGCTGTGCGTTGATATGTCAGTCAGTCAGTCAGTCAATCAGTCAGTCAGTCACCTTCTTCTTTTATATATATATGTAGGCATATACTACTTAGCAGCACCTTCTTTGCGACACCGAGTGAGGCCTCCTTGCTTCAGGAATAGACTGGCAGCTGAGTATTTAGTTAGCTGTCGATCTGATGAAGCGTCAAGGTGAAAGGGCGACACAAGACAACACGTCATCTGGTTGAATTGTGATCGTGCTTTTAGCTCTGACGATTTGTCTGGTTTCCTGAAGATATGATTGGTGAGGTTGCAGCACAGGACGTACAATTATAGCGTTGACTGTAATAACTATCCAGGGTCAAACTGAGCCAGAAGGGTCCGGGTGCCTCTCCACAAACCCGGAGCCCGTAACATGACGTGACAATAATCGGATCCTGGTTGTTTATACCTGAACCCACAATAATCCTAGATGATTTTGATATTTATGGCCTCCTGCGCCGATATCAGAAGTGGGATAAAGAGACACAGCTCAATATTTTAATCATGTGTGCAAGCATTTCAGTTTGATGGATCTGCGTAAAAGTACAGTCGTGCCGAGAAATTGTTGAGCAACAAGTACAATCAAGAAAATTAGGTGCTGTACATACATTTTATGATAAAAAGGAATCAAGTTTAATGAGTTTTAATACCTGATATGTCGTAATGTTCAAAATTATATGCGCTTAGATGGTGACAAAAAGCGTAATTTGCAAAAGTATCGTAAATTAGAAAGGCGTTGATGAATTTTAAATAGTGGATGTTAAAGGCGCTTACGGTACATACGAAGAAGACAAGACTTGCTTGTGGTTGTGAAATTATGTAATTTTCGACTTTGTAGAATGGAATCAATGTTACGTACGGTAGCGACGATGTGTTCCTACGGTGTTTTTATACAACATTAACCAGATTAACCAGATGTCTGTAAAATTAAAATGGAAATAACGAAATCTGAATGAATACCGATTAAATAAAAACAAAATGCAATGAAATGAAACGAAACAAAATAATTTGATCACACAGCTAATGCTGACTGGTTGAAATGGTGATCGCTGTTAGGCATGCTCTGTGACTGTAGGATGCCAGTTGAAACCAAGAGCACTAAATACAAGTATACAAAATAGTGGAGAAGCAACATTTTTGAGTCTCAATGATAATGAGCATCTTTATTAGCAATTTCGTGTCAACTCAGTGCGTGAAAGACTCAGTAGATTCGTATTTGCGTCAATGAGAGTTTCCCAAACAATATCAAAAGATGCTACACTAACTGCATATCATGGATATCAGGTCTGTCGTCAGTCCTTAGCTATGGTGTGCTATTTATGGGGACACAGCGTTAATCTAGAGGATGTGTTCAAATTGAAAGATGTTCTTCTAGCAAATAAACGATTTGATTGATTGTTTGAAAATCTGTGGTAGACTCGCGATGCTCTACAGGGACGAATGTTGGATAATTAATAAAACTATGTAACCAAAATCCATGTAACCGAGATGAAAATGCTTAGATGGGCCGGTGGAACTTAATTGGATAGACTCAGGAACGTACATGTTAGTGGCAGTTTCAAAGCATCGCCTATTCTAGACAAACTTCAATAAAGTCGGCTCCGGTGATACGGATTATGTCATGCGCTGAGAAGAAGAGCACCACTTTGAGTCTGTGCTAAATATTGACAAAGGGAAACAAATCTAAATAACCCCTGGGATGCCAAAGAGCTATTTGGTGGATGAAAATGCAAGGTCTTACAAAAAATATTGTGGTCGATTATAACGACAGAGCCAACGGTTGAAAATATATTCAGGGGGTCGATTCCAAATTAAAATGGGGAGAGAGGCATGGAGAAAGAAAAGAGACAGGAAGTGTACTGATTTTAATACAAATTGCCCAAAGTATAGTGATTACTGGTGATACTCAACAAACCATTGCTGTATTCTTAACAATATCGAACATATTGCGAATAAAGCGAATTTATTGGAAAATTCTAACGAAGTATGAAAATTATCTGTACATAGACAGATAGTAAAATTGTTGATGAGACCTACCTTATAGATATCTGGTGAGCATGTTCCTTATTGTGAGATAGTATGATATGAGACGCACGTAATTTGAAATTGCTATGTTGATAATATGATTTGAAGTTACTCAGTTGGTTTGGGTGGTTGTAGGGTGATTACTGTTGAGCTGATAGAAAGGACAATGTCGTACGGGCCAGCCCGATTCGTTGGGTGGTTGAAGGTTCGCATTGGTCCAATCTATGTTTGTGGAGTTGATAGAGAGGGCAATGTCGTACGGGCCAGCCCGACTTGGTTGGGTGGTTGAAGGTTCGCATTGGCCCAATCTGTGTTTGCGAAGCTGGTCGGACAGTGGCGGATCCGGTCCATGCCCATCGGGGCTGGTCGAAGGGACACACTGGTCCGGGCCAGGCTTTGTTGATGGTTGGAAGGACAGTGGTGGATCTGGTCACCGTGCCCATTACGGATGGTCGAACGGACACACTGGTCCTGTCCGTGATTTATGTGGGAAATATGTCATCCGGTCCATAGTGAGATGGTCGAAACTGTACATGCTTTCAGAGTTGGGTTGAAGGGGCACATACATGCCTTCAGGGTAACTTCACAATGAGTGGTTTCAGTTTTGTGTGTGATGATGATCTTGATTGTCAGGATAGACGAGCGGATTGCTTGGTGATCTTGTTTTTATTTGTTTTAGGACATTGTTAATGGATTAACGCCCGAGGACGGTCGTGTTGTCAGGACGGCCGTGTAGGCATATACTACTTAGCAGCACCTTCTTTGCGACACCGAGTGAGGCCTCCATGCTTCAGGAATAGACTGGCAGCTGAGTATTTAGTTAGCTGTCGATCTGATGAAGCGTCAAGGTGAAAGGGCGACACAAGACAACACGTCATCTGGTTGAATTGTGATCGTGCTTTTAGCTCTGACGATTTGTCTGGTTTCCTGAAGATATGATTGGTGAGGTTGCAGCACAGGACGTACAATTATAGCGTTGACTGTAATAACTATCCAGGGTCAAACTGAGCCAGAAGGGTCCGGGTGCCTCTCCACAAACCCGGAGCCCGTAACATGACGTGACAATAATCGGATCCTGGTTGTTTATACCTGAACCCACAATAATCCTAGATGATTTTGATATTTATGGCCTCCTGCGCCGATATATAGATTATAAGTGAAGTAATGTAAACAACAATTGTTTTTTCAAAATATTTTTATAATGAGAAGTTCAAGTTCAGTTATAAAATATCGGATTTCCAGATATCAATGAGACTGATTTCGATTATTTTGTTTCGTTAATTTTAAAATATTTAAATAGTTAATTTGATTTCGTAAAATTTAATTTAGTTATTTTAATTTTCGTAAACTTTTAATGATGACTCATGATGCCGTGATTTTACTATAAAAGATATACTACAAAAAAAGACCACCTGACTATTATTATGATTTCTAATTAAAAAATGTGATTCAAAAAGTTTTACAGCTTTTGTTTCCGAATGTACTAAAATCTGTATAAAAAAGCGATGTGACGTATCGGGACTACAAAATTGTAACGTCCCATTACGCTTCAACTTGGTGCGTAGGTACTGGGACGTATTGGGATTCACTCCTCCTGACTGTCCTGACTCTCGGCCGTATGAAGAATACAGCCAACTAGGCATTTTATTTTATGATAGTCCAGTACCCCCACCGGAAATTAAACCCAGTACCTCCGGATTGAGATCCAAACGCCACCAGACCATAGAGGCTGTTAGGATGAAAATCACTAACAAAGGATGAAGGGCTTTGTTTTCCATCAACAAAGAGGCTTAAAAGAGTTATAAGTTTTATATAAAGCTTTCAAAGTTGATTAATCCACATAAAATGGCGCCCGAATATAACAATAGGGTATGGTTACACAGGGAACATTGTTCGTCCAGTCCTAAATTAATTGACAAAGGGTATTTTATTTACAAAAACAGCTTATATTTAACTGATCACTAGAATATATGAAACTATAATTAATTTCAAAAAAAATAAAACCCATTTAAAGATTTTAGGTACCTACATAAAAACTGAAAACACGGATAATCTGTACAACGAATTTATTTACGACAATAATAATATGACTAAGACGATATGTAAATTTTTTGGGTATTTTGAAGACAAATATCTTTTTATTTACTCATATCTTGCCGTCATTTTCAGGTATGTGTTTGTTGAACATTCAAGTGAGAGAATCACCAAGACCAAAACATGATTAGTGAAAATCGACTCGATAAAATAAAAATCCAAAGTTGCCTCTTCAATTGTCATGTATTCCTCTTTTTGTGGAATCTGAGGTGTTTTAAGTAGTGAAATTAAATATACGGAAAGGTATTTGTAGTTTCTAGGGTTTGCCCAACCTAAAATTTTATTTTATTACTTAGTTTTTGCAAAAAGTCGATATTTTACATCAGGCGCTTACGTCATTTAGTTTTGGTAACACGCACATTACGCGCGTTACGGCTGGCACCATGGACTGCGGTTGTTGGTGACCGCAGAATGTAAGATGATACGGGTTGTTCCTCGTAGCCAAACTTTTTCGCCAAACTGGTTTGGCTACGAGGAATACCATTTCCTCGCGGCCTAACTCGTTTAAAAATAGACAAAGTAAGTATAGTTAGGTACAAACAAAAAAAAACCGGCCAAGTGCGAGTCGGACTCGCGCACTGAGGGTTCCGTACCACCACATAATCATAATTGTATTAGTTGAAATTTCAGTAAGTTAATGTGCTACATTTTTTGAGTCCGACACGCGCTTGACCAAATTTTATTATTTGTTGTTATTTTATAGCTTATGCACTATAAACATACCAATTTTCAAGTTTGTAAGTGTTCCCGTTTTTAAATAGAACTAAAACAAATATCGCCTCAACGACCATCCAACTTGACCCCTCTCTTATATGAATGTTCTTGAAACGGGAGCTCACCATAATTGGTTACCATTAGTTGTGAGAAAAGTTGTAATATTTAATGATTTCAGACTTTTCCAATAATTTATACTATGAGACGTAGCTTCTTGCCAAATTTCATAATTTTAGGTCAACGGGAAGTACCCTGTAGGTTTTGCTTTTTTGCATAAATGTATGGAGATGAGGACATAAAATGCCATATCTTTTGATTGCGTCGTTGTAAAAAATTGAAATTTTCAGATCTTGTGTGGTTCATGGATCCTAATATATGGTATTAATTTCAACCTGATACCTTTACCTGTTCGTGAGATAAAGGGTCTTGACAGACAGACAGACAGACAGACGGACAACAAAGTGATCCTATAAGGGTTCCGTTTTTTTCTTTTGAGGTACGGAACCCTAAAAAGTCAATTTTATTTAGTTAACGGCTGCCCATCCTCTGGTTCATTAACCCTTAGTCTCCTCTTAGTCTTTATTAGAGATGGGTTGGTACTATGCTTTGCCGGCACCACACGGGGCCGTTAATTTTATTTTGGTGGCCATATAATAATTGCCCTATACAACCTCATTATCCCTTTATTGCCGCTTTAAGTGTTACTATAAAATACAGGTGGGTAATAACAATAGCCATTGCATACGAACAGTAAAGTTTTGTTATGAAAGGCTTGTAATGAGCTATAACACACAGATACACTTTCGCGCATGTCTCATTCAAAGTACTTAATTAACTCTGCGGTTTCCATGTGAGAACCTTTTAAAGTTAACTGCCTTTGAACTGGAAAGGGATAGGCAACAACAAAAATATTCATTCTACACTTACAACAAGTAACGTTACTCAGGTAACTACTTATATAGGGTGACTTTTAATTAGTTCTTGATATCAAAAGATATGCATGTACTCATAATAGTGAACAACGTTTCCCAAAGAACATAGGTCTACATACGAAAAACCAAATTTGACCTCCCATACAAAATGCGCTTTTATATGGGAGGCCGAAACTTGATTTTCGTATTTCGACCTATGTTTCTTCGGGAAAGTTGTTCAGTCATCATAGCATCCCATAGAAAAAAAGAATGTTCAGTATCATGCATGAGTAAATCATACTTTTTTCTATCAAGAACTAATTAAAAGTCACCCCGTAGATAAAAATAAGTACATAGATAAAAAGCGGGACTTAATTTTTAACTTAATTTTATACAGTATTATTCCAGCATTTTGTCCAAATAATTGCAAGTCATTAATAATTACCGAGATTTGGTAAATGTGATTAATCTGTGAAATTTATTATATTAGGTTCGGTTGGGTTAGGTTATGTTATGTTAAGTTATGTTAGATTAGGTTACTTTATGTTTTTGCGAAAGTAGTGCGAACGTACAGTGCTCGTACCGTACCCACCCAAAATGCGAGAATGGCACACGTTGGAGTTTTTAGTGGGTGCAAGCCCCACATAACCGTACCGTTTCCCCAAACGGTGCGGCATGCGTAGGCATTTCCTCCATCACAAGAAAAAAAAGTTACCTACTTTATGTTTGGTTGAATTAAGTTATGTTTTGTTAAAATAAAAAATTAATCACTTATACAATTATATATTGTTGTTATAGTTATTTAATTAATTTTATTTCACATGTTTTTTTTCATTAACAATTTTGGTAATTATTATTATTTTTCATTTAATCACACTTGCCGTAACATATATAAAGATTGTAGATCTTATGGATCATTTAAATCTTCTATTCACCAACATTGTATCATTAATTATTTATAATAATTCTTTTTTAAACCAAACAAATTGACACCGTTATCACCGCATTGGAACCTAATTAAAATGTTTTACCTTTTTAGATTTATTTGCCCGTTTTGATGGGATTCGCTTAATCGGTTACTCACCTTACTTATTAACATAAGTTAAGTAGGGTTCCGTGGCGCCGCCGCCGCCGCCGAGTTCAATTCTCGGTTAAATAAGTGGTACCTATAACTGAAATTGATACTTCTTCGATGAATGACCTGAACTTCGGCGCCAACATTGAGTCAAAAGCTCAAACTGCGGCCAAAAAGTTGGGTATCCTCAATAAGGTTAAGCGGTATTTCTCTCCTGGACAGTTGCTAGTTTTATACAAAGCACAAGTCCGATCTTGCATGGAGAATTGCTGCCTTTGGGATGGCTCAGCCAAATACCAACTAGCCGCTCTAGACTTGATCGATCGCAGAGCCAAGAAGCTCGTTGGTGATGAGATGCTAGTGAAAACCAAGTTTCTCAGCCTAGCCCACCGGCGCAAAATTGCATGTCTGTCGGTCTTTCACAAATTGTACTTCGGAGAGTGTGCCCACGAGCTCCATGAGCTTATTCCGCCATCCCCCTTCTGCCATCGGGAATCCAGACGCACCGCAGGATATCACCCATATCTGGTTGATATTCCACACATTCGCACAAAGCGCTTTGAAACATCCTTTATAATGCGCACAGCTAAGGAGTGGAATTCTCTGCCTGCGTCTGTGTTCCCGAGCTCTTATAACCCGAATCTATTTAAGTCGCGAGTGAATAGGCTTCTTCTGGGCAAGCTCGTTCCATCGTCGACCTCATCTCTGTCCTCAAGGCTAGATCGAGGTCAAGAGTAAGCCCATACATAATAAAAAAAAAGAATCAAAAAATTCTAATTGAACTATTCATTCATTTCTTAAGTTTTGCATAAAATATAATGAACATACTTCCAAGCTGTTTATAAATAACGAACAAACACACAACTGCACTAAAAACACGGAGCATGCCCCTTTCACCCACTGGAGTTTCCTACTGGTAGGTGGACGAGGAATTCTCATTTCCCCCTCCACCCACTGCACTAGACACAGACTCAAAATATCCAATATCATCGTAATAGGATTTTTAACATTGAAGCATTTTATCTTTCTAAATATCAATATGAAATTAGTTACCGCTGGCTTGACTGTTACCCATAACTTTCGGAACAATACGTAGCGCCATCACCATTGTGCAAAACAGGTTGTTGTTTGAAAACATAGATTAAAAAACTTTTGTAAAGCTAGTAGCAATAAAATGCTAGCACTACTTCTTTATTACATGTCTATGTAATGGATGTAATGTGAAGGACTGTAAGTACGTTTGTGATTTCTTTTTCAGAACACTAATAAAAAAAAAATATATCAGAAAATGCTTATATGCGTATGAAAAATGTGTCAAAGTAAATAACCTTAGATCAAAAGTAAATAACGCTCTAGGTAAGCATGGGCAAAGTCAAAGAAATCTCTTTTATTCGTCTTCCTCAACGTTTTAGCTGTCAGTTGTACTTTTTAATTTGATGTTTGTTTAGTTTTATGGTCTGAGCAACATATATTAAATAATAAATATTATTATATTAATTTATATTATTATTAATAATAAGAAATTAATAAAAAAAACATTATTTTTATTGAAAAAGAAATAAAAAATAAAAGAAACAATCATTATAAATAGTAATATTATTATTATATGAATTATTATTGATAATAGCACAAAGAAAAGGTGTACGGAACCGTGGCTTCCAAACCCAACTCACATGAACATGAAACCACCGCTATCCCAGCCTTACCGTTACCTTGGCTTAGTCGCTTCAATTCCATACAATCTCATACACGTTCCACCATGCAGTTACTTCTTCTCGTCCTTGCCTTGAGTTACGTCTCCAGCAAAGACCTGGATGACGTGGATTTTGATGATGAAGACGCTAAGGAGCCTCCGATTGTGAAGATCAAGGAAGGGTTAATCAGGGGTGGATGGGAAGAGTCCCTCAATGGAAGACCGTTTGCTCTTTTTGAAAGGATCCCGTACGGGAGACCACCTGTTGGAGAGTTGAGGTTTAAGGTTAGTGCTAATACTTTTTTTTCTTTTTTTTATGGTAGGTATTTTTTTTTTTTTACTTTTACGTGAAAGATTTTTTGTGATGCCAATAGTAGTCTGGTCTCTAATTTATAGCACTGAAAGATTTACTTAGGTACAAAATATATATTTTATATAAATAGGCTTAGTGGATATTTCGACCGCTCGGTTTCGTCCGCTGCGTCTGAAACCGAAAAGTACTTAGATACTCGTACATACAATTTTAGGAGTGGGTGTTTTGGCCACTTGCTTTTTTTGGCTTTTTTAGCAACAAAATCAAGTAATTACTTCATAGATGCGCGAAAATGTGTTTGTATTAAAATTTGTTGAATATTGGTTAATTATTCAAAAGACTGATTGTATATTTTTTATATTGATTCCCGTAATTATTCTACATCGTCATTATTGCATTTGTGCGGAACCGAGTAATTCGGACAAGTATTCGATTTAGGAAACATTAAACCTAGTAATACTCGGCACTCATGTGATCGCCGCATCTCTAATAGAAATCACGAAAAGATAAAAACCGGCCCAGTCCGAGTCAGACTCGCGCCCTTAGGCTTCCGTACCCATTCACCTTTGCGTTTTGATTCTAAAAACTCCGCGTCCACTTTAGAGTGAGTGAGTGAGATTAGTCTGACCTCTCTTTTATATTGATGTACTTGAAACGGGAGCTCACCATAATTGGTTACGGTTACTTCTGAAAAAAGTTGTGATATTTAATAATTTTAGACTTTTTCCAAGTACCCGTAGAGTGATGGAGAAACGGCAGTATACTCGTATTTTCTTCAAAAACTCCGCATCCACTCTAACAGACCTCTGTTTAATATTAATGTATTTGTAAAACTTGATGATGATGATTGATAATGATGAGGCTCTTCAGTTTGTGCTGCTGTATGTTTTGACTTCAGGACGTTCTAAATAAAGGCCAGATTAAACCCGACGAGCATGTATAAAAGGATTGATGCAAGTGGAAGCGAGGGAAGTATGCACGGAGCAGAGTCTCTGCTCCGTGGAAGTATGTCAAGAGCGTAGCTGGTGGAGGACTGTTGTGTCTGCCTACACCGACGAAAAAGAGGTGTGATGTTACGTATGTATGTTTTATCTTTTTGTTTTGTTCAATTTGTGTTGGTTACAATTACTTGTGAGAAAAGTTCTAATATTTAATAATTTTACACGTTTTCCTTTTCTTGTGCTAATAGCTGCTTCTTACCAAATTTCATTATTCTAGGTCAACGGGAAGTACCCTTTAGGTTTTGGTTTGGTTCATAAATGTATGGACATGGATACATATAAATTACCTTTTCATCCCATCTATTCGAAAATCGCTGAACGGTTCGTCAATAAAGGCGAACAAAATAGCTGTTTTCTCCAAGAGACTTTCGTAGCGGGTAAAAATGGGATTTAAAATTATAATTTGAATTTAGGTCCACCATAGGGATATTTTAGGTCAACCATAGAGGTCGAACCAAAATATTGTATGAAAAATGATACTGGCCGGTTGTACTATTAAAATTATTCTGAATATAAAAAAAAAGAAATATGCTTGAAATGTAAACAAGACTACCAACCAAAGAGAATCTGTTCCTATGTACTGTACAAAAATGTCAATAACATTTTCAGTTGTTACAAACAATACTTAATATGATTTTTAGTATTGTTTCATCAAGTAATAATATTGTAATGGTATTTTATATTTAAAATTAATGACGAGTGTGTGTCTCAATGAGCCTTTTATTCTTTTCTCATAGAGGGAGATGAAAAGTAGAGTGTATTACGCGGCTGCAAAAAATTTTTACCTTGGGCGACCTATTGAATCCCTCTCTACGTTCAGGATTCTACTTTAGAATCCCTCGCCATGCTCGGGATTCTACTCAAGAATCCTTCACTTCGCTCTGGATTCAAAATAGCGCCCTCGCCTTAAAAATATTATTTTACAGCCTTGTGATACAATCTACGAGTACTATATATTTTTTAGTGCGTTATCGGAGAAGATTGGAATTTTTACAGCTTCTAGGGTCCATGAGCCATAGATGGAATATTTGATATTAATTTGAATTTGATAGCTTTACCCGTTCGGGAAAAAAGGGTCTTGACAGACAGACAGCCAGACCGACAGACAACAAAGTGATCCCTAAACGACTCGTGAGTGTTACACATAATTATTTATATGACATGGATACGGACCTGTCGGTCCTATGCCGGCAATATAAAACATGAGTCTATCCGTATGTCATATAAATAATTAACAAAGTGATCCTATAGGATTCCATTTTTTTTTTCTTTTGCGGTACAGTCAAGAGCACATCAAGCTTGACACATTGGACTTTGTACCGTTCTTATTTCAATAGCCGTACGGGCTAGAGTCGCACTGCAAGTGTCAAGCTTGACCTGTCGTTTACTGTAGAACCCTACATCTTCTTATTTAATACCGGAAATGCGATGCATCAGATGTATGTGATAGTAATAATAATAAGTGGCTCAGTAAATATAACATCTTTGGCACGAGAGTTCGAAGGTACAAAGTCTGTTTTTAGGACCGCAAAACTAAGTTTATTTGTAAAGGTTTTTTGCAGATTTCTTAAAAACTGTGCTACTTAGAGTGATCGATTTATTTTTTCATAATGTTTAATAAACCTCCATCGGTTATAATTAATTCAGATTTTCTGCTTTGCAAACTTTGGAGATAAGAAGGGGGAAAAGGTATTTTTTTGGTATTTTCCATAATAACTTGAAAACTAAGAGCCGTAAAAAAATACAAAAACTATTTTGAAGTTCTTGAATGAATCCCTTTTATATAATACCCCACTTGACCTAGTCACAACAATTTGATAATTTGCCCCCCTATTTGGGACATTTGGGCCCATTTCCAATAATAATAAAAATATAATATAAATTTTCTTGTTTGTTTTCGGTTGCAATTATTGGGCAAGCATAATCTAAAAGTATTATCTAAGCATAATCTAAGAGATAAAGAGGTGTGACAGACAGACAAACAGACAGACAAAGACACATTATAAGGGTTCCGTTTTTACCATTTTGGTTCGGAACCCTAAAAAGCTATACAAGTAGCAAGTAGCAATTATGGTTTTTCTTCTTAACGTCTACCATATTTGTTTGAAAAATACTTATTAAAAGTTCAAAGTTCATTTGTTAACAATGTGTAAAGCAAATTGTGTAGAATATATTATTCATATAACATAATGACACGAATCAAAATTGTTTGATTTTGAATTTTAATGTGGGTATCCTTCTAATAAGTTACGTTTTGAAACCTACACTTTTCTTAATTTTTAAATTCTCTTAAATCAGTGACTTGATTTTAATTTTTTTGATACCAGAGTCCCCATTAACGAAACTTTTAACTTTTAAAGAAATGTGTACTTACCTAATTCGTTTAATTGTTCAAATATTGGCGAAAAGCATAAGAGACCTTGGCCCTGAGTCAAGTGACTTTCTACAGTCGCAAACGCTCGTAAAATAGAATGATAATATTTGGGATTGACATTAGCTAACGAAATGTTGCGTGACAGCTAATGTCAATCCCATACATTTTTATTCTATTCTATAGCGTTTGCGATAATAGAAAGCCGCTTGACTCAGGGCCCTTATTTTGAATAGATAATATAAAATACGACGAACGTGCATGCCTCCTATATCCATACTCGCCTTTAAAAAAGTTAAGCTGTGAGTCCTCATAACTCTAAACCTTAAATATTTAGATGAGCCCATATTTTGTACTCATCTGACAGGAGTCTGAAGATTCATCACCCCCTGGTCAGTTAATTTTATAACTTTTGAAATATCTTTGGACTCTGTTTTTGATCGTAAGTGACAAATACAGTCAAAAATTATGTAGCTTGATACTGCTCTCACGCATTGCTCTGTGCTGCTGTCATTCTAATCAAGCTACATTATTTTGAATGTAGTATATACCATGAATATAGATTTATTTCTTTTTATTTTCTTTTTCTTTTTCTTATTCTTATTCTTTTTCTTTTTCTTTTTATTTTTCTTTTTCTTTTTCTTTTTCTTTTTCTTTTTCTTTTTCTTTTTCTTTTTCTTTTTCTTTTTCTTTTTCTTTTTCTTTTTCTTTTTCTTTTTCTTTTTCTTTTTCTTTTTCTTCTTCTTTATCTCCTTCTTTTTCTTTTTCTTTTTCATCTTCTTTTTCTTTTTCTTCTTCATCTTCTTTTTCTTTTTCTTCATTTCTTCTTTTTCTTTTTCTTCATTTCTTCTTTTTCTTTTTCTTATATTCTTTTTTATTTTTATTTGTGCTTGTTGCATAATCCTATCTCTAAATCGTAACACTGAAAGAGTCTCTCGAAAGTAATACTTTACAAAATGAGTTATAAAGTTTTTGAGTTTAAAAAACTAGTGTAGAGTAGATCATCAGTATCATCACCCAGAAATAGAGTGCGGAAAATTCTTGGTATATTGTGGACGCGACAAACCACAGTCACTACACCTGATAACGTTGCAGCTGGCACCATGGACCGTGGTGGTCTGAGACCGCAGTAATGACCGCAGTACGAAACGCAGAAGGACACTTCTGCCTATCCCCTGGTTCAAGATTCCCAAGTCGCCTTTTATGACACCAACGGGTAAAGTACTATCTTAACCGGTACCACACGAAGAGAAATTATCTTAGCCTCCGGACTTTTCACTTACGTCAACCAAATATCGATCTCATTTGTGAACTTCCAATTACTGACTTCAAACGGGAGTAACATTAATATTGTGGGTAAAGAGGGAGTAATATTTAACGTGCATCAAACAAACCTTTGTTGTCGGTTCACGTTACGTTAGACCAACAATAGGCGGAGAGCGGGTAGTTGGCAACCTTACCTCAACGAATACCAAAAACCAGCCGTGCAAGTCGGACTCGCGCACCAAGGGTTCCGTACCACCACATGATAAATACCGAGACTTATAAAAAACATGATCATGGGATCTTATCTTACTTACAAACAATAAAATCATCGACATCGTGTGTCGATATTATTTGGATCGATCACTCCCTAATCGTCATACAAGAATACGGCCGACAAAAATACGGTCGTGGGCGACCCCTTAGTTCTTCTTAATTAATACTTTTACATGCACTATGTACTTACTTGTTACACGATTTGGTGCAAAAAATTTACAGTTTTTTGTGGACAGCCTAGCTAGATTAGATAGATCGCTTTTTGGTTTTGTATGCAATGAGGTAGGGTTTCCAACTGCCAGCTCTTAATCTATAGCAGCTACGATCAACCACACGTTAGTGGAGACATTCGCAACTTTATTAGTATGCTAAAAAGTCCAAAGTGTTTCATAAAACGTGCTGTTGGGTATACTTCAAAATTCCAGGAAGTTATGCGTAGTATTTTCAACGGGTAAGGGTTTATTAATGGTCTGAGGAAAGGTTTTAATTGGATCATCAGGGGCTTTACTTTTAAGTGCGAAGTCGGGCCGCTCTACAGAGTGTAACAAAAAAGGTTAAAATAAAAATCTGACTGAACTAGTTTAGAAATATGAGAAAATATAACTTCCCATAGAAACTGCATTAGCTGTTAGCGCAATTTCTGCACAAAGATTTATCCTTCCCATAGAAACTGCATTAGCTGTTAGCGCAATTTCTGCACAAAGATTTATCTTTTTAGGATTTGGTAGTCAAAAAGGAACCGTTATAGATTTGTCATGTCCGTCTGTCAGTCTGTCTGTCCGCGGCTTAGCTCAGAGACCCTTTGAGTTATAAAGCTGGCGGACATAGTAATACAATAAAATCAAAAAATTTTTTTTAGGGTACCCTCCCATAAAAGTGAATAGGGGGTGATATTTTTTTCTTGTCTACCCCATCATGTGGGGTGTCGTTGGATAGATGTTATAAAATATGAGACTGAAAAGATCCGTTTGCAAAATATTAAGCTTCAAAGCGTATTTTTTGTTGGAGTCAAATGTCCCTTGCCGGCTTAACATACTAGAAAGCTGTTAATTGGTATGGAAATAATATAAGTCACGCAAACAAAATGGTAGTCAAAAAAAAAAAACCTTGAAAGAAATCCCGTACAAGTAATGTGGGGTGAATTTTCCTATTCCTGGCAACTGTGGGGTATCGTTAGATAGGTCTAAAAAAATCTACTTTTCGATTTAGGGATCCGTTTTCGAAATATTTTGCTTAGAAGCACAATTTTTTGTTAGAGTCAAATGTCCCCCCCCCCCTGCCACTAAACGGTTTTTACTACAAATGTGAATTATTTCATAGTAGTAGCCTATATGATGAAATTAAACGGAAAACTATTACAGCTAAGTACGCCTTAAAGGTTAAAGAGTAATAGTCGAAAAACTGATTATAATAGAAATTTGCCATCCCATACAAAATGCGCTATGAGATGATGCAGTTTCTGTGGGAGATCAAAAATCGATTTTCGTATTTCGACTTATATGCCTCAGGAAAAGTTGTTCAGTTTCATGGGCAGATTCACACCCTTCAGTATTTTCTCACCTATCCGTTACACGCTGTATATTAATCCTATAGTGTAGGCAACGAAGCAGTTGACCCCAACATAAATTTCTCAGACAGATTTTATTTGACAGGATGATAACGAATCATGAATTAAATGTAAATTCAAAACATCCAAAAAAAAACTACAAAAAATTTTTTTCATACATTTTTTTGTAATTTTTGTACTTATGGAAAAATTAAAAGTACCGATTTTCTTTTGGATTTTTTTATAGAAGGTTTGTCTCATGTAGTGTAATACCCCAGCAAAGTTTCATCGACTGAGGATTTAATACGGGGGTCTTCATACAACGATCCGCTTCGTTGCCTAGACTACTAGCGTAAAAGCTTGGCATGAACGCAGGAATGGAAAATTAATTGTAAGCATACCAATGGACCCTGCAAGAAAGAGAAAATATATCTATTTCCTAATCACAGTAAGAATCTAATTATGTAGATTCCTGTTACCCGTGGATATAAGTAATTATGTTAAGTGATTCCTAATCTAGGGAAAGAAGGGATTATCCCATCGCTGATCCGCCTTTGGGGTTGTATTCTAATAATAGTAACATAAAACAAAAGTGTAAGAAAATATATTTTTAACTAAATGACAGTCATCATCATCATAACGTCCCATGAAACGTCCACTACAGGACAGGGAGCTCCCTCCAGAATTCTATCTTTTGCTGGAAAAATGTAGAGGGGAAGTACCATGGTCACCTCGCTTGTTAGCCTTACGGCTGGCACCATGGACCGCGGTTGTAGGTGACCGCGGTTGTAGGTGACCGCAGTAAGTAAGATGTAATGTAAGATATAAAGGAGGATGCTGCTGCCCATCCTCCAGTTAACCCTTAGTCGCCTCTTACGACACCCACGGATATGTATGGGTTGGTACTATTCTTTGCCGGCACCACACGGGACAAAAAATAACAGTGCTTTGTCAATATTATCGCCTAACCAATCTAACCATCCCAACTATTCCTTTTTAGGGCTCCGTAGACAAACCTTTATAGTTTCGTCATATCCGTCTGACTGTCTGTCCGCGACTTAGCTCAGTGCCCCTTTGTATTAGAAAGCTGTTTTTTGTTATTGTATTTTTTATTTTAAATATTAGCCACGCCGACAAAGTGGTACAGTAAAATATTGAAAATATTTTTTTTAGGGTACAGTGGGGGTGATTTTTTTTTCACGTCGATCCCATAGTGTGGGTTATCGTTAGATAGGTCTTTTTAAAATATTGTGAGTTTTCTAAGACTACTTTTAGATTCAATACTCAATACTCAATACATTTATTGCATCCCATGAGATTTATAAGGTGTTCATATAATAAATAGGTACATCATGGACCCTGTCGGGCACAGCAAAAGTAGAAGAGAGGAAGATTCTTTATATAAAAAAATAATATTTTATGTTACGTACCATTTATCTAAAATAATTTTTATTCTTTATAGTCCTAAATAAAAAAAACAATGATTTATTATTAATTTTCCATAGTTAAATAATTTGATTTATTTATTCTATGACTAGATTACATTCAGGGATCCGTTCGCGAATTATTTAGCTTAGAAACGCAAATTTTTGTTACTTTTACATGACTCTAATTGTTGAAAAGTCCGAATAAGACCCAGAAAGTTTGTGCTTGATATACATTCTATTTTGTTTGTATGTATTAGTAGAATCACTCAAAAGAGTCCCTTATAAGTACCTGCGCACACTTCCCAAAGAGAATAAAGCTGTACTTGCTCTTAAGCAACAAAGTTCTTAAAGACACAGGAGTTGGCTGTATTGTACATCATGAGATGAAGAACTTTGGAAATAATTACATGAGGAACATGTTTCTTGGCGAGAAACTTTTGCTTAAGATTTACCGTTCCTTTTAAAAGATTAGCTTACTTTATCAGAATTTTGTGGAACATACTGTCATTCACAGACATTTCGCTTTGTTCCAACTCTAACCCTATCGCCGATGAGAATTACTTGGAAAAACCCTGTATTTAGAAATTATTTTTTTCTATTTACGGGCATAGAACACTAGGGTGTACGTCAGTAGGAACAGTTTGGACTTTATGGCATGGTAATAGAGTTGCTAATGTTTCCACTGATGTGTGGTTGACCGTATAACACAGTAAACGCAGGCGTGTCTGTGAGTCAAAAGCCCAAACTGCGGCAAAAAAGCTGGGTTTCCTCAATAAGGTTAGGCGTTACTTCACAAGTCCGATCGTGCATGGAGAATTGCTATCACCTTTGGGATGGCTCAGCCAAATACCAACTAGCCGCACTTGACTCGATAGATCGCAGAGCTAAGAAGCTCGTTGGTGATGAGATGCTGGTGAAAACCAAGTTTCACAGTCTGGCCTACCGTCGCAAAGTTCTTCTACAGATTGTTCTCCACGAGCTTATTCCACCATCTCCCTTCTACCATCTCGGGAGTCCAGACGTACCGTACGGATATCACCCATACTTGGTTTATATTCCGCACATTCGCACAAAGCGCTTTGAAACATCTTTTATAATGCGCGCGGCTAAAGAGTGGAATTGTCTGCCTGCCCGAATCTATTTAAGTCGCGAGTGAATAGGCTTCTTCTGGGCAAGCTCGTTCCATCGTCGACCTCATCTCTGTCTTTATGACTAGATCGAGGTCAAGAGTAAGCTCATTTTCAATCCAGAGACACACCTGCGAATTTTCCACGATAGAATTTCGGTGCTGCGCCGACAGACATCGACGGAAATTCTGCCAGATGTGTCATAGGTAACCTAAAAAGCATGAGCAGAACTTTCCGCGTCGGAATTTTCGTATTTGTGTCGCTACAATTACGTTTTGAGATTGGAGAGATACGCTATTGTATAGGTAAGTTTCCAAGTTTATTGGGAATTATTGACACACCCAAGCTATTAAATTTACTCGTTAACAGACACCTCCCTTGGTGTCATCTCGTAGACTCTACCACATTAAATATATAAGCTAAAGCAGTATGGAGACTCGGGCCCTTTTTAGGGTTCCGTACCTCAAAAGAAAAAAACCGGTCAAGTGCGAGTCGGACTCGCGCGCCGAGGGTTCCGATATACCTATAGTATTTTTGGAAGCAATAAAGTCCATTTTCAGGACCGCAAAACTAAATTTGTTTGTAAAGGTTTTTTGCAGATTTCTGAAAAACTGTGCAACTTAGAAAGATCGTTTTATTTTTGCTGTAAAGTTTACATAAACCTCTGTCAACTGTAATTAATTCAGATTTTCCCTTACTCAAACTTCGGAGATAAGGGGGGGGGAATGGTATTTTTTTTGACATTTTTCATCATAACTTGAAAACTAAGAAACTTAAAAAAATACAAAAATATATTTGAAAATGTACAAGTAAAGCCCTTTCATATGATACCCCACTCGACCTAGTAGCGACAATTTGAAATTTGGCACCCCCTATTTTGGCCCCCTTTACATTAATAATCATACTTTTTTCAAAAAATTTTCATGTGCAATTAAGTTGGGCAACTATATTCTAAAACTATTCCAAATTTCAGCTCGATAGCGTAAGTGGTTGCTGAGATATAGAGGTGTGACAGACAGACGGACAGACAGACACAGCGGCACCATAAGGGTTCCTTTTTTTTACCATTTTGGTATCGGAACCCTAAAAACGGAACCCTTATAGGATCACTTTGTTGTCCGTCTGTCTGTCTGTCTGTCTGTCTTTCTGTCAAGACCCTTTATCTCACGAACGGGTAAAGGTATCAGGTTGAAATTAATACCATATATTAGGATCCATGAACCACACAAGATCTGAAAATTTAAATTTTTATAAATTTTAATTTAGATATGGCATTTTATGTCCTCATCTCCATACATTTATTCAGAAATGCAAAACCTACAGGGTACTTCCCGTTGACCTAAAATTATGAAATTTGGCAAGAAGCTAGGTCTCACAGTACAAACAATGGGAAAAGTCTGAAATCATTAAATATTACAACTTTTCTCACAACTAATGGTAACCAATTGTGGTGAGCTCCCGTTTCAATAACATTCATATAAAAGAGGGGTCAAGTTGGATGGTCGCTGAGGCGATTTTTGTTTTAGTTCTATTTTAAAAACGAGAACACTTACAAACTTGAAAATTGGTGTGTTTATAGTGCATAAGCTATAAAATAACAACAAATAATAAAATTTGGTCAAGCCCGTGTCGGACTCAAAAAATCTAGCACATTAACTTACTGAAAGTTCAACTAATACAATTATGATTATGTGGTGGTACCACGGGTGGTACGGAACCCTCGGTGCGCGAGTCCGACTCGCACTTGGCCGGTTTTTTTGAAAAAAAAAGAACTATTCTGCGTCGGAGCGTCAGGGTTGTAACTCAGAATTTTTGAAATAAGAATAGTATGATGAATTCAAATATTGGGTGCTTCTATCAACTTTGTTCCTTTTAGCATGTTTTTGGACCGTTTAGGGCGGCCACATACAGTCAGAATTCCGAAACGGAATTCCGATTCGGAATATCGATTCGGAATTCGGTATAAACAACACACACGTACGTTTAATTCCGTTCGGAATAACAAGGCTCAGTTGGGAGACGCCAGCCATTGAGTTCAGACGTTAGCGACTATGGACGGCGATTTTCTGATTTTGATTGCTCTGGTCTCTGTTGTGGTAATCTTCGTGGCTTGTGTTCCATAGGCATGGGAAACCTTTCACGGCCATAAATATAAGTGCTCGATATCGGACATCGCGCGCGTAAATAGACGTGCGCGTGCTTCGTGCGTTCGACTAAAACGTAGTGTATTGTATTCTCTTGGCGTTCGACGCACACTGACTGTCTTGACTGGCGTTCCGTTCGGAATTATCGAAATTTTCGAATGTGTGTTGCGACTCGTACATATTCTATGGAAAACTTGCGTTCGGAACGGAAATATTCCGTACGGAATTCCGGACGCACAGGCCAACATTCGGAATTTCGAAACGGAGAAAATTCCGAACGGAAAACTACTGATGTATGTGATAGGTCCATAGATTTGTATGGGTTTACTGCGTTCGGAAACCCGAATCGATATTCCGTTTCGAAATTCCGTTTCCGAATTCCGACTGTATGTGGCCGCCCTAAAACTTAACATAAGTCGAAATAAGAAATAATATGTTTATGTCCAATTGGCAATAGCAGCTAAACTGCGTCAGCTGATAGCGCGTTTTGCATGGGGGCAATATTTTTCGTCTTTCGACCTAGGTTCTTTAAGGAAAGTTACACAGAAAAAAGGTTATGCATAAAATTTTAAGTCGGAAGGTTGAATCACTTAGTCGCCTTTTATCACATAAGCTTAGATTAAGGCACTTAGTCGCGTTTTAGCACCCAAGGTGAGGTTATGTCATTTAGTCACCTTTATCATACAAGGGCAGATCGAAACACTTAGTCGCCATTTACGACACAAGGAAATTTATTACACAAGGTCATATTAAGACACTTAGTCGCCTTTTATGACACAAGGGCATACAAAGACACTTAGTCACCTTTTATGACACAATGGCAGATAAAGACACTTAGTCGCCTTTTATGACACAATGGCAGATAAAGACACTTAGTCGCCTTTTATGACGCAAGGGCAAATAAAAAACTTAGTCGCCTTTTATGACACAATGGCAGATAAAGACACTTAGTCGCCTTTTATGACACAAGGGCATACAAAGTCACTTAGTCACCATTTATGACACAATGGCAGATAAAGACACTTAGTCGCCTTTTATGACACAAGGGCAGATTAAGATTCTTAGTCGCCTTTTATCGCACCAGGACCGGGACATACTTATAGGGACCCAATATGTACCTATTTGTTTGTATTATGGTTTTGGCACCCACGACTTACTTCAGCGCGAAAACTGCTTATTTTCCTGTAGCGGTGTGCGCATGTGTGAGTGCGCCAGTTTTGTACGTTTTTTAGGAGTTTCTATACTGCTTTAGTTTATATATTTACTTTGACTCTACCCTCCGAGCCCTCTTGTACGGAGTATTCCCTCCGAAACTTCTTAAACAGAGTCTTCCCTCCAAGCACTCTTGAGCGCGTCTTTCCTCCGAAACTTCTTCCTCCCTTTCATTTGATACCCAAAACAGCATCTTAAATTTTATTTTTATTGACTTAATATTCTCTAGAAGGCACCATATTGATCGTTATCATATAACCAGTGGATGATGAAGCCACATTTGTCAAGTTACGATAAGTATTTTAAAAGTAATGAGGAAACAGATGAACGAAAATACATCCATACCGGTCAAAATCATAACCCTCCTTTTTGCCGTAATTGGGTAAAAAGACGAAAGTTAATGAAGTTGCAGAAGATAGGGAACAGTGGAAGTTACTCCACTGACAAATGCGTAGCTCTTAAATAGTTTACAATGGCTTATTTTAGTTTTTACTTTCGATCGGAGCGAGAAAGGTATTGTATTCATGAAAAATTTTTTTTTTCTAATTTTCTCTAAAATGTGTTCTATATCACTTATACATCATAAAAAAACAAGTCTTCCAAAAATGTCGGTCGGTCGGTCGGTCGGTCGGTCCGTCGGTAGGTCTGTCCGTCACGCTTTGGCCTAGTGGCTAAACGAATGGTCCGATTGACACCATATTTTGAATTTAGGAGTTTTATGCAAGTCCAACGAAGATTTCTACGTGGTTTCTTGCTGGCTCTCATTTTGAGGGTAGCTGTCATACAACGATACTGAAAAATTGAAATTTTCTCAAAAATGGCTCATACTCGTATAATCTAGATGAAACTTTGCATGACCAAGCATCTCCATGTAAGATATCTTGCGCCAGTATCAAATGATCTGTGTAATTTCATATAAGGTGTGTTCCTGTACCACCAAATCGTAAATATGTGATTTAGCTAAAATTGGTTCCATTGAGTTTATTAAAATTTTCTGTAATATTAATCCTTGATTGGTTGTCTACCTGACTGGATATTCTTTATGATTTTTTTTTTATAAAATTTAGTACACAGGCTGTACCAAAAACTGAAAGGGCTTGCTCAGTAGACTAAACTGAACAATTATCCATAAGGAGCATGTGTTAGGAAATTAAAAAGATCTCCATGCAAGTATCCTACGGTAGTATCAATTGATCTGTAAAAATTTATATAAAGGGTGTTCCAGTACTACCAAAAGTTAAACGTGTGATTTACTCGAAATCGTTTGAGGTTTATTTGACAATTTGAATTCTAAATTGATCTGTATATTTCATTCGAACATTTTTTTTGAAAAACGTAAGTAAAAGTTTGTATTTCCATACTATGTGTATGGCATTACAAATTTAAGTTTGCGGTTTATAGTTTTTTCTTGAGTATTGCGAGAAAGTAAGTGCAGTGCTGCTGTACCATTTATTTATTTTTAGTTTTATTTAGTTGTGTCGCTTCCGCGGGTGTGTCGTTACCCTTAATTCAAATTTTTATTTAAAATAAAAGACTTCTCTTCACCCTCATATAACCCCCATCACAATTTTGAAACATATTAAAACAAGTGTTTCTTATAAACTCAAATACAAATGCATTTATTTATGCATCTCACGTTTAAATGTAGGATTTAAGAATTTTAATGAAAGCTGCCATCCCGCATTTCATCCCCTTGGGAGATTATTTTCCTGAAAAGCTCAAATCCAAAATTTTCCGTTGTCCAAACTTTCATCTTTTTTATTTGACCCCCTTGGGAGATAAATTTCAGCAAATCCTTTCTTAGTGCGTAGTTTTTACGTGCAAGAAACCTCTGTACAAAATTTCACATTATAGCTGCAAAATTTCACATCACATAATTCAAGAATTTGACGATACAAGGATTTGACGAATGTCTGCGCTTACAAGTATAACCATTTATTTCGTTTAGGTATTCCAACGCTTACCAACGCATTTTGCCGCTATGACACTAAAACAAGAGTATATTTGACGGAAAAAATTACATTGTTATACAAACTTGGTATTTCTGACAGCTTTAACCGATTGATTTTGATATAGCTGCAAAATGTGTTGGTAAGCGTTGGAATAAAGGGAAAAAAATGGATTATAATTTGACCTGCTCTTGACTGTATTTAGCAGCAAGCTGATATCGTGTGTTAAAATTGTTTACTTTTATGTGCAGTTAACCGTACTATTTGCAGACAAAATACCTGCAAAATATACAGAACAATTTTATTTCAACCGAACCTTTATTTTCCGATACAAAACATTTTATTTAACACACAATAAAAATAAAGTTGTTAAAACCTCGGACCAATGGAATGTGCAAATATTATCATTGGAAACTGGCGTTTTATTTTTACCGTTTCGCAGTTTGCTAATAGCATAACAATCACGTTCATAACCGTTATCTGGAAAGTTACCGGTCATATATTACTTGTTTACTAACATTATTTTATCATGGAAAGAGTCTAAAATATTTTTTTTACAAAAAAGTTTTACATAGAGCTCTAAAGTCCATGCGTCTTGCTCTGCATCTAGAGACGAATTCTTTATTTCATTCAATACAAATCAGTGTCACCATTTACTAAAACTAACACGCTTTCCGCACCCACACTACTAGCGTCATTTGAGTGCGATGAATAGTACTGCAAGAGAGTAAGATGCAAAAAATCAGTGACAGCGTCTGGGAAATCGGAATGTACGACCTCGGATTGTCCGACCGCGGAATATGAAGCCAAGTAATGACCGCCCTCGGAATCCGTGTACACCCTGGCTGGCAATTCCCTGGCCGTGCAATCCGCACTGATTTGTATTGAATGAAATAAAGAATTCGTCTCTAGATGCAGAGCAAGACGCATGAACTTCAGAGCTATATGTAAAAAAATATTGTAAAAAAAATATTTTAGACTGTTTCCATGATAAAATAATGAATGAATGAATGAATGAATGAATTCTTTATTGCACACATAAACATAAGAACACACAAAGAATAACACTTAAGGTTATAGTGGGCAAAGGCGGTCTTATCGCTGAGAGCGATCTCTACCAGGCAACCTTTGTATAGAGGAAAAGACATACATAAATAATCACAGCAGGTAGTGTACCAATAAAAAATTGCATACAAAAAACACACATATATATATATAAATAAATATAAATATAAAATAAATACAAAAATATAAACAAATAAATATAAATATACATATATATAACTATAGAGTTACGAATACATGTATACTCAGTTGCAAACAGAAGAGGAACGACTTAGGAGATAATTATGCAGTTTTGTTTTGAAAATAGCAAGCGACTCGGAGTGACGAACTTCAGAGGGCAAATTATTCCACAGTTGAGCAGATTTTAAAGCAAAAGACTCCTTGTAGTAGCCCGACCGTGTTAATGTAGCCCGCAAAATGTTGTCAGACTTCGATCGAAAGACACGCGAGCGGTCAGCACCCAGGTACTGGAAACTCTCCTTAAGGTAGGAAGGAGTGCGTGGGTCATACAGAACATTGTACAGAAGCGTCAGGACGTGTTCTTCACGGCGCAACCTAATAGGAAGCCATTTTAACTTGCTCCTGTATTCAGACACATGATCGAACTTACGCAACCCATATATAAATCTGATGCACATATTTTGCAAGCGTTGTAGCTTATTGAGCAGGTCCTCATTGAGGTCAATGAGGCATACATCTGCGTAGTCCAGAATCGGAAAAAGTAGGGATTGCACAAGTTCGATTTTAGTCTTCACGGGGAGCAAGTTTTTCCACCTTTTTAGCGATCCAGCAGCAGCAAAGGCTTTTCTGCTGGTTTGGGTAATGTGCGGAGCCCAAGAGAGAGTGCTATCGAAAAGAACCCCAAGATTTTTAACCACTTTGCTAAAAGGCAAAGTGACACCACTGAAAGTAACAGGTCGAATCAGATCGAAGTTGAGCCGTGAAATCTGCTTCGAGCCTCCAATGATGATAACTTGTGACTTATCAGGATTGACGATAAGGCCAATAATATGTAATAATGTTAGTTAACAAGTAATATATGACCGGTAACTTTCCAGATTGATTGATTGTTATGCTATCAGCAAACTACGAAACGGTAAAAATAAAACGCCAGTTTCCAATGATAATATTTGCACATTCCATTGGTCCTAGGTTTTAACAACTTTATTTTTATTGTGTGTTAAATAAAATGTTTTGTATCGGAAAATAAAGGTTCCGTTGAAATAAAATTGTTCTGTATATTTTGCAGGTATTTTGTCTGCAAATAGTACGGTTAACTGCACATAAAAGTAAACAATTTTAATACACGATATCAGCTTGCTGCTAAATACAGTCAAGAGCAGGTCAAATTATAATCCATTTTTTCCCTTTATTCCAACGCTTACCAACACATTTTGCAGCTATATCGAAATCAATCGGTTAAAGCTGTCAGAAATACCAAGTTTGTAAAACAATGTAATTTTTTCCGTCAAATATACTCTGGTTTTAGTGTCATAGCGGCAAAATGCGTTGGTAAGCGTTGGAATACCTAAACGAAATAAATCGTTATACTTGTAAGCGCAGACATTCGTCAAATCCTTGTTTCGTCAAATTCTTGACTTATGTGATGTGAAATTTTGCAGCTATAATGTGAAATTTTGTACAGAGGTTTCTTGCACGTAAAAACTACGCACTAAGAAAGGATTTTCTGAAGTTTATCTCCCAAGGGGGGTCAAATAAAATATGAAAGTTTGGACAACGGAAAATTTTGGATTTGAGCTAAGAGAAGAAAGTTAAGACGAATATCAGCATTTTAGTAAAATAATCTCTCAAGAGGATGAAATGCGGGATGGCAGCTTTCATTAAAATTCTTATCCTACATTTAAACGTGAGATGCATAAATAAATGCATGCATAAATAAATGCATTTGTATTTGAGTTTATAAGAAACACTTGTTTTAATATGTTCCAAAATTGTGATGGGGGTCATATGGGGGTGAAGAGAAGTCTTTTATTTTAAATAAAAATTTGAATTAAGGGTAGCGCACACCTGCGGAAGCGACACAACTAAATAAAACTAAAAATAAATAAATGGGACAGCAGCACTGCACTTACTTTCTCGCAATACTCAAGAAAAAACTATAAAACGCAAACTTAAATGGAAATACAAACTTTTATTTACGTTTTTCCAAAAAAATGTTCGAATGAAATATACAGATCAATTTAGAATTCAAATTGTCAAATATTTAAACAAACCTCAAACGATTTCAAGTAAATCACACGTTTAACTTTTGGTAGTACTGGAACACCCTTTATATGAATTTTCACAGATCAATGGATACTACCGTAGGATACTTGCATGGAGATCTTTTTAATTTCCTAACACATGCTCCTTATGGATAATTGTTCAGTTTAGTCTACTGAGCAAGCCCTTTCAGTTTTTGGTACAGCCTGTCTACTAAATTTTATAAAAAAAAAAACATAAAGAATATCCAGTCAGGTAGACAACCAATCCAGGATTAATATAATAGAAAATTTTAATAAACTCAATGGAACCAATTTTAGGTAAATCACATATTTACGATTTGGTGGTACAGGAAAACCCCTTATATGAAATTACACAGATCAATTGATACTGGCGAAAGATATCTTACATGTAGATGCTTGGCCATGCAAAGTTTCATCTAGTTTATATGAGCCATTTTTGAGAAAATTTCAATTTTTCATTATCGTTGTATGACAGCTACCCTCAAAATGAGAGCCAGCAAGAAACCACGTAGAACTCTTCGATGGATTTGCATAAAATACCCCTAAATTCAAAATATGGTGTCAATCGGACCATTCGTTTAGCCGCTAGGCCAAAGCGTGACGGACAGACTGACCGACGGACCGACCGACCGACCGACCGATCGACCGACCGACCGACCGACCGACGGACGGACATTTTTGGAAGACTTGTTTTTTATGATGTGAAAGTGATGTAGAACACATTTTAGAGAAAATTTGAAAAACTTTTTTTTTTCTCGAATACAATACCTTTCTCGCTCCGATCGAAAGTAAAAACTAAAATAAACTAATATAAACTGTTTAAGAGCTACGCACTTGTCAGTGGAGTAACTTCCACTCCTCCCTATCTTCTGCAACCTCCTTAACTTTCGTCTTTTTACCCGATTACGGCAAAAAGGAGGGTTATGATTTTGACCAATACGAGGGCCACACCTAAATGATCGGGAATAGAAAAAAGTATAAAAATAATACAACAATATTTACTTTCATTGTTTTTCGAAGTGACAATCGATGCACTTTTGCATTCTATCAAACCAATTATTATAACAGTAATTCCAGTCTGAAGTGGATATAGTCGAAACGGCCGATTTGTAAGCTTCGACTGCCTCTTCTGGGCCTTGAAATCGTTGACCACGTAGCATATCTTTAATTCTTGGGAATGTAAAATAATCATTGGGGCTCAAGTCAGGGCTATACGGTGGATGGTCCATTAACTCCACGTTTTCCTGATTTAAAAACGCGATCGTTTTGCGAGCGGTATGTGAGCTCGCATTATCCTGGTGAAGAATGATGCGACGATTCGGATTAATTTTACGAAGTTCTCTTATGACTTCCGGCAAACAAACTATTGTGTACCAATCAGCAGTAACCGTTCTGCGTTCTTGTAAAGGAATCGTAGCCACATGAACAGTTTTTGATACAAACGAAGCGACCATTTTTTTCGACACGCTACGAGAGCGGACAACTTTTGTTGGCTTGACCTCGCCTTCGAAGACCCAAACAGCCGATTGATGTTTTCTTTCGGGCTCATATGCATAAATCCACGATTCATCACCAGAGTCGATATTGTAAACTGCATTTGAGCTCCCTCTATTGAACCGTTGCAGAGTAGACCGACACCAATTAACACGAGCCGACTTTTGTTCCTCGGTCAAACGATGGGGCACCCAGCGGGAAACTAACTTCTTGACACCCAGTTCATCATGTAAAATAGTTTGAATCGCTGTCATACCGATGCTGAGAGAAGCCCGAATCTGCTCGTATGTCACATGTCTATCTTCTTTTATTAATTGGCGCACAGCATCGATGTTATCTTGTGTTACCGCTGTTTTTGGTCGACCAGTAGAAGGAACTGTCGTGAGAGAGGAACATCCACGACGAAACTCAGAATACCAACGACATATAGTCGTTTTACTGGGTGCTTCAAGTTCATAAACAGAAACAAGCTCGGCGAGACATTGTTCTTGAGATAAACCTCGACGAAAGTTGTGAATAATTATGGCACGGAAATGCTCCCGCGTAAGCGCCATTTTCCCCACTGACTTGTCAAATTCAAATGGCTACTACTCTTTTCTATTTTACTTTTTTTAAATTCAAAAATGGAATTGTGTTTGAAATAATACTACATGTCATAAACCAAAAAGGTTTTAATCTAATTTATTCCTGAGTATTCTATTCCCGATCTTTTCGGTTTGGCCCTCGTATGGATGTAGTTTCGTTCATCTGTTTCCTCATTACTTCTAAAATACTTATCGTAACTTGACAAATGCGTCTGGATCATCCACTGGTTATATGATAACGATCAATATGGTCCCTTCTATAGAAAATAATAAAATTTCTTGCTTTCCGCACCCACACTACTTGCGTCATTTGAGTGCGATGAACATAAGAGAGTAAGATGCAAAAAACCAGTGACAGCGTCTGGGAAATCGGAATGTACGACCTCGGATTGTCCGACCGCGGAATATGAAGCTAAGTAATGACCGCCCTCGGAATCCGTGTACACCCTGGCTGGCAATTCCCTGGCCGTGCAATCCGCGGCCGGACATTCCTCGTCCGGGCTTGGAATGCCCAACCAAGAATGTACAACCACGGAATGCACGACCTCGGAATCCGAAGCCAATCATGTCCGATCTCAGGATTGTACAACCACGGAATTTGAAGCCTAGACAACACGATTTTTGAGTGTTTTCATAGGTCCGTTAGGTAAAGTGAACGTCGGCAACGATGCCGTGCCGGCTACATGTGGCCAGGCCCTTGCATCGCTCATTTTATGGCTCATTGCTCAAGCACGGAATCTCCTTAATTCTCGGTGAATCAATTCTCGGTTCAATATTCTAAGCAATTCCCGGAACCGGCCCCCTGCACCGGCCACCGGCACCGTCACCGTCGGCAACGGTGCCGTGCCGGCTGCATGTGACCAGGCCCTGGCATCGCTCATTTTATGGCTCATTGCTCAAGCACGGAATCTTCTTAATTCTCGGTGAATCAATTCTCGGTTCAATATCCTAAGCAATTCCCGGCACCGGCCACCGGCACCGTCGCTGTTGGCAGCGGTGCCGTGCCGGCTACATGTGGCCAGGCCCTTGCATCGCTCATTTTATGGCTCATTGCTCAAGCACGGAATCTTCTTAATTCTCGGTGAATCAATTCTCGGTTCAATATCCTAAGCAATTTGGGAAATTCTCCCGTGAGACGAGTGAGTCTGACAAAGTTTTTACTTGAGTCCCCACCGGTAATCGAACCCAGAACTTACAGTTCGACGGCCGAACGCTCTAACCACTACACTGCGATGGCTGTTAAAAGGTCTGTGAGAAGCTGTACAATGAAAATACAATGCTGAATCTGATATTAATTAAAAACGATTTTACTTGTTTAAGACTTTTGAGAATTCTTGAACATTGGACTTAAAACAAAGCACCCAATTAAAAGTTTTTTGAGATACAAGGTTCATCTCTTTCCTTTAGATTCTGAGAGAAATTTGGTGTAAAATATATTTAAAAGCTTTCGGTAAAGCCACGATCACACCTAGCTGAATTCAAAGACTAATTCGGCATACATTGCTGCGAGGCTTGGTTATGTTAATTGCATTATCCTTACTTCAAAGAGCAATGTATGCCGAATTAGTCTTTGAATTCAGCTAGGTATGATTTAAAATTTAAAACGAAATTAACTTATTTCTCATTCGTACTCGTACTGGACCAACTTCAAAACCAAAGGCCCGTTGTTTTGTTTGACTGGCCTGTTGGCGTGGTTGGTAGTGACTAATGAACCTACCTTCTAGGCCGTGGGTCGCGGGTTCGATCCCCGCTCAGAGCAAACATTTCTGTGATGAACCCAAGTGTTTGTTCTGTGTCTGTTTGTTATTTATATCAGTCACTGGAAACCATAGTACAGGCCTAAATTTGCCTAGTTTGGGATTATATGACTTCGTAGCACTTGTGACCTAATTTCTTCTTAATAAGGTTTTTCAAACTTTTTTTACAAACTCGTTTGTTGAAAGCACAACTAAAACGGGCTGAACTTCTTTAATCCTCCTTCTAAATACCCTTATTTTTCTGTGTTCCAACATGTCCCAATCCCATCATCGATGATCACTATAATATTCAAAATAACCTGTCAAATCCATAGAACGACGCCTTCAATACCTTGTGACGAATTATTTCTTTAATCCTCCTTCTAATTACGTTTATTTTTCTCTTAGACTATATAATACTATAATTCTGTTGTTTGAACGAAGAAATGACAAATACCTAAGTATTTCAATTCCGAAGATTACGCGATCAATTCTCGGCCGGGCAGAAATTTTGCGTTTGCGTGTGTTTTTGTTAGTTTCCATATTAAGCTACTCGTATATCGAAGCAGGATTTTACGAAAATGATAGTAGCTCGTGCTTTCCGATCACGAAAGTTTTGCAACGTTGGCCGAGGTCAGAACCCTCTCAACAACTAGAGTGTTTCCTTGCTTCGGAAGACACGTTAATCCGTTGGTCCCGGCTACTGTCAGTGATAGTAGTCATCAAGCCAAGTCAGAAACCATTATGCGGCTTAAAAAATTTGACAGCTAAGTGGTTTACTAATCTGGCATAGCGTTATTTAGGATTTGGACGCTCTGTTTAAAAACCAGTACCATCATCATGGATTTATTATTATGTTGGTATTTTTTTTCATCACTCCGAAGAGGTATTTTATGACACGGGCCGAAGCCAAGTGTATTAGTCTTGAGATAAAAACTTCCTAACGATCCTGCATGTATTTTCCTGCATTTATTTTGTAAGTATCTCTGCAAATAAACGTTTCTATTCTATTCTATTCCATTCCATTCCATTCCATTCCATTCCATTCCATTCCATTCCATTCCATTCCATTCCATTCCATTCCATTCCATTCCATTCCATTCCATTCCATTCCATTCCATTCCATTCCATTCCATTCCATTCCATTCCATTCCATTCCATTCCATTCCATTCCATTCCATTCCATTCCATTCCATTCCATTCCATTCCATTCCATTCCATTCCATTCCATTCTATTCTATTCTATTTAGCACCACGGCCTTCTGTAAAAGTGTATAAATGAGTGGATGGATGCTGAGGGTTTCGAGACTGGAATGATGTGTTTTTGGAATGACGCCGGTAGAGGAGAGGACGATCGCGACGGTCCTGACAGTGTGAACTTGCCATTGTGATTTAATCTCAATGGCAAGGTCTGTGTATTTAGCAATTTTTTGTGTGTGGGTGTTCATGAAGTTATGTGTGTTACATACTGCGATATCTATTAAGTAAACTATCTTCTCGGTCTTGTCTCATAGTGTTATGTCCGGTCTATTATTATTTCTGTTGGAGACGCCACGCCGTGACGCGCGCAGATGGGTAATCGGATCACTTAGATGGATCTATTTCACCCATTATCTCAGAAAAACGTACGGCATGGCCTGCTTTACTTTCATTCCCAGGCATGAGACGGCTAGCCTGTATGGCGAGCTGCTAATTGGTTTCATCAGGGCAGTCCCACTTTCAAAACTTTACTTGTTGATAAAAAACCGGCCAACTGTAAGTCGGACTCGCGCGCCGAGGGTTACGTAACACAAATTTAAAAGTACCTCTCAGTTATGGACGCGCAGTCACGCAAAATTTTATTAAAATGCGCGAGTCCGTCACGCACTTGACGAATTTTTATTATTTGTTGTTATTTTCTACCTTATGCACTATAAACGTACCAATTTTCACGCTTGTTTGGCTTTCCGTTTTTCGACAGAGCTAAAACAAAAATCGAGCATAAGTCGCCTAAAAATCACGTTTTTAGTAGGGGAGCCCCCCATAGTTTATATATTTTTTTTTAGTACTTTTTGTAATAGCGGTAACAGAAATACATAATCTGTGAAAATTCCAACTGTCTACCTATTACGGTTCATGATTTACAGCCCGCTGACAGATAGACTGATATCGTATAGGAGGAATTTTAATAGGGTCCCGTTTTTCAGCCTTTGGGTTCGGAACCCTAAAAACGGAATATGGCTATGGCAATCGTCGGTTATATAATTGTAATATCATTGATGGCAATATGATTTTGTTGAAATGAATGAAAAGGCTACCTTCCCTTTCCGCCATCCGGCAACCTAATATTGAAAACGTGATGCCGTCACGGGAAAACTGGAATTCACGTTGAATTTCTACGACTTCGCAACAAACTTTTAATTAACTTTCGAAGATTTATGACAAAGAAAAATAATATACTTGTCAAAAGTATTTATAATGTACCTTTACCATGTTATATAATTTTCCGTAAATTTATTCCGCCGAAAAAGTTGCGAATTGTAAGAAATCTCCAAAGGATTGGTTCGCCAAAGGGTTTTGTGTATCTTACTGATATTGGGAGAAAATCTCAGACTCACTTTGCCCGAAACTGGTATTTCAAACAGCAAAATGAATATCTAAAACATGTATTTAAGTTAACACTTGTTGTTTTTATAGGCCCCGCTACCTGCTGAGCCATGGACGGAAATTTTCAACGCAACGGGTCCGCAAGAAAACTGCTTGCAATACGAGCCATTTTTCGAAAGTTTGTCAGGTATATCACAAAATTCCATACATTACAACTAGACAGCACAGCTAAACAAAAAGACCCTTATGTACTTGACAACAAAATGCTTAGAATGTTTTGAGGACGTATCCAAGTCATCACTCTTGTCAGCGTTGAAACTAACACAATCAGAAGCTCTTCATGAAACGTTTTACAAAAAAAAAAATTAACATGTTTCTGCACCAAAAGTATTATTATTATTTTAAGAAAAACTACAACAAAGATATCCAGGTTTAAAATTCAGGTGCAAAATATCCTAATGCCTATCAGTGGACTCTATGGATTATTTGGGCTGATTTTAAAATTCTACTATCTATTTAACATCATTGTTTTTTTATATAGGTAGCGAGAATTGTCTTCTAATCAACGTGTATACTCCTCGCGCGGCATACTCAGCTAAGATGCCAGTGCTGGTCTTTTTTCACGGTGGAGCCTTCTTCTACGGCGCAGGCTTCTACTACGATCCAATGAGGATCATGGACTTTGATATGGTGGTGGTTACTCTGAACTATAGACTCGGGCCGTTAGGTAAGGTTTTGATAATCAAAATTTGGGAACATGGAGTTTTTTTGTCCAAAAAAGTATCAATTTGTGAATTTGCAGGTTTCCTCAGCACTGGAGATGAAGTCATACCTGGCAACGCAGGGCTGAAAGACCAGGCGCTTGCTCTGCGTTGGGTGCAGAGAAACATCAGGGCTTTTGGAGGAGACCCTGACAGCGTCACCATATCGGGACATTCAGCCGGGGCTGCTAGTGTCCATTATCATTATTTGTCGCCTCAATCTAGAGGTGCGTACAATCAGTATTCTTTTTGGTAGTAGGACTTCTGGTCTTCACTTTTCATTATATTTCATCATTATATTACCTTTGATTGAAGGGACCTTTTATTTGTGTGGTTTTATCTGCATGCAATATAAACCAACATCAACCACAACAACCACGACCTTTATTATTATTATTTATTCATTTGGCATCCAACAAGACATTATCATTTACAGGTACAAATCCCAATTCGATAAAGTCAACATGATTAATTTCTTTGTCATAAACTCATACAATAATAGAGCAGCAGTCCCAACTATTGCGCTCGCATGCAGCAAAGTATAGACAGTTTACTGAAACATTGCTTCCTGACTAGGCCGTAGCGGTAAAGTCGCAGCCAAGCCGTTAAAATTTATAACAGGTCCGGTCCGACCACTACCTGTTTTCTCTAGTCAATCTGTAACTGTGTCTGCTACAGGACTTTTCGCCAGAGGCATAGCATTCAGTGGATCTGCATTTGTACCTTGGAGCTTTGCCACAAAGCCAGCTGAAAAGGCTAAGCAATTAGCATCAGTTTTGGACTGTCCAACGCGCACAAGCCAAGAAATAGCTGATTGTCTGATGGGAAAACCTGCTACTGATATCGTCAATGCAACTGCTACGATGTTTGTAAGTAGAAAATCCCACTAAAACATCTTCATGTAAAATGTTGCCAAGACGAGACCATATAGCTCGCATTTTCAAAAAGTTATCAGATCTCATGTAGAGCTAAGCTTCTAACTCTACATGCCATAACTCTACAAGCCCTAACTTCACAAAATCTACACCTTAGACAAAATATGTGGCTAGGCCATTTCAGTACCCTAAGAATTTTGATGAACATCAGTGAGTGAGTCAGTGACAAATTCGGGGTATTCTTTAGATAACAATAAAATCTAAAGTATAAGAGCTATGCAACTAAAACTTTATATGTCTAATAAATCTACTATTGAAATCATATCCTGTAAATTTTGTTTATCTGATATAATCCAAACCCAAGTTCAAAAAAACGAGTGGGTATGCCGTGGGTATCTGATATAATCCAAACCCAAGTTCAAAAAAACGAGTGGGTATGCCGTTAAAAAAAAAAAAAATATTTAACAGGCACAAGTCCCAAAAAAATAGGCACATTATTTGTTAGGAAACTTCTACAAAGTGTAAACGAGTAGGCATTAGAACGATAGAGTGAAAAAGAGTCTGGTTACCAACCAGGACAAATTCACCAATGGTGAATCAGGGTAAACGAACATAAAGAAACAAGTAGATCCGTCAGTCGTGAGCAGTGGTGAAGAAGTAAACATTTTTAAGGCCCAGCCCTAACAACTTGACAAGTCGGTAGGAACATGCTAAGTTACATTGTCTTTTTGGCAACCTGTTTGTGTGGGAGTACTGCAACATAGCAAATGGTACTCGTATACCCTGACTGAATTTGCCCATACTATGTGCCTTGTTCTTTATGTTAGCACTACATTAGAAGAGCCTACTTCTTCAGGCTATTTATACATCATTCTAACTACTCGCAAAAAACTTTCAACGTCGTTGTCTTTATGTTCCAGGGTAAACAGTTTTGGTTCAGCCCATTTGTCCCCACGGCAGAGCCTGAAGGAATGCAAGGGGCCTTTATCACCAAACATCCTTATGAAGCCACGAAATCTGGGGAGATGTACGACGCTTCTCTGCTGGCCACTACTGTAGCTGATGAAGGACTTTATCCAGCTGCCGGTGATGACAATTTTTCGGTTCATCAGTACTTTGATATTTTATGTAGAAGAGCTATTTTTAAGACAAAAGCTGATATCCAAGTATTAAAACCTCCAGTACGTTTCACATTCCTGCCGAATTTTGACTTATATTAATTACCTTTCGTAAACATAGACGAAAAATTTTTTTTTTTAATGTTATATGTGAGCAAACGAGCAGGTGGGCCACCTGATGGTAAGTGGTCACCACCGCCCATAACACCCACTGTCTTAATAGTGGCATATTTTGACACGAATGAGACAGCTAAGCGCGTTGCTCACTTTGAGAACTAAGATGATATGTCTCATGTGCCGGTAATTTCGCTGGCTTCCTTGCCCTTCAAACTGAAACACAGCAGTGCAAACACTGCTGCTTCGTGCAAAAAAGCAAGGGGGTGGGACTTCCCCAGACGGACTTTCCACAAAAGCCCTACCACCTTCCAAATGGTTCTCCCAATTCTCGTATCCGGCATGTAAGGCTTTAAATTTCACACTGTTAGTCTTTAGCTTTAGTTATTTTTCACAAACTCAATGAACGTTTTTATGATAAAAGAGATACTTGGAGTGGGGATAGATGTAGGTATAGATTCTCGATGGCAAGCGACGGAACTAATGAAAAAACCGGCCAAGTGCGAGTCGGACTCGCGCACTAAGGGTTCCGTACCACCACATAAACATAATTGTATTATTTGAAATTTCAGTAAGTTAATGTGCTAGATTTTTTGAGTCCGACACGCGCTTGACCAAATTTTATTATTTGTTGTTATTTTATAGCTTATGCACTATAAACATACCAATTTTCAAGTTTGTAAGTGTTCCCGTTTTTAAAATAGAACTAAAACAAAAATCGCCTCCGCGACCATCCAACTTGACCCCTCTCTTATATGAATGTTCTTGAAACGGGAGCTCACCACAATTGGTTACCATTAGTTGTGAGAAAAGTTGTAATATTTAATGATTTCAGACTTTTCCCATTATTTGTACTGTGAGACCTAGCTTCTTGCCAAATTTCATAATTTTAGGTCAACGGGAAGTACCCTGTAGGTTTTTCATTTTTGAATAAATGTATGGAGATGAGGACATAAAATGCCATATCTTTTGAATGCATCGTTGTAAAAAATTTAAATTTTCATATCTTGTGTGGTTCATGGATCCTAATATATGGTATTAATTTCAACCTGATACCTTTACCCGTTCGTGAGATAAAGGGTCTTGACAGACAGACAGACAGACGGACAACAAAGTGATCCTATAAGGGTTCCGTTTTTTTCTTTTGAGGTACGGAACCCTAAAAAGTATCGTTTTTAACGATCTCTTGTCTTTTTTTTGTTTTTTTCTTCCTCACAATACGAAGAAATAACAAGGATCTGCTTCACTAAATAAAAGATTATTTTTCCTTTTTTGTAGCACTCCATGCGAAACCTAACATTTCTTTGCCGGAATTGGAAATGAACTGGGAAGAAACAGTACCGAAGTTGTTTGAATTTGAAGACACCGTTCCGAAAGATAAGTGGAAGATAACTGCTGCCAAAATAAAGCAACAATACCTGGAAGGCAGACCAGTTTCTGAGGAAACTTTCCCGCAGCTTGTCCAGGTAAAGTATTATTGGATGAGGTTTTCTCAAACTGTACTGAATTCCGTATATTGAGGTTCTCGATCGAAGACTACTAAAATGGTAAGGTTAGCAGGTACAGTGTTTTTGACACTTGTATCAACTTTATCTATGAATATCACACTTTAAAATAAATTTCTGTACTAGATCTAAAGTAAGTAACTATGTTTCATCATCATACATCATCACAACATCCCATAAAACGTCAACTATAGGACAGGGAACTCCATCCAGTACTTCAGCAAAAATGTCACCCAGCTTCGCGACCGCTGTTGTTGGTGACCGCAGTATGTAAGATGGTACGATACACAGAAAGATGCCGCTGCCCATCCTCCGGATCATAACCCCTTTAGTCGCCTCTTACGACACCCACGGGTAGAGATGGGTTGGTACGAGTCTTTGCCGGCACCACACGGGCAAAATATACATAGTAGCTACAAATTCCTGTACTGGATCTAAAGTAAGAAACTATGTTTACTTGACAGGCTGTAGGCGATCGACTCCACACGAGTGGAGTAGGCAAGATGGTGGAACTCCATGCAGCCACCACAAACCAGTCGGTTTACATGTACAAATACAACTTCACTGGTGAAACCAGGTTCTACGTATCCTTGACATGGGATCCTAAGAAAAACTTAGGTGAGTATACGAGTAGTAGGATCATTGAAATTGAGGATGTTTCAGACATTACTATACAGGGTGTTAGGAAAAGTACCCATTTCCTTTAAATCACAAGTTCTACAAGTGAAACAAAGTATATTAAGTGTTTAAAAAAAAAAATTTAGTTGTTCAACCTTACCATGGACGAATGACCTTACTTACTAAATTGGATCGCACCGATATATGCCAAACAGTGTTCATTGTAGCAATAAAATATACCTATACGCGTGAAACATCGCCTCATCGGTCCAGACATTTTATTCTCTTTGGCCTTGAAAAAAAAAATCAACTATTTATTTTCTTTTATTTTGTAAATACGCTTTTGCTCTTATAGAACACGTGGTTCAAAGGAAATCGGTACTTTTCCTAACACCCTGGATTTACAGCTGGCGAAATACCTTCAAGACTTTTACGTATCAGTACTTCAAGCAAATAATTTCATTCAACAATCAATTGAACTGTTAATTGAAACACTGAGAATAGACAAGGATTTCCACAAAAATTGATATTATACATAAATATTTTTTTTTTCTCTCAAAAACAACATTAGAGTTAACATGCAATTTTTAAAATACACTAATTAATAGATAGTAGAGTAACTAAAATATGTATAATACATACTCGTACATAAACGTCACGCCTATTTCCCGTCGGGATAGGCAGAGACAGCAGTCCTCCACCTGCTACGATCTTGACGTACTTCCCTTGCTTCCTGTACTTTCATTAGTCCTTAAAGTTAGATGATTCCGTGCTTCGGAAGGCACGTAAAAGCCGTTGGTCCCGACTACTATCTACGGATGTAGTCGTAAATGAGCCATGTCAGAGGCCTTTGGCGGCTCAACAACTCTGACACCAGGGTTTGTGAGGTCGGTCATCGACCTTGCAACCCACACGATATGATGATGATGATGAGTCCTTTCATACAAGCTCGTCGGTTTAGGGTACCTACTTTTAATCTGACCTTTATTTTGAACATCCTGAATCCACAAAAATGGATGTTATACATTATCACAACATCTCATTCAACGTCCACTGCTGGTGGATTTTGTGAGGGATATATCAAAGACACTACGTTGGTTAGCGTTGCATCTGGCATAATGAACCGCGGTGGTTGGTAACCGCAGTATGGTAAAATTATAAGCAGACGCTGCTGCCCATCCTCCGCTCTGTTTAGATACAAAATTATAGTATTGCACGTACGTGCTAAATTACCCGTGGGCGTCGTAAGAGGCTACTAAGAGCTTATGAAACAGCCGATGGATAGGTATTGTACCATCTTACATACTGCTGTTACCAACAACAGCGGTCGCCAGCCGCAACGCTTACACGCGTGGTGACTATGGTGAATCGCCTCCTAGTTAAACGCATTTTTGCTGAAGTTCTGGAGGGGAGTTCCCAGTTTGCATAGGAAACGTATGTGTAAGGTACCTCGAAACTTGGCTCATAGACAGGGATAAGGTCAAAAAGTTAAATTAAAAAATTCGAATTTTTTTCGGTTGCAAATAATAAAGTTAAAAAATAATTTTGTTTTTGTCAAATATCGATAGGTCGTATGGCAGAATGAAAAGTAGCCATGGCCAGTCTTAAAAAAAAAACTGACAACTGTTCTAAGTAGTCTGTGGTCGGTTTATACAGCTGTTAGTTTTTTTTTATGATAGGCAATGACTAATCATCACATTCTGCCATACGACCTATCGATATTGGACGAAAATTATTTTTTTTTAAAACCTCGTCATTTATGGCCAAAAAAATTTGGTATTTTTTATTTATCTTTAATGATCCTATTCCCGTTTATGAGCCAAGTTTCAAGGTACCTTACATATAAGTTTCCCTAGCGAATTATGAGATGTTATGATGATGATGATGACTAAATTAGAATTACCTATTATAAGTCATGCATTCAATTAGGTGGAGGGATGTGGTCATACTCTGAAGGGAAAGAGGTCAAAACACAGACATAAGAAAAATACGTACCAAATAAGAAATAAAGTTAGTATACACACACTGGAATGCACTCTGCACACACAAGATTGCACTTTAAGTTGCCAGTAGTTAAGTTCAAATTTACTCTTGCAGGTGTGGGTCATGGCGATGATTTGTTCCATATCTTCTATCTCGCTCTCATCACACCAGCCACAGAGAAACCAGATGAACAGAAGATGAATGATCTCCTCATCACTATGATTTATAACTACTGCAAAACTGGGTAAGAGATTGTTTAGGTGCCTAATTCGGATTTGATTGAAATTTAAGTGCTACATGCAGCACCTGGTTTAGTATTACTGTAAATATAGTAAATTACGTACCTAGGGAGGATTTTTTTATGTTAGAAGTGAGCAAACGAGCAGTTGAGCCGCCTGATGGTAAGTGGTCACCACCGCCCATAGCACCCACTGTCATAATAATGGCATATTTTGACACTTATAAGACAACAAAGCGCGTTGCTCACTTTGAGAGCTAGATGGTATCTTTCACGTGCCGGTAATTTCACTGGCTCCCTTGCCCTTCAAACCGAAACACGGCAGTGCAAACACTGCTGCTTCACGGCAGAAAAAAGTAATAGTACAGAACGTAACACATTTGTATTGCGATCCGAGGCGAAGCCAAGGGTGGCAAATGTGTGGTCTGAGCATTCTTTAGGCATGAAAAAGCTTTTATCATTCTTTGACTATTTTGTGTTGTCTTCTGTACCTTTGTATTTGATTTTACCAGCATCCCGAAACTGCCCAAAAATGCTCCTGTATGGACTCCCGTCACCCCTGGTCAACCAGCCCTGAACTACTTGGATATATACTCACCAACTGACCTAACGATGAAGAGGAGTGCAGATTTTGCCCATCGCGCCTTCTGGGACAGCTTGGGATTCAACGAGAACCAGAATTATAAAAAGAGTCATTAATTTGACAAACTGCTCCGTCCATTTTGACATTTACAACTCGATTTTGCTCTTGACAACCAATCCTAAGCGTAACACTAAAGTTAATCATGATGAGATCATTTTAAGAAAGAGAAAGAATGAGTTTAACAAAGAGCCACTTTTAAGAAAGAATCATTTATTAGCTTTAAGTAGGTATCTAGGTATTAGTTTTTGGTACTAATAAAAAAGTTAAATAAGTTATTTTGTTTACCTACTTTAAATAAAACCTAAACTTGACTATTTTTAGGATTCCGTAGTCAACAAAGAACCCTTATAGTTTCGTTATGTCCGTCTGTCTGTCCGCTGCTTAGCTCAAAGACCCTCAGTACTAGAAGGCTGTAATTTAGTACGGATATACATTTCATCCCTGCCGACAAAATGGTAAAATTAAACATTGAAAAAAAAAAAATTTAGGGTACAAGTAATTTAGGGATCCGTTTGCCGATCGGGCTTAAACGTTCCACAACGTGTAACGAAGGTGTGATAATACTGAAAGGTGTGAATCTGCCGTTGTAACTGAACAACTTTTCCCAAGGTCGAAATACGAAAAACCAAATTCGACCTCCCATACAAAATGCGCTATCAGCTGATGCAGTTTGGAAGGTCGAAAATTGATTGTGTTCTATGACCTATGTTCCTTGGGAAAAGTTGTTCAGTTTCATGGGCAGATTCATACCCTTTAGTATTATTATTATCATACCTTTCCACGCTGAGTGGCGACCACTCACCGATAGACGTAGCATGGACAGGGTGCCCATAAAGTCGCGGGGTCGCCGTCTCATCTGCACCATTGACCTGCACCATTAATGGGGGAAACGAAACTACTATGTACTCGTATCGCTTGCACCATTAATAATAATACAACCTTTACCCCCCGCTTCTCTTCCCCATGTCACCATCATTTATTCATGTGTTTATCTGTACCAATGAGGAAAGAAAAAGAAAATAATAAAATATTAAAAATATAAAATAATACCAAAATGGTAAAAAAAAGGAACCCTTATGGTGCCGCTCTGTCTGTCCGTCTGTCTGTCACACCTCTATATCTCAGCAACCACTTACGCTATCGAGCTGAAATTTGGAATAGTTTTAGAATATAGTTGCCCAACTTAATTGCACATGAAAATTTTTTGAAAAAAGTATGATTATTAATGTAAAGGGGGCCAAAATAGGGGGGGCCAAATTTCAAATTGTCGCTACTAGGTCGAGTGGGGTATCATATGAAAGGGCTTTACTTGTACATTTTAAAATATATTTTTGTATTTTTTTAAGTTTCTTAGTTTTCAAGTTATGATGAAAAATGTCAAAAAAAATACCATTCCCCCCCCCTTATCTCCGAAGTTTGAGTAAGGGAAAATCTGAATTAATTACAGTTGACAGAGGTTTATGTAAACTTTACAGCAAAAATAAAACGATCTTTCTAAGTTGCACAGTTTTTCAGAAATCTGCAAAAAACCTTTACAAACAAATTTAGTTTTGCGGTCCTGAAAATGGACTTTATTGCTTCCAAAAATACTATAGGTATATCGGAACCCTCGGCGCGCGAGTCCGACTCGCACTTGACCGGTTTTTCTCTCCTTTTGGAGGTGCATCCCCACCGCACGGGCCTTAACCAAGTGAGGTGGGATCGGTAGACGAGGAGATAATTGAAGTTGTGAGGAACTTTATTATTATTATCTTTGTATACTTTTTAGTCTCTCCGAGGAGGTAGTTTTTACACGGGCCGAAGCCAAGTGCTAAGCGCATATAACTTTAATCTACAGACAGGAATTTTCTTAAAATTATTATTATTATTTTTTATAATGCTTCTAGCCATTAGTTTATTATTTTCTGTTACTGTATGTTTGTTCGTAAGGGAAAGTAAGTAGGTATACATGCAATGGTGCAAATGATACACGAAAGTTTCATTTGCACCATTAATGGTGCAAACGATACATAGTAGTTTCGTTTCCCCCATTGATGGTGCAGGTCAATGGTGCAGATGAGACGGCGGGGTCGCGGGAAGCCGCTGGATGCGAGCAGCGCAGGACCGGTCGTCATAGAGATCTTTAGGGGAGGCCTATGTCCAGCAGTGGACGTCTTTCGGCTGATATGATGATGCAACATTATTTTTACAGCTATAAAGGGTGTAAGGGACGGTGTACCGAAAACTGAAAGGGCGTGCTCAGTCAACGAAACTGAACAACTTTCCCAAAGAAACATATGTTGAGAAATGAAAAAAAATTTTGAACTCTCGATACAAACTGGTCGACCAGAGTGGGTAATTTGTATGGAGAGGTCAAAATTTTTTTTCATTTCCCAACTTATGTTTCTATGGGAATGTTGTTCAGTTTCGTTGACTGAGCACGCCCTTTCAATTTTCGGTACACCGATTACACCCTGTATACTTTAAGATAGAGTGAAGCAGATTATTCTCAAGATAAAACATTCCAATATTAGTATAAACGATGATTGCTCTCGGTAAACTTATTTATTTATCATCCTGTGTCAATTAGAGATAAGCCGTACCGGTTTTAAACGACAGACAATTATAAATAGTAGACGCTCAAACTGCGCGGGGGCATGCCGCGTCGTCGTTCTGAATTTAAAAATAGAAATGGCGTTTTTTAAACTGTTAGTGTTTGTGGGGTTCCTCGCGTTGGTTTCTGGTCAAGGATCCAATCCTGTGGTCAGGATAACTCATGGGCTGCTTCAAGGGTCTTGGAAGGTGTCGGAGAATGGAAGATCGTTCGCCAGTTTTGAAGGAGTCCCGTATGCCAGGCCACCGGTTGGAAAGTACAGATTTAGAGTAAGGGCTCCCGCACACGACCGAGAATCGGTGGCCGATTTTTTGTCGGCATCCCGCTCTGACGTGTTATCACCTGAATCTTCCGTCCTTGTCCTGGCCGATAATCGCCCACCGATTCTCGGTCGTGTGCGGGAGCCCTAAGCTTTTTTTTCAAGTTTTTTAACATAGAATATAAAGCGGAGTTCACAAAAGAGTCTGATGTATTGTAAACAAAATTATAACCTCAAATTCATGTAAAAAGTGTTATAAATGTGCATATTTGTGACTTTCTGTCGTAGCTTTCTGTGTATAAAACGATATGGAGTAAGCGTTTTTTGTAAGTGTACTGTAGTTACAACCGTGTACGTCATTTAAGTGAAGATAAATCCATCTTAACTAAACAAAAATTTATTAATAACGTCGGGTTCTTTCGTGAACTCTATTCACTGAAAATACTTAATTTGAAGGTACTTTTCTATTATTTTTTATTGGGGTAGCTACACATAATGTTCGATTCAGCATGTTCGGTTCGGCTTTTTTCATGCAACTCAAGTTCCAAGAAAAAGCCAAGCCGACCATGCTGAATCGAACTTGTGTGTAGGTTGGTCACTTAGTGGTCAATGGCCACCATCGCCCATGACACCCACTGTCTTTTTAGTGATATAATTTGACACTAATAAGACAGCAACGCGCGTTACCCACCCTGAGAACAAAGATGGTATGTCTCATGTGCCGGTAATTTCACTGGCTCCTTTACTTATTTAATTTCTATTAATCTCCGTGCATTCTTAGTACAGCATTTTCTGAGTCACAGCGAATACGAATTGTTTATACTATAAGATTTTATAGAACTTCCACTGTAGGACAGGGAGCTCCCTCCAGAACTCCAGCAAAAACGCGTTGTAATTTGAGGGGATTTACCATAGTCACCACGCTTGTAAGCGTTGCGGCTGGCGACCGCTGTTGTAGATGACCGCAGTATGTAAGATGATACGATGCACAGGAAGATGCTGCTGCCCATCGTCCAACTCATAATCCCTTAGTCGCCTCTTACGGCACCCCCAAGGTAGAGGTGGATTGGTACTCTTCTTTGCCGGCACCATACGGTCCTTCAATGAATTGGGTCCTTCAACGAATTATACTTATTCAAAATACTTGTAAGCTTAGTAATTGCTGTTTTGATATCGTTGTACTGGAAATTTTATATAAACAAATAATAAGGTACAAAGTTTAAATAATAGCTACTTAATGCTAATTAATGCTCCTTGTAATCATAATGGTGAACGCAACGGTAAAAATTTATACCTATCTGTTATGTCCGTTTTAGGCGTAGGCCAGACAAAGGTGTCAATTCTGGCAGACCCAAAACTAAATTTGACAGTTCTAAAAATTATGCTGTCTTTTATTAGTCTGTAGTAAGTAACAAATACAGGAACACTTTTAGACCTGTCAAATTTAGTTTAGTTTTAGTTTGGGTCTGCCAGAATCGACACCAAAAGCTGCTCTCTGCGCGCTTGCTGGCGTGCCAGCGGGCTAACGCACTATAGGGTGACTTTTAATTAGTTCTTGATAGAAAAATGTATGAATGTACTCATTATACTGAACAACTTTCCCCAAGGAACATAGGTCGAAATACGAAAATCAAGTTTTGACCTCCCATAGAAACTGCATCAGCTGATAGCGCATTTTGTATGGGAGGTCAAATTCGGTTTTTCGTATTTCGACCTATGTTCCTTGAGAAAAGTTGTTCAGTATCATGAGTACATGCATATCTTTTGCTATCAAGAACTAATTAAGTCCTATATAAAGTGTTTGAAAAGGAGCAGAGAAACCATGGCGTACCGCACCTCTTTTGTCTGGCCTTCGCCTTAGATATTATAATGTGTGAATACTAATTTATAATCATGTTTGGGTAACGGAATGACCATGAACTTGACGCTACTTTTTTAGGAAGTGACCTGTGACTGACCGTTGCTAAGTCCTAACTATAATAGGGAGTTTTCCTTGACGTTTTTGTTGTTGTTGTTGATCACTGTTGGTATTTTTTTTCATTACTTTATCAAATTACGGGCTTTGCCAGCAGCAATCAAACTCACTTAATAATTTACATATTGGGTGAAGGTTCAGTATCAGTGTTTACATTTTCTATCTAGTTAAATTTACAAAAGCTGTGACACAGTGAGCGGCTCACTGTACGCCTAGTGGGAAAATGGCCTTAGGCCTTACTTAGCCCATGGCCCGACCTGGAGTCAGTGAGCCACTCACTGCCTGCCTCCAGTACGCCTCCCTATATATTTTAAATGGAGTGTCCATTCAGCGCTTACTCTACGCAGTCTGCGGCGTTACGCTTGCGGATTCATTCATTGAGCAGCTGAGTCGCTTCGAACTATGCTCCCGGTCGGCGGCAGCTCAGTGAGCTCACAACGCCGACGGAACGCTGCGTAGCGATATACCCTCGTGTATGGTATATATATGGTATCGTATCGGTGTCGGTACCGAGTAACATAGGTCGAGAAACGAAAAACCAGCTTTGGGGAAAGTTGTTCCGGTCCATGGACAGATACATACTTTAGTATTATCCCACCTTTCCGTTACACGTTGTATAGGGGCGTAAGTCGAAATATTTACGAAAAGAAAATTGCAACATCCTATGGAAATTGTACCAGCAAAAAATGCGTTTTCTATGTGAGGTGAGATTTTTTTTGTCAAGCAAATTCGTAGAATAAAAGTTTGACCTTACTACTAAAAAAATAAAAAATAATCTAGTTAGCGGCGCCTACATGTGAAGCCCACCAATAAAGTGCGAGCGAGATGCAATCTTTTTTCAATTCATTTATTTGTGAAACGTGTGTATAATAGGATCTTAATAGTTAGGTAATACAGCTCAACATGTTCAGCCATTAGAAGTCAAAATTATCAAAATATAGGATGTCAACTTGTCATGATCAAATAATAATGTTACATGAAATACTTACAATGAAGTGTCAAAATCTAAAATTATTAATGAAGTTAAAATTTGTCATTTAAATATGAATTAACATTATAATAACATTTACATGCCAAGATTTTATAAAGTTCGCGTTTAAATATGCTCATACTCTCGATTTGAACCACACGCAAGGGAAGCTTATTGTATAATGCAGTTTTTGAAATAATGCAGTTTTGTAGCTACATGGCAAATGAATTTTAGTTTTGTGACGTTCACTACGATGCGATACAAACAAAGAGATATTAGTTTTGACGAAAACAGAAACTTCTAAAATATATAGACATGGCAATGTAAGGAGGTTCTGGCTTTTAAAGTAAGGCTCACAAGATTCCCAAGGTTTCAAACCACATACAGATCTGATACTTTTTTTTTGTGCAATAGAAGCATCTTGTACATCCGTAGAATTTCCCCAGAAGATCAAACCGTATCTCAATATTGATTCAGCATGTGCCCGGTATGAAGTTAAAAGTGTAGATCTGTTAGCAACTTTTGAGAGTTGGTAAAGTGCATATGAAAACTGATTTAAGCGGCCACATACACTTTTGACATGTTCTTTAAATTTGAGCTGTGAATCTAATTGAACGCCCAAAAATCTATTAGTATCAAGTTCTTCAATTGTTTCATTGCCATATTCAATATTTAATTTAGTTTTTGGTGGTATTTTATTATAGAAGCGCATATATTTGGTTTTTCCCAGATTAAGGTAAAGATTATTATCTTTCAACCAGTTAATTACTTTGACTATTGTGTCGTTGATGTCAGCCTCGAGCGCCTTACGAGTATCATCTTTATCCGAAAAGACTACTGTGCTATCGTCCGCATAGAGTACTATATCATGTTTAATGGCTGCGGGAAAGTCATTGATATATATCACGAATAATAGTGGGCCGACAATGCTTCCCTGCGGCACACCAACAGACACTGGTCTGTACTCGGAGCGATGCTTTATTTCGGTTTTATTTCGTGCGCACAAACATTCTATTTCAGTTGCCTGAATTCTATTTGTTAAATATGATTTGATCAATTCTAAAGCGTTACCTCGTACAGCAAGAGCATATAACTTTTTTAACAAAATCGAGTGATCCACGTGGTCAAATGCTTTGGTTAGATCCATAAATAGAGCACACACAGGCACTCTAGCATCGACATCGGACATAACTCGTAGTAAGAAATTAAATATTGCTTGATTCGTACATTTGCCTTTTCGAAAACCGATTTGTTCCTTCGCCAATAAGTTAAAACGTTCGAAAAAGATACATAGGCTGTTATGTACAATTTTTTCATATACTTTTGAAAAGATAGTAATCAATGCTATTGGTCTATAATTACTCATGATCCCTCGGTTTTCTTTTTTGAATATCGGTTTGATAATTGATTCCTTTAGTGTATCAGGAAAGATACCGAATTGTAGGCTGAGGTTAATAGTGTAACTGAGAACGTCAGCAATGTAACAAGCAACCTTTTTAGGGTTCCGTACCTCAAAAGAAAAAAACGGAACCCTTATAGGATCACTTTGTTGTCCGTCTGTCTGTCTGTCTGTCTGTCTGTCAAGACCCTTTATCTCACGAACGGGTAAAGGTATCAGGTTGAAATTAATACCATATATTAGGATCCATGAACCACACAAGATCTGAAAATTTCAATTTTTTGCAACGAAGCAATCAAAAGGTATGGCATTTTATGTCCTCATCTCCATACATTTATTCAAAAATGAAAAACCTACAGGGTACTTCCCGTTGACCTAAAATTATGAAATTTGGCAAGAAGCTAGGTCTCACAGTACAAATAATGGGAAAAGTCTGAAATCATTAAATATTACAACTTTTCTCACAACAAATGGTAACCAATTGTGGTGAGCTCCCGTTTCAAGAACATTCATATAAGAGAGGGGTTGGATGGTCGTTGAGGCGATTTTTGTTTTAGTTCTATTTAAAAACGGGAACACTTACAAACTTGAAAATTGGTACGTTTATAGTACATAAGCTATAAAATAACAACAAATAATAAAATTTGTTCAAGTGCGTGTCGGACTCAAAAAATCTAGCACATTAACTTACTGAAATTTCAACTAATACAATTATGATTATGTGGTGGTACGGAACCTTCTTCTTCTATGTTCCTCCCATAGAAACTGCATCAACTGATTGCGCATTTTGTATGGAAGGTCAAAAACTCATGTTCATATTTCGACCTATGTTCCTTGGGAAAAGTTGTTCAGTTTCATGGGCAGATTCACATCCTTTATTATTATCACACCTTTCCGTTACACGTTATATTTTAGTAAAAAAAAAAAACAGTTTTTATTGACTGCACAAAACGTGCCAGGTTGCGCCCAGACAGACAACCCTGTTTTTTAGACTCACCATTTGATTGTGCAGCGGCCTAGATAGGTCGCTGTTTGCAATATTCGATGAGGTAGGGTTGCCGACTGCCCGCTCTTAGTCAAATGGTATCCAAAATAAAAGCCATTCAAATGTTTCAAAATGCAGAAACAGCCCGATGTTCAATTATTGCACATCGTCGAACCTATTTTCATCCAACAACGCTTCCCGCCAGCGGCCACTTTGTTGGAGCCACAAACGATCACGCTAATTGACTATTAAACAAAGCAATGGCTACTTCATTTGACTAACATTTCAGTTTGAGTACGCAATTACAGAGAAAATGCAGTTAATAGTTATCTACTATTCTATCTGTCAGAGTGTTGGAGTTATACAAGGTTATTTTTTGTACCTGACATCCGTTTGGCCACTTATTATTGAGGTCAAAAACAACAACTTTTGTTCTACGACTTTGCTTACAACGCACAAAAAAAATCGACTTTCCGTACAAATTAACGTACGTGCTTCCCATACAAACACATTTTTTATGAGATATTGAAAATTTTTCATCCTTTATTAGCAACAAAAGTTGTTGCTTTTAACATCAAACGGATGTCAGGTAAAAAAATAACCTATTATATAAAGACTTCTGACATGGCTTACTTAGCTCCTATCACGTTAGTTTACTATTATTTAATCTGTGTTCTATATAGGCTGACTTTTAATTAGTTTTTGATAGCAAAAGATATGCATGTACTCATGATACTGAACAACTGTTCCCAAGGAACATAGGTCGAAATACGAAAAACCAAATTTGACCTCCCATACAAAATGCGCTATCAGCTGATGCAGTTTCTATGGGAGGTCAAAACTTGATTTTCGTATTTCTACCTATGTTCCTTGGGGAAAGTTGTTCAGTATCATGAGTACATTCATACCATACCCTTTTCTATCTAGAACTAATTAAAAGTCACCCTATAACAAAAAATACAAAATACAAAATATTTTATTCAACGAATTTGCACGGTATCAATTACAAATTTACAATGATCCCCGCACTTGGTAACACCTGTATCGCGGGAAATCTACCATCTATAGTTTAAACTAAAAGTATCACTTAAAGTGCATCGGTAAAGATTTAAACAATTTAGGTTATTCCTAACTACAAAAAACAAAAGTACCTAAAACTAATTTATCGTGACGCAGCTACAATACCTATTTCGTTAAAATTTAAACTACATTATACAAAACATTAATAGATACAAAACTATAGTATAAAAGAATAATATAATATATATAAAAATATATAGAAAACACATAGTATTTTAAAATTTAGATAAGTATGATTCATGTTTGCGTGTAACCTATTTAATAATGGTAAGAAAGGCTTCAGTGGAGTCGTAGTCTAGCTCGGATAACCAGTTAACTATCTTGAATCTGGCTTCTCTGACTGTGCTATCTCGAATGTTGCAGTGTTTTAGGACAATTCGGTAAATGAATGGGAAAGTGAACCGTTTAAATCGACGTGCAAAAGATGTTTTAATTTCAGCTGTTGGTAAAACTACACGACGTCGCGATGAATGCAGTGTAAACTCAACTGAATTCATGTATATTCTGTGTTGGGAAAGGGACACTTGCAAAATATAGAGTTGGCGTACTGATAGGACTTTAGTTATGCGGTGTAATTCACATGTTGGGAACCTTCCTATATGAGATAGTATAGCCAGCCGGCTTAGCACGCTGCAGTTGTCAGCTTATCTAGGCCCCTAGATTAAAGACTTTACGCAGGGTCACGTTTTTTTTACATCCGAGCAGTGCGACACATTTTGAAAGACAAGGACGGCTACATGTATTAGTGTATAAAGCTATCTCTGTCTAAAATATCAAAAACGGAATTTGTGGATTTGCTAAAAATTTTCCTCCACTGACATTTCTTCGCGCTTGGAGGTGATAGATTAGATGACATTAAGTACTCAAATAAAGTGACATTTCTCCGAGATATATTTTCTCTCGGGCAGCTTGCTAAGCGGGCAGGTTCTGAGTTCGACGGATTAACGTGCCTTAATGCTTTAGTTATAGTGCCACTAGCGGTCAGCTATCTGAATAGTGACCACGGCCAATATGGCTTAATTTTGGTGATCGTAAAATAGCTAATTGAGCGCTTTTGTATGCAGTGATTTAACCGGGTGTAAGGTGCAGGTTGTCGGGCCACGGGCAGTATATTGTTCCTTATAGTCCGGTCGCTTAACGTCTTATATCGCCAAATTCATCAAATTGCACCAAATTTTTTCCAGGTACTAGCTAGGTACATAGCTCTCAATTTCCGATAGGAGCCAATTCTTGAATTTTCTATGGAAATTTTTTGAAACTCAAGAATTGGTTCCTGGGTCATTTTCAAAAAAGATGTACAAGTGACTAAAATGATCAAAAATGTGACTCAACTGTTTTGTGACATACCTGTATAATTTTACACTAATGTGAGTCACAATTATTGTAAGGTAGAGTTTACAATGATCAAACTAAAGGTTTATGAAATAAATATGTATAATAAAATAAAAATGAAAGAAATCGAAATCTTTATTATTCAAAAAAATACTATGCCTTTTAAACTATGAGATCAATAAATGTCTTAATGACAGCAGGGTTCTTAACTTTTAAGTTTTTCTCTGTGCTTACGTTGAAGTTCAGCTGCGCTCATCGCCATTTTTCTAAAATAAGATTAATTTATAGTGCATAATCTGTAGGATTTTATAATAAAACAGCGGTAATGGGAATAGAAAAGAGGTCCCTGGTTCGCGTCACGGCCGGGGCATGTACAACAAGTTTTTGCTAAGTACAGACTTTTGTAATTTATCACTTGCTTAAAAAAGTGAAGGAAAGCATCGTGAGGAAACATGCGCGCGCTGAAAATAAAATTCAAAGGCGTATATAAGCACCCATATGACGCCATAAAATTTTAGCCAATGTAAATATATCTTTACTTTACACGTAGATGTGAGTCACGTCATATGAGTCACGAAATGTGACTAACATGTAAGCATTTTTGTGAAAAACATAACTTCAAAAAGCTATAACATCAGATTATTTTGCAATACAGATTAATACGATACATAATTATAACATGTTTTTGTCAGGCTTAAGCTATAAAAATAATTGAAAATAATACTCACTTCACGTTGGTTGGAAATGCACTGTGATTCACATGTATTTTTTTATTACTATGGCAACCAATTTTTTTGCGTGACAACAAATCAACTGGTTCTCACTGACCTCTGCGTACTTGTATATATAGAGGTCAGTGACTGGTTCTACAAAATCGCGGGGATTTATTGAAACAGTGTGAAGCAAAGTATTGCCAGTAATGAAAAATTATCTTCAAGTGGTAAGATTGGTACAGAAAGCTACAAAATCGACCGTGACATACTCTGTGTGACTCACATGTTCAAACAAAAAAAATATTTGTTTATAGTTAAAGCACTGCCTAGAATAATATTGTTTTAAATACACAATGGGAAATACATTTATGCTACTAGTCAGGTTGTTACTTTTTTTAACAAACAACAAATTAGAGCCACATTATGATTCAAACCTGCTGAAGTGCAAAAAGGACATTTCTGTTCCAATAGAACGTGAAAGGTGGCAAAACTATTTTTTTTTATTATAAAATACAATTATTTTGTAAAACCCATAAATTAGATAAGTGTCTTGAAGAAGAAGGTTCATATTGATAGGAAAACTTGCCCAACTTAAAAAATGCAGCACTGAATTCGTAAAAAATAATGTTATGTTAGTCGCACATATTTATTTATGTAATGTACATCTTTTTTTGAAAATGACCCTCCTATCAAAAATTGAGAGCTATGTACCCAACTAGTACCTCCTCGTACCTGGAAAGAATTTGGTGAAATTGTAAGGCGTGTCTACGTGAAACAGCTAATTGACCGCACTATTAGTTTTTTTTTACGATTTTTATCGCAAAGTAGGTTTTGATATATCTGTGGTTTTGATCACTGATTAAGAAATTCATAACGTTCATAACATAAACTTTTTGCCTCCTAATGCTCAGCGAGGTCCTGGCCGCCTGAATGCTTGTACTATTTTTCTTATTTCCAGTTTTACAGGTATAGCTCATTAACCTGTAAAGCCTACTAAGCTGTGATTTCATTCGTTTTAATCCCGAATCCCAATGATTCTACTCATGAAAACAAACAACTTTACAGAAGAAAAAAAATTTTACCTCGAAAAAAAATTTTCACCTTCCCATACAAAGTTAGTCGATCACGTGACACCACTTTACTATGGGGAGACGAAAAATTTTTTAAGTAAATAGTTTTTTCTTCGGGAATGTTGCTTGTTTTCATGAGTAGAATCACTGGGCTTCGTGATTAAAATGAAAAAAAATTCACGCTGTATACAACTTAATTATGTGATTTTTTTCACATTTCCAGTTGCAACCGTTTAGCTGGCAGGGGGAGGGACACTCAACTCCAACATAAAATGGCGCTTTCAAGCTTAATATTTTGCAAACGGATTTCTAAACCAAAAAAATATTTTTCAACACATTTGCCCATAAAACAGCTATATTTGCACTGTATTAAGGTCCGTAATCCAGCTTATTAAACACGCGTGCTTTTTTCATTATATTACCGCACTAGTGTTTTAATTTATGTCTTTTATTTTTATCGGCAAGACAAAAACCTACGGCGCCACCTGTTGGCGGGTAGCATAGCTTGCTCACCCGATGATATTTCAATGTTGAGGCGGCTATTATAGAGCGAAGCTCGGTGGCCCAGGTATTAATTTCCCTTTATATGCTAACGTGTTTAGTTGCTAGAATAGATAAAGGCCACTTACCTCATACAGGAACAAACAGTCTTTTAAAAGCTCAACACGTCACGCAAAGTTCAGCAAAATGACTCTACGCACGAGATAGGGTATTCCCATCTAAGAGATTTTCGAATAGCAACTTGTTACTTTTTTCTTAAAGAATTGCCCGTTTGATGAGTAGGGCCTATCTATCTTCGCCAAACATGCTTGAAAAAATACCATAGAAAAATTACCCCGGCCAATATTAAAATTACCCCATTGAAAGGTTAGTGTAGTTATTGGGCTATGAAATTCATGAGCTACGAAGTCTTGACTCAAATGTCAAGGTTTAAGTTTTTATTCATACGCGTTATGTATAGTCACCAAGGAGGTTTTATCCAACGAGAGCGAAGCGTGGGATAAAACCTCCTTGATGGTTACAGAATAAAGCTTAGGAATAAAGTAATAGTACTATCATACAGAACGGACACTCTCCGCCCCCCTTGCCATCTGCCCCGCACCCCCGCGCGCACCCGCCCGCGAGATTCTCGTTGTCCTTCTGAGGGTCTTTTGTACTGAATATGCGGGCCTACGCGCCCTTCCAATTTTAAACTTCAAATTCGCGCTCGATGTATATAGTGACTGGGGAGTGGTATGGCGGAAAACCAGATCTGGTCAATTTGTATATGGAGAACCAAATTGTCTGAAAACAAACTATACTTGATTAATCTTACTTACCTAAGTAACGTATGTTATAAATACCTAACCACGAGGGAGGAGAGGAGTCTTCCTGACACAGGCACTCTGAAGCTTAAAAGGAAACTCCACACAAATTTTGTACGAAAACTTGATTTTTGTATCATTATTTTTTTATTTAAAATTATTTTTATTTCAAAAGTTGTAGAGCCGAAGTTGTTCAGGTACATGGGTAGAACTATCACAAGTTTTGCGTATTTTGAATTACATGTTGTATGCGGAAACGTTTTATTAAGGATCCTTAATTTTTTTCTAGTAGTAAATATTGCCTACATGTTAAGTATCGACCCAGGAATAATTTTGAAATCGTCCAGTAGTTTTTTAGTTACAAACATACCTACTAAAATACAAAAATACAAATCTTTCCTCTTTATAATTCAGAACTATTAAAAGGACATAAAAAAACGGCCAAGTGCGAGTCGGACTCGCGCACCAAGGGTTCCGTACCACCACATAATCATAATTGTATTAGTTTAAATTTCAGTAAGTTAATGTGCTAGATTTTTTAGTCCACACGCACTTGACCAAATTTTAGTATTTGTTGTTATTTTATAGCTTATGCACTATAAACATACCAATTTTCAAGTTTGTAAGTGTTCCCGTTTTTAAAATTGAACTAAAACAAAAATCGCCTCCACGAACATCCAACTTGACCCCTCTCTTATATGAATGTTCTTGAAACGGGACCTCACCACAATAGGTTACCATAAATTGTGAGAAAAGTTGTAATATTTAATGATTTTAGACTTTTCCCTTTATTTGTACTGTAAGACCTAGCTTCTTGCCAAATTTCATAATTTTAGGTCAACGGGAAGTACCCTGTAGGTTTTGCTTTTTTGCATAAATGTATGGAGATGAGGACATAAAAAGCCATATCTTTTGATTGCTTCGTTGTAAAAAATTTAAATTTTCAGATCTTGTGTGGTTTATGGACCCTAATATATGGTATTAATTTCAACCTGGTACCTCTACCCGTTCGTGAGATAAAGGGTCTTGACAGACAGACAGACAGACGGACAACAAAGTGATCCTATAAGGGTTCCGTTTTTTCTTTTGAGGTACGGAATCCTAAAAAAGAACCGGCAAGTGCGAGTCGATATACAACCATTGATACACTTAAGATTTTACGAGTAGTATGATTATACTGTGGATTATACAAAGCAAATCTCGGTCGCCCAGGTAATGTTTTGTTATGCACGAAGGTCATCCCATTTGCCGTTTGATAAACTACCACTATAAGAGATAAACGACCAGCCATAATTTGCACGCGCTGCACAAATAAATTGGTTTCGAATTGTCAATAGCATCTGGCAACTGGCAGTTTAGATTGAATAGGAATTAATTTGTTTTACTCTACATCAAGAGATCGGTTGATTTTATTCTGTTTATTTGTCAGTTTTCTATACTTTTATTGTAATAATATGTTGTATTATTTTATCAAAACATTTGATGAAAAATCCTCTGCTGGATAGGGAGCTGCTCCCAAAAAAAAGAGTTAAATTATCTGCGTGCGTCTGTGTTCCCGAGTTCATATTTAACCTGAATCTATTCAAGTCGCGAGTGAATAGGCTTCTTCTGGGCAAACTCGTTCCATCGTCGACCTCATCTCTGTCTTCAAGAGTAGATCGGGGTCAAGAGTAAGCCCATTGACAATAAAAAAAAATCAAAATAAAAGCCAGGTTTACAACGTGGTATGGTAGTTCTTGTGGTTCTACCCATTTAACTGAACAACTTTTGTTCTACAACTTTTACTGATATACATATTAGTCACATTGTTGTTGTTGTATAATCTTTATTGCATGAAAATTACAAAAATACTATTCTCGGAAAGATTACAAGCAAAGGCGGCGTCATACCACGTCGACAAAGTGATAAAATAAAACCTTGACAAATAAATGTTTTTAGGGTACCCCCTACACGTTCAATTTTTTTAACCGTCGACCCCATCGTTTTGGGGTGTCGTTGGATACGTTTTTTAAATATTGTGAAATTGCCAAGGTTCCTTTTCGATTATGGGATCTGTTTGCGAAATATTTAGCTTAGAAGCGCAAATGTTTCTTAGAGTCAAGTGTGCTCCTGCCAGCTAAACGGTTGTTACTGGAAAAAAATCATAGCAGTAGCATATATGATGCATTTTAAAGGAAAATTAACACAGCTAAGTACGCTTTACAGGTTAAGGAGTAATAGTCGAAACACTGAAAATCTCTAGGGGAACGGGAGTGCCGAAAGTCGAACAAACAAAAGCACAGCTTAGCTACATCCTTACATAACATACCATTCCTATTTATAGCTTACGAGCTATAGCCAGTCGAAGTAAAGCGATTTAGTCCCTGACACACACACACTCACTCATCGATCATCAAAAAGATGTCGTACTTCCACCATACCTAGAGAGCTGAAATTTGCCAAAGAGTTAGGGTTTGGTACCTATTTTAAATAAAAACTATCAAAACTATCAAAATGATTTACGTTTTTCAACTTTATTATTGACTTCCTTTTGTTTTTGTTATGTTTTGTTTACTAACATAGTTGTAAGCCTACTAACCTCATGAGTCTTGGTTACTTGATTAAAAATATATAATAAAAAAAAACTAGGATCGTTGAAGACCTGAAGTACCTGATGTGAAACCCTATGAGAGCAGCCAAACTATGTGAGTTATTAAAGTACTGCCTTAACAGAAAATACTCAATCGACGTGATGCGTATTAGCTGTCGATTAACATCTCTGCGATGTTATGAAACCATTGAGCTGATATTACGGTGGTGCAGGAAGGTGGCCATAGGAACTCTGTCATAAAACAATACAACCCTATCGAATTTGGGCTCATTGGACGCGGCTTGACAAGTACTCTGGTCCTGTATCCGGACTGGTACTCCAAACCAGACCGGTTTTCATCGGTTGTTCACATGCGGCCAAGCGTACGTGTAGCACTTTCGAGAGTGACAATTCTGAGTAGATTATATCTAATTAATGTAGACTTTGGTACATCAAAGTTCAGGAGTCCGCAATAGCGGATTATAATAGCTCCAATAAAAAATGTGAGTGTGGTACCTCCCCACAAACAATGGAACACCTAACCTCCTGCCCCGCATGTCCAGGACACATGTACGCGTGATGACCTTTTTAAGCCACAAATAACACAGTAAATGTGGCAACGTCGTCCTGGGCTACTAAAATTTTAATGTTTGTAATTAAATGATCGACACGCTAAGAAGAAGAAAAAAGACTTAGAAGCACGCACCGACCAGACTTGTAAAAAAATATTTTTCACCTCCAAAGCTCGGAAACATTTGTTTTGTCGGTTAAATTCTGCGGCCAAAAGCGATTTTTGGCCCCTGGCGGGCAAAAGGTTTTTCTGCGGCCAAAAGCGATTTTTGGCCGCTAGCGGGCAAAAGGTTTTTGAAATTCGAACGTGATGCAGTATGGCAGACCTCCACGCTGCGGTACTGGCTGCTTCCTCGCTTTAGTGAGGTGAAAAATTTTGTGTTTCGCTCGGCAGCAAAGTTATTTTGCGTTTCGTGCCTTGAAACCTTCGCTACGCTCAGGATTCTTCTTTTGAACCCTTCGCTTGCTCAGGTTTCAATACAAGGCACTCACGCCAAATAACGCTTTTGCTGCTTTGCATAACAAATAACTATTATCAACGCCTCTGAAAAAACTAAAAGAGATAGGGAATCGTTTCTAAGAAAATTTGAAGCTGATGTCCAAGAAAATACTACTAGAAAAAAATTGAAGCCATATGGCTAGGAGTATGGGACGCAACCAGGCAAAAGTAAGTGAGATCCCATCAAAAACATAAAATGTACAAAAATAACGTCTCGAATGCAATTCTTCCGCTTTAAAAATTTGTGAGATCTCATGTCAAACCAAGTCAGTTATTTTAGTTAAGTAGTTTGGAAGTAATTTATCAACAACTTTATTAAATTTGTTTCCTAATTAGTTACGTTAGCTAGAGACTCGCGCGCATTTAGTACACTTCTGCGTGACTGCGCGTCCGTAACTAAGACGGAATTTTTACCTTAGTGGTACGGAACCTTCGGTGCGTGAGGCCGACTCGCACTTGGCTGGTTTAACCTATGTTTCTCGGGAAAAAATATTCAGTTTCAAATGTTGAATGCATGCATTGTCCTGCATTTTAACTTTACATAAACAACCAAAAATGTGTAGACATTTTCTCATGATATTTCATATCTATAAAAAGTATCTTATTTTTGTCTTGCAGAAAGTTTTCTTAAAAGTACAATGTTTCTCTGCTGCAGGAGCCCCAACAATTGAAGCCATGGCTAGGAGTATGGGATGCAACCAGGCCTCTATCAGACTGTCTCCAATACGAACCCTTCAAAAAAGACATTATTGGTAAGTATCTTTATAAAAAATAACTAGCTGGTTATCTGATATGATGATGACCTGTATGAAGTTGCTCAACTAAGCTTACCTAGGGGGATGCTTACAATTTTACCGGATCAGATTTGGTCGATATCTGTTGGTAGATAAAAAAAAACCGGTCAAGTGCGAGTCGGACTCGCGCGCCGAGGGTTCCGATATACCTATAGTATTTTTGGAAGCAATAAAGTCCATTTTCAGGACCGCAAAACTAAATTTGTTTGTAAAGGTTTTTTGCAGATTTCTGAAAAACTGTGCAACTTAGAAAGATCGTTTTATTTTTGCTGTAAAGTTTATATAAACTTCTGTCAACTGTAATTAATTCAGATTTTTCCTTACTCAAACTTCGGAGATAAGGGGGGGGAATGGTATTTTTCTTGACATTTTTCATCATAACTTTAAAACTAAGAAATTTAAAAAAATACAAAAATATATTTTAAAATGTACAAGTGAAGCCCTTTCATATGATACCCCACTCGACCTAGTAGCGACAATTTGAAATTTGCCCCCCCCTATTTTGGCCCCCTTTATATTAATAATCATACTTTTTTCAAAATTTTTTCTTGTGCAATTAAGTTGGGCAACTATATTCTAAAACTATTCCAAATTTCAGGTTGATAGCATAAGTGGTTGCTGAGATATAGAGGTGTGACAGACAGACGGACAGACAGACAGACAGACAGAGCGGCACCATAAGGGTTCCTTTTTTTTACCATTTTGGTATCGGAACCCTAAAAACAAGCTCTACTGCAGGTGGACGACGAGGAAGAACAAATTCCTCATGGTACCCCCAGGGACAAATGGGAGGACCACGATGAACTCTGGTTTTTACACAGGACGCTGGTTTGTTTATAGAGTGACTGCCATCTGATATTTGCAACCCAAAAAGCAACGAGACAGACTCAATTCCTAGATGCAGTGTAATTTGCAATTAGTACGAGTATACAACGTGTTAATGGAATAAGCGAAACCCTCATACACCCCAACTGATTTTTATTAAAATATATCCATTCCCGTGAAAAAATCTTAAAAAAAGATTTTTTTCTAGATATCGTTATTTTAAAGTTTCATCATTGTTCTAGTTTCATCGTTATTCTAGTCCGCGTACTCCGCGCAAGCCACGCCCACATCCCTCCCCTCCTCACCGCTCATGAACCGCGCGGCACCGTACGCCAGCGCGCGTATTCATAGAAATATTTAGAATAGAAGCGGCAGAAATTTAAATAATAAAAATAAAGAAAAATTATCCCAATCAAAAACCCGTGAAATTGATTCTACCCTCGATTCCAAAACTATTTTCTCAGTTTCGCCTAACTATTCGGTTAACACGTTGTATACAAAAAAAAAGATTCAGTAGTTCAGTAGATTTTCTTGGAGGACTAGGAAGTTTTCCAAAAGTTAAATGATCTACATTCACTGAAGGTCTATTTTAATTATTGCTAATTACAATTCCTTGCCTTATTACAATTTTAATATATCCTATAAACATAGCAAGACCCTGAAAATTACAATGCTACCAAATAACTATGAAATCGGTCCAGAAATTTATGAGCTATAGTGGTACACCCGATTTTTGCTCACATACATAGACTGCCTAATTCATTACACTTCCTTTCTGGCTATAGTCGTCGAGTAAAAATTAGATTTCTAGGGAGTAGTTTTGGAAACTACCTTTTACAGTGTAGAATCGTGGATCGATCAGTGAACCTATCCTATTATCCTACTATATAATATAATAATAATAATAATTTATAATATTATAAATGTGAAAGTTTGTAAGTATGGATGTTTGTTACTCTTTCACGTAAAAACTACTGAACTTTACAATAATATAGCTTATACATCAGAATAACACATAGGCTACAATTTATAAACCTGCGCAGACGAAGTCGCGGGCACCAGCTAGTCAACTATAAATGTGCCTAGCAATCAAAAGATCTACCCCACTAATATTATAAATGTGAAAGTTTGTAAGTATGGATGTTTGTTACTCTTTCACGTAAAAACTACTGAATGGATTTTAATGAAACTTTGCAATAATATAGCTTATACATCAGAATAACACATAGGCTACAATTTATAAACCTGCGCAGACAAAGTCGCGGGCACCAGCTAGTCAACTATAAATGTGCCTAGCAATCAAAAGATCTACATTATATTCAAGCCCATTATAATTAAATGACCAAATTTAAAATGTTCTGCGGTTAATTAGTTTCACGCGTTTTAATTAACACCATTATGCAAAACAAGTTAATTTTAGCCGAAACGGCAAAGCTTTCCGCTGATAGTCAACAAAATTAACATGTTCACTTTCGAATGAGCACAGGGCTATACAGCTTTCAGTGCATAAAACTTTTAGGAAATAAAAATAAAAAAAACGGCCAAGTGCGAGTCGGACTCGCACACCGAGGGTTTCGTACCACTAAGATGAAAACACCGTCTTAGTTATGGACGCGCAGTTACGACACGCACTTGACCAGTTTTTATTATTTGTTGTTATTTCATAGTTTATGCACTAAAGAAATACCAATTTTCACGCTTGTAAGTGTTCCCATTTTCACGGTAGAGCTAAAACAAAAATCGCCTAGAAAACACGCTTTTAGTAGGGAAGCCCCTTATTTTTTTTTATTATTTGCTGTTATAGCGGCAACAGAAATACAAAATCTGTGAAAATCTTAACTGTCTACGTATTACGATTCTTGAGATACAGCCCGCTGACAGACAGGCAGTCCCGTTTTCCACCATTTGGGTACGGAACCCTAAAAAATCGGCGTCTCTTTACAAACTGGTCCAATAAAATTTGCAATTTTGTTTGGAGAGGCCGACTGTTTTTTTCATTTCCTGAAAGTTTTATTTACTGAAAGTTGTTCAGTTATGTTGACTGATCATGCCATTTCAGTTTTTGCCAACCTGCCCCTTACACCCTGTTTAATAAAATTCTGCTGTAAATTGAAAGTTTTCGGATTAATTTTAATCATGGAGTCATAAATAAAAACCGTTTTCTCCCTTTTTAGGATTCCGTAGCCAAATGGCAAAAAACGGAACCCTTATAGATTCGTCATGTCTGTCTGTCTGTCCGTCCGTACGTCACAGTCACTATTTTCCGAAACTTAAGAGCTATACTGTTGAAACTTGGTAAGTAGATATATTCTGTAAACCGCATTAAGATTTTTATACAAAAATAGAAAAAAAAACAATAAATTTTAGGGTTCCCCATACATAGAACTGAAACTCAAAAATTTTTTTTCGTCAAACCCATACGTGTGGGGTATCTATGGATAGGTCTTCAAAAATGATATTGAGGTTCCTGATATAATTTTTTTCTAAACTGAATAGTTTGCGCGAGAGACACTTCCAAAGTGGTAAAATGTGTGTCCCTGTAACTTCTAAAATAAGAGAATGATAAAACTAAAAAAAATATATGATGTACATTTTCATGCAAACTTCCACCGAAAATTGGTTTGAACGAGATCTAGTTAGTAGTTTTCTTTAATACATCATTAATCGTAAACCACAATTTACTTTTCATCCAATCAACTCAAATATAAATTTTAGTTACTTACATCACATAATAAAGTTTTTTAGCAATAAAAATACCATAACTTGTATACGTACACGTTTGTACGGAACCCTCAGTGCGCGAGTCCGACTCGCACTTGGCCGGTTTTTTAAATATTATTTTCTTCGAAAAAAGTAAAAAGCGCGTTTCAGAAACTCTACAGCGCCATCTGTTGATGGGTTTGGGTAACATTATACAGGGCGAAGCTCGGTCGTCTAGGTACTGATATCATGATATGGGGTGGCAAGCCGGGCACCACAAGGTAGTGTGTGAAGTGTAATTCCAAATGAAAACCAGAACCCATTTGGTTCGGTTTTGCAATGTTTGTCTGTCTATTGGTTTGTTTGTCGGTGCGCGATTAACTCGCAAACTATACTGTATTTTCAATTAAGTATTAGGTTTGTCGTTGCAATCGGTTCACTCAAACAGAATCCACACTAATACAAATTATCAAGCGGCCTGTGCACTACTAACTCACAAACTTCTAAATCAATTCACACAAGGTTTTCAATGATGTATTTGGTTTACTTTCTTGCAACCTATAAGCCTTGGCCCTGAGTCAAGTGGCTTTCTACAATCGCAAACGCCAGTAGAATAGAATGAAAATGTATGGGATTGACATTAGCTAACGAATTGTCACGTGACAGCTTATGTCAATTCCATAGAGATTTATTCTGTTCTATAGCGTTTGCGATAATAGAAAGCCCCTTGGGCGCTTGTGTCATTGCAATCGTTTCACTCAAACAGAAGATATGCGAGTTCAAAGTTTCAAGCGAACCCTGAAGCTTGAAGGGAGCAACTTTGTACAATTACTCTCATATTTTCAGGAAGCGAGAACTGCCTCTTCATCAACGTGCACACGCCCCAACTGAACGCTGGAGCATCTCTCCCTGTGGTAGTCTTCATCCATGGAGGAGCGTTCATGTACGGAGCTGGATCCTTGTACAACCCCGCCTTCTTGATGGACAGAGATGTCGTCGTCGTTACCTTCAATTACAGGCTTGGGCCTTTGGGTAAGCTATACAGGATTTACGGACTCATGACTAAAACTGGCTGACCCCGACTTACATGGATGCCAGTCCTTACATTAAGAACGAACTTGCAACTAATGATATAGACCCAGTAACTAACGATGTCTCTGAAGAAGAAGGAATTGGGACAACCGATCTCTACAAAAATGGGACAAGGCTTGTAGAAGAAGACGAAACAGGATTATAATGGAGATGAATATCATGATGAACACACGCACAGATTTGTAGAGAACTGTGTGCAAGCGAGAGGGTGGACGTAAGTTGTATTTTTATCCTTTAGTTTTCTTCGTAATAAAGCGAGAGGGAAGACGCTTTCTGCCCTGCCCTACACCGTTTGCATCCCAGCTTACGTTAACCCTGATGGACGTGCAGACGTGTAGTGCGTAGCTGGTTTAAGATCAAAATGCGAAGACTAACAACACCACTTATTTTGAATTGAATTGGTATACAACTATTTTTGATATGCGCCTAGATTAAATGTGTTTTACAGCATTATCTGAACTCAATCATATTTTCCAGGTTTCCTGAGCACAGGTGACGAAGCAGCTCCAGGAAACGCAGGGTTGAAAGACCAAGCATTCGCACTGAAATGGGTGCGCGACAACATCATGATGTTCGGTGGCAACCCTAACAGCGTCACGCTTACCGGTTGCTCCGCTGGTGGCGCTAGTGTGCACTATCAGTATCTCTCTCCTTTATCTAGGGGTGAGTCAAAAATATATTATACAGCGTGATTATGAAATGTCTTGACTAACTTGAGTATGGTACTAAGGACATGAAACTGAACAACATACCCTAAGAAACCAAAAATGAGATATTTTTTGGTCGTCCCATACAAATTCCAGTATCGACGGCAACATATTTTTTTAATTTTTCAACCTATGTTTCGTTGAATAGTCAGACGTTTCCTTATCACGCTGTTAATAGTCCTAAACGACAACTCCCGAACTAAACAATGTATCTATTCGGACCATTTAACTGTACAAGTTTCCTCAAAGAACATAGGTCGGAATACGAAATCATCTAGATAACATTAGACCAGCATTTCTTAACCTTTTTAGTTCACGGACCCCTAGGAATTCAATCACAACTTCAGGGACCCCCTTAATAAAAAAAACAATAAATCGGACAATTTATTTAAAGTTCTACAAATACAACAAAAATTACATTAATGTGAAATTTAGTGCTGCTTTTATGCAGCCAAGTAAGTGATATATGGGTTGATGTTACTACTGTTGTATTTTCTAATTGGATTCCACTTATAACCTCTTACATTTATTTATTATGGATTGTTAAATGGGACTGCGGACCCTCATACAATTACACGTGGACCCCCAGGGGTCCGCGGACCACAGGTTAAGAAACACTGCATTAGACCTTGCTTACGGGTGACTCAACGAAATCTCAACACGAGATGTATTGGAATTGGATTAGTTGGTATCTATTAAAAAAGGCGCCCAAGTGCAAGTCAGACTCGCTCTTTAAGGGTTCTGTACCCATCCACCATTCCATATTCTTCAAGCTTTTGCCCTTTGATTTTATAAACTCCACGTCCATTCTTACCTGACCTTTTTTTATTATGGACTAGTTGGTGCCCGCGACTTCGTCTGCGCAGGTTTATAAATTGTAGCCTATGTGTTATTCTGATGCATAAGCTATATTATATATAGTAAGTAGTTTTTAGTTTTTACGTGAAAGAGTAACAAACATACATCCATCGATACATACATGTTTACAAACTTTCGCGTTTATAATATTAGTAGGATAGGATAAAGGTACTTGAAACGAGAGCTAACTCCTACTGCCTATAATTGTGAGAAAAGTCCTATTCGTACTAACACTGTTAACAAGTCGATAGTGCGTTTCTGAAACTGAAAAGCGCCATCTAACGGTGAGTAGTGCTGTGGTGTTACAGTTATGTAAAGGGCTGTGTGAATAGTTCTGATATTTATTGATTTCAGACCGTTTCCTTTGCTTGTGCCATGAGATCTAGCTTCTAGCCGCATTTCATTATTCTAGTTCAACGAGAAGTACCCTATATAATGTGTAACAGAATGGTGTGATTGATTATAGTGAAAGGTGTGAATCTGCCCATTAAACTGAACAACTTTTCCGAAATACGAAAAACGGAATTTGACCTCCCATACAAAATGCACTATCAGTTGATATACAGTTTCTATGGGACGTTAAAAATTGATTTTGTTCTATGTCCTATGTTCCTTGGGAAAAGTTGTTCAGTTTCATGGGCAGATTCACACCCCTAAGTATTATCACCACACCTTTCTGTTACACGCTGTATAGGTTTTGGTATGGTTCATAAATATATGGAGATGGAGACATAAAATGGCCGTATCTTTTTGATTGTGTTGTTGTATAAGCTTGGAATTTTTACAGCTTCAGGGGTCAATGAACCTTAATGTTATATATTAAATTCAACTTAGTACCTTTACCCGTTTGAAAGAAAAAGGGTCTTGACAGACAGACTGACAACAAGGTGATCCTATAAGGGTTCTGGTTTTTTTCCTTTTTGAGGTACGGAACCCTAGAGAGTAGTGAGTAAAGAAATGACGTGAATAATTGTTTTAACTACATACTGCGATTAAATTAAATAAATAATGACTACATTATCAAGAAACATTGTTGCACTCTTTGTTTACTTTCATCTACAAAATATTTATTCTTATATTACATTCTCCTTTGTACACTTGATCTTATCTTGTTAAGTAAATGTTGCTTACTCTACATACAATCATAGTTCATATTCATAGTTGCCCTAGCCTTATTCTGCAGACAGCGGGCACTGGTTTTTACACAAAGCGACTACCATCTGACATTTGCAACCTAAAAAGCAAACCAAACCTGTAGCTTTGCAGATGTTAGTTGTAAAGCTCTTTATTTGGCTCGCCAACGCACACACCACGTTGCACAACCTACTCGCTGTACGGTCGGTTGCAGACTGAGCGAGCATGGGCGCTAAAACCCAATTCCTAAATTTGGATTTGCTGCAACCTGGCTGCCAGTGTATTAATGCCGCCAGTGGCCTTTGACTAGCCTTAGCAGACCAGCAGTTTAACGTGCCTTCCGAAGCATGAAACCGCTCCAGTTGTTGTGTGACTAGCAGTTGCCCATTCCGGTTCGTTCATTCCCTTTGACACCACGTTTTGACCATGGCCAACGTTACTTAAATTTCTTAAACAAAGGGAAGAGTAACTATCACTTACGCGCGAACAGAGCACTGGACTTTATAATCTTTAACTTGTTCTATCGCCTGTATTAACTCCTAACCAACCACCTCAATTTCTTTTTCCCACCATGGCGCCAATTTGTTTGTGAAGCGATGTAGTTTAGCTGACGTCATTAACAGGTTTTCTTTTTTTTTTTTAGTTTGAGTTTGAGTTCTGCTCCAATATGATTTCTCCATTTGACCAAAATATAGCTCAGTCACAATACAGGGTGTCTAACATTTAATTTGACGAAAGCAAACGTCATGTAATGTATAGGTTGACACTTGGGTTGACATTTGACATTAGTCATTAATTCCTTTACAGTTACTTTAATTAAATTCGCAGATACATTGCACCTGTGTAATGCAACTGTGTCCCGTGTGGTGTCGGCAAAGAATAGTACCAACCCTTACATACCCGTGGGTGTCGTAAGAGGCGACTAAGGGTTATAAACTGAAGGATGGGCAGCAGCATCCTCCTTTGTATCTTACATCTTACTTACTGCGGTCACCTACAACCGCGGTCCATGGTGACAGCCGAAAGGCTGAAACAAGCGAGGTGACTATAGTATTTCCCCTCTACGTTTTTCTAGCAAAAGCTGGAATTCTGGATGGAGCTCCCTGTCCTGTAGTGGACGTTTCATAGGATGTTATGATGAATGCAACTGTGATTCATAACATTGTGTTTATAATGCGTTGGTATGGATGTTGACCACATTCACTTCTGTACATATTTATCCTGAGATACTCGTACATACCTACCTACAATACTTATTTATTTTTCTAAAACTGATAACCTCGTATACGGAGCCAGCGGACAGTAGATAGTACTTACTTTAGAGTATAAATAATGTATGCCTCTACCAAGTGTAACAAAAAGTGTATGACAAACGTGAAATATATGAATCTGCCCAATGAACTGTTTTCCTTTCTCTCGTGAAACATACATACATACACATATAATACATAATATCACGCCTTGTTCCCGAACAAGAACATAGCTTTAAATAAAATTAAAAATTACAATAAAAAAAATATAACATTGAGTATTGAATATTTAATATTACAATTATTAATTATGTTGTTTTTGTAAATTGTATTTGGTTTTTGTTTTGTTTTAGGTACAATTAAATATTGTATTTAAAGCTAACGTTCCATGAGAGAAAGAAAATCAGTTCTTGTTCTAAATTGTTTTTCGTTGGGAAGTTTAAAAAATTAAACTTCCCAATGAAACACATTTTATTTACTATTTACCTTTTCTTGTTGTGGATTTGTGCTTAAGTGAAGCGCCACACCTGCGGATGTTTCCGACGCGGAAAATTCCGCTCATTACGCCCGCAACGCTTTTTAGGTTACCTATGACACATCTGGCGGAATTTCCGCTGCTGTCATACTTGACAGATTTTTCGGTCGCGGAACTTTGCGCGTCGGAATTTCCGCAGTGTCGCTACACGAACCCATAAATAAACGACCTATCCCACCCCCCCCTTTACCCCTTACCTATTTATTTAAAAGCGCATTTTGTATGAGAGGCGATTTTTTTTTTTACTTTTGAACATAGTTCAGGAAAAATAGTTCAGTTTCATGGGCATATTCACATGCTTTAGCGTCGTACCCTTTCTGTTACACCTTGTACACAAACGAAGCGCAATATTATTACTAAACATTTATTCCGATCGTAATGGAAATTCCAGTCTCATTTTCAAAGAATAACACATTCTCCATCCAACGTACGGTCAACCGCACGTCGGTAGAAACTTTTTCAAATCAAATCAAATCAAATATCTTTATTTGCGTGAAACATGGTAAGAGGGTCTTATTACATAGTTTCCAGCAGGCTCTACCTATAGACAAAGGCGTGCAAATATGGTACATTTAAGACTAAATTACAATAACTAGATTAAAATACTAATTTAAAAACAAGACTAGATTAGGATTATGGAATAATAATTACATGCATGTCATAATATTAGAATAATGTCAATAAAAATGAATTTCGGGATAATAATAAAATAATTTACAGCACAATAATCGACTCATTTAAATATTCATTGATGTCATAATAACATTTGTCCCTAAAGAAATTCCGTACCTTTTTTAAAAAAAGTAAAATAGTCAGTTGCTTGAAAATATCTGGCAGATGTTTGTAAATTTTTACGGCCATACAATAATAATTTCGTGTAAAGACCGTTAGCTTTTGCTTTTGCACGCCAAGAGCATTTTGGATTTCGATCTTACATTATTCCCATGTTTTAATTTCTGGAATAAATGACTTTTAATTAGTTCTTGATAGCCAAAGACATGCATGTACTCATGATACTGAACAACTTTTCCCAAGGAACATAGGTCGAAATACGAAAAACCAAATTCGACCTCCCATACAAAATGCGCTATCAGCTGATGCAGTTTCTATGGGAGGTCAAAACTTGATTTTCGTATTTCGACCCATGTTCCTTGGGGAAAGTTGTTCAGTATCATGAGTACATTCATACAGTTTTCTATCAAGAACTAATTAAAAGTCACCCTATATAAATGTTTGTGCACAAATACGTACACCTCAAACATATAAAGGCATGGAAGAGGGAGAATATTTTTTTACTTAAAAACAGGTTTACAGCTGTCTAAACTGTGTTTTTTGAACTCTATTACTACGCCATAAGGTCCAAAAAAATTTCTACTGACGTGCTGTTGAGTGTACATCTTGTATAGGTCAGGAACCTATTATTGCTCTTATGAAATTGCTTTGTAATTTAAAACAACGGTTGTAATTTAAACACAGCATTCTTACAAATACAAAATTTAAAAATACATACGCGCGACGTGCTTTATACCTAATTAAAAGATCACAGAGAATTTTTTGAACACATTTCCTCATAAAACGGCTCTAATTACCCTGGAATAAAGTCCGTAATCAAGCTTATAAAACACGTATGCCTTTTAATTTTATTACCGCAGTAGTGTTTTTTTTTTCTCAACACGCATTTATCTCAAGACGCAGGCTTAGGGCATATCTCGCCCCCTCAAAAATTGGGTTTTAATAGTTGCCTTCAAATCATCTCGGAGCTGGCCACCAATGTGCCCGTTTGGCTAATTAAATTGGACTAGGTACCAACTGGTCCAAGTCTTATTTCGTCCAACCGTGAAATTCTGTCCAAGTCTCATTGAGTCCAAGTCTTATTTTGTCCAAGTCTCATTGAGTCCAAGTCTTATTTTGTCCAAGTCTCATACGGTCCAAGTCTCAAACCGTCCAAGTTTCATCTGGTCCAAGTGTGATGAAATTAACAGAAATCAACGAAATCGGTTCACAACCAGTGAATTTGTAGTGAAATCATTGCGTTTGTTAAAAATTGTCTCCTTTTTGAAGTATTTTTTAGGGTTCCGTACCCGAAGGGTTCAAACGGAGTCCTATTGCTGTCACTCATGTGTCTGTCCGTCCTTCGTCTGTCACACAAAATTCTAAGGTACTTTTAGCAGACCCACAAGCTCCAAATTTTAAACACAGTTATTTTTTAGCTTATAATGCACAGAAAACCTCTGATCTTCCGCATTTTCAGTCCCGTTTTCTAGACATACAATCTGTAACTTTGTAATCCCTCAGTTTGACTTCTCGATAATAAGATTGCGTAATAAGTGAACTTAAACGCGGTGTGTGTTGTGGTGTGTCTTTCCATAAAAATGGACTGTGTCCCGGGCTTTTTAGACTTATCTACTATCTTAATCTAAACGGGCACACTGGTCGCCAGCTCCGACATGTTTTGGGGTGACTTTTAGCTAAGTTACTTCACTATAAATTTATTCATTCAGTCCAACCGTAATGCTCCAATTATATATCTCTCCCCAGGAACGTTCCACCGAGGTATAGCATTTAGTGGAGCAGCATTCACCTCCTGGACTCATGCGGTGAAGCCCCTCCAGAAAGCCAAGTCTCTAGCTGGCATCGTGGGTTGTCCTACCACTACCAATCGGGAGATGGTGGAGTGCCTCAAATACAGACCTGCAGAAGTCATTGTCAATGCACAGATAGAGATGTTTGTAAGTACGATTAATAGTACTGGCCTGTTTTCGTGTTGGTAATGTTGGTATAGTCCGTAGCCGTACCTATCCTCCAACTGCCTAGTGGCATAAGTCGGCAAAGGCAAGGTCATCAGACGTAAGCGGTGGCGCCAGCCGGTGTCACGTCAATTACGTTACCTCACCATACAATACTTCGGTTTCCAGTAACTAAGATTGTGTTGCGGATGGCAAAATAGACCGCAGGTTGTAGAGTGTAGCGGCTATTCCTAGCCGGCACTATACAAGAAAGCGAATAAATATTTACCCAATTTTGACCTGTATTTTTATATTACAAGAGCAAACTAACAGGTGGGCCACTTGATGGTAAATGGTCACCACCGCCCATAGCACCCACTGTTTTATTAGTGGTATATTTTGACAATAATAAGACAGCAAATTGACTTTGAAAACTAAGACAGTATGTCTCATGTTACATGACTGACCGTTGTTGTGGTTGGTAGTGAGCCTGCTTTCTACGTCTCCAGGAGAAACATTTGTGTGATAAACACGAGTGTGCATTCTGTGTCTGGATGTTATTTATGTATGTGTATCAGTTTCTGGTACCCATCATAGTACAAAGCTTTGCCTAGTTTATGATCAGATGACTGTGTGTGTAATTTCCCACAATATTTATTTATTTATGTGCCGGTAATTTTACTGGCCCCCTTGCCCATCGAACCGAAACACAGCATTGTAAACACTGCTGCTTCAAGGCAGAAATAGGCAATGAGGTGGTAATTCCCCAGACGTACTTTGCACAAAAGCCTACCACTGATATTATTTGCCTTAGGCCTTCCTTATTAATATGTGTCTAATCTGTTTATTCGTCTTTTCCTTCCCAGGATTGGAAAGTGCACATGTTCACACCGTTCACACCGACTGCTGAAGCTCCGAACGTGCGTGAACCATTTTTGACCCAGTATCCATACCACGCTGCCCAATCTGGTGCTATGCACAAACTGCCTCTCATAACCTCTGTCACTTCTGAAGAAGGACTTTATCCTGCAGCTGGTGAGAATTATTTTTCCTCTTGCTAAGCTTCTTCAATCTAAATATATATAAAAGAGCATGTCCTGACTGACTGACTGATTCATCAACGCCGAGCCGTAACCGCTATAGATACAGATCTGAAATTTTGTACACAGGTTCTATGTGCGTCAAAACCACCCACTAAGAAAGGATTTTGGAAAACTCATCTCCCAAGGGGGTGAAATAAGGGATGAAAGTTTGTATGAAAGTCCTTTGTTTTTTGAGCTAGATTCACACAAATTTGAATTTAAGCTTCAGGTAAAAAATAAAGAAACACGTGTTTAAGCATTTTTAAAAAATCACCCTTCAAGGGGGTGATAAAGGGGATGATTTTTTTCCTGTATGTTGGTCTATAAGTCTTTCAGTTTTAAAGGTAGAATTATAGAAATTTGTATTTAAGCTTTTGGTAAAAAATAAAGAAGTACGTGTTTAAGAATTTTCCAAAATTCATCCCCTAAAGGGGTGAAATAAGGGATGAAAGTTTGTATGAAAGTCCGTCAGTTTTTAAGTTAGGATCTTCATAATTTTTATTTAGACTTACGACTAAAAATTAAGTTTTACGTGTCTCAGGGTTTTTGAAAATTTTACACCCTAAGTGGTGAAAAGGGGGATGAAGTTGAAACTCCTTCATTTCAAAGTAATATCCACTAAATTTATTATTTAGGCATTAGGGTTGTAATTCTGTGGAACATACATCTCTGTTATAAAAATTCCACCCCAAATTCAACCCCTTAAAGAGGGAAATGGGGTGAAAAATTCTAGAAACCATTATGGGTATCATTTGTATGGTTTATCGGGACGCTGATTACGAAAACTAAAACAATTTAGAAATCCAATGTGGTGGACGTGAAATACCATCATCTCCCGGGGATGGGGTTGGGGTGCGATAGGGTTGATATGTCTAAATATCAATATGGGTGTCGTTTGTATGGTTTATCGGATCGCTGATTACGAAAACTACAACAATTTTGAAATCTAAGGTGGTGGACGTAAAATACCATCATCCCCTGGGGATGAGGTTGGGGTGCGATAGGGTTAAAAAAGTCAATATGGGTGTCGTTTCTATGTTTATATAAGGATAGGGATAGCAGTTAAGACGGCATTAAGGATAGGGATAGGAGTAGGGGTAGGGTTAGGCGCAGGGATAGGGAGAGGGAGAAGGAGAGGGAGTGGTATGCAGGTAGAGAGAGGGAGTGGGAGAGGCTGCACATTGTCTGAATATCACGCGGGCGAAGCCGCGGGCGCAGCTAGTCATTCATATAAGCGCAACCCTCACATACAACTGATTTTTGTTAAAATAAATTCATTACAGTAAACTTGAATTTGTTTTCAGTTTACCAAACCGACCCAACTATCCTGAAAGAACTGGAAATGCGCTGGGATGAACTGGCTAGCAACATCTTCGAGTATAACGACACTCTTCCTTTGAGCCTCCAGGCTACTGTCGCGCAAAAGATCAAGCAGCGCTACCTGGGCGGCAAGCCCGTCAGACAGCAGACGTACGCTCAGCTGGTTCAGGTAACAAGTCTTCATCATCATAACATCCCATGAAATATCCACTACTATAGGACAGGGAGCTCCCTCCAGGATTCTAGCCTTTGCTGAAAAAATGTGGAGGGGAAGTACCATAGTCACTTCGCTTGTTACGGCTGGCACTATGGACCGCGATTGTAGATGACCGAAATAAGTAAGATGGTATGATACGCAGGAGGATGCTGCTGCCCATCCTCCAGTTTATAACCCTTAGTCACCTCTTACGACACCCACGGGTATGTATGAGTACAAACAAGGTAACAAGTGGATACGATTATTTAAATACAGGATGTAATGATACGGCTTTTCGAAAACTAAAAGAAAATAATCAGTCTGTAAGTACGGAACAAGTTGAATGAAATGTTCAGGAAATAAAAATAAATCAGCATCTTCACACAAAATTAACTTGATTAGACAGCTTGTATGATGAGGCCAGTTTTTTTTATTCCTGTAAGTTTAACTTACTGAAAGTTGTTCAGTTTCGTTTATTGATCATGCTCTTTCAGATTTCAGAAAGCTGTCCCTTAAAAGGCCTGTTCCAATTCGGTGTTTCGAGTGTTTCAATTTCTAGCTCATTGAAGATACGGGTTGTTGTTGGAAATGCGGTAGGACCAACTAGAACTGAAATCTATCGTGTAAAATCGTTTGTTTACTCTCCAGGCTCTCGGAGACCGTCTCTTTGTGGTGGACGTTGGCAAACTGGCGCAGACTCATGCTGTAAGATCAGGCCAGCCGGTGTATGTATACCGCTACTCCTTCCGAGGGGAGAAGAGTCTGAGCAACATGATGGCGAATAACAATAACAACTACGGTATGTCACATGTGTTTATCATAACATCCCATGAAAACGTCCATTACAGGACAGGGGGCTCCTAGAATTCTAGCTTTTGCTGGAAAAATGTAGAGGGGAAGTACCATAGTCACCTCGCTTGTTAGCGTTACGGCTGGCACCATGGACCGCGGTTGTAGGTGACCGCAGTAAGTAAGATGTTAAATACAAAGGAGGATGTTGCTGCCCATCCTCCAGTTTATAACCCTTAGTCGCCTCTTACGACAACCACGAGTACGTAAGGGTTGGTACTATTCTTTGCCGGCACCACACGGGACCACCACACATGAAATGTGTTCATGTTCATATATTTTTAAATATAATATTCCGAGCCTCCCCTTCCTTGAGGCTCTTAAGGCGGGAAAGTCGGGATAATAAACTACCTATTTTGTAATCGAGACACCAAAGAAATGATCAAAACACAATATAATATATAATTTCACTTCGCTTGAGTCGCTTGAGTTAAGCAATTTGCATGGGTTTCGAGAAAACGTAAAAAGGAAAAAAAAAATATCAGTAACTAATGCAAATCGCTAATTAACTAATGACAATTTTTTTTTCCTTCTTACGTTTTCTCGAAACCCATTCAAATTGCTAAACAACTAATGATTACAATTTTTTTCTTTTTGCGTTTTCTCGAAACGCATGCAAATCGCTTAAAACATTGCTACTATTAATGTTTTAAGACGATAGAGTTGTTATAACAAAAAAGCATTTGCTACCAGGCGTGTCTCATGCTGATGACGTGTTCCACATCTTTAAGTACGAGGATTTGGTCTCCAAATCGGTTGAGGATAAGAAGATGACAGAAACCCTTCTCGACATGATATACAGCTACGCAACTACTGGGTAAGCGCACTATCAAATTATATTGATGAAGAAACAAATAGATTATTTTAAAATGGCAAAAAAAAATACTTTATGCGCGTTGGTGACTTTCCGGTAAAAGGGCCCTTTAATTGCTTACGTTTAGTCTGGTTTCAGAGCGTGGCGTGTCCTTATTGTAGGTAACGGCGGCCGGCGCGGCTCTAAAACGCTACCTACTATCTAGTGTACTTACTATCAAACGCGTGCGTGTCGCTGGCGCGAGTCACACGCCACGCTCTGAAACCAGCCTTACAGCTTATAATAAAAAGAGTATAGAAACCTCAAAGGATGAAAATCTACCCACGAAACAGAACAACTTTTCCAAAGAAACAAAATTTTTATTTTATTTTTATAGGCACACAAAACAAGTTACAGCCATTGAAAGTAACAAACACAGATAGTTCTTAAACTAGACCATATCTCTAAACATGTATGCACAAACAGCATAGGAATGAAACATTATTAGGGGTTAGTTATGCAAAAAGTCAATTAAAAAAAAATTGCTAAGCAAGATATTTTTTTTTTTTTTTTTCATATTTTAATTTCAACCTATGTTCCTTGGGAAAAGTTGTTCATTTTCACGGGTAGATTCTCATCCTTCGGGGTTAAAGTATTATATTATGAGCGTAATTAATAATTATTACGTCTATAAAGGGTGTAAAGGTCAGTGTACCGAAAACTGAAAGGGCGTGCTCAGACTACGAAACTGCACAACTTTCCCAAAGAAACATATGTTGAGAAATGAAAAAAAATTGACTTCTCCATACAAACGGTTCGATCAGAGTGAGCAATTTGCATGGAATGGTCAATTTTTTTTTTCTTTTCCCAAAAATGTTTCTTTGGGAAAGTTGTTCAGTTTCGTTGACTATGAGCACGCCCGTTCAGTTTTAGGTACTCCGACCCTTACACACTGTATGTACCTAAACCTTAATCGTAGATATAGGTAGTCTTGATGTCACCCAAAATCGAAGCTACATCAAGCTCTAAGCTAGACAGATGCGATGTAACATAAGACATATTGATAGCCCGATCACAGGCCATATCGATCTCTTACGAAGCATGATCATTAGTATTCCAGGATCACAACGCTAAATGGTCGTATCGAGGGAACATCTGCATCTAAATTGAATTTTAAGCAGGGACACATATTACACATCCACAGCAAAGTGAGAAAATCCTGCATCAGGGCGACAAACAAGTACGAGGCCTTTTAAAATTGGAACGTGAATTTTTAATCGTCTTGTTAGGGCCTGTCCGCACAGCGAATTTTTATCGCGCGATTTTTTTCTCAAAATTCTGTAACACATTGAATCATAGGAGTATCCGCATTGTAAAAACAAAATCGTGATTGTTTTTTCTATGTCAAGCGCAGGGTACAATTCGCGCGAATAAATATCGCGCGGAACAATTCGCTGTGCGGACAGGCCCTTTGTTGTTCCCGAGCAAGAGTTTTAGGGCGCGTGCACACTAGCGCTTGCGCTTCTATATGATATCGCGGCGATCATTTGCTGTTCCCTTGCAGGGCGTCACTTGTACTTTCCGTTATTTATGTAACACCTTTTAACTTGTGACTTTGCAATAAATTGAAATTGAAATCATATAATTAGTATAAATTTTTATCGCCGTGATAAAGCCGCGCCGCCAAGACGCTAATAAGTATGCAAGCCGCGATATCGCCACGCCGCCCGAAAATCGCTAGTGTGCCCGCGCCCATAAGATCAATGACAAATTTTACAAAAAACCCTTGAGTGAGTCATATTTGATGAGCCGCCAAAGTCTTCTGAAAAGGCTCATTAACGACTTTTTCCGTAAGGTAGTATAGCGGATCAAGGACTTGCCTTCCGAAGCATGGAATAACTCTTTTTTCAGACAATCAGATGATTCTTTCTGCAATATCCTTACTGAACTGAACCAATCTTGCTTAGCAACCCCAACAGGTTTTTTTATTATCTAATAATATAAAAAAAACCTGTTAGGTGTGTAATATTTCCTACGTTTATGTTAAATTGTTTTGAACAATAAATAAAAAAAAACTGTGGAACCCTAAGTAATTTTTCCTGGACAATGTCTCCGCCAGAATTGCAACCAGAACCTCAGAATCGAGAGTCGAACTCTCTGTCTACTAGATCACGAAGAGTATTGCTGCTCGCCCAATAATTTTAATATTCAATTATTCACCGTGAATTTCCATCCGTTTGACTTTAAGTCCAGTGATCCTCCTTATGAAAACAAGAAACTTTCCCCAAGACACGAAGGGTCTTACTACAAAAAAGTTAGACATCTGTTGAACACTAGATTAAAAAATGCGCACAAAATAACTGGCTTTGGCAGTTGATGCGCAGAAGTCAAATCATAAGAAAATAAGTCATTTTTGACTTCTGCGCATCAATGACATAGACTGAGTTATTTGGTACGATTTTTTTAATCAAGTGTTCAACAGATGTCTAACTTTTTTGTAGTAAGTCGGAAATGGTTTACACGAAAACAAGTGATCGTAAGACCGTCACATTTTTATACTTAATTTTATTAGTCCGGGGTCGCTTAACGTCTTATATCGCCCAATTCACAAAATTGCACAAAAAATTTTCCAAGTACTAGTTAAGTACATAGCTCTCAATTTTTGATAGGAGCCAATTCTTGAATTTTGTATGAAGATTTTTTAAATTCAAGAATTGGCTCCTATCAAAAATTAAGAGCTATGTACCTAAGTAACTCGTACCTGGTGAAATTGTACGGCGTGTCTACGTGAAACAGCTAAATGACCGCACTATATCGGGTGTAAGGGACAGCCTTCCGAATACTGAAAGGGCATGCTCAGTCAATGTAACTGAACAACTTTCAGCGGATAAAACTTTCAGGAAATGAAAACATATTTCGGCCTCTCCATACAAACTGTCCAATCAAGTTTGCAATTTTGTATGGAGAGGCCGATTCTGTTTTTCATTTCCTGAAAGTTTTTTATCGCTGAAAGTTGTTCAGTTACGTTGACTGATCATGCCCTTTCAGTATTCGGAAGGCTGTTCCTTACACCATTTATACTTACTACTACTTACTACGATGGCTCTGCGACCCAAGCCGCTTGTTGCTCCTTTAAGTCTATTGCTGTCTCTGTCTGTTTTTTTTTACACAGAAAGTATATAGCAATAGATTTAAAGAGGCTTTAACTTTAAAGATGCTTTGTGCAACTGGCTGAAAGAGGATCTTGGCCTCCGACACAAGAAGGCACCAGCTGTCTCGTTTTAGGAAACCGAGCATTTATTAAGGAAAATCGAAAATTTCTATTAAGTAATTTATTTTCTTCTGGAAAGTTCAAGTTTTCTTTGGAAGAATCACTGGCCTTTGTGTTTAAAACGGGTGAAAATTCACCTATTATATCCACGGTATGCTAATAAAATTTTGATATATTTTTCAGTGTACCAAAAGTAGGCCAAGCAGCTTGGCAGCCGGTGACTCCTGGCTCCCCTGAGCTGAACTACCTGGAAATCTCAGGACCTGGAAAGGCGGAGATGAAAGCCAGCTCTGACTTCGGCCAAAAGAGCTTCTGGGACAGTCTCGGCTTCATCGAGAACGAGAAATACCAGCCCTATATCAGAGACGAGTTGTAAATTACTTATAGTTATTGATTATTTTATAGCAATATTTTTTTATAACAATAAGAAGGTGATTTTCTGAATCAACTTTTGTTTAATCTCTCAACTGTTATATTTAATGCTTGGTCCTTTATCTGACGAGTGAATAGAGTAAGGCCTGGATCAGTGCGACGCGAATATCTGCAACCGACCGTAAAATGTATGAAGCCTATTTTCGGAAGGTCAGGGCACTTATATCTAGCGTATTTACACTCGCTCATGACTTACGGTACGTTTTTCTGCGAGCGCTTGGTTGGTGGTTGGCAATGGTTGGTGTGAAACCAATTCACTCGTGCAAGGTGCTGTACGCCAAACTGTAAATTATGACACACCATTCTCATTACCTGTTCGAAGTCATATTGTTCACCCGTAATAATCAGATTTTGAGCGAGTGGAAGTACCAGGAAGAGAACTTCGTAGAACTGGGTGCCTTAGAGCTATTCCCCGACGCACTGCACTGCTCGAGAAAAATCTGCGCGTGCTAGGGCGATGTTAATACGAGAACCTACCTGCTGACATCAAAAATAAACCCTTTGACGAAACATTTAGGCGTCGACTAAAGGATTTTTTATTAGATAAAGTACTGTGCTCTTAAAAAGAGTATATAAGTTTTGTTAAATAAACTTTGACATTATATTATGCCATGAAGATTGAATGTTAAAATAAAAGAAATTCCATAATTTATTTGCCATTCCTTTGACATTAGTTATTATTTAATAAATCAAATTCTTTAATTTGTCATTTCTCACTTAGTTTTTGACATTAAATATTACAATTACTATTAATTTACTTTGTTTTGCCGCCTTTTGACACATTTTTGTTCTGTTTGAATCATTTTTATTTAATTTTAAATGTTATTAACGATCATATTATTCATTGACATCTAAACAGTCTATGTGATTTTGAATGTGATAATATGAAATAAAGAAATTTATCTAAATCTGTACAGTCCGTTCAGTCCAATGCGGATCTGTCCGATCCAGATCCGCTCCGCAATACACTGAACGGACTGTAAAGTACAGGCTAAATAGAAGAACAAAAGTTGTTGCTTTTGACCTCACTAATAAGTGGGCAAAAGGAAATCAGGTCCAAAAAAATAACCTAGTATAGTCGTAGACATCCGCGTCGGACATTCGCGTCGCACTGGTCCAGGCCTGAACGTCAAAAAAATTTTGTCGTTATGGGAGCGCATGGGTTGATCTAAGTTTCAACATTATTTTACTATGTACGAAATTTTATTATATACTGCTTTAATTAAAACGACTCCGTACATGAATTACCAAATATATTAAGTACTTGCAATAAAACTGTACAAGACTACATGTGGATTAAATATTTTTACATCTCTCATATTCGGTAAGTAGGTCCTTATTACCCCCAAATGGGGCTTGTAGGTGACCAATTAGCGCTCTAGGGTAATAATGTAGCTAGAAAAGCCCTAGGGCGGTAAGTAATTGTAACGCCCCCTCCCGGAAGCGCTCGTGCGCCTAAATATCTCGGGCTGCAATTGATGCCTTACAGCCCTTGGCTACTAATCTACTAATCATTAAAGTCATACCTTAACAACACAGGATATAAAAATACAACGTTTTACAGAAATGTATGTACACTAAAGAGTGTGAATTTGCCCATGAAACTGAACAACTTATCCTAACATCCCATACAAAATGTGCTGTCAGCTGATGGAGTTTGTATGGGAAGTCGAAAAGTTTTCGTATGTTTGTTGTAGAAAAATGTTTGGTTTCGAGGCACATGAAACTACGGTTATAGTTTATGGAATTTAATAATTACTTAAATATTTTATATTAAATTATTTTGCATTTTTATTTCACAAGTGTGATTTAAACAATAAGTGTCATTCAAACAACATGCAACAGACGCTGGCCAACGGTCAAAACTTTCAAGGTTTTAGATAAACTGAAAATTTCACTTAAAGTTAACGTTTCGTTAAGTGTCATGCTGTCCTTTTAGATTTCATTAGCAAAGAAAGTGATGAAAGGTTACCTTTAAGTAACGTACGTGACGTATGAAAGGTTACCTTCAAGTGTCGTCAGTAAGAAATGATATCGTAAATTGTAGGTTATTTTGCAACTTTCAAAATATCTTTAGCATAGTAATGTTTCTCAGATATATAGGCAACATGCAGATATCTAGATAACAACTATATCGATATATCTAGAGAACGTGCATTTGACGAGAGCGAATGTATTTACGTATTCATGATATTTGCTTTCGTCATCTCTTTAGTTATTAGCAAGTTGTCTAGACCCCAAGGGTAGGTACCCTTGTTATTTTAGGTGACTATCCTAAAATTTCGGATATCTCCAAAACGAAACCAAAACATTTTCAGTAGAGAAACTTACCACAACTTATAATTAAAAAGTCAAGGGGTTAAGCGAACCATAATAACCAAGGAGGTAACTTATCCAAGCATAACAACCAAGTAGGTAACTTATCAAAGATTTTTTTAAATTTCGAACTGACTTGCAAAAAGAAAGCTATAAATTGTAAAAAAAAAAGAGATTAAGTCTTATACTATTAAACGAGCTATATATATAAAACCTCTATATATCTCTATAATCGGTTTCTCGAAAACGGCTCTACCGACTTCGATGAAATTTCGTATACAGGGGTTTTTGGGGCAAAAAATCGATCTAGCTAGGTCTCACGTCTGGGAAAATTCGTTTTCACCGTCTTTTTAATATTTCTTAGCGTGTTTTAGTGCGTTCAAGAAACGTACAGCTCCATCTGTTGTTGACTAGCGTAGCTTGCTCACCCGATGATATGGATTAAACTTTATATTAATTTTGACCGCAACCAGGTATTGAAGGACTTTATTATCACGTTCGTCCTTCAATACCTTTACTGTCAGCCATGACAGTATTATAAGTTGAACTTCGAGGTTAACTCATAAAATTTAATACCTAATAGTCAGCGATTTTACTTGTAGGCTTATAGTAAGTACAAGCCTGTGTAAAAAGTTTCCGACAAATCTTCTGGAATTCTTCCGAAAAGCACACATTGATCTCCAGTTCCATGAATCTAAAACAAAGATTTGGTTTAGCTAAAAACTTTTCGAAGGACAAGTGAAGCATTATGAGCAGATATTTATCTGCTTATTATTGTACATTTAGTTCGTATTTTTTAATTAACTCAGGTATACGGCACGCAAAATAACTCTGTCTGTGACCGTTAATGCGCAGAATTCAAAAAAAGAGTGAGGTGCGGCATGGGGAGAGGCGAGCGAGTCGTTCATTGGCTCTCCGCCTGTCACCCATGCGCAGAAAATAACCGTCATAGACAGACTTGTCTTGAACGCGCTGTACTTAAGAGGCTACCTGCCGTCCACTAGCGCCCCCGTCAGTTAAAAAAATATTGCTCGCTAAATACAAAACTTACCGAAAATCCGGAAAAACAAATTGAAGTATACCCTAGTTTATTTAGAACCTATCAATTCTGAAAAATATAGTTCTCTGTAGTTACAGACACAAAAAGTGCCAAAAACGGCCACTTTTAGCAGTTTTTGTATCTGTAACTAGTAACTACAGTGAACTTTATTTTACAGAGTAGGTAAAATAGGTTCTAAATAAACAAAGGTACCTTTACTTCAATCTGTCTTTCCGGATTTTCGATAAGTTTTGTATTTAGCATGTAATATTTTTTTAACTGATGGGGGCGCCAGTGGACCGCAGGTAGCCCATAAATAAGTTTGTAAATGATGGAAACAAATTATGACGCCACATGATACAATATTTCCGTTTTGTCAAAAATTCAAGAGACAAGTAGCGGATTGTGAGTGACAAATAGTGGGCGTATGCTGAGACACAGATGAGGCAGCACAGCACCGTATTTCTATTCTTTAGTTTTCTTCGTAATAAAGCGATAAGGAAGACGTGTTCTGCCCTGCGCTGCGCCGTCAGCGTTACAGCATACGCCTATCCTAATGGTTGTCCACTATGTCAGCATTTTAAAAGCAGGACGTTTTTGGTACAGTCTGCCGCACGTCAGTGGTAACACTTACACCACGACGGGATCTCGTTTCGGGCGTTTATACCGTAGCGTTCAGGTTATCCTTTTTCACACTTACTTACTTGCTGCCGTGCGTACAGTCAATCACACTTCAAAGTTGACATTCATATTGCGTTTTCCGTTTCTACACTGACAAGCTTGACGTGCTCGTGACTGTAGCTTTGTCAGTGTCATCACGTTTGTAACATACATTGGTTTTTTATCGTTCGTTAGTATACCTACATGAAGTCACAGATCATATCGTGTGGGTTGAAAGGACGATGACCGACCTTAGTAACCCTGGTGTCAGAGTTGTTAAGCCGCCAAAGGCCTCTGACATGGCTCATTAACGACTACATCAGTAGATAGTCGTCAGGACCAACGGCTTAACGTGCCTTCCGAAGCACGGAATCATCTAACTTTTCGGACAATCGGGTGATTCATCCTGCAATGTCCTAACCAAACTGGGGAGGTCGCACAAAGGGATTTTGTGTTGACAATATGCCCACCGGTAATGGAACCCAGAACCTCCGGATCGAGAGCCGAGCCTTTTAACCACTACACCACGGAGGCTGTTAAAGAATAGAACCATCCCATACCCGTGGGTGTCGTAAGAGGCGACTAGGGTTATAAACTGGAAGATGGGCAGCAGCATCCTCCTGTATATCATATGCCATCAAAAACATAACTTGTAAAAAAACAAGTCTCGCACGCATCTCAGTTCTTCTAACGTAAAAAGTTGTAAGATCAATGTAATACCAAGTCGGTTAACTTATTTAGTCCCTACTTAAGGGTCCTTCTGTCTTAAGTTATTACGTAATTAGCTAACCTGACAACATCTAAAAACCATAACCATACCCATAACCGTAACCATATCAATATTTAAAATCTTATGTTTTAAATCAATAGTAGATTGACTTGGCAATCGCATTGAACGATCTCATTTAATGTAACTTATTACGAATTGTATTACTTGTGAGTTTCATTGTGTTTTCATGCGATGGCCAAGTCGATCTATTAAGTTTTGTGAGAAACAGGCGGTTTACTTATTTTTAATACTATTATCGATATTTTACACCTTATTGATAATGCATTATGTTGGCGGGTCTAGTTCCAACAACAGACAAGTTTATGCACGGATTGTAAGAATTTCCATTAGTAATAATCATAGTCAATCATAGTATACCATCAGTTACATAACTTCACACTAAAACATAACTTTTTTTGTACGGCAAATATTTCCACCCACCAAAATGGGTGGTAATGGGTTAAAACCGGGTGATTTGGGTTTTAACCCAGTTAAAACCCAAGTGGGTGGAATGGGTTATAACCCACTACCCATCTCTACAATCCATCCCGCACCCCCGCACGCACCCGCGCGCGCGATTCTCGTGGTCCTTCTGAGGGTATTTTGTACTGAATTATCGAACCTATGCGACCTTCCAATTCGCGCTTAGCGTATATTGCCACGCAGATGGCGCAGGGCAGGGCAGAGCAGAGCAGAGCAGATTTTTGTAATGTATGAACCTTCATAGAGCAGCGCAAGCTGGGATGCAGACATGTGTACGCAGACACACAGTTTCTGCGTGCCACAGAATAAATAACACACTATTGCGTGTGAATTCAAACTCATGCAACTTGAAAAAACAAAAAGTTATGCCACAGATAAAATAAATTTTGCATGCTTTTTTAATACATCTGTGGTTAACTGCTCAAATGTTGATCAGAAGTACTATTGTCACCACGCTTGTTAGTGTTGCGGCTAGCACCAAGGACCGCGATTGCTGGTGACCGCAGAAAGTAAGGTGGTATGATACACAAAAGGACGCTGCTGCCTATCCTCCTGTTCATAATTTCATAATCATCTCTTACGACACCGGTAGCGATGGGTTAGTACTTTAGCGCAGGCATTGCCCGTGGTACACCCGCGTGGTTCACCTGGGTGTACCACGGAAGATTTTTTTCCCGTGGAACACCTGATCACTTTTGACATAAAACTAATTCAAAACTATCGCCCGTGGTCCACCTTTTGTCTATGGCAAAAATCTTTCTATTTTTTTTGTTAATGATAGATCTCGTCGCGATCTTCATTTTGGTTGACAGCTGTCAAATTTATAATCACAATAACTCGAAAACTACTGACCCTAGACTACTCTTGTGCTGGGAAAAATAATAGATCTCATCGAGATCTACATTTCGGATGACAGCTGTCAAACTAAAATTCGCTATAACTCGAAAACTACTGACCCTAGACTATTCATGTGCTGAGACAAATGATAGGTATCGATGAGATCTACATTTCAGATGACAGCTGTCAAACTAAAAATTGCTATAACTCGAAAACTACAGACCCTAGACTATTCGTGTGCTGAGACAAATGATGTCTCGATGAGATCTACATGTCGGATGACAGCTGTCAAACTAAAAATCGCTATAACTCGAAAACTACTGATCCTAGACTATTCGTGTGCTGACAGCTTAAAAAAATCACAATTAAATTAGCTGTAGGAGCTAAAGTCGCGCTGCGAATGAAAAGCTTGACCTGCTCTTGACTGTACATTATTTTTAAAAGACCTAACCAATGATATCCCACACGATGGGGTTAACAAGAAAAAAAAATCACTCCCACTTTACTTTTATGGGAGGTACCCAAAAAAATTTTTTTAAAATTTTTTATTTGACCACTTTCTCGGCGTGGATGAAATACATATCTACACTAAATTTTAACTTTCTAGTACTAAGGGTCTCTGGGCTAAGCCGCGGACAGATAGACAGACGGACAGAAAGGCAGACGGATATGACGAAACTATAAAGGTTCGTTGTTAACTACGGAACCTTAAAAAGTTGTTGCATTTAGCCTCCTAATAGATTTTACAGCTATTTTTAAAATCCCTATGTAGATATTAGATACAATACAAGATAGCATTACAGTTTATGAGAAGGGAGAATTCAAACCTTCTTTCTATTATATTAAAAAAAAAAGTCAAATTTTTTTTCACTATAAGTTGTCATTCTTCCTTCCGTAGGTGTGTAATAGTATTCTGTGCCCGCATGTGTTTAGTAACTGCGTCCCAGCTTGCGTTGGTCACCTACGTCTGCGGCCTGCAAAATCTATGGCCTGCGGCCTGCGTCCTGCGTCCTGCGGCCTGCACCTCAGCTTGCGTTGGCCCTAATGTATGTACTTAGTGTCCGGAGTATCATTACGAGAGAGTCTGACAAATTGAAAACAAAATTAGGTACAACCTCAAAGTCAAATTGCTGTTACCTTTGCGATGGCTCAGCCAAATTCCAACTTGACGCACTTGACTCGATAGATCGCAGAGCCAAGAACCTCGTTGGTGATGAGATGTTGGTGAAAACCAAGTTTCACAGTCTGGCCCACCGTCGCAAAGTTGCATATCTCTCGGTCTTTTACAGATTGTACTTCGGAGAGTGTGCTCAAGAGCTTCATGAGCTTATTCCACCACCCCCTTATACCATCGGGAGTCCAGAAGCACCGCAGGATATCACTTGGTTGATATTCCACACATTCGCACAAAGCACTACGAAACATCTTTTTAAATGCTCACAGCCAAAGAGTGGAATTTCTCTGCCTGCGTCTGTGTCCCGAGTTCATATAACCCAAATCTAATCAAGTCGCGAGTGAATAGGCTTCTTTTGGACAAGCTCGTCCCATAATGTTCGTTTACAAAACGTCTGGATCTTTCTTGAAATAATATTATAATGTTATTTTATTTAAAAATAAACCTTTAGTAAGGATCAGATAAAACTTACACAGAACAAGGCACGCAGATGTAAGTTTTCGACAACTTGATCTCTCCAACAGCACAATTCACCATTACCTTTTTTTCTTGCATTTCGTGCTTATCGAATTTTGCATTTATTCCTAACGCTGCGTCCACAGAGTCCATTAGCATACCCATACTATAATTACTGGATTTCAAAGATGGCGGCTGGAATTTAGAAGTAGGGAAAAAAACCGAAAGTGGACTAAACATGTTTTTCTTTAAATCAGAATTTTCCGATTTGTGTTTTGCGTGTCGATTTTTCTTCCTTTTAAAAATTAATGAATTTTTATCGGCAGTATCTTTGAATGGGTTTTTAAGTTGCAGTATGTCTAGCAAGTCACTTGTGTTTAACTCTCTGCTACTTATTTGAGAAATAGGGATTAAACACATTGATAAATATAAAAGATACATAATTAATAGATCGACACCCTTCAACGGAGAAAAGCGAAAAGAATCTGGTTGGAAAAACAAAGATACGATAGTTTTATACTATGTTTATATTAATATAATTCGTAGCGTGGGAAGGTATATGGTAGGTGGTCTATAATAGCCCTCCATTTAGATCTGAATTTTCGGTCGGATATCCTTTGTTATAAAGTTATCTAATTATTTTATAAAGCTCCTAATACGGACGGAAGAATGATAATCAAAATATTTTAGTTAATTATTGTATAAGTTCCTAATGAAACAGTGAACATAATTTTAGTATGTAAACAACTTTTCCTAAGGAACATTGGTCGAAATAAGAAAATAATTTAGACCTCCCATAGAAACTGCATCAGCTGATAGTGATAGTAGGTGTAGGTGGGGTTTCACCGACAGCTCCAAAAACAAATGTGAGTGTAGTGCTTCCCCACAAACAATGGAACACCTAACCTCCTGTCCCGCATGTCCCGACATATGTACGCGTGATGACCTTTTTAAAGCCACAAATGATGCAGTAAATGTGGCGACGTTCTGGGCTACAAAAATTAAATTTTGTAATTGATCCACACGCCAAGAGGAAGAGGAAGTAGAAGAAGCTGATAGTGTGGGATTTTGTGTGGCAGGTCTTTAGTTTTTCCACAGGGTTTTTCGTATTTCGACCTATGTTTCTTTTAGATTGGAAAGTTGTTCAGTTTCATGGTCTAAGTAACATGTTAAATTATGTTCACTATTTCTGTAGGACTCTATACACTATTTTGTATGTTACAAGCAAGGGTTACAAGTGAGCAAACGAGCAAAGTGCGTAAGTTTTATCGGAGCTCCGATATTATCCGATTGACAACAATAATTACGTTCGGAAATTTACTTTGTATGGGAAGTTCCTTGTCAAAGGCCGACCGAACCATAGACTAATTATCGGCGTGATATTATCGTAATTTCACTTCGGAGTACGGCAGCAGGTGGGCCACCTGTGGTAAGTAGTCATCACCGTTCATAGTACCTATTATTTTATTACTGGCATAATTTGACATAAATAGGACTCATCAAGATCAATTAAAGATACGTAGGTAGGTTTATATTCTGGTTTAAGTTATCTCTACAGGGTGACTTTGAAGACATTCGACAAATTTTGAGGGTAAGTACTGTTATCGATGTAGATAAATTTTGTGTAGGTCTAAGGACATTTGGAGTTGTAATTTTTTTTTTATTTTATCAAGTTAAACATACTTGAAATCGATACACAAACGTACTTGCATAAAAACAATAAAATAAGCATAATTTATCCTTAAAAAATAAAAATGCATCATTTATGCTTATTTTATATTTTTTAGGTAAGAAGGTTTATGTATCAGTTTTAAGAATATTTAACTTAATACCTACAGCAAAAAATTTTCGATAGAAAGTGCCGGCAAAGTTAAGTTCGATAATATCGCGCCGATAATTAGTCTATGGTTCGCCCTTTGACAAGGAAATTCCCATACATAGTAAATTTCCGAACTTAATTGTTGTGGTCAATCCATATAGCTCCGATAATATCGGAGCTCCGACAATAACTTCGGACTTCAATAACCACTGCAGAACCTATTATCACAAATCACAACTTATTAATTACACATAGTGGCGTTTCTATAGGCGCTGTTCTTTTGTTTTATCGGTGTCGGCTCGGAATCGTGGCGGTGTACAAACAGCCTAAATGTCTACGACGCAAATTGTTTTTTTTTAAGTCGCTTTATCTCTCACAAAAGAGAAAATAATACCACTGAATCTGTATTTATCCAATAATAAACTTCCAGTTTCATAATCAAACCAATTCAATATATTTGATTAAGTATATTATTTTCACTATCATCGGATTTATCGTGCCTAATTCGATTTTATTCGTAGTGCAGGATTTGGGTCATAATTTTCTAACAAGATTGTTTTTTTTAAAGTCGCTTTATCTCTCACAAAAGAGAAAATAATACCACTGAATCTGTATTTATCCAATAATAAACTTCCAGTTTCATAATCAAACCAATTCAATATATTTGATTAAGTATATTATTTTCACTATCATCGGATTTATCGTGCCTAATTCGATTTTATTCGTAGTGCAGGATTTGGGTGATGAGGGTGGGCGTATGCTGAGACTGGCCCCGTGTGGTACCGAAAAGAATAGTATTAACCCATCTCTACTCATGGGTGTCGTAAGAGGCGACTAAGGGTTAATGAACCAGAGGATGGGCAGCAGTATTCTTCTGTGTATCGTATCATCTTACATTCTGCGGTCACCAACTACCGCGGTCCATAGTGCCAGCCGTAACGCTAACAAGCGTGGTGACTATGGTACTTCCCCTCCATATTCTTTCAGCGAAAGCTGGAATTTTGGAGGGAGTTCCCTGTCCTGTAGTGGACGTTTTTCATGCGATGTCATGATGTGTGCTGAGACTCAGGTGGTGCAGCGCAGGGCAGAACACGTCTTCTCTCTCGGTTTATGGAAATACTGTACCTACCTGTGCTGCGCTGTGCCATCTGTCCCTCAGAATACGCCCACCCTAATAGTACCTTACGAACCATACACACTTAAACCTTTTTCACTCACTACATGTCGAAAAATCACATTTAATATGGCTTCCATGTTGAAAACATAAGCTTACAACATGAAACTTTGTAAAAAAAAATGTAGAAAAAAGTTAATTCCTATACACACATGGTTTGTCCAATTGTTTGTTTTTCCAAATTAAGCTTTTGCTTTTATTACTAATAAAAAGTAAGGCAATGTTTTTCGTATCTAACATCCGTTTGCCCACTTGTCAGGTAAAAAGCAACAACTTTTGTTCTACGCCTTTTTCTAATAAGGGGCTGATAAGAGCTAAATACCCTTCACTTGAGCAGGTTTTTAACGAAAAGTGATAAATATATTGCCGTGAAAAATATGTATGCGATAATTAAGCATTATTCCAAAAATATGGCTGACTCCGAAACACGATTAAATATATTTTGTACGCCGTAAAAAAAATCCAAAGTTACCTCTGCTTTTTGCTTTTTAACCGTTTTTCTTAAGTACCCATTAGTCTATGATGCCAAAACTTTTACACATTATTCAATACATTATGCATTATAATATAGCCCTTTGATAATTAATATTATGGGTACAGATTTTGAGGAAAATGCAAAAATGAGCGAAAAACGTAATACAGCGCGAATTCGCTCCGTTCTAGCACGCGCATTCTTCCCTTTGTTAGAAAGGGAGGTAATTCAGCTCTCACAAGGCAACATTGTCAATCACGTACGAGACCATCCTCGAACGATAGACAACCGCGCGTAGGTTCCGCGCCATTACCGGTTGTGACGCACCCCGGCTGCGCAGGTCCAAGCACGGGCACCTTTGATTTGGCCAGTCTTAAACGACCAGCCTGCTGGCTATCGGATCTCCGAATCAGAGGAGTCATAATCAGAACACGAAGCCCAAATTACGAGTACTTGGCCGTTGGACTATTTAGCCCAACAAGAAGCTGCCTAGTACGATATTAAAATAAAAAGGGATTAAAACCCAAATTAATAATGCAAAAACAAATCCTACAACTGGAGAAAATAATAAGTTAAATAATTAGAAAATATAGGATAAGTTTGTTCAGGTCAGCCTCATTTCCCGTTACCTGCATTGCACCAACAAGCGCAGTGCAGAAGACCACATTCGTTCACAGCGCACAAAAAAAACAACTTCCTATAACGTAAGTAACCCATACATTTCGTATGGGAATAGATAGTTTTTTTGTGCGTTCTTAGCAAAGTCTTAGAACAAAAGTTGTCGCTTTCTGCTGCGAGATAGCGTGCAGTGGCTGAAGGCTGGAGAGCAGGCAGGCAGGCAGGTCGTGGCGAGAAAAATGATGGAAACACAGTAAATGTAATTTGAACTTTTAATTCAATATAAGTATTACAAAAATATCGTCAATGCTTAGTTACTTATTAATCTAATTAATTAATATCCCATATTGCAAGAGGAACCACGTCCACGTGGTGGCTCGTTTTAAGTTTTTAACTGAACGAATGATTTAGGCTAAAAGGATGTAAAATATACAGCCTCTTACACTTTCGACCTCACTCTAAGAAAACCGAACAACTACTCAGAGAAAACCTATTGCGCTGGGAGTGGTGAGACGGGATGATGACCATATGACCAAAAGAGTTACGAACATAGAGGAGAGAAGACCACCACAGGAGGATACAAGCCCTGTTAGTTTGTCCGTTTGATTAATATGCTCAAGTCAAACAAAATAAGTAGGTAAGTTATTACTTTTTGGCTGTGTATTAACGTGCCACCAAATTTCAGTAAATTTTTACCAAATAATATTCACCAAATTTTGTCTACCAAAATGGATGAATGTACACCAAATATGCTTCTGGCGACTTCGCCGGCCGCTGCCGCGGAACGCTCGCTCCGCTCGCTCGGCTCGTGCGTTGTGGTCGCAAGATAACCTAACCGATCCCATTCGGGATCGGTTAGGTTGTATTCTAACGAACCTAACCGAACCGGTTACCCAAATTTGGTGTACGTTGAGCCAATTTGGTGTACTTTTATCCATTTTGTCTGAAGTGTATTGGGATATAAAAAAATATTTTGGGAATCATTTAATTTGTTGCCTTACTTTTTTGCGCTATATTCATCATCATAGTATAATAAAATTCTAAGGGACGATATTTCGCAAATTTAGTTTTTTATAATTCGGATTTTTGTGAGTTCTTCGTTTTTAGGGTTCCGATACCAAAATAGTAAAAAGGAACCCTTATGGTGCGATTTTGTCTGTCTGTCTGTCCGTCTGTCTGTCTGTCTGTCACACCTCTATATCTCAGCAACCACTTATGCTATCGACTTGAAATTTGGAATGGTTTTATAATATAGTTGCCAAACTTAATTGCACATGTAAAAATTTTGAAAAAATTATGATTATTAATGTAAAGAGGGCCAAAATAGGGAAGGCCAAATTTCAAATTTTCGCTAATAGGTCGAGTGGGGCATTATATGAAAGGGCTTTTTGGATTTTTTTACGTTTCTTAGTTTTCAAGTTATGATGAAAAATGTCAACAAAAATACCATTCCCCCCTTATCTCCAAAGTTTGTGAAAAGAAAAATCTGAATTAATTACAGTTGACAGAAATTTATGTAAACATTACAGAAAAAATAAAACGATCTTTCTAAGTTGCACAGTTTTTTAGAAATCTTTAAAAAACCTTAACAAACAAATTTAGTTTTGCGGTCCTGAAAATGGACATTATTGCTTCCAAAAATACTAAAGGTATATCGGAACCCTCGGTGCGAGAGTCCGACTCGCACTTGACCGGTTGTTTTCTATGGAAGGGTAATTACAAATTTTTCATCCTCGAAGTATATTTTATTTTATTTATTTTATTATGGCAACAAACAGTCATATACGTCGACAAAACTTTTATAAAAACTATACATTTCATATACCGGGTGTCAGTGTAAACACTGTGATCCTTGAAACTGTGCATTGAGACCATGAAACTGAACAACTTTCCCTAAGGAACATGAGTCGAAATACGAAAAAAAATTTTGACTTCCCATAGAAACAGCACCAGCTAATTGCGCATTTTGTATGGGAGATGAAAAATTTTTTTCGTATTGCGACCTACGTTTCTTAGGGAAAGTTGTTCAGTTTCATGGTCTCAATGCACAGTTTCAAGGATCTCAGTGTTTACACTAACACCCTGTATAAATACAGACCTTGAGTGCAAACAATATAAATACTTAATAGCAAAGAACAGCAGTTCTAGACACAGGTAATTTTAAGTGTCGAGAAGTAATTAATTACAGTAATTACAATATATAATATAAGTTAACAATGTTATGTTTGAAAACGAGACCAAACGCTGCACCAAACTCAGTTCAGTAGCTATACAGGGTGTTAGGGACAGCCTTCCGAATACTGACGGGGCATGATCAGTCAACGACACTGAAAAACTTTCAGTGAACAAAAATTTCAGGAAACGAAAAAAAAAATCAGCTTCTCCATACAAACTGTTCGATCAAGTTTACAATTTTGTATGGAGACGCGGATTTTTTTTTTCGTTTCCAGAAAGTTTTCTTCAATGAGAGGTGTTCAGTGTCGTTGACTGATAATGCCCCTTCAGTATTCGGAATAGGCTGTTCCCTAACACCCGTTATGTGGAGACAAAACTAGTGCAGATCACTTCCCCCCCCCCCTCTTCTCCCGCTTACCCCGGCATGTAAAAAAGTGTCACCCGTGGCTAAATCTACTAAAAACAACCCAAAGATCAACTGTGCCAAGCGGCGGCGTCTTATGTCAATCCCATTATTTACCCAAATAAAAGTAACTGACATCGCTAAACTAAAGTGGCAGTGGGCAGGGCAGTAGAATGTTTAAATTTTTGATTTTTTATTGTTTTAAGAAAAAAAAATTGACTGAAATTTTTGATTTTTTAAACTTAGTTCTAAGTTGATATTAATAAGGGGGCGTCCATTTATTACGTGAGGCGTTTAGGGGGAAGGGGGTCGAGCCAAATCTCACGTAATCTCACGTGGGGGAGAGGGAGGGTCGCGGAAAATATCACGTAATTTTTTTAGCAAAAAAAGGGGTAAAATTGCAAGCAAACTGGGTTACATTCAGCAAAAAAAACTTCTAGTAAAATATCTCCTCATAGTAGCACAGATAAAAGTGTTTACACTAAAAATGGGTATTGGGTAAAAATCTCACGTGAGATTATGGGGAGAGCCAAATATCACGAATCTCACTAAGAGGGGTGAGGGGGTCAAAAAATCGCCAAAATCGCCTCACGTAATTAATGGACGCCCCCTAAAACGACTGTATTATTTTATTTAATATTTGGACTGAAAGTATTAGTAGGCAACCAACTGCGATTTTTAATCAGTTAGTTTTACTTTTAATAAACGACTGTGATTTTCAAATACTTTATATTGTGATTTATTTTGTACTTCGGATCAAACGACTATATTTTGTAGGTTTAGTTTTTCTTTATTAGAATATAATAAATCAAACGACTGAGATTTTCAATAATCCTATATAATTTTAATTTTCTCTGAACTTTTTTACACGATTGTACACAGATTTGAAGAAAAGCAATAGATTTCGAACTCTATGTACAAGTATACCGAGTTGACTAAAGGAAATTACCGAAAAAAATCAATTGGTAAACTCGGCACGCTGTACAGAGTTTTCAATGTACCGAGTTGACTAAAGAGCCGACGAACCGATGGCCGGTGGGGCGTAAGGGTTCTAGAGTGGCGACCACGTACCATACCGGAAGACCAAGCGTATGCAGGCCCCCCAAAAGGTGGACCGACGATCTGGTCAAGGTCGCGGGAAGCCGCTAGATGCGAATAGCGCAGGACCGGTTGTCATGGAGATCATTAGGGGAGGCCTTTGTCCAGCAGTGGACGTCTTTCGGCCGATATGATGATGATGATTATAAATTGAAAAGATTTTACTTTTTCAACACAAGTACTTAAATATAGTTATTGAATGAAATCTATCTCTGTATAATCATTGAAACCGAAACAAAAAATATCGGCACCGTACAATGATAATAAAACAAAGAGTAATATAAATCGATCGCCATATTATGAGTCTGCCACTCTGCAGCCTTTCTTCAAACTATAGGCACTTGTTTCAAAAGTAAAATTTTATCCATCGTTTAAGATAGTCAATCACTATTTTCTATAGAGTTAAATCAACTTTTGTTAGTAAAAACCAGCTGTGATGATCATTGATCATAGTTTCATTCTAAATCTATTTTCTAAAGTATAAATTTAAATATCAGCTACAATAAAAACTATCAAGAGGAAATACAAGAGACGAATTGCTGTTGTCATTCAATACAATGAAGAATATTATAATACTCCATATTGTGCCAGTTATAATGTTAATAGAAGCCGCAAATTTCAAAGCCTTACAAGATATGAGAAAAACAAACAACCTGAAAAGATTACCTTCCGAAGATAGTGTGTACCATGTGCCTTTGGAGACATTATTTTATAATTTACTGAAACCATCTGATCGCTCCAAGGTTAATATTGAAACTGAAAATACAGAAAAGTCTGTGAAGCATGTAAGAAAAATTATCAATTTGAAAAAAACCAGCATTGTTATTAAGAAAACTGAAGAAAATTCTAATTCTGAAAATGTAGTCTTACCTCGTAATAAACGGTCTTCAGAGAAAGGACTTTCAGGCAAACAAAATTTAACTGAATCTGCAGGGATAAGTAAAAAAAATATAACATCTATAATAATTACAACGAAAGAGACAAACAACAAAAAAACAAAAATTAATCAAGATGAAAATTCCAGAAATGTTTCTCAAAAACCAGCAAATACATTTATTTTTAATAATACAGCCTTACTCGTATCTCAGAAGGATATACATTTTATGGATGAAGAACTTTACAGTACGCAAAATTCTAATGAATCAATCAATAAAATAAATATTACTAGTCAAAAGCAAAATATATTAAACATGTTTATCAATGCCATAGCTCCTAACCTCCCATCGGAGAAAAGAGTAAACAAAACTAATGAAATGAAAATTGATGGAAATGCCAAGAAAATCGTTCAGAAACCAAAGGAAGATATACGGTCTTCGGATGTAGTATTTTGTGGCAAACAAAGTTCTAATGCATGTGGCATGTCAACTGAAAGACATACAAACCGTAGTCTTTCAACGGAAGGACCTAATAACAAAACTACTAAATGGAATCTTAAAAGAACCACCAGCAAAAAACTTCAGCTAGCAGAGAATAAAGTGAAGTCTCAATATAATGTAAATTCAACTGAACCAAGGCCCCAAAACCAGAAGAGCAGCACAGATGCCCCATTTACTCAAAAAGCGCTACATTATATCGAGAACTCGGAATTTTACCAAATTTTCAGACATATATTACGCAAAAAGTTTTTTGTTTTTAAATAAATTTGATTATTGAGTGTGCTTTTATTTGTTGAACATTTAAGCCTTCCAATATTTTAGCTCTAATTGATGTAAACAAAGCCGATGCAAAACGATTTCCTATTGCAAAAGGCTATTATAAGTATTATTATTATTTTGTTTGGTGCATAACCAACCGTACTTAGAACTGACCTAAAAAACTACAGCGTGTAACGCAAAGGTGTGAGAACACTGAATGGTGTGAATCTGTGATAGCGAGACGATACGCAGTGGCGTGGCGTAGCTCAAAATGCACGAAGCCGATGAAAATAAAATCCCTTTTGTCATGGAATGTGGTCCATTTATTTATCACAAATAAAGAACACACATTTACATAGTTAAATATGGCAGATCGTTTGAGATTAATTACATTGGGACGAGCACAAAAATATAACACTAGACAAGGGACAAAAGGACAGACACAATAGACACAAAACGGAAACGTAGAATATATTGACAGGTGTCATTCGTCCAGAAAAAGATTTTAACATCCGGTGTAGAGCATAGATTAATATTTATTTCTCTTTCTAACACTCCTCCTTATGCTCTATATCGGATGAGTCATACATGTACAGAATAACCCAGCTTACAAAAAAAATTACTCTACATTTTCTTTTTCATACAATTGCTAAGTGACTCTACATGATTAAAATTGAAGCTACTTTACACAAAAAGTGACTCTATTTAAATCAGCAAACAAGTCTCTATACAATTGCCAAAACAAACAATACAATTGTATAAGCTGGGAATGCGAAGCCATATACTTAATTACTTATCCTTAAGATTTAGACCTAGGACAAAATTAGCATGTTTTTGAGTACATAAAGGTTTTGTAAAAACATCTGCAAGCATTTGTTCTGTTTGTAAGTACTTTACATTTATATTACCGTTTTGGATTAAGTCCTTAACGAAGTGGTATCGCAAATCTATATGCTTGGTTCTCTTATGTGAGTATTCTTTTACAAGCAGTAATTTTTGCGCACTTTGATTGTCATTGTATACAGTGACATCAAAATTTTTGTCGATGACTTCTGACAAGAAGTTTCTAACAAAACTGATATCCTTGCATACATCAGCAATAGCAAGGTACTCTGCTTCGGTGCTAGACAAAGCTATACATCGCTGCTTCCTAGCCTCCCAATTGATGACATTTTCGCCCAATTTTATGACGAATCCTGTATATGATTTGCGATCCGACAAGTCGTTGGCCCAATCTGCATCAGCATAGGCGTTTATATTAAAATTACTAGCTTTAGCAAAATAAAGTCCATAATTCATAGTTCCCGCCAGGTACCTTAGTACTCGCTTTGCAGATTGCCAATGACTGATATTAAAACATGTACTAAATTGACTTAATTGACTACATGCATACGAAATGTCAGGGCGAGTACAGACAGATAAAAACATCAGTGACCCTAAAAGCTGCCTGTACTGATAAACATCATCTTTCAGACAATCTTTATCCGATTTATCAAGCTTACAGTTTACTGGCAATGGAGTAGTGACAGGTTTGCATTCACTCATTTTAAATTTCGCCAATAATCGTTTTATGTACTCAGATTGATCTAGGACAGTTACGCCCTTTTTCTTTGTAACTCTCATACCTAAACAATTAGTTAATTTACCCAAGTGACGAACTTCAAAATGTTGTTGCAAAAATGACAAAACTTTATCAATACAACCGTTGTGAAACACATAAAAGTCGTCCACATAAAGGGCAAGAATTACATATTCATCCTTAGTCTTTTTAACATATACACAGGGCTCGCATTTACTCTGTATAAATCCGTTCTGAGATAAAACATTATTATTTTAATATTCCACATACGGCTTGACTGTTTCAAGCCATACAGGCTTTTCTTCAATAAACAAACTTTATTATTATCAGCATTAAAGCCAGAAGGCTGCTCCATATAAATTCGTTCATTAAGTTCACTATTTAGAAACGCAGTAGTAACATCGATATGGTCCATACATAAATCTAATTGATTTGAAATGCTAAATAAAATTCTAAGAGTTGAATGTCTGACAACAGGCGAAAAAGTCTCGGTGTAGTCCACACCCTCTTTCTGACTGTAACCACAGGCAACTAGTCTAGCCTTATACCTGATAAGCTCACCAGTTTCATCAAACTTCTTCTTAAAAACCCACTTATTTTTAACTACATTTTCATTGGTAGGACGGTCGACCAACTCCCAAACGTTATTTTTCCTCATGGAGTTAAACTCACCTTTCATTGCTTCGTACCACTCATTCTTCTCAGACGAATTCATGGCATCTCGGTACGTAGCAGGTTCATCCGGTGAAGTGGCTGTTGCCAGTGATGATGAGAGATCATAGTCTTTATACTTTACAGGCACAATACCTCGGGTAGTACGTACTGGACGCGAGACAGTAGGAATGGACGCGTCGGAAGTAACCGACGACGAAGTCTGGTCTCCTCCTCGAGATGATGGCTCTGGCAGAGAAGATACAGCGCCCTCAGGGACATCATCTTCATCACCATCAACATCAGCGATGTCTTCGCTAGTACGGTACAGGTCAGACAGCGGCGACCACGCTGGAGGCGTTGCATCCGCATCTGAAAATGACGAGGAATCCTGATTAGACTTACTCAAATCATTGTTATTAATAAAAACATTTTCATTATTATTTAAAATATTGTCATTATTTAAAATATTATTATTACAGATATAATTTTGATCATTATTAATAAATTCATCATTTTTAAATAAATTATTTAACTGATCATAAAAAATTAAATCTTTGGTATCATGTCCAGTCTCCATGTCAATGTTAACAAAATTATCCTCTAAGAAAGTAACATCACGAGAATAAATGACTTTACAAGGATTTTCAGGATCAACGAGTCGGTACCCTTTGCACGTTTCACCATAACCAACAAAAATGTACCTTTTAGCTTTGGCATCAAGCTTTCGCCTTTTCTGATCAGGTACGAGACAGTAAGCTACACAGCCAAAAACTCGCAGATGACTGAGATCGATCGAAGATCCAGTCCATTCGCATTCAGGAATACGGTCTGACAGAGCTTTAGTTGGGGAACGGTTTTTTAAGTAAATGGCCGTCATAACAGCCTCACCCCAAAAACGACTACACAGACCTGACTCTTGCAGCATAGCTCTAGCTTTTCCAAATACTGTCCGGTTAACACGTTCAGCTAATCCGTTCTGCTGCTGGCAGTAAGGCACGCTTGTTTGGTGAATAATGCCTTCCTTTTTCAAGAAATTATCTAAGGTTTGGTTACAAAATTCTGACCCGTTATCAGTGCGTAAGATTTTTATCTTCAAACCAGTTTGATTTTCTACTAAGCTTTTAAAAGAAAAGAAATTCGCACTTACATCGGATTTATTCTTCATAAGATAGCCGAAGGTCTTGCGAGTGTGGTCATCAGTAAAAGTCAGCAAGTAACGGGCTCCGCCCCAGCTGCTCACTTGCATCGGGCCGCAGACATCAGCATGGACAAGTTCTAAGGTTTGAACAGCACGACTCCCTGCCACCGGGAATGAAGCCTGGTGCATCTTACCGGTGAGGCATGAGACACAACTGTTAGTTTCTTTGTCCTGAAAAACGACACCAACATTGATCTTACCCAACGTTGTCATGCTCTGCTGATTCAAGTGGCCAAGACGCTTATGCCAGACAGACGCAGGCAGACTGGATGCAGCGTTGACACTCTCTGTTCCTTGCCTATTATGAAAGGAATTGGAGTTATCTAATTCGGAGGCAGGCCGACCTTGCACCTTATACAACCCACTACTTTTCTTAGCTGTAAGAATCTGGTTGCCTGTGACTTTACATTTAGAATAAATCTTACAAAAATCCTTGTCAAAACAAACAACATAACCTTTGTCACATATTTGACCAACTGAAACTAAATTTTTACTTAATTTAGGTACAAACAAAACTTTATCTAAGTGTATATTAGGTAACAGTGAAATCCTACCATGGCAGTTGCTCTCCAGTTGCTCACCATTGGCAACAGATATAGTGCACTTCTTGCATTGCTTGTTCTCAAGGAGCGATCCAGCCGAACACATCTGGGATGTGGCACCGCTATCCAAGATGAATTCTGTATCCGAGGCACTGAAGGCAGATGCATACAATGTGTGCTCTTCTTTCTTCTTACTCTCGTCTCTCTTCTTCTTGAAACAACGCTTGGCCAAATGTCCCTTCCGTTGGCAATAAGTGCAAGTTTGGTTATTCACCTTCCGCTTGGTGAAATACGCCGAGCTGTCACCATTCACATTTGTACCATAACTAGTGCTCCTTCTGTGGTCTTCTTGTAATAATCTTGTGCGCACAACCTGTTAGGTTGAAGCGCAAGACAAATGCGGGCAAGTGCGCGGCCGTCACGAGGAGCATCTTCGGCAGAAACGGTGTCGCCGACCTTCTCGACACAATCCCACAGACCATCCAGGGTAAGTAGCATTTTAAGTGAAAATTTCCAGTTGATCTAATTAGAAATTCCATCCAATTTCTCAATAGAGGTTATGTTGTATGAACTTGTGCCGCCACCATTTTCCGGTCTCGACATTTTGAGAATCTGGTAAAATACGTACTCTCTTTATGTATTCTCTTCTTGTTCTTGAACTGGACTGGGCCAGAACCTGATAGCGAGACGATACGCAGTGGCGTGGCGTAGCTCAAAATGCACGAAGCCGATGAAAATAAAATCCCTTTTGTCATGGAATGTGGTCCATTTATTTATCACAAATAAAGAACACACATTTACATAGTTAAATATGGCAGATCGTTTGAGATTAATTACATTGGGACGAGCACAAAAATATAACACTAGACAAGGGACAAAAGGACAGACACAATAGACACAAAACGGAAACGTAGAATATATTGACAGGTGTCATTCGTCCAGAAAAAGATTTTAACATCCGGTGTAGAGCATAGATTAATATTTATTTCTCTTTCTAACAATCTGCTCATGAAAATGAACAACTTTTCCCAAGGAACATAGGTCATAGAACAAAATGAATTTTCGACCGCCCATATAAACTACATCAGCTGATTGATAGCGCATTTTGTAAGGGAGGTCAAATTTGGTTTTTCGGATTTTGACCTATGTTACTTGGGAAAAGTTGTTCAGTTTCATGGGCAGATTCACACCCTTAAATATTATCACACCTTTCCGTTACACGTTGTAGAAGGACTTCATAATTGAACTCAAGCTTATTCAGTTCAGTCCATGTCACAATATCATATTAATATCTCATTAGAGCGCCGCACAGTCCGACACACCCAGAAAAAACAGTTGGAGACGTATTTTTGAAGCGTTCGAACTGAATCTTTAGTTCGCATACGAAAACGAATCTAATACGAATTTAATTTCTAATGCTCTCGATTTTACGCATTTTTGAATCATTCGAAAGCAGTGTTGCCATTAAATTCAAATCTTTAACCAATTTTCGTTTCACGCAGATAAAATCAAAACCGGAAAGCAATTACTCATTGATTTTAAAAACCGGTAATGAATTGCGAGGGAATGGAACGCAAATTAAAAAGTTGATATGTCAGTATAATGTCATGTGTGAAGGAAACGTCAATGTCGTTGTCATCACAGATTATACATACTTTCGAGTGGTAGAATTGCAAAACGAGTGGGTCGGACCACTCGTTGCAGAATTCACAGGTATGAATATTCAAAAATTGCGATTTTACGGATTCGAATGCGAATTGAAGTTCGAACGCTTCAAAAATGCGTCTCCAGGTCCTTAGCATACATGAGACATCGGGCATGCTGCACTGAATCAGATAAGTCGTTGATCGTTATAAGAAATAATGTGGAACCTAATATGCAACCTTGAATCACGCCCGAATGTGTACCGTAAGTATGAGATCTGCGATCAGGAAGTTAAACATACTGCAAGCGCTGATTGGAGTAACTAGCAAAAACTTTGAGCTATTTATTTATAGAACCATGGACGAACAATAAGAAGGACTGACCATCCCCTTTTAGTAATCGTAACCCGGAAAAGTATAAAACTAGATGGCGCTAATAAATACAAATACAAAATAATTCAATAAATTATTTTGTATTTGTATTTGTAAATAGTCCGGGAAGTTATTATGATTTATCGCGTATTCTGCTAAAAAAATAGACCTTATTTCAATGTTGGCGTTTCTTTGCATTGAAACTATGTTGAAATCAATGATTTTTGGCAGAATACTCGGTAGACCATAATTAATTTCCAGATTATTTGAATGCGCCAAAAGACCTGTAGGCCCAAGTTCAGAAGAACTTGTATTATTTGTATAGGTGAAAGTTTGAACAGCGATATTTAAAATAACAGTGGTGTCTTGAATAATCAAATGCAGTCTTTTATAAAAATTAAGGAATCCTATAGGAGCCAACTGAAGCTGAAGATTTTTGGCGTTTGACAGCGAGTAATAGATTCTGCTCACTGATATTCAATTTGAAAGCCTTTATTGCCAAAAACCGAATATAAAAATAATGACTAATAAGTTGCACCTGTCTCCTGAAGGGCGGCGTGTCCTTCTGACACAAAGGCCTCCTCCAGCTTCTTCCAGCGGTCTCTGTCCTTCGCCAATCTTAACCACAACCACAAGATCACTGATATAGTTTTTTCTAAATAAATGCTAAGCAAAATGGATCTGCTGCTTCATGCTCTGCAGTTTTAGATGACAATATCGGATCTAAGGGTAGAAAAACAGATTTGAAAAGCTTAAAAGCTGCTTCCACTCTTGTCACAATATTACCCTCCTTCATATTCATTACAATGTTGTCTATCTGAAGCTGGTTGCATGCTACCCTGTCTCAGAAGGCCTCTGAATGTGATTTAATTGTACATTACATTCACCAAATTTACTAGTTACAAGCTTAGCCAAACTGGCCGGTTATCTTTAGGGTTCCGGTACCAAAATGATAAAAAAAAGGAACCCTTATGGTGCCGCTCTGTCTGTCTGTCCGTCTATCTGTCACACCTCTATATCTCAGCAACCACTTATGCTATCGACCTGAAATTTGAAATAGTTTTAGAATATAGTTGTCGAACTTAATTGCACATGAATTTTTTTTGAAAAAAGCATGATTATTAATGTAAAGGGGGCCAAAATAGGGGGGGTCAAATTTCATATTGTCGCTACTAGGTCGAGTGGGGAATCATATGAAAGGTCTTTACTTGTACATTTTAAAATATATTTTTGTATATTTTTAAGTTTCTTAGTTTTCAAGTAATGATGAAAAATGTCAAAAAAAAATACCATTCGCCCCCCCCCCCCCCCCCCCTTATCTCCGAAGTTTGAGTAAGGAAAAATCTGAATTAATTACAGTTGACAGAGGTTTATGTAAACTTTACAGCAAAAATAAAACGGTCTTTCTAAGTTGCACATTTTTTCAGAAATCTGCAAAAAACCTTTACAAACAAATTTACTTTTGCGGTCCTGAAAATGGACTTTATTGCTTCCAAAAATACTCAAGGTATATCGGAACCCTTTGGCGCGCGAGTCCGACTCGCACTTGACCGGTTTTTTTTTGTGTAGGTAGAACCTCCTACATTCATTAAATTTACTGGTCGCATACTTGGATACTCCTCATGTCAGTATACCTACCTCTGAATGTAAACGATAACATTATAGGGATTATTTTTTTATTTAAAAAATGTATCCTCATTCATGTAAAAACAGTTTAGTAAAACAATTTTTCGAATAACTATGATATTAAATAGTAGATTGTATCACAAGGCTGTAAAATAATATTTTTAAGGCGAGGGCGCTATTTTGAATCCAGAGCGAAGTGAAGGATTCTTGAGTAGAATCCCGAGCATGGCGAGGGATTCTAAAGTAGAATCCTGAACGTAGCGAGGGATTCAATAGGTCGCCCAAGGTAAAAATATTTTTGCTGCCGCGTAATACACTCTACTTTTCATCTCCCTCTAAGAGAAAAGAATAAGAGGCTCATTAAGTCACACTCGTCATTAATTTTAAACAAAAAATACCATTACAATATTATTACTTGATGAAACAATACTAAAAATCATATTAAGTATTATTTGTAACCACTGAAAATTTTATTGACATTTTTGTATCGACTAGGAACAGAACCTCTTTGGTTGGTAGTCTTGTTTACATTTCAAGTATATTTCTTTTTTTATATTCATAATAATTTTAATAGTGCAACCAGCCAGTATCATTTTTCATACAATATATTGGTTCGAGTTCTATGGTTGACCTAAAATATTCCTATGGTGGACCTAAATTCAAATTCTAATTTTAAATCCCATTTTTACCCGCTACGAAAGTCTCGTGCAGAAAACAGCTATTTTGTTCGCCTTTATTGACGAACAGTTCAGCGATTTTCGAATAGATGGGATGAAAAAAGTTATAAGCCATCGAAGATTTGTTTCTGTCTCTTTTTAGCAAAACAAAATTTCCTCCCGACGCATAATGTCACGTTCGCAAAATGTCACACTAGGGTTCACCATAGCAAAATGTCACGTTCGCAGAATTAACTCGGAGTTTATATGGACGTAGTGGACATGTGACGTCACTGTCCATGTCGGATCTCTTTGTCTAATCGGCGCGTAATTATTCGTTTTAAATGCTTATATCGGCCATATTTATTGGCCGATTTAAATTTTAAATTCACTTTTTGTCATCTCTACTACAGTATCATATTATGTTAAAAATGCAACTAAAAAAATTTACGCATATTTTGCGGAATAGGGTCTACAGTCACCAAATTCATTGGTTGGGTACCCCGTCGCCAAGATCATGGCTAATTTTAGGGTTCCGATACCATAATGGTAAAAAAAGGAACCCTTGTGGTGCCGCTTCGTCTGTCTATCTGTCATGCTATCGACTTGAAATTTGGAATAGTTTTAAAATATGGTTGTCCAACTTAATTGCACGTGAAATAATTAAGAAAAAATTATGATTATTAATGTAAAGGGGTCCAAAATAGGGGGGGGGGGGGGGGGTAAAATATATTATTGTATTTTTTTACAACTCTTAGTTTTCAAGTTATGATGAAAATGACAAAAAAAATACCGTTCCCCCCCTTATCTCCGAAGTTTCTGAATGGAAAAATCTGAATTAATTACAGTCGATAGACGTTTATGTAAATATTACAGCAAAAATAAAACGATCTTTCTAAGTTGTACAGTTTTTTAGAAATCTGCAAAAATCCTTTACAAACAAATTTAGTTTTGCGGTCCTAAAAATGCACTTTATTGCTTCCAAAAATACTAAAGGTATATCGGAACACTCGGCGCGCGAGTCCAACTCGCACTTGACCGGTTTTTTTTTTCTTGTGGGAACGATTCTTTTTAGGGTTCCGATACCAAAATAGTAAAAAAAGGAACCCTTATGGCCCAGTAAATATATAAGCTAAAGCAGTATGGAAACTCCTAACAAACGTCCAAAACTGGCGCACTCACACATGCGCACACCGCTACAGGAAAATAAGCAGTTTTCGCGCTGAAGTAAGTCCTGGGTGCCAAAACCATAATACAAACAAATAGGTAAGTACATATAAGGTCCCTATAAGTATATCCCTGTCCTTGTGCGATAAAAGGCGACTAAGTTAAGTATCGTTATCTGCCCTTGTGTCATAAAAGGCGACTAAGTGTCTTCATGTGCCCTTGTGTTATAAAAGGCAACTAAGTGTCTTTATCTGCTCTTGTGTCATAAAAGGCGACTAAGTGTCTTAATCTGCCCGTATGTCATAAAAGGCAACTAAGTGTCTTTATCTGCCCTTGTGTCATAAAAGGCGACTAAGTGCCTTCATCTGCCCTTGTGTACTAAGAGGCGACTCAATGTCTTTATCTGCCCTTGTGTCATAAAAGGCGACTAAGTGTCTTCATCTGCCCTTGTGTAATAAAAGGCGACTAAGTGTCTTCATCTGCCCATGTGTCGGCGACTAAGTGTCTTTACCTTTCCTTGTGTCGTAAAACGCGACTAAGTGTTTCTCACCTTTCTTTGGGTGCCAAAAGGCAACTAAGTGGCCTGACACGATCAGGATTTCCAGGACCATAAAATTGAATAGCTTTCCTTAAGAACCTAGGTCGAAAGACGAAAAAAATTTTCCCCGCATACAAAACGCGCTATATTTTGACTTCTTACGGAAAGTTGTTTAGTTTTACGGTCCGAAAATATGCTGAAAGGAACACAGTTGATAGAAGCATCCAATATTTGAGTTCATCATACTATTCTTATTACAAAACTTCTGGGTTACAACCCTGACGCTCCGACGCAGAATAGTTCTTTTTTCAAATAAACGCCCGAGTTTCCATACTGCTTTAGCTTATATATTTGCTGTGCTTATGGTGCCGCTCTGTCTGTCTGTCTCTCTGTCACACCTCTATATCTCAGCAATAGTTAGTAGTATTTGGAATAGTTTTAGAATATAGTTGCCCAACTTGATTGCACATGAAATTTTTTTGAAAAAAATATGATTATTAATGTAAAGGGGGCCAAAATAGGGGGGGCCAAATTTCAAATTGTCGCTACTAGGTTGAGTGGGGTATCATATGAAAGGGCTTTACTTGTACATTTTAAAATATATTTTTAATATATATTTGTATTTTTTTAAGTTTCTTATTTTTCAAGTTATAATGAAAAAACCGGCCAAGTGCGAGTCGGACTCGCGCACTGAGGGTTCCGTACCACCACATGAACATAATTGTATTAGTTGAAATTTCAGTAAGTTAATGTGCTAGATTTTTTGAGTCCGACACACGCTTGACCAAATTTTATTATTTGTTGTTATTTTATAGCTTATGCACTATAAACATACCAATTTTCAAGTTTGTAAGTGTTCCCGTTTTTAAATAGAACTAAAACACAATATTTTTTTTTTATGGCTTTTTTCTGTTTTTGTTTGCAAAATGAACTTTATTTTACATCAACACTTATAATTTGGTAAATTAATCCTACACTGCCTTATTGGCCTAGCCCTACTCGTCTGGGGCGATCCATCGACCGAGGCGACCCCTACTACCGGTGGCGGAGCCGGTGGAGAACCAGATTGTTTTTTATTTGGCGAAACGTTAGGTAAAGTTTTAGTACGAACAACATTACTTCGCCTCAGCGACCATCCCACTTGACCCCTCTCTTATATGAATGTTGTTGAAACGGGAGCTCCCCACAATGGGTTACCATTAGTTGTGAGAAAAGTTGTAATTTTTAATGATTTCAGACTTTTCCCATTATTTGTACTGTGAGACCTAGCTTCTTGCCAAATTTCATAATTTTAGGTCAACGGGAAGTACCCTGTAGGTTTTGCATTTTTGAATAAATGTATGGAGATGAGGACATAAAATGATCTTTTGATTGCGTCGTTGTAAAAAATTGAAATTTTCAGATCTTGTGTGGTTCATGGATCCTAATATATGGTATTAATTTCAACCTGATACCTTTACCCGTTCGTGAGATAAAGGGTCTTGACAGACAGACAGACAGACGGACAACAAAGTGATCCTATAAGGGTTCCGTTTTTTTCTTTTGAGGTATGGAACCCTAAAAATTACAAAAAAAAATACCATTCCCCCCCCCCTAACCGAAGTGAGTAAGGAAAAATCTGAATTAATTACTGTTGACAGAGGTTTATGTAAACTTTACAGCAAAAATAAAACGATCTTTCTAAGTAGCACAGTTTTTCAGAAAACTGCATAAAACCTTTACAAACAAATTTAGTTTTGCGGTCCTGAAAATGGACTTTATTGCTTCCAAAAATACTATAGGTTTATCGGAACCCTCGGCGCGCGAGTCCGACTCGCACTTGACCGGTTTTTTTCCTAACTTTAATCTATTGATGATTGTGTAAATTAAAAAAACTAATCTTTGTTTATTTTATTACACCACACAAACAATAAATACAGTTAAAATACCAAACAATTATTGTTCTTTCGAGCATAGATTTATGAATAAGTTCTATTATAATCTAAGCTTTCGAGCTTTCTTTTTAATTCTTATGGATAGTTTTTAGAATTACAGAGCTTCGGGAAAACAAAAACAAAAATATTTTATTACAAATCATGAAAAATAGGAAGCAACAATTATGGTTGGCACGTATGTACGTACACTATTGTAATAGTGCACCGCCTGCCTGCCAACAATCAATCAAACCATTTTACACGTGTTTCGCCTCTACAGGTTGTAATCGATAAGTGTGCCCAGGCAATTATTCCGTAACTATTACAGATAACAAAAAACTTTATACTGATATCGAAAGTACGTTACCTAATGAGTAAAATGACATCAATAACTTTTTTTAAATAAAACAATACCTACCTAAATATCCAAAAATTTGACATTAAACACTCACAGACATTTAGTATGAGATCAGAAGTTAGGTTTAAATTTCCTTGTCTTACTTAAGTGGTCTAGTACTCATTTTATCTTAATCATACTTTATTATCATCTATGATAATGACGATTTTCAATTAGATACACGTGTAGATTAATTATCTCACAACTTCAAATTAATAATAAACCTTGTTTCAATATCGTATTAATTTGAATTGGCTGAAAAGCAACATAAAAATAACAAAAAGAAAGATACTCTTTGGTGTTCGTTCTGAATTCAAAACCTTTATCGCGGGTTGTCGTTCCCGCCAATTTATTGTGTTTAAATATCCTTTCTAAAACCTTTCTACTAATCTCTTTTTGAGTTTTTTTGAGCTTTTCATGTCAAAATTTTGGATATTTCTCGTATTATTTAAAAAAGTTATTGATGTAATTTTACTCATCATTAGGTAACGTACTTTCGATATCAGTTTAGTTTTTTGATATTTGTAATAGTTACGGAATAATCACCTGGGCACACGCAACGATTACACCCTGTTTTTTTTTTTTTTTTTATAAAAGAGGGAGGCAGACGAGCAGGCGGGTCACCTGATGGTAAGTGATCACCGACGCCCATAGACACCTGCAACACCAGGGGGATCACAGGTGCGGTGCCGGCCTGTATAGGGAGTACAGTGGTATGAATAGTTGTTGCAATGCAGTTGCCAGCGCATGAGCACTTATTTACAGGCGACGGGCTGCGGAGGTGGCTACATATTTCCCATATAAGTTATATTAATTGACTTTCGCAAGGCAACGCCTGATTTCATTAACTTTGTAGAATGTTACGTTGTTGTTCTGTTCTCATCATGACGTCCACACACTTCTAACCAGTCCTTGTAACACAAAGTCTTCAATAACCATGAATTGCAAAATTCCGTTGAGTCCAATTCTGGGTATCTGTGAAAACCAAAATTTTTATATCATTTTATATAAGATCTTTTAACATATGAAAACCTCAATGCCTTGCTACAAGAAGCATACTGAACAGAGGCAGCTCTGCGATGCGGAAGGTTGGTGCCGGCTCTAGAGTAACAGAAACAACCTACACCTCTGCACTGCTCACTCCAATGACATAACCACCCCTCCTGGATTGCTCCTCAGGAACCTACTCAGTTATGCGCTATAGTCTAGGCAACGAAGCGGATCGTTGTATGAAGACCCCCGCATTAAATCCTCAGTCGATGAAACTTTGCTGGGGTATTACACTATATGAGACAACCTTCTATAAAAAATCCCATAAAAAATCGGAACTTTTGATTTTTCCATACAAAAATTACAAAAAATGTAAAAAAAACATTTTTTGTTATATTTTTTTTTTGATATTTTGAATTTACATTTAATACATGATACTTTATCATCCTGTCAAATTAAATCTGCCTAAGAGAATTATGTTGAGGTCAACTGCGTCGTTGCCTACACTTCTATGCCTGTAGTCTACTTGAACCTATACCTTTGGACCACCTTTGTAATTTGACCCTAAGGAAATCTCAGTCCGTAAGTCCTGCTCGCACTTAGCCAGTTTTTAGTCATGCAACATAGTACGAGGGGTGATCAAAAAGTAGTGAGAATGGAAGATTGCGATAAACTATAGGCCCTAATATTTAGAAACGTTTAAATAATGGAGTAAAGGTCAACCAAAGACAACCCAGCAAACAACTTGAAAATTGAGAAAAATTAAAGTTGCGACAAATGCCATTTTAAATCTGAGTTGGAACAGGTTAACCACTCTCTATTCATACCAGATTTGACTAACATTTCTCTAGTCATAGTGCTTTCTATCTGTCTGTTCCACAATTGAAATAACACCAAGGAGAAACAGACACAAAAGCAAAATCAGAGTCATGGAGCCTAAAAGGAGATCTTTTTGCAAGACCAAAGATTTATTTTTCAAAGGGATTGAAGCTTCGGGAAATCAGTTTATCATTAATCGTTTATTTTCTGGATCATTCTCACTACTTATTGATCGTTGTATTATGTACCAATGTTGGCACGAAGACGCTTTTGAAACTTCTCTGGTGCAGATTGCCTTACCTTAGTCACCTTTTACAAAGACAACGGAATAGAAAAGTGTGGTTCCACTAACTAGTCTGCACCACATTACACTCCGTAAGTCAACTTCATCTTCCGTGATGATGCGAGACCTGCTTGATCAAATCTTTAGAAGAAGATGAGTAGCAGCAAAAAGCAGTAGAAGTGATGTAAAAGTCAGTGAACCATGATCATAGTAATAAGCTGCATATTTAAGTAAGTAAAACCATCGCCGAATCTTTTGAGACGCCAGGACGAAAACCAAACTCCGCGTCGTCCATTTCCACAAATTAGTATTTCGAATATTTTGCTAATACGAGTAACAGTTCCTCAAATTGCACATATTTCCAGTAACATATGTACATCTTATTATATCCAAAGAGGCTACTAAGGAATCATGAACCGGAGGATGAACAGCAACAACTTTCTGTTTATCGGGTACGGCCCAAGGTGATAACATTACATACTCGTACTGTGGCCACCAAATACAGAGGTCGCCAGCCGCACGGCGTATACAAGCGTGACTATGGCAGATCCCTTCCAAAGTACCACGCGCTTTGCTAGAGTTCTAGAGGGAGTTCCCTGTCCTACAGTGGACGTTTCATGGGATAATATGATTGACACTAACTAAAACATTAGTCTACAAAGTATGATAAATTTATCTCCTTATAACCACGCTTTACTCACCCATGACAAGGAATGCACATAGTCTTCTTCCAATCTACCTGCCCTTTGGGACATCGTCCATACTCGACTTGTACCTCTCTAGTGTGTCTCTGTGAAGCAGCGGCGAATCGCTTAATTTCTCTAAAACTTTCACTTCGCAATTTAGATACGTCTAAACGCTGTTTTAAATTTAACGTATTGTAATAATCAAGCATCTTGGCCTGAATTTGATCTTCGTTTGCAGGTAGGTTTGGCCTCACCAAGTCCAGAAGTTCCTTGAAGTTGAAAACTTGCTTTTTATCGGTTGACGAATACTTAGATTTTTTATAATCGGGTAAATCTATGCAGCCTTCCAAATCATAATTACCATGATTAGTAAGATTTGATTTTGTTGTTACAGTTCGTGTCTCGGATTTATTAAAGTAATTGAAGTTATTATAAGCACATAGATCAATCGGAATATTTATATCTGGACCGATAGGTACAGAATTTATTGTTGAGAAAATTGCAAATAAATACAACTCGATTATTCTAAACATTATTTAATGTATCGTAACTAAAATTATATATTTTGCACCAAATGATACTGTAATGGTCTTCTCTAGATAAAATCTTATCCACAATAGACATTGTCATTTGTTAGTTTAAATAACATATGACAATGTTATAATATTTCGATTAGATTCTAAAATTCAACAATATTAAACAAGGGTACTTAAGAGCTAATTGTTAATACGCAGTGATAAATGATATTATTATTATGAAGAGATAAACTTAAATAGATAAGGGCCTAGTGAAATAGTGAACATGATTTTACAATGTTACTCTGACCATGAAACTGAACAAGTTTCCCCAAGACATATAGATCGAAATACGAAAAACCAAATTTGATGATAATAAAAAACGAAAAACCAAACCAAAAATGCGCTATCAGCTGATGCAGTTTCTAGGGGAGGTCAAAAATGTATTTTGTTGTATGACTATAAAACTGATTTTGTCAAAAATTTATTGAGTTGTTCAGTTGAGCAAATTCACACCCTTTAGTATTATCACACCTTTCCGGTACTCGCTGTACATACATTGCCTTAGCCTTATTCTGTTTTGCGAAGTCAGCGAGGTCAGCTGGCTATACCTATAAAAGTTATAGTATTTTTATTGCAACTTTTTTTCATATGTGATGTAACTAAAAATTTAAGGTATTCGGAATTTTTACTTTATGTTTGCTATAAAACGTTGCTTCATGCCAAATTTCAAGATTCTAGGTCGACTGGAAGAATCCTTTAGGTTTTGATTCCCTTGCGAGTAGTTGCGAGTTTCAAAATATGCGGCTTAAATTTTAATTTATTTTGATTGCGTTGACATAGAAGTTTGATTTTGTTATAGCCTAAAGGCACTATAGACCTGAGTAGGTATTTGAAATGAATTTCAATTCAATACCTATACGCGTTCATGAGAAAAGGGATAGTAAGTTTAAGTGGAAGTACCCTGTAGGTTTTGATTCCCTTGCGAGTGTCGAAAAACTCAAAAATTTCATTTCTTTATTAGCCTTCATTTGCATGCATTTGCGGCATAAACGGCTGTATCTCTTGATTGCGTTAGCTTAGAAGTTTGATTTTTCACAGCTCCAAGGGACAGTAGACCTGGGTATTTGATATGAACTTCAGCTTTATACCTCCACACGTTCCTGAGAAAAAGGGTCTTGACAGACAGATAGTCAGACAAACAGACAGACGGACAACAAAGTGTTCCTATAAGGTTTTAAGGTACGGAACCCTAAACACATCGAGAAAATTCACAAAACCTCACAATATTAAAAATAGACTTCGTAACGAAAAATTGACTTCTTAATATTTTCCATCTTGACTACCATGTTTAAAGCAAATAAATACTATTTGAAAAATAAGGGTCCCCATACAAAAAAACGTAGTAACGCCAGTCATATACCACCTACCCTAAATAAATGGTACAGCAGCACTGCACTTACTTTCTCGCAATACTCAAGGAAAAACTATCAACCGCAAACTTAAATTTGTAACGCCATACACATAGTATGGAAATACAAACTTTTATTTACGTTTTACCAAAAAAAAATTTTTCTAATGAAATATACAGATCAATTCAGAATTCAAATTGTCAAACATTAAAACAAACAAACATCAAAACAAACAAACATCAAACGATTTCGTGTAAATCACATGTTTAACTTTTGGTAGTACTTTCAAAGATCAATAGATACTACAGTAGGATACTTGCATGGAGATTTTTTAATTTCCCAACACATGTTCCTTATGGATTATTGTTCAGTTTAGCCTACTGAGCAAGCCCTTTCAGTTTTTGGTACACCCTGTGTACTAAATTTTACTCAAAAAAATCATAAAGAATATCCAGTCAGGTAGACAACCAATCCAGGATTAATATTATAGAAAATTTTTATAAACTTGTAATAATTTTTGGGCTATAGAATTTACGTATGATGAACCTAACTAGATGTGAGAGAAATAACGTTCGTTTACAGTTCACGAATGTCCGGCTCTATTCGTAAGAAAACTTAATTTACGTAACAAATGTTTTTAACATTTGGGAATAATGTAGTACACAGGACCTGACCGAGACGCGAGATGGAGGACGACTGCCGAGCGCGCCGCGTGGCTGTTCCTACGAACGCATGTTGCTTTGTCAGCATTCCTGTGTCACCACAAACTCAATGGAACTAATTTTGGGTAAATCACATATTTAAGATTTGGTCATACAGGAACACCCCTTATATGAAATTACACAGATCAATTGATACTGGCGCAAGATATCTTACATGGAGATGCTTGATCATGCAAAGTTTCATCAAGATTCTATGAGCCGTTTTTGAGAAAATTACAATTTATCATTTTCGTTGTATGACAGCTACCCCCAAAATGAGAGCCAGCCAGAAACCACTTAGAACCCTTCGATGGATTTGCATAAAACTCCTACATTTCAAATATTTGTTTCGTTCGTTTAGCCGCTAGGCCAAAGCGTGACGGACAGACCGACCGACCGACCGACCGACGGACCGACCGACCGACCGACCGACCGACCGACGGACCGACCGACCGACCGACCGACCGACGGACGGACAGTTTTGGGAGACTTGTTTTTTATGATGTATAAGTGATATAGAACACATTTTTGAGAAAAGTAGAAAAACTTTTTTTTTCACGAGTACAATACGAGTACCTTTCTCGCTCCGCTCGAAAGTAAAAAGCAATCATACTATGCTTTAGGGCAAAGTGGCATAATAATAACACTACGGGTATTATCTGAACATCATTATGAATATTTATTAAGTACAGATCACAGTATTTTCTTGTTTCGTACTTTTTAGGCAAGATTTCTCAGTATTTGGGTTTTAGTTTTTGAACTGTTTTTAGGGTTCCGATACCAAAATGGTAAAAAAAAGGAACCCTTATGGTGCCGCTCTGTCTGTCTGTCCGTCTGTCTGTCACACCTCTATATCTCAGCAACCACTTACGCTATCGAGCTGAAATTTGGAATAGTTTTAGAATATAGTTGCCCAACTTAATTGCACATGAAATTTTTTTGAAAAAAGTATGATTATTAATGTAAAGGGGGCCAAAATAGGGGGGGCCAAATTTCAAATTGTCGCTACTAGGTCGAGTGGGGTATCATATGAAAGGGCTTTACTTGTACATTTTAAAATATATTTTTGTATTTTTTTAAGTTTCTTAGTTTTCAAGTTATGATGAAAAATGTCAAAAAAAATACCATTCCCCCCCCCTTATCTCCGAAGTTTGAGTAAGGGAAAATCTGAATTAATTACAGTTGACAGAGGTTTATGTAAACTTTACAGCAAAAATAAAACGATCTTTCTAAGTTGCACAGTTTTTCAGAAATCTGCAAAAAACCTTTACAAACAAATTTAGTTTTGCGGTCCTGAAAATGGACTTTATTGCTTCCAAAAATACTATAGGTATATCGGAACCCTCGGCGCGCGAGTCCGACTCGCACTTGACCGGTTTTTCTTTATTTATTGTTAATCTTTAGCTTATGCACTATAAACATAATCAATTTTCACGCTTGTAAGTGTTCCCGTTTTTATGATAGAGCGTAAACAAAAATCAACCAAAAATGGCCTAAAAACACGTTTTGATAGGGAAAGCCCCCCTTATTTATTATTATTTTTTGGTTTTTATTATTTGTTTTATAGCGGCAACAAAAAAAAAATCTGTGAAACTAACTATCTGCCTATTACGGTTCAAGATATACAGCCCGCTGACAGACAGACATCGGAAGGTCCCGTCCCGTTTTTCACTCTTTGGGTGAAAAAGCAAAAAAAATATTAAAGGGGTTTAATTTTTTCAAAACCCATTGATGGCGGTCCCTTAGATCCTTAAGGCTAGGCCTCCCTGAATAGCCTCTAGACTGAATAACTTCGTAACCATTTTTTACATTAAATTTAATATTTATCTTAGAACAAAAAAAACGTAGTATTATACAAGATGTAAGAAGTGATGTGGTTGAGATATAATTTTAATTTAATTAGTATAACGTATAACTGAAGAAAAAAAATCTAAAATGACCCTCATTTTGTCCATTTTTAGGGTTCCGTACCTCAAAAGAAAAAAACGGAACCCTTATAGGATCACTTTGTTGTCTGTCTGTCTGTCTGTCTGTCTGTCTGTCTGTCTGTCTGTCTGTCTGTCTGTCTGTCTGTCTGTCTGTCAAGACCCTTTATCTCACGAACGGGTAAAGGTATCAGGTTGAAAATAATACCATATATTAGGATCCATGAACCACACAAGATCTGAAAATTTAAATTTTTTACAACGACGCAATCAAAAGATATGGCATTTTATGTCCTCATCTCCATACATTTATTCAAAAATGAAAAACCTACAGGGTACTTCCCGTTGACCTAAAATTATGAAATTTGGCAAGAAGCTAGGTCTCACAGTACAAATAATGGGAAAAGTCTGAAATCATTAAATATTACAACTTTTCTCACAACTAATGGTAACCAATTGTGGTGAGCTCCCGTTTCAAGAACATTCATATAAGAGAGGGGTCACGTTGGATGGTTGCTGAGGCGATTTTTGTTTTAGTTATATTTAAAAACGGGAACACTTACAAACTTGAAAATTGGTATGTTTATAGGGCATAGGCTATAAAATAACAACAAATAATAAAATTTGGTCAAGCGCGTGTCGGACTCAAAAAATCTAACACATCAACTTACTGAAATTTCAACTAATACAATTATGTTTATGTGGTGGTACGGAACCCTCAGTGCGCGAGTCCGACTCGCTCTTGGCCGGTTTTTTTTTTTCCCGTTTGTAACCATTTTACTGCTACATTTTTTAACAAAAATAATTGAAAGTTTACAATATTTTAGACAAAACTAAGTTTAATGATGTGGTCGTTTTACTTTTTTGACATTTGTAAAATAACATACTAAAAAAAGTACTTTTCTCTCTTTTTTGTGAATTTCGGGATCACCGTCGGACGTAACCGCCACATTGCAAGGCACGCTTATATGATTTTTTTTTACATGTAAATGAAGTCTATATTTGCATTGACGAGTGCACAACTGCTAATTTTAGGGATGATGGAACCCTAAAAGATCATCTTCCTTTTTTGCACACTGTATAGGTATAACGTTTGTCTCAAGCATAGAATTATAATACACTACGTTTCTCAAGAGTTGATATTATTATTGTCATCATATTTAATGTAGTTAAATCGCCTATTGTCCAATGTAAACCAACTGTGACCGTCTCATTGGTCGCGATAATATTCTAAATTGATTTACAGTCAATACAGTATTGAAAAGCATATTTGGTAGCAACATCTCCCAGATTGTTTTAATCCGTAAATCGATTTGTACAACTTTACTTGACCGTTTTCATTTTTGATTCTTTCAGGAATTTTCATATAACTTTCTTCTTTTAATTTACCATTTAAAAATGCAGTTTTTACGTTCATGTATATATTATAATTTTAAGTTTATAATTTTAATACTATAATTTTACACGAGTATTATAATTTTAAGTTTGACATTTATTTTGTATACAAGTTTGACATTTATCCTACTGACGATCACCCTATCCTCGGACATATTATATTTTAATGTTATAATTAATGTAATCATGAAATTGATAGAGTGAAATAAATAAATCTAATCTAATCTAATCTAATCATGTGGTGGACCAACAAATAAAATTAATTTGCAAAAGCTAATATTAATCTGAAACTTGAGATTCTCGCCACAGGTGCAAATTTTTGATTATAATACAGGTTTTCAAAATACGAGTATAGTCCAGGTTTTATGATCAGTGAGCGATTTAATTTTTCTCTTTTATTGCATTTTGCCAAAAATGTTTATCTTCCCTGGATTCAATTTCTTTAAAAGTAGGAATTGCACATACCAACGATTTTGCATACAACAAATATTAGACAGTAATATCATCATTTTCGTTATAAGACACAGTATAAACTTTACAGAAAGTGAGTCGTTAGGAATTTCGACACAGAAAAGAATATCCTGTAAAATTCAATTAACGCCAAAGTTGCTTGTTACGGGTAGATTAGCTTTCTTTGTCGCTTTTATAAACGTTCTATTTCTGCAACAGCAATATTTATGGGTTGACTTAGCTCTGCAAAGTTTTACGCTAAAACCTCTGGATTAATTAGATGTTTGTAGGCTCCAGAGTCCAATACAAAAGTAATGCAGTTGTAAACGATTTTTATTTTAACACTTCCTGTGTTCTTCCTGTGTTGATGTCTGCAATGATGGACTAGTTGAGCTAGTACAGCAAAAATGCTTGCTAGGTGGCAGCACAAACGCAACGTTGGAATGCGTATAGAGGTCGCTAAATTTCACAACATCGGGCAGGACCACAGTAGCCTAGTTGGTAAAGCGTCTGCGGTACTTACGCAGAAGACACAGGTTCGAATCCTGCCTGTGGTTGTGAAATTTTGCGATTTTCTACTTTGTAATGCAGTTGTGTTAATCAGTTTGTCCTTTGTAATCGCCGGCCATTAATGCGAAGTCCGAAATATTTATTTGTATTGCTTGTATCCTTGTGTTCTGTAATTGCTTTTAAAGTTCTTGGTCGATTTATACAAGGTGTAACAAAAAGGGTATATCAACCCTGAAGGATGTGATTCTGCCCACGAAACTGAACAACTTTCCCTAAGGAACATAGGTCGAAATACGAAAAAAAAATTTTGACCTCCCATAGAAACTGAATCAGCTGATCGCGCATTTTGTATGGGAGGTCAAATATTTTTTTTTCGTATTTCGACCTATGTTCCTTAGGGAAAGTTGTTCAGTTTCATGGGCAGAATCACATGCTTCAGGGTTGATATACCCTTTCTGTTACACCTGGTATAGTCGATTGAAATAACAATGCTTTTGGAGATAGCCTCTTTTACCACAGTAGTGACACTTTATGAATTTTAGTTTATTAATATTCCCAGAATTTATACTTTAAAAGTAGAATATAATAACATTTATTCCCATAAAACAGTGAAAGTTAACAATTAAAATTGCAAAATAAAATAAGGTACACTGCCCAGGGAAAAGGGACTGACTCAGCAATTTGTTGCAAAGAGTATTATAAGTACTAACTCTTAGCAACACTGATATACTTACTTGTTTTGCTTGAAGCGAGGTTTGATAGTTTCTGACAATTTTGAAATCTCAGCCAGGAGAACTTTCAGACTTGTGTCATGACTTTCATTAATTAATTTTATTTCGTGGTCAAGTAATCTCGTCTTCACGAAAGTCAGCGTTAAAGTATTCTCAGCTAGTGTTTCAATTGCCGTTATGACACCATCGATTTAGGTAACGTCATAAATAAATGAGTGACCTTATCTGCCTTCTCAAGTTTTGCACCAGCAGCCACTAATTCGTAAATTATTTCATCAAATATCTGAAAAGGCCTCATGAATGGAGTGTCGCCTTCCAATTTCAGAGTCAGCGCTTGCGTAGAGGTAATTAATTATGTATACGTTTGCTTTTATAAATTGAATCCAATTTTGTAAAAATATCTTTCACCGACAAATCTTCACTTACCAACCCCAGTAACGACTCTAACAAGTATTCAACTAATGTGGTACACAACAAGTACACAACTAATACTAAAAATAAAATAATAAATTGAGGGGGCTCCGCTACTAAAGACGTGTTTTTTGGCGAGTTTTGCTTGATTTTTGTTTTAGCTCTATCGTAAACACAGGAACACTTACAATAGTGAAATTTGTAAGTGTTTCCGATTTTACGATAGAGTAAAGAGTTTGTTTATAGTGCATGAGCAATAGAGTAACAACAAATAATAAAACTAGTCACGTGCGTGTCGTTCTCGCGCGTTTTTAATACACTTCTGCGTGACTGCACGTCTATAACTAAGACTTTATTTTACCTTAGTGGTATGGAACCCTCGGTGCGAGAGTCTGACTCGCATTGGCTGGTTTTTATAAATATCTTGAATGTACAGAAAAAGCAATTTACAATTTTATAATAGTAGAGAAAGAAAACTAAAATAATGACAACATCCAAAAAGTCAACAAACTGTTAAACTAGATAACAACATAATAGAGCAAATGAATAGTTTTAGATAGGTACCTATCTTAGAAGCACAATAAATATAGATTGCACACAAGACATAATAGCCAGAATTGCAATAGCCAAACAAGCCTTCAACCGGAAGAAACATATACTTAAAACTAAAAAGATATCACTGAAAATTTTAAAATGGTTTATTAAACTGCTGGACTGTTGCGCTCTGTAGGGAAGAAACGTGGACAATTGTACAAAGAAACAGAGAGAGGCTGGAGGCGTTCAAGATGTGGTGTTAGCGAAGGATGGATGGTATAAATAATCTGAACAGAAATGGTGTCAAATAAAAGGGTCTTCGAAAGAGTTAAAGAAAATAAATGTATTATACAAACTATAGAAAACCGGAGAGGAAATATGACTGGCCACCTGATACGACACGATTCATTTATTAAAATCATCATAGAAGTGAAAATTGAGGAAAAGAAAGGAAGTGGCCGACGGTGGAGAACCTTTATGGAACAAATCAAAGAGAAAGTACAGGTCGAGTCGTATCAGGATGTGAAGGAACTGGCGGAAACAAGGAAATTGGCGATTATTCCACCGACAAGAGCACGGCTCTCAAGTTCAGAGAGACAGAGGAAAACAGATAATTTTTGTAGGATATGACAAACTAGAGTTATAGCTAAATAGACGTATAATTCACCGATATGAAGGTAAATTTACAAGATACGCACTTGACTTTTAAAAGTTGTTTAACTGTTTCATTATAAAAGGTAACGAAATTGATTGTGGGCTATTGGTCACACATTTTTACTACAGTTTATACATTATAGATAAAAACTATTCATCTTCACTGTATATTATCCTATTAAACATAAACAAATAAAAATGTCAATGAAATTTGTATATATTGCTTCTTCTTGATCTATCAGATTACCCTCGATCCGTCGAATGTAACAGTCACAATGCTTTTTCTTAGTGAGATTATTAGCCTGTGTATAAAAAACAAACGTTGAAAGCTATGGGAAATTGAGTTTGTGGGATTGTTTATAGTATGCATATTTTGAGTACTATTGTATGTATGAACTAACAATAAACGATAACGTACAATGCATTTCGACTGATTGAAAATTTTTCAAGTGCTATATAAAGTCGATCGTCCTAACAGAAGTCAGGCATTTTAACTGTAACCTTCCGAATACTGCTTACGTACTTCTATCAAAACATAATTCTCAGTCTTTTACTTAAGCTCAGAGATAAAATTATATCACTGGAAGTAGTAAATCACCTATTGTTTTAAGTGAGCTTACTAAAATAGGTATAGTCACCTATTGTTAATTAATTTGCAGCCATTATAGATATTTTTTAAAGAGAATTATGTTATTCTTTATTACAATTATAACAGTAATGATGATAAACCCCGCAGAACCTAAACCCTCAGAGTATATAAATAATTTAAGAAATATAAAAAGATCCCTTTTCAAAGGTCTACTTCGCAAGGAGCATAATAATATCCTAGATAAAAACGAGGTTCCAAATTCATTGGAGCTTATGGATAAAATTTTAGATATTAATGATTTTGTTAAGTCGCGAGTGTCAACTGAAAGACCTACGACTACTATAGATTTGACGGAGACACAAGTCAACAAAACAACCAAATTTTATCTAGATGAAATTGAAAACAACAACCAAACCAGGAGTGAAGTCACTATAATTTTTATGAATCCAGGCGAAACGGAAGTCCAGATTCAGGAAATAGAAAATACTGTTTCACCATTTCAATATAACAAAATCACGGAAATAATTTCAGGTAATCAAATTATGAACTGCGTCAATTGTACTAATTCACAAATTGTTCCACTTCTTATGAATCAAGCCTGTAATTATTTTACTAAAATAATCAAATTTGCCTTAATTAAATGACACTTTGCTTTCAGGCATACAAAATTCTACTGAATCAAGTATCTTAACGGATAAGACCATGACTCCTAGTATGTCAACGCCAAGAAACGTGAAGCAAGTAAACGAAAATACCAAAATAAATACTGAAATCGTCAGCCAAACTACACTGAAACCAAAACAAACGACAGTGAAGTTTGTGAGTGATAAAAAAACTGTTTTAAAACCAGAAGATAAGAATATAACGGATACAAGAACAGGTAATGTCAAGCTTCCTAAGTTCGAGCTGTTCAAAAATGTAATGAAACAGTTCAAATCAGCCTGTTTCTGAATAAAACAGTAATACTTAAAATGCTATATGGTTAAAAAATTCACAGATTTAAATATTAGATGAGGACCGGTCCAGTTTTTGCTACTAAACCCTTAGTTTTCTTATCTCAATCGTTTCCACAGCGGAATAATAGAAGGTAACATGAATAATATGAATAAGGGAAATAAGGAGTCTATCGATGCATTTTTTAAAAAGGGGTGTTCAGCTATAGATTCTAAACAACAGGACTGATGCATTTATAATAGTAGGCACAACAACCAGTGTTTTAGTTGCCCGGCTTCTGTAACCAAAATGGCAACTACTATAAACATTTGTCTGCAAATATTCCTTTAAACAAACCGAAATGGATCCTAAATTTGTCCAGTCCTCGCGTAACAAATAGTGTTATCAACAAAACAGTCAACGATAAAAAGTATGTAACTTTTAGGTACACCAAATTCTACGGAAATAAAAACTTCAATTGAAATAATTACAACGTCTAGCCTTTCAACTCAAAAGTACGTGATGCCAGTTAACAAAACCACAAAAATGAATATTGATGAAAATGACGGAAAAACTACACTGAAACCAAAACAAACCAGAATCGGATTTGTGAATAATAAAAAATATGTTTCAAGACCAGAAGATAAGAAAATAAAGGACACGGTAACAGGTAATGTTGAGCGTAAATTTGGCAAATTTAAATAGTTAGTCGTTATGTAAGGCAGTAATATTATTATTGGCCGCGAGTGCCTTGTATTGAAACGGAGAAAAAGGTTGCAAGGCTCGTGATGAAACATATAATCTTTTACCTCTTCACACTTCATGTAAACAAAAGAGACTGCCAAGACTCACAAGCTCATTACGCTTTCACTATAAAAAAAAATATCAAATCTTATGTAGAACTAAGTTGCAAATTCTGCAAGGTCTACAAACCCTACATCTCGTATCACTTGGCTGTTTCGATTCTGTGAACCCAATGTCATTCATTCATTCAGGAGATATTTTGTCATTCCTTGTTTTGCCAATATCTTCCGTAATAAATAGTTTTAACACTAAAACAGGTAACAATTAATGATACTTAACTTTTAGGCATACAAAAAAATACGGAATCAAGAGTATCAATGGAAAAGACTGTGACTACTAGCCCTTCAAGGGAAAAGTACTTGAACCAAGTTCAAAAAACTACCGAAATTAATATTGATGAAAATGGCAGTAAAACATCACAGGAAACAAAGATAAAGGGAATTATAAAATCGGTTTTAGGACCAGAATATGAGACAATAACGGACAAAAAAAAAGGTAATGTAGAGCAGCAGAACCGACCGGTTGGATCAAATTATACATATTGGCATTGACTAACAATCTTCCATGATATTGGTCAACAGCACGTCAACCTTGATACAATGGACTTCGTACCGTTCTCATTTCAATTGACGGCATGACGAGAAAAGCACTGCAAGTGTCAAGCTTGACCTGCTCTTAACAACCTTATAACACTTACCTGTAATTTTTTACATTGAAAATGTTTTTTCGATCCATAGGCCTAGGTTTCAAGCGAAAGTGCGAATTTGGTTTAGTGAGTGGGTTTGCGTTAGGTTTGCAGGAATGAATACGGGGTCAAAAGACGCGTATTGATGAGGGCTATAATAATGTTTTTGTATTTTTATAAAAATTGGCTTTTTAGGGTGTTTAAACTTTTATATTGTAGACTGTCATGTCACTGTATTTTTTTATTGTGAGTAGGCTTGATCTTGGTTTCAATCTTGCGGATAGAGTTGGTAATGTCAGCGATGAGACGAGCTTTTCACTTCACTTGATTCACTCGCACTCGAAAGCACATTTTGTATGGGAGGTCGATTTTTTTTGCTACTTCGCCCTATATTCCTTGGGTAAGTTGTTCAGTTTCATGGGCAGAATAACCTTTTAAAATATCCGGGGTGAAAAAAAAAATAATTTGTATATTTATTTTTTCATGTCGCTTATTTTTTTTCACATGGGGCGCCACCGGAGCCAGTTCATACGGATACTACTTACTATTACTATTGTTTACTTTAATACTACTTACTATTTAATTGTTTACTTTATGTATTTCTTATCTACTGACCCACACAAATATGATAGTCGAAAGACTTTCTGAGTGACCTGGTATTATGTCTATAGACGTAGTGTCTTCTACGAATTATCTATTTCTCATCTAATATTATAAAAATTGTAAATTGAATTTGTCTGTAATTTGAAGACATTTATAAAAAAAAATATCACGTTATGTTATTTCGATGCCATCGAAATCATACAGATTTTTTAAATAAGTATTTGATTTTGAGGCTTTGGTCATGATGATGGTTTGGTCATGTAGAGAGGATGAATGAACGAAGATTGACGAAAGAGATCTACCAGGCGAGATCAATCTGGCCTTTATTTAGAAGGTCCTGAATTTGTCCTGGTAGGTTTGCCTATGCCTTTCAAGGCCAGATTAAGAGTACCCTAAACCGACGAGCATGTATGAAAGGATTGATAAAAGTACAGGAAGTGAGGGAAGTATGTAGCCGTTGGAGGACTGTGGTCTCTGCCTACCCCGACGGGAAAGAGGCGTGATGCTATGTATGTTTATTCCACCTTAGCTTATTCCACCATCTCCCTTCTACCATCGGGAGTCCAGACGCACCGCAGGATATCACCCATACTTGGTTGATATTCCGCACATTCGCACAAAGCGCTTTGAAACATCTTTTATAATGCGCACGGCTAAAGAGTGGAATTCTCTGCCTGCGTCTGTGTTCCCGAGTTCATATAACCCGAATCTATTCAAGTCGCGAGTGAATAGGCTTCTTCTGGGTAAGCTCGTTCCATCGTCGACCTCATCTCTGTCTTCAAGACTAGATCGATGTCAAGAGTAAGCCCACTACAATAAAAAAAAAATGTATGTTATTTGTTCGAGCATCACGCAAAACTACAAAATCAATTATAATGAAACTTTGTGTGTTTGATAGCTAATAGTTGTTGTTTGATAGTAAATGAGATTGGGCGGGTCACGTTTACAGGATGCTTCCGGAAAGTTGGGTCACAGTCTCTACTAAGTGGGTCCCCCTCCATAGCCGGCGAGGAGAGGAAGGCCTAGGAAACGATGGCGCGATGACCTAGCTGCTTTCGAAGCCAATTGGCAAATTGTGGCCCATGATCGTCATCTTTGGAAAGAAAAAGGGGAGGCCTTTGCCCTATAATGGGAAATTAAGGGCTATAAAAAGCTAAAAGTATGACTTAATTCCCCATGACATTACTGGTAGTAGCACGCAGTTGTGCCACGGAAAACAAACGTATATATTATTATGTTTTTTTTTTACTAGAACTACACCATCAAGCCTATTTCAGATTCGAGACAACAACTCCTGCCAGAAACATATAATAAGGGAATGGAAAAAGGGACGGATACATTTTCTTCTTTTGCTTCGGTAGCGAAATTTGCCACAAATTTAGCATTGAATTGCTTTGAAGTCTATAAAAACACTGTAAGAGAAGAGTCGTCCAAATTCATGAAGTTTATCCGCGGCGAAAAGATCGAAAAAGGTATCTGACGTGCGACAAGTTCGTGCACGACTCTCTAGCGGGGTTACACGTAGTGTATTATAATTGATTATTATTCTATGGGGGTGACGGACGTTGAAGGAGGTGAAGTGACGTATAGCAACGTGACGTACAGTCAAATAATGTAATGTAGCTTCCACAGAGCACTGAACGTCGCGCGCCTCGCTTCTAGAGACGGCAGTAATAAAAAAAACCGGCCAAGTGCGAGTCGGACTCGCGCACTGAGGGTTCCGTACCACCACATAAACATAATTGTATTAGTTGAAATTTCAGTAAGTTAATGTGCTAGATTTTTTTAGTTCGATACGCGCTTGACCAAATTTTATTATTTGTTGTTATTTTATAGCCTATGCCCTATAAACATACCAATTTTCAAGCTTGTAAGTGTTCCCGTTTTTAAATAGAACTAAAACAAAAATCGCCTCAGCGACCATCCCACTTGACCCCTCTCTTATAAGAATGTTGTTGAAACAGGAGCTCACCACAATTGGTTACCATTAGTTGTGAGAAAAGTTGTAATTTTTAATGATTTCAGACTTTTCCCATTATTTTTACTGTGAGACCTAGCTTCTTGCCAAATTTCATAATTTTAGGTCAACGGGAAGTACCCTGTAGGTTTTGCATTTTTGAATAAATGTATTGAGATGAGGACATAAAATGCCATATCTTTTGATTGCGTCTTTGTAAAAAATTGAAATTTTCAGATCTTGTGTGGTTCATGGATCCTAATATATGGTATTAATTTCAACCTGATACCTTTACCCGTTCGTGAGATAAAGGGTCTTGACAGACAGACGGACAACAAAGTGATCCTATAAGGGTTCCGTTTTTTTCTTTTGAGGTACGGAACCCTAAAAAAGGTCGTGCCACCCAGCTGCGTTACACGTTGGTGGATGACGTTGTCAAGAGGTCGCTGCTCTCTTATGTTTTGCACATTAAATCACAGATTAGATAATTCTGACCTTAAACGTCAAAATTCTTTTGCAGTGATTTTAGTTCCGATTTGTGTCGCATTGTACATTATTTTGACTGTAAAGTATGACCGCGATCGGCGGGCTTAGCACACTGCCCGAGAGAAAATTTATCTCGGAGAAATGTCACTTTATTTGATGAATGGTGTCATCTAATCTATCACCTCTAAACGCTAAAAAATGTCAGTGGAAGAAAATGTTTAGCAAAGCTACAAATAACGTTTTTGATATTTTAGACAGAGATAGCCTGATACATGTAGCCATCCTTGTCTTTAAAAATGTGTTGCACTGCTCAGCTGTCAAAAAAAAGTGACCTTGCTTGAAGTCAGTAAATTGGCAACACTGATTCATTTATTTATGGGCCTAGATAAACTGACAACTGCAGCGTGCTAAGATCAAAACTATAGCATTTTTTTTGTGAATTTTGCTAAGAGGTGTTCATTGCGGTCATTCTGTAAGGCCGGTATTTCACTGGGACACCACGGTAGCGCGATTGGTTGCGCCACTGGTGTCCGTAACTAGACACCAGTAAAGACACACCCTGCGGCCACAGTATGAAGGGCTATATTTCAATGGGAGTGGTAGCGCGACCAGCATCCGAGCTGGTTGCACCGCCAAATTGGTTGCGCAACCAAACGGCCACCAGGTGAGTAACTCTCTATAGAGCTGTATACATTTTGTTGGTAGCGGCGACTGGTTGCGCTGCCATGGTGTCCCAGTGAAATACCGGCCTAAGTTGCACGTGATTCCTTGACCAGCTATATCGTTCGCTCCCGGTGAGGTCTAGTGGTCTACTCTCAGTTTTCGTTATATCGATGCGACACTAGACTATTGGTTGGATGCTGATGAGCTGATCAGTGCCAATTTGATAATTAATTCAATCAATATTCTATTCTATTGTCAGTCAACGAAGTTATGGATTCGACTCTATCTGAGTAGCATCGTATCGATATAGACCACCTGATTACTCGCCCCTACCAATGTTTTGTCACCCCCGCAAAAGGGTTGCGCATGAACTTGATTACCTAAGCATATTTTAAAATAAACCGGATTTTAACATATTTTTGTATTTGTCCTTAGACTGCCCGCACACGACCGAGAATAGGTGACCGAGTTTTAGTCCGCATCCTGCTCTGACGTGTATCACGTGAATCTTCCGTCATTTTCCTGGCCGATAATCAGCCACAGATTCTCGGACGTGTGCGGTCAGCCTTATGGTATAGGTACTTTTTAGGGTTCCGTACCCAAAGGGTCCAAACAGAGCCGTATTACTAAGTCTACGTCATTTGTCTGTCCGACCCTTAAAGGGCCGTACCGTTTGAACCATAGTAGCTATATGGTTAAAATTTTAACAGACTGTGTGTTGTTAAAGCGGATTTCCTAACAAATAACAAAAAGTAAAAAAAAATGGGGGGTTCCCATACAAAAAACGTATTCTTTTATCTTATCTCATCTCATCTCATCTCGTCTCGTCTCGTCTCGTCTCCTATCATCTCATCTTATCTCAACTCATCTCATCTCATCTCATCTTATCTTATCTTATCTTATTAGCCATTTCTGTCCCACTGCTTGGCAGAGGCCTCCCTCCGTTCCTTATTACGTATTCTTTTAGTATTTTTTTGTTTTAGCCGTATCGTAGAAACAACACTTATAAGCATGTTTTTTTTTGTGTGTATTTTATTTTGTTTAAGCCAACCATAAAAAATAACAAAAAAACAAATAACCTAACCACCTACCTAACTTAACCATTCATGCCTATTTCAGAACTGACTACTGCACAACCACTTACGATTGAACCACCTTACCTTATACAAAAATATGGAGAAGTAACTACCCAAGAGTTTAAGAAATTCTTTAAAGTAGTTAAAGAACTACAACAAAATAAAAAGCTCCTTCAAGACATTCGATTGGTGACCAGTATGCTAGCCTTTGGACGGCCTTATTTATTAGACTAAAGCGGCTTTGGCATTTAATTTTGGCAATCTGGATGGAGTTGCATGTGTTACATATTACAGACAGAAATTCATTTATTTAACTAGCTTGTAAATAGTAGTAAGCACTTTGTAAAATCTGAAAAAATATTTATATTTTTTTCTTGCCATATTAACATTGTATTAAAAAATTAATTTAATAAAAGGGTCATTCTTAAGTGATGCTCTATCATAAATGTGGCAATTCATTTTTTACCGAACCAAAATGGACAATAAAAAATTCGTTACGCGGTTACCCCCAGCCAACTAGCGCCACCATCAGTTAAAAAATATTACTCGCTAAATACAAAACTTATCGAAAATATGTCTTACCAGATTGAAGTAAAGGTACCCTAGTTTATTTAGAAACTATCAATCCTGAAAAATATAGTTCACTGTAGTTACAGATACAAAAATTGCTAAAAGTGGCCATTTTTCGAACTGATGGGGGCGCTAGTTGACTGCAGGAAAGCCCTTAAGGGGCTGATAAGAGCTGAATTACCTCCCTTTCTAACGAAGGGTAGAATGCGCGTGCTAGAACGGAGCGGATTCGCGCTGTTTTACGTTTTTCGCAAATTTTTGCATTTTTCTCAAAATCTGTACCCATAATATTAATTATCAAATAGCTATATTATTACGCATAATGTATTGAATAATGTGTAAAAGTTTTGGCATCATAGATTAATGGGTACTTAAGAAAAACGGTTTAAAAGCAAAAAGCAGAGGTGACTTTGAATTTTTTTTGTGGCGTACAAAATATATTTAATCGTGTTTCGAAGTCGGCCATATTCTTGGAAAGAAGCTCAATTATTAAATAAAAAAAATTCACGGCCATATATTCATCAATTTTCGATAAAAACCTGCTCAAGTGAAGCGTAATTAGGTCTTATCAGTAGGGGGGATAGGCCGGTTCTGGACCAGCTAGAGGTGATGTGGTCGAAAGTCGGTCACCGGGATTCGACCTGGTTCGGTAGCTAATGTGGTCGAAGAACGGCTGCCGTTTGTGAACCACTTTTTTGACCAGTTTCTAAAAAAAAAGCTCATCAAATAAAATTCAGACCTAAAATTTTTGTTAAAATCGCGTTTTGACTATAGTAGGGGGGATAGGCCAGTTCTGGACCAGCTAGAGGTGATGTGGTCGAAAGTCGGTCACCGGGATTCGACCTGGTTCGGTAGATAATGTGGTCGAGGAACGGCTGCCGTTTGTGAGCCAATTTTTTTACCAGTTTCTAAAAAAAAAGCTCATCAAATAAAATTCAGACCTAAAATTTTTGTTAAAATCGTGTTTTGACTATAGTAGGAAGATAGGCCGGGTCTGGACCAGCTAGAGGTGATGTGGTCGAAAGTCGGTCACCGGGATTCGACCTGGTTCGGTAGCTAATGTGGTCGAGGAACGGCTGCCGTTTGTGAGCCACTTTTTTGACCAGTTTCTAAAAAAAAGCTCATCAAATAAAATTCAGACCTAAAATTTTTGTTAAAATCGCGTTTTGACTATAGTAGGGGGGATAGGCCGGTTCTGGACCAGCTAGAGGTGATGTGGTCGAAAGTCGGTCTGGGACGGGGCGGGCAGGGACGAGCTGGGTACGGAGACGTGTAATTTCAAATACGTGAAACCTCTAGGGTTTTATCCATGTAACTGAATAACTTATCCTAAAGAACATAGTTCGAATTAAGAAAAAAAAATATTTCCCTCAGTCTAACATATTAAAGCTAGATTTCCTCACTTGACTTTTTAAATTAATACATAAACCGTAACACTTTACGATGCAACGCGTAAAATTTATTACTTCACATTATGGAAAGAATTATTGATTGTTATAAATAACGGCGAAGTCACGGGTATTTAATAGTTTCCATTTGTATTTAATAGTTTCCATTCGTATTCTGAGAATTGAGATACATACCTGTTTTTCGAGATTCCCATGCATTGAAGTGATTATTTAACGTATTAACAAGTTAGTGAATCTTTGTGTTCGTGTATAAAATGGATTTAATTTATAACATCACGAAGCAGGTAGTTTCAAGCCCAGACTAACCTTACCTAACCTAACCACGAATTCAATCACTTTAAACATTTTTCCTCTCAACATTTACTGCTCACCTAAAACCGAGACGGAAAATTTATCTGTAGCTCATAAGTTATCACAATTTACCTCAAAAATTTTTCTTTCTACAATTACCTACTGCTAATTTCAAACCCTGAAAACAAAGATGAGATGGACGAATGAACATTTGGTTGCTTTTTGCATGCCAGGCACTAACTTTCAGAACATTTGTGAGTAATCACACCGAAGTGTTGTTAGTCTTAAACTGTAAACGAACTTTTGAAGGTACGCACTATAGTACCCAGTTGCTCTTAACTTCAATCTAGCATAGAACAAAGATGGGGCTGACGATGAACAGAGGTCACTCAGAAGAAGTCTAACACCTCTTGATTATCAACATGCGATTATTACTTCTGAATTTATTGGAGTCAGGAACTGGCATTTAATGTTAAAATTATTTTAATTTACATATGATGACATATCTTATGAAAAAGAACTAAATAATCAGTAAAAGCAAAACTTCACAAAATCACGCGTTTCTGCACAAACAATAGGATACGTTTTTGCTTGCTGGGGCGCTAACTTTTAGAACATTATTTCTCCCACATGCAATTTTAAGCCACGACGAACACATTTCTTGCGTCATACCTGTTTGAACTCATCGCACGCGTATTTAACAAGTTAACAGTTTTGTAATTACGAAAGATGGCGGTACTGACCACGACAGGTTTAGAATTCTAAAGGACGGTTTAAGATTAACGTATCGAAAGCTATAATAATTAATAGCAAATTTTTGAAAAATTACTAAATTAAAATGAAAATATAACGTTTTAATCTGAAACTATAATTTGTGATTATGGTTTGTTTTTATTTTATTTGTAATTTAAAGTGTTAAATTTGCATTTTTTTTATATGCAATTCCATTATGTACTGAGTTTATTGGATATCCATAAACGATATTTGATTTAACTTAAACGGTAACAAACAACTCATAATGATTTTATTTCTTAAATTGGTAGGTGGTTGCCACGTAGAATATAATGACTCGTCACTGAAAAAGTATTTTTAGCAACGAGATTCAACGATTTTATATTTGAATCATTTTTTTTGCTATGTTTGTAAGTCTTGCTTGTTACATATTTATAGCAATATTTTCTTTTGTCATAAAATTTTCTTCGAAACATTATAGTTTTAAATATCTTAGTAAATTGCTAAACGAGCTTTCGACAAATTTAATTTTTAAACTTTTTTATTTGAGATTTTAAAAGATTATTTAGTTTTAAAGCTTTTTGTTTTTATTCCGAAAGTTTTCAAAATTTAATTGTTCGTAAAGGTATTCCTTGAATTATCTTTATAAAATCTGAAAATAAAAATAGATTTCGATACGTAAAATTTTTACATCTTTTTGATTTGAGATTTTTAAGTTTTAGTTTTTTTTTGGTTTCCTTCCCAAAAGCGTTTCACATATTATTTTTTAAAGTTGCATTATTCTTCATCACAAAAGCTATCCTTGATATTATTGTTTTGAAAATCATAGTTATTTTTAATAGACTTCAAAACGATAATTTCTATGACCATAAAAGTTTCCGATTTAGTTTTTTATTCAAAAATAAAATTCTTTTTCCTAAAAAGTATTCAATGAAATTTATATTTTTTCAAATTTTAGCTAAGAAATTGTCAATAAAGATTTCATTTCGTATTTTTTTTTTTAACATGTTCAACTTGAGATTATGAAAATTTATTTTTATGTCAAGTTATCTTTCCAGCAACATTTTTTTTTTGCAATTCTTTATTATGAAAGTATTCCTTTAAATATTATTGGTTTAAAAGTCTTAGCTTAGTAATTGTCAATAAAGTATTTTTGATTTTAAGATTTTTATTTAAAAAGTTTTAAAAAACTATTTTTGATTCACACTGTCAAGTGTCCCATAAAAAAAAACTTAACTTTCAATACTATAGTACAATTTTGATTTAAGTTTCAAATTGATAATTTATATGAAGAAAAATCTGTAAGTATTTTTAAAAACGAGTTTTCAAGACGTTTACTTTTAAAAATTTTATTTAGAAATTGTAATTGAGATTTTGATTTGAGTGTTTTTTTGAACATTTTTTTATTTCTTTTTTCATAAACGTTGTGTTGTAATAGTTCATTCAAATATTTTTATTTGTAATTTCGTTTGTAGTTTTTGGTTGAACTAGTTTTGTTATAATTTTCTTTTATATTAAAGTTTTGGTTGTAACGACTAATTCAAATATTTTGATTCAGTCGAGATTGTTAGTTTTATATTTTCATTTTAATTTAGTAATTTTTCAAAAATTTGCTTTTAATTATTATAGCTTTCGATACGTTAATCTTAAACCGTCCTTTAGAATTCTAAACTTGTCGTGGTCAGTACCGCCATCTTTCGTAATTACAAAACTGTTAACTTGTTAAATACGCGTGCGATGAGTTCAAACAGGTATGACGCAAGAAATGTGTTCGTCGTGGCTTAAAATTGCATGTGGGAGAAATAATGTTCTAAAAGTTAGCGCCCCAGCAAGCAAAAACGTATCCTGTTGTTTGTGCAGAAACGCGTGATTTTGTGAAGTTTTGCTTTTACTCATTATTTAGTTCTTTTTCATAAGATATGTCATCATATGTAAATTAAAATAATTTTAACATTAAATGCCAGTTCCTGACTCCAATAAATTCAGAAGTAACAATCGCATGTTGATAATCAAGAGGTGTTAGACTTCTTCTGAGTGACCTCTGTTCATCGTCAGCCCCATCTTTGTTCTATGCTAGATTGAAGTTAAGAGCAACTGGGTACTATAGTGCGTACCTTCAAAAGTTCGTTTACAGTTTAAGACTAACAACACTTCGGTGTGATTACTCACAAATGTTCTGAAAGTTAGTGCCTGGCATGCAAAAAGCAACCAAATGTTCATTCGTCCATCTCATCTTTGTTTTCAGGGTTTGAAATTAGCAGTAGGTAATTGTAGAAAGAAAAATTTTTGAGGTAAATTGTGATAACTTATGAGCTACAGATAAATTTTCCGTCTCGGTTTTAGGTGAGCAGTAAATGTTGAGAGGAAAAATGTTTAAAGTGATTGAATTCATGGTTAGGTTAGGTAAGGTTAGTCTGGGCTTGAAACTACCTGCTTCGTGATGTTATAAATTACGAACACAAAGATTCACTAACTTGTTAATACGTTAAATAATCACTTCAATGCATGGGAATCTCGAAAAACAGGTATGTATCTCAATTCTCAGCGACATTTCATACGAATGGAAACTATTAAATACCCGTGACTTCGCCGTTATTTATAACAATCAATAATTCTTTCCATAATGTGAAGTAATAAATTTTACGCGTTGCATCGAAAAGTGTTACGGTTTATGTATTAATTTAAAAAGTCAAGTGAGGAAATCTAGCTTTAATATATTAGACTCCCATACAAAATCAGCGGATGCAGTTTCTGTGGGAAATATTTTTTTTTCTTAATTCGAACTATGTTCTTTAGGATAAGTTATTCAGTTACATGGATAAAACCCTAGAGGTTTCACGTATTTGAAATTACACATTGTGAATAATTTATTATAGGTATTTTTAGTGTTAATTTTGCATATTTCGCTATTTACATTTGTTGTGTTGTTGTTTAATATAATCAGAACTGTAACTTAGATTCTTTTCCTAAGATATTATACATGCTGATATTTTTTTTTCGCATTTTTAGCAATTGCAATTTTATTTAGAAACAAAGCAGTTTTAAAACAAAGCAGTTTTTAAAACTCATTTACTATTTCATCATTAGAATTGTTTCGATCAAAATGATATTATACCAAAGTAAGAAAAACTTTTCATTCCAAATGTATTTCTATTGTTTATCTACAACTAAGGAATTCGTAATCAGATGACACTTTTTGATAGGTATTTTTTAATCGTGACTAGATTTTGACTAGATGGACCGAACTCAGTTGGACAGGTAGCACCCCGCCATTTCATTGATTGGTCTCGACCCTAAAAAAAAAAATCTTTGCAAGTCAAATCAACCATTAATAAAACGTACGAGTTCGACTGCTAATTAAACCTTGATCGAATGTAAAAATATAAATTTCATTGAATACTTTTTAAGAAAAGAATTTTATTATGAAGCTTTGAAAATTAATTTATAATACATCGAATAAAAACGAAATCGAAATAAACTTTTATAATCGTAGAAATTATCGTTTTGAAGTCTACTGAAAATAACTAGTGATGCTTATGATTTTTAAAACAATAATATCAAGCTAGTAACAAACAAAACAAACTAGTTATATTTTTAATATGTGCACAATAAAGCATTTATCTATCTATCAAGGATTGCTTTTATTAAAAATAATAGTGCAATTTGAAAATAAGTTGTGAAATGTGTATAAAAAACCTAGTCTCAAATTAAAAAGCAGTAAAAATTTAACGTATCAAAAACTATTTTTCTCTTTTCAGATTTTGTAAACACAATCCAAGGAATACCTTTACGAACAATTAAATTTCGAAAACTTTTGAAATAAAAACAAGAAGCTTCAAATAGCAGCATCTTTGAATTATCACCAGAACTAGCCATCCTTTGAGCATACATATCACCTTCAAGCATTGTACGAAATATTTCGATCAACGGAGCGATCTATTTTAGATAGCCAATACACTTAGATCCTCGTCGGTCGGCGTTAGTTGTAGCATGCATACGTTGAACTTGGATTTTAATCAACGATTTGGATGCTATTATAAATCTGTCTGCAAGTTCACCAAGATTGTAGGTTTTTCTTTTTTTTATTTCTTCGCGAAAAGCGATAAACATAGTTTTAAATGCCTTTTTCTTTTCTGTTTAAGTAATTCAATAATTTTATTTTTGTGACGCAGATTTTTATTTTTCTGACATGGTTTTTAAGAATAATTGCGATATTGAACTAGAATAATTTATTTGTTGACATCTTTATTCTATATTTTTAAATACAAGCTGCTCTTCCATTATTTTATTTTGGTTATAGGTTGTGTTACGTATTTAGGTGAATTAATTTGGAATAGTGCCCCCTTTAAGTTGTAGGAATTTAGGTTAGGTTAGGTTATTTTATTTGTACCTACATATCTATTTGTACCTGATTTTTATACTTTGACATGTTGAATGTTTTTCCTACGGACTGCAGCGAAGTGCTAAATGAAATTCGACAACCGTTAATTGCTTTTAGCATCATATCATAAATTGTAAACTATCAGCTTTTAAATTAATGTCCTTAGCGTACCCGATATTAATAAAAGGAAATCCATTGCCGACACGTTGAGTTGAAATGTTTTTATGTAACTTGCTTTTTATCTTATGCGGACTTAATCTTTCCATAAGGGCAAGCAATAAAAGCACCCCACAGCCCTTACAAAAAAGAACACAATGAGTCGGCATCTGTACCTGAGTCCACTGAAGGTGCCCCCCAAAAAAAGTTCTCAGCTAGTTAAATACATCACATATTGCAATGCAAATGAACCAGAAATAAAGCCTGCAAATTAAAACTGCTAACGAAACCATAATCAGTCGTATTGTACTCCATCCGCTTCCTTGCCCCCCGCATCACCACCCCCGTCCCTGTCCCCGTCTCCGTACCCAGCCCGTCCCTGCCCGCCCCTTCCCAGTCCCCGTCTCCGTACCCTACCCGTCCCCGTACCCATCCCCGTCACCGTCCCTGTCCCAATCCGCTCCCCCGTCCCTGCCCCCGTCTCCGTACCCAGCCCGTCCCTGCCCGCCCCGTCCCAGACCGACTTTCGACCACATCACCTCTAGCTGGTCCAGAACCGGCCTATCCCCCCTACTATAGTCAAAACGCGATTTTAACAAAAATTTTAGGTCTGAATTTTATTTGATGAGCTTTTTTTTAGAAACTGGTCAAAAAAGTGGCTCACAAACGGCAGCCGTTCCTCGACCACATTAGCTACCGAACCAGGTTGAATCTCGGTGACCGACTTTCGACCACATCACCTCTAGCTGGTCCAGAACCGGCCTATCCCCCCTACTATAGTCAAAACACGATTTTAACAAAAATTTTAGGTCTGAATTTTATTTGATGAGCTTTTTTTTAGAAACTGGTCAAAAAAGTGACTCACAAACGGCAGCCGTTCCTCGACCACATTAGCTACCGAACCAGGTCGAATCCCGGTGACCGACTTTCGACCACATCACCTCTAGCTGGTCCAGAACCGGCCTATCCCCCCTACTATAGTCAAAACGCGATTTTAACAAAAATTTTAGGTCTGAATTTTATTTGATGAGCTTTTTTTTAGGAACTGGTCAAAAAAGTGGCCCACAATCGGCAGCCGTTCCTCGACCACATTAGCTACCGAACCAGGTCGAATCCCGGTGACCGACTTTCGACCACATCACCTCTAGCTGGTCCAGAACCGGCCTATCCCCCCTACTCTTATCAGCCCCTTAAAGAACTAGAACCCGACTACTTAACTGACAAAACTTAATTTAAAAAGTATGAAACAAGAAAATATTGTCATTCGAAATTGTTATGTACAAACTATGGTATTTAACGCGAAGTAGGATATCCCATTGAACTACTTAAACTACAGTAAAGACTGGGGTTAGTGTATGTGGAGAGTGAAACTAACTAACCACAGTACAACCCAGACGGTGATGATGTCTCCCGCCGGTATGTTCATGCCCCGTGTTAAACCCAATTTCCGTGTGTTCCACATCGAAGAAACATCACATACTCGTCCAGGGTTTACAGGGTATTGGACTATTGCTATAGCCAAAAATAAAAGAGTTGGTCGTCGAGCCCGCCAGGCACACGAATCATACAGTCTTCCTTTGGGAAACAAGTCACTCCTACAAAATGAGCTCTTCCCGTACTCCCTCCGGGCAGACAGTGATCGGCATCATCAAATCCCTAAGCATGTTTTGATATAAGTTAAACTGAAAATAATTAGCCAGCCCCACACATCCAGGTGTGGAGTCTGTACTAGATATGGGTATAGTATTAATGCTTGCATGGCCAGCCTAGATCAATAACGGTTTTAAAACGAGAGATATAAAGAGTTTGAAGGGCAATTTCCCTCCCCCCAGTCACTGAGTGACTTTATTGCACCAACAAGGTCTCCGTATATCCTTCATAGCTCGCACTTGTGATGTGTAGCTAAATCTCTTTTCCGTTACCAATCCACGCGAGACAAGGATTATGTAGAGTAACCCCAGTCTAAACACTCATTTAAAAATGAATTGAATCTAAACTATAATGGTGTTACCAGCATATTTCGAAGAAGAACATATAAGAAGTAAGTATGACAAAAAGATTACTGAAGTGAAGAATGATGACCAAAATCGAGAAGATACGGGATATTTGTATCTAAGCTAGTTTGGACCAAATATTTATGATTTCAGATCTTAAGGGAAAACAAAATCATCGAGTATTCAAAACCAAGAAAGCTGGGAGAATTTAGCGTAAACAACACTAGCTAAAACTCGATGTTCATTTAAAAGAGGACTCAAAAGAAATATAAAAGAGAGATTATTGTATATACTTAAATATTCGGAACATACAATGAAAGGAAACTAAACTTTATAATTTCCGTTCCATTTTGTTTTCAAGAATCCACTTTAGTAAAATAATTAAAGGTGGTTTCACACTGAGTCAAAAGTATAAATCTAAGTATGATAAAATATGACATAATTTTATCAAGAAAATTAAAAGAAAATCTTATAAGGTTTAGATTCCTGTATGATTCAATGAAAATTAATTAAATTATATAACTACGAGTGCTTTAGGATAACACACATAAAGTTCAGAGGTCCCCCAAGGTCGAAGTGCCGTACAGTCGTCGCAGCCTTGCGGGCGAACGTCGACAACACACTTTACAAGAAGTAACCCACGAACGAATGTAATGTTTCCATCAAGAATATTCTTCCTGTTGATTCAGGACATTTCTAATTTATTCCTTATAAACAATTTAATGTCACTAGATTAAACTAGAATGTCCCTACACAAAAGGAAGAAAGTTTATTGTAGTAAATGGTATGATTACACCTTTTTTTTAAGAATATTTATTAGAATATGTTGGATTCAGAAATTGTATTAAGAAAAATATAATATTAGTACAGTTGAAACTGAATTAAACTGAAAGGAGTTATTTTCTAACAAAGTTATTTTAGTACTTGCCTTAGCCCAAAAATAGAATTATGTAAGGATCTTTCAGCTCTACTTAGTTTAAAACGAAAAACTTTCTTTAACATATTTAAACTGGAATATAAGAAAAGTGAGATTATAGAATTCCAAATAAACCAACAAACACAGATATAATTTAAATTCCCTAGAGAAATGATTTAGTATTTATTCTTACCACTTTTCCACTTTGAATCACTATCAAAATTTTATACTGATGTCCGATCTGGCATAACAGTCTTTGTCGTTTGTTTCAATATTCTAAATTTCAAAAATTTGACATAATAAATTGTTTTATTAGAAACACTGGAATTTTTAGATTAAGGGCCAAACTTTTATATTATTTTCTAAAAAAATTAATTATTATTTATTTAAATATTTAGTTCCATTTAGATTTGGTATTGATTTATTTTTTATTAAATGATTCAAAAAATAATACAAAATTCAAAAATAGCATCTAGCTGTGAGTAAATTCATATGCAAAATGACTTGTCTGTTGACTGTTTGACAATAATGACAAATGTCATCTAGGTTTATTCTTTTCTCACACTTGATTGATTAAAGAAGATTTCATTTATCTAATAATATTTCGACAAGCAAACTTTTCTTTACATATCCAAATTATTTAAAATCAAAGAATCAAGACCACTAAGCTTTTTAGAACATATTAAAAGGAGGCTATGCAAATATCGAAAATTAAAACCCGTTATGAATTCACATGACGACAAATGATTTTAGTCAATCACAAATGAATCGAAAGTGAATTAAGTACAAAGCCTTTATGTTTGATCCCAAAATTGTACTATTTATTCCTGCTAAAAAGAAACAAAAGTAAAATAAATTTGTCTTACCATAATATACTTCTGTAATTGCATTCCATTTTCAACAGAATTTGCGGGTGAGTTCCAATTTCTTTTTGTTTAATATTGCATAGCAATCCCGGGGCGAGAGAGGACTTACTGAACTGGTTTGTATTCTGGCTTCAACGATAGGAACTCTTGGTGGCACGTTATAAACTACAAATCAGGAGAAAACTAGCGCAAGAACCTGGTGGCCGCCAAGCCTTCACTTCCCCTGAAAGGGAACGTCTGCTGAAAGTCGTCAGGGCTTGTGTTGTCTCACGCACGATACCATTGTATCATACGTTAGATCTTGTGTAAATATACTTGCTCATCGTTCACTTAGTCGTTTCACTCACCAACCACGTATATCGCGAATAAATATCGCGGGGCAACAATTCGCTGTACGGACAGGCCCTTAGTTTTCAAGTTATGATGAAAAATGTAAAAAAAAAACCGGCCAAGTGCGAGTCGGACTCGCGCACTGAGGGTTCCGTACCACCACATAAACATAATTGTATTAGTTGAAATTTCAGTAAGTTAATGTGCCAGATTTTTTGAGTCCGACACGCGCTTGACCAAATTTAATTATTTGTTGTTATTTTATAGCTTATGCACTATAAACATACCAACTTTCAAGTTTGTAAGTGTTCCCGTTTTTAAATAGAACTAAAACAAAAATCGCCTCAGCGACCATCCAACTTGACCCCTCTCTTATATGAATGTTCTTGAAACGGGAGCTCACCACAATTGGTTACCATTAGTTGTGAGAAAAGTTGTAATATTTAATGATTTCAGACTTTTCCCATTATTTGTACTGTGAGACCTAGCTTCTTGCCAAATTTCATAATTTTAGGTCAACGGGAAGTACCCTGTAGGTTTTTCATTTTTGAATAAATGTATGGAGATGAGGACATAAAATGCCATATCTTTTGATTGCGTTGTTGTAAAAAAATTAAATTTTCAGATCTTGTGTGGTTCATGGATCCTAATATGTGGTATTAATTTCAACCTGATACCTTTACCCGTTCGTGAGATAAAGGGTCTTGACAGACAGACAGACAGACAGACGGACAACAAAGTGATCCTATAAGGGTTCCGTTTTTTTCTTTTGAGGTACGGAACCCTAAAAATACCATTCCCCTTCACTTATCTCCGAAGTCAGTGAAAGGAAAAATCATAATTAATTACAGTCGATAGAAGTTAATATAATAATTACAGCAAATATAAAGGGTCTTTCTTAGGGTTGAGAATATTGGTTTTTTAACATTCTTATAATTTATTTATTTATTGATAAGGTACGCTTACAGCAATATACATTAAAAACATTTACATTTTGAACTTAATAGTATGACATATCGAATGTGCTTACCTATTACAAGCATATACAACATTCAAAATAATCAACAACACTTTGTTAATTAAACTAAAAATTTTAAAGCAAAATAATATTAACAAAAGAAGAAACAAAATATCTATGAGATCGAAAATTTTAATCAAGTAATTTCAGCAATTTGTTTTTGAAAACTTTTTGCGAGTCAGAAAATATGTCTAACTTTAATTCTTTAGTGTTTATGGTATTGTAAGTTGTACACATCCTTGCAAGGGGATATATCTTGGTATGGAAAAAAGTTTTGATTGTGGTCGTCGTGGATTTTTGTAGGGGATAGCGAAGTTAATAGAACCTAATAAGTCGGTACAGTTAACTCTATTGTTCAAAATCTTGTACAGAAACATAAGATCGGCTAATGTTCGACGATTTTTTAAACTCGGTAGTTTGAATACTTTTAGTCTTTGGTCATATGGAAGTTTGTTGGAGATGTCGTGCGATATATAGGCCTTGTAAAAGCCCGATGAATTGTCTCAATTCTTTGGGATGGTGCACAGTAAGTAGGGTTCCACGCAGTGCACGCAAACTCCAACTGGCTACGAACCAAGCTTTTATAAAGAATAATCCTAGTTTTACGATTTTTAAAATCACGTGTGTTGCGTTTTAAGAAACCTAACATACGTGTGAGAGGTAAATTTGAACTTCGAGTCTAGTAAAATACCCAAATCTTTTATTTCATTAATTTTGGTTAGAAACACATTATTCAGGGTGTACTGGGTTTGAATAGGTTTAAGTTTTGTCGTAAAACATATATGAAAGCCCTTTTGTTCGTTTAAAGTCATACCGTTTTCTTCGCACCATATCTTTATATTATTTAAATCTGTTTGAAGAAACTGTGCATCCATAGAATTATGTATGGTTTTATATAACTTTAAATCATCGGCAAATAGGGAAGCATTACTATGGCGTATAGCAGTAGTTACATCATTGATAAAAATCAAGAAGAGAATAGGACCTAAATGGGATCCCTGAGGGACTCCTGATTGGGCCAAGTACATGTACGAGCAAAAACCTGAAACTACCACCGTCTGTGGTCTTTCTGAAAGGTACGATTCGAAAAAATCAAGCAATGCACCCGATATACCGAATCTTTTAAGTTTTACTAGTAATAAGGTATGGCTGACCTTGTCGAAGGCATTACTGAAATCGGTATATATTGTGTCGACCTAGTGTCCTTCATCCACCTCTCGGGAAATCGCTGATACTAATGAAGTTAAATTTGTGTCCACCGATATACCTTTTATGAATCCGTGTTGATGCACTGATAACTCATTTTTAACTTGGCTGTATATGTGTGGATATAGAAGAGATTCAAACAGTTTCGGCATGCAAGACAGAATTGAAATTGGGCGATAATTTTTACTTCTGAAGGATCACCTTTTTTATGTATTGGCACTATTCTTGCCTTTTTCCATTCATCCGGAAAGACTCCGCTGTTAATTGAATAATTAAATATGAGCGTTAAGGGGAATACTGTAGCAGATCTACAACGTTTTATGAATAATGGAGGTAAGTTATCGGGGCCTGCGCTTTTGTTAGTATTAACATGCCTGATGGCTTTATCAACATCAATTTCAGTAATTACTATTTTAGAGATGTGATCCGAAGTGGAAGAAGTTATATTTGCTGAAAGTGGATCTTTCTTAAGGTAGACCGAGGAGAATTGTGATGCAAAAAGATCTGCAATATCACTTCCAGTAGAAGCAATTGAATCTTCCATTTTCATTACAGCCGGGAAAGACGATAGACCCTTACGTTTGTCTTTGACATACTTAAAAAAATGTTTTGGATCTTTTTGAATGTTTGATTCCACTTTCAGTTTATACTCGGTATTACACGTATCAAACAACTTGTGACATCGTTCACGAGGTAATGTAAATTCAATTTGATCTCTGGGATTACGGTACTTACGACACCTTTTCCTTATTTTGTCTTTTTTGTTAAGAATTTTAATAAAGTTTTTACTAAACCAGGACGGAAATTTTTGTCGTTTTATTTGATAATCCTATCTAACGTCTGTAAAAAAAAACGGTCAAGTGCGACTCGTGCGCCGAGGGTTCCGATATACTTATACTATTTTTGGAAGCACTAAAGTCAATTTTTAGGACCGCAAAACGAAATTTGTTTGTAAAGGGTTTTTGCAGATTTATAGAAAACTAGGGGATGGTATTTTCTTTGTCATTTTTCAGCATAGTTTCATAACGTAAAGTCGTAAACAAATACAAAAATATATTTTAGAATGTGCAAGTAAAACCCTTTCATATGATATCCCATTCGACCTAATAACGATAATTTGAAATTTTGCCACCCCCATTTGGGCCCCCTTTACATAATAGCTCAATATTTTTATCCAAATGTTCTTTGACAACCCAGGACAAATTACGGCCGACAAAATTTTTTTATGGAAGTGTTCCTTGGGTCCATCCAAACATATCTAGAATGTTCCCTGCCGATCCCATTTTCGCTCCCCCCTCCCCCCCCCTCAAAAATGTCCCTCATTTAAGATTTTTCTATTTATCTCTAAAATTGTTGAAGTTAGGGGAAAGTCGTCAACCTAAGACTTGATGGTTATAAAATTACCAATCTATAGACCCCTATTTTATTTCGATGTGACCTACAGTACCTGAAATATAGCTACAAACAGTTCACCAAAATTAAAAATTATCTTCAAATCATTTTTTGTACTAACTTTTAACAAAAACTACTGGAGTTGTGGCAAAATTATCTAAGAGCATGTGAATCTTGATACATTTAGGAATAAAACGAGACATAATTCATCATTATTGCATCACTGGTTCTCGATTTACAGCGAGTTACATCAAACACCCTGAGATAATTTTGTAGGACAAAAGAAGTAGGAACAGTGAAACTGACGTTGTCTTTCAGGATTAAATAATGGCACTTAAAATTTAAATACATCAAATAAAAATAAACAATTTCCCCTGAAAATCTAAAAGATTTAAGCTTTAAGTAACTAGATGGCGTCACTTGTATAATAAAATAAGAAATAAAATATAATAACAAATGGGTTGCTTCTATTTTGAAACATGAAATGTCAGACGATAGCTCTTGTCATTTTCTATTAAAATATATATATAAAACATTTTTTCGAATGTTATTTGTTCGTTAAAATATTAAAAATCGAAGCAGTTCATTTGTAATTACAATTTATTTCTTATACAAGTGACGCCATCTTGTGACTTAAAGCATAAATCTTGTAGTTTTTTGGACGAAATAGTTTATTTTTATTCCATTCAATTAAATTGGAAGTGCCATAATTTAATCCTAGAAGACAACGTGAGTTTTACTGTTCCTACTTCTTTCGTCCTATAAAATTATCTTAGGGTGTTTGATGTAACTCGCTGTAAATCGAGAACCAGTGCTGCAATAATGATGAATTATGTCTCGTTTTATTCCTAAATGTATCAAAATTCACATGTTTTTACATAATTTTGCCGCAACTCCAGTAGTTTTAGTTAAAAAATAGTACAAAAAATTATTTAAAGATAATTTTAAATTTTTGGTGAACTGTCTGTAGTTATATTTCAGGTAATACAAGTAAGGCCTGCACCAAACAGCTTGCAAAATTAAAAGGATTTTTATGAGAGTCTTCTCAATTCATTTTACTCCTGAGTCATAAGCTGCAAATGTGATTTCTGGTGAAAAATAGTTCAAGCGGAAACCTCGAGCGAAACTTTTTAATATTTTAACGAACAAATAACATTCGAAAAAATGTTTTATATATATATATTTTAATAGAACATGACAAGATCTATCGTCTGACATTTCATGTTTCAAAATAGAAGCAATCCATTTGTTATTATATTATATTTCTTATTTTATTATACAAGTGACGCCATCTAGTTACTTAAAGCATAAATCTTGTAGTTTTTTGGGCGAAATAGTTTATTTTTATTCCATTCAATTAAATTGGAAGTGCCATAATTTAATCCTAGAAGACAACGTGAGTTTTACTGTTCCTACTTCTTTTGTCCTATAAAATTATCTCAGGGTGTTTGATGTAATTCGCTGTAAATCGAGAACCAGTGCTGCAATAATGATGAATTTTATGTCTCGTTTTATTCCTAAATGTATCAAAATTCACATGCTCTTAGATAATTTTGCCACAACTCCAGTAGTTTTTGTTAAAAGTTAGTACAAAAAATTATTTAAAGATAATTTTAAATTTTTGGTGAACTGTCTGTAGTTATATTTCAGGTAATACAAGTAAGACCTGCACCAAACAGCTTGCAAAATTAAAAGGATTTTTATGAGAGTCTTCTCAATTCATTTTACTCCTGAGTCATAAGCTGCAAATGTGATTTATGGTGAAAAATTGTTCAAGCGGAAACCTCGAGCGAAACTTTTTAATATTTTAACGAACAAATAACATTCGAAAAAATGTTTATATATATATTTTAATAGAACATGACAAGAGCTATCGTCTGACATTTCATGTTTCAAAATAGAAGCAATCCATTTGTTATTATATTATATTTCTTATTTTATTATACAAGTGACGCCATCTAGTTACTTAAAGCATAAATCTTGTAGTTTTTTGGGCGAAATAGTTTATTTTTTTCCATTTAATTAAATTGGAAGTGCCATAATTTAATCCTAGAAGACAACGTGAGTTTTACTGTTCCTACTTCTTTTGTCCTATAAAATTATCTCAGGGTGTTTGATGTAACTCGCTGTAAATCGAGAACCAGTGCTGCAATAATGATGAATTTTATGTCTCGTTTTATTCCTAAATGTATCAAAATTCACATGCTCTTAGATAATTTTGCCACAACTCCAGTAGTTTTTGTTAAAAGTTAGTACAAAAAATGATTTGAAGATAATTTTTAATTTTTGGTGAACTGTTTGTAGCTATATTTCAGGTACTGTAGGTCACATCGAAATAAAATAGGTGTTTATAGATTGGTAATTTTATAACCATCAAGTCTTGGATTGACGACTTTCCCCTAACTTCAACTGTTTTAGAGATAAATAGAAAAATCTAAAATTAGGGACCTTTTTGAGGGGGGGGAGGAGGGAGCGAAAATGGGATCGGCAGGGAACTTTCTAGATATGTTTGGATGGACCTAAGGAACACTTCCATAAAAAAAAATTGTCGGCCGTAATTTGTCCTGGGTACCATTTCTAAAAATATTGAACTATAAGTAATCATATCTTTTTCTGATTCTTTTATGTGCAATTAAGTTGGGCAATCATATCTTTAAATCATTCCTGATTTCAAGTCGATAGCATGAGTGGTTGCTTAGATATAATATATAGGTAACAGACAGACAAAGTCGCAACATAATAATTCTTTTTTAGGGTTCCGTACCTCAAAATAAAAAAACGGTACCCTTATAGGATCACTTTGTTGTCCGTCTGTCTGTCTGTCAAGACCCTTTTTCTCACGAATGGGTAAAGGTATTACGTTGAAATTGATAACGAATGTTAAGGTGATCTGTGACGGCCAAGTTGATTCGCGTAAATTTCATCGTGCAACTTCAACGCCTTACAACAATTTGGATAAGAAAAATATCTCCATATGTCCACTAAAGTCAATTACTCTCGTCAGTCCGTGTTTACATGAGTACGATCACTCACACATGCACACAAAGCACAACCGTACAGTTTTGACCGCACGCCCACAATCGTAATATTGAACCAAAAATTGCTAACAAAAATAGTACTTTCAGTACATTAACTGTATTTTTGTATTAATTAGCGAAATTTTTTACTAAAAATAGCAGTATTCGTTCGTTTTTCAACAGAATTTTATGTCCCGCGTAACCATGCAAGTCATTTGAATTTTCTTATGGAAAACGGATCACCTTAAGGTCCATGGACCACACAAGATCTGCAAATTTAAATTTTTTACAACGACGCAATCAAAAGATATGGCTTTTTATGTCCTCACCTCCATACATTTATGCAAAAAAGCAAAACCTACAGGGTACTTCAAGTTGACCTAAAATTATGAAATTTGGCCAGAAGCTAGGTCTCATAGTACAAATAAAGGGAAAAGTCTAAAATCATTAAATATTTAATTTTTTCTCACAAGTAATAGTAACCAATTAAGGTGAGCTCCCGTTTCAAGAACTTTTCTATAAAAGAGGGGTCAAGTTGGATGGTCGCGGAGTTTTTAAAGTCAAAGAGCAAAAGCTTTTAGTATTACATAATGGTAGATAGTTACGGAACCCTTAGAGCGCGAGTCCGACTCGCACTTGGCCGGTTTTTTTTTACCATTTTAGTATCGGAACCCTAAAAATTAATGAAAATGAACTAATAGTTCTTGAGACAAATTCAAATTATTTATTGCTTCCATATGGTACAAAAGATGGAAAATACATAAAACAGAACACAATATGGACCCTGGGAGGGCGCTGCAACTAAATGGTAGTAATTACAATAATAAAATACATAGTTGATTTTCCAATTTTCCAATCCAGCATTTTCCATCTTGGATGGGCTGTCATTCCCTCAAGCCACCACATTGGGATGACATAACATTCCTAAAATCCTATCTAAATTCTGTGAAAAGAAAAATTTTAGACCTTAAATTATACCTACCAATATTGGGTAACATTTGAACTCTTCTGTTGGCTAACTTTTGGTCAGCTGATACAGCAATCATGGTTAATTAATTGACATTCTTTAAAACCTTTTTAACTGCGGTAAAAAGGAAAATGGGATCCTCCCAATTATACCGTTTTCTCATTTTGGCTATTTGGCCATGCTCTATCTATGATCAGCTGGCCACTCTCCCGACTTTCACATCCCAGTCTCAGGTCAAATACAATAAATAAGCGTCACAGTGTTTTCGAGATTTTGTTTATGTTTATAAAAACAATAGCTTTTAGCTGTGGGAAATTATATTGTAAACTCTTATTGAGTACCTTTCACTGTAAGAATGAACTAAAATAAAATTAATTGTTTATTTCTCTCACCATCTAACGATAAACTTCGACGCTCGTACGACATATTGATAAAGTCGATCGCTCTAATAGAAGTCCGGCATTTCAACTGTAACCATTCTAAAACTAGTCACCTAGGTCAATAATAGAATTCTCAATGTTGAAATCCAGTACAAAAGTTAACAATACTACTGGAAGCAGTTGAATTTGCCTATTGCTGTTTGTGAGCCAACTGTCTAAGTAGGTATACCTTTTCTAAATTTGCAGTTTTTTTTTTATAATGTTACTCCTTATTACAATTGTCACAATAATTATAATAAAAGACGCAGAACCTAAAGCTATTATGGCAATAAGTAACTCCAGAAACGTTAAAAGATCCGTTTTCAAAGGTCGACTCCTACCTCGTACTAGGTATGCCTCAGTTAAAAGTGAGACTCCTAACTCTTTAGAGCTTATGGATGAACTATTTTTCAAACACGATTTTACCAAGCCACGAGTGTCAATTGAAAAACCTACGACTCCCATAATTTTCAAGAAAACACAAGGTAACAAAACTGGAGTCACCATCGCCTTTCAGAAACCAGATGAATTCGAGGAGAAGAAAATAACGGATATGATTCCAGGTATTTAAAATATTTTTCATAACTTCTATTCGAAAAACACTGATTAGTTCGTTAAAAAAAGCGACCAAATTTTGGTAATAATGGTAATATGCTATTGCATATTACCCCAAAAGACCTGCTTTTCGTAGCAGGTGGAAATGAGATTTGAATTTGGATATGGCGCCTCTTAGTTTGTGAAGCGACGTAGTTTAGATAACATCATAAAGTAATAAAAAAAATCCCTAATTTAAATTAATTATAACAAAGAGATTTGAACCTCGCCGAAAATTATACTTTGACTTTGAACATGAATATATCCTGAATACCTCCGCTCCCGTTTCCAACGTTTGCCCCCTGAGCTCCGCTCTAGGCGTCCATGCATCACTAAGATGTTGGAACGGCCGAGAGCAAACACAAAGGACAGGGTGGAAAATGTATGGAGCTCGGTCTTTTATTTAAAAATATTCCAAAGCAACCTAACCACTATGTAGAAAAAAAACATAGATTCTAGACTTAAAACTGAGCCTACATGCCCAGTTGTGGGACTTAAGCACCCACCATTTAGGATGAATTAATTTTCAAAAATCAGCTAACTAGTCCACTCAAAAAGTCTATAAAACGCATCTGCCACTATCTATCTCTTTCTAACGCCTACTTAGCAGTTAACGTAACTCTTTCTAATGACTAGGCGTTAGAAAGAGTTAGATAGTGGCAGATGCGTTTTATAGACTTTCTGAGTGGACTAATTAGCTAATTTTTAAAAATTTATTTCTCCTAAATGGTGGGCGTTTAAGTCCCACAACTGGGCATGTAGGCTCAGTTTTAAGTCTACAATCTATGTTTTTTTTCTACATAGTGGTTAGATTTTTTCGGAATTTGATTAAAAGACCGAAAAAATCCATCTCTATTTCACTTCATCTCTTCCCGAGCTGCCCGAATGTGGAACAAGCTTCCTAAATCGATACAAGACAGCCTTTCCGCCACTTCTTTAAAAAAAACCGGCCAAGTGCGAGTCAGACTCGCGCACCGAGGGTTTCACATAATCATAATTGATAAGATAAAGATAAGATAAAGATAATTTATTGTATGATTGCGGTACAGTGTAAAAGATGTCTAATTACTTGTATTACTTAGTTGAAATTTCATTAAGTTAATGTGCTAGATTTTTTATAAATAAATAAATAAATAAATAAATAAATAAATAAATAAATAAATAAATAAATAAATAAATAAATAAATAAATAAATAAATAAATAAATAAATAAATAAATAAATAAATCCGACCTTATTTTATAGCTTATGCACTATAAACTTACCAATTTTCAAGTTTGTAAGTGTTCCCGTTTTTAAAATAGAACTAAAACAAAAATCGCCTCCGCGACCATTCAACTTGACCCCTCTCTTATATGAATGTTCTTGGAACGGGAGCTCACCTCAATTGGTTACCATTAGTTGTGAGAAAAGTTTTAATATTTAATGATTTCAGACTTTTTCCTTTATTTGTACTGTGAGACCTATCTTCTTGCCAAATTTCATAATTTTAGGTCAACGGGAAGTACCCTATAGGTTTTGCTTTAGTGCATAAATGTATGGAGATGAGGACATAAAATGCCATATCTTTGGATTACGTCGTTGTAAAAAATTTAAATTTTCAGATCTTGTGTGGTTTATAGACCGTAATACTCGTATATGGTATCAATTTCAACCTGACACCTCTACCCGTTCTTGAGATAAAGGGTCAGACAGACAGACGGACAACAAAGTGATCCTATAAGGGTTAACAGACTCTTTTTCTTTTGAGGTACGGAACCCTAAAAAGGCTAAAAAAGCACTACTTGTCCAACTTATCTTGTTAAAATATTATTATGTATTATTCTATTATATTATAGGTTATTTAGTATTCTATTGAGTTAAAGGTACATACGAGTAAGTAATATGGTATAGTCAGTATAAGTAGAATATTTCAAGATAGTACTTAGTTAGTATAAAGTATTCACCATTTTCGGTTTTAAAGTCCGGACATCGTTGTAAGCAGAGACCAGGTCGTGCGGCCAGGAGTACACCACCACCTCGTGAAGCACGATCTCGTCTTAGTATAGTCAATCCTAGGGGTGTTACTTCGCCGTCATAAATTGAAGGGTCCAAGTTTGTTTCTGTTATGGCTATAAGGTCAACTTGCATGAGTGCAACATTCCGACGCCACCCTGGGAGTATAGCTTTCAAGCCTAGGACGTTTTGGTAAGTAATATTGATGGGCACATTTTTCAAGTGTTTACTTTGACGCTGTTTCTGGGTTTGCGGTACCACTTCTAGTGAAAACTCGACCAAACGCGTGGTGACGGTGGACTCTTGATGCACGCCCGGCGGGTCTTTGAAACCATTCACGAACTTCTATTCCAGCCGGCCAGGATTCTGACGTCATAAATAGCTGGAACATACTTTCAGATACTGTTAATAAAAAGGGTGTATAGTGTTTGTGCTTCAAATTTTACTTCTCAGAACCGTAACTACATCCTGGTCCGCTTGTTCCATATAGGTTTTGACTGATTCCGGAATGGTTTCAGAGGCAAAGAAATAAGCATGGATTCTTTTGTTTTTTTCTGCTGGGTCAATGTGGTCATTTTGTTCACCACTTCCTTAGTAATGAGATGCAGGATTTTGGTTATTTATTGATATAAGTTGTGATGAGCTGCTTTTAAATTCATCGTTGTCAATAATATTTTGGTGTGAGTCATGGAAAACGGCATTACTATATAATTGGTTTTTGGGCTCTGCTATGATAGGTTTTGTTGTTTGTGAAAGTTCTATTTCTATCTTCGTTACAAAAATTTTTATAACGGGGATATCTTGTTCTACTGTTAGATGGTAGATGTTCTAAGTTTAAGTATATTCGATGTAAAATGTTTTGCTCTGAATAAATGCATAAATAAATAAATAAATATAGATTCTTGTTTGCCACGTCCTTCATATGGAGGGTCAGTGTACGAGTATCTATGTCTGTTCTTAATTTGTAATGTTCGTCCGCCTCATTTGTTACAATCTGGGTTAATTCATCGACGTCGTTTCTCACAGAACCGTATTTATTTTATAACTCTGTATATTTCTCACCAAGTGCATTTACGCTACATTTAAGTTCTTTCATTGCCTCAGTTATGACATTTAACCGTGTATCTTGTTTATTAAGGTGTGAAGTCACTTGAGTCCGGAACGCTCTAAGTTCTCTCAAAATTTCTTCATTTGTTATGTTTGATACGGGTTGGTTTTGCGAGTCATTACAAAAAGTTTCGGGTGTGTTAGCAGTACTGGAGGTGGTGCAAATAGGAAAGACATGGGAAGAAACACCAGGTGAAAGAAATACGTTGAGGCCTAGATCTGGAACAACTTGTGTTGTGACTTTTTCGAGCAATCAAGTGTAGGTAGGTACTCTCGTTCACTGTGTCTTCCAGAAAGGAAGATTGACAAACAGGTGAATCATCGTTTCTTGGTGCTCGTCGTGTTTTTCTGCTACAATCCGGACATATCCAAGTGCGCTCAATGATTTGTAGTTGACTATTGTAATGCACTTTTGCAATTAACTCACAGGTTTAATGGTAGAACCCTTGGCATGTATTGCATTTTATTAGTTTATCTATATTTACATGTTTATTACATTCCGTACAATTCCTCATTTTATTTACAAACTTAAAAATTTCATAGTACATCGATGCACAAAAGAAAAGCCATTTATAGAAACGTTTCTATTTTCATAGACGTTCATGTACGGCAAAGTTCAATGTCACTTTTTAAACTTTTCGGAGAAGTCCTAGTAGCGCCATCTATCGATGAGTACAGTTACTAATCGGTAATGATGGTTCACGTCGCAGAAGGGATCTTATCGCACCATCTGGCGGTCAAAGAGTTAACCAACATAATTCCCAGCATGGAAAAGAGATGGCGCTACATTTTAAAGAATTTTAGTCTTCATTAAAAATTTACACAAAGTTTATTGCATTATGAAACACTGTGGTCAAGCTTATATAACACACAGGAACCACGAAAAGAGAAAATAAAAGTTGTTGCGAAAATTTACGTAACGGTAAAATTTACGTACTTGAATTTATAAACAAAACAATAAAATCACAACAATATCCGCTAGAAGTCACTTAAACACTAGTATTTACACTGGAAAAGTTTTGCTGATGCGCTTACTTCAGGTTTTAACTTTGGTTTTTTAATACACAAAATGCCAAATGTTTAAAAAATAAATGGTACAGCAGCACTGCACTTACTTTCTCGCAATACTCAAGGAAAAACTATCAACCGCAAACTTAAATTTGTAACACATAGTATGGAAATACAAACTTTTAATTACGTTTTTCCAAAAAAATGTTCGAATGAAATATACAGATCAATTCAGAATTCAAATTGTCAAACATTAAAACAAACAAACATCAAACGATTTCGAGTAAATCACATGTTTAACTTTTGGTAGTACTGGAACACCCTTTATATGAATTTTCAAAGATCAATAGATACTACCGTAGGATACTTGCATGGAGATTTTTTTAATTTCCCAGCACATGTTCCTTATGGATTATTGTTCAGTTTAGTCTACTGAGCAAGCCCTTTTAGTTTTTAGTACACCCTGTGTACTAAATTTTATTCAAAAAATCATAAAGAATATCCAGTCAGGTAGACAACCAATCCAGGAGTAATATTATAGAAAATTTTAATAAACTCAATGGAACCAATTTTGGGTAAATCACATATTTATGATTTGGTGGTACAGGAACAACCCTTATATGAAATAACACAGATCATTTGATACTGGCGCAAGATATCTTACATGGAGATGCTTGGTCATGCAAAGTTTCATCAAGATTCTATGAGCCGTTTTTGAGAAAATTACAATTTATCATTTTCGTTGTATGACAGCTACCCTCAAAATGAGAGCCAGCCAGAAACCACTTAGAACCCTTCGATGGATTTGCATAAAACTCCTAAATTCCAAATATGGTGTCAATCGGACCATTCGTTTAGCCGCTAGGCCAAAGCGTGACGGACAGACCGACCGACGGACCGACCGACCGACGGACCGACCGACCGACGGACCGACCGACCGACGGACCGACCGACCGACGGACCGACCGACCGACCGACCGACGGACGGACATTTTTGGGAGACTTGTTTTTTATGATGTATAAGTGATATAGAACACATTTTTGAGAAAATTAGAAAAACTTTTTTTTCACGAATAAAATACCTTTCTCGCTCCTATCGAAAGTAAAAATCATGCAAACACTTTATAACAAACGATTTATCTAATATTTATAAAGTTTCAATACGGAACTACTTTCACTCGAAACGCCACCTGGATTCATCATAATATTTTGTAGTTAGTTTTTTTACACAATTTCCATTTGAAAGTAAGTAGTATGTATCTGCTTTCTATGCGTAACAAGTTTATACGTATCTTTTATATCTTTATCGACTCAACAGCCCTGACATTCATCAGGGTTTGTTGAGTCCGTGATCGATCATAGGTACAACCTGCACAATATAATGATGATTAAAGGTACCATATTCAGTGATTTGCCTGTCGATTGCCGTTGCCAACCAATCTCTACCCGCGGGTGTCATAAAAGGCAACTAAAGGATTATGAACTGGAGGACTATTAGTCAGACCAACAAAATTTCAATCAAAAATGCCCTTTATCCTAAAAACCCACATTGATAATTTCCAAAATTCGACAGAACCTCTTGAAAAAATCTCCCCTCTCCCCTCTCACGCCTCTACAAGGTTATTTTTTTGGACCTGATTTCCTTTTGCCCACTTATTAGTGAGGTCAAAAGCAACAACTTCTGTTCTACGACTTTGCTAACAACGCACAAAAAAATTTCGACTCCATACTAAAGTGGTCACGTGACCGACCCATTTTGTATGGGAAGTTGAAAATTTTTCGTGCGTTGTTAGCACTAATAAGTGGGCAAAAGGAAATCAGGTCCAAAAAAACCGGCCAAGTGCGAGTCGGACTCGCGCACTGAGGGTTCCGTACCACCACATAAACATAATTGTATTAGTTGAAATTTCAGTAAGTTAATGTGCTAGATTTTTTGAGTCCGACACGCGCTTGACGAAATTTTATTATTTGTTGTTTTTTTATAGCTAATGCACTATAAACATACCAATTTTCAAGTTTGTAAGTGTTCCCATTTTTAAATAGAACTAAAACAAAAATCGCCTCCGTGACCATCCAACTTGACCCCTCTCTTATATGAATGTTCTTGAAACGGGAGCTCACCACAATTGGTTAACATTAGTTGTTAAAAAAGTTGTAATATTTAATGATTTCAGACTTTTCCCATTATTTGTACTGTGAGACCTAGCTTCTTGCCAAATTTCATAATTTTAGGTCAACGGGAAGTACCCTGTAGGTTTTGCATTTTTGAATAAATGTATGGAGATGAGGACATAAAATGCCATATCTTTTGATTGCGTCGTTGTAAAAAATTGAAATTTTCAGATCTTGTGTGGTTCATAGATCCTAATGTATGGTATTAATTTCAACCTGATACCTTTACCCGTTCGTGAGATAAAGGGTCTTGACAGACAGACAGACAGACAGACGGACGGACAACAAAGTGATCCTATAAGGGTTCCGTTTTTAGGGTTCCGTACCTCAAAATAAAAAAACGGAACCCTTATAGGATTACTTTGTTCTCCGACTGTCTCTCTGTCAAGACCCTTTTCTCACGAACGAGAAAAGGTATCAGGTTGAAACTGATTATATTAAGGTCCATGAACCACACAAGATCTGAAAATTTTAATTTTTTACAACGACGCAATCAAAAGATATGGCTTTTTATGTCCACATCTCCATACATTTATGCAAAAAAGCAAAACCTACAGGGTACCTTCCGTTGACCTAAAATTATGAAATTTGGCAAGAAGCTAGGTCTCACAGTACAATTAAAGGGAAAAGTCTAAAATAATTAAATATTTAAATTTTTCTCACAACTAATAGTAACCAATTAAGGTGAGCTCCCGTTTCAAGAACTTTTCTATAAAAGAGGGGTCAAGTTGGATGGTCACGGAGTTTTTAAAATCAAAGAGCAAAAGCTTTTAGTATATCATATGGTAGATAGGTACGGAACCCTCAGGGCGCGAGTCCGACTCGCACTTGGCCGGTTTTTTTCTTTTGAGGTACGGAACCCTAAAAATAACCTAGTATAATGAAGTGTCCTCAAAGAATACTTATTCTAGTGTCATTTATGATTGTCATTTCATTACCAAAGAAGCGGACATAATATCATGAAAGGTAATGACAAAATTTGACACGATCTCCAAATTGGATGAACCTTGGATTAATTGATAGAGAACGAACTCTATTAAACTAAATGTGTTGGTATATCTGCACACAGTGGTACAACCTTATTTTTTTATCACTCCGGATATGTTAAGAAGAGGTAGTTGCGTCCATAAAAATGAACAACTTTTCCTAAGGAGTAAAGGTCGAAATGCGAAATGCCATTAAACCAAGATTTATCTAATTTAGAGATCGTTTAAAATTTTGTTATGACCTATATTATAAACGAACATATAAATTTCATCAGGCATACAAGATTCTACAGAATCCAGAGAGTTAAAAGAAAAGACTGTTACTCTAAACCATACAATGAAAATGTACGAAAATACTGAAACAAATAAAAACGAAACTGGAAGCAAAACTACACCAAAACTAACGAGAGTCAAGTTTGTGAAAAATAAAAAATCTGTTTCAAATGATGTTAAGAGTAAGTATAATGTACACAAGAACAGGTAATATAAAGTTACGTTAATTCAACCGCCAAAAAAAAACATTGTTCTTTCTGAACATGCACCTGAATTTAAAAGTTCTACCAAATACCTACCATTTGATATTAAAATTAACGAACTAAGTAGAACCTGGAATATTTTATGAACAGAACGGATTGATAGAAAATGTCATGAATTGAATGCATTTCTATGCAACAACTATCAAACTGGTCATAAGATTGTACAGTTTTGTGCTATTTTAATGTGTCCATATTCATTCTACTGCTTATACAACGTGTTAACGGAATAAGTGAAACTGAGAAAAAAGTTTGTGCAGAATCGAGAATAAAATCAATTCACGTGTTTTTAATAGAGGTATTTTTTTTTATTATTTAATTTTTTGCCGCTTCTAAATATTTCTGTGGCTACGCGGTACATGAAGCGGCGCGGTAAGCGGTCTATGAGTGGTGGGGAGGGGAGGGAAGTGGGCGTGGCGTGCGCGCACGGGCCAAGAGCTTAAGGTTCCACCCTTAGAGCAACGCGTCATACCGCGCAATCGTGTTACTCTATGGGTTCCACCATTCCTAAAATTTGCAACTGTACTCTCGTCAATGCAAATACACGTAAACAACGTTCATATAAGCGTGCCTTGCAATCTGACGGTGATCTTAAAATTCTCAAAAAAGAGAGAAAAGTATTTTTTTAGTATGTTATTTTACAAATATCGAAAAAGTAAAACGACCACATCAACATGTATATTTTAAATTTTTTTGGTTAAAAAATGTAGCAATAAAATGGTTACAAATAGGAAAAAATGGACAAAATGAGGGTCTCATTAGCTGTTTCTTTTTTTCAGTTATACTATTTAAATGAAAATTATATCTTGACAACATTACTTCTTACGTCTTGTTTATAACTACCTACGTTTTTTTTTCTGCTAAGATAAATGTTACATTTAATGGAAAAAGTGGTAACTAAATTATTCAGTCTAGAGGCAATTCAGGAAGGCCTGGCCTAAAATTAGCAGCTACACGCTGGTCACAAATGTCGGCCTCATTTAAACATAAATAACGTTCATATAAGAGTGCTCTACAACGGGGATGTTTCGATCGGTTGTACACACGGCTGCACGTCAGTAGAAACACTTTTGGACCTTACGGCTTGGTAATAGAGTTGAAAAAGTTTCTACCGACGGGCGGTTGTGCGTACGACTGATTGGTCGTTCAGACTGAGGCAAATTAGGATTTACGCATCAGACAAGACAAGACATTGACTGATTTTATAACAGTATGTAGAGTTTGAAAAAGAACTTACAACAAATAATTTCCTTCAAAAATTGTATAAACTCATCTATCCCTTTAGGAGAAATATCGAATTTAGTGTGATTTTGTAAGAAAAAAGCACATAGCTTTATTATTCTTTTTAACGTACCTATTTTAAATAGTGTCGAAAATATAAATGTACCAACCATAGCTTAAACATAGGATAGTCAACATACGTATATTTTTTTAAGATTTATTTCTAGAATAACGACCAAATTATATCGTCTCAAAAACGCCTAAATTTTCAGAAAACAGTGAGAATCGCCTTAAAAATCTACTAGAAAAACTATGAAACTTTAAAATTACAATTTCTTAGAAAAATTTGTTTTTTATTATTTTTGCTACTTTTTAATAAAAGTTAGTTGAGGTGTATGAGGATTTCGCTTATTCCATTAACACGTTGTAGAGCCGGATACAGGTTTTCTTATGTCACTGTTCTTAATAGTGATCTAGGGAGAAAGAGACATTCATGGAGCAGTTTGTAGTGTTAGTAGGAGATCCAAGGCCGAGCTTGTATGGGGTACCTTGCACAAAACCTGCTGGGACGAAACTTGGCACAATTCAAGTAAATACTTATAGGTAACATATAAGAAGTGGTGCTCCCCCCCCCCCCCCCCCCCCCGGCAGGACGCACAGTGGGGCATTTTACTAGGTCGATAGTTGTATCTTTTGAACCGACATAGGTAGAAGGTTGAAAATTCCACAGGATAGGTATGTGCTTTTAAGGCAAATATATCACCTAATAATAAAAACTAAAAAAAAGAAGGGGGGCCGCCGTACCAAAAACGTAATTCCAGCAGGTTTTGTGCAAGGTGCGCCTTGTTGGATCTTTTACTATATCCTGTACTATAAAACGAGCAATATTTTTAAATAAATACACTTTTGTAATCGGTTTCTCGAAACACCTCGAACGATTTCGACTTTGCCTTACGGGGATTTTCAAGGGCCAAAAATTTATCTAACTAGGTGTCATGTCTGGGAATTCGCTTTTCCCGTGTCTTGCATTTTTTTTAATACCGCATTTTAGACAAATACCTACAGCGTCATCTGTTGAAGAGTAGCATAGTTTGCTCACCCGATGATATTTGAATGTTGAAGCGGCTATTATAGAGCGAAGAATAAGTGATAACTTTTCTACAAAAAGTCATTTCAAAAAACGAACTGTCTATATAGGTACATTTGTGAAAAAAGTGTATTCAATAGTAACTCCTAAACCAAAGAATATATAATATTGCGCTAACGCGTCCTAAACTACAGGCCTGATTTAATGATTAAATGTGGCCACTAGAACCTGTGTTTGAAAATGCAACTATATAATAAGGGCTCTTACAGACCAGCGCCAGGGTGGGGTGCTGACCGTTGGCGACTACCGATGAAAGCCGCGGGCGACCCTCGAAGACCGCCGGCGACGCCCGCGCACGACAGTCGACGACACTTACGCCACCCTCAACGACAACCAACAACTGACGACGACAACGAGCGCCAGCCATAATCGACGACAGCCGCGGGCTGCTACTCGATGTCGCCTGCTATCGTCGGCAGTCGTCAGCGGTCGTCGAGAGTCACGCGCGGCTGTCATGCGCGTTCGCTGACGGTCGACGCCCCACCCTGTCGCTGTACTGATAAAGACCTTACGAGCAGGCAGAACAACATTGCTATCAAATTTTATTCTTTATTTTATTTTATTATATTCCTCTAGTAATAAATGAAGTATCACCAACTACCAACTAATAACTTTTTTACATAGGCAAACAATCAAAAGTCTCGATACTTGGCCCTTCAACGGATAGTATCGAAACTACTACAATGAATCATAATGAAAAAGGCAGAAAAACTCCACAGAAAACTAAGAAAACGAAAATGGAGCTTGTAAATAATAAAGAATTCGTCTCAAAACCTGGATATATGAAAATAACGAACAAAACAACAGGTAAAATAGAGCTGCGTAAATTAGACTGGCAGTAAATAATAATTATTGAGCCATTTCAAATTTCAACTAAACTTTGCAGTGCAACCGAAAATGCTATTTCACATTGATATATTGTATACAAATTTTTGGATTTGACAAATTTGGAAAGTGACGATTTTTTTAAATCGTGAACAGTGTTATCACTAAAACAGCTAACGATAATTTATTTTCATCTTTCAGGCATACAAAACTCAAAACCAAGGGTCTCGATTAAAAAAAATATTACTTCTATCCTTTCGACGGAAAGGTACGTGATGCAAGTAAAAGAACCTGTAAAAGTTACTCATGATGTAAATGGGAACAAGACAGCACAACAAGCAGAGAAAAGAATCAACCACATAAATAAAAAAAAAAGTGTTACAAGACCAAAAGATGAGAATGAAACGGACACAATAAAAGGTAATAAAAGTAGGGCCAACGCTAGAAGTCCGTTTTGACGTTTCCTTAACACCAACACACAAGGTTAATTCTTCTCATACCTTTTCATACGTTTTACAGCTATCACAACGGGCTTATCACTATGGCCTTCTGCAGTCTACTAGCGCCCTCAGCAGTTTAAAAATATTACTTGCTAAATACAAAACTTATTGAAAATCTGTCTTACAAAATTGAAGTAAAGGTACCCTTGTTTATTTAGAACCTATAAATCCTAAAATTTATAGTTCACTGTACCTATATAGCAACTATATAGTTTATTTAGAACCTGCTAAAAGTGGCCGTTTTTCGCACTTTTTTAGGGTTCCGTACCTCAAAAAAAAAACGGAACCCTTATAGGATCACTTTGTTGTCCGTCTGTCTGTCTCTCTGTCTGTCAAGACCCTTTATCTCACGAACGGGTAAAGGTATCAGGTTGAAATTAATACCACATAATAGAATCCATGAACCACACAAGTTCTGAAAATTTAAATTTTTTACAACGACGCAATCAAAAGATATGGCATTTTATGTCCTCATCTCCATACATTTTATTCAAAAATGCAAAACCTACAGGATACTTCCCGTTGACCTAAAATTATGAAATTTGGCAAGAAGCTAGGTCTCACAGTACAAATAATGAGAAAAGTCTGAAATCATTAAATATTACAACTTTTCTCACAACTAATGGTAACCAATTGTGGTGAGCTCCCGTTTCAAGAACATTCATATAAGAGAGGGGTCAAGTTGGATGGTCGCGGAGGCGATTTTTGCTTTAGTTCTATTTAAAAACGGGAACACTTACAAACTTGAAAATTGGTATGTTTATAGTGCATAAGCTATAAAATAACAACAAATAATAAAATTTGGTCAAGCGCGTGTCGGACTCAAAAAATCTAGCACATTAAGTTACTGAAATTTCAACTAATACAATTATTTTTATGTGGTGGTACGGAACCCTCAGTGCGCGAGTCCGACTCGCAATTGACCGGTTTTTATCTGTAACTACAGTGAACTATAAATTTTAGGATTTATAGGTTCTAAATAAACAAGGGTACCTTTACTTCAATTTTGTAAGACACGTTTTCGATAAGTTTTGTATTTAGCGAGCAATATTTTTTTAACTGATGGGGGTGCTAGTTGGCTGGGGATAGCCTCTTAAGTACTTCTTGATTAGGACCGATTTCAAATTGCAACTCCTGTAATTTGTTTCTGCAAATCAAACTCAATTTATCAATTCAGCTAAAAATGCTACTTAATATTAAATTTCAGGGATGTCCTAATTTCAGGGATGTCCTAAAACCAGAAAATAATAATTATGCCATTTCAAATCCAACTGTTAACTTATAACTACTGTTCAGCCGAAAATTTTATTTCCACACTACTATTTTGTATTCAACTTTTCGGATTTGGTATATTTATAAACTGGTTAAACTATAGAAAGTAACATGACTGAATGCAATATAAGTGAAAAGTGAACCCACACGATTAGATGATGATGAGTGAAAAGTAGGTTTACGTTTTATACGTTTCTTTTTTGGTTAATGCTCATGTGTTTAGTGAATTTAGCTATAAACATTTTTCATCGAATAGAGAAAATGGCAGATTCCAAACAAGGGGGTCCTTTGAGGCTTGAGGTGCAGTCGAGGGCATCAATACACTCGTATAGTGATTTATTCTGAATGTTGACTCAAAGTAGTGCATTTCTGGATACATAGCTTGGTTTCCTTATTATACGTCCTGATTCAATTGAGCTAACCAATATTTTCTTTATTTGTAAATGAGAACTAGTACTTGACAAAAGTTCGTACTTATTCCCTACATGACATGGTTGGTCGTCGCCCCACCCTGTCGCTGTTCTGACAAAGCCCTTAGTATGAGCAGGCAGACCAACATTGCTAAAACAGGAAATGCCGACAATCAATTTATATTAAAGCCAGTTAGTAATAGTGGAAATGTAATGTAAATGGTACAAACAACAGTTTATTCAGAACTATTAAATAAGTTAAAAGCTCCATCCTTCCCATAGAGTAGGGTACATATTTATAATTTTTCATAAGATAGGTATTAATTATTTTCCAATCTTTGATGGACTAACAAAACAAAACTTATCTGAAATAAACACTATCCGATGTGAATGAAAAGTATGTAGAAAATCATTTTTGATGCTGCTTCTATATCCATTTAAACTACGCAATGAATCCATGCTGTTTTAACCTTCACAATAAATATAGTTGCGAAAAATATTTAAAGTCGCTTACACTACCACCCGTGCGATGCCGCCGGGGCGGGCCGTTAGTAATAAATAAGAAAACAAAACTACAAAGAAGGCAGCCTGACACTGGAAGGGCCCGCCTAAAACGCCATCACAACATCTAAATTAACTGCTTATGGTCTGAAGACTGATCGCATGTTGGACAATTAATATTAAATAAAATTAAAAAAAAACTACAAAGAGCTACACCACTTATGCCCTTTTCAGATTCGATATCACAGCAGTGGATGCCGATTTCCCAACTGCAACGAAGATTTAAAGAAGTGATAACAAAAGAAGCGTGGTTTGATTTATTCAGTCTGCTAAATAAGTTGTATCAAATCACAAAACAAGAGTCGTCGAAATTCTTGCACTATATCAACGAAGAAAAGGGTAAAGGTCTTTATCATACGACAAGTTCATGCACGACCCCCTGCGGGGAGACAGTAGACGTTGGAGGGGGTGAAGCGATGTACAGACATTTTTTTTATTGGAGAATTAACAGATAATTAGCCTTATAAAGTACTTTATTACATTTTTAAACACATTTTTATAGGTCAAGACTACTTCCTTAACATTCTCACCAAGACATAAAATGGTAGTGAATTATAAGCTACAGGTTGGAAAAAAATAAAATTACAAGAAGAGCTATTATATCTTAAACTAGTTCATGCAAACTTATTAATACCATTAACAAAAAAAAAACGCTAAATTAACTAATGTAATCAATCTAACAATCGTGATTCTTAAAGCCCTATCTATAATAGTGCCTATAATTTATGAACAATAGTATCAGTATTTTTATTATTACTTTTTGTGCCTAATAAGTTTTCAAGTTATTTTTTTTATTTTTTTTTTAATTATTGCTGAACAGGTCAACATAAGCCAGTTCCTTATTATATTGTTTACATATTCTGTTTAGAGAAGCGCGCTCACCAGCATTACTGGAGCTCCCTGTGGTAGCCAGCAGCGCTGTCGATCGCCTCCCTCCAGAAAGTGCTCTAAAACTTATCTCAGCCAACAAATCCGGGCAGTTGTACTTCGCATTACAAATTTTGTATAAAACAATTGCGTCTCCTTGCCGTCTTCTATCTTGCCGTATTCTATCCATTTTAAATTTTTCTAGTAATTTTTCGTACGATGGAGGTTCACCGTACAGACGGTAATGAACAGCACGTAAATATTTCTTTTGAATTCTCTCAATCCTGTCCGTGTACACCTTGTAATAAGGGTTCCAAACCATTGATCCGTATTCTAGTTGAGAACGAACAAGTGTTTTATATAAAATAAGGTAGGACGATAGTTTCTTGAAAGGTTTGGTAGTGCGAAGTACAAAGCCCATCATCGTATTTGCTTTATTAATTATGTTTTCAATATGTTTGTCCAAAATTAGTTTTTCGTCAACGCACACACCAAGGTCCTTTACTACCCCTGCCGTTTTTAGTGGTATTCCTCCTATATTTATTAATTAATGTAAAAAAGACGGACTACTACTGTAAGTTAATTAGTAATGGCCAGAATCGTAGTAAGGTAATCTGGCAAATTGTAAATAAAGAAAGGGGTAAAGAGAATCACCCAAACATTGACTTCACAGACATAGCCGTGAACTCTCAAGGTGTAAAGTTCAACTGTAAGAAGGACGTAGTTGATGCGATGAACTCACGCTTCGTGTCAGCAGCGGCTGCGTGTGGGGCGCCCACCGCCGACCTGCCTCGCGTGCTCGACGCGCTAACAGCCGCGAGTCCTCCTGCCGATCGTTCGCTTCGACTTCGCCCGTTTTCCCCAGAAGAAATACATAAAATCATAAAGTTGCGCATACCCCACAAACCAACTAAAGACATTTATGAAGTTTCCATGGAACTACTGAACGCGGCTGCTTCTCAGCTCTCTCTAGTTTTGGCTCACCTTTTCAATCAATGTTTAAGAGGGGGGACCTTTCCATTACCTTTAAAAATAAGTAAAATATCACCGCTGTTTAAAGGTAAGGGAAAGAGAGAAGAGATCGATGGATATAGACCCGTGTCAATAATACCGGCGGTAGCGAAAGTCCTAGAAAATGGCTTGAGTGAGAGACTAATTGGATACCTACAGTCAACTGAAGCCATTTCCGACCGACAGTACGCTTACCGTGCGGGGCGCTCGACGACCGGGCTCACGCGGGAGGTGGTGCGCCGGGTGCTGGACGCGCGAGAGCGCAACTTGCAGGTGGCAGTGCTGTGCTGCGACCTATCCAAGGCCTTTGATGTAGCCGATCATTCTGTGCTCGCCCACAAGCTGCATCACTATGGCATTCGGGGTCCAGCACATGCGTTGTTTACGGACATCTTGAGCGGAAGGTCGCAGGTTTTAGTGGCATGTGGAGGTAGCGTCAAGTCTGATGCCCTCTCATCAACGATGGGTGTAGCTCAGGGCTCATCGGTGTCAAATATTTTGTTTTCGTTACTTCTTAATGATTTGCCTGATGCCATACACGCCGGAGAGACGTTTATGTATGCCGATGATGTCGCCTGTGTCGTTTCCGCTCCATGTGTAAGGCGTCTGGAAGAGAGGTTAAATGAAGCCGCGGCCCAATTATTGCGGTGGTTCACTTGTAACGGTTTGGTTCTAAATCTAAAGAAGACGCATTTCCTCCACTTTCACCTAGGAGGCAAACCACCGGACCCCATTACAGTGTACGTGGACAGCACTAAACTGCAGCAAAAGACATTCACTACATTTTTGGGTTATGAATTGGATCGCGGTCTGACGTGGGAAACCCATATAGAAAAGATATGTGGCAAACTGGGGAGTGCCTCTTTTGCATTGTGGCGACTGGCTCAAGTGGTGACTCAGAACGTAGCGCGCTCATGCTATTTCGCCACAGTACACTCAATTCTAACGTATGGCGCTGAACTATGGGGGCGGGCCGCAGAATGGGAACGTGCTTCCCGAATGCAAAAAAGAGCCATTCGTGCCATAGTACATGTACGGCAGGACGTTTCCGCCAAACCATTTTTTTCAGCACTTGGTATTCTTACTCTGCCGTCAATCGTGATTTATCAGATTGCCGTATATGTACATTTACACAAAGTTCAGTACCAGTTGCGCGGCGATACAACCGTAAAAACCCTCAGGCACGCGAGTAGACTGCAATCTGTCAAACACAGACATGCAAAATCTGAAAAACTAACCCATGTTGCGGGTCCAATGGTGTATAATAGATTGCCGAGTAGTATAGTGGACGCTTTATCACTTAATAGCTTTAAAATCAGACTTAAAAACTGGCTTCTCGAGCATACTTTTTATAGCTTCGGGGAATTTCTCAATAGTAAATTGACAGTATAAGTACTTATGTACCTATCTTTTTAAATAGTTAATTTAGTATTATGACTTTGTTTTCAATTTTCGTGATAGTTTGTTATTATGACATTTTATTTCTACATTATTGACATTTTTAATTTGTATTATATTATTTAAAAATTTCTTTTAATGTTAATTTTTACAATGTGATGATTTGTTTTTTTTTGACATGTAATAACAATAATTATTACCAAATAAATGAATATGAATATGAATATTATTTGTATTTATAAGTTTATTTTTATTATTTCTAGTTACAGATATTTGCATACATTTGTCATAGGCTAAAAACAAATTGTTGTCTTTACAATAGTGTTCTGATATATAGGTGATATATAGCGACATGCATCCTACAATACAGTGCGACATGGATATTTTGGCAGGTGGATAAATCGAAACTATTGCCATTGCCCTGGGATTTTGACATTTACCCTACAAACCCACATTGATAATTTCCAAAATTTGACAGAACCTCTTGAAAAAATATCCCCTTTCCCCTCTCCCTTCTCTCGCCACTATTATAAAATGTCCTCAAAGAATACTTATTCTAGTGTCATTTACGATTGTCACTACCAAAGTAGCGGACATAATATTATGAATGGTCATTATGGTCATTATAAAATTTGGCACGATCGCCAAATTGGATGAATCTTGGATTAATGGATAGAGAATTACTTTATTAAGCTAAATATGTTGATCTGTCTGCACACTGTGGTAGAACCTTATTTTTGTCACTCCAGATATTTTCTGTCCATCAAAATGAACAATTTTTCCTATGGAGTAAAGGTCGAAATGCGAAATGCCATCAAACCAAGGTTCATCCAATTTGGAGATCGTTTAAAATTTTGTTATGACCTTTATTATAAACGAATATCTACCTTTTATCAGGCATACAAAATTCTACAAAATCCAGAGAGATAAAGAAAAAGACTTTTACTCTAAACCATAGAATCAAAATGTACGAAAAAACTGAAGACAAAAATGGAAGCAAAAATACACTAAAACAAACGAGAGTCATGTTTAAGAAAAATAAAAAATCTGTTTCAAACGATGCTAAGAGTATAATGGATCCAAAAAAAGGTAATGTAAATTAAACTTGCTTAAAAATTATTGTTTTTAGGGTTCCGTACCTCAAAATAAAAAAAACGGAACCCTTATATGATCACTTTGTTGTCTGTCTGTCAAGGCCCCTTTTCTCACGAACGGTTAGAGATATCAGGTTGAAATTGATAACGAATATTAAGGTCTATATACCACATAAGACCTGAAAATTTCAATTGTTTACAATGACGCAATCAAAAGATATGGCTTTTCATGTCCTCATCTCCATGCACTAAAGCAAAATATAGAGGGAACTTCCCGTTGACCTAAAATTATGAAATTTGGCAAGAAGCTATTAGGTCTCACAGTAGAAATAAAGGGAAAAGTCTAAAATCATTAAAAATTACAATTTTTTTTACAACTAATAGTAACCAATTAAGGTGAGCTCCGGTTTCAAGAACTTTTCTATAAAAGAGTGGTCGGTGAAGTTGGATGGTCGCGGAGTTTTTAAAGACAAAGAGCAAAAGCTTTTAGTATATCATATGGTAGATAGGTACGGAACCCTTAGGGTGCGAGTCCGACTCGCACTTGGCCAGTTTTTTATTTTATTTAACAGTTCTACCAAATACCATTTGATATAAAAATTAACGTATTAAGTTAGATCCTGGAATATTTTATGAACAGACTGGAATGATAGATGATGACACAACATTCAAAATGGTCATAATTTTGTGCTTTTTAATGTCTACAATCTACATGTTCATTTTTAGGGTTCCGATACCAAAATGGTAAAAAAAAGGAACCCTTATGGTGCCGCTCTGTCTGTCTGTCTGTCTGTCTGTCCGTCTGTCTGTCACACCTCTATATCTCAGCAACCACTTACGCTATCGAGCTGAAATTTGGAATAGTTTTAGAATATAGTTGCCCAACTTAATTGCACATGAAAATTTTTTGAAAAAAGTATGATTATTAATGTAAAGGGGGCCAAAATAGGGGGGGCCAAATTTCAAATTGTCGCTACTAGGTCGAGTGGGGTATCATATGAAAGGGCTTTACTTGTACATTTTAAAATATATTTTTGTATTTTTTTAAGTTTCTTAGTTTTCAAGTTATGATGAAAAATGTCAAAAAAAATACCATTCCCCCCCCCTTATCTCCGAAGTTTGAGTAAGGGAAAATCTGAATTAATTACAGTTGACAGAGGTTTATGTAAACTTTACAGCAAAAATAAAACGATCTTTCTAAGTTGCACAGTTTTTCAGAAATCTGCAAAAAACCTTTACAAACAAATTTAGTTTTGCGGTCCTGAAAATGGACTTTATTGCTTCCAAAAATACTATAGGTATATCGGAACCCTCGGCGCGCGAGTCTGACTCGCACTTGACCGGTTTTTTTTTACTGCTGATAAAGCCGGCTTGTACTCGTAAGTTGTCTTTTATTTTTCTTACGTCACCGTTCTCAATAGTGATCTAGGGAGAGAAAGACAGTCACGGAGCAGTTAAAAGTATCCTATACTATTTAACAAGCAATATTTTAGTTGTAATCGGATTCTCGAAAACGGCTCTAACGATTTCGATAAAATTTACCATATGGGAGTTTTCGGGGGCGGAAAATCGATCTAACTAGGTCTCATGTCTGGGAAAATTCGTTTTCTCCGTGTTTTAAGTATTTATTTTAAATACCGCGTTTTAGACAAATACCTACAGCGCCATCTAATGGTGGGTAGCATAGTATACTCACCAGATGAGATTTTTATATTGACGCGGCTATTATAAGCCAAAGCTCGGTCACCCAGGTACTAGCCATGAAATAAGTAATAATATTGCTACAAAAAAAATATGAAAAAAACCAAGTGTATTGTATGAAGCATTTAACCAGGGTGGTAGAAAAGTTCTCGGCCTAACATAGAGATGGCGCTGTGATTAGACAGTGGTTATATTTTTTAAATCTGGCAATCTTTTGGAAGAAATTTCACCATTGGCGCCAAATTCGTAAGTGTCAAAATAAAAAACTACATACGATTGAAACAAGTAAGTCGGTATTTTTTGGAATATGGATAAATTGGAGTATCGTGCTGTGATCAAATTTTTGACCAAGGAGGGGAAAGCGCCTACCGAAATCAATGAGCGCTTGCAAGCAGTTTATAGGACCAATGCTCCATCGTTTTCAACTGTGAAATTCTGGGCACGGCAATTCAAGTCTGGTAGGGAGTCATTGAATGACGACCCTCGCAGTGGACGACCGGTAGAGGCGACTGGAGATGATATCGTCGAAAAAATGGAAGATCTCATCTTAGAGAACAATAGGTTGACCAAGAAACGGTTAGCCGAGACCGTAAACATCTCAACGGAAAGCGTATTGCGTATATTGCACGAAAAACTTGGCATGAGTAAGGTCAGTTGCCGTTGGGTGCCGAAAATGCTGACAGTCGAAAACAAGCGCCAGCGAGTGGTGGCTGCGAATGAGTTTCTCGATAGATGTAAGGTCGATCCGGAAAATGTTTTCTATTGTATTGTAACATGTGATGAAACGTGGATACACCACTACGACCCCGAGACCAAACAACAAAGCATGCAGTGGCAGCGACGCAGAAACCCTGCTCCCACCAAATTCAAGGTCCAATCCAGTGCCGGCAAGATTATGGCGTCAGTTTTCTGGGATGAGCATGGGATTTTGTTAATTGATTATTTGCCGCATAAGACCACTATTACGGGCGTCTATTATGCTGATTTACTTAAAAATTTTCGGGTCGCCATCCTTGAAAAAGACGTGAACTTGTCAGTCGCGGTGTCCTTTTCCTGCAAGACAACGCACCCGTTCACAAGTCACATGTTGCGATGAGTGCGCTGAGGGATTGCGTTTTCGAGGTGCTCGCCCACCCGCCGTATTCTCCAGACCTGGCCCCGAGTGACTATTTTCTTTTCCCAAATCTGAAGAGAGAGTTTAAAGGCAAGCGATTTTCGTCCAATGAAGAGGTTCAAGCCGCCGTTACCGAGTATTTTGAGAGCAAAGATTCAAACTGGTTTTTCCATGGTATCGAAGCATTGTAAAAACGTTATGAAAAGTGTATATATATATATATTCTTTATTGCCCATTTAACAAATAGAAATTTACACACAACAGGACATTTACAAAGGCGGGCTTATCTCTACAAGAGATTTCTTCCAGCCAACCCATGGAAGTGAAAGAGAGTGTTCATAAGCGGGACACCAAAAGTGCAGCGAGACATAAAAAAGAAAACCTATTTACAACTCAATAATTATATATATTTATAAAGTAAGCTATACAAATATCTAATATAATATATAAATATATACCAATATAATATATAAATATATACTAATAAAACTATAAATATATACAAACGAAATTATACAGAAAAAATAAATAAATCGATGACTACGAAGACGAAGCAGTAAGTGTCAGAAGAAAATGCTCTTTAACTCTTAGTTTAAAAGAGGCGATTGAGGGACTCTCTTGAATTGCTTTAGGAAGGCGATTCCATAAAATTGCGGCGCGGACAGAGAAGGAGTGAAAAAAAAAGTTGGTGTTGCTCCTAGGCACCTCAAGCATCCTGGTGATACAAGGGCGCATAGGTCGAACGGGAGGAGGTAGCAGCTGGAAACGGGCACGAAGGTAAGGAGGGGAGTGTGGATCATTAAGGATGTTAAAAAGAACGGACAGGATGTGCATATCTCGGCGAAGGCGGATAGGGAGCCATTTAAGTTGAGCACGAAAGTGAGAAACATGGTCATATTTCCGCAAACCAAAAATGAAGCGAATAGCTAAGTTTTGAAGGCGCTCTAACTTATTCAGCAGCTCCTCGGTCACATCCAGATAGCAAACGTCAGCGTAGTCGAGGATGGGTAAGAGAAGAGATTGCGCAAGCATAATTCTGGTATGGAAAGGGAGAAAGTATTGGAGACGCTTGAGAGAGTGGAAAGTGAAATGCATGCGTCTGCTAACGTCGTTGACGTGAGATGCCCATGACATGTTGCAGTCCATAATCAGACCCAAATTTTTTACCTTATTATTATACAATATTGGCACACCAGAATAAAGAAGCGTTGGTAAAGAATTCAAGTCAAACCTGGATCTGAGTCTACTGCTGCCTAGAATAATTGATTGGGATTTGGATGGATTGACAAGAAGGCCAAAAGATTTAGCCCATAATTGGACAGCAGCAAGATCGTTATTCAAAAAGTCAATTGCCTTGGACATCTCACTCAACTCAGAATGGCGATATAATTGTAAGTCATCTGCATACAGATGGAAGGGAGAAGAAATTACGCGAGATATATTATTTATGAAGATGGAAAATAGCAAAGGTGAGAGTACGCCGCCCTGAGGAACACCAGCAGTGAGATCGGACCAATCTGATATTGTACGGACCAATGTGTATTCAGGTTCGAGGGGATTATGTCGAAAATTAAAAATAAAATTTTTATTTATGCAACCACATTTTTATTCCTTACTAGCTGTTGCCCGCGACTCCGTCCGCGTGGGGTTCAAAAAAAGTAGCTAATGACTTTTCCCATGGTTTAAACTATCTTCGTACCAAGTTTTTATCACAATCGGTTTATCGGATTAGTCATAAAAGCGTAACAGACAGACAGACAGACAGTGCAGTTCTCGCCTTTATATTATTAGGTATACAGAGTACCGATAATACGGATTTTTGTAAATTAAACACCTCTTGTTTACGTGTGGACTGTTAGGTCGCCCACTATCCTCGTAAGTGTAAAATCATAGTCGAATTCCACGCGGAGTAACTATAATACGGGTTTCGTTATTTCTTATACAAAACAAACCCTAACTAAATCTGAGGCTCAGTCTGTGGCTACTAAAAAAAGAGCGGTACAAAGTCCAACGTGTCTAGCTTCCCATGCTTTTAACTCTACATGTACCTACATACAAAACTGTTGGACTTCACTTCCGTACAATCTTTGTAACTTATCTCTCCCCATAATAGACAATTCCTAAAAAACAATGATTTACTTGTCTCTTTATTTATTGAAGTATTTCGTTTATAAGTACCTACTTCCTAAGTTTCCAAAACTTTAGAACTTTCATAATTTTTTTTACATTTGTTGCACTGCTATGCCGAAACAGGAATTTTTTTATTATTATTTTTACAATAAAACTAAATCTAGTTTTTACCAATCTTTAGCTGTACCCACGACTTTTACACAACAACTGGACCGGATCAAACGGAATTTTCAACAACGTATTTGGCTTTCTTCCGTACAAAATTATAAGCTTTGTTTGATTTCAGCTCGGTTTCACAGCTTGAAACTTTGAACTCGCCTATTATCTGTTTGAATGAACCGATTGCAATAAAAAAAGTTTAAATATTGCACGAAAGCAACCCAAATACTTTATTGAAAACCCCGTTTAAGTCGTTCAAGTAGTTTGTGAGGTATTGGTGCGGCCGCTTTAAATTTCGCGAACCTTCTGTCTGAGTGAACCGTTTGCAACGAAATAAAGCTTATATGTGGCACAGAAAGAAGCCCGACGCGTTATTGAAAACCTCGTTTGACTTTGAACCAGTTCAGTAGGTGAGTTCTTGGTTCTGCAACTTGAAACTTTGCGTATCTTCTGTCAGAGTGAACCTACCTATCGCAATGAAACTAAGCTTATTTATTGCACAGGAGTAAGCCAAACGCGTTATTGAAAGCCACGTTTGAATCTGCTCAAAAGTTTTTGAATTATTCGCACCTTCGCTTGGAACTTTGCGTAACTTCTATCTGAGTGAACTTCATTAATATTTAATGTAAGTAGGAAATGACACAATTATAACGAGGTGAATAATACACTTGCACAGATTCATGCATGGTTTACTGTCAAAAATTTAGTCTTAAACGCCAAAAAAACTAAATGTATTACATTTGCACTACCAAATTCGACAAGCCCGTTGGTGTGGTTGGTAGTGAGACTGCCTCTCACGCCGTGGGCCGCGGGTTCGATCCCCGCCCAGGGCAAACATTTGTATGACGAACGCAAGTGTTTGTTCTGTGTCTGGGTGTTATTTATCTATTTATGTATATATATCAGTCTCTGATACCCATAGTACAGGCTTTGCCTAGTTTGGGATCAGATGACTTTGTGTGAAATGTCCCCCAATATTTATTTATTTATTTATAAATGTTAGGTCTGATTCATGTAAGGGATGAAACATTAGATTTTGTTAATAGTACAGTTTTCTTAGGGTTAACACTGGAGTCTAAACTTTAATCGGGCCCTCATATAACGGCTCTTTCTGGTCGATTGAGCTCGGCTGCATATGCTGTCAGAAAAATCAGACAGCTTACTAATGTGGCTATCGCAAGGCTGGTTTACTTTAGCTACTTCCATAGCATTATGTTTTATGGCATACTGCTTTGGGGCCGGGCAGTACATTCAGTATTCGTTTTACAAAAAGGGCTATAAGAGCAATTTATTGCTTGAAAACTCGTGATTCCTTGAGATAATTGTTTAAGGAGATCAACATAATGACGGTACCATGCCAATATATTTATGAAAACATTATGTACGCTAGGAAGAACATCCATCAATTACCTAGAAATTGTGACAGGCATAATTTTAATACTAGACATAAGTACAAACTTGATCAACCTTACACTAGATTAGCAAAAGTCAATACATCTTTCGTTGGTCTGTGTGTACGATACTACAACAAAATACCTGACAATATAGTGCAATTACCTGAGTGAAAGTTTAAACAATGTGTAAAGCAAACGTTATGTAAAAAAGCTTACTATAAATTATTTATTTATTTATTTGCATCTGGAGAATTAACAAACTTGACACTTAAAATTAGTAAAATATATCATATCTTATTGTTGTTAAAGTAAGTACATGCCCTAAAACATTCCATTCCAAACAAACATTAGAAGACTATATAAATTACAAAGCGGTATGGTGCTCTGATATTCCAGCGAAACACAAGAAACACATTGTAAAAAGCTGACTCTTAAAGTAGTCCGTGCTGCAGTGGTTTCTTGCCGTTTCTTTTACGCTGCCATAGCACGATCCGAAACGGCGTAGACTCACTCTATTTGCATTGTATTCTGCATGAAATTAAATAAGTATTCTGTGAAGAATCTACATTGAATAAAATTATCTGAATCTGTCTCAGGGATGTCCTAAATTTTTAGGTGAAATAATTTATGAACTGGTTTTATACAACTCCGTGAGATAAGAGTCGGCTAATCTTAAGTACGTAATTCTTATCCAAGGCAGAATGCGGCATGAAAGAAATGAAATTAGTTTTAAAAAAAATTACAATAGATTAATGAAGATAACATTTAGTGTTTTTATTATTACGTCATCTTTTTTGACGCCCATTATTACAATGTCAAGCGTACAGCCTAACCAAACCACACTTCTTTTGTTATCACTTCTTTAAGTCTTTGTTGTAGTTGGGAAAGTGGTATCCACAGTTTTGATGTCAAATCTGAAAAAGGCGTAAGTGGTGTAGGTCTAAGTAGTTTTATTATATTATTTATTATTACAATGTCAAGCGTACAGCCTTGTCACTAATGAAAAATTTTACGTAGAAAAGCACTTAATTCCTGTGAACTAAAACGTTACGTTAAAAAGCATTTGATAGTTTTATTATCATATTTATGATTACAATGACAAGCGTACAACCTTGTCACTAATGAAAAATTTTACGTAAGAAAGCACTTAGTTCCTGTGAACTAAAACGTTACGTAAAAAAGAATTTAGTTCACAGAAACTAAATGCTTTTTACGTAAAACTTTTCATTAGTGACAAGTCTGTACGCTTGACATTGTAATAATAAATAATATAATAAAACTACTTAGAACTACACCACTTACGCCTTTTTCAGATTAACGAATACTCAATAAAACACTAGAATATAATAATTACTTGTTATTTATTTAACACCAAAAAACTACGCCATTGAACGTCTACGCAGAAACGTCAATGTCATTTTTCAGCGGGAGCTAGTGTGGCCCCATACACCACATTCGTCCCCCTTTTCAAAAGATTAAGTAATTATGTTTTAAATTTACAACTAAATAGTCTTAAAATAAATGTTAAACATTAACACATAATATAAAAATTATTCTATATATGTAGGTATATATCTACATGAGATAGAAGACTTGAACATACGTTCTGAAAAAAAACTTACCTTAAGTACATAATATAACTTATAAATCTAAACGGTCTGGAGGTTTTCTTAATCTAGCTGACCTCCTTAAACCAAGAGGTGGAGTCGCAGGAGCCGAGCAAGCAGTTGAACCCATATCAATTTTTACACTACTTCCTTGATTTTCTTCCCTGTTACTTGAATCACAATCAAAAAAAACATTACTCGAATTCTCTTCCCCATAATCATAATTTTCCGGATTAATAGTTCTGTCAGAATCCTTATTAGGAACCTGAACAGATGGCTCATACTCCAGCAACTCCCTCTCCAACTCCGGCATAATTAATACATCTGGTTGAAATTCCACATTAGACTTTGCACATGGCCTCAGCGATGAGGCATGAAAATATTTATGAATTCCATCAACACTTACTACATATCTAACAGTACTTAATTTTTTAACGATAACTCCTTTAACCCATCCCTTTCCTTTACTTAACTCTTTACACCATACCTTATCTCCTTCTTTAAATAGAATAATTTTTTCTGTTATGTTTTTACAACTTTTTCTAGAAATAATGTTGTTAGGTTTTAATAGATCAAATTTTGTTCTAGGTTTTTGCTTAAAAAGTATTTCATTTGGTGACATACCAGTTGCATTTGGAGAATTCCTATATGTGAAAAGAAAATTTTGCAAAAGAACCTCTCTATTTAATTTTGGATTTTCATTTTCTAGCCTGGCCAAGCACTTTTTAATAGTCTGCACTGTCCTTTCAGCAGTTCCGTTTGACTGGGGGTGATACGGTGGAGTTTTAACCACTTCACATCCATTTGCTTTTAAAAAGTTAACAAACTCTGCAGAATTAAATGGTGGTCCATTATCACTGACTAACTGAGCCGGTATTCCTGTAAATGCAAATGTTTTACACAATTTTTCAATGACCTGAGATGCTGTTGTACTTTGCATGATATGCACGTCTAACCATTTTGACCGTGAATCCACCAATAATAAGTATGTAATAGACTTTACAAAGAAAAAATCTATATGAACTCTTTCAAAATTATTTTCAGTTTTTCTCCATGGAATCAGTGAGCATGAGTTAGTAAAATCTCTAGTTGCCTGACAAATATCACAACCAGCAATCACTCTTTCTATATCCTGTCCTAAATTTGGCCACCAACAATATTCTCTCATTAACATTTTAGATTGTACAACTCCTTGGTGAGATTCATGAAACAAACTGAGAACTTTGGCCCTTAATTTAAGTGGTATGATAACCCTACTACCCCACAAAATACATCTTTGTTCAACACACAACTCTGCGCGTTTTAAAAAATAAGGTTTCAAGTTTTCCTCACTAACACTTTTTGGCCACCCCGTAGTTACATATTCATAAACTTTACTTAAAATTGGATCATTTCGTGTATGTAATGCTATATCCTTAAAATCAAGTGGAGGATCTTCTGTAAAACTTAAGTAGTTTACAGAATCTGTAACCTCGGTTATTTCTGGCAAGGGTAAGCGTGATAATGCATCAGCATTCCCTAACAAAGTTCCCTTTCTATAAACAATATTGTAATTATAACCTGATAGTAGAAGAGCCCATCTTTGGAGTCTAGCATTAGCAGTGACCGGTATTCTTTTTAAAGGATCAAAAATAAACTTCAATGGTTGGTGATCCGTAACCAGTGTGAAACGTCTCCCATACAAAAATTTGTGAAATTTCTTTACTGCAAATATTATGGCAAGAGCCTCCTTTTCTACCTGAGAATATTTTTTCTGTGCACTATTTAATGTCCCTGATGCAAAACTAATAGGCTCTCCTTCCATTCCATGACTGAGTACAGCCCCGACCCCATACTCACTAGCGTCTGATGTCAAATACAATTCTCTACTACAATCATAATGAACTAGTAACTGGTTTTCAACTAACAGCTGTTTACTATGTTGGAAAGACTTTTGGCAGCTATCTGTCCACTTAAATGGAGTATTATTTTTCAACAATTGGTGCAAGGGTGTTAGACATTCTGATAATCTGGGTAAAAATTTACAATAATAGTTCAAGAGACCCAAATATGCTTGCAACTGAGTAACTGACTTGGGTGCAGGTGCCCCCAAGATAGCTTCTACCTTTTCTGGTAAAGGTTTAATTCCTTCCTTAGATATTTTATGTCCTAAGAACTTGATCTCACTACAGAAAAATTGACATTTATCCACATTAACCCTGACATTATACATTTGTAACCGTTCCAAAACCTTACCTAATTGCTCATAGCAATCCAAAATACTATTTCCTTTTATCACTACATCATCAATGAAGCATTTAACATTTTTAAGCCCTTGCAATATTTGATCCATAGCACATTGAAAAACAGATGGACCACTGGATACCCCAAATTGTAACCTGGTTGGTCTAAACAATCCCAGATGTGTATTGATTGTCATATATTCTCGAGAAGACTCCTCTAATAATAACTGTTGATAGGCTCCAGTTAAGTCAAGCACACAAAAAATACTACCTCCTGTTAACTCCGCAAAAATGTCCTCAGGTATTGGCAAAGGATAATGCTCAGTGTCTAATACTTGATTTAATGTAACTTTATAGTCCACACAAATGCGTAATTTCTTTTCATTTCTCTGTGCCAATACTATTGGACTGGCCCAATTACTATGTCTGACTTTTTCAATTATTCCAGCTTTTTCTAGGCTAATTAATTCTTTTTCCACTTCTTCTTTTTTTGAATAAGGTATTGTATAAGCTTTGTGAAATAAGGTTCTGCTCCTTGTTTTAGTTTTAGATTGGCTTTTAAATTTAAAATGTGAGAGGACCTATCTTTCTCAAACACTTTTTTAAATTTTGTTTTAACTATCTCAGTTAATTTATGAATTAACAATTTGTTGTCACTGCCTTCAGATTTAATCTGCTTTATCTCAAAATACTTTTGCCACTTAGGGAACAATACCTTTAACCAATTTCTACCAACTAGGGGTTCAAAATACTTTTCACAATCAATCACTATCAAATACAATTCTTTTTTTAGATTACTCACCACTACCCTAATTGACCCCAAAAAAACCTTCAATGACTCTCCAGACACAGACTTTAACTTATACTGACACTTTCGCAGTTCACTTTTAGCAAAATACTTTTTAAAATCACTTTTATGTATCACTGATTTACAGGCTCCTGTATCAACTTGCATTTTAATAGACTGTCCATTTCCTAGTCATAGTGGCATCCATGCTGATTCTTCTTCTTCTCTAATTTGCTGTATACTGCCCAAAATCACTTCTTCCTCTTCTTGCTGACTCTTAGAATATTGCTCTTGCATTTGCCTGACATTTCTTTCAAATTTACGAAAATGGCATCTTGCTGAAACATGTCCCTGTCTTTGGCAGTTGTAGCAGGTCCATGTTTTCTTAAAACATTTGTCTGAAGAATGGTTGCCACCACAACGGCTACATTCAAGAGTGTTTCGCGCCTTTGATACATTCTCAGTATAACCTGACCTGCCACTGTCTCCATAATGCACTTGTGAACGTCCTTTTACATAGGTTTGTGACCGCCTCTGCTGATTTATTTGTGAGACATTTAAATCAGGTTCCTGAACAGAATTAATTCCAATGTCCGGCTGGATGTTTCTGGTTTCCTTTTCTGCACTTTCGTATGCTGTGGCTATCTTCATGGCTTCCTTAAAAGACAGAGTGTCACCTACAGTCAATAATTTTTTTATTAGATGTTCATTTGACAAGCCGCACACTAAGCGATCTCTCAAGGCTTCGGTCAAAAATTCGCCAAAACTGCAGAGTGCTGCTTTTCTTTTTATCTCCACTATAAAGTCGTTGACATTTTGACCTTCCTTCTGCTTGCACTTATAGAACTCATATCTACCTGCAATGGCTGACTTCTTAACCGTGAAGTGGCTGGATAAAACCTCAATTATTTCTTCGTAAGTTTTGTCTGACGGCTGATCAGGTGACACTAAATTTTTCAGTACATTGTAAGATTCCGGTCCCATCAGGGTAATGATCATCGCCACCTTTTTATCGTCGACGATGTCGTTTACCAAAATGAATTGCTCCATTCTCTCGCTCCAATCCGCAAAATCCTGCTTTTCCGGATTAAACGGTTCCATATTCCCAATCAACGCCATTATCTCTTGTTCGCTCCGCTCGTCGCCACTAACGAATACTCAATAAAACACTAGAATATAATAATTACTTGTTATTTATTTAACACCAAAAAACTACGCCATTGAACGTCTACGCAGAAACGTCAATGTCATTTTTCAGCGGGAGCTAGTGTGGCCCCATACACCACACAGATTTGACATCAAAACTGTGGATACCACTTTCCCAACTACAAAAAAGACTTAAAGAAATGATAACAAAAGAAGTGTGGTTTGGTTTTTCCAGTCTGCTACAAAAGTTGTATCAAAATACAAAACAAGAGTCGTCGAAATTCATGAACTTTATCAACGGCGGAAAGGGTAAAGGTCTCTATCATACGACAAGTTTTACGTAAAAAAGCACTTTAAGTGACTACGTTTTTTTTGTTAAGATAAATCCCTTCAGCCGCCAGCGAAACCAATGCTATGTAACCAGTTTCTTGGGAAGATTCTTTTTTTAATGTTATGCTAAGAAAAATTCTACAAGAGCCATTTAACGAAAGCGAACGTCATGTAATGTATAGGACGATATTTGACATTTCATGACGTTTGCTTTCGTCATCCCTAAATTTAATGACACGTTAATGATTTTATTATCGTGAACAGGTGTTATCACCAAAACAGCTATAACGATAAATAACACAATTTTTAAGCATACACAATTCAACAGAATCACGGGTCTCAATGAAAAAAACTATAACTTCTAGCCTTTCGACGGAAAGGTACATGATGCAAGTAAAAATACCTATGAACATTACTCCTGATGTAAATGGCAGCAAGACAACACGACAAACAGAGAAAAGAGTCGAGCTTATGAATAATAAAACATACGTTTCAAGACCGAAAGATAAGACCCTACCGGACAAAATAAAAGGTAAATAATGTAGGGTCAACGTTTGAAGTCCGTTTTGACGTTCAGGTGAAATAATTTATGAACTGGTTTTATACAACTCCGTGAGATAAGAGTCGTCTAATCTTAAGTTTGTAATTCTTATCCAAGGCAGAATGCGGCATGAAAGAAACGAAAATAGTTTTTAAAGAAATTACAATAGATTAATTAAGATAACAGTGCTTTAATTATTATTCATCTTTTTTGACGCCCATCATTACAATTTCAAGCGTACAGCCTAGTCACTCACAAATGAAATTTTTTATGTAAAAAAGGACTAAGTTCCTGTGAAGTAAAACGTTACGTAAAAAAAGCATTTAGTAGTTTTACTATCATATTAATGATATCAATGTCAAGCGTACAACCTAGTCACTAATGAAAAAAAATACGTAAGAAAGCACTTAGTTCTTGTGATTTAAAACGTTACGTAAAAAAGAATTTAGTTCACAGGAACTAAACGCTTTTTACGTAAAAATTTTCAGTAGTGACTAGGCTGTACGGTTGACATTGTAATAATAAATAATATAATAAAACTACTTAAAACTACACCACTTACGCCTTTTTCAGATTTGACATCACAACTGTGGATACAACTTTCCCAACTGCAACAAAGACTTAAAGAAATGATAACAAAAAAAGCATGGTTTGGTTTTACGAGTCTGCTACAAAAAATGTATCAAAAAACAAAAGAAGAGTCGTCGAAATTCATTAATTATATTAACGGCGGAAAGGGTAAAGGTCTCTATCATACGACAAGTTTTACGTTAAAAAAGCACTTCAAGTGACTACTTTTTTTTCTGTTAAGAAAAATCCCTCCGGCCGCCAACGAAACCAATGCTATATAACCAGTTTCTTGGGAAGATTTTATTTTCATGTAATGCTAAAAAAAATGCTACTAGAGCCATTTAACGAAAGCGAACATCATGTAATGTATAGGACGATATCGAAATTTCATGACGTTTGCTTTCGTCATCCCTAAATTTGATGACACGTTGATAAATCATCAACATCCTTTATCTAACTATCTTGAACAGGTGTTATCACCAAAATAGCTATAACGATAAATAATACAATTTTTAGGCATACGAAATTCAACAGAATCAAGGGTCTCAATTAAAAAAACTATGACTTCTAGCCTTTCGACGGAAAGGTATGTGATGCAAGTAAAAATACCTATGAACATTACTCCTGATGTAAATGGCAGTAAGAGAACACGACAAACAGAGAAAAGAGTCGAGCTTATGAATAATAAAACATACGTTTCAAGACCGAACGATAATAACCTACCGGACACAATAAAAGGTAAATAATATAGGGTCAACGTATGCAGTCCGTTTTGACGTTTCCTTAACACCAACTCACGAGGTTCATTTTTCTCATACTTTTTCATAAGTTTGACAGCTATCATAAAGGGCCTATTACTATGGCCTTCCTCTAATTCATTTCAATTCGTTTCAATTAATGAATAAAAATAAATATAAGAACTTCGTGAATAAGACGGATTTATAATTGCAACGCCTGTGATTTATTTTTGCAAATCAATCTCAATTTATCAATTCAGCAAAAAATGCTACTTGATATTAGGTTTCAGGGATGTCCTTAATTTTCAGGTGAAATAATTTATGAACTGGTTTTATACCACTCCGTGAGATAAGAGTCGGCTAATCTTAAGTTTGTTATTCTTATCCAAGGCAGAATGCGGCATGAAAGAAACGAAAATAGTTTTTAAAGAAATAACGATAAATTAATGAAGATAAAAATAAATAAATAAATAAATAAAATCGTTTATTCACCAAAACATTCAGTAATACGTAACGTACGTAACGTTTAGTGTTTTTATTATTACGTCATCTTTTTTGACGCCCACTATTATAGACCAAGCTCCCGTTGCATGAAATCCTACCTCACAAGGTGGCAGAGCACAAATGTAATGTAGTGATAGATACTACTTAGGAAAACTGGATTTTAGTAGGTTGCCATCGCATATCCTGGAAGAACTTTTTTTTAATTACATTATAAGGTGGCAGGTTGCAAGGTCAGCCATGTTTTGTGAGCACGATGAAACTGATGTAGATCGATTGCCCTAGACGAGCCGTTCATGAATATATAGGGTTGCCTGCCTTTAGCTTGGAAGTTTTTCTGGTCAGCCACGACTAAGCTCCATTTGCATGCAACCCTATCTCACAAAGTGGCAGTTCAGAAATGTAATATAATGATAGATACTACTTACGAACACTGGATTTTAGTAGGTTGCCATCGCATATCCTGGAAAAACTTTTATTTTTTTTCGTCGTTGTATCGCTATTTTGATCGAAAATTACATCATAAGGTGGCAGATCGAAAAGTTTACTCATCGAAAGAGACACATTTGGAAATTAAAACCCGCATAGGTTGCCAGCCCAAACTCTGGCAGGTTTCAAGGTCAGCCATGTTTTGTGAGACCCAAAAATGGGGTCAATTACCTCATCAGGTGGCCTGATGAAACTAATGCAGATCGATTGCCCAAGACGTGCCGTTCATAAATATATAGGGTTGCCTGCCTTCAGCTTGGCAGTTTTTCTGGTGAGCCACCATTTTTGGGACTCATAAAACATGGCTGATCTTGAAACCTGCCAGGGTTTGGAATGGCAACCTATGCTGGTTATAATCTCCAAATGTGTCTCTTTTGATGAGGAAACGTTTCGATCTGCCACCTTATGATGTAATTTTCGATCAAAATAGCGATACGACGACGAAAAAAAATTTAAGTTTTTCCAGGATATGCGATGGCAACCTTCTGAAATCCAGTGTTCCTAAATAGTATCTATTACTACATTACATTTGTGCTCTGCCACCTTGTGAGATAGGGTTTCGTGCAACGGGAGCTTGGTCTATTACAATGGCAAGCGTACAGCCTAGTGACTAATAAAACATTTTACGCAAAAAAAACACTTGGTTCCTGTGAACTAAAACGTTACGTAAAAAAGAATTCAAATCACAGGAACTAAATGCTTTTTACGTAAAATTTTAAATTAATGACTAAGCTGTACTTTTGTAAGATAATAAAACTACTTAAATCTACCACCACTTACGCTTTTTTCAGATTTGAGATCACAACTGTGGATACCGCTTTCCCAACTGCAACAAAGATTTAAAGAAGTGATGACAAAAGAAGAGTGGTTTGGTTTTTCCAGTCTGCTACAAAAGCTGTATCAAAATACAAAACAAGAGTCGTCGAAATTCATGAACTATATCAAAGTCGAAAACGGTAAAGGTCTCTATCATACGACAAGTTCGTGCATGACCCCCCGCGGGGTGACACTTGACGTTGGAGGAGGTGAAGTAGATAGATAGATAGATAGATAGATAACACATTTATTTTCCAACACAGTACAAAAAAGACACAAAACAGAAATAAGCCAGGTAAGAACATAATATTAGTGAGTCACCATCTGAATGTACTGTGCCAGAGAAAAGGTCCGGACTCAGCATGATGTCGTAGCAGGGCCTACGACGCTGATGATTCTGCCCGCACCTCAGGCAGGAAACAAGAGGGTCGCCATAAATTTAAATATGATGATAAATAGGAACATAAGTAGTACAAAAAAAAAAAATGGCCAAGCTTTGAATGTTGTGAGCATATATAAAAAAAAGTATGAAATAAAGTTAATATGTGTATATATATATAAATACAATATATATATATCTAAAAATAATAATAAAAATAATAATATAAGTGTACATAAATATCTATAAACATAAATAATCTAAACCCTTACTTACGTACGGTCAACCACGTCAGTGGAAACTTTATAAATTCTATTACCTTGCTATAAGGTCCCAAGTGTTTCCACAGATGTTCTGTTGACTGTACATATCATATTCATTCTAATAAAAACGACTGATTTTCTCGAAATAGCAGAGTAAAATATTATGTTGTGTATTACGTGTAGTAATTTATTTATTTATTTGCAGTTCAACTAAAGCATATAGTTTTAGATTTCCACTCCACTATTAACACCTTGTAGCAGAAAGAGTTTATACTTTTTAGAAACACTGCCGTACAACTTCTAGAACGTGGTCTTCAAAACGTAGCTTACCATCCATTAAGACACCCAGATTGCGCACTTTATTCACGCGTTCTATATCTACTCCCATCATGTTTACCCCCGGGTTAAAAGCAATAGTTTTTGATATCTGCAAATCAGTGCCCAAAACGAGATATTTTGATTTGCCCGGATTGAGAACTAAACAGTTTTTTGCAGACCACAAGGCTATACGATTAAGATCATCATTTATCCTGCCAATTGAATCGGAAAACTGAGAGCTATTTATAGGATGATATAATTGCAGGTCGTCTGCATAGAGATGGTAACTACAATTTTTTATACACTTCGTCCGATCTGCCGTGTAGAGGATAAACAAAAGTGGTCCTAGAATTCATCCTTGCGGTACACCCCTCACTACAGGACTCTCGCTAGATGTTAGAGTTGAACCATCCAATTTACTGATCTCAACTATTTGTGAACGCCCTGTAAAATACGAATCAAACCACTTTACTGCAGATATATGGAATCCGTAATAAGCCATTTTCGAGAGAAGCAACGACACATTTATGCAGTCAAAAGCGCAGGAGTAGTCAAGTAACACGAGAATAGTAGCACAGCCCTTGTCGCTAAATGAAAGGATATTATCTACCACATCAATGAGCGCGGTAGCTGTACTGCGACCCCTTCTGAAACCGGATTGAAGCTCAGGAAGAATATGTTGAGATTCACAGTAGCTTATGAGTTGGTTATATACTACTTTCTCGAGGATTTTAGACAAATATGGTAGCAGACTTATAGGACGAAGGTTTTTTGCAACATAAGGACAATTAATCTTAGGAATGGGACGAACAAGAGCTGTTTTCCATAGAGAGGGAAATGAACTAGAAATTATTGATTGATTTACTATTCTCGTGATAATTGGCAATGTAGTAGGCATTGTTAAAAGGATCATGTCCCTACTCATGCGGTCTATGCCTTGAGCATTCGATTTGATATCAAGTATTATTCTACCGATATCATGTTCCGTAACTGGCATAAGTTTGAACTCTGAAGGTACTCCTCTATGCCACTCAAAGTAAGTAAGATCGGAAATGGGGACGAAATTCTTGCCTGGCACGTTAAGAAAATGAGAACTAATGACCTCAGGGTTTAAAAGATTTTGGGGTAGGTCAACATTCTTTTTGGGATCGGTTAATACGGTAGTTTTGATATTGTTCCACAGTGTCTTAGGTTCATTTATGTTTTTATTTATATTTGATTCGAAGTAAGCCTTGCGTTCAGACCAGAGACTTATGTTAGTGATGTTTTTAAGCTCTTTGTATTGCTCTTTATGTGCATCGGAGCCTGTTGCTCGATGTCTGTCCTTAGCATCATTTCGCAATTGCATCAAATAACGTACATTACTTGTAATCCAGGGAACTTGGCGGTCAGATACAGTCATCATTTTTAACGGGGCGTGTATATTATAAAGCAACATAAGACTCTGTGTGTTCATACACTAAAAAGTTAACATTCTCACTACCTAGTAGCCTGTTTAGCATTAGACTTGATAAATCTTCATTAAATGTCAAGATGTCTATATTTTTCAACGGTCTATAAGTAATAATTCTACGTGAAATTTTATTTCTCTTAATTTTCAAGCATGCCGTAATCATTGCGTGATTTCCAAACTCGGGTAAGAAATCAACATTAATATTAAATATACCTTCATCAGAGCAAATTAAATCAATGATTGTTTCGCTATGAGTAGTGAAATGTGTTGGCTCCGTAATGTAATTAATCAAATTAAAGGACTGCAGAAATAACTCTAGCTGTTTATAATTGTTTGAAGTATTGTCGTTTTGGTCAATGTTAAAATCTCCTAGTAAAATTAAGTGATCATATTTAGAAAAGGACGCAATGGAGTCACTCAGTGCATCCAGGAAAGTAGTAGTGTTCATCCATGGAGGACGGTAAGCCGTGCCGATTATTAGCCGAATTGTATTTGCACGCAGAGTAACCCACATTTGATCTACGTGAGATGCAGGCGTGGGGTGCGGGCAGTTGCATACTCTGAGTCCGGCCCTGATATAAAAACCGACCACAAGTGATGTAGAGATATATAATAGGTCTTTACCTATGAAATTGCCGAAATTTTCTTACAGATTAATTAGATCATAATTCCTATAATTCTAATGCTGTTTCTTTCATTTGATTTATATTTGAAAGTTGACTTCAAGGTTATCAATTTACGCATAAAATAAAGTTTTTATTTTTAGTTTGATATATAAAATTAAAGGTTTGAAAATTGTTCGTCTTAAATGTCGTCCGATTTCATCATTAGATTTGTTATATTTTTTTACAGATAATATTTTTCGAAAATTTTATTTAAGCTTCTGTTAGCTTAATGTCTTCCCAATAATGCTCAAAAAAATAAAAAAAATGGATTTATAATTCCTAAGCAAAATGCAAAAATGTTAGTACTGAAAATTGAGTTTACCTAAAATTCGCCATACAAAACGGCAATTTCATAGGTAAAGGCCTAATATGTAGGTGAAACATAGCGACATTAGCGATTGACGTCAGTTGCACATGAATCCTCATTACGCTATACAATACAGTGCGACACGGTTATTTTGGCAGGTGGATAAATCGGAATGATTGCCACTGCCCTGGGATTTTGACATTTAACGAGCAAAATGCAAGGGCAAAATGTATGACAGCAGCGCCCTCCTGTAAACTTCAACCAGCTGCCAAAATACCCGAGTCCGGCCTCCGATTACCTTGCCTCCGCCAGATGTGTCACCCGCAGCTGCGTAGAAGGGTCGAGCATGAACTTGTCCAACTAAGAATTTTTCGAACCAAAAATCTGTAATAGTTAACAAGAATATAAACCTACTCAAAAGTACACCATTCAAGCCTTCCGGGGTGATAAAAAAGTTACACCATCACCAAAACAGCTAAAAATATATAGAACTTTCTTTCAGGCACACAAAACTCAACCGAATCATGGGTCTCAACTGACAAAACTATGACTTCTAGCCTTTCGACGGAAAGGTACGTGATGGAAGAAGGACCAATAGGACCTATGAAAATGGCTTTAGATGAAAATGGCATCAAAATAACAATGCCACAAAAATATGTTTCAAGACCAAAAGATGAGAAATTATTGGACAAAATAACAGGTAATGAAGAAGCGCGTAAATTGTAAGTAAATTGTGCCAATTCAAACCCTCCTCCTCACCTCTTATTTTATTTATTATAGCCAATCAAACAGAATTAATCGGTTTACAAAAAAAAATACTTGAAATTAAATTTCAGGGATCTCCTAAATTTTCAGGTGAAATAACTTATTAATTGGTAAAATTGGCACAATTTTAAAGTGTTGGTTAATTGTGCCACTTCAAATCCGTCTGTTATTTACGAGTATAACTGCAAATCAAACAAAATTTATCAGTTCAAAAAAAATATACTTAATATTAAATTTTAGGTATTTCATAAATTTTCGCTGAAGAAATTTATACAGCTCCGTGAGATCAGAGCCGAATATGCTTGGGCTCATAAAACATGGCTGATCTTGAAACCTGCCAGGGTTTGGGATGGCAAACTATGCGGGTTGTAATCTCCAAATGTGTCTCTTTCGATGAGTAAACGTTTCAATCTGCCACTTTATGATGTAATTTTCGATTAAAATAGCGATACGACGACGAAAAAAAATAAAAGTTCTTTCAGGATATGCGATGGCAACCTACTAAAATCCAGTGTTCCTAAGTAGTATCTATCACTATATTTCATTTCTGATCTGCCACTTTGTGAGATAGGGTGTCATTCAAAGGGAGCTTTGTCGTGGCTGACCAGAAAAACTGCCAATATATTCCTGAACGGCACGTCCAGGGCAATCGATCTACATCAGTTTCATCGTGCCACCTGATGAGGTAATTGACTCCATTTTTGGGGCTACAAAACATGGCAGACCTTGAAACCTGCCAGGGTTCGGGCTGGCAACCGATGCGGGTTGTTATCTCCAAATTTGTCTCTTTTGATGAGTAAACGTTTCAATCTGCCACCTTATGATGTAATTTTCGATCAAAATAGCGATACGACGACGAAAAAAAATAAAATTTCTTCCAGGATATGCGATGGCAACCTACTAAAATCCAGTGTTCCTAAGTAGTATCAATCACTTCATTACATTTGTGCTCTGCCTCCTTATGAGGTAGGGTTTCGTGCAACGGGAGCTTGGTCTATTTCAACGGCAAGCGTACAGCCTAGTGACTAATGAAAATTTTTAAGCAAAGAATCACTTGGTTCCTGTAAACTAAAACGTTACGTAAAAAAGAATTTAAATTACGGGAACTAAATGCTTTTTACGTAAAAATTTTCATTAATGACTTAGCTGTACTTTGGACATTGTAATAATAAATAATATCATAAAACTACTTTAACTACACCACTTACGCCTTTTTCAGATTTGACATCAAAACTGTGGATACCGCTTTCCCAACTGCAACAAAAATTTAAAGAAGTCTTTAGAAGTAGGTTTGGCTTTTCCAGTCTGCTACAAAAGTTGTATCAAAATACAAAACAAGAGTCGTCGAAATTCATGAACTATATCAAAGGCGAAAACGGTAAAGGTCTCTATCATACGACAAGTTTGTGCATGACCCCCCGCGGGGTGACACTTGACGTTGGAGGAGGTGAAGTGATGTAGAGATATATATGTAGGTGATACTTATCGACATTAGCGACTGACGTCAGTTGCACATGAATCGTCATTACGCTATACAATACAGTGCGACACGGTTATTTTGGCAGGTGGTTAAATCGGAATGATTGCCACTGCCCTAGGATTTTGAGATTTAACGAGCAAAATGCAAGGGCAAAATGTATGACAGCAGCGCCCTCCTGTAAACTTCAACCAGCTGCCAAAATAGCCGCGTCCGGCCTCCAATTACCTTGCCTCCGCCAGATGTAGCTGCGTAGAAGGGTCGAGCATGAACTTGTCCAACTAAGAATTTTTCAAACCAAAAATCTGTAATAGTTAACAAGAATATAAACCTACTCAGAAGTACACCATTCAAGCCTTCCGGGGTGATAAAAAAGTTACACCATCACCAAAACAGCTAAAACTATATAGAACTTTCTTTTAGGCACACAAAACTCAACCGAATCATGGGTCTCAACTGACAAAACTATGACTTCTAGCCTTTCGACGGAAAGGTACGTGATGGAAGAAGGACCAATAGGACCTATGAAAATGGCTTTAGATGAAAATGGCACGAAAATAACAATGCCACAAAAATATGTTTCAAGACCCAAAGGTAAGAAAGTATTGGACACAATAACAGGAAACGAAGAAGTGGGTAAATTGGAAGTAAATTGTGCCTCCTGTTATTTTATTTATTATGGAAAATCCAACATAATTAATCGGTTCTTGAAAATATAAAATTTCAGGGATTTTCTAAATTTTCAGGTGAAATAACTTATGAATTGGTAAAATTGGCACAATTTACTTACACTTTTGAATCGGTCTCAAAAGTGTAAGTAAATTATGCCACTTCAAATCCGTCTGTTATTTATTACTGCGAATCAAACAAAATTTATCAGTTAAAAAAAAAATACTTAATATTAAATTTTAGGGATTTCATAAATTTTCGCTGAAGAAATTTATACAGCTCCATGAAATCAGAGGCGAATAAGCTTGGGCTCATAAAACATGGCTGATCTTGAAACCTGCCAGGGTTTGGGATGGCAAACTATGCGGGTTGTAATCTCCAAATGTATCTCTTTCGATGAGTAATCGAAAGCGATGAGTAAACGTTTCGCTATTCGTCGTATCGCTATTTTAATTTTCAATTAAAATAGCGATACGACGACGAAAAAAAATAATAGTTCTTCCAGGATATGCGATGGCAACCTACTAAAATCCAGTGTTCCTAAGTAGTATCTATCACTATATTTCATTTCTGATCTGCCACTTTGTGAGATAGGGTGTCATTCAAAGGGAGCTTTGTCGTGGCTGACCAGAAAAACTGCCAATATATTCCTGAACGGCACGTCCAGGGCAATCGATCTACATCAGTTTCATCGTGCCACCTGATGAGGTAATTGACTCCATTTTTGGGGCTACAAAACATGGCATACCTTGAAACCTGCCAGGGTTCGGGCTGTCAACCGATGCGGGTTGTTATCTCCAAATGTGTCTCTTTTGATGAGTAAACGTTTCAATCTGCCACCTTATGATGTAATTTTCGATCAAAATAGCGATACGACGACGAAAAAAAATAAAATTTCTTCCAGGATATGCGATGGCAACCTAAAATCCAGTGTTCCTAAGTAGTATCAATCACTACATTACATTTGTGCTCTGCCACCTTATGAGGTAGGGTTTCGTGCAACGGCAGCTTGGTCTATTACAACGGCAAGCGTACAGCCTAGTGACTAATGAAAAATTTTACGCAAAAAAGCACTTAGTTCCTGTGAACTAAAACGTTACGTAAAAAAGAATTTAAATTATGGGAACTAAATGTTTTTTACGTAAACATTTTCATTAATGACTTAGCTGTACTTTGGACATTGTAATAATAAATAATATCATAAAACTACTTAAAACTACACCTCTTACGCCTTTTTCAGATTTGACATCACAACTGTGGATACCGCTTTCCCAACTGCAACAAAAATTTAAAGAAGTCATAACAAAAGAAGAGTGGTTTGGCTTTTCCAGTCTGCTACAAAAGTTGTATCAAAATACAAAACAAGAGTCGTCGAAATTCATGAACTATATCAAAGGCGAAAACGGTAAAGGTCTCTATCATACGACAAGTTTGTGCATGACCCCCCGCGGGGTGAAACTTGCCGTTGGAGGAGGTGAAGTGATGTAGAGATATATATGTAGGTGATACAGAGTGACATTAGCGACTGACGTCAGTTGCACATGAATCCTCATTACGCTATACAATACAGTGCGACACGGTTATTTTGGCAGGTGGATAAATCGGAATGATTGCCACTGCCCTGGGATTTTGACATTTAACAAGCAAAATGCAAGGGCAAAGTGTATGACAGCAGCGCCCTCCTGTAAACTTCAACCAGCTGCCAAAATAGCCAAGTCCGGCCTCCGATTACCTTGCCTCCGCCAGATGTGTCACCCGCAGCTGCGTAGAAGGGTCGTGCATGAAATTATCCAACTAAGAATTTTCAAACCATAAATTTGTAATAGTTAACAAGAATATAAACGTACTCAGAAGTACACCATTCAAGCCTTCCGGGGTGATAAAAAAGTTACACCATCACCAAAACAGCTAAAAATATATAGAACTTTCTTTCAGGCACACAAAACTCAACCGAATCATGGGTCTCAACTGACAAAACTATGACTTCTAGCCTTTCGACGGAAAGTTACGTGATGGAAGTAGGACCAATAGGACCTATGAAAATGGCTTTAGATGAAAATGGCACCAAAATTACAATGCCACAAAAATATGTTTCAAGACCCAAAGGTAAGAAAGTATTGGACACAATAACAGGTAACGAAGAAGTGGGTAAATTGGAAGTAAATTGTGCCTACTGTTATTTTATTTATTATGGAAAATCCAACATAATTAATCGGTTCTTGAGAATATTAAATTTCAGGGATCTCCTAAATTTTCAGGTGAAATAACTTATGAATTGGTAAAATTGGCACAATTTACTTACACTTTTGAATCGGTCTCAATAGTGTAAGTAAATTGTGCCACTTCAAATCCGTCTGTTATTTATTACTGCAAATCCAACGGAATTTATCGGTTCAAAAAAAAACCCCTGATATTAAAATTTATGGATTACATAAATTTTCGCTAAAGTAATTTACGAGTTGGTAAAATGTATACAGCTCTATGAGATTAGAGGCGAACAAGCTTAAATTTGCAATTTTTTCATTGACAGGATTGCAACATATTTTTTTAAATTGAATAGGCTGTACCTTTGATATTGTAATAGTTAACAAGAATATAAACCTACTCAGAATACATCATTCAAGCCTTACGGGGTGATACAAAAGTTACATTATCACCAATGCAGCTAAAAATAAATAAAACTTTCTTTTAGGCACACAAAACTCAACTGAATCAAGAGTCTCAACTAAGAAAATTATGACTTCTAGTCTTTCGACGGAAAGGTACGTGATGGAAGTAGGACCGGTAGGACCTATGAAAATGGCTCTTGATGAAAATAGCACCAAAATAACAATGTCACAAAAATATGTTTCAAGACCAAAAGATGAGAAATTATTGGACAAATTAACAGGTAATGAAAAAGCGCGTAAATTGTAAGTAAATTGTGCCAATTCAAACCCTCCTCCTCACCTCTTATTTTATTTATTATAGCCAATCCAACAGAATTAATCGGTTTACAAAAAAAAATACTTGAAATTAAATTTCAGGGATCTCCTAAATTTTCAGGTGAAATAACTTATGAATTGGTAAAATTGGCACAATTTTAAAGTGTTGGTTAATTGTGCCACTTCAAATCCGTCTGTTATTTACGAGTATTACTTCAAATCAAACAAAATTTATCAGTTAAAAAAAATATACTTAATCTGCAAAATATGATTAGCGTCAATTCAATAACGAGAATACTCCCTAATAGGTTTACCCCATTAAAGCCCTGGATTACCCCTGGCGTTGTTAGAATCTTAAGAAAACGAGACCAAATGCATATGAGACAGAAGTCGACACCTGATTATGGGCAATTACGTAAACAATATACAAGCTATAGAAACTGGTGCAGTAAAATAGTGAAGACTCTCAAGAAAGACTATTATAAGACTCAATTTACTAAACATGCTAGGAACCCTAAAGAAACATGGAATACCATTAAAGAAGTTTGTAACATACAATCAAAGAAATCAAATACACAAAATAAATAACTAATGACCATTAAAGACACGCCAGAAGACTCCCTAAATGCAGTAAATTCGTTCTTTGCTAATGTATGATACGATTTGGCTGATAAAATTTTAACTAAAATAAGTACTACTGACTTTCAATTAGCACAAAAAGTTCGGTCAACTAACACCCCTCTTACATCTATGAGTATGTTACCAACAGACGAAAATGAAATTTTAAAAAATTATACTTGAGCTAAAAATGAGCAATTCAGTGGGAGACGACGGTATATCAACACTTTTCCTAAAGAAATTTAAAAATATTCTTGCTGCACCTCTCTCGTACCTATGCAATTTCAGTTATGAAACCGGCGTTTTTCCTGATGCTCTAAAAAAGGCGCTCGTTACACCGATATTTAAATCTGGGGATAAAACATTATCGACAAATTATCGACCTATATCAATTTTACCTACGATATCTAAGGTACTAGAAAAATCTGTTAATAAAAGACTGACCAACTATCTTGAAACTAATAGGATAATTGCAGATAATCAGTTTGGCTTTCGAGCAAATCGTTCTACTGAAGATGCTGTATTAAAACTAACATCGTGCATCACATCGTATCTTGATAACGGTGATAAATGTATCAGAGTATTCCTTGATTTACAAAAAGCATTCGACACCGTCTCAATACCTATCCTTTTGGCCCGCCTTGAAAATGTTGGTATCAGAGGTAATCAATTAGAATGGTTTAAAGATTATTTATCCAATCGCCGGCAATGCGTGCGACTTGGCATGTATGTTAGTGATGATAGGCCTAGCTTGTACGGTGTACCACAAGGTAGTACGCTCGGTCCTACCCTGTTCTTGCTCTACATAAATGAGCTTTGTAAACTAGAACTCGGTGACGCTGAACTCATTATGTTTGCTGATGATACTGTTATCTTGTTTCACGGCAGAACTATGGAGGAAACATGTAGTCTGGCAGAGATCGGTATGGGAAAAGTAACTTGTTGGCTTGAAAATAATTTGTTATCATTAAACACCTCACATACACATAGATAAAGGTTGGGAAGGCTTTAGAGATACGGTGAAATGTGTAGCAACAAAAATACTTGGCCGGAAAAAGAAAAGGAAAAGGAGAAAATGGTGGAATCAGGAGTGTGAAAACATCATAGCGGAAAGGAGGAGATTAAAGATCCTTGCCGAACAAGATATGCAGTGGGACGATAAATACAAGGAAGTTAAGACGGAAGTTAAAAAGGTAATAAGAAGAGCTAAGAGAGAGCACTTAGATACCATAGTTCGGAATATGGAGTCACTCATCAGAGCAAGTGAGTCGAGAAAATTCTATCAAGAAGTAAGATCCTGTAAGAAAGGCTATCAACCCACTGCACAAATACTTGAAGGTGACGATGGCAACCTAATAACGGCTAAAGAAGAAATCAGGGAGCAATGGCGCAACTACTTTAAAGATCTATTGAACTGTCCTCCGCTCGAAGAGCCCGTTCCTCGTCTGACAGAAGACATCGAAGAGGAAGTCGCGCCACCTACGTTTGAGGAGGTGCGACGAGCCATTATGAGGCTTAAGAACAACAAAGCCCCGGGTATCGATGGATTACCTTCGGAGGTGTGGAAGTACGGAGGTGGAACAGTCCAATCCAAGCTGTATGAGCTGATACTCAGGATCTGGGAAACTGAGCTACAGCCTAGTGAGTGGAATGTTGGTGTCATATGCCCTGTCCACAAAAAAGGCTCCAAAAAGAAGTGCACGAACTACCGCGGTATAGCATTATTACCAACAGCATACAAAATACTAGCTTACGTGCTTCTCAGAAGGCTTCAACCGTACGCAGAGGAAATAATCAGCGACTACCAGTGTGGTTTCCGACCAAATCGCAGCACTATTGACCAGATTTTCCTCCTTAAGCAGATAATGGAGAAGATATGGGAGTACGCCCAAAGCATTCATGCGGTGTTCGTGGATTTTGCCAAGGCCTATGACAGCATAGACAGAAGTGCGTTATTCACAATCCTAAGGAACTTTAATATTCCGAAAAAACTGGTTGATATGATCCAGGTAGCTACAAAGGAAAGCAGAATGAGAGGCCGAGTGGAAGGCGAACTAACGGACGAATTCTTTGTCGTCACGGGTCTAAAGCAAGGTGACGCCTTGTCACCAATGCTTTTCAATTTGGTGCTAGAATATGCCCTCAGAAAAGTGTTAGCACAAGATGTAGGAGTGCAACTAAATGGAAAGCATAAGGTGATGGTACGCAGACGACCTGGCCTTGCTAGGAGAAAACCGTGAAGAAGTGAAGAAATCAGTAGCAGTCCTGGAAACTGAAGCTCAAAAGGTTGGCCTGAGAATTAGCCGCGGAAAAACCGAATATCTCTTCATGAGACGCTATAATATCCGCGTAAGACCTAAGGGACTACAAGTTGGAGATATTGAGTACAAGGGAGTGGCTAATTTCAAATACTTGGGCTGTATTGTGACTGATACCAATACACGGGACGAGGAAATCGATATTCGCATCCAGAACGCTTTAAGATGTAGCGCCGCCTTACACAAGGTTTTAGTGTCCAAGCTTCTCAGTAAAAGCACCAAAATCAGAGTCTATAAAACTGTCATTAGACCCATACTCATGTACGGATGTGAGGCTTGGACACTAACTCTCAAAGAGGAGAATAAACTCCAATCTCGACACGATCCCATCTCGCTCGATACGAAAATTTACCTCAATAATCTACAAGTACTACACAGTAAGAGCAAAAAGTGATACCACAATAATAATAAATATCTAAAAACAAACTTTAAATAATGAATAATTAGTAATTTTAATTTACACGTATTTGGTACACTAGCGGCGAGGCGCGGCGGGATGGGACGGGCACAAAACCAGTTCTGGCTGGATTCTATCGTCTGAGTTTGTGATTAAAAAATAATAATAAATATTATGTAAACCAATAATATTTAGAAGTTAACAATTTAAAGTTATTTTTCAATCTGGTCAATCAAAAACTGTTTATTTATTAAGAAATAAATACTAAAAATATATAAGTAAAAATAAATATACCATTCGCAGTGTGTAAGGAATTGATTTTAAAAAAATTATTATAAGTAATTAGCTATTTAAAAATTTTATTTTACCTAAGTGGGATTTAATAAATAAGTAAGGAATAAAAATAAGTCTGTGATTTCATTTCATAAATATTAAGTTGTAAATATTTTAGAATAGAAGCGCATATTATTTATACAGTTGAAAAATAATCAGAATGATCGAAATATATCGTGTTAAAGGTCGCGCCACGCAACTTATTGTTTTGAGACCACTTTGTTGCAATGTTTTAAGCAAATTTTTTCGTGTCGAGATGGGATCGTGTCGAGGTGGGATGTCGCCGTCAAGGTTGACCTGTCATTAACTGTACTTACCTTATATCATTCCATTCTGATTTAATTTTTCACAACAGCGCCGTAGGTACGTTATGCTTGCCGAATCATAATATCCCATTAAAAGTATTGGGCTGGACAGAGAGATCCTAGTAAAAATTTCTCAGTAAAGATGCGTGACGACACTCAGAAAGTGAAGTAGATACCAAGTCACCAAACTTGTTGGCGTTGCGGCTAGGAGCACCATAGACCGCGATTGTTGGTGACCCCAGTATGTAAAATGGTACTAAAGTGGCAGTGGGCAGGGCACATGGCAAGAAGAACCGATGGCCGATGGGGCGTAAGGGTTCTAGAGTGGCGACCACGTACCGGAAGACGAAGCGTTGGCAGGCCCCCCACAAGGTGGACCGACGATCTGGTCAAGGTCGCGGGAAGCCGCTGGATGCGAGCAGCGCAGGACCGGTCGTCATAGAGATCTTTAGGGGAGGCCTATGTCCAGCAGAGGACCTCTTTCGGCTGATGTGATGATAATGATGATGATGTGCAGAAGGATGCTACTGCCCTTTCTCCAGTTCAAATTCCCTTAGCGTAGTGACACGCCTGTGGAAATTCCGCGTTGGCACGATCTGCGATGGGTCTTTCCATAAAGTAAGACACACTATAGCGGAATTTCCGCGTTGGCACGATCTGCGACGGGTCTTTCCATAAAGTAAGACACACTAGAGCGGAATTTCCGCGTTGGCACGATCTACGATGGGTCTTTCCATAAAGTAAGACACATTACAGCGGAATTTCCGCGTTGGTACGATCTGCGATGGGTCTTTCCATAAATTAAGACACACTATAGCGGAATTTCCGCGTTGGCACGATCTGCGATGTGTCTTTCCATAAAGTAAGATACACTAGAGCGGAATTTCCGCTTTGGCACGATCTGCGATGGGTCTTTCCATAAAGTAAGACACACTAGAGCGGAATTTCCGAGTCTGAACGATCCGCAACCACAAAACAAATGTCACAAGTGACAAGACCTTGCGGTAAGTTCCGACGCGGAAATTCCGCACTAGTATGTGAGTCTAGTATGCCCCGTGGGGTGCTGGCTGGTAGCCGAAAGGAAAATTCTCCGCAAAATTTTCGGCCCAAGACAGAGGGAAAATGGAACATGGAGACTCCTCAAGAACACCGAAGTCGAAGACCTCCTGGCTGACTCCAACATCATAGGCGAATTTAAGGCGCACAGACTGCGCTGGCTTGGCCACCTTATTAGGATGGATGACGATCGTGGTGTCAAAAGAGCCTATCTAGGATGTCCAACAGGCAAAAGACCGGTTGGGCGCCCCCGGTATCGCTGGCAAGATGCGGTGAAAGCAGACCTACGCGAGCTCCAAGCTAGCGACTGGCAAGAGACCGCACGAGACCGGGAGAAGTGGCGACATCTCGTATTGGAGGCCAAGACTCACTTTGGGTCGCTGAGCCAGTAAGTAAGTAAGTATTAAACACCTCAAAGACAAAATACATGTGCTTCAGCAAATCTGCCGCATCTAGTCTCGATAGTAATAGAAATGTGAAGATCCACGTGTACCCCTGTAATAGACTTCAAAATCCGAACCTCACTGTATGTTCATGTACACATCTTCATAGAGCTGGTACAATCAGGTATCTGGGAATTCAAGTCGATCAACACTTGCGCTGGGATGCACATATATCACTAGTATCCACTCGTATTCGAAAGCTTATATACATCTTTAAAAATCTCAGACAAGTAGCTGATGTCAATTTACTCAAGCAAGTTTATAAAGCGTTGTGTGAATCTATTACCACGTATTGCATTTGCTCTTGGGGAGGCGCTGCCAAAACTCGCTTAAAGGAAGCAGAAATATCACAGAGAGCGGTTCTGAAGGTCCTTCTAAAACTCCCATATAGATTTCCTACGAGACAATTATACTCAAATTCTAATGTGCTTAGTGTCAGGAAATTATATTTATTCCAGTGCTTGCATCGCTATCATAAAAAAGTGATACCCTTTTTACCGCACAGTAATAAGAGACGAAACCCATGCCCAGTTCCCGTCACCAAGAGCACGTTTGCTCAAAGGCACTTTAACTTCCTGGCACCACGTATTTATAACACATTTAATAAAAAAGTGAACAATATTAGAAAATTGACCTCGTATCAGTTTAAGAATAAAATCCGAATTTCTTTGGAGGTATATGATTATGAAGCCACAGAAAACTTATTACAGATCACAACATAACACACAGAGATACATACGCATATGCATACACACATATTCACTCTTACTCTCACACATACATATTTAAAACGCATACACATACGCTGACAATACATACGCACACACATACACAGGCACACATATACACACGCACACACATACACACTCACTTGAATGTACTACCTACGCCTACTTGAATGTACTACTACTAAATTACTTACTTACTTATTAACCTAATTTATTTATTCCTGTTGTTTTTTTTTTCTTTCTTTATCTTCTTCGATTAGTCTAACATTGATTATTGTATTTTATAATGGTAAACTGCACTAAGTATATGTATCAAATGTCTGATTCAGAGACTTTAGGGTGGGGGTCTGGTGCTCTGTGACACAGGTTTATCCTAGTATGGACACCAGATTCTCACAAAGGAAACACAAACCATGTTTGATATATATAAGATATGTACCTACTTAATTAACGTTTCGTTTGTGAGATAAAATAAAGACTTATTTATTTATTATTATTATTAAATTTTAGGTATTTCATAAATTTTCGCTGAAGAAATTTATACAGCTCCGTGAGATCAGAGCCGAATATGCTTGGGCTCATAAAACATGGCTGATCTTGAAACCTGCCAGGGTTTGGGATGGCAAACTATGCGGGTTGTAATCTCCAAATGTGTCTCTTTCGATGAGTAAACGTTTCAATCTGCCACTTTATGATGTAATTTTCGATTAAAATAGCGATACGACGACGAAAAAAAATAATAGTTCTTGCGATGCGATGGCAACCTACTAAAATCCAGTGTTCCTAAGTAGTATCTATCACTATATTTCATTTCTGATCTGCCACTTTGTGAGATAGGGTGTCATTCAAAGGGAGCTTTGTCGTGGCTGACCAGAAAAACTGCCAATATATTCCTGAACGGCACGTCCAGGGCAATCGATCTACATCAGTTTCATCGTGCCACCTGATGAGGTAATTGACTCCATTTTTGGGGCTACAAAACATGGCAGACCTTGAAACCTGCCAGGGTTCGGGCTGGCAACCGATGCGCGTTGTTATCTCCAAATTTGTCTCTTTTGATGAGTAAACGTTTCAATCTGCCACCTTATGATGTAATTTTCGATCAAAATAGCGATACGACGACGAAAAAAAATAAAATTTCTTCCAGGATATGTGATGGCAACCTACTAAAATCCAGTGTTCCTGAGTAGTATCAATCACTTCATTACATTTGTGCTCTGCCTCCTTATGAGGTAGGGTTTCGTGCAACGGGAGCTTGGTCTATTTCAACGGCAAGCGTACAGCCTAGTGACTAATGAAAATTTTTAAGCAAAAAAGCACTTGGTTCCTGTGAACTAAAACGTTACGTAAAAAAGAATTTAAATTACGGGAACTAAATGCTTTTTACGTAAAAATTTTCATTAATGACTTAGCTGTACTTTGGACATTGTAATAATAAATAATATCATAAAACTACTTTAACTACACCACTTACGCCTTTTTCAGATTTGACATCAAAACTGTGGATACCGCTTTCCCAACTGCAACAAAAATTTAAAGAAGTCATAACAAAAGAAGAGTGGTTTGGCTTTTCCAGTCTGCTACAAAAGTTGTATCAAAATACAAAACAAGAATCGTCGAAATTCATGAACTATATCAAAGGTGAAAACGGTAAAGGTCTCTATCATACGACAAGTTTGTGTATGACCCCCCGCGGGGTGACACTTGACGTTGGAGGAGGTGAAGTGATGTAGAGATTTATATGTAGGTGATACATAGCGACATTAGCGACTGACGTCAGTTGCAAATGAATCGTCATTACGCTATACAATACAGTGCGACACGGTTATTTTGGCAGGTGGTTAAATCGAGATGATTGCCACTGCCCTGGGATTTTGACATTTAACGAACAAAATGCAAGGGCAAAATGTATGACAGCAGCGCCCTCCTGTAAACTTCAACCAGCTGCCAAAATAGCCGAGTCCGGCCTCCGATTACCTTGCCTCCGCCAGATGTAGCTGCGTAGAAGGGTCGAGCATGAACTTGTCCAACTAAGAATTTTTCAAACCAAAAATCTGTAATAGTTAACAAGAATATAAACCTACTCAGAAGTACACCATTCAAGCCTTCCGGGGTGATAAAAAAGTTACACCATCACCAAAACAGCTAAAAATATATAGAACTTTCTTTTAGGCACACAAAACTCAACCGAATTATGGGTCTCAACCGACAAAACTATGACATCTAGCCTTTCGACGGAAAGGTACGTGATGGAAGAAGGACCAATAGGACCTATGAAAATGGCTTTAGATGAAAATGGCACCAAAATAACAATGCCACAAAAATATGTTTCAAGACCCAAAGGTAAGAAAGTATTGGACACAATAACAGGTAACGAAGAAGTGGGTAAATTGGAAGTAAATTGTGCCTCCTGTTATATTATTTATTATGGAAAATCCAACATAATTAATCGGTTCTTGAAAATATTAAATTTCAGGGATTTCCTAAATTTTCAGGTGAAATAATTTATGAATTGGTAAAATTGGCACAATTTACTTACACTTTTGAATCGGTCTCAAAAGTGTAAGTAAATTATGCCACTTCAAATCCGTCTGTTATTTATTACTGCGAATCAAACAAAATTTATCAGTTAAAAAAAATATACTTAATATTAAATTTTAGGGATTTCATAAATTTTCGCTGAAGAAATTTATACAGCTCCGTGAAATCAGAGGCGAATAAGCTTGGGCTCATAAAACATGGCTGATCTTGAAACCTGCCAGGGTTTGGGATGGCAAACTATGCGGGTTGTAATCTCCAAATGTGTCTCTTTCGATGAGTAAACGTTTCAATCTGCCACTTTATGATGTAATTTTCGATTAAAATAGCGATTCGACGACGAAAAAAAATAATAGTTCTTGCGATGCGATGGCAACCTACTAAAATCCAGTGTTCCTAAGTAGTATCTATCACTATATTTCATTTCTGATCTGCCACTTTGTGAGATAGGGTGTCATTCAAAGGGAGCTTTGTCGTGGCTGACCAGAAAAACTGCCAATATATTCCTGAACGGCACGTCCAGGGCAATCGATCTACATCAGTTTCATCGTGCCACCTGATGAGGTAATTGACTCCATTTTTGGGGCTACAAAACATGGCATACCTTGAAACCTGCCAGGGTTCGGGCTGTCAACCGATGCGGGTTGTTATCTCCAAATGTGTCTCTTTTGATGAGTAACGTTTCAATCTGCCACCTTATGATGTAATTTTTGATCAAAATAGCGATACGACGACGAAAATAAATAAAATTTCTTCCAGGATATGCGATGGCAACCTACTAAAATCCAGTGTTCCTAAGTAGTATCAATCACTACATTACATTTGTGCTCTGCCACCTTATGAGGTAGAGTTTCGTGCAACGGCAGCTTGGTCTATTACAACGGCAAGCGTACAGCCTAGTGACTAATGAAAAATTTTACGCAAAAAAGCACTTGGTTCCTGTGAACTAAAACGTTACGTAAAAAAGAATTTAAATTACGGGAACTAAATGCTTTTTACGTAAAAATTTTCATTAATGACTTAGCTGTACTTTGGACATTGTAATAATAAATAATATCATAAAACTACTTAGAACTACACCACTTACGCCTTTTTCAGATTTGACATCACAACTGTGGATACCGCTTTCCCAACTGCAACAAAAATTTGAAGAAGTCATAACAAAAGAAGAGTGGTTTGGCTTTTCCAGTCTGTTACAAAAGTTGTATCAAAATACAAAACAAGAGTCGTCGAAATTCATGAACTATATCAAAGGCGAAAACGGTAAAGGTCTCTATCATACGACAAGTTTGTGCATGACCCCCCGCGGGGTGACACTTGCCGTTGGAGGAGGTGAAGTGATGTACAGATATATATGTAGGTGATACATATTGACATTAGCGACTGACGTCAGTTGCACATGAATCCTCATTACGCTATACAATACAGTGCGACACGGTTATTTTGGCAGGTGGTTAAATCGGAATGATTGCCACTGCCCTAGGATTTTGACATTTAACAAGCAAAATGCAAGGGCAAAGTGTATGACAGCAGCGCCCTCCTGTAAACTTCAACCAGCTGCCAAAATAGCCAAGTCCGGCCTCCGATTACCTTGCCTCCGCCAGATGTGTCACCCGCAGCTGCGTATAAGGGTCGTGCATGAAATTATCCAACTAAGAATTTTCAAACCATAAATTTGTAATAGTTAACAAGAATATAAACCTACTCAAAAGTACACCACTCAAGCCTTCCGGGGTGATAAAAAAGTTACACCATCACCAAAACAGCTAAAAATATTTTTTTTTTAGGCACACAAAACTCAACCGAATCATGGGTCTCAACTGACAAAACTATGACATCTAGCCTTTCGACGGAAAGTTACGTGATGGAAGTAGGACCAATAGGACCTATGAAAATGGCTTTAGATGAAAATGGCACCAAAATTACAATGCCACAAAAATATGTTTCAAGGCCAAAAGATAATAAAGTATTGGACACAATAACAGGTAACGAAGAAGTGGGTAAATTGGAAGTAAATTGTGCCTCCTGTTATTTTATTTATTATGGAAAATCCAAAATAATTAATCGGTTCTTGAAAATATTCAATTTCAGGATCTCCTAAATTTTCAGGTGAAATTACTTATGAATTGGTAAAATTGGCACAATTTACTTACACTTTTGAATCGGTCTCAAAAGTGTAAGTAAATTGTGCCATTTCAAATCCGTCTGTTATTTATTACTGCAAATCCAACGGAAGTTATCGGTTCAGAAAAAAATTATACTTGAAATTAAATTTCAGGGAATTCATAAATTTGCAGGAGAAGTAATTTATGAATTATTAAAATTTAAACAGCTCCGTGAGATAAGAGGCGAATAAGCTTAAGTTTGCAGTTTTTTAAATGACAGGATTGCAACATATTTTTTTAAATTGAATAGGCTGAACCTTTGATATTGATATAGTTAACAAGAATATAAACCTACTCAGAAGTACACCATTCAAGCCTTACGGGATGATAAAAAGTTACATTATCACCAATGCAGCTAAAAATAAATAAAACTTTCTTTTAGGCACACAAAACTCAACTGAATCAAGGGTCTCAACTAACAAAATTATGAATTCTAGCCTTTCGACGGAAAGGTACGTGATGGAAGTAAGACCGGTAGAACCTATGAAAATGGCTCTTGATGAAAATAGCACCAAAATAACAATGTCACAAAAATATGTTTCAAGACCAAAAGATGAGAAATTATTGGACGAAATAACAGGTAATGAAGAAGCGCGTAAATTTTAAGTAAATTTTATTGCGCCAATCCAAATCTTCCTCCTCACCTCTTATTTTATTTATTATAGCCAATCCAACAGAATTAATCGGTTCACAAAAAAAAATACTTGAAATTCAATTTCAGAGATCTCCTAAATTTTCAGGTGAAATAATTTATGAATTGGTAAAATTGGCACAATTTCAAAGTGTTAGTAAATTGTGCCACTTCAAATCCGTCTGTTATTTATTACTGCAAATCAAACAAAATATATCAGTTCGGAAAAAAAATTACCTTATATGAAATTTTAGGGATTTCATAAATTTTCGCTGAAGAAATTTACGAGTTGGTAAAATTTATACAGCTCCGTGAGATTAGAGGCGAATATAAGCTTGAGTTTTTTATTGACAGCATTGCAACATATTTTTTCTAAATAAAGATCACTGATGATGAGGATAAGATCTATTTATTATTTTATTTTCACATCAAAAAGAAAATAATAGGCTGTACCTTTGATATTGTAATAGTTAACAAGAATGTAAACCTACTCAGAAGTACACCATTCAATCCTTCCGGGGTGATAAAAAAGTTACACCATCACCAAAACAGCTAAAAATAAATAAAACTTTCTTTTAGGCACACAAAACTCAACTGAATCAAGGGTCTCAACTGACAAAACTATGACTTCTAGCCTTTCGACGGAAAGGTACGTGATGGAAGTAGGACCAGTGGGACCTTTGAAAATGGCTCTTGATGAAAATGCCAAAAGATAAGAAATTATTAGACACACACTCACACAACAGGTAATGAAGAAGTGCGTGAATTGGAAGTAAATTGTGCCTCCTGTCATTCTATTTACTATGGATAATCCAACTTAATTATTCGGTTCACAAAAACAATTACTTGAAAATATTCAATTTCAGGGATCTCCTAAATTTTTAGGTGAAATAATTTATGAATTAGTAAAATTGGCACAATTTACTTACACTTTTGAGTTATTTATTACTGCAAATCCAACGGTATTTATCGGTTAAGAAAAAAAATGTACTTGAAATTAAATTTCAGGGATTTCATAAATTATCAGGTGAAGTATTTTATGAATTAATAAAATTTAAACAGCTCCGTGAGATAAGAGGCGAATAAGCTTTAGTTTGCAGTTTTTTAAATGACACGATTGCAACATTTTTTTTTAATTAAGATTACTGATGATTAAGATAACATCTATTTATTTTTTTATTTTCACGCCAAAAACAAAAAAGTGAACCTTTGATATTGTAATAGTTAATAAGAATATAAACCTATTGAGTAGTACACCATTCAAGCTTTTTTCAGATTCGACACCACGACTGTGAATTCCGCTTTCCCAACTGCCACAGAGAAACAAAGAAATCCCGAGCAAAGAAACAATTACAAACACGGGGACATTTAATACACTATTCAAAGTCGTATCAAATTATAAGACAAGGGTCGTTGTCGTGACAGGTGAAGGAATGTATGGCTCATGTATGGCAACGCGACGTCAGCTGCAGACCGTTACGCCTGGACGCGGACGCGGAGTGGACGTTCGACGTGGATGACCGCGACGGACCATAAAATGTATGAAGCCTGATCCCGGCCTTATAAGGAAGATAATAGAAGTTACAGCAGCTTCTGTTGCAATACCTTGCCTGAAGCCATATTAATTAGTTATATAGTACGATGAAATTGATAGAGTGAAATAAATAAATCTAATCTAATCTATAGTACCTATTAGTGTTTGTTAGTGTTATTAGTTCGTCCGTGAGTTGTCGCGTGTCTTAATATTTTGATTTAATAAATTCGAGAATTAAATTTTGATTGATATAGATCGAAATTTTCGATTCCTTTTGTTTCAACCGGACTTCCGAGAGAGCGAGAGAGCGGGATAATCTGCATCGTACACACGGCCGCACATCGGTAGAAACACTTTTGGACCTTATGGCGTGGTAATAGAGTTGAAAAAGTTTCTACCGACAAGCGGTTGACCGTACCACCAAGGACGGGTCACGGGCGACACAGATACCGCCGTAAGTGTATAATATTATATTATGTGTCTTTCAAAAATACACAGCGTTGTATATGAAGAAGGCTGTTTGTAAATAGATGATAGGTAGGTATAAATACTGCAAACTTACTTGAAATTCCCGCGTTTCTCTATACTCACGGCAGAGCAGCACTAGCCGCTGTCACTGTGTGCTGTCAAATCTGACATTGGCGTTTGTAAATTTCGTCAGCGATGGTTTGATGAAAACTTTTAGTGATTTTTCAGAGAAACAAGCTTATAATTTACACTTATTATTGTGTACAGTGTACCTACTTATTACGAAATAGCAATAGCAGAAGCTAGATTCATGTGATAGTCCGTGAGAAATGTGAGAAAGTGGTGAGAAAAAAGCAACGCATACTGCGTATGTCTCCGAATGAAAGCATGAAGCATCATCCTTTTTTGGATGGTATGAAGGGACCTATGCCCTATTTGTAACTCCGTTATGACTACGGATCATTGTCATAAAGGTACACCATACATATAAGTAAGTTTCACTCAACCTTTTACACAGCAGACTCATTTACAAAGTGTTGGATATTCCCCTATCTAAAGGACAGTTCGTTTTAGAGATTATAAATACCTACCGTTTGCGATTGAAAATGCTGCTTCATTAACAGGCAGCCATCACCATCAAAACTTGTTCAATTATGGCAATGTATACCTATCTATACTTTCCTGCATACACCTACCTACCCCAGACTTGGCAAGGCATTAGTACAAGAAAGCCAGCCTTATTAGTTTCAATAAAGTAATTATTTGTTTTGCCACAAACTACTCGGCACTAACAAAGAATGTCATAATTTTTCTTTACCTAGAACAGAACAAGTTGTAGCAGGTATATCCAATGCTTTACTATAACAAATAGAGCTACTAAAGCTAGGGCCACAAAATATCAGTAATTAATTATATCATATTATTACTGAGTTTTAGCAATCTGTGACATTGTCATGTTGAATGCATATGGGAGCAAGTAATGTAGTGATAAGATTCAACCAACGTAGTAGCTTTACTGTTCCTTATCTCTAAATCTTATATCAACTCAGATATCCTCACAGGACTCCTCCCTGCTCAAAATACCTAATTTGGTAAGATGCTCCTAATGCTCCCATTATAAGTCCTTCGGAAAGGGTGGGGGGGGGGGAGTCACAAAACATGGCTGAAACCCCTGCTACTTTAAGCAAAAACAAAATTGAAGAAAAAGGGTGCCAGGTTGCGGAAACCAGCAATACAATTTATAATAGAAAGCAGCCTGCATATGCATGTAGGTACTAGTGTCCAGTACCATACATACAACAGAAAGGTTCCCTGATAGAAGTAAACCTGTATGGGTGCGTCTGGAAGGCAATCTCAAATATTCAAGTTCATTTTAAATACTACAATATAAGCTACAGATACGAGTAAGCGTTGTAGCTTCCTGTCCTGTAGGGGACGTTTCATGGGATGTTATGATGATGAAGCGTTGTACAGCTTCTATCGCATGACTTTAACTTGTAATTTGTAATTTATAGGTCCAGATCCAAAACTAATACTAGAGAAATGTGTCTAGACACACAACAGTGTGCCAGCCAAGTTCAAAATTTTCATCCTCAGGAGAAAAATTTTTTAATCATGTAGACATTTCTAGTTATTAGTTAATAATTATAAATAATTATTGGTAAATCCTTAGTATATTATATTACAAAATTATAACAGTCCTATTACAGAATAAATATAAATAAATTAAATAAATAAATTATTTATTTTCCAAATAACTGGTTTCTATAAATATACATTTTGTGTACATGAACAATATGCATCTCCGGCAAGACAATTTTTTACATAGGTGCCAACTTTAGAAGGGCAACGAAATTTTTAATAATAAGTTTCAACAGATAAATAGTGCACTTGCTTTCACTTCTGTTCAGCTTTCCTAAACATAGTCTTGTAGTTGTTTCGAATTGGATTGCGGAAGTCCTTCGAGCCCAAAATTTCATTCATGGACAACATTTTTCCAGCAACCATAAGCGTCTAAAATAATGGACCAGGTCACGGAGACCCTTGTTGTCGTTATCACAATCTTTATCTTGAGAGTTATAAGATCGATGACCGATCTCAAAACCACTGTAAGAATTGCTGGGTTGCCATAGCCCTCTGACATGGTTCACGCTTTTAACCATGAATTATAGCAGATCGGTTGTCGCGGAGACGGCCGACTCTGATATGGCACTTGCTACCCCTAACTACTGCGGAAGTATTGGGGCGACTGTGCGAGCCAGAAACTGAAATTTTGGCACCAAGAAGGTTAAGCTTCAAAATGGGCTGTAATGCAGAAGCGTTCAATAAAACTTGAGACTCTGTTCTGTGACATTCGCAGATGTCTGCTCTCGACACTGGTATCACCAGCCTGGTCAAATAATGTCCCCTGATAATAAGCCTGAAACAGAGAGCTTTAAAATATATTTATAATAAAATATGCCCAACTAACACATAGTGTTGTCAGATCTGCTTACTGTGTCAAGACCAAAACTGATTGCTGTTATTTTAGACTACTCCAATGGTCTGCACGAATTTGCTATGCCCTAACAGAGCACTACAATTATAGATTAGGACCTTATATAACGTAAACCATGTACCTGATAAATGTAATATTGCAATAAATTACAATTGTTACTCCTCAAACTGTGGTGCGCTGGCAGATAAAGGCAGTGAGTTGTAACTCAATAGCATTGCATGGACAAAAAGAGACTCATACTACACTAGACACAAAGGATGGGGATGGGTGAAGGCACCTTAACATTTACAAAATCTACAAATATGGAACTAACCGAGCAGCTTAATCTGACGCTGTCGGTCGCTTACCTGCCAAGCAGGGTTAACGGAAAAGCGGATTGCATATAAGTCGATAAATCGAATCAGTTACAGAGTTGCATGTTACTCTAGGCTACGGAAGCCTGGTTGATAGTATCCGAAATAACAAAACTACAAAAAATTACCGAGCAGCTCTATCTCACCCCATCGACCTCTTACCAACTAGGAAGGCTCGACGGAATAGCGAAACACCCGTCGAGACTTCGATCAGTTCCAAAGTGGCACTTGTTACCAGAGGCTACGGAAGCCATACCTGAGTGTGCCTCGAACTTGTTTGAAAAACAATATAAAGTAGGGTTACCAAATAAATTGGTAAGGTCTTTCTGTAAAACTATAAAATAGATTTCAAAGACTCGATATACCTACATTCAAATATTCATAAATAATGTTCCAATAAACTTCAGAGGAATCAGTGCTTTGGATGGCGGACGTCTAAGCACTAAGCACTCTTCATATACCAAGGGTCGTTACTGTTCCTACAAGTGCGAAAACAGACACAGTTGCCCACTTAAATCTATAGAAGTTAAAGCTTGTAAGTATAAATTGGCGGACATCTATACTTACTATATGAAAGACATTTGTTCTTTTGTACCTAAGCAAAGTTGACCGCACGTTTGTGGTAACACTGCCTGAGCGTGGCGGGCGTCTGTAGCGAAGAGCAGTCAGCTAGCTTTGTTACTACAACTCACTTGCTAACATGGTAACAATAAAAATGATTTGGTACTAGGTTTTTAGACAAGTTACTACTTACAGAATGTGTATCTAACAAAACTATACCAATTCTGACACAAGGTTTCAGAGCTGAGGCAAGCAACTCATTTACTACAATACCTATCATTAAAATTCTACTGGAACTTTTGGGTTCAGAACTCCAAACTAAAATTAGTTAAAAACATCAAGGTTCAGAAAACCTATTTAGTGGACCCAAGCCTGCATTGCTTCATTACTTCGCCTCCGGAAGGCAGATTACATGATTTGACGCTACGCGACATTCCAGGTAGAAATACGAGTATGTCATATACAAATTTTACTTGAACAAATAACATAAATCGTAGCCTAAATTTAGGTCTGAACCAGACCCCTGGACAAGAGGCGTTAAGACACACAAATATGTACTTTAGAAAAAAAAAATACTTTTGACTTGACTCGAACGTGACTGCCTCAATCAAGAACAGTATGTAAGCACCAATTGGTCGATTATAGTCATTTATACTACGAATCTAACTTAAATTGCTTCAAAAGCGGTAAAATTCCCTGTTAGCTATCGTCTAGTTTTAATAGGTTAACAATCTAGCTTAGCGTAAAAAGTGGAGATTTACCCGTCGGAAAATTTGACAATTACGGTACCAGGGAAGTTCCTGAACTGTAAGAAAATATATTATCTCCTTATAATAATTATGGTAATATAGTGAATTTCAACCCTCAGGAGACCTTAATATGAATTATAAGAAATAAAGGAAAAATAATTATTTTGGGTCTTTGGCTAACTTAACGCAATGGTCATTGTAAAATATTTCCTAGTCCAGCATGGAACCATCAGTTGGTGATATAGGTACCTACAAATATCACTGTGATATACACATAGTTTCTAATCCATGGAATCTAGTGTTGCTACTTAACACAGTGTTGTTAAATCTTTGAAGTCCTCATTGTGAGATACTTTCAAGTCCATGGGACAATTGATGGGTTGATTACTGTGCTTAAATGTAAGATTTTATTGCATGGTATTCATTTCCTACCTTCAATTCCTTATTAAAAAAAAAAATCATTTTTTCAGCTAACCTACATCTTGATCCCTTTTTACGTCTTAACATTTCGAAGAAATAAATAAATTTTCAGTTTTTAACTTCTTACTTTTATCACTACGTGTGTTTACAATGTTTATAAGTTTTACCTTGTATTTTGGTCTATTCATACATGGTTACTTACCAAAATTTTATAAAATATTAACATTGGCGTTTGTGTCTATCTCACCAGCAGATATCAAACAGGTCTTCATATACAACGCTGTGTATTTTTGAAAGACACATAATATAAATGTTTTGCATTACAACAAAACAATTATTATGTGTCGAATAAAATACACAGCGTTGCACCAAAGGGCCTTGCTGGTCTATGAAGACAACCAATGTCAGATTTGACAGCACACAGTGACAGCGGCTAGTGCTGCTCTGCCGTGAGTATAGAGAAACGCGGGAATTTCAAGTAAGTTTGCAGTATTTATACCTACCTATCATCTATTTACAAACAGCCTTCTTCATATACAACGCTGTGTATTTTATTCGACACATAATAATTGTTTTGTTGTAATGCAAAACATTTATAATATTTTACGTGTCGGCAACGTACGGTCATCGACCCCGGGTGTGTAATAGATGATATAACAACTTTTAATATAACATTTAATTGATATAACAACGTTTCATATAATTTTGTTTCATATAATAATTATTTCGTATAATCGACATTTCACATATTTTCATTTCATATAATTTCAAAACGTATAATAAACATTTCCTATAAAAATATTTCATATAATCATCATTTCGTATAATACCCATTTCATATAATATAAGTTCGTTATCTTCATTGGTTAGTTATAATATCCACATTAAGTATTAAGTAAATGAACAAGCAAGCATGCATTATGCAAAAAAAAGCAAGCAAAGGCAAGCAGGCATGCATGCAAGCAAGCAAGAAACAAGCAAACAAACAAGCATGCATGCATGCAGGCAAGCAGACATGCGCATACATTCATGTCAACCTAACCTGAAGGGTATGGCGGAATGAAGCGGAGCTCGCTCCGCTCGCCTCCGCTCAATTCCGCCATACCCTTCGAACCTAACCAACTGTGTCGGGGTGCCCCAAACTCTTTTGCTCGCTTCGCTCGCCTATTATCCATTCTACTAAGCCCTTGCCATTAACAGACAAGTAAGCAAGCATTCAAGCATGCACACAGCAAGCATGCAGGCAAGCAGGCATACGCATGCATTCATGTCAACCTAACCTGAAGGGTATGGCGGAATGGAGCGGAGCTCGCTCCGCTCGCATCCGCTCAATTCCGCCATACCCTTCGAACCTAACCAACCCGCGTTGTATCCGCGCAACGAACGGTAGGGGTTAGTACTCGTTTATGATATTTCGGGGCTTGCCACGGGTGGGTCATTGACCTTTTTAATTTGAGCGTGTCAAATTGAGGGTGAATACGTGGCCTAATTATCTTATCGGGACGATTTTGTTGGTTACTGGAATTCGGATTTATTTTGCGACTTGTCATGATGCACTGACCAATAGGGGGTTCGGAATTCGGGCTTCGAAAATTGTATTAATTTGTATAGTTTTTTTTGTGTGCTTAGTAATAAGTATTATTTTGGTGTGCTTTTTTTGTGCTTTAGTAATAATAATAATAATTCATTTACATGTTATGAAAAACAGCATGCTTTCAAACTCCAAAACAGATGTGTAGGTACGTGCAATATGTAAAGTTGATTATGTTCTTAAATAACTGTCGCCCTCTATTCAAAGAGCTAAATATACTTCCGCTAACTTGTTTTGCATGTTTTTTCGTAAAAGACAATCCCAGATATTTTAAAAATCACTGTACAAAAGAGGTCAAAATTAAAAAATAGTACATTAAGATGCGAGAGCGCTATTTTGGATAGTACGCCGCTCAGAAATTGCAGCCCGAGCCGCAGGCGAGGGCGTAATGGAGCCGAGGGTTAAATCACTATAGCGCACGCGCTTCTTACGACGATTTTCAACACATTTGTGAACAAAAACAAATAAAATATGCTTACCTTTTTTCCCAAAGGAAAATTTCCCATCATTTTTACGGACACCCGATACTTCAGACTTGTGTTTTGTGTACTACTCGTACTACTACACTAATTACGGTTTTTAGGGTTCCGATACCAAAATGGTAAAAAAAAGGAACCCTTATGGTGCCGCTCTGTCTGTCTGTCTGTCCGTCTGTCTGTCACACCTCTATATCTCAGCAACCACTTACGCTATCGAGCTGAAATTTGGAATAGTTTTAGAATATAGTTGCCCAACTTAATTGCACATGAAAATTTTTTGAAAAAAGTATGATTATTAATGTAAAGGGGGCCAAAATAGGGGGGGCCAAATTTCAAATTGTCGCTACTAGGTCGAGTGGGGTATCATATGAAAGGGCTTTACTTGTACATTTTAAAATATATTTTTGTATTTTTTTAAGTTTCTTAGTTTTCAAGTTATGATGAAAAATGTCAAAAAAAATACCATTCCCCCCCCCCCCCCTTATCTCCGAAGTTTGAGTAAGGGAAAATCTGAATTAATTACAGTTGACAGAGGTTTATGTAAACTTTACAGCAAAAATAAAACGATCTTTCTAAGTTGCACAGTTTTTCAGAAATCTGCAAAAAACCTTTACAAACAAATTTAGTTTTGCGGTCCTGAAAATGGACTTTATTGCTTCCAAAAATACTATAGGTATATCGGAACCCTCGGCGCGCGAGTCCGACTCGCACTTGACCGGTTTTTTTATTTGTAAAAGTCAATACTTTTGAAAATAATTACATCACTACAAATATTTGTGAAAAAAACACTTTTTCGGAAGACCCAGATTCATGCGCGCGCAGGAGAGAATGACGAAACCAAAGAGGTTTCCTACGCTTCGTGGGTTAAAACCTCCTTGGACTAAACTGCTAAACAGCCAACCTTGAATTATTTAAAATAGTTTGTTACTTTAAACACAAATTTGTTGTTAGTTAGTTAATTAATATAAATATTTTCACATAATTAACGTTAATTTATCATATTGTCGAACGTTAATTTAGCAGTTTATTTATTCATGAAAATATTTCGAATGTTATAGATATAGAAACTTCTTGTTGCACCTTACCGATATGAAAAAAAAAACAAGAATAAAACACTAGTGCGGCAATATAGTGGAAAAGCACGTGTGTTTAATAAGCTGGGTTATGGCCCTTAATATAGTGCAAATAGAGCTATTTTATTAGCTAAAGAAATAAACCGCTGTTTATTTTAAAGTGAAATAATCTTTATTTTTTTACCTTTATAATTTTCAGAATTTTGATTTTTCCTTATGATTATATTACTACTTAAATATTTTAACATTTTATGTTGTTGCCAATTTGTAACTAGTTTTACTTATGAGCCTAAAAAGCATGACATAAATAAAATTTATTATTATTATTTTATTATGAGCATTTTATTTTTTGCTGATAAAACAGCTATACTTGCACTGTGTTAAGGTCCATAATCCGGCTTATAAAACACGCGTGCTCTTTTTATTAATATTACCGCACTAGTGTTGTGTTTCGCCTTTTTTTATAATCGGCAAGATGCAAGTAGTTTCTATATCTTTAACGATCATAATATTTTCATGAATAGTTAAAACTGTGTTCGATAATATGATAAATAAATGTTAACTACATGGAAATACTTATATTAATCAACCAACTTACAACAAATTTGTCTTTAAAGTAACAAAATATTCAATTTTAAATAAATCAAGGGAGTAAGGCCTCAGAACAAAGACCTCCTTGCTGAGTAAGCTGTTTGGCAGGTTAGTGTTTTATTATTTTATTTTATAACGGCATGGTGCATTTTATATCTGAGTTAGTGCATTTTATGTCTGCATTTTATATTATTGAGTTTCTATATCTATAACATTCATAATAATTTAATTAATTAAGAAACTGTATTCGATATTCTGATAAATTAACGTTAATTAAACGAAATTTTTGATTTTAATCAATTAACTAACTACAAATTTGTCTTTAAAGTAACAAAATATTCAATTTTAAAATAATTTGAAATGTAGGCAGTTTGGAAGTGTAGTCATTGTCTCCTGCGCGCGCATGTATAATCTGTGTCTTCGAAAAAAGTAATACGCGCGCCATTTTAACAGATATTTCTTGTTGTGAAATGTGTTTAAAATAATTATTTTAAAAATGACTTCTACAAACAAAAAACAGTAATTAGTGTAGAACGTCGAAAATACTTAAAAACACAAGTCCGGTGTATCGGGTGACGTAGAAATGTGAGGAAAACGTCTACGAAATTTCCTTCGAAAAAATAAGGTAAGCGAATTTGATTCGATTTTTATTCGCAAATATGTTGAAAAACGCCGTAAGAAGCTTGTGCGCTTTGGTGATTACACCCTCGGCTCCATTACGCCCTTGCCTGCGGCTCGGGCTGCAATGGCTGTGCCTCGGGGGTAATATCCAAAATAGCGCCCGTGCATCTTAATGTACTATTATAAACTACCTAGTATTACTAACATTAATAAAAAAAATCGTTATATATGTGTGTAATGGAGCCGAGGGCAATCAGTTGCCTGAAGATATTAGAGTTTAAAAGGGGACGAGTTGTAAATATTATTTAACAAAATGGCTTCCATATAATTCATTTCATAGTTCAAAGGAATATTTTGAATATAATAATAAGAAATAGAGAATTTGAAATTGATTATGTGATGAAAGTAGTACTTACGTATAATATTATTTAGTTGTAGGTTTGTAATAGGTACTAAAAATTTGCACGCCTTTACGCAGGCGGCATACTTGTACATGATTATATTTATAAAACCTTTATACTTCACCTTCTCGGAAAGTACCTCAGTCCTGTTTTAAAAACTAAGGAGAAGATACGTCATTTCTATGGTATAAATATGCGGAGAGAAAAGTTAAATGGAAATCCATTGTTAACGTGTTTTAGCGGGATGGAATTTTGTATGAAAATCCATTGTTAACGTGTTTTTTTTTTCTTAAATTTTGATCAAAATCTGTCGATAACCTATTTTAACATCATAATGCCAAAAAAAGAAAAAGTTTTTATCTCTAAGCCCGCGAAATGATACTGGCCACCTGCACTTTTCTGAAAAAACCATTAATTTGAAAAAAGAACATTTGGAACGAAAGCGCGCGTTTCATTTGGACGCCTGTTTTCTTTGCGAAGTTGTTGGAAGTGTTTGGAAGTTTTAATTGTAGTTTTGTTGGTGCGTGCTTTATATAAAAAAATGTCGTCAAATAGTGACAGTGATGAAGAGTTTCTGACGCCGCCAGAATTACAAGAAAGTGCGCAAGCGGTTATTGAAAACCTATTGTCTGAGAAATCTCGAAAAAAATACAACAATGCATATGTAGATTTTATGCGTTGGAAAAGCGAGAAAAATGCGCATTCATTTTCATAAACTGTTTTGCTTGCTTATTTTAATGAAAAAGCGCGTAAATATAAGCCAAGTACCTTATGGTCTTTGTATTCCATGTTAAAAAGTACCATATTGGCAAGACATGATATCAATATAATGGAATACAAAAAACTTACATCATATCTGAAAAGGAAATCTGAGGGATTTCGTAGCAAAAAATCAAAAGTACTCACTACAAAAGATGTATATTCTTTTTTGCAAAATGCTCCAGATGACAAATATTTATTGATGAAGGTAAGTGTCTTTAAACGTAGATATATAGGTACCAGTTTTTGATTGATTTATTAATTATTACAAGTACTAAGTTTTTGTTCAATTTCTTATTTAAACGGTGCTTGTCGATCGCAAGAACTTGCTGATATAACAACAAACGATATCGAAATTCAAGAGAATGTAATAATAGTCAAGCTCCCTAACACTAAAACCAAAATTCAGCGATCTTTTGTAATAACCGACTTATTTTATGAAATCGTTAAGAAATACATGAATCTTCGCCCTATGGATCTGAAGACGAATCGTTTTTTAATCTAAATATATAAAAGAGCATGTCCTGACTGACTGACTGATTCATCAACGCCGAGCCGTACCCGCTATAGATACATATCTGAAATTTTGTACACAGGTTATATGCGCGTCAAAACCACCCACTAAGAAAGGATTTTGGAAAATTCATCTCCCAAGGGGGTGAAATAAGGGATGAAAGTTTGTATGAAAGTCCTTTGTTTCTTGAGATAGATTCACACAAATTTGAATTTAAGCTTTTGGTAAAAAATAAAGAAACACGTGTTTAAGCATTTCTTAAAAATCACCCTAAAAGAGGGTGAAATGGGGGATGATATATTTTTCGTATGTTGGTCTATTTGTCTTTTATTTTTAAAGGTAGAATTATAGAAATTAGTTTTTGTGCTTTTGGTAAAAAATAAAAAAGAACGTGTTTTAGAATTTTTCAAAATTCATCCCCTAACTAAGGGGGTGAAATAAGGGATTAAAGTTTGTATGAAAATCCGTCAGTTTTGAAGTTAGAATCTTAAAACTTTGTTTTTAGACTGACAACAAAAAAATAAGTTTCAAGTGTCTCAGGGTTTTTGAAAATTCTACACCATAAGGGGTTAAAAGGGGGATGAAGTTGAAACTCCTTCATTTCAAAGTAAAATCCACTAAATATATTATTTAGGCATTAGGGTTGTAATTCTGTGGAACATACATCACTGTTATTGAAATTCCACCCCAAATTCAACCCCTTAAAGAGGGAAATGGGGTGAAAAAGTCTAAAATCCAATATGGATATCGTTTGTATGGTTTATCGGGTCGCTGATTACGAAAAATAAAACAATTTTTAAATCCATTGTGGTGGACGTGAAATACCATCATCCCCTGGGGATGGGGTTAGGCTGCGAAAGGGTTTAAATGTCTAAAAATCAAAAGGATAGGGATAGCGGTTAAGATGGCGTTAAGGATAGGGTTAGGGGCAGGGATAGGGAGAGGGAGAAGGAGAGGGAGGGGGATGGGGAGTAGGAGAGGGTGAGGGGGAGAGGAAAAGGGAGGGGGAGAGGGAGAGACTGCTCATTGTCTGAATATCACGCGAGCGAAGCCGCGGGCACTGCTAGTACAATATAGAAACACAAAATGTACTAAACAAGTCGTTGGGAAAAATAAGATATGTAGTGTGCCAAAAGAAATAGCTTCTTATCTAAATTTGCCCGACCCTCAAGAATACACTGGCCATTGCTTTCGACGCACATCTGCCACAATTCAAGCAGATACCGGTGTGGATTTGACTACGATTAAGCGACACGGCGGTTGGAAGTCGTCAGCTGTTGTCGGATATTTGACTATTGATTCGTATTTTGTTTTGTATTGAATTGAGAACTCAATACAAAACAAAATACGAATCAATAGTCAAATATCCGAATCTATTACTGGGCATCAACCATCAACGAGCAAGGCACCATCATCACCAGTGGCACCTCAACAGCCGATCGCGCCGACGCGCCTTCAGCAGTCTTCCTTCCAAGGGCCGCTCACAGCAAACGAACCCGCACAAAATATCACACGCGGTGACCGTCGTCTTGGTAACATCTAACTCACCAATCTCACTATATACACTGAACAACTCAGTGATTACAAGCACGGCAGTCTCCGGCAGATTCTAACGCCGTCTCTTGAGGCCTTCTAGCCGCGTTTTATTAATACACTCACCGGCAGAAATAACCGGCCGGTCTATTTTCTGTCGTACATTTTCATACAAGTAAGGGATCAAATGAAGCGTCAATATATTTCCTAAACGAAATAAATATCCGTGAATAACCAGTGAGATCATTAAATAAGGTGTCTGACTACCGATTCTTGAAGATTAGACCTGTGCACGGTATCCAGGAAATTCCGTACATCGTTCAATAAAAAATATACGTCATTTTGTCAAAAATCTCTTACATTTAGCGAATTCAACATTTTAGACATACCTACTCTTTGAAAATATTGTTAACAAGGTTCTTATCTAGAGACCTCATCAATCTGATTTGTAATTTTATTCAATTTAGGTAAGATATTGACGCTTCGTTTGTCCCCATATTTTTATGAAAATATATGAAAGAAAACAAACCGGCCGATTATTTCTGCCGGTGAGTGTATATTGCCTTCTATTAAGGGTGATGAAGGACAAATTTCTATATGATTTGCTCATGTCTGCCTCTTTGACTGATGATAAGGAAGAAAATATTGGCGGACATCCACACACCTGCGTTTTTGAGGAATTAAGTTTTAACTATTTTGAAATTTGACAATGAAACAAAGGTAGACAAAAAAAACATTATTTAGTATCTTTTTTTCATTTTTTTTTGCTTTAACTCAAAAATGCAGCGACGCACAGAAAAACTTGAAAGGACCAAATCGATTTGTATTGAGCTGATCTATCATCCCTATTAATATGAATCATGAGCAAATCATATACCCAAATTGCAGCCAGCACCCTAACTATTCCAAAAGCACGCAAACACGCGGCGACATTCGACAAGAAATTGAGATTATAATTAGGGTTCCGATACCAAAATGGTAAAAAAGGAACCCTTATGGTGCGACTTTGTCTGTCTGTCCGTCTGTCTGTCTGTCTGTCACACCTCTATATCTCAGCAACCACTCATGCTATCGACTTGAAATTTGTAATAGTTGTAGAATTTGGTTGCCCAACTTAAATGCACATAAAAGAATTAAAAAATTTATATGATTATTACTGTAAATGGGGGGGGGGGGGGGCAAAATTTCAAATTGTCGTTACCAGGTCGAATGGGGTACATCATGTGAAAGGGCTTTACTTGTACATTCTAAAATATATTTTCGTATTTTTTTGCAACTCATTAGTTTTCAAGTTGTGATGACAAATGTCAAAAAAAATACCATACCCTTGAAGTTTGAGAAAGGAAAAATCTGAATTAATTACAGTCAATAGAAGTTTATGTAAATATTACAGCAAAAATAAAACGATCTTTCTAAGTTTCACAGTTTTTTAGATATCTGCAAAAAAATCTTTACAAACAAATTTAGTTTTGCGGTTCTAAAAATGGACTTTATTGCTTTCAAAAATACTATAGATATATCGGAATATCTTGACCAGTTTTTTTTCCTGTGTTGCCACGCACAAAATTATAAAGATTCTAAAGGCGGCGTTCCGTTCCGAACAATAAAATTAAACATAAATGAATTAAAGTTTACCCCTATAGTCCATAGGCAAACGAAGGAATCGTTATAATTTAGCGGCATCCGTTTTCCTTTTAACCTCATTTTGATAGGTTTAAAAGGATGTCAATATCTGTCTCAAAGAGTTAGCTGACCAAAAATGTTACCCATTATTTGAATAATTTAATGATTCATTTTTATCTACAGAAGTTAGACAGGATTATAAGAATGTAATAGTACATTACTGCAGCGGTCGAAAAAACGGGTATTGAGGGACGAACGTGATAATGTGGGCAGAGGCGTTAGCCGAGGCCCACATACGTGAGTCCATCAATACCTGTTTTCGGCCAAGGCTTGTATAGTGCTTTTCTCAAACAATGCGCGGATATTCAAATTCTTACATAAATTACTTACATTTTCAGTCTCTTCTCTTTTTGCCGCTGAAAAAGTTCTCATAAGATTTTAAATAGCGATGACATACATGATATTTGAGGCACTATTTCTAAATTCCATTGACTTATTAGTTTTATTCACAATTACAACCTAAATTGCACTAAATAAAAAAAAAGTTAATATGATGATTCCTGCTTAACTTATGATAAACTTATGATGTTCGGGGTACCTTTTCTTAAACCTATTCTAGTGATTAATAGATATAGAATAAAAACAAAATCTTAATCAAATCTATAAAATTAAAGAATAAAATTTGTTAAATATGAAATAATATTTGATTCCTAATAACACACATAATTATGATTTACTTTTTTAGAGTTGTCCAAGGCATTTTAAATTAGGGAAATAATTTTTGTCATTAGATGAGCTCAAAACTCAGGACTCTGCGCCACAGATTATATACTTTTTTTTTTGGTTTCATTCTTCCTTTCGGAAAGGCAAAGAGTACAAAGCCCATACAGCCATGTCTGATGTCTAATCTGTCTTTCTTTTTGCTCCCCTCGTAAAGCGATAGTGAACTTTACGAAGGAAAATGTTCGTGACTTTTTGGGACAACACAAACGGGGCTTAAACACGAGATCACTTGAAATCTTCATCAGCTGCGCACTCCGTAGTAAATTCACTGCATAACACACTATCTTTATTATCCACTAAATCACTAAATGCACAAAAAAACAAAATTTCAATTAAGCAGGCAAACGCCCATGTCGAGTCCCCGCCAAAAAGCCCTTATATACTAATTACTACGGTCTTGCGCTAAACGATGTGTGAGCTCCTAGTTCTGAACTCTTTCGTTGGTTGCCATCTCCTTGGATACCATCTTAGACTATATAATACTAACGTAATGCTTTGGAGAAAAAGCTGGTTCCATTTTGAAATTAGATGACAGAAATGAGTTTTCATAGTAATTTTCCCGACCGTTTGACACGGAAGAAATGGATTTTTATACTAACTTTCCCGGCCGCTGTTCGCATGTTTTTACATGAATTAGAAAGGCAATGCTGACAATTTTGTACGGGAACCGGTGTCGCCAGTTTGCACACATTTACACGATAAATTATATTTTCACTGCATAAAAAAACCGCTAGCTATTTGTCGTCTACTGGTGAATCGAAAAAGTCAAAAGAGCCAAATCCAAGCAATCAAAAATTTACCGTATTACATTACGTTATAACATTATTTTCAAAAACGTCAAAATCTGACGTTTTTGGGTGAGAAAGAGACAAAGATAAAAAGTGGCCATACTAATAAAGTTTGCACAAAACGGTTCAAAAAGTATCCATTGGATCTTTCTTTGTTTTAACTTTCCTTTTAAATATTTCCCTAACAATATATTTATAAATGTGTGCAACAATAATTCAATAATTCATTTATTCATGTAAAGTAATCAGGTAGGTACATAGGAGTTGAACATATAAATTTAGTCTCACTAAAAACTGCCTTCGCAGGCATTTACATGAAATTTTACATTAAATTTTACATTAATTTACATGAAATTTTACATTAAAAGAAAAAAAAGAAAATCAAAATGTCAATTTAAAAGTTTCTGTCACATTAAATTCAAATTCATAACGTAATGTCAAATTAAAAATAAGTATTGTGTCAAAAAGGCTATGTCAAGCAATACAATTTTATAACTGAAAATGTCGCAATCGATGAAAAAGTTATATCAGATTACAACAATACTTATTAATACTAAATTAAATAGCCCAAACAGAGCAGTCATCCGCAATCCATATATTCTTGTAAGTTATAAAAACATTTTTCCGTAAGCCACAGCTTTATTGATCTCTTAAATTTATTTGCATCAAATTTCTTAAATTGTTCTGGAAGTTTATTGATTATTACATTATGCATAATACTTAAAAAAATAATATAGATTTTCCTTTACTGAAAATAGAAAGTTAGCGATTTTGAAAAATTAAATTGTTGTGTTATACTGGTATCATTATTGTGCAAATGCTAGGGATGTATGTTTCATTGGGCAAATTATCGATAAAATGGATTATTGTACTCTGGATTACAACTTTTCCACGAAACATAGGTTTGTTTTAGATTCGTTCGGCTTGCAATAACTAACTCTAGCGATGGCGGTTAATGCGCAGAACACAAAAAACGAGTCGCGGGGGTGCACGGGGTATGGTGGGGGAAGGACTGCGAAAAGCGTTCATTGGCTCTCCGCGTGTCACCATGCGCAGAAACTAATCGTCACGCTAATGTTAGGTTGTGCAAGCTGTTTTATTTTTTATATCTCACTAAAATCACAGATTAAATAATAATAGGTCTTTACCTATGAAATTGCCGAAATTTTCTTACAGATTAATGATATCATAATTCCTATAATACTAATGCAATTTTTTTCATTTGTCTTATATTTGAAAGTGGACTTCAAGGTTATTAATTTACGCATAAAATAAAGTTTTTATTTTTAGTTTGATATATAAAATTTAAGGTTCGAAAATTGTTCGTCTTAATTGTCGTCCGATTTCATCATTAGATTTGTTATATTTTTTTACAGATAATATTTTTCGAAAATTAAATTTAAGCTTCTGTTAGCTTAATGTCTTCCCAATAATGCTTAAAAAAATAAAAAAGATTGGATTTATATAAAATGTTAGTACTGAAAATTGAGTTTACCTAAAATTCGCCATACAAAACGGCAATTTCATAGGTAAAGACCTAATACTAAACTAACGTTTACAGATCCGATTCTCAGGCGGCGGGGTGAAGAAGGACGTACCTAATGATAGGGAATCCAGGCGCTGGTTCTTATTACAGGTCACACTGCATCAATCAATCACACAAAACATTGTAAATTCAAAGTCACTTTGTATTATACACAGGTGTTTTTGTCGTTTTAGATATTATTTTCATGAGAACAGAATTGCGCGCGCGGCCATTGCTTTTTCATTGATGTTTCAGGCAGGTACGGGGGGGGGGGGGGAAGAGAGGGAAGGAAAGGGTGCGTTCTTAATTAGTTTTATTGTGTTGTGTATTGCCTGGAAACGCATCATAATAACTTTTGTTTGAGAAGCCAAGTATTTACTTACACCTTGTATACGAGTTTTAGTTTTATACTCATTCTTTATTAGGGTTTCGTACCGAAAGGGTGAAAAACGGGACCTATTGATATGCCTCCGATGTCTGTCTGACTGTCAGTGGGCTGTATCTCATGAACCGTAATAGGTAGAAATTTGAAATTTTCACAAATTGTGTATATCTGTTGCCGCTACAACAACAAAATTTTGTTTGAGCTGTATCTCATGAACAGTAATAAATATATAAATTAAGTGTGGCTCCGATACTAAAGTCCTTTTTTAGGCGATTTTTGTTTATGCTCTATCTTAAAAACGGGAACACTTGAAAACAAGAAAATTGCAATGTTTATAGTGCATAAGCTATAAAATAACAAAAAATAATAAAATCTAGTCAAGCTCGTGTCGGACTCAAAAAATCTAGCACAGGAACATACTGAAATTTCTAATACAATCGTGATTATGTGGTGGTACGGATCCCTCGGTGCGCGAGTCCGACTCGCTCTTGGCCGGTTTTTTATTAGAAGATCCCTGCGTGTAAATATTCTTCAACAATAAAATAGATCATGAAGCATTGTTTTGTTTTATTATTTACATGATATTTACATTTTTCTTATTTATATCTCACTAATATTATAAAGATAATTTATTTTAGTTTGAATTTTTATATGTTTGGATGTTTGTTACTCTTTCACGACCCAGCCACTAAACAGAATTTGATTAAATTTGGCAGGAATATGGACTTAGACCTAGAAAAGCATAATATCTACTCTTTTTTAGAATCCCACGCAAATGAAGTCGTGGGCAACTGCTAGTCAGCAATAAGAAGAACCAACAAATTAAATTAATATACCAGTAAAGACGTGTGTGGATAAGTTGGTGTCCCTCCGGGAAGTGATTTCGGTTTCTAACAGGTATAGTGTATAGCAAGAGGCTTTAAATGTCTTCTTTGTGCCGAAAAGATGATGTCACTCTCCAAAAAGTGTTTGGAGCAAGTAGAACTTGTTTTGGTGGCTAACCAATCTTTTTGCCGTGTGGCATCGATCCATCTTTGCTTTTCTTTTGGATCACCTGGGTAGCTGCCAAAAATCTCTTTCTAAAGTTGGGATTTAGTATGAGTGCAAACAATTTTTAATTTTTTAATTATTAAAAAATTATTGGTTAACTTCAAAGCTAAAAAATATAATACAAGTAAGTATTCAACATTACAGGAATAATTCCAGTATACAGAAATTTATCGATATCGTTGTATTTTTGGAAGCACTTTTGCTCTGGTTTCGACCGGCTAAAAAATATTTTTGTTTTAACAAATATAGTGGATAAAAAGGTATTCAAAATGGTTATCGGTGGTACAATAGGCCTCCATTTTGCTAATTTTTATCTTTGCTGTGAGCTCGACGTGATAATATCGCACAAAACGGCATTTTCTTAAAAAATACGTCGCTGCTCTTTACGCCATTGAGTCGGGCAAATGACTGAAGGGGTCATTTTGAGGTTTTGACGTTTGTTTGTCCTACGGACCTATCCGTGGCACGCGGGGCCCGCCTACTTCGCCTTTCTAACTCTGTTTCATGTCTTCTATGGTTTTTACCAGTACGGATACTTCGATTTTGCTCTAAGAAGGTTGTCAATAATGATTGAATCTCCAAGCATGTTTGAGAAAAAAAAACAATAATATCGATGGATTCGAATCCGAAATAAACTGATTTTTTTTTTTTTTTTTTTTTTTATATCAACCCTAAGTGGTAGCTTGAGGAAATGACAGTCAGTCTAAGATGGAAAATGGTGAATTTTATAAAGTCAACTGTATCTCAAGAACTACAAGTCCGATTTCATTGATTTTTCGTTTAAACTAAAAGTCTGTATATTAAAGTCAACCGACGGAGGTTCATAAAAATTCTTGGAGTCAACCCTTAGTCAACCTCAACTTGGTCAACAAAGCTATCATTTAATCTTTTTCTTAACATATTTATGTAAGGAGATTGCATTAATATCAAATAGGGAGTATGCATGTCATATAAATTAACTTGATTTTTTTATTTCCGATACTTTATTGCCCTGACATTACACCTAAACCAATATTTTCTAGTTTAGTGTGGATATAAATGCACAAAATATTAATTAAAAAGTGATAAATAAGCGAGGGAAGTTCGAATTTGCAAAAAGCCTCGCCATTGGTCGAATCGAAACGTGACGTCACGCGCCATGTCGTAGTGTCGGTATTCATACTGTGCTGTTGTATTTGGAAGAAAAAATCGACTTAGCTCAGAGACCCTTCGTACAAGAAAGCTGAAATTTTGTATGAATACGTATTTTATTCACGCCGAGAAAGTGGTAAAATAAAATCTAACAAAATATATTTTTTTAGGGTACCTCCCCTACAAGTAAAGTGGGGGTGATTTTTTTTTGTTCACTCCATTGTGTGGAGTGTCGTTAGATAGGTCTTTTAAAAATAATGTGAGTTTGCGATAATTTAAGATAATTTTTCGGTTTAGGGATCCGTTTGCGTAATATTTAGCTTGAAAGCGAAATTGTTTGTTGGAATCACCCCGCCTTTCCTGCCAGATAAACTGTTGTTATTGGAAATGTATAAAAATTCACAGTAGTAGTATATATGATGAAATTGAAAGGACAACTATCACAGACAGCTAAGTAGGCTTTGCAGGTAAAGAAGGTAGCTATAGCGGAAATAATAAAAATTGTAATATCAGTCAGGCGCTTGGACCTTGCTGAGCATATTAGGAGGTAAAAAGTTTATGTTATAAACGTTATGAAATACTTAAGCAAAACCTGCTCTGCGATAAAAAAATCGTACAATAAACTACAGAACCCTATACTGCGCGTGACCCGATACGCACTTGGCCGGTTCTATGAAATAGGGATTCGTTTGCGAAAAAATTTGCTCAAAAGGGCAACTTATTGTCAGGATCGTGTCCCCCTGCCAGCTAAACGGTTAATATGGAAACGTGGAAAAATATACAGTGCTTACCACCACATGAATATCAAGAATTTAAAAGAAAAACAACTAAGTTAGCTTTACAGGTTAACGAGAAATAGTCAAAATACTGAAAACAATGGAAATTGCAATCAGGCGCTGAATCTCGCTGTTCGTTAGGAACCTGCTTAACAATAATAATTTCTAAGATAACTATGGAACCATATGCGCGTGGCTCGACACGCATGTTAAATATACAAACATGATAAACTTACATTAAAGTGATCTTCACAACAATTTTAATAGGATATTGAAAATACTTCAGTTCTTTTCATCACCTTATACCATTTTTTTCATGTTTTCACATATCTTGGATCCGCAAAAACCACATTATCTGTAAACTTCTCATAGTATTTGGGCACTTTGGCATAAGACAATACCCTATAAAATGTATTTTTAGCATTTTCCATCATCTAATAGCGATTAAAACTGAAGATCTTCAGGTTTTACCTTTACAAGCTTATAGTGAAAATACAGAACGCGGCATGTGACGTCATCCAAAACGCGCGAAAAATGGCGGCGTTTATCCATGTCAAATTTAATAGATTTTTTAAATATCACTTTATGAAAATATTTGAACATTTCTAACAGTATTTATATATTTAACCATGGTATAACGATGTAAGAAGTAAATTAAACAAATAAAAAAATAGATGAATACTCCCTATTATGCTCTCCTATTACCTTCTCTACAAATTTAGAACTTTCAACTTTAGCTTAGGGCTCCGCTGAAGACCCTTGGACTCTGAAGATCTGCTGAAATCCTCATGACGAAGATGAAGACATGAATTGGCTCTTGCTACTGCTGGCTGAATGGTAACTTGGAACTGATGTGGGTTGATAGACTCGAATTCATTGAAACTGGAAGTTACAAGGGGGTCAGAAGAGCTCTGAGTATGGCTTCGAGAAAAGGATGGTACGGTTGTACGGTTATGCCTTTGTTTGCTCGACTTGGCGGGGGCACTACCGTGCCCAGAGATAAATAAGCGTCACAGTGTTTTATTTCTTATCGAGATTTTGTTTTTGTTTATAAAAACAATCGTTTTGAGTTATGGGAAATTGTATTGTAAACGTATATTGAGTACCTAGGATTGTAAGAATGAACTAACATAAAATTAATTGTTTATTTTTCTCACCATCGAACGATAAACTTCAATGCTCCTATGACCTATTGAGAATTTTTCCAGTGCAATAAAGTCGATCGCCCTAATAGAAGGCCGGCATTTCAGCTGTAACCATTCGAAAACTACTCACCTAATAATAATAGAATTCTCAATGTTTAAATCGAGTACAAAATATTACAATATTACTGGAAGCAGTTAAATTCGCCTATTGTTGTATGTGCGCTGTCTAAATAGGAATACCTATTCTAAATTTGTAGTACTTACAGTCTTTTTTGTGAAGAAAGTAATGTTCCTCCTCATTACAATTGTAACAATATATATAATAAAAGACGCAGAACCTAATGCCTTAATGGCCATAAGTAACTACAGAAACGTTAAAAGATCCCTTTTCAAAGGTCGACTCCTACCTCGTAATAGGTATGCCTCAGTCAAAAGTGAGACTCCTACATCTTTAGAGCTTATGGATGTACTATTTTTCAAACACGATTTTACCAAGTCACGAGTGCCAATTGAAAAACCTACGACTCCTATAATTTTCAAGGAAACACAAGGTATCAAAACTGAAGTCAACATCGCCTTTCAGAAACCAGACGAATTCGAGAAGGAGAAAATTACGGACACGATTCCAGGTATTTAAAATTATTTTTCATAACTTCTAATCGAAAAACACTGATTAGTTCGTTAACAAAGGCGACCAAAATAGCAAATTTCCCCAATAGACCTGATTTTCGTAGCGGGTAGAAATGAGATTTGAATATGGATATGGCTTAGATTATGAATAACGGCAGCTTTATGGATATGGCACCTCTTAGTTTGTGAAGCAACGTACGGTAGTTTAACTGTCCTAGTAATCCTAGTTTAAATTAATTATAACAAAGATATTCAAAAAATTATACTTGACTTTGAACATGAATATTGGTTTGTTATTGAATAATAAAACAAGGTTACCTGGGCGCAACCAATGATATTACAATTATATAACCGACGGGCGCAACCTGGCACGTTTTGTACAATCAACAAAAAACTGCTTATTTTTTTTACCAAATCGTGTACCAAGTAAGTGCATAGTGCATACAAATGCTAACTAAGGAGTAACCAGGGCAGAATTCGTGGGTATTCAAGTCACGATAAGGTAGTGTGTAAATGTAAGGGATAAGGAGGGAAAATACCTTTTTCACCTCACTAGCTCGAAAGTGTTTGGTTTGTCGGTTAAATTCTGCGGCCAAAAGCGATTTTTGGCCCCTAGCGGGCAAAAGGTTTTTCTGCGGCCAATAGCGATTTTTGGCCGCTCTCCACGCTGCGGTACTGGCTGCTTCCTCGCTTTAGTGAGGTGAAAAATTTTGTGTTTCGCTCGGCAGCAATAGTTATTTTGCGTTTCGTGCCTTGAAACCTTCGCTACGCTCAGGATTCTTCTTTTGAACCACTCGCTTCGCTCGTGGTTCAATTCTAGAATCCTTCGCTTGCTCAGGTTTCAATACAAGGCACTCACGCCAAATAACGCTTTTGCTGCCTTGCATAACAATTAAATATATTTTTTCTGTGCCGGTCCAAGCTGCAGCTTGCTACCAAGGAACGTTCTTGAGGTTTCAGCCATATTGATAAAGACTGACGTTTTTCTTTTTTTAAAGGTAGGGGTAAAGGAAATGGATGCGTTCAGTGTATTGTGTTGTAATGTGCAATGTAATTTAGCCAAACCACACGGTATACTCGAAAAATCTTAGTTGTCCGTTGCTCTATTACCTATAAACACCAATTCGTCACAATGTTTTAAAGTTAGTATTTTTACACAATTTATATTAGAAAGTATGACTATCTGCTTTCTATACGTAAATAAATACAAATCAAAATTTTATCTATCAGATCCTTAGGTAAGTTATTTATATAAGGTGTTTTTTAATTAGACCCAAATATTGTTAGGGTTACCTCAAGGACCTAAATAAATACTATTGGTGTTATTTTTTTACATTTCTATTCGCTAGTGTTCGAGAAAAATTCTAAAAAAATACCGTTAAGCATCGTAAAATGAACACTCCGTATTAGCACAGGCGACAGCGCGGAGTCGTGAGCCAGTCACGCGCAGTTTCGGCTCGGTTTCGGGCTCTTATTACGGTCGAAATCATTACTACAGGATGATTGGAAATAATAATAACTTTTTTGTTTGAAAATTATACAAAAAAACTAGCGGGAGGATTTTTCTAAAACTTTGATAAACCTTTTTCTTTATCATAGTTACACCACCTCTAGAAATATTTGGGTCTAATTTAAAAACACCTTATATATAAGGTAGGGCGTAATTTTTAGTTCTTTGGCCGTCCACATCTCTCTCAATCTTTAGTTCAAGTCCATGATCGATCATAGTTAGGTACAACCTGCAAAATATAATGATGATAATAAGTATCATATTCAGTGATTTACCTATCGTTTGCCGTTGCCAACCTATCTCTACCCGCCGGTGTCGTAAGAGGCAACTAAAGGATTATGAACTGGAGGATAGACAGCAGCGACCTTCTGTATATCGTATCATCTTACATACTACGGCAACAGGTGTATAGTGCCAGCATGGTACTTTCCCTCCACATTGTCACAAACCTCTTTTTTGACAAAAAATACTTATACTACTGTTATTTGTTATTGGGGGCGATTCTAGAGTGGCCGCTAAATTTAAGGTTATAATTTGACAGGTCTAAAAATGTTACCATCTTTGTCAATGCCATAAGGCTGAAAAAAGACGGCATCTCTTTTAGACCTGTCAAATTTTAATCATAAATTTAGCGGCCACGCTAGAATCGCCCCCTGTCATTATAAAAGCAGCTGATATAAACGAATGTCTACCTTTTATCTTATCAGGCATACAAAATCCTATACAATCCAGAGAGTTAAAAGAAAAGACTGTTACTATAAACCATACAATGAAAATGTACGAAAATACTGAAACCAATAAAGACGAAAATGGAAGCAAAACTAAACAAGAATCAACGAGAGTCATGTTTTTGAAAAATAAAAAAATTGTTTCCAACCATGTTAAGAGTATAATGGATACAAAAAAAGGTAATGTAAAGTTATGTAAATTCTACCTGCAAAAAAATTATTGTTCTTTCTGCAAATGCACCTGAATTTAACAGATCTACAAAATACCATCTGATATTAAAATTAACGTGTTAAGTAGATACTGGAATATTTTTATGAACAGAGCGGAATAATAGAAGATGACATGAATTGAATGTAGAAAAACAATAACTATCAAACTGGTCATAAGATTGTACAATTTTGAGCTATTTAATGTTTTCATATTCATTTTATACAACGTGTTATAACGGAATAAGTGAAACTGAGAAAAAAGTTTGTGCAGAATCGAGAAAAGAATCAATTTCACGGGTTCTTAGAGTTATTTCTTTTATTTTTATTATATAAATTTTTGCCGCTTCTAAACATTTCTGTGGCTACGCGGTACATGAAGCGGCGTGGCTCGCGGTCCATGAGCGGTGAGAAGGGGAGGGAAGTGGGCGTGGCGTGCGCGCACCAGCCAAGTGCTTAAAAATCTACTAAACAACGATGAAACTTTAAAATAGAAAAGTATTTTTTAATGATTGTTTTTACGGGAATGGATTTATTTTAATAAAAATCAGTTGGAGTCTATGAAGGTAGAGTATGCGTTGTAGAGTCGGATACAATGCGTTTAATTAGGTGTCTTTTTTTAGGGTTCCGATACCAAAATGGTAAAAAAGGAACCCTTATGGTGCGACTTTGTCTCTCTGTCCGTCTGTCTGTCTGTCTGTCACACCTGTATATCTCAGCAACCACTCATGCAACCATGCTGCTCTGATTAGAAATTTGGAATAGTTTTAGAACCTGGTTGTCCAACTTAATTGTACATGAAATAATTAAAAAAATATTATGATTATTCATGTAAATAGGGGGGCCAAATTTAAAATTGTTGTTAATGGTTGAGTGGGGTATCATATTATGAAAGGGCTTTACTTGTACATTCTAAGATATAGGTATTTTTGTTTTTTTTTACGACTCTTAGTTTTCAAGTTACGATGAAAAATGTCAAAAAAAATACAATTCCACCCCCCTTATCTCTGAAGTTAGTGAGAGGAAAAATCTGATTTAATTATAGTCGATAGAAGTTTATGTAAATACTAGCTGTTGCCCGCGGCTTCGCTCGCGTGGATTTCGTATTTATGTTATTACCGGTTTTCCGAAGCAATGAGATATTTTCCCGTCATTTCGGGGTAATTTTAAACTAAGGAAAAACAGGACTAACCCTGCGCAAATCAATGAGTGTAATTCAAGATCCAGCTGAATTTTATATAATATACAGACGTTACTCATAAATTACTCAGAACAGAGGAACTTAGCAGCAGTATCCTAACAAATGTAAAGAGAGAGATGAGAGACACCTTTATGTAATATTTCAAAACAGAGCCAATTCGCAGAAGTAATTGAGAAAAACTAAAACCCTCTCCCTCTCTCTCCCTCTCCCCCCTTCCTCTCCCCCTCCCTCTGTCTCACCCCCTCCCCCTCCCCCTGTCTCTCCCTCTCCCCCTCCCTCTCGCTTTTCATCACCCCCTCCCCCTCCCTCACTCCCCCCTCTTCCCCTTCCCCTCCTTCTCCCTCTATCTCTACCTGTACCTGTACCCCTCTACCTCTCTACCTCTCTACCTCTCTACCTCTCTACCTCTCTACCTCTCTACCTCTCTACCTCTCTACCTCTCTACCTCTCTACCTCTCTACCTCTCTACCTCTCTACCTCTCTACCTCTCTACCTCTCTACCCCTCTACCCCTCTACCTCTCTACCTCTCTACCTCTCTACCTCTCTACCTCACTACCTCTCTACCTCTCTACCTCTCTACCTCTCTACCTCTCTACCTCTCTACCTCTCTACCTCTCTACCTCTCTACCTCTCTACCTCTCTACCTCCCTACCTCTCTACCTCTCTACCTCTCTACATCTCTACCTCTCTACTTCTCTACCTCTCTACCTCTCTACCTCTCTACCTCTCTACCTCTCTACCTCTCTACCTCTCTACCACTCTACCTCTCTACCTCTACCTGTCCCTATCCCTACCCCTTACGCCAATTTAACCGCTATCCCTAACATAGAAATGACACCCATATTTATTTTTAGACATTTGAAACCTATCGCACCCCAACCCCATCCCCAGGGGACGATGGTATTTCACGTCCACCACGTTGGATTTCAAAGTTGTTGTAGCTTTCGTAATCAGCGACCCGATAAACCATACAAACGACACCCATATTGATTTTTAGACATTTCAAACCTATCGCACCCCAACTCCATCCCCAGGGGGATGATGGTATTTCACGTCCACCACGTTGGATTTCAAAATTGTTGTAGTTTTCGTAATCAGCGACCCGATAAACCATACAAACGACACCCATATTGATTTTTAGACATTTCAAACCTATCGCACCCCAACTCCATCCCCAGGGGGATGATGGTATTTCACGTCCACCACGTTGCATTTCAAAATTGTTGTAGTTTTCGTAATCAGCGACCCGATAAACCATACAAACAACACCCATATTGATTTTTAGACATTTCAAACCTATCGCACCCCAACTCCATCCCCAGGGGGATGATGGTATTTCACGTCCACCACGTTTGATTTCAAAATTGTTGTAGTTTTCGTAATCAGCGACCCGATAAACCATACAAACGATACCCATATTGGTTTTTAGACTTTTTCACCCCATTTCCCTTATTTAGGGGTTAAATTTGGGGTGGAATTTCAATAACAGTGAGGAACGTTGCATAGAATTACATCATTAATGTCTAAATAATAAATTATGTGGATTTTACTTTAAGAATAAAGAATTTTCAACTTCATCCCCCTTTTCATCCTTAAGGGTGTCGAATTTTCAAAAACCCTGAGACACGTAATTATTAATTTTTAGTCGTCAGCCTAAATACAAATTTTGAAGATCCTAACTTCAAAACTGACGGACTTTCATACAAACTTTCATCCCCTATTTTACCCCCTTTGGGGTGGAGTTTTGTAAAACCCTTTCTTAGTGCAACCCTAGGCTTCATAAGGAACCTACATGCCAACTTTGGAATCTCTAGACCCAGTGGTTTGGGTTGTGCGTTGATATGTCAGTCAGTCAGTCAGTCAGTCATCTTCTTCTTTTATATATATAGATTACAGTAAAAATAAAACGGTCTTTCTGAATTGCTCAGTTTTTTTGAAATCTGCAAAAAACCCTTACAAACAAATTTAGTTTTGCGGTCCTAAAAATGGACTTTATTGCTTCCAAAAATACTATAGGTAAATCAGAACCCTTGGCGCGCGAGTCCGACTCGCACTTGACCGTTTTTTTTTCTTACGTCACCGTTCCCAATAGTGATTTAGGGAGAAAGAGACATTCATGAGGCAATTTGTAGTATCCTATACTATTAAACGAGCAATATTTGTTTTTAAATATACAACGTGTTAATGGAATAAGCGAAACCCTCATATACCCCAACTGATTTATATTAAAATAAATCCATTCCCGTAAAAAAAATCTTAAAAAAAGTATTTTTTATCTAACTATTGTTACTTCAAAGTTTTATCACTGTTCTAGTTTCATCGTTGTTGTATTCCGCGCACTCCGCGCACGCCACGTTCACTTCCCTCCCCTCCTCACCGCTCATTAACCCCGCGGCGCCCGGCCGCCAGCGCGCGTATCTACAGAAATATTTAGAAGTGGCAAAAAGTAAAAAAAATACCCCCATCAAAAACCCGTCAAATTGATTCTACTTACATTCGATTCTGAACAAACAATTTTCTCAGTTTCGCTTATTCCGTCAACACGTTGTATATTTGTAATCGGCTTCTCGAAAACGGCTCTAACGATTTCCATGAAATTTACTTTCTAAATCGATAACAAATCGATCTAACTAGGTCGTCTGGGAACATTAGTTTTCCCCGTGTTTTTAAGCATTTTTTTTTAAACCGCGAATATGACAAAAACCTATAGCGCCATCTGTTGGCGGGTAGCATAGTTTGCTAACCCCATGATATTTTAATGCTAGGGCGGCTATTATAGAGCGAATCTCGGTCGCCCAGGTACTTGCCATGAAATAAGTGATAATTTTGCTAAAAAAAAAAGTGTATTAAGCATTCTATGTAAATTTGTGAAAAAACCGTTCAAGTGCGAGTAGGACTCGCACGCCGAGGGTTCCGACTAAATTGGTTAGTAAAGCTTTTTTGCAGATTTCCTAAGATTTTTATGTAAATCCATTGAAGGATTCTGAGTGTTTTTTCGCTGGCTCTCATTTTGAGGGTAGATGTCATACAACGAAAAAAAAATTAAAATATGCGCAAAAACGGCTAAAATGATTTGATGAAACTTTGCATGACCAATATGATGACCAAGAATTTCCATGCAAGGTATGTTGCGGCAGTATCCACAATTCCACATGTCTATGGAACTTCATATAAGGGATGTTCCCTTATAAATAAAATGTATTAAGAATGTGATTTACTCAAAATTTGTTTCATTGAGCTTATTTTAATGTTCTATAATTTGGATTCTGAATTGGTTATTTACCTGACTGGATATTATATTTGTTTTTTTTTTGCTTGTATACAGGGTGTACCAAAAACTGAAAGAGCTTGCTCAGTAGACTAAACTGAACAACTTTTCCTACGAAACATGTGGTGGGAAATTATATGCAAGTATCCATTCATCTGTGAAAATTCATATACAGAGTGTTCCAGTTCTGCCAAAATTTAAACATGCTATTTTCTCGAAATCGATTACAGTTAGTTGGTCTCGTTTGACAATTTCAATTCTAAATTGATCTGTTTATTTCATGACAAAAAAATTTTAAAAACTTAGAAGTTGGTATTTCCATATTGTATGTGTTAGCATTAGAAATTTAAGTTTGCAGTTGATACTTTTCACTTGCCTATATCGCAAGAAAGTAAGTGCAGTGCTGCACTGGTTGCTGTAGGTACCATTTATTTTTAATCGTGAACGGTGTTACCACCAAAACAGCTAACGATAAATAATATTACCTTTTAGGCATACAAAATTCAACTGAATCAAGGATCTCAATTAAAAATTATATGACTTCTAGCCTTTCGACAGAAAGGTACGTGATGCAAGTAAAAAGACCTATGAATGTAAATGGCAGCAAGACAACACAACAAGCAGAGACAAGAATCGAGTTTATGAATAATAAAAAATATGTTTCAAGACCAGAAGATGAGAGTAAAACGGACACAATAAAAGGTAACTAAAGTAGGGCCAACCTTAGGGCCAACGCAAGAAGTCCGTTCTGACAACGGACTTATTACTATGACCTTCCTAATTACTATGGACTTCGTGAATAGGACCGATTCAAAATTGTAACGCCTGTGATTTATTTCTGCAAATCAAACTCAATTTATCAATTCAGCAAAAAATGCTACTTGATATTAAATTTCAGGGATGTCCTAAATTTCAGGGATGTCCTGAAACCAAGGGATAAGAATATAACAAACAAAACAACAGCTAAATAGAGCTGCGTGAATTGGACTGGCAGAAAATAATAATTGTGCCATTACAGATTCACCTGTTAATTTTATTACAATTGCAACAAATTTTTGCAGTTCAGCCGAAAATGCTATTCCACATTGCTATTTTGTATTCAACTTTTCAGATTTGTTAGATTTATAAACTGGTTTAACTTTAGAAGTAACATGACTCAATACAATATTAGTGAAAAGTGAGGCCGGTCATCGACCTTGCAAACCACACGATATGGTGATGATTGAAAAGTATGTTTATGTTTCTTTTTTGGTTAATGTTTTATGTTTCTTTTATGGTTAATGCTCATGTGCTGTAAACATTGTTAGTCAAGTAGGGAAAATGGCCCATTTCAAACATGGGGGTCACTTAAGGCTTGCGGCACAGTCGAGTGCCTCAGCCTCAATACACTCGCGTAGTGATGATTTATCTTTCACCTTACGAGGCAAAAATGACACAAATTGAAAAATGATCCAAGTAAAAAGACCTATAGCACAACAAGCAGAGAAAAGAACCGGGCTTATGAGAATATAACGGACACAATAAAAGGTAATTAAAGAAGGGCCAACGCAAGAAGTCAGTTTTGACGTTTTCTTAACACCAACACACAAGGTTTATGTTTCTCGTATTTCTTTTACGTTTGACAGCTATCACAACAGGCTTATTACTATGGCCTTCCTTTAAGGACTTCGTGAATAGAACCGATTTCAAAATTGTAACGCCTGTAATTTATTTCTCCAAATCAAGCTCGATTTATCAATTCAGCATAAAAATACTACTTGATACAAAATTTTAAGGATGTCCTAAATGTTCAGGTGAAATAATTTATGAACTGGTAAAATTTATACAACTCCGTGAAGTATTGGGCGGATCAGCTTAAGTTTGTAATGAGTGCGGAATGATAGGAATGAAAATAGTTTTTAAATTACGATCATTAATGAAGATCACATTTAGTGATTTTATTGTTACGTCATCTTTTGTGTCGAATAATTACAACAGAAACTAAATGCTTTTTAGTATAATAAATATACAAAGTATAGGATAGGTTAGGCTAGGGCGTTTTGCAGATATGGTCTGTACTCGAGAAGTTTTTTTTTTAGGATGAATTTTATAAGAGAATTATCTATGTTCCTTAGGAAAATTTATCAGTTTCATGGGCAGAATTATCTCAAAAAGTTCTGGGGTTTAGACTACGTGCCATTTGACGAAAGCGAACGTCATGACACGAATGGGATGATATTTGACATAAATTTTATGATGTTTAGTTTCATCATCTCTAAATTTAATGACACGTTGTTTAGGCCCCCTGGGGTGATGTTTTTTTTATCGTAAACAGTGTTATAACCAAAACAGCTAACGATAAATAATATCATTTTTAGGCATACAAAATTCCACTGAATCAAGGGTCTCAATTAAAAAAACTATGGTTGTCCTTTCGACGGAAAGGTACATGATGCAAGTAAAAATACCTATGAACATTACTCCTGATGTCAGCAAGACAACACGACAAACAGAGAAAAGAGTCGAGCTTATGAATAATAAAATATACGTTTCAAGACCGAAAGATAAGACTCTACTGGACAACATAAAAGGTAAATAAAGTAGGGTCAACGTATGAAGTCCGTTTTGACGTTTCCTTAACACCAACACACGAAGTTCATTTTTGTCATACTTTTTCATACGTTTGACAGCTATCGAACATGCCTATTACTATAAATTAAATGATTCCAAAAATATTTTTTTATACCCCAATACACTTCAGACAAAATGGATGAATGTACACCAAATTGGCTGAACGTACACCAAATTTGGGTAACCGGTTCGGTTAGGTTCGTTAGGTTATCTTGCGACCACAACGCACGAGCCGAGCGAGCGGAGCGAGCGTGCCGCGGCAGCGGCCGGCGAAGTGCCAGAAGCAAATTTGGTGTACATTCATCCATTTTGGTAGACAAAATTTGGTGGATAATATTTGGTAAAAATTTACTCAAATTTGGTGGCACGTTAATACACAGCCTTACTATACTATGGCCTTCCTTTAAGGACTTCGTGAATAGGACCGATTAAAAATTGTAACGCAAGTTATTTATTTCTGAAAATCAAACTAAATATTCAATTCAGAAAAAAATTCTACTTGATATTAAGTATCAGGACGTCCTAAATATTCAGGTGAAATAATTTATGAACTGGTTTTATACAGCTCCGTGAGATAAGAGTCGGCTAAGCTTAAGTTTGTAATTCTTATCTAAGGCAGAATGCGGCATGAAAGGAATGAAAATAGTTTTTTCAACACATTTGCCCATAAAACAGCCTTATTTGCACTGTATTAAGGTCCATAATCCAGCTTATTAAACACGCGTCTTTTTTTCATTAATATAACTTCACTAGTGTCGTAATTTTTGTCTTTTTTTTAATCGGCAAGATGCAAGGAGTTTCTATATCTTTAACATCTTTCATGAATAATTAAACTGTGTTCGATAATATGATAAATAAATGTTAATTACATGGAAATACTTATATTAATCAACCAACTCACTATAAATTTGTCTATAAAGTAACAAAACATTCAATATTAAATAATTCAAGGGAGTGAGCCTCAGAACAAAGACCTCCTTGCTGAGTAAGCTGTTTGGCAGGTGGCAGGATGTTTTATTTTTCTTTTGTTTTTCATAGCGGCAAGGTGCAAAGAGTTTCTATATCTATAGGTAACATTCATAATAATTTAATGAATTAAGAAACTGTGATATGATAAATAAACGTTAATTATACGAAAATATTGATTTTTATCAACTAACTACAAATTTGTCCTTAACAAAATATTCAATTTTAAAATTATTTGAAAAGTAGTCTGTTTGATAGTGTGGTCATTGTCTCCTGTGCGCGCATGTATAATCTGTGTCTTCGAAAAAAGTAATACGCGCGCCATTTTAACAGATATTTCTTGTTGTGATATGAATAAAAAATAAATGACTTCTAAAATAAAAAAAACAGTGATAAGTGTAGAACGTCGAAAATACTTGAACAAAAACACAAGTCCGGTGTATCGGGTGACGTAGAAATGTGAACGTCTACGAAATTTCCTTAAAAAAACAAGGTAAGCAAATTTGATTCGTTTTTATTCTCAAATGTGTTGAAAAACGTCGTAAGAAGCTTGTGCGCTTTGGTGATTACACCCTCGGCTCCATTACGCCCTCGCCTGCGGTTCGGGCTGCAATTTCTGAGCCTCGGCTGTAATATCCAAAATAGCGCACGTGCATCTTAATGTACTATTAAAGAAATTACGATAAATTTATGAATATAAAATTTAGTGCTTTTTTTGCTTTGTGACGCCTATTATTAAAGCATTTTGTTCCCCAGAACTAAATGCTATTTTACGTAAAAATTTTCATAAGTACGTTTGTACGTTACGGCTGTACTTTTCACTTTGTAATCCATCCAAATCCAAACTAATATTATAAATGCGAAAGTAACTCTGTCTGTCTGTCTGTCTGTCTGTTACGCTTTCACGGCTAAACCGCTGAACCGATTTTGATAAAATTTGGTATGAAGATAGTCTAAACCATGAGAAAGGACATAAGCTACTTTTATTTCAAAAATGAGACTGGAAGGGGGTGAAATAGGGGATGAAAGTTTGTATGGGAAGTCAATTAAATAATTAATGTTACGCTTTCACGGCTAAACCGCTCAACCGATTTTGATGAAATTTGGTATTAAGATAGTCTAAATCATTATAAAGGATAAGCTACTTTTGATTTCAAAAATGAGACTGGAAGGGGGTGAAATACGGGATGAAAGTTTGTATGGGAAAGCAATTAAATAATTCATGCAACGTTTTCACGGGTAAACCGCTGAACCGATTTTGATGACATTTGGTATTAAGATAGTCTAAATCATTATAAAATTTTTTCGCTCGCTAACCCGTCGCTCACATGCAAAAAATTGCCAAATTCTTACACAACACAGATCGTATGTCTGACACTCATGACATAGTTAATAAAGGTGAAAGTTTATACGAATTTCTTTCCTCGCTAACCAGTCGCTCACATGCAAAAAAAATGCCAAATTATTATACAACACAGGTCGTTTGTCTGATGTCTCTCATGACATAGTTAATAAAGGTGAAAGTTTATATGACTTTTATGAAAACTTTCTCTGTAGCCCTTCATTGCCCTCCTTTTTAGGATCGCCTGTAATGACTGCAAACACAAAAACGACTTCACTTAGAAAAAAAAATGTAAAAGTCTTACACAAAACAGGTCAATGAAGATTTAGGACAATATTAAGGCAAATAATATGTTGCTTGGTATAAGATAGTTGTCGTTTCGCTCAAGAACTAGTTAGGTAAGCAATGAAGAGTTAAGACTATATTAAGGCAAATAACATTTTGCTTGGTAAAAAATTTTAGTTCTTTCGCTCAAGACCTAGTTAGATATTCAATGAAGAGTTAAGGCGATATTAAGGCAAATAATTGTTGCTCGGTACAAGATACTGTGTCAAAGACGGAACGGTATCAAAATTTCGATTAGTTGGGTCAGAACGAGGGACTACGATACCGATGGACGCGGGTTCGAATCCAGACACCTCCAGGACTTTTGGTAAATTATAATGGTTGGTGATGATGTAATGACGTAATAGTTAATGATAACATTAATGAATAATAGAAATGGAAACAAATGTGAAAAGAGAAATGTAAAAAAATAAAAATATCTATTATAAAAATACAAATAGAGAGCAGAAGAAGAGGAAAAAAAGAAAAAACAAAGTGCTTTTTTTTTTTTAAAAAGATAGCCTTTTTATTTAAGTTTTTATTTTCTAGAGCTTTAAATTTTTCAACAAAATGAGTATCGCTCTTGGGGTGACTCATTTAGTTTTTGAAAAAAAGCTTTAAATTCTTTATTCAAGTTAGTTTCCTTCTTGGTTGATAGATGATTCAATCAAATAAATTTGGTTCTTGACGTGATAGCGTTTAGTTTTTTAACCGACGAAAAAAAAAACGGAGGAGGTTTTTAAGTCGACGCGTATATTTTTTTTTATGTATGACCACGCATAACTTTTAGCAGAATAGTCCGACTTTGATAATTCTTTTTTTATTGAAACGGGTATACCCCGAAATTGGTAACATATAAATTTGGAAAAAAAATCCAACCCTAAGGGTAGGAAAACAGGGGATGATTGATTGTTCACTGACTGAATGTAATGTAAGACCACGCATAACTTTTTAAAGAGTAGTCCGATTTACCCTAAGGGTGGGAAAATATATTTTATAGTCACAAAAAATTGTAAAATATAAACTTTTTAACAAAAAAATTAAACCGCCGAAAAAACTGAAAAGCAAGAAATAATAAAACTTTTTTATTAAACCTTAATAACAAAGTTCTTAAAGTAATGTAAGTATACCCGAGTAATTTTGAGTCGGCGCCATACAAGCAAATTAATTAATTACTTAAAGCGTGATGCATGGCGGCGGCGCCGACTCAAAATTACTCGGGTATACTTACATTACTTTAAGAACTTTGTTATTAAGGTTAAATAAAAAAGTTTTATTATTTATTGCTTTTCAGTTTTTTCGGCGGTTAATTTTTTTTACAATAAGATAACAGTTGAAAATCGAAATAAGAAATTTAGTTCTTTGATGGAGAACTATAATACAAAACATTTTATTTCTTAATCTAAGACGTTTTCGAGTTTCCTTATATCGAAAACCCAAAAGATCTTAACTTAAATAATATTATTTGGTCCAAGATATCTTTTTTTTCTGTGTACTTAGCACAACACCACTTACGCCTATTTCAGATTCGATATCACAACAGTGGATACCGCTTTCCCAACTGCAACAAAGATTTAAAGAAGTAATAAAAAAAGAAGTGTGGCCTGGTTTACTCAGTACGCTACAACAGTTGTATCAAAAAATTACAAGACCAAAATTCACGATCCATGTCAACGATAAAAAGGGTAGGTGATAGTACATTAAGATGCTAATGCGCTATTTTGCTCATTACAGTCGAGGCTCAGAAATTGCAGCCCGAGCCGCAGGTGAGGGCGTAATGGAGCCGAGAGTCAAAATAAATTACCTTACTATCAGGCCTGTGACACTCCGCACTCTAGGTATGCAACGCGGCGCTGGAAGTCGACTGGGTAAGACAGTCGATTGTCACGCGTGCAATTGACTGCTGGCTTTCGCGAGAGTGTACCTGGCTTAAAATCACCAAGGTGGCAAATTTAGGGGTAGCAAAAATCATAAAATATTTTGGTAGCTATACATACTTAAAAGTAAACGCAAATGATTTCTACATTCAAGTTAACACTGAATGTGAAAGGAGCACACATAAAATTTATTTATTTTAAGGAAAAGTGGATTTTTAAGAGACGAGGTACCGAATATCGTCAATTCGGGAACGTTTATTAAAATTTAAATAAAGATTAAAATTAATTACAAAAAAGTGTTTTATTCATTAAAATCGTAGCGTAAGAATAATATTTACGAAAAACAATTAAAATGTATAAAAAAATACACACTAATGAACTTTTTCCTAACTCAGAGCTTCGAAAATGTTACTTTTCAAATTCTGAACTGTAAAAGTATCTTAAATGTCAAGAATATGTAAATTTTGAGTTAAGTTATTTCGATCCATAAGTAAAATTTAGTTTTCTTTTATTGTCTAGAAAGTTATTTTGGCGTAATGTTTTGAATTTATATTCAATTTTTAAAATTTATATGGTGTTCCCGGAGATGACATGGTGTTCACTGAATGACAAATACGTTCCCTTAATGACGATACTAGAACTAGCACTTAAAAGTTTTATTAATAATTAAAAATAATAATGTTTCAATAATGTTTTAGGTCTTTTTAGGGTTCGGTACCTCAAAATAAAAAAACGGAACCCTTATAGGATCACTTCTTTGTCCGTCCATCTGTCTGTCTGTCTGTCAGTCTGTCTGTCTGTCAAGACCCTTTTTCTCACGAACGAGAAGAGGTATCAGGTTGAAATTTATAACGAATATTAAGGTCCATGAACCACATAAGATCTGAAAATTTCAATTTTTCACTACGACGCAATCAAAAGATATGGCTTTTTATGTCCTCATCTCCATACATTTATGCAAAAAAGCAAAACCTACAGGGTACTTCTTGTTGACCTAAAATTATGAAATTTGGCAAGAAGCTAGGTCTCACAGTACAAATAAAGGAAAAAGTCTAAAATCATTAAATATTTCAATTTTTCTCACAACTAATAAAAACCAATTAAGGTGAGCTCCCGTTTCAAGAACTTTTCTATAAAAGAGGGGTCAAGTTGGATGGTCGCTGAGTTTTTAAAATCAAAGAGCAAAAGCTTTTAGTATATCATATGGTAGATAGGTACGGAACCCTTAGGGCGTGAGTCCGACTCGCTCTTGGCCGGTTTTTTTACTCTTTTTGTCACTTTTAGACTCCATTTTGCTGTAAATAAATAATTGAAGCGTATTACTTTTCTAAACTTAATTGAAAATACTGCGTTTAAATAAAAAACGTCGTTTTACTATAATAATACCTATCTTATTTGACCATTAATATAAACCCTAACCATTAAGTAGGTAAATATAACTTCGGGAATGAATTAGACATTCCGGCAACGTCATAATCATTTCGGGAACGTATCATCATGTCCAGAACGTTCCCGTAATTCATCATATCAACCGAAAGACGTCCACTGGTGGACATAGGCCTCCCCTAAAGAACTCCATGATGACCGGTCATGCGCTGCTCGCATCCAGCGGCTTCCCGCGACCTTGACCAGATCGTCGTTCCACCTTGTGGGGGGCCTGCCAACGCTTCGTCTTCCGGTACGTGGTCGCCACTCTATAGAACCCTCACGCCCCATCGGCCATCGGTTCTTCTTGCCATGTGCCCTGCCCACTGCCACTTCAGTTTAACGATTCTCAGGGCTATGTCAGTTAATGATCCCAGGCTTTGAATTGATAGATGTTACCAGCCGGTATTGTGGTCCTCCTCAAAGAGTGGCGATTGGTTGGCTCATTACATTAGATGTTTTCTCATCAAGTGTTGTCCATTGCACTTGAAAACAAGGATCTGATAGTGATACTGATAGGTGGCTAATGGAAACTTGATCATCGAGTTATATAGAAAATAGTAAACAAAACTTGAAGACAAACTAATGAGCCTAAATTCGATGGATTTACAAGTATGCACTTAAAATTTTACTAATTACAGGTTCTGCATATGGAATGAATGTGACTCCATGAGATTAATGAGCCCAATTTCGATGGACTTACTGGAAAGCATCCATCAGCAATCTTCCAGAAGAACTACAATACCGGCTAGCAACAACTCTGGGATTACTGCAATACATTTCAGAAGTCAGAATGCAATCCAAGTTCAAGTTCCCCGGTGTATGTAATCCTCGGTGTATGTATACGAAACTCGAGTCAGCTTCTCCTCTATAAAAGAACGTTTATTATTTTTATATACAGGATGTAAGGGCAGCCTTTCGAAAACTAAAATGGTATGAACAGTCAACGAAACTGAACAACTGTCAGTGAAATCATCATCATCATAAACAAATAAAAAATAAACTTTCAGGAAATGAAAAAAAAATCGCCCTCTTCGTACAAAATGTCCAGTCAAGTTTGCAATTTTGTATGGAGATGTAAAATTTATTACTTATTCATTTTCTGAAAGTGGTTCAGTTTCGTTGACTGATAGTGCCTTTTCAGTGTTCGGAAGGCTGTCTCTTACCCCCGTTTTTAACCAAAACAAATCAACATCGCTAACACTATCATAATCTCTTTAACATTGAAAGCTATACTAAAACAAATCAATACTTAACTCAGTATCACACAATTTAAACATGAATGAGCATATCGAACGATAGTAGTTAGTTTAATATCACAATTATTATAAGCTACAAAAAATCCGTCGTAAAAATATGAATTATAATATGGATAACTTATGTGTATGTAAATAATTTTTTTACAGCCTGTATACGAGTATCTTTGAAGATAATAAAGTAGATTGAGGAATAAGATTGTCCAACTGAGATCATTATTCATTAGATATGGAAAGTGTGAAAGTGATATAGACTAAGAGCGGGCAGTTGGTAACCCTACCTCATCGGATACCACACAGCGATCTATCTAGGCTGCTGCACAATAAAATGGTGAGTTTCAAAAAACAGGGTTGCCAACAAATAACAGTTTTTTTTTATCAAATCATATACCAAGTAAGCACATAGTGCATGCAAGACTACTAATTAAAAAGTAAAAAAAAACAACAGGATTGCCTTGTTCAACCATAATTTTTAGTGAGTTGACATAACCTAAAATGACTTCAACTTCTTAAATTACAGGGTTTAGGCAAGGCAACCCTGGTTATTTCTGTACATATTAATTAGTACTTATGCATGCATTATGTACTTACTTGGAACATGAAGTGGTAAAAAAAAATTTTTTTGTTGACTTTACAAAACGTGGCAGGTTGCGCAGCCTAGATAGGTCGCTGTTTGGTATCCGATGAAGTAGGGTTGGCTACTTTTACATTCATGACCAAAAAATCCAGGTTGCAAACAGAAAACCTAATATCAACTCTTAAAATGATGATTCTAGATGAATAAAACTATCATTGTTTGAAAGTTGAATAAAAATTTAGGCCTTATGGTGCTTTTATTTATTTAGTCTGGCCCTTTTAGTTAGCAAGGTATCGCAGTTTCTATCTCCGACCCGGATTCATTTGCTCTAGCTAGAGTGTACATGACCTTAAACAATATTATATTGATTACCAAATTTATATAAATTAACTCTTAAAATGTTGTCACAAATAACACCTTTGTGTGACGTATGTTTTACCATTTGAAGCTATATTAATGTGATTAGGTACGAAACTTAGTAATGGAACCTGAAATATGTAAACTATAGTTTCCGATTCAGGAATTTTCACTTCAAAGCTACTCGTATGTAAAAGTAAAAAAATAAAAATAAAACTGGGGATGTGTCGGACTTGACAAATTACAGGCCTATATCGCTGGCCACCATCATAGCCAAGGTATTGGACAGTTTACTTGATAGTCACCTAGAAAGGCACAGTAGTCTTCATGACGCTCAGTTCGGATTTCGTCCAGGTCTATCGACTGAGAGTGCCATTTTCTGTCTTAAGGAAACTGTCCAATACTATACGGCAAGAAAAACACCAGTTTTTGCGTGTAATTTAGACTTGTCTAAGGCCTTTGATTTGGTAAGTTATGACGTCCTGTGGCAAAAACTTTCATGTGAAACGGATGTACCGAAAGAAATCATATCTCTGTTTCGATTTTGGTATGACAATCAGAAGAATAGTGTAAAGTGGGCAGGCGCTTACTCGGATGTGTATGGGCTGGAGTGCGGTGTGAGGCAGGGGGGGCTAAGCTCTCCGCGGCTCTTCAGCCTGTATGTGAACCGACTGATCGAGGAGCTCAGCAGTACCAATATTGGATGTCATATAGATGGACAATGCATCAATAACATTAGTTATGCTGATGATATGGTGCTGTTGAGCCCCTCAATCGGTGCCTTGCGCCGCTTGATACATATTTGTGAGTCATACGCGTTGACCCATGGACTTAGGTACAACTCTAAGAAGAGTGAGTATATGATTTTTAAATCTGGAAGAAAAACTTACTCTAATGTACCCACTCTCACTTTATGTGGTACTAACTTAAATAGAGTTCAAAAATTTAAGTACCTGGGCCACTGGGTCACCGAGGACATGTCTGATAATGCAGACGTAGATAAGGAGCATAGGGCGCTGTCAGTGCAGTGCAACATGTTGGCCCGTAGGTTTGCACGATGTACGGTTGTTCCGTAAAGGTAACCCTCTTCAAGGCTTACTGCCAGACCTTTTACACGTGCAGCCTGTGGGTCCGCTACACGCAACGCGCTTACAGTGAGTGACCTTCGCGTTCTGTATAACAACGCATTCAGGATCCTCTTCGGGCTGCCGCGCTTTTGTAGTGCATCGACTATGTTTGCTGAGGCAAGAACAAATGATTTTTATGCAATCATTCGTAATCGTTCCGCCTCCTTGCTTGTTCGCGTGCGCGGCAACCCGAACAGCATCCTGCGTGTGTTGTGTGACAGGTGGGACTCCCCGACGCTGAGACGCTGGATGCAGCTGCACTCTAATAGCGGTTGCGTAACCGTAATTCTAAGAAGACAGCAGTAAGCCTATGTACGTGGGCTAGCTGCTCTCTTTTTGGATTTGTGATTAAGTAATAGGCAAAACTAACACTAGAGATAAGTTAATCTGAAATAAATATTATATTATTATCATGTAAATGACTATCAAAACCAACTGTCTGCAATAATATGCACTCAAAAATAATTCTGTCATTGTTATAAACAAAAATATTTTTGTTCAGAACAATCTGCACATATAGTTTAATTAGATTTAATCTTAAATTATAGTAATTTTTGTATGTTTTCCTATGGCAATATTTCCTAACTTAAAATGATTTTTGTAATAGCAACATTGAATGAATGAATGAATGAATAACACTTTATTGCACAACATTCTCTCTCTTCTTGTCAACCCTCTGTACGATACAGTCGCATATTTTTTGGCTCCAATAAAATTTAATAAGTTTACTATCTAAACTAGCATTTTTATTCCAAACATGGAATTGTGGTCCTTCAGACGCCAAAATTGTAAAAATTAATAGGTGATCAGTGAAAATTACGTTCGAGTTTGATCGCGGGTTATCTATTGTTCGCGCCGGCCGCCATCCATTGTTCGTGCCGTTGACGGCGTGTTCCAGTGTTTCGTGCTATAACGAAACTGGCCCGCACTTTCGTTCTGGGCTTAACGAGGTTCTTTCTGCAATAAGAAGGAAGCAAGAAGAGGAAATATCATCGAGTTGGTCATATATTCCAAGATCGGATTGACCAAGCTTTTTTTCCCACCGCCATTTTTCATCGTTCGAAAAAATATTCGTACCTCAAATCGACGCGTCATCGAGTGAACTTAGCGGCGATTCGTCAGGTTGGTAGTGGTAGTATTACGGCGCTAAAGCGTGCTATAACGCATTTCGGAACGTGGGGTTGCTTGCGCATGACTTGCAGCCAACTTCATTTCAACCGAGTCGTCTGTCATCTGCCTGTCAGCATTTATTTTGTAAACAAGACGGAAATTTTCCAAAACCATGGCAAATGCGGAAGAATTAAAGAAGCTGAGGCTCATGCGAGGAAGGATGCGCTTATAAGTGCGCTAAAGTCCTACGAAACCGTCCAGTTGGACATTCTAAGCATGGATGAAAAGGATAAAGAAGAGGTGGGTGCTATTGAAGATCAATATTATACTGTTATATCGAGAATTAATGCTGCGTTAAAAACTTTGTCCACAAAACGAACATCGGAATGTCATAGTGTCTCAAGTTGTAAATTACCTAATATCGACATTCCCATGTTTGACGGCAAGGATTTTATACAGTTTAAGCCATTTTATGACTTGTTCATGGCAATTATAGACAATAATACACAACTGACAGATGTACAGAAGTTTTTTTATCTGCGTAAATATTTAAGTGGTGATTCATTAGCAGTCATTGTCAACTTGCCATTAGTCAACGAATCTTACAAGCAGGCATTAGTATTACTAAAAAAGCGCTTTGATAACAAAGCTCGATTAATTTCAAATCATGTAGGTATCTTATTAGATCTACCTGCTATTCAAAAAGGTACTGCTACCTCTAAAAGGTCGCTTGTGTCACAAATAAAGCAGCAATTGCATGCGCTGCAAAACTTAGAGCAGCTCATTGATAAATGGAACATGATATTGATTTCCATTTTTACTAGAAAGCTTGATCAAATTACAAACCGGGCTTATCAGTTAGATAGGGATACGGAAAAGTTGCCTTCCATGGCAGATTTTCTAGACTTTCTAGAAAAGCGCGCTATAGCGCTAGAGGATAGCAGTTTAGCCCCTCAAAAAAGCACTTGCTATGAAGGTGCACAGAGCAGAGCCTATAGTTCCTTGCCACCAAAAGTCTCAAATGTTGTGACAAATAATAATAATTTAAAGACATGTAAGTTCTGTACCAAACATGACCATGCGCTTTTCAGCTGTCCGGAATTCAAAACGGCAGCTCTCCAAGACCGGCAACTATTTGTCCGGGAACATAAGTTATGCCAGATTTGCTTGAAGCCACATAGTGGTAAGTGTAAATTTATATTTAAATGCAAGGTCTGCCAACAACGACATAACACTCTTTTACATCCGGAGCAGGAAAAACAGGACAAGCCTGAAGAACCTCCGGTAACTTTGTTGTCTAATCCTACTACAAATTGTGTTCTACTTCCCACTGTGAAAGTAAAGGTCTTGAGCAAATCTGGTCAACCATGGGTAGTGCGTGGCTTGCTGGACACCGGCAGCCAGGCATCTTTTGTTACAGGAAATCTTGTAAATAAGTTAGGCTTGAATGCTATAGTCCAGCCTAACAACATTATAGGTATCGGTAATAAGCCTACAAAAATAAATGAATTTGTAAACTTGACTGTGCTTTCATGCCATCATGATATAAAGTTCAATATAAAATGTAATGTAGTTGATTCAATTACAACAAAGTTGCCCCAGCAATCCTTCAATGTTTTAGGCTGGAATATACCTAAAAATGTAAAACTTTCAGATGATGATTTTCACACTCCTGGTGAAATTGTTTTGGTGTTAGGAGCCGATGTGTATTTCAATGTTTTACTTGAGGGTTCTTTAAAAATTGAAAATGGCGCTATATTACAAAATACAATGCTTGGTTATGTAGTAGGTGGTAACTATCCGAAACAAACTCAAGTTTGTAACAGTTCTTACTTTGAAATTGTAACAAATTTTGCTATATCTGATCCAATTAAATTGGAAAATATCATGGAAAATTTTTGGTTGACGGAAAAGGTTCCTGAGCCTGCAAAGCCTGCATTGGGTGAATTTCAAAAGGCAGAAAAAATATTTCAAGACTCAATGGCGCTTAAAAATGAGCAGTTTCATGTGGATATGCCTTTGATATGTCCGATGGAGGAATTGCAACTTGGTGACTCATTTTCTATTGCCTATCAAAGATTTCTTGTATTGGAAAAAAGATTCAGATCAAACTCTTTATTGCTGGAGCAGTATAAATTGTTTATTAACAAGTATGTAGACTTGGGACATGCTCAGGTGGTTAAAATTTCAGATTATGATATTTATAATGATCCTGTATTCTTTTTAGCATATCATTCCGTAAATAACGAGGCGAGCAAATCCACGAAATTCCGTATTGTGTTTGATGGGAGCGCCCAGTCAAAGGACAATGCATCCCTCAACGATGTCATGCTGAACGGTCCCGTGGTGCAAAGTGAGCTATTTGATACTCTCATTTTATTCAGAACTTACATTTACACTCTGATTTGTGATATTCAAAAAATGTTTCGACAGGTTTTCATTAATAGCCACCAAACTTGCCTTCAGAATATTCTGTGGCGCGATGATCCCAGGAAGCCCATCAGCTGCTTACAGTTGCAAACTGTGACTTATGGACTTAAGGCCTCTACTTTCTTGGCCACTCGATGCTTGGTCGGGTTAGCCCAGCAGTACAAGGACGAGTACCCTCTTGCCTCTAAAGCAATGCTTTACAATACTTTTGTTGATGACGTCATTTCTGGTATTGATAAAATAGAGCTACTGTTTGACCTTAAGAAAGAATTGGTAGAGCTTCTACGCTTAGGCAGTTTTAATTTGCATAAATGGTGCTCCAATGTGCCTGAAGTTTTATGTGATGTTCCAGCTGAAAATAGGCAGTTTGAGGATATTGATATAGGTAAAAATAATATTGTCAAAACTCTTGGTCTGATGTACGATATTACATCAGATACTTTTACATTTTCATGTCCAAATTTAATTGAAAATGAAAACATTAACAGTAAAAGAAAAATCCTAAGTTTTATAGGTAAAATTTTTGATCCTTTAGGGCTCATAGGACCTATCGTTGTTGCTGCTAAAATATTTATGCAAGAGCTATGGACTTTGCAGATTCAATGGGATCCTATAATACCCCAGAAACAGTTTCTATACTGGAATAACTTTTTGAACAACCTGAGACAGATGGAAAAAATTACTGTCAACAGATGTGTAAATTTCAAGGACGTTTCATCAGCAGAATTGATAGGCTATGCAGATGCCTCTATAAAGGCTTACAGTGCAAACAAATTTGCTCACCTACAAATCTAGAGTATCTCCGCTAGGTAAAAATCAAACTATTCCTCAACTTGAGTTAAACAGTGCTCTCCTTTTAGCCCAGTTGACTAGCAGGGTTACTCAGACCTTGATAAATAGATTTCCTCACAAGGTCTTTTTATACAGCGATTCACAGATAGTTCTGGCGTGGATTAAGTCTGGTAGCGTCAAGTCAAATGCTTATGTCAATAATAGAGTAAAGCAGATTATAGAGTTGGTAGGTCAGACTCAATGGTTCTATGTCAGGACAAACAATTACCCAGCAGACTTACTGTCAAGGGGTGTACAGCCTCAAAGTCTCCAGGGTAATCGCTTGTGGTGGCATGGCCCGCAAGATTTGGCTAAAAATAATTACCAACACACAAATCAAGATAACATTAACATTTCTGATTTATCCGCAGAGTCAGAGTCTGAAAGTGAAAGCAATAAAATACTATGCAATTTCACTAATGTAGAGTCATCCTTTGCAAAACAATTATTTCAGAAATATTCCAATTTACATAAACTTCAAAGAGTGATTGGATGTATCTATAGGTTTTACAATAACTGCTCGAAAAAGGTTAACAAAATAAAGGAGAGTGTATTAACGCCCCATGAGTTACGCGACTCTATGGCAGTCATTGTGCGTGCTACTCAAAGGGAACATTTTTCTAAAGAAATAGAATTGCTTTCATCTGGAAAGAATGTAAAGACTGGAATAGGTAATTTAAATCCCTTTCTTGATCATTTTGGAGTTGTAAGAGTAGGTGGAAGGCTAAATAATGCTGTTAACATTACCTATGATAAAAAACATCCCCCTATTCTCCCAAAAAACTCTCATATTACACACCTGCTTATAGAGAAAGAACATTTTAGGCTTCTACACGCAGGACCTAGGTTGATTTTCAGTTCTTTGTCGCAAAAGTACTTTATAGTAAATAGTATACGAGAGGTCAAGAAAGTGGTGCGCAAATGCATCAAATGTATGCGTATGAAAGCTGAAGCTGCTAAGCAGCTGATGGGATCTCTTCCTCAGGAACGAATAACAGCATCACGGCCCTTTCAGCATGTCGGCGTTGATTTTTGTGGACCTTTTGATATGAAGGTAGCTCGTATTAGGAAGCCTCTCATAAGGAAGTGTTATATAGCACTTTTCGTGTGCTTTGTTGTTAAAGCCATACATGTAGAGCTTGTCTCAGACCTCACAACGGAGACTTTCTTAGCATGTCTTAAGCGCTTCATATCTAGACGTAGGATGCCCACAAAAATATTTTGTGATAATGCTACGACCTTTAAAGGTGCATCGAATACTTTAAATGAGTTGTTTAAATTAGTATCCTCCAAAGGTCATAGAGATGCTATTGATAGTTATTGCTCTCAGAACTCTATAACCTTTACCTATATTCCCAGCTACGCCCCTCAGTTCGGTGGAATTTGGGAGGCTGGAGTACGTAGTATAAAGCACCACCTAAAGAGAGTGGTAGGTAATCTTTGTTTAACTTATGAAGAGCTTAATACTGTCATAATTCAGATTGAAGCTGTGGTAAATTCTCGGCCTCTTCTGGCAGACAACTCCAGTGATTGTCAATATTTAACGCCTGGGCACTTTTTAATTGGAACGGCTTTAACTAGCTATCCTGAGATAGATCTTACAAATGTCTCTACAAATCGTCTTAAATTTTGGCAGTTTTGTACTAAATTAAAGCAAGACTTCTGGAAGTCATGGTCCAATGACTATCTCACACAGTTACAAAGTCGTCCCAAATGGAAAGAACAGCAGCCTAATTTAAAAGAAGGTGATTTAGTAGTTGTTAAAAATTTAAACATCACTCCCTTGGAATGGCCGATGGCTCGAATTGTAAAAACATTTCCAGGAAGTGATGGTAGAGTAAGAGTCGCCGATATTAAAATGAATAATAAGGTGTATCGCAGGTCTATAAATAAGTTGTGTCCCTTGCCTTTGGATTAAGATGTTATTCTTTCCCCGCCCCCAATTATGTTCAGAACAATCTGCACATATAGTTTAATTAGATTTAATCTTAAATATAGTAATTTTTGTATGTTTTCCTATGGCAATATTTCCTAACTTAAAATGATTTTTGTAATAGCAACATTCTCTCTCTTCTTGTCAACCCTCTGTACGATACAGTCGCATTTTTTTTGGCTCCAATAAAATTTAATAAGTTTACTATCTAAACAAGCATTTTTATTCCAAACATAGAATTTTATTATCATAAAAGTGACGTCACCTAGATTTATTTAGAATATCATTTATAAAGAATAGATCTAGGCTTGTAAATTGTGCCTTTGACTTTTACCCACATAACGTAGTTAAGAGTATCATTTAAGCCTTAATTCAACTTGTGAATTACCTCATTCCGCTTTTTCTGAGAAATTCGTTTGGATGTACCTTCGGAAATCAAAGCCTCTAAAGATCCCTTTATAAATATGTCGTTTAATTGTAATTGATGTTTAATTGCTAATGTTAAGTAAGGTTACGACGATTAAATGAGGCTCTTGCAGCAATTTTGGATAGCCTATGTTTAGCTTCATACCGCATGCTCCAAAAATTAACTAAGGGGCCAAATTTTAACATCGTTGTTGGATAGTGAACCATGAAATGGAATTTAGGTTTAAGATTTTCACCTGTTAACGTACAATAAAGTTCGTTTAGTTCCGATATTAAGACTTTTAACAACTCACAACTATCTTTGTCGACAGAGTAAGACATAATTAAGTCTATAATTTTCCTTAGAGTAATATATAACATCGAATAATCGTCATCTGGTACAAAGTCTACTATTAATAGGCCAAAATATCGAAGCAAAGAAAACATTTCTGAAGCTGATAATTTTACTGTTTTACATTACCTTTCGAAACATGCTCCAGAGTCAATGGACAAGGCTTGCTACCACTGTCAGGACCATAATCGAAATTTATTATCCTAGCATTTAAAATTTGTAATGAGAAATATTTCAAGTCCCTAGTATACTTTAGTAAGAGAAAAGATATAATATACTTAGCGACGCCTTCAAGAATGTCGTGCATAATACGAGTATCTACTTCGACTTGGTCAAATAATCTGAAATTATCAACAGATAACCAGACGCACTTTTCTTTAATGCCTGTTCTAGCAGGGCAATTTAGTTGTAGTTGTTCAAGGTAGTTTTCGTCATTACGCAGCAATTGCTCTTCCTCAAAGTACTGCTTTTTTCATATCTTCTTTTGATACATTACATATTCGACATGGGTAATTAGAAGAGAATGTTTCATTAAAGCCTATTATTGAATGTATACCCAAATTGTCACCAATCATTAAAGCCAACGAAAAGTAAAGTTTTCCCTGGAATGACGGTACGTCAACTCCGTATTTTGATAAAAAGTTAAGTTCTTCTGGATTTAATATAATGTGGTTCCCGACTATTGTTCTATCTGACGAATGGAATAACAGGAGGTCGATCGTTGTAATTGCAATCAGTTTTAACGCTAAAGAGGAAGATATTTGATTTCGGAAAGGTTTTGGTTTTGCTTTGCCTTCACGGATGCAATTTTTGGTATCGTGGTAGCAACAAAACTGTTTACGTTACGCATACGTTACGTTAAGTGAAACCAAACTCAAGCCGTTTAGATCTTTTGTCTTTGGACTAGATCTTGCAACGAGTATTACAAATACTATGGTTACTTACCACAGATTTATTATTCCAATTTCGGAATTTATTTGGTACGTAGCGGAACTTAGTGGTCCTTAGACATAACAGACAGATGGACCAAAAAAAAAATCCGAAAAGGGTTAATATTTTCCACTACGACACAGAACCCTATAAAACTTATTTCAACTAATGGATATTTGCAGATTGCAGACCCATAATAACAAACAGATAAATTTTGTCCGCTCAAGCATTTGCCACCCCCGCTGGGCACCAACCCTCCAGCGTTAGGGGTCCACGGCCGTAATGGCCGCTTTTGTAAAAAATTTGCAACGCCACGATTTCGATGGTTTTTTCTATTGGTGTTGTCATAAAGTGTATATTTTCGACAAGAATGACAAAGTTTCTACTTGAAAATAGCTAGAAAAGGTTCTTAAAATAACGACTTACCTTAAAATATTGCAGCTGAAAACCGGCTGCCCTGTTCCAGTACTTTGAAGACACAAACACATTTTGCACACAACACTTCACAAGAAAGGCCATAATTATGCACTACACATCACTAGGATTATATGATCCTGGTCACAACACCGAGAAAGGAGCTTAAAACTGTACGAATCGTCTCGTATTCTGCTTCGCGGTATTGAGATTTTTTCTCGTTTAATGACCCCCCTCGGTAGCGTTGGATCACGCATACTTACCTGGCATTATCCCGTGATAAAGAAGGCGGTTCCCCCAGGGCGAGGCCTTTCCATTGCACTGCGGTTGGGCTGACCTCTGCGAATATCCCAAATGTGGATATCTCGGGTGCGTAATTTTTGGTAGTGGGGACTGCGTACGCGCCGTCCCCCTCGTAACTTATTAAAATATTCACGTGATGAGAAGCCCACACACACAACTTTGTTCTGTGACTCCTTTAAGGCAGTTAAGACCTTAGGGGCCAGTCAATCAATCATCTTTAACTCTGATCGGACCCATTTACAAAAAAAATATATTTCGAGTGTTATCGTGCCTCAAAATCCGTAGTGTGTGTCCGGTCACTGTCCAGCCAACTTCAGCCAAGTCGAGCGAACCAGCACGGCCATAACCCTTTTCTCGAACCAACTCAACGAATTCTTTTTCAGACCTTCATGTCTTTGTTATTAAGCGAAGAAATAACTTTGAATTTATACTACACTGATTATCAGAAAGATACTTGGAGGAGCTCCTCTACGGAAAGATAGATGATTTATAAGCTTGAGATTTGGCATCAGGGTAGGTAATCGGGAGTTTATAAAGGGAAAAGATCACACCTAGCTGAATTCAAAGACTAATTCGGCATACATTGCTGGGAGGCTTGGTTATGTTAATTGCAATATCTTTACTTCAACGAGCAATGTATGCCGAATTAGTCTTTGAATTTAGCAAGGTGTCATCACTCCTTAAGGGCATGTATGAATAATTAATTAAAAACTTATTTATATACTGCTTTACTTGCATTAAGTTAATTTTGTATTTCGCTCTGCAGCAAAGTTATTTTGCGTCTCGTTGCTTGAAACCTTCGCTACGCTCAGGATTTTTCTTTTGAATCCTAGAATATTTCGCTTGCTCAGGTTTCAATACAAGGCACTCGCGCCAAATAATCCTTTTGCTGCCAAGCTGCCATGCATAACAAATAACTATTTAACCTCCCATAGAATCTGCATTATCATGACGCTCAGGATTTTTCTTTTGAATCCTAGAATCTTTCGCTTGCTCAGGTTTCAATACAAGGCACTCGCGCCAAATAATCCTTTTGCTGCCAAGCTGCCATGCATAACAAATAACTATTTAACCTCCCATAGAATCTGCATTATCATGTCAAATTTGGTTTTTCGTATTTCGACCTATGTTCCTTGGGAAAAGTTGTTTAGTTTCATGGGCAGATTCACATCCTTAAGTATTATCACACTTTGGTTCAGGAATAATGTAGCTTTGTCAGTACAAAGCAGTATAGTACAGTATTTGCCAGTGTAAAATAATTTTCACAATCGGTTTATTCCTAAAAATCTCACATACTTGCAAACGTTACCTCTTTACAATATTAGTATATAAGTGTAGGTTGATAAAACTCCCATTGTTACTCTTACTTTCTGATCTCTGTTTTAGAACAGGCTTTTCTCATATTATTTATAAATCATTAATTGATACAAGTGCAACAGGTGGAGAGTTACAGGCTATGGTAGATGAGCCGAGAAGGATTTTTCACGTGATAATCAGGGCGACTAAGAGATGTCTCAGTAGATGGGGCTTTATGAGAGGATCACAAAAACTATATAAGAAGTTCCAGACCGGAGACCGGTGTTCAGGAGGCCATTGTCTGGAAATGAAAAGGAACAAAAAAACCTGATATTAAGCAAAAACAATTCTCATGCCAAAAGATGGGGGCTGATGAGTAGTGATATAAAAACTTTGACCAGACACTGGTTTGCCAAAAATCTGAAGACTGTTGGCAAACCAGATCATTAAATTGTTTTCTATTGAGTACCATTTAAAATTTTACGCGATAATCAAGGCGAAAAAGAGATGTCTCAATAGAAGATGCTTTATGAGAGAATCACGAAAAACTATGTAAGAAGTTCTACACCGGAACCTGGTGTTCAGGAGGCCATTGTCTGGAAATGAAAGGTATTTTTTCACGTGATTTTTGAGGCGGACAAAAGTGATTGCTTGTAATAGAGAAGCTAATACTGATAACAAATACAAAAAAAAAAACTGACAAAAATCTGAAGACTTTTGGCAAACCAGACCAAAAGAATATCCCTTTTCAGATTTTCAGGCTTGTCTGGAATGACTTTAGCCCCCGGTTTTCTTGTCTGGTCAACGTTTTTATATCACTACTCATCAGTCCCCATCTTTTGGCATGACAATTGTTTTTGCTGAAGATCAGGTGTTCGCGTCCCGAGGCCCGGGTCCACTACGCGTGCTGGGCCCAATTTTCTTACGTAGCTATGAAGTGGACGTATGTCCACTCGTGGACCTGAGCCGGGGCGGAACGTGGGCTGCGATACACAGTGCTAAACTTATAACTAAATACCTTAACTATATTACCCGTATCGTACCCAAGATGGTACGCTCATGACCGGTGTCACACCCGTTACGTTACGTTACCCAGATGACTCGCGCTTCACCGACCCTACCAAAATTCTATAATAATATGCAAATCACTTACCGGTGAGATTCCCGTGGTCGCGACGAGTCGAAATGTACATTTGGAAGTGTACCTACTATTTGTGTGCAAGTAGGAATTTCCAATAAATACAATTACATAGAATAAATTATAATGTGTACTGTGGTGTCGATGCGATGATCCGATCCCCGTACGGGCCGCTTCCGCAGCAGGCACCAAGGTCAGTCCCCAGCCTCGTGCTTCAAGCACACCACGTTCGCCGAATGCGCAGGTCGACACCCGTATAGCAGATAATTCCGGAAATCTGCCTTCCAATCACTAGTACATAGCAAATCCGCGGCGATTGATATTTATCGTCCCACACACCACGCGGATTGCCAAGATATGGTCAATTATCACCGGCCACGCCCCGACCACGCGGTTTGGTAACTATACCAACGTGCGTCGCGCAATTGTCCATCCGCACTTCCTGAGCCTTCCGGTCTCCCCGCGAGCTAAACCCATCCCGAAAGGAATTCTCGAAAACACTTATTTGTTCCAAATATCACGAAATATGAGTCCAAAATGCCGCCTACGCAGCCACCAAATATGGCGTCTCGTTTACACTGACACGAGTCCCTTTACGCCTCCGAATGGATAGTTCACCACTAAATTACTAAATTGATTGCCCCGCGCAACCTCAATATGATACATACATACATACATAACATCGCGCCTTGTTCCCGAATCCCAATTCGGGAAATAAAACAAACCCAAGCGCGGCCACCGCTGTGGCTCATCCGATACGCGCACCCAAGTGACCGTTCGCAAGATCTCCCGTATGCGACTGCTAAATGCTAACAACTATGGCGCCGGCCCGCCTCCTCCGCACGGATGCGCCAAGCCTCGCGATGCTTGAATCGCCCCGTACATTTTTCCTTGAATACCCGCCTCTAAGCTAACATTTCTTATACAGAAAACTGAACGCAACAACACCTACAATAACATGACCGGATTTCATGCAAGGCGTTAAGTGGCTAGCCAATGGAACTGAGTGGACACCAAAACGGGAGTTGAACCCAGCTTCAAATTTACAAACACGGTCATCTCAGTTCCCCAACGTTATCATTAATCCTAACACATAACAAATGGTCCTTCGCGGACCTTACCGCTAATTCAAATAACACTCCAGTGAGAACATGCGAGCGTGTTCAAATGCACAACAACTCGAATGCTCCGACGAGGGAGGCTCATGCCGATCTAGTGCTGAATTACACACAAAAATGCGTACAATCTCCCTCAATACGCGATCAGCACTCGTAAAATTGGTCCCACAGCCCAATCTGATCAGCGATAGGAGTTCCCTGCGCGATATAACCTATCCAGCGCGACCATAACGCTTCCTTAAGAAGATCGGCTACGAGTACCAAATGACCTGCCTTGGTCGAAAGTCCACCTAACACGCCCAGTCTTACTTGACTTCCCACACCGAAGGCGTGATTCCTTGGCCATGCTCCGTACGGCCCCGAATGATGATGTGGTTACATCGCGGCTGTCATCAAATGACCAAGACAAGCACCGAAACGCGATGTCCACGGAGTTTGTCTGTAGACATATCCTAACATTTAAATAGCCACTCTTCCGGCTCCCCTACAAACAACTGACGTCCCCAACACAGCGGGTGACCCTGCAATGCAGTAGACGTAGACTCCGATATGCCCCTAGCCGGTTCTATCTTCCCCGGCACATTGCCCACACCGGTGGCGTCTCAGACCCGTTCATCTGAGAAACCCGACTCGCCACGTACATCTCAAGTATATGGATCCAATAACCCCGTGAGAAGAGCGGCACCCGCCCGTTCCCGTTGCTCCATCAAATCTAGATCGGTGCCACATTGTTCTTTGCCGTAACTGCGCGCACATCCACTTCACCTATCAAACTAGGGGTGCGCAAATACACCCACGCAGCATAACCGCGCCCCGAGGCGTCGTAAAATCCATCCAAGGTCACCCCACTGCCCACCGATGGCAGCCGCTTGCGAGGTAGCGCGATTAGGGTGCTTTCACTAAAGCGCCCGAATGAATCGACAGCTTCCCGATTAGCTGATCCTCCCAACCACTTTGGTTTGGCGCATGAGTTGGTTCCTTGGTCTCCCAGAACCTGGCAGCTTCCCTCCCGACACACCCGTAGAAGATCCCATACTCTTCAGGCAGGTCTACAGGATTCTCTTGTGGACCTGGAACATCACATCTGCCTTGTGTCTGCTGCAACCAACCCATCCTGTTCCCGTACTATCTTAGTACTCCCCAATAACTTCCCGAGGACGCTTATTCCCGCATTACGTCCACCCGTTCGAAAGTTCAAATCTGGATTAGCCAGATCCCATCTGACAGTCATCCCTCGTGTCCCCAATGGCAACCCCATCCGGGGAAGGACCACAACATCAAGAACTACCGCTGAAGCACAATAACAACAGACTCCAAGTCTGACCTACAGCGTTAGGCGTACCATCGCCTCCGTAACCTATTGCCCGTTTCATGCCCCGCATGTTGAAACTAATGGCAACCCTTGCCTACTCTCAAATCCCATTGATGCGATGCACCGTTGAGCTACTGAATCTTATAAGGCTCGCACCGTCATCCTCTTGCCATCCGAATCCCATCCCGTAAGCCTAGTCGTCGATAAACCTGACACGACTAGCTGGAGGGCAAGAGTTGAGAAGTAGGCGGCCAAACCCTAGTAGGGGAGGGTCCCCCCTGGATCCGCCCGTTGAGAGTGCACTCTTGCACTGCCCATGTAGACAAATAGGCTCCATCCCATATCACAGGGCCCGCGCCCCGTGGTAATCCCGTAAAGGGGGCAACCGTGCCCCGATTGCACCCTACCGATTGGTGGAACCGGAACCTGGAGGCTTGGGTATTCCGCCAGGGACGGCGACATGTGTTTGGCCTGAGACATTCTCTCACTCAGAGCCATCGAACAACTTACTTCGTCGCCCTGCCCCGCTCCTCGCCCCTGGCACCCGCCCCTAGGCACCTGGCCTACCCCTGAGCTCTCCTCGTATCCACCTGTAAGCACCTGACTTCCTTCTGCGCTCACCTGGCACCCGCTCGTAAGCACCCGTTCTTCCTTGCCACTTACCGTTGCATCGGACTGCCCATACAGTCCGTGATCAATGGACAGTGGCAGTTGCTTGTGTCCAGGTATTCCCGTGCGCCACTGAAGGGGTGCTCTCTGGTGCTAACCCGCTGCCAATCTCCTCTTGGCCACAGGTCTCCTTCGCCGCTGGCTCCCTAGCCGGAGACGTCTCTACTAGAGACCCCGTGATCCCTGTTGAGGTAATTTCCTCAGAAGGGGCGTCCTTCACGTCTACGGAAGACCAGCCACAAACCGTACCCTCAGCCCCGTGCCAAGTGTGTGACGGTGACGCGACGCCAACTTCCCCAAATGCGTCCGCCTTGGGCCGCTGCTCATCCATCGGACTCCCGAGTCCGGGACCCGTACATGCCGGCGACGTAGGTCCTCGCTGACCCCAACCCCGTCGCTTACCATCGGCAACCGCTTGGATGATATCATTCTCAATGTCCAGACAGCTTATGTAATCGTCTGTCGCCGACTTCGTCTCCTCGTGCATAACTGTCAAGCTCAAATACCGCCAGTGGGTCAGACGGGAAGCCATGGCACCAACTTCCTAGGAATACACACAAGGAAACACCAAAAACCGTAAATAACTTAAATCTAACAAATAAAATAAATGAGTAGGTATGTCCACAAGTGGACGCCCTGCAATATTCACCGATCAGGGCACCAAGTCAACTGGTCTTCTTCTTCTTCTTCTAGACCTTATCCCATCTTAATTGGGGTCGGCCCTCCTGGTCAATCTCCGAAACTCTGTCCTTGTTTGGAATTCATCAGACATAATATTGTTAACTTTCAGATCTTTTTGGATCGTTGTCCACCAGGTGGCTGGGGGTCTTCCAGGGCCTCTTTTCTTCGTAGGTATATTTAGGGCAGTCCTGACCATGTGTTCTTCCGGACGGCGCATAATATGGCCGTACCAGCGCAAGCGTCTCTCGGTGATCTTCTCTTGAATCGGTGCTACCTTGAATGTGCCCCTGATATGCACATTTTGGACATGGTCTTCCAGTGTTACGCCTCCAGCCCATCTGAGCATACGCATCTCCGCCACGTGTAATTGTTGCTCATGGTTCTTTTTCACTGGCCAGCATTCCGACCCAAAGAGCATAGCAGGTCGTATAGCTGTCTTATACAGCTTCCCTTTAACTTTTACAGGCATCCTTTTGTCGCATAGTGTTCCGGACAATGATTTCCACTTTTGCCACCCAACATTTACACGATGTGTAACATCAGTTTCGATCTTGCCATCGCAGCTTATGATGGAGCCAAGGTATTTAAATTTGTTTACTTTTGGTAGTGGTACGCCATCTATATAAAAGTTCGCAGGTTGTGAATTGTGGGTTGTTGAAAAACAGCAGCTCATGGACTCAGTCTTGGTTCTACTGATACGGAGGCCATTGCCTTCCAAAGCCCTCTTCCATTTGTCTAGCTCAGTCTGCAGCTCCTCTTTGTTCTTTTTGATAAGTACCACATCGTCGGCATATAGAATTGACGCCGGAGCTGGGGCTTGTATGTCTTTAGAGACATAATTAATGGCAAGGTTGAAAAGCAATGGACTCAGTGCGGATCCTTGGTGAACACCGGTGTAGATGGCAAACTTCTCGCCAGTTTCTGCGGGGCTTCGGATTTGGGTGGTAACGTCATCGTACATGTCCATCAGCAGTTCGATGTAGTACTCTGGAACAATCTGGGCTCTGAGGGCTTGCCATATGAGATCCCGTGGCACACTGTCGAAAGCTTTCTCCAGATCGATACGGTTTTTGGTGTTTCCTTGTGTGTATTCCTAGGAAGTTGGTGCCATGGCTTCCCGTCTGACTCGCAAACATTATAGAGATGCTATTTGTGCCGAGCTGCAATAGTATAATGAGACAGCTGCTTTGATCGGCCGCGAGGACCAGTTTGACGATTTGTTGGGTAGGGAATTGGAGTCTAGCAACCGTATGGAGAGGGTAGAGGAAGCCCACTGGCGGTATTTGAGCTTGACAGTTATGCACGAGGAGACGAAGTCGGCGACAGACGATTACATAAGCTGTCTGCACATTGAGAATGATATCATCCAAGCGGTTGCCGATGGTAAGCGACGGGGTTGGGGTCAGCGAGGACCTACGTCGACGGCATGTACGGGTCACGGACTCGGGAGTCCGATGGATGAGCAGCGGCCCAAGGCGGATGCATTTGGGGAAGTTGGCGTCGCGTCACCGTCACACACTTGGCACGGGGCTGAGGGTACGGTTTGTGGCTGGTCTTCCGTAGACGTGAAGGACGCCCCTTCTGAGGAAATTACCTCAACAGGGATCACGGGGTCTCTAGTAGAGACGTCTCCGGCTAGGGAGCCAGCGGCGAAGGAGACCTGTGGCCAAGAGGAGATTGGCAGCGGGTTAGCACCAGAGAGCACCCCTTCAGTGGCGCACGGGAATACCTGGACACAAGCAACTGCCACTGTCCATTGATCACGGACTGTATGGGCAGTCCGATGCAACGGTAAGTGGCAAGGAAGAACGGGTGCTTACGAGCGGGTGCCAGGTGAGCGCAGAAGGAAGTCAGGTGCTTACAGGTGGATATGAGGAGAGCTCAGGGGTAGGCCAGGTGCCTAGGGGCGGGTGCCAGGGGCGAGGAGCGGGGCAGGGCGACGAAGTAAGTTGTTCGATGGCTCTGAGTGAGAGAATGTCTCAGGCCAAACACATGTCGCCGTCCCTGGCGGAATACCCAAGCCTCCAGGTTCCGGTTCCACCAATCGGTAAGGTGCAATCCGGGCACGGTTGCCCCCTTTACGGGATTACCACGGGGCGCGGGCCCTGTGATATGGGATGGAGCCCATTTGTCTACATGGGCAGTGCAAGAGTGCACTCTCAACGGGCGGATCCAGGGGGGACCCTCCCCTACTAGGGTTTGGCCGCCTAATTCTCAACTCTTGCCCTCCAGCTAGTCGTGTCAGGTTTATCGACGACTAGGCTTACGGGATGGGATTCGGATGGCAAGAGGATGACGGTGCGAGCCTTATAAGATTAGGTAGCTCAACGGTGCATCGCATCAATGGGATTTGAGAGTAGGCAAGGGTTACCATTAGTTTCAACATGCGGGGCGGTTTCATGCCCCGCGATGGTACGCCTAACGCTGTAGGTCAGACTTGGGGTCTGTTGTTATTGTGCTTCAGCGGTAGTTCTGGATGTAGTGGTCCTTCCTCGGATGGGGTTGCCATTGGGGGCACGAGGGATGACTGTCAGATGGGATCTGGCTAATCCAGATTTGAACTTCCGAACAGGTGGTTGTAATGCGGGAATAAGCGTCCTCGGGAAGTTATTGGGGAGTACTAAGATAGTACGGGAACAGGATGGGTTGGTTGCAGCCGACACAAGGCAGATGTGATGTTCCAGGTCCACAAGAGAATCCTGTAGACCTGCCTGAAGAGTATGGGATCTTCTACGGGTGTGTCGGGAGGGAAGCTGCTAGGTTCTGGGAGACCAAGGAACCAACTCATGCGCCAAACCAAAGTGGTTGGGAGGATCAGCTAATCGGGAAGCTGTCGATTCATTCGGGCGCTTTAGTGAAAGCACCCTAATCGCGCTACCTCACAAGCGGCTGCCATCGGTGGGCAGTGGGGTGACCTTGGATGGATTTTACGACGCCTCGGGGCGCGGTTATGCTGCGTGGGTGTATTTGCGCACCCCTAGTTTGATAGGTGAAGTGGATGTGCGCGCAGTTACGGCAAAGAACAATGTGGCACCGATCTAGATTTTATGGATCAACGGGAACGGGCGGGTGCCGCTCTTCTCACGGGGTTATTGGATCCATATACTTGAGATGTACGTGACGAGGCGGGTTTCTCAGATGAACGGGTCTGAGACGCCACCGGTGTGGGCAATGTGCCGGGGAAGATAGAACCGGCTGGGGGTATATAGGAGATGGGCATTTTTCAATTTACTTGTACGCTATTGAAAAATTCATGATTTTATCAAAGTTGATTACATTAGTATATTTTTAGCAATTATAAGTAGCCTAATAGATAAATTTTGTATTTTTATTTAAAGAACCAATCAATTTTAAATAATTATGATCTAATCAAAGAAAAATCTAAAAAGTTCGCTAAATTCTGTCATGTTCGTTACCGATAGAAGTATGGCTATAATTCTAAAATGAAATTTAAGTTTCATGTTTTAATACATTTATTGGGGAAAAAAATAAGTTATTTTTCTTATAATAATCACGTACTGTTTTAAAAAAATATTTATTAATTATTTTTGCATTTAATTGGTCCTTACCGTTACCTAATGAAAAATCTTAATATTTCACTTAGTGGTATAATCATATTCTTAAACAAAATAATAACTAGTTTTCTTAGCTATTTGAGCTCACTATATTATAGTTATTTTAATATTGATAAATTAATGGATTTCCGATAAATATAGGCAATAATCAAGAAGATTGGGGAATTTATTATGGGACAGTCACGTAACCTGACCTACTCATAACGAACAGGACACAGTAAAGATGTAGAAAAACAGAGAAACTTGCCTGCATGTATTGATGATCAGAAAGCCATAAAAACCTTAGTTTTTTTCCCAATAAATGTAAAAGGTTATATTTGGACCAGACATCAATTTAGACGCAACTTTATGTTGTCCTGTTCGTTACTAATTAGGTCCGGGTCGTACGTTACTGGTTTTAAAGTAACGAACAGGACGTAACGGAACCACATCATGCTACCGAAAACGGTTTCCTCGCCTAAAAATACTGTTTAAAAAGGCTTGTTGCGGTTATAGCTTTATTCCAAAATAGCTTAAACGTATGACAGTATAAAGTGAAGTTAAGTTTATTTTTAATTGTTTTTTGTACATTCAAATTACTGACCGGACAATCAGACGTGAAACCAAATAGATTATATACCGCATAGCTCACTCTACCCGTAAATCTTGTTAAAATGGCCGACAACATAGAGTGAAGTTTGAGAGATTCATTACAGTGTTACCATTTGATAAATACAATACGTATTTGGTAAAGAAATTCATAAAAATATCGCCTGTAACACGGTAACGGTGCTAGGACATGTCCGTTTCAACCAAATGATGGGACAGTATTTAATATTGAAAATAAGTTTCTTAAGTAAGGTTTAGAGAGCTTTTTAGTATTTATTTGTAAGATAAAAAGATGTTTACACACAAAAAAGTCGAAACCACAGTATATTCTATGAAAAGTAATGTTGAAAATCAGGTCATCAGTTGATGAATGGAAATGGGACAGTACTGAACGACAAAATTGCCAATTTTTGAAATTATTCTTTATTTATTTTAAATATAATACTGTTAGTTTAATGTATGTAAATCAGCAGAACAAAAGTTCATTTAATATTTAAAAATAATTAAAAAATATCTCAAGGATATAGAGACATAAAAAAGTAAATAATTGTCCATGGGACAGTAAATTTTACGGTATGTACAAGTAGTTTGAAATATGCCCAGATGCAAGTCTACTGCATTGCAGGGTCACCCGCTGTGTTGGGGACCTCAGTTGTTTATAGGGGAGCCGGAAGAGTGGCTATTTAAATGTTAGGATATGTCTACAGACAAACTCTGTGGACATCGCGTTTCGGTGCTTGTCTTGGTCATTTGATGACAGCCGCGATGTAACCACGTCATCATTCGGGGCCGTATGGAGCATGGCCAAGGAATCACGCCTTCGGTGTGGGAAGTCAAGTAAGACTGGGCGTGTTAGGTGGACTTTCGACCAAGGCAGGTCATTTGGTACTCGTAGCCGATCTTCTTAAGGAAGCGTTATGGTCGCGCTGGATAGGTTATATCGCGCAGGGAACTCCTATCGCTGATCAGATTGGGCTGTGGGACCAATTTTACGAGTGCTGATCGCGTATTGAGGGAGATTGTACGCATTTTTGTGTGTAATTCAGCACGAGATCGGCATGAGCCTCCCTCGTCGGAGCATTCGAGTTGTTGTGCGTTTGAACACGCTCGCATGTTCTCATTGGAGTGTTGTTTGAATTAGCGGTAAGGTCCGCGAAGGACCATTTGTTATGTGTTAGGATTAATGATAACGTTGGGGAACTGAGATGACCGTGTTTGTAAATTTGAAGCTGGGTTCAACTCCCGTTTTTGTGTCCACTCAGTTCCATTGGCTAGCCACTTAACGCCTTGCATGAAATCCGGTCATGTTATTGTAGGTGTTATTGCGTTCAGTTGCTGCAACATATTTCCCGCTTTTGGAAGCGATAGTTTTAAGTTTTTTTTTTTTTTTTTTATTTATTTATTAGGTTAATTACATTGGAACCTTCTTAAAAATATATATAAGACCCCGCTAAACCCGTAATAGGTTTGTCTCGAAGTCTATCCGCACTACATAAATTTATACACTAAAGCTATAAAGAAAATTACTAACAATTATAATGCAATACCTACCTACTATAAAAACCAATATGAATGATAAATGATAACAATGTTAAGTTCGAGCGCATAAATCAACACAAACTTCATTTCATAGTGCTGAGTACCTGCATCAAAACTGGTTTGAGAACTTGCTTTACGTCGATAACACAGGATGTTCCAAACGCACGTTTAGAGATTGGTTAGTTGGTACGTTTAATACGGGTTGTAAAGTTTCGTGATAAATTCGTTTTTTAGTACTTTAGCTAGGTTATTTGTAGTGATGCTTTCTCGAACCTCTTTTGGTAATTTATTGATAAAATCTGGCAATAAGTATACAGAGGTTCTTTTACCATAGTAGTTACAGAAAGTTGGCTTTATCAGGACCTTATTTGTGACCCGCCTAGTGATTTTTTCACATGATTTAGGATGTTGGATTTCTGTTCTAAAATATTGCTCTTTAAGTATTTGATATTTAAAATTAAGATGTACCGGTAATATCTTACAGTACTTAAAAAGTTCCATTTCATTTTTTATTTGACGTTTAAAATTATAGGGTACAACTAACTTTAATAATCTTACTTGTAACTTATAGATTTCATCCAGATACGATTTGAAAGTGCGTCCATAGCTACTTAAACCGTAAGAAATAATACTCTCAGCAAGGGCGTTGTACATTTGTAGTCTAATTTTAAAAGGAATTCTATTTCTAATTATATAAAATTTTGACAAAATAGCCCGAAGTCTGTTACAAACCATTATTATGTGAGGTTTCCAATTAAATGTGCTATCTAATATCAATCCAAGATACTTATGTTCTGTAACTTGCTGTAACGGTACACATTTACATTTGACTTGTGAATGCAAATTATTTGCAGTAGCAGAGTGCAGACAACTATGATCGTGACCGATAACTTTTATTGTGTCAACGGTTCTAGACTGAGTTGAGTGAATGTGTATTATTTTCGTCTTTTCAGCATTAAGAACAAGTCCAGCATCATGTGACCATCTACATATATTATCAAAGTCACCCTGTAGTTTATATTCAGCGGTTTTAAGGCATTTATCAGCCGCTATTAGACAAGTGTCGTCCGCGTATTGATAAATGGTACAGTTTTGAATGCAATTATTCATATCATTAACATACGCAAGATAATGTAGTGGGCCTAGCACCGAACCTTGTGCTGTTCCTTCAGTGACAGGTTCCTTGTGACTATATTCATCCCCAACCCTAACATGGTAGCTCCTGTTCTGTAAATAGTCAGCACACCACTCCAAGGTGGAGCCTCTTACACCTGAGTCTTCAAGTTTTTGTACGAGTGTGCTATGACGTAGCGTATCAAAAGCCTTACTATAGTCGATAAGGATCATAAGGACATGTTTTTTGTCATTAAGGTGTTCATTAATTTCATCTGCAAATCTCGACAGTAACAAAGATGTACTTTTTTTAGCTTGAAAACCGAACTGATTTTGTGACAGAACATTATTAGTGTTATAAAATTCGTGAAATTGGTTGCTAACATATTTTTCTACAATTTTATCAACAATGGGTAGCATTGTGATAGGCCTATATTTTGAAAAGTCCTTGCTATCGCCTCCTTTGAATATCGGTCGAACCAGTCCTACCTTAAGTTCATTCGGGTAGACTCCGCTAACTAAACTTCGATTTATAAAATGAGCTATAGCCGCTGATATTTTGTCTGAGATAGATTTAATGTCTATAGCACGAATGCCATCTATTCCAGGCGCTTTGTTTTTATTAATTTTATTAATGATTGTATGAACCTGCTTTGCACTTGCTTGGTGGAATAGCATAGACCGGTCCACTGGTCGCCTATATGCACTTTCTTCAAGCAGTTTAGTAGTACAATTAGGTATTATGTCTTTAACACCCTTACTAAATGATTTAGCAAATAAACATGCAACGTCTTGGTCTGATCCTACCGATCGAAAAGCTTTCTTAATACCTTCATCAACTGATTTAGTTATTTTACCCGAAATTTGATTTAGGATCTGCCACAGTTTCCTCATATTACCCCAACAATTATATATTTTATGTTTGAAATAATTATTTCGTTGACGTTCTACTAGTTTGTTGGTTTTATTTCTCTGCTTATTGTATGCTAGTCTTTTTACCTTATTATCCGTATCTTTAAGCCATTCTAGAAACAACAAATCCCTTTGATTACATTGTTTAGCTACTCTTCCAAAAACCCAAGGTTCTTTGTTCCGTTTTGATTTTGCTACTTTTTGAGTAATTGTAGATTTTTTATAACATATTTGAAGATTATTATTTAAAAAATTATAGATCTCTAACGGGCACTGTAATTTTTTACAGTCATCCCACTTAACCTCGGCAAGTGCTTGCGTAAGTGTACGGTTATCAAGTTTTTGTACGTAACATGGAACATCCTGTATCTGTGCCGACGTAGTGAGCGCGACAGCAATCATTCGATGGTCAGACAGTTTTGTACAAAGCGCTCCGCAGTACGCGTCTTGTAAGCGGGATCGTACGAAAATGTGATCAAGAAATGACTTAGTGACAATATCTTTTCTCATTTCAATTCTTGTGTAATCGGATATCCCGCTTACAAACCCCTGCCCGCTCAGCGTGTTTATGTATGCTCTCGTCACAGCGTTGGTACATTTGAGATCAATATTCATATCACCGATAACAATCATGTCTAAAACCTGCGAGAAATAAAGAGTGCGTTCCAGCTCCGATATAAATGAGTGTTTACTAGTGTTCGGTGGTCTGTACACAGCACACAAAGCTAATTTATAGTTTGACGGTGTTTCTAAAACGCCTGTTAGGCTCTCAAAGTGGATTGTTGTAGATTTTATTACATTGAAGGTGTGTTTTTTATGAATGTAAACAATTATACCGCCACCTTTTCTATTGTTTCTTAGTTTTGTGTGCATATTGTACCCCTGCAGGTTAAACAGATGACTTATTTCGTCTGATATATTTGCTTCTGTGACTACTACAATATCTATAACAGAGTTTATATGTGAAAAAACAATTTGTTCTAATTTACTGAAGTATTTGACTAATGAGTGTATATTTATATGAATACAAATTAATTTGGTACCCTTTTTCCAGGGTAAACGACTAGTGAACTGGTTTATATCAATGCAATCTAATAATTCCGACGTGTTAACTGTAAAATCATCCATTTTTTATGACAAGGAGTAGGTAACAAAACGATATTATGATAAGAAAATTAGACGGCTAATTTTAAAATATCATCTTCACATTTGATTAAATGAATCTTAGAGTTTTCAGATTTTCGAGCAAATATCTTTCCATACCTACTCCACACAAATTTAAATTTGCTAGTGTCCTTAAGATCACTTTTTGCCTTTGCAAGTAAGTATTTGAAACGACCAGATAGTGCTTCGCGTACATATATTTTTCGGGCTCCTGCTTCAGCGCTCAGGTTATGTAGCAAGCTGGATGCTTGCAGTTCTGCGTTGCGGCCGGCCTGGACCCACTGGGTCCTGAGGGACTCGTGAGTAAGCTGTACTAGAAGGGGTCCGTCTCTGCCGTTGCGGCTAGGTAGACGCCGTGCTGCACGCACCTGTTTCTCACCTGTGTTTACTACCTGCAATAAGCGACCTACTTCGCTGACGATTTTAGTGACATCTTCTTTATCCTGAACGGGAATACCGGCAATTTCAATGTGGTCCGCAAGGGCAGCTTGGTCCATCACCTCAAGGCGTTGCTCGAGTGCGCCTACCCTCGTTTCGAGGTTCGAGTTTTGGTTTTTTAAAGCGGTATGCTTACGCTCAAGGTTTTTTATAGTTTCCTTGGTTTCTTTCATCGCACTCTCGTATTCGTCTATTTTGTCACTAACGAATTTTACTGATTTCATGATGGTTGCAAGTTCACGCATTACAATCTTTTGTACTTCTTTGGAGATAGAGGCAAGTATTTTGTTGACATCCACCGCAGGGTTTACAATAGGTTCATCTTCATCATTAATATCGTCTTCATCTTCCACGGCTGACAAGAATGAAGTCTTTCTAGTCGAAGAGTGATGACAGTCTCTGCATACCCACTCGAGAGTTTCAGCAGCACGAAGGGCGGCGCGCTGCTTGGCTGTAAGGCCGCTGCAGTCCGTCCTCTCATGCACTATTGCCTCACATCTGCTGCAGGTTATAGCTGGAGACTTCTTCGTCACAGATTTATCGCACACCAAACATTTACTCATGATGTCGGTAGTTTTATAATTTTCGAAAAAAATATACACGCGTGGTAATGTCATATTTATAGGTATTGCAGAAACGCCTTAAGTGGCTGGACAGAACCAATCCCCATGTATGGGAGACCTCGTATTGGGTTAGGGATGCCAACCTACCGCCACTGCGTTGGCGCCGGGGGCGCATTCTCAATCTGCTTCCTGGCCATGATGGTACTTAGAATGGCAGAGGTCCAGGTCGGTGATTCGGTTCTTAGACGAGCAGTGGCCTCGTTAGTTGAGATAGTGAGCGGGCCGATGGATCGGTCCGGGGCGGGTGACTGTTTAGAACCAATTTGGGTCTATTCATGTATGTAGAAAATAAAGTCGGTGTTTATTTTCTGTATAAGAAATGTTAGCTTAGAGGCGGGTATTCAAGGAAAAATGTACGGGGCGATTCAAATAAGTGTTTTCGAGAATTCCTTTCGGGACGGGTTAAGCTCGCGGGGAGACCGGAAGGCTCAGGAAGTGCGGATGGACAATTGCGCGACGTACGTTGGTATAGTTACCAAACCGCGTGGTCGGGGCGAGGCCGGTGATAATTGACCATATCTTGGCAATCTGCGTGGTGTGTGGGACGATGAATATCAATCGCCGCGGATTTGCTATGGACTTGTGATTGGAAGGCAGATTTCCGGAATTATCTGCTATACGGGTGTCGACCCGCGCATTCGGAGAACGTGGTGTGCTTGAAGCACGAGGCTGGGGACTGGCCTTGGTGCCTGCTGCGGAAGCGGCCCGTACGGGGATCGGATCATCGCATCGACACCACAGTACACATTATAATTTATTCTATGTAATTGTATTTATTGGACATTCCTACTTGCACACAAATAGTAGGTACACTTCCAAATGTACATTTCGACTCGTCGCGACCACGGGAATCTCACCGGTAAGTGATTTGCATATTATTATAGAATTTTGGTAGGGTCGGTGAAGCGCGAGTCATCTGGGTAACGTAACGTAACGGGTGTGACACCGGTCACGAGCGTACCATCTTGGGTACGATACGGGTAATATAGTTAAGGTATTTAGTTATAAGTTTAGCGCTGTGTATCGCAGCCCACGTTCCGCCCCGGCTCAGGTCCACGAGTGGACATACGTCCACTTCATAGCTACGTAAGAAAATTGGGCCCAGCACGCGTAGTGGACCCGGGCCTCGGGACGCGAACACCTGATCTTCAGCAAAAACAATTGTCATGCCAAAAGATGGGGACTGATGAGTAGTGATATAAAAACGTTGACCAGACAAGAAAACCGGGGGCTAAAGTCATTCCAGACAAGCCTGAAAATCTGAAAAGGGATATTATTTTGGTCTGGTTTGCCAAAAGTCTTCAGATTTTTGTCAGTTTTTTTTTGTATTTGTTATCAGTATTAGCTTCTCTATTACAAGCAATCACTTTTGTTCGCCTCAAAAATCACGTGAAAAAAATACCTTTCATTTCCAGACAATGGCCTCCTGAACACCAGGCTCCGGTCTAGAACTTCTTAAAGATAAAGATAAAGATAAAGATAGTTTATTCGTTGGAAACAGGTTAAAAAAAGGTCACATTTTTTTATCAAGCACAGCCATTTCCTATCACAATACATGATATACAAATAATTTAATTTATTAATATTAAACATAAAAGAAAAAAAAAATTACAGTTCACATTAAATTATTACAATAATATTTATCATAAGAAAATTAAATTAATTCTGATTGAAAATTTATTATATGTCCATCATTATACGATTAAAGTCTTATATAACTAGATTTCCAAAAAAATCTGTCAGTTTATATATACACCTAGCAATTAAATATTCTTTAAGTTTAATTTTAAAAGAACGGTCATTCAGTTCTCTGATATGTTTAGGTACCATATTATAGAGTTTAGGTGCCATACATAAAGCCCAGTAAAAATAATAAAATTATGTATAGAAAGTATGCTGTGCTACTAAAAAAAATCATTAAGTCCTCAAAGCGTGCCCAAAATACTTACAAAATTGCAGTTTCCGATAATAAAATGAAAGCAGCATGGGATATTATAAACAGCTTCAAACAAAAGCAACCTCCGCCATCTATATCTAAAATTATTAATAATAATCAGGTAATAACATGTCCTAAAGACATAGCTGACGCATTTAATAATTATTTTGTTGATAAAATCAAACCGACTCAAAAAGACAAGAATAAAGTAACTCAGTTTATAAAACCAAACCAACAGTCCATGTTTATGGTTCCAAGCATACCACAAGACATTACAAAAATTATAAAATCACTTAAAAAGACCCAAAGTGAGGGTCATGACGGAATATCAACTAAAGTAATTAAAAATGTATGTGATAATATAAGTGAACCTTTGAGTTATATTCTTAATTTGTGTTTATCGGAGGGAGACTATCCTAAGCAATTAAAACGCACAATTGTCAAACCTATATTTAAAAAAGAAAACAAAGTAATAATGAATAATTATAGACCTATTGCACTAACTCCTATTATATCAAAAATATTTGAGAAATATATTGGTGGCAAAATTTATGACTTTTTGGAAAAATATAATATTATTAGCAATAGAGCAAAAAGGTTTTAGACGTAATAAAAATATAAATATGGCAATTTTCGATTTTCTTAAACTAGTCATTAACTATGTTGATCAACGTAGACCGGTTTGTTCAGTGTATTGTGATATGACTCAAGCTTTTGACTATGTAGATCATGATACTTTATTGAAGAAGTTAGATTTGTATGGGTTACGAGGCAATGTCTTGCGCTTGATTGAAAATTATTTGAAAAAACGGCAACAATTTACAGAAATAACGAAAATAGACGAACACAAGAAAACGGAACTAATATACAGATCTGAAGTAAGGATTGTAAATTACGGAGTGCCACAAGGTAGTGTCCTGGGACCTTTGTTGTTCATACTTTATATAAATGACCTACCCAATACAACCACACAACAATTGTCATTATTTGCTGATGACAGTACCATAACAGTAGGATGCATAGACATATTAGAATATAAAAACGATATAAACGAGGCATTACAATCAGTTTTTACGTGGCTTAGTAATAATAATTTAGTAATTAACTTGAAAAAAAACAAATATAATGCATTTCAGTCAGAGATGTACAGATATTAATATTGACGTCAAATATAATAATGTAACTATAGAGCCAGTAAATAGTACTAAATATTTAGGTTTAACAGTTGACAGTAAATTAAACTGGAAAAATCATGTCCAGAACATCTGTAAAAAATTAAGCACGTCTGCATATGCTCTTTACAAACTGTCTCATGAGTTAAATTTAGATGCTCTTCTAGCGGCATATCATGGCATAGTGGCATCACGTTTAAGATATGGCGTAATATTTTGGGGAAACTCCACCGATAGAGAGCTTGTATTCAGGGCACAAAAGAGATGCATTAGGTCAATGTTTGGACTGGATTTAACAGATAGTTGTAGGCCTTACTTTATTAGATATAAGATATTGACATTTCCAGCTATATATGTTCTAGAATCGGCAAATTTTGTAAAAAATAATCCCCAATTATTTGAAAGGCGTGCAGTTCTTTTAAACAGAAATAGACGAGATAACGACGAAGTCTTACATAGTTTTTCGTGATCCTCTCATAAAGCATCTTCTATTGAGACATCTCCTTTTCTCCTTGATTATCGCGTAAAATTTTAAATGGTACTCAATAGAAAACAATTTAATGATCTGGTTTGCCAACAGTCTTCAGATTTTTGGCAAACCAGTGTCTGGTCAAAGTTTTTATATCACTACTCATCAGCCCCCATCTTTTGGCATGAGAATTGTTTTTGCTGAAGATCAGGTTTTTTTGTTCCTTTTCATTTCCAGACAATGGCCTCCTGAACACCGGTGTCCGGTCTGGAACTTCTTATATAGTTTTTCGTGATCCTCTCATAAAGCCCCATCTACTAAGACATCTCTTAGTCGCCCTGATTATCACGTGAGAAATCCTTCTCGGCTCATCTACCATAGCCTATAATTCTCCACCCTTTTGCACTTGTATCAATTAATGATTTATAAATAATATGAGAAAAGCCTGTTCTAAAACAGAGATCAGAAAGTAAGAGTAACAATGGGAGTTTTATCTACCTACACTTATATACTAATATTGTAAAGAGGTAACGTTTGCAAGTTTGTGAGATTTTTAGGAATAAACCGATTGTTTCGCTCGACTTGGCTGAAGTTGGCTGGAAAGTAACCGGACACACACTAGTTCACACTACGTATTTTGAGGCACGATAACACTCGAAATATATTTTTTTGTTCATGGGTCCGATCATAGTTAAAGATGATTGACTGGCCCCTAAGGTCTTAACTGTCTTAAAGGAGTCGCAGAACAAAGTTTACGTGAACATTTTTTAAGTTACGAGGGGGACGGCGCGTACGCAGTCCCCACTACCAAAAATTACGCACCCGAGATACCCACATTAGGGATATTCGCAGGGGTCAGCCCAACCGCAGTGCAATGGAAAGGCCTCGCCCTGGGGGAACCGCCTTCATGATCACGGTATCCCCTGTGCCAGGTAAGTATGCGTGATCCAACGCTACCTAGAGGTGGGCGTTAAATAACGTAAATAGTTTTGATAACTATTTATTGGTGCAATAGCTTCATTACGTTATCGGCTATTGCGAAAACTATCTATCGAGCGAAACTAGTTATTTCTGAAAACCGAAAACCATTGAGATCGCGCGACTCAACGCGTGAACGAACAAATCTTGATTACAGCGCGAAGTTAATTTGATTTCGATATTTGTTTAAACCTACAGTCAAAAATCCGAAAATATTCCTAATCTAACTAAATCACGTATTTCATAAAAATAACCAACACGCATTTCGGTTATTCTGATACTCGTTTTCCGAACGTCAAGCGATATTCAAAAATAAATAGATATTAAAATAAATAGTTTCATAAGCCGCAAAAACGAAAACGACCCACCTCTAACGCTACCGAGGGGGGTCATTAAACGAGAAAAAATCTCAATACCGCCAAGCAGAATACGTGACGATTCGTACAGCGCCATCTCTATTTAACTTTTGATAGTAACCAATAAATTGTGCACTAGTTATCCCAGCGGTAAAAAACTGTATTTAAGGTGATCTGTGACGGCCAGCTTAGCCCCGAACGCAACTAGATGGAGCCACTGCTGCAAATATAAGGTTTAATTTTTTAATGCCATAAGTACCAACTATATATGTGCAAAAAATAAATTCGCGTAAATTTCATCGTGCAACTTCAACGCCTAACAACAATTTCGATAAGAAAAATATCTCCATATGTCCACTAAAGTCAATTACTCTCGTGAGTCCGTGTTTACATGAGTACGATCACTCACACATGCACACAAAGCACAACCGTACAGTTTTGACCGCGCGCCCACAATCGTAATATTGAACCAAAAATTGCTAACAAAAATAGTACTTTCAGTACATTAACTGTATTTTTGTATTAATTAGCGAAAAATTTAACTAAAAATAGCAGTATTCGTTCGTTTTTCAACAGAATTTTATGTCCCGTGTAAGCATGCAAGTCATTTGAATTTTTGTATGGAAAACGGATCACCTTAAAAAACTTCACTCGGGTCTCATCATAGAGTAACTTATATATTGGGTCTCATACTGCAGAGCTGTGCTGCAGAGTTAGTTCCTATAATTCCCCACTGGCAAGTAATTTTGTTGAACACTATAACAAAAGATTTTTTAATGTTCATTTCTGATACTTTGAGGGCTTAAACTTCTACGTACTTACGGTGAATTGCTTATCTGCAGCTAATTCCATAATGTTAGGCAAATTTTGCCTTAAATCAAAACAAATTTTTCGCGAATACACCAAACACAGTTCTTTATTTTATTTTTTTACTATGGAGCTGGAAAAAAATTATCTTCGGGAAAGTAGCTTGCTTGTTATTAATGTTATTATGAATCACTGGGCTTCGGAAGCAAAACTAATGAAAATTCACGCTGTATTGTATACAGTACGATATATTTTAACACAAATAGGACACTTACTTCAATCTGTGTGACCGAATTTCTCGTAAATAATGTACACACGGCCGCGCGTCATTGGTAACACTTTGACCTTTAGCGGGTCTCTGGCGCGGCGGCCACTGGTTCAGCTTGATTTGTTACCACTTACTTGCTGCCGTTCGTACCTACTCGTCGAGTAAGGGCCCTTTTCCTCTCATCCGGATTTTCTTCCGCGTGCGGATCTGATACACATGCGTACCGTCCGGACTTGATAATTTAATACATGCTTTACCAGTTTTGCGTGTCGTCCGCAACACGGATACAGATAGAAGTGCTGCGGAGCGACTAGTTGCTCTGGGTGCAGTCCGCAGCCGGCTGCCGTCCGAAAGCGTACCTCGTCCGCACGCGGAGGGAATTCAGGATGACAGGAAAAGCGCGTAAGACTTCTACACCGTAAAAGAAATTCGAGCGGGCTGGCTACCATTGACCATCCGTCACCTACAACACCAACTCAGCGCGAGCTGATCCACTTGACCTTTATCATCGCCGCGCCAAGGATGAATGAAGCCACGGAGCAAATAGAGGAGTGACTGACTCGATCATCACCCCCGCGCAGTGTCACGCTTCGTTTCGTACAGTCAATAGCAGGTCAAGCTTGACACTAGAAGTGCGACTCTAGCTCCTCCGTCGATTGAAATAAGAAAGGTACAAAGTCCACTGTGTCAAGCTTGATGTGCTCTTGACTGTACAAAAGTTTCGTAGAGGCACCTCCTCCTATTTCTGCTCTTTGAATGAAGCTAACACGTGCGTATCTTACGTGCGCACGCGACGCGGACTGCGGTGGGAAAATAATTCTATAGATCGTATTGATAAATCCCTCTTGAGTCTGAGATTGCAATCAAGATGTACGAGTACCTATAATTTGTACGGGTAAGATACATCTTGAGTGAGAGCAATTTCACACTTGAGAGGAATTTATCGATACGATCCTTAAAGTAGAAATTAAACTAGATTAGTACTTGAAAAATACAAATCTATTATTTTCAACACACCAATAAAATACTTTACATAGGTATAAGAATGCATTTTAAAGTATCTAGAGAAAAAACTAGTTCTTTGATCATACAATTTCATGAAAAAGAACATATTCCCACAAGGTAAACTCAATCTTAAGGCACACTAGGCCTGGAAACAAACAGATCAACGAAAACTTGACCCTCGGTCGGTGACCCTTGGTCAAGTTTTCGTTGATCTGTTTCCAGGCCTTAGTGTGCCTTAAGATTGAGTTAACCTTGTGGGAATATGTTCTTTTTCATGAAATTGTATGATCAAAGAACTAGTTTAAGTTAAGATCCTGACAATAATCACTTATTGTCAGGATCTTAACACAAAATCGTCCCGTTGACAGGGTTGTAAACCACATACTAAATTTAATCAGAAAAGCTTTTCATGAAAATTATAGGTCTGTGAGAATTTACACTGTAATATCTGTGTTATTCATGTTTATGATTTTCCTAGTGTACCTTTACCTTTCAAAATGTTTTAATTGTATTTAGAATAACAAAAACAGACAAACCAAATGCATTATCTATCTGCTTTAAATAAATAAGTACCCACAATTTTGTCTATGGGAGGCAGTGACACTTGCCATCAGGTGAGCTGTCTGCTTGTTCGCCTGCTCTTACATAAAAATAAATAAATTAATTAAAAATCAAAGAAATTAACATCCCATTCTTTGTTGAACATTCCTTGTCAATGCCACTTTTAAATGCTTATAAAAACCTTCACAAAAAGTAGTATAGACTTAAAATTACAAAGTAAACAAACTTAAATACAAAATAAATCTAAGGACTCGTTTGAATATAAATCAAAAACAAATCAGACTTCTTAGCAAAAAGAGGAAGATGAATGCATTAAGGCCGTGTTCCAAAACAGGATAGTTTTATACAACATCAATGACTGAGACAGACTGTGGTAAGGAACAGCCTCCAAATTGTTTTAGTCTATGCTTTTGCAAGCCTATTTCATTGATTTCATAAAAAAAATTACTTTAAAGAATTAGAGAAATATGGTTGGAAGGTGTAACTAGGTCTTGTTAGCAATTCCTAATAAACAGTTATTATAAGCAAATTTTTATAATAAGCATAGACTTACAGTCATCAGCTAGCAAACAGTACTGCACAAGTAATTATATTTTTACCATGTTTTTACCTCCTTTAAGACTCTTATTTTTTTATCACCCTGCATATTTTAAGAGGTGTTTCTGCTCATGAAACTGAACAACTTTTCCCATGGAACATAGGTCGAAATATGAACTAAAAAATCGACTTCCCATACAAAATGTGCTGTCAGGTGATGCAGTTTCTTTGGGAAGTAAACTTTTTTTTTTGTATTTCGACTTCCTTGGAAAAAGTTGTAGGCAGGACACCTCTTCAAATATCCATTTGATCAAAAAATTTGAGAGGAGTGCATTTAAATACTGCACCAAAAATGGTAGCCACCAAATACTGTTTTGTAGTAATGTTTCCTAGCTATTGAAATGGACATTGATGACACATTTGTTAATATTGGCTATGACTTGTTCACACATAGCCATTTCTAGTATGTTGAAGAATCTATTATTAAATGTGATTAGCTATCAAGTCTGAAGTGCAACATTTAGAAATGGATAAGATAATTACTATTCATAGAGACAATGTAATGCTTTTTACCAGATTTGAATATTTGCATAACATTTGCACATATTCTAAGCTTTGATGGTTTAGGATGAATAGCTTCAAATATTTGGTGCTAATAGTAACATCCTAATTTTAATTACAATCAGACCTTTCTAGAAATGTGTGAAAAAGTGGCCATATTTAATCAGCCTTTTTGTCTCCACCAGCGACTGTCAGTTTCTTCTGCAATTTGCTGTGCTCTTCAGCGAGTCTGTCATATTCCTTGTTTAAGCTCTCTGCTTGCGATTTCACTGCCTCTTTGTCTTTCTTTTCCTTTGACAAATCTTTCTCCAACTTAGAGACTTCATTCTTCAGATCTTCAATCTCTTTTTTCAAGGCTTCATCACCAGCGCCTTGCGTTTGCAACAGAGATTTAGCGGCGACGGTCGCGCTCTGTGCTTGGCGGAAGTTCGCTTCAGCTTGAGCCAATAGCGACGCAAGCTCGGAGATCATTTGCACCATGCGGCGAATCACAATCAGTAAGAAAAGAGCAAAACCGGAGATGTAGAAGTTTCTCTGGGCGCGGAAGAGCCTCATATTCCCTTGCATCTCCGCGTCCAGATGTTGGTGGTCGGAAGGCTCCATGTTCGAGTATTTCTGCATCTCTCTGATCGCATCGAGAAGACATAGTACTAGCACGCCGATGAGAACGAGAAAGTAAATACCGGCCTGATTGCTTATGTAAGCGAGAAACTTCGATCTGAAGAACTTCTGCCACCGTGAAGGACTCGCGATCGGCAAGGCGAGCAGCAAAACGAAGGCTATTTCGGCGTAGAGAAAAGACGCGATAATCGTCCACTGTAAACTCATCTTGACTTGTTTTTTGTTTCCGCACAGATAGGACAAGCACCGGCACTATAGTTGAACACTAACTGCTGAACTGAAACTCTTTCTGAAAATGCAGAATTATACAAGAATAATGGTGACTCACGAAGATGAAGAAACACGGTCACAAAATGACAAATTACAAAAGCAAAAGTCAAAGTACAAGATGACGTGACGTGTGCCAAGTGATTTATATTCTCTTTGGTGTGCCAATCGGCCAGCCTGCAGCTCGGCTGTGCTGCATGCAGCCCGGCGGTTTTTTTTTTATAGTAGCATTTTTTAGCCCCATGTCACATATTTCTCAGAGAAAGATAAAAATTTTACGTTTTTTAGGATTTGCTACTTAAACCTTCTTGGACTTTCCCCAAAAATTTTAACTTTTTCTGAACGATACTTATTACGTTCCCTTCCAACCGACACAAAATATATTATTTTTACTCGAAATGCTATATTAAACTTTTAAACGAAACGTATACGTCAAATTATGGTTGAGATGCACGAAAATATTGATAGCCAAATTACTAAAAAGAAACAGTGCTATACAAAATTAACTAAATTATTCTTAGACTATATAATACTAACAAATTATTGTTGTCTTTCTTTTTTTCGAATACCGCCTCTGATTCTGTGCGTTCCATTTTGCGCTAACAGACTGCTTTAGAGCACTGTGAGCGCGCTTAAGTCGGTCCAAATTGACCAAAAGCGTGCTCTAAAGCACTCGCTCGTTCACCGTCTTACGTCATTGATGACGTCATCGTTTCTGCTATCAGTGCTTTAGTCAAATAGGTGGAGCAGTGGCTGTGTTCCAAATTGTACAAACGCTGCTAAAAGCGTATACAGTACTGACGGACGGTCCAAATTGATTTTGCACGCTCACAAAGCTATCACGGCTTTTAATGGCTCTAGTCAATTTGGAATGGATTTAAGCGCGCTCACGTGTTCATCTGTCAAAATGTCAGTTTTGTTTTTATTTTCTTTAACAAAGCCTAAGCTAATCGCTGAAAAATGTGCGCCAAATCCACTCTCATTTCCATTAGAGACAAACTCATTAAAATCAAAACTAAAGAGACATCAGCTGGCTGCAAATGTGTGGGATTTTATGTGTCAAATCGATTTTGACATTAGCGCTTTCACTGCTCCACCTATTTGACTAAAGCACTGATAGCAGAAACGATGACGTCATCAATGACGTAAGGCGGTGAACGAGCGAGTGCTTTAGAGCACGCTTTAGGTCAATTTCGACCGACTTAAGCGCGCTCACAGTGCTCTAAAGCAGTCTGTTAGTGCAATATGGAACGCACAGAGTGAAAGCGCTAATGTCAAAATCGATTTGACACATATAAAATCCCACACATTTGCAGCCAGCTGATGTTTCTCAAGTTTAGATTTTAATGAGTTTGTCTATTATGGAAATGAGAGTGGATTTGGCGCACATTTTTCAGGGATTAGCTTAGGCTTTGTTAAAGAAAATAAAAACAAAACTGACATTTTGACAGATGAACACGTGAGCGCGCTTAAATCCATTCCAAATTGACTAGAGCCATTAAAGCAGTGATAGCTTTGTGAGCGTGCAAAATCAATTTGGACCGTCCGTCAGTACTGTATACGCTTTTAGCAGCGTTTGTACAATTTGGAACACAGCGACTATCGATCACAAAAAAAAAACGCATTTTGACAATTAAAGTGACGTCATCATTGTGCTTTTTTGTAAAAAAAACTGGTAAAAAGGTAAAAAAGTCGAGAAATCTATTAAAAAATTCGATATCACTTCAAATTGAAAATAAAATTTGATCATGGCTGATCCGAAGTACGAAAATCTTCCAGGAATTGTACGTATAAATGTAGATTTAAAATTTTATGCCTATATCCTGTGCATAGCATTGATTTTATTTTTCTCATTGATATTCAAGGCATACGACCAGCCTGATTTCTACGAGACCGGTGATTTGCCTGAGGCTGACCAGCCGGAACCTTACGAAGAGGAAGAAAACGAATGTATCGAGCAGTTGCATCTGTCAGTAAAGGAATCTTTTAATAAGTTCAAAGGGAAGTTCTTGACTGGAAATGTAGACTTTTCTGATAGGCTGAGTCGGAAGACAAGAATTGGATACAGGTACGCCTTAAGCAATTAATACTTCTTATTACACTAGGCGGCATCGCTTTTGGACATATATGAATGAATAGTGCTAGGGATTTTGAGCATTATTCGTCTATTGCCTATGTGAAGTGCTTACACTGCTGTTTTGGGTTAACATTCTGATGCCCGCAGTCCTAGCCTACAGGTACAACATAAAACATGTTGCACAGCTAAATATACTTATTAATAGTTTGAATTATGATATTTTTTCAAAAATTCTTAATATTATATCATTAATTTTCAAAATATTAAGTAAAAAACATTTTGTTTTTAAATCCAAAATTTTAATATCTTGTTAAAATTTTAATTTAAAATTGAAATAATAGTAATAGCAATCAGGTGCTAAGTCTCAGGAGGATTGAACAAAGGGGGCCAGTAAAATCACCTGCACATAAAACATAGCTTAGTTCTCATGGTGAGAAACTTTGCTGTCTAGTATTAAAGTATGTTACGCCCATTTCAACACCTAAAGGTTGCCTGGAAGAGATTGCTACTTTAGCAATAAGGCCGCCTTTTGTACTACTCTGTTCTTTTTCTGTATATTTCTGTAACTATTTCTTGGTGTGCAATAAAGTATATTTGTATTGTATTGTATGTTGCAAATAAGACCGTGTAGGTATAGCTAGTGACCCAACCTCATCTGCTTATATTTTGTCTGTACTTTCCATTGGTTAAGGTCAATGGCTATCCTGTCATGGCCCAAGTAATTTGTAATGTAAAAAACCTAGATAGTCCAGTCGCTTAACGTCTGATGACTAAAACCTAACAGTAACATTTAATTACATCAAAATTACTGTTTGCCTTCTTACTTGAGTCAGGCGTTATGTATATCGTCCCTTTTGTCTTGGCTACTTTTAATCTGTGGTAAGAACCAAGCCTTAAGCATCTCCTAAAGAATTTATTAAAATAAAATAGTTTTACAAGATTTTGAAGATTGTTTTCTTCACATTTATGTCCCTGAAGAGACATCTGATATAGCCAAATTCACCAAATTGCACCATATTTTTTCCAGGTACTAGTTAGGTACATAGCTCTCAATTTTTGATAGGAGCCAATTCTTGAATTTTGTATGTAATTTTTTTGAAATTCAAAAATTGGCTCCTATCAAAATTTGAGAGCTATGTACACTCAACAGCACATCAGTAGAAACACTTTTGGACCTTATGTCGTGGTAATAAAGTTGAAAAAGTTTCTACCGATGTGCAGTTGACCGTACCTAGGGCTGCCATCTCTAAAACCTGCCCCCCAGGACCGGAAGCGTAAGTTCCCCGGATTTTGAAGCTTTCACCCCGGATATTTCAATACTTTTTTCATTCACTTACATCTTGATTAAAATATATTTTACTCCATACTTGACAGAAGAAAACTTTAATTTTAAGCCTCTTTTGTTGCAAGGAATAGTGTGTTTAATCGTTCTTGTGACAAACTGTAGGATTTTCATATAAACTTTCATCCCTTATTTCACCCCTTTGGGGGATGATATCTAAAAATTTCTGAAACAATTGTTTCTTTATTTCTTATTAGTAGCTTAAATTCAAATTTCAAGTAACAAGACAAAACTGTAGGATTTCTATACAAACTTTCATCCCTCATTTCATCGCGTTAGGGATGAATTTATAAAAGTGCTAAATCACGTGATTTACATATTTATGGAGAGCTCTATACCAAATTTGTACAATTCTACCTTTAAAAACGAAAGACTTACATACCAACATACGGAAAAAAATCATCCCTTTTTTACCCCCTTGAAGAGTGATTTTTAAGAAATGCTTAAACACGTGTTTCTTTATTTTATACCAAATGCTTAAATTCAAATTTGTGTGAATCTAGCTCGAGAAATAAAGGACTTTCATACAAACTTTCACCCCTTATTTTACCCCCTTTGGGGATGAATTTTGAAAAATTTAAAAACACGTAAGTACTTTTTTATTTTTTACAAAGAGTTCAAAACCAAATTTCTATAATTCTACCTTTAAAAATGAAAGAGTTATACTCGTAGACCAACATACGGAAAAAGCCATCCCCTTTTTCACCCCCTTGAAGGGTGATTTTTAAGAAATGAATAAACACGTGTTTCATTATTTTTTACATTTAACTTAAATTCAAATTTGTGAATCTAACTCAAGAAACAAAGGACTTTCATACAAACTTTCATCCCTTATTTCACCCCCTTAGGGGATGAATTATGGAAAATTTTAAAACATTTTTTTTTACCAAGAGCTCAAAACCAGATTTCTATCATTCTACCTTTAAAAATGAAAGACTTATAGACCAACATACGGAAAAAAAATTCCCTTTTTCACCCCCTTGAATGGTGATTTTTAAGAAATGCTTAAATACATTTGTCTTTATTTTTTACCAGACTTAAATTCAAATTCGTGTGAATCTAGCTCAAGAAACAAAGGACTTTCATACAAACTTTCATCCCTTATTTCACCCCCTTGGGAGATGAATTTTCCAAAATCTTTTCTTAGTGGACAGTTTTGACGTGCATAGAACCTGTGTACAAAATTTTAGATCTGTATCTATACCGGTTACGGCTCGGCGTTGATGAATCAGTCAGGACAAGCTCTTTTATATATTTAGATACTAGACTAGGTACGAGTATATTATTAATTTTAAGTTTTGGTTTCACTTAATGTACCTAAAAAAAGAAATACTTAAACAAATAGGTACTGTAGTTCTCTATTTAACTAAATTATACTAGAAATAATAACAAACTAGCACTGCATAAATATAGATTGGCTACGATTATGTGACAAAACTATATGGAAAGAACAGTTAAAAGTAAATAAGAAAAATTACACACGCCCCGCTCGCCGCTCGCGTAGTAAAATAGCCTCGTCGTCAGCGAGTGCGGTGAAATACCTAAGCCATAGCTTTTACATAAATTATGAGAACGGGATCTGATCGAAAACCCGGACTTTTATTGTAGTCCGGGTTGTACCCGGACTACAATTTAAACCCCGCCCGGACGCTCCCCGGACGTCTTCCAAACTAGGACAAATCCGGGGAAACCCGGACGGATGGCAGCCCTAACCGTACCTAACTAGTACCTGGAAAAAAAATTGTGAAATTGTAAGGTGTGTCTATGTGAAACAGCTAAATAACCGCACTAAGATCATCAATGTAATATATACAGCCTATTGACATGTGAGAAGAAATTAATTAAGATTTTTTTTTAAGAAATATGTTTATTGCATCACAGATACAAACCTTTTTATTGGTACTGTTGTAATTGATGATTGTATCTTGTATCAGGTCTGGAGAATGGGGGCTAGCTGCTGAGGGGGAACTAGAGACAGTATCAGAGCGCTATAATAGATTGCGGTGCGAGTTCTCAGAGCTACTAGAACAGGTTACCGAACAACAAAACAAGGCTTCCGAGAGTGAAAGGGTAAGTTATAATTAATTGTTAGCGTTCCAATACCAAAATGGTAAAAAAGGAACCCTTATGGTGGGACTTGGTCTGTCCGTCTTTCTGTCTCACCTGTATATCTCAGCAACCACTCATCTTATCGACTTGAAATTTGGAATAGTTTTAGAAAATGGTTGCCGAACTTAAATGCACATGAAAGAATTAAATATATGATTATTACTGTTAAGGGGGCCCAAATAGGGGGAGGGGCAAAATATAAAATTTTCTTTACTGGGTCGAGTGGGATATCATATGAAAGGGCTTTACTTGTACATTCTAAAATATATTTTTGTATGACTCTTAGTTTTCAAAGTTATGATGAAAAATGGCAAAAAAATATATGCGTGCGAATGCACGAAAAACGCGTGGTACTTCGGAGGGAATATTCCATAGTTCCCTCGCATATAAGCGTTGCGGCCAGCGACCGCTGTTGTTGGTGACCGATACGATACACAGAAAGATGCTACTGCCCATCTTCTGATTAATAAGCCTTTAGTCGCCTTATACGTCACCTACGGGTAAAGATGGATTGGTACTATTCTTTGCCGGCGCCACACGGGCTAACCTAAGCTAATGTAAAATTAATATTTTCTTATTAATTTTAGGACGAATTCTCAAAGTTGGCTACTCAAATCACTACGACGAAGAAACTTCTTGAGGAATTAAAACTAGAAGAAGGAGAACAGATTGATCCAAAGGCTGAACAACTGAAGTATGTACTATTTTATTAATAATTATAATAATTAATATAATAATTATTTTATTAATAATTCTTCCTTTTATACAGGGTGGAAGGGACAACAACTTTCAGTGAATGAAATTTTCAGGAAATCAAACAAAATATCTGCATCACCATACAAAATTGTAATCTTGATTAGACAGTTATAGAAAGGCCGAGTTTTTTTTATTTCCAAAAAGTTATATTCACTTAAAGTTGTTCAGAATCATTGACTGATCAGATCACTCCCTTTCAGTTTTCAGAAAGCTGTCCCTTACATCCCATATATAAGAAAGAATTATGAAAAAGAAAAAGAAATTGTGAGCCAAAAGTGACAAAAATATTTATTTCTCATGGAATATTTGTCTTTTTTCTTCAGAGAATATCTAGCCAGCCATAAGAAGAAGCAAGGCGAGGTAGTAACAACACACTTGAAGCTAAAACCTGATTTGAATCTAGCTCAAACCACTAGGATAGCACAATTGGAACACAGGTGAATTCTTGAACTATGTTTTAACATTTTATATCCTTTTTCCTTGATTGAGCTCCTCTACCTCTCTAGAAATAATAGCAAAAAATTCTAGAAATATAAGAAAACATTTTTTTGCATCACTATCACAAGCATTTTTTTTTTATAGGCTTGTCGTGAGCAAGACAGTGTTCGGGAAACCTAATCATATAATGAACGTTTTAAACGTTTAATGTTATCAAACTATTAACAGAAAAAGACTATTACTGTTAACAGAAAAAACATTTCGGTAGACCTGGGATAGTGTTGGCGGTTTATCTTTTCGGTAAACTGTTGATACAATAAAAATGGCTATTTATTTACATACTTTAAAACAAAGAAACTGCACAAAAAATCTTTTTTATTAAGGGTCCGATCAACCAAAATGATTCGGTATATTGAAATAACAAGCGTTAGCGCGCTTTTGCTAGGTCTGTGGAAATAACTGTTAACCAGATTTTGAGTAGGTCAAGAACAGATAAGTACATACAGTTGGGTAACCCTAACCGACGGAACTCTAGAGCAAGATCTATTATGCAGCGTGAATTTTCATTTTATTTCAATTGTTTCGTCTCCCCATAGTTATGTGGTCACGTGATCGACTCATTTTGTATGGGAAGGCTAAAATTTTTTTTCGCGTAAAATTTTTTTCCTTCGGGAAAGTTGCTTGTTTTCATGAGTAAATCAACTGGGCTTCGGCAGCGAATCCAATGAAAATTTACGCTGCGCTGTATTAAGAAGTGTTCAGATAACCATACCGACTACTGGTATGTTATTCCTTTCATTCAAGCGCAATTACCGCTCGGTAGATTTCAGATACAAAAATATTTAAATCTTATTTTTTTATTATTAAAAATTTATCTAAATATATAAAAGAGGTTGTCCTGACTGACTGACTGATTCATGAACGCCGAGCCGTAACCGCTATAGATACAGATCTGAAATTTTGTACACAGGTTCTATGCACGTCAAAACTACCCACTAAGAAAGGATTTTGGAAAATTCATCTCCCAAGGGGGTGAAATTAGGGATGAAAGTTTGTATGAAAGTCCTTTGTTTCTTGAGCTAAATTCACACAAATTTGAATTTAAGCTTCTGGTAAAAAATAAATAACACGTGTTTAATCATTTCTTAAAAATCACCCTTCAAGGGGGTGAAAAGGGGATGTTTTTAGGGTTCCGATACCAAAATGGTAAAAAAAAGGAACCCTTATGGTGCCGCTCTGTCTGTCCGTCTGTCTGTCACACCTCTATATCTCAGCAACCACTTATGCTATCAACCTGAAATTTGGAATAGTTTTAGAATATAGTTGCCCAACTTAATTGCACAAGAAAAAATTTTGAAAAAAGTATGATTATTAATATAAAGGGGGCCAAAATAGGGGGGGCCAAATTTCAAATTGTCGCTACTAGGTCGAGTGGGGTATCATATGAAAGGGCTTTACTTGTACATTTTAAAATATATTTTTGTATTTTTTTAAATTTCTTAGTTTTAAAGTTATGATGAAAAATGTCAAGAAAAATACCATTCCCCCCCCCTTATCTCCGAAGTTTGAGTAAGGAAAAATCTGAATTAATTACAGTTGACAGAAGTTTATATAAACTTTACAGCAAAAATAAAACGATCTTTCTAAGTTGCACAGTTTTTCAGAAATCTGCAAAAAACCTTTACAAACAAATTTAGTTTTGCGGTCCTGAAAATGGACTTTATTGCTTCCAAAAATACTATAGGTATATCGGAACCCTCGGCGCGCGAGTCCGACTCGCACTTGACCGGTTTTTTTTTTCCGTATGTTGGTCTACAAGTCTTTTATTTTGAAAGGTAGAATTATGGAAATTTGTTTCTGAGCTCTCGGTAAAAAAAATAAAAAACCATTTGTATTAGAATTTTTTTAAATTCATCCCCTAAGGGGGTGAAATAAGGGATGACAGTTTGTATGAAAGTCCGTCATTTTTGAAGTTAGGATCTTCAAAATTTTGTTTTAAAACTGACGACTAAAAATTAAATTTAACGTGTCTCCTGGTTTTTTTAAAATTCTACACCCTAAGGGGTGAAAAGGGGGATGAAGATGAAAATTCATTAAATTAATTATTTAGGCATTATGGTTGTAATTCTGTGGAACGCACATCACTGTTATTGAAATTCCACCCCAAATTCCATCCCAAATTCAACCCCTAAAAGAGGGAAATGGGGTGAAAATCTAAAAACCAATATGGGTATCGTTTGTATGGTTTATCGGGTCGCTGATTACAAAAACTAAAACAATTTTGAAATCTAACGTGGTGGACGTGAAACACCATCATCCCCTGGGGATGGGGTTGGGGTGCGATAGAGTTGAAATGTCTAAAAATCAATATGGGTATCGTTTGTATGGTTTATCGGGTCGCTGATTACGAGAACTACAACAATTTTGAAATCCATCATGGTGGACGTGAAATACCATCATCCCCTGGGGACGGGTTTGGGGTGCGATAGGGTAAAAATGTCTAAAAATGAATATGGGTGTCGGTTCTATGTTTATATAAGGATAGTAATAGCGGTTAAGATGGCGTTAGGGATTGGGAGAGGGAAGTGGAGAAGGAGAAGGATGCTAGTTACGTCATAACTATCCCCTCCGTAACAATAGAAAGCGGCCACCGCACATTTGATGTTCAGGATATTACATACCAGGGCCTAGAGAGAGGCTTTCTATAATCGTAAACGCTAATAGAGTAGAAATGTATGAGATTGACACAGATTTTCCAATCCGACCAACTAAACTGATCATCTCTAAACTGTTCAACTATATTTTCTGAATGGCTCACATATTTCAGCTATAGTAGTGTATGCCACTGTCAGGTAAAGATAGTCATTGTAACATGAGTGAGTGCTTGTTTGTGACATGAGGCGCAGCCGAATGTCACAATAGACAGCACGAATGTTACAATGACTAGTTTGCAATCAGTGGCATACATTACTTTTTCTACGACCATAAAAATCATTAAGAAAATATCGTACCTACTTTGTTTACTTTTGTCCTAGTGGTAGAGCACTAGAACACCTCCACTTTTTTGGCAATAAAGTCCTCTTGAGTTTCGTACGCTGCCTTAATTATTTCGGTTGGCGTGAATATTTTACTCATATTTACAAATTTTCAATGGAAATCAAAATGTTTATCTTTAAATTATATATGAAAAGTTATTTTTTTGACAGATTAAATAAGCGCGAACGAATAAAATGGATATAGAACGTAAATCACTACGTTCATGTATTACAGTGTATATCTTTCTCTTTCTTTCACACTGCTGCATCTATACTGCATCCCTCTCGGCCAGCCATCATATAATACTGTGTAATTGTGTATGGGGGGTTCAGTTCATAAGTGCATGAATTATTTTTTGAAGTTGTCCTTTATGGCTTGTCTAGGATCTCAGTAGCCTCATTTTCATTTGAATGTTACTTCAGATTAAATTGAAAACTAAGAAGTTATTATAAAATGTACGTCAACTTTTAGTTTTTTTAGTATAATTAATTATGCATTTAATCGGAATTCAAATCTTTCCAGGTTACATAAATTGGAACAGGCAGCTGGCGTGAGAGACGAAGAGGCCTTCAGGAAATTACAAACAGCTACTGGTAAAGTAAGTAAAAAAAATTAAATTGATTACCTATTATAAATAAATGATAAATTGACTATTGTTGACAGCTGGCTTCCAATAGCACAGAGAATTCTAGTTGGGAAGCCAGGATACAAAAATGTTATGAACTATTAACAATGTTATTAACTACTAGCGGTCCGCCCCGTTTTCGCACGGGTAGATATAGGTTCTTGTTGCATCGGGGGTTACTAAAGAAACCGGCCAAGCGCAAGTCGGACTCCCACCGAGGGTTCCGTATACCATCTTAGTCACGCAGAAGTGCATTAAATTCGCTCGAGCCGACACGCACTTCACCATAACCATCATAACATCCCATAATACGTCCACTACAGGACAGGGAGCTCCCTCCAGAATTCCAGCCCTTGCTAGAATAATGTGGAGGGGAAGTATCTTAGTCACCACGCTTGTTAGCATTAAGGCTGGCGCCATGGACCGCGGTTGTTGGTGACCGCAGTATGTAAGATGGTGCGATACACGGAAAGATGCTGCTGCCCATCTTCCGGTTTGTAAACCCTTAGTCGCCTCTTACGACACCTACAGGTTGAGATGGGTTGGTACTATTCTTTGCCGCTACCACACGGAACGACACGCACTTGACCAGTCATATTTTTCGTGTCTATTCTCTGTTGTAGATAAAACCATTACAGTCACTTAGGGCGCTGTTTCTTTTATTTAAATTTTGATAATGATTACACTCATGATAACTTTTGAATGGTATGTCCGATTTGAATAATTCAATAAGTAATTTACAGATACTGATATAGCCTTGAATACGAAATCATTTATTTGGATAAGGATTAATAGGTACGAATAATGTGGCCTATATAGTTTGTACCGGCGTTACTATTGCATATTTTAACATGAAAAAGTAGTTATTGTGACATAACTGTAATAGTTAGACATATGATATTGCGGAGTTTTTTGTAGATATTAATATCTTCTATAAACCTGTGGTACATCACTTTGCTCTATTGTTAATAGTTTCGGCAGCGTACGCGATATAAGGATGCTATTTGGTATTTTTTTCACACCTTGGGTTACATTATCGAAGTTTTCATACGGAACCCCAACTTTTTTGAAAATACTTTATAGCCTACTAGCTGTTGCCCGCGGCTTCGCTCGCGTGGATTTCGTATTTATGTTGTTACCGGTTTTCCGAAGTAATGAGATATTTTCCCGTCATTTCGGGGTAATTTTAAACTAAGGAAAAACGGGACTAACCCTGCGCAAATCAATGAGTACAATTCAAGATCCAGCTAAATTTTATATAATATACAGACGTTACTCATAAATTCCTCAGAACAGAGGAACTTAGCAGCAGTATTATGCCTTAAAGTTGCCACTTAACCTAACAAATGTAGTGAGAGATATGACAGACTCCTTTACGTTATATTTTAAAACAGAGCCAACTCGCAGAAGTAATTGAGAAAAACTAAATCCCTCTCCCCGTTCCTCTCTCTCCCTCTATCTCCCTCTCCCCCTCACTCTTTATCCCCCTCCCCCTCCTACCTCTCCCCCTCCCCCTTCTCCCCCTCCTTCTCCCGCTCCTTTCCCCTCCATCTCCCCTCCATCTCCCCATTTCCCTCCCTCTCCCCATTTTCCCTTCCCCTCCTTCTCCCCCTCCCCCTTCTCCCCCTCCTTCTCCCGCTCCTTTCCCCTCCATCTCCCCATTTCCCTCCCTCTCCCCATTTTCCCTTCCCCTCCTTCTCCCCCTCCCTTTCCCCCTCCTTCTCTCCCCCATCCCTCACCCCCCCTCTACCTCCCTCCCCCTTCGCCCTCCCTCTAACTCTCCCTCTCGCACTCTCTCAGATTGATTTTAGACATTTCAAACCTATCGCACCCCAACCCCATCCCTAGGGGATTATGGTATTTCACGTCCACCACGTTGGATTTCAAAATTATGGTAATTTTCGTAATCAGCGACCCGATAAACCATACAAACGACACCCATATTGATTTTTAGACATTTCAACTCTATCGCACACCAACCCCATCCCCAAGGGATTATGGTATGCCACGTCCACCACGATGGATTTCAAAATTGATGTAGTTTTTGTAATCAGCGACCCGATAAACCATACAAACGACACCCATATTGATTTTTAAACATTTCAACCCTTTCGTACTTCAACCCCATCTCTAGGGGATGATGGTATCTCACGTCCACCACGTTGGATTTCAAAATTGTTGTAGTTTTCGTAATCAGCGACCCGATAAACCATACAAACGATACCCATATTGGTTTTTAGACTTTTCACCCCATTTCCCTCTTTTAGGGGTTGAATTTGGGGTGAAATTTCAATAACAGTGATGTACATTCCACAGAATTACAACCCTAATGCCTAAACAATAAATTTTGTGGATTTTACTTTGAAAATGAAGGATTTTCAACTTCATCCCCCTTTTCACCCCTTAGGGTGTAGGATTTTCAAAAACCCTGAGACACGTCAAACTTAGTTTTTAGTCGTCAGCCTAAATACAAATTTTAAAGATCCTAACTTCAAAACTGACGGACTTTCATACAAACTTTCATCCCCTATTTCACCCCCTTAGGGGATGAATTTTGGAAAATTCTAAAACACGTACTTTTTTATTTTTTACCAAAAGCTTAAATACAAATTTCCATAATTGTACCTTTAAAACTGAAAGACTTATAGACCAACACACGAAAAAAAATCATCCCCTTTTTCACCCCCTTGAAGGATGATTTTTAAGAAATGCTTAAACACGTATTTCTTTATTTTTTATCAGAAGCTTAAATTCAAATTTGTTTGAATCTAGCTCAAGAAACAAAGGACTTTCATACAAACTTTCATCCCTTATTTCACCCCCTTGGGATATGAATTTCCCAAAATCCTTTCTTAGTGGGTGGTTTTGACGCACATAGAACCTGTGTACAAAATTTCAGATTTGTATCTATAGCGGTTACGGCCCGGCGTTGATGAATCAGTCAGTCAGTCAGCACATGCTCTTTTATATATTTAGATGTTCATCACAAATAATGCAGGTTTCTAATGGTGAAAGAATTTTTCAAATCGGTCCAGTAGTTTCGGATCCTATTTGATGCAAACAAACAAACAAACAATCTAAATTTTCCTCTGTATAATATTAGTGTAGATTTAACAATAAACTTTCTTGTTATATTATGTTTTTATATTTCTATAATTTTATTTAGCAAAAAAGAACGAATAAGTTGCATAATTGTATGTAATAGAGTTCTTGAAAACGGCGATAACGATATTGATGGAAATTAGATTATAGGGGTTCACGGGGATGTAAATTAATAATGTTGCTAGAGCAATTCAGAAAACCCGCCTTATGGTACAGTCAAGAGCACGTCAACCTTGACACATTGTACTTTGTACCGTTCTTATTTCAATCGCCGAAGGAGCTAGAGTCGCGCTGCAATTGTCAAGCTTGACATGTATTTGACTGTACAACACCGTTGGATGGTTCGTGTTGCGTAATCTCATTCCATCGTCGATCTCATCTCTGTCCTCAGGGCTAGATCGCGGTCAAGAGCAAGTCTATTGATTTTTTTGCATGATACTCGGAATATCATTACCCATTCCTTTCTAGCTTATTTATCAGCGCCATCTAGTTGCAGTGAGCTTTATGTTTTCCGGGTTATGATTTTTATTTTATTTTTTATTTTATTTTGTTCGGAAAACTTACAGCCTTATTTTTAACACATTACTCATTCATTATACAATAGGTAGGATCTGGGCCATTAACATGTTTTCACCTATAAAAATGAAACTTAAGATAAAAAAAGAACTGAAGGTAGGCTTAAAAAAACACATCAAAAACTAAATTCTATAGGTAATATCAAAAGCAGGTCAAGCTTGACACTTACAGCGCAACTGTAGCTTCTATGCTTTATGAAATAAGTAGAACAATACAAAGTCCGAAGTGACGAGTTTGACATGCATGAATTAACGTGAGTAACAATCGGATAAAACAATTTAAAACTAAACAAACATTCAAATATACTTATATTTTATATGTACCTACTAAACTAATGTGTAGACTGGGTGTTTGTGCCACCTAAAAAAAAAAATTTACGTATGGAATAATAAAATAAATCGTGCCTCAAATTAGAAATATAGCTGTAAAAACTTATAAAAAGAAGTCATTATTAATAAAGGTTTTAAACTGAGCTGCCTTCTTGAAAAATAAGTTGGTATGCTGTGACATTTTATTGTTGAATAACCTACAAACTCGCGGTATATATGAGTTTCTCTTATAGTTAATCGTTTTAGTAGGGGAATATCAGTCCTTTCTTGCTATTCGTCCATAGTCATAAGATTGCGGCCGTTCGATCCTTAGGCTCAGTTCTACTCCTAATTGAAACGTATAGTACAGTCTATTGACCAAATTTTTGATAATGTAAATTTTTTATTTGTGGTTCAGGCGACGCTCTGCGGCGCGGCGGCGCGCCTGGCGGAGCGAGCCGCCCTGCTCCGCGCCGACGAGCTGGCGGCCATGGAGGCGCGCGCCGGCCAGCTGCTGGCCCACGTGGACGCGCTCAAGCAGGCGGCCCAGTGCGACCCCCAGCTCACTGGGAAGGTAAGTTGAAGGGAGCAAGCATCCCCACTCGCGAGGATCTGGGGGCTATAGAGGCGCGCGCCGGCCAGCTGCTGGCCCACGTGGACGCGCTCAAGCAGGCGGCCCAGTGCGACCCCCAGCTCACTGGGAAGGTAAGTTGAAGGGAGCAAGCATCCCCACTCGCGAGGATCTGGGGGCTATAGAGGCGCGCGCCGGCCAGCTGCTGGCCCACGTGGACGCGCTCAAGCAGGCGGCCCAGTGCGACCCCCAGCTCACTGAGAAGGTAAGTTGAAGGGAGCAAGCATCCCCACTCGCGAGGATCTGGGGGCTATAGAGGCGCGCGCCGGCCAGCTGCTGGCCCACGTGGACGCGCTCAAGCAGGCGGCCCAGTGCGACCCCCAGCTCACTGAGAAGGTAAGTTGAAGGGAGCAAGCATCCCCACTCGCGAGGATCTGGGGGCTATAGAGGCGCGCGCCGGCCAGCTGCTGGCCCACGTGGACGCGCTCAAGCAGGCGGCCCAGTGCGACC